>CM035840.1:65298656-66567028 GCA_020510985.1 Pholidichthys leucotaenia
AAAGCCCTCACCTCTTCCCAAAACATTCTTATTAATCTACATTCCCATAAACAATGAAATAGGGTTCCTTTACTTTCCATGCATTTTGTGCATGTATCTGGTATATTTTTGTTATATCTATTTAACTCCTCCGGTGTAACATACATCCGCATTAACCATTTGAAATGTATCAATTTAAGGCGTGCATTTATTGATTTGGTTTGAGCTTCTGTACAAGCCAATTCCCATTGTTCCTCTGAAATTTCAATTTGCAGATCTTCTTTCCAGTAGTTTAATCTTTTCAGTGAATTTTCACTTGAAGATAGTGTCAATGAGTTATAAAACTCTGAAATAATACCCTTTCTTTTACTATCTTTCATCATCATTTTTTCCAAGGATGAATAAATAGGTCGAGTGAGAGCTTTATTTTGATTTGATCGAATAAAGTTTCTAAGTTGAAGATATTTAAAAAAATGTGTTCTATTGAGATTAAATTTGATCCTCAGCTCTTCAAAAGACATTATGTTGTCTGCACATGGCAAATATAAATCCTGAATCTTTTGTATCCCTTTTAAATTCCATACTTTAAATACAGCGTCCGCTCTCCCTGGTTTAAAATATTGATTACCCCATATTGGACTAAATTGTGACAATAACTGTGGTTCTTTTAAATAGTTTTTAGCTTCACACCATATTTTGATCATATGCTTTACAAATGGATTTTTAACTTGTTTTTGTAATTTTTTTGCCGAATCTGAGTATATGAATATGGGAAGAGGTAAAGGTAAATTGTATGATTCCATTTCAGTCCAGTGAGGGAGATCATTTGATGAAAAATAATGTCATAGACCTCAGTTGTGCCGACCAATAATACAACATAAAATTTGGACATTTCAGACCTCCACGATCAAATGGTAAATATAATAAAGACAGACGTAATCTAGCCCTCCTGTTGTTCCATATAAATTCCACTAACTTTTTTTTTTATTCTTGAGAATAGATCTAAAGGTGGTGATAAGGGAATGTATTGAAATAAATAAAGTATTTTAGGTAAAATATTACTTTTAAGTATATTGATTCTCCCGATCATCGACATTGGTAGTGACATCCATCTCTGAGTTAACTCACTGATATCTGACATTAAGGCTTCATAGTTGACACTGGCGACTGATTCTAGCTTAGGCATAATTTGGATTCCTAAATATTTAAACTGATTTACAACATTGAATTGATTTACCTCAGGGGCTGGGTAATTTCTCTGGGTCTCATTTAGCATTAATATTGAAGATTTAGTTTTATTTATTTTATATCCTGATATTTCCCCAAAATTCTTTATTAAATTCAACAAGGTTGGAATTGATTTTTTTAGATTCGACATAAACAAAATTATATCATCGGCGTACAGGGAGATTTTATGTTCTGTTGGTCCAACTTTAATTCCATATATTTGTGAATGTAAACGTATCGCTATCGCTAAAGGTTCAATTGCCATAGTAAACAGTAAAGGTGAGAGTGGACAGCCTTGTCGACATCCTTTATTGATTTTTATTGGTTTTGAAATATTGTTATTTGTTAGGATTTCTGCTGTAGCATTATTGTATATTATTTGAACCCATTTTATGAAATTATTTCCAAGTCCAAACCTTTGTAGGACTTCAAAAAGAAAGGGCCATTCAACTCTATCAAAGGCCTTTTCGGCGTCCAATGATAGGAGAGCTGTATCCGGTGCTTCTTTATTAAAATAGATAATATTAAATAGTCTTCTTACATTATGGAAGCCTTGTCTACCCTTTATAAAGCCATTCTGATCTCGATTAATAATATTTGGTAAAATTTCTTGTATTCGTCTTGCTAAAATTTTACAGATTATCTTAAGGTCGGCGTTTAATAGGCTTATTGGTCTCATATTTTCACATTTATTAGAGGGCTTACCTGGTTTTGGCAGCAGTATAATTAAGGCATTATTTATGTATGATGGTAAATTATTATTTTGAAATGCTTCTAAAACCATTTCCAAAAAAGGTTTTATTAATTTATTCTTAAATTTTTTATAAAGGTCAACTGGAAGACCATCTGGTCCTGCACTTTTTCCTGATTTCATATTATCAATGGCTAGCCCAACTTCTTCTTGACTAATTTTAGACTCCAATATCTCCCTGTTTTCATTTGGAATACACGGTATAGATAGTTCGTTCAAAAACCCATTTAGTTTTGTTAAATCAGGTTCATTTTTGGTATCATATAATTTTTCATAGTAATCTCTAAAGGCTCTATTAATTTCTAAAGGATCTATAACTACCTGTCCCTTACTTATAATACTGGTAATTGGTGTTTTAATTTCCAATTGTTTAATCTGCCATGCTAATAATTTTCCTGATTTTTCACCTTGTTCATAAAAAGATTGTTTCAATCTTAGAAGACTCGAGGCAGCTCTATTCGCTGATTTTTTGTCGTATTCAGCTCTCAAAATCAGTAATTCATTCTCCAACCTTGGGTCACTTCCTGCATACACTTTTTCCTGAAGATTTTTTATTTTATGTTCCAATTTAGCTCTCTCCTCTCGAGTCTTCTTAGATTTTGATCCTGTATAACTAATAATATGCCCCCTAATAAAAGCTTTGAAAGCCTCCCACTTTACACATGCTGATGTTTGTGTAGTATTGATGTCAAAGAACTCGTCTATCTGTTTTTCTATATACTTGACAAATTCCTCATCCTGAAGCCATTTATGCTGAAATTGCCATCTACCTGATTCCTTTGTCAATTTTTTATCTACATATATTAGACAACAGGGTGCATGATCAGAGATCACGATGTTATCATAAAAGCAGTTTTGAATCTTGGACCTTAATTCTGTGGAAATCAAAAAATAATCAATACGTGAGAATGTCTTGTAGGTACTGGAATAACAAGAATAGGCTTTAACTTGTGGTTTCATTTCTCTCCATATATCTAACAATCTCAATTCTTTCATAAAATGATTAATAGTCATCCTACATCCAATGTGCGTACAATCCAGTCCTGTTGATCTATCCACACCTGGATTCAATGTACAATTAAAATCCCCTGCTATTATATGTTGCCCTGTAAGTGATGATAAGATGAGAAATAAATTAGCAAAGAACTTCTGATCATCTATATTGGGACCATATAAGTTCACAAGATTTATATTTTCTAATAGCAAAGAACCTTGAATGATTACATATCTTCCAAATTTGTCTCCAATTACATTTTTCACTTGAAAAGGAACTGATTTATGTATGAGAGTCATAACTCCCCTGGCTCGGGATGAAAATGAAGAGGTGAATACACTTCCCTGCCATCTACTCCTAATTCTTTTAACATCCTCCTCTATCAGATGAGTTTCTTGTAAAAACACAATTCTTGAACCCATGTCCTTTATTTTATTCATAACTTGTTTAAGTTTTTTTAAATTTTGTAGACCTCTGCAATTCCATGAAGTTAAATTAAGATTAACACTTTGGTCCATGATCAATAGAGAGTTTGGGATTACCTTGCAGTGTAAACATGCTCATACAGAGAAGCAAAAACATGAGTGGTTGAACATTCATCCTACAAACTACACACAAACAAATTTCCCCTTCCCACACTTGTGGCAAACCCCCCAAAATCAAAAGAAAAATTCTGTCTCCCGATATAGCCATCGACCGTTCCACACCCACGGGGAACAGCCTAAGCCACTCCTTCTTCATCCTCCCAATCACCCTAACTCTACTGCTTTTAATGACGTAACATTAACTCTCCTCTGTAGTTTTCCAACTTAACTCCAAAATTTTTAACAACTTTGTACATCATAGTTTTTTTTTGTTTGTTTGTTTTGTTTTTGTTTTGTTTTTTTAATATATAATACAATCTATATTTTGTAAACTTACTATTTACTTCAAGTCAGTCAGATGCCTGTGCAAATGCTTAATTATTCTACCTTATATTTTGTTCATGCTTAGCTCCCACCAGTCTCTTCTTCTTCTTTGATCTTCTTGATGAACTCCTGCGCCTCCTCTGGGGTCTTGAAGATGTGGGTTCTGCCCTCATACGTGGTCAGCAGTCTCGCAGGATAGATTACACCATGACGAATCCCAAGGTTGCGCAGCTCCTTACGTACGGGATCAAACTGCTTCCTCAATTGCTGGATTCCTGTGGCCAAATCTGGGTAGAACCGCACCTGCTGGTCCTGGTGTTTAATCTCTCCTTTTTTAGCTCGTGCAGCGTTGAAGATCTTCATCCTGTCTCTGTTGTTAAGAAACTTCATAATTAAGGTCCTCGGCGGTCCCTTATCTCTCCGTGGGCCAATGCGATGTGCTTTTTCCAGAACCACTGCTGATTGCAACTCCTCGCTGCCCAGCACCTCCGGAATCCACTTTTCCAGAAAGGAACATACGTCCCGACCTTCTGATTCCTCTGGAAGACCCACCAGCCTCAAATTATTCTGTCTCGACCGAGATTCCAAATCCAAAATATTATCTTCCAGAGATTTATTTTTTTTTTCCAAAGTGCGCACCTTTAATTGAAGACGGGTGACGTCATCTTCAGCACTAGCGAGACGGAGCTCCATCTGCGCCGTTCGTTCTACACAGTCACCCAATTCCTTTCTTATTCCTTCCAACGCTGTCATAATCCCATCAAATCTAGAGGAAAAGTCCGCTCTCATTGAACTCATGGCAGCCATCAGCGCATCTGCGCCATTCCCCGCAGAAATCGGAGCGTTGCCAGCCTCCTCCGCCATATATGGAGCCCTGTTTGCTGCGTCACAGACCTGAAAGTCCGTTAATTTGGACTGTTTCGGCGGCTCGCTTTTTCCTTTTCCTGGTTTTCCAGCCTTAGGCTTCGCCGACATATCCTCGCCCAAACGCTGGGATACGTTCTGTCCCAAATGAGAGAGTTATTTGCCGATTTTTTTTTCTCCAGGAGCAGAGCAGAGCGAGACACGTCCGTCCTACGTGGCAGCCATAACCGGAAGTTGTTTGTATCATGTTTGTTAAAAAAAAAAAAGGGTTCAATAAAGATATTGTGGAAAAAAAAAAAAAGATTCAAGACTTATATTTGTCAGGTTCAGATAACATAATGTCTTTTGAAGAACTGAGGATCAAATTTAATCTTAATAGAACACATTTTTTAAAATATCTTCAGCTTAGGAACTTTATTCGATCAAACCAAAATAATGCTCTCACCCGACCTACTTATTCATCCTTGGAAAAAATTTTGACGAAAGATGGTAAGAGAGAGGGTATTATTTCAGAGTTTTATAACTCATTGACACTATCCTCAAGTGAAAATTCACAGAAAAGACTGAATTATTGGAAAGAAGATCTGCAAACTGAAATTTCAGAGGAACAATGGGAATTGGCTTGTACAGAAGCTCAAACCAAATCAATAAATGTACGTCTTAAACTGATACATTTTAAATGGTTAATGCGGATGTATGTTACACCGGTGGAGTTAAATAGATATAACAAAAACATACCAGATACATGCACAAAATGTATGGAAAGTAAAGGAACCCTATTTCATTGTTTATGGGAATGTAGAAAAATTAGAATGTTTTGGGAAGAGGTGAGGGTAACGATTGAAAAAATAATTTCAAAACAATTCACATTGAACCCTAAACTGTTTTTGTTGGGTCTTTATCCAGAAAAGCATAACTTTAATAAGAGTGAAAGAGCATTCATAGATCTCAGTTTGCTGAATGCCAAAAAATGTACCGTATTGCACTACTGTGGAAAAAGACTCATAGACCAGATGTGACTCAGTGGTTAAGAAGGATGTTGACAAACCTTCCACTAGAAAGAATAACATACATACTGAAATCAAAGGAAAATATACTTTATATACTGTTTATATACTTGCATATTTATTCCACCTAGCTGCAATGCTCCGTACTGTGGGTGTTTATATATTTACATATTTATTCCATCTAGCTACAATGCTCTGCACTGTGTGTTCATATATTCATATATTATTCCATCCAGCTACAATGCTCTGCACTGTGTGTCTGTGTGTGTGTGTATATATATATATTTTATAGTAATACGTACATATGTTTATTAGCTGCTCTTGCTTGCTTGTTTTTTTTTTCTTGCCTTCTGATTGTTGCTCTGAGTGTTGCTATCCCTGTGCTGTTGCAATCCTGGAATTTCCCCGTTGTGGGACTAATAAAGGCTTATCTTATCTTATCTTATCTTATCTTAAAAGGTGTTTGAGAATATATGGAGACCTTTCATTGATTATGTAAAGAAATTAAACATAACTTCTGAAGATGAAGGTGAATGATGTGTGTGGACCTTGTAAATTCCAAATTGGTGAATGTATAATATGTATACTTATGTAATGGATTACCAAGACTAAACAGAGGAGCATTGTTGAAGACTTGCCTTTGTTAGTGATTGTTGGTGTTTTTAGTACATTTTTTTTTTCTTTTCTTGTAGTGTTTTTTTTTTTAATTTTTCAATTACTTTAGTGTTAGTGTTTGTAAAAAACAAACAAACAAAAAAAAAGGTTCAATAAAAAATATTGTGGAAAAAGATTGAATTTAATCCTCAGTTCTTCAAAAGACATTATCTGAACGTGACGAATATAAATCTTGAATCTTTTGAATCCCTTTTAAATTCCATACTTTAAATACAGCATCCGCTCTCCCTGGTGTAAAATATATTAGACATATATATATAATATATTATACATATATTAGACAGCAGGGTGCATGATCAGAGATCACAGTGTTATCATAGAAACAGTTTTGAATCTTGGACCTTAATTCTGTGGAGATCAAAAAATAGTCAATACGTGAGAATGTCTTGTAGGTATTAGAATAACAAGAATAGGCTTTGACTTGTGGTTTCATTTCTCTCCATATATCTAGCAACCTCAATTCTTTCATAAAATGATTAATGGTCATCCTGCATCCATTGTGCGTACAGTCCAGTCCTGTTGATCTATCTATACTGGGATTCAATGTACAATTAAAATCCCCTGCTATTATATGTTGCCCTGTAAGTGATGATAAAGTAAGAAATAAATTAGCGAAGAAGTTTTGATCATCTATATTGGGACCGTATAAGTTCACCAAATTTATATTTTCTAATAATAAAGATCCTTGGATGATTAGATATCTTCCTAATTTGTCTCCAATTACATTTTTCACTTGAAATGGGACTGTTTTATGTATGAGAGTCATAACTCCCCTAGCTCGGGATGAAAATGATGAGGTGAACACACTTCCCTGCCATCTTCTCCTAATTCTTTTTACATCCTCCTATTAGAGGAGTTTCTTGTAAAAACACAATTTTTGAACCTATGTCTTTTATTTTATTCATAACTTGTTTAAGTTTTTTAAAATTTTGTAGACCTCTGCAATTCCATGAAGTTAAATTAAGATTAACGCTTTGGTCTATGATCAATAAGGAGTTTGAGATTACCTCGCAATATAAGCATGCTCATACAGAGAAGCAAAAACATGAGTGGTTGAACATTCATCCCACGAACTACCATCCATCCATCCATCCATCTTCTACCGCTTTTCCGGAGGTCCGGGTCGCGGAGGCAGCAGTTCAAGCAGAGAAGCCCAGACTTCCCTCTCCCCAGCCACCTGCTCCAGCTCTTCAGAGGGGATACCAAGGCGTTCCCAGACTAGCTGGGAGACATAGTCTCTCCACCGAGTCCTGGGTCTGCCCCGGGGTCTCCTCCCAGTGGGACGTGCCTGAAACACCTCAAGTGGGAGGCGTCCAGGAGGCATCCTAATCAGATGCCCATACCACCTCAACTGACTCCTTTCAATGTGGAGGAGCAGCGGTTCTACTCTGAGCCTCTCCCGGATGACTGAGCTCCTCACCCTATCTCTGAGGGTGAGTCCAGCAATCCTACGGAGAAAGCTCATTTCAGCCGCTTGTATCCGCGATCTCGTTCTTTCGGTCATTACCCAAAGCTCGTGACCATAGGTGAGAGTAGGAACGTAGATTGACTGGTAAATCGACAGCTTTGCCTTAGAACTAAGCTCCCTCTTCACCACAACAGACCGGTACAACGTCCGCATCACTGCAGATGCTGCTCCAATCCGTCTGTCGATCTCTCGCTCCATTTTCCCCTCACTCGTGAACAAGACCCCAAGATACTTAAACTCCTCCACTTGGGGCAGGAGCCTGTCCCCAACCCGGAGAGGACAATCCACCTTTTTCCGGCTGAGGACCATGGACTCGGACTTGGAGGTGCTGATTCTCATCCCAGCCGCTTCACACTCAGCGGCAAACCGTCCCAGCAAGAGCTGTAGGTCATTGCTGGATGAAGCCAACAGGACAACATCATCTGCAAACAACAGAGATGAGATCCTGTGGTCACCAAGCATGACACCCTCCATTCCCTGGCTGCGCCTAGAAATCCTGTCCATAAAAATTATGAACAGGACCGGTGACAAAGGGCAGCCCTGGCGGAGTCCAACTCTCACTGGGAATGACTCCGACCGAGTGTTGGCAATGCGAACTAAACTCTCACAACGGTCGTACAGAGACCGAATAGCTCGTAACAACAAGCCCGATACCCCATACTCCCGAAGCACCCCCCACAAAAATCCACGAGGGACGCGGTCAAATGCCTTCTCCAAGTCCACAAAACACATGTAAACTGGTTGGGCAAACTCCCACGAACCCTCAAGAATTCTCGAGAGGGTAAAGAGCTGGTCCGATGTGCCACGGCCAGGACGAAAACCACATTGCTCCTCCTGAATCCGAGGTTCGACCAACGGCCGGACTCTCCTCTCCAGTACCTTGGCATAGACCTTCCCAGGGAGGCTGAGGAGTGTGATCCCTCTAAAGTTGGAGCACACCCTCCGGTCCCCTTTTTTGAAGAGAGGAACCACCACCCCGGTTTGCCATGCCAAAGGCACTGCCCCCGACCTCCACGCAATGTTGCAGAGGCGTGTCAACCATGACAACCCAACAACATCCAGGGCCTTGAGGTACTCGGGGCGAATCTCGTCCACCCCCGGGGCCCGGCCACCAAGGAGATTTTTAACCACCTTGGCGACCTCAGCCCCTGTGATAGGCGAGTCATCCCCCTCGTCCCCAAACCCTGCTTCCTCTGTGGAAGGCGTATCAGTGGGATTGAGGAGATCCTCGAAGTATTCCTTCCACCGCCCGACGATATCCCCAGTTGAAGTCAACAGTGTCCCATCCGCACCATACACAGTGTGGACGGGGAGCTGCTTTCCCCTCCTGAGCCGCCGAACAGTTTGCCAGAATCTCTTTGAAGCCGACCGAAAGTCTTGTTCCATGGCCTCACCGAACTCCTCCCATACCCGGGTTTTTGCTTCAGCAACCACCCGAGCTGCACTCCGCTTGGCCTGCCGGTACACCTCAGCTGCTTCGGGAGTCCCACAAGCCAACCAAGCTTGATAGGACTCCTTCTTCAGCTTAATGGCCCCCCTCACCACTGGTGTCCACCACTTGGTTCGGGGGTTGCCACCACGAGATGCACCGACCACCTTGCGGCCGCAGCTCTGGGCTGCCGCTTCAACAACAGAGGTGGAGAACATGGCCCATTCAGACTCCATGTCTCCAGACTCCCTCGGAATGTGGTTGAAGTTCTTCCGGAGGTGGGAGTTGAAGACCTCCCGGACAGGGGCCTCAGCCAGACGCTCCCAGCACACCCTCACTATACGTTTGGGTCTACCAGGTCTGAATGGCTTCCTCCCCTGCCATCGGATCCAACTCACCACCAGGTGGTGATCAGTTGACAGCTCTGCACCTCTCTTTACTCGGGTGTCCAAGACATACGGTCGCAGGTCTGATGATACGATAACAAAATCGATCATCGACCTGCGGCCTAGGGTGTCCTGGTGCCAGGTGCACATATGGACACCCTTATGCTTGAACATGGTGTTCGTTATAGACAGACTGTGGTTAGCACAGAAGTCCAATAACTGAACACCACTCGGGTTCAGATCGGGCAGGCCGTTCCTCCCAATCACCCCCCTCCAGGTTTCACTGTCGTTGCCCACGTGCGCATTGAAGTCCCCCAGTAGGACAATGGAGTCTCCAGGAGGAGCACCCTCCAGCACCCCAGTCACAGACTCCAAAAAGGGTGGGTACTCTGAAACATCATTTGGTGCATAGGCACAAATGATGGTCAGGACCCGTTTCCCAACCCGAAGGCGCAGGGAAGCAACCCTTTCGTCCACCGGGGAAAACTCCAATATAGAGGCAGCAAGGTGGGGCGATACAAGAATACCTACCCCTGCTCGTCGCCTCTCGCCCGGGGCAACTCCAGAAAAGGCCAAGCTCCAGCCCCTCTCCAGGAGACTGGTTCCGGAACCGGAGCTGTGTGTTGAGGTGAGGCCGACTATATCTAGCCGGTATCGCTCAATCTCGTACACCAGCTCAGGCTCCTTCCCCACCAGAGAGGTGACATTCCACGTACCAAAAGCCAGTTTAGAAAGCTTGGGATCAGTCCGCCAAGGTCTCCGCCTTTGACTGCCACCTAATCCACATAGCACCGGACTTCCATGATCCCTCCTGCAGGGGGTGAACCTACTGGAGGGCGGACCCATGTAACTCCTTCGGGCTGAGCCCGGCCGGGTCCCATGGGTGGAAACCCGGCCACCAGACGCTAGCCTTCGAGCCCCTCCCCCAGGCCTGGCTCCAGGGTGGGGCCCCGGTAACCCCATACCGGGCGGGGTACACTGAATCCTTGATATACAATTTATCATGAGAGTCTGTTGGATCGTTCTTCGTCTGGCCCTTCACCCAGGACCAGTTTGTCTTGGGAGACCCTATCAGAGGCAAATTGCCCCGGACAACATAGCTCCTGGGATCACTGGGGCACGCAAACCCCCCCACCACGATAAGGTGACGATCCATGAGGGGGAAGTCCACGAACTACACACAAACAAATGTGTGTAGTCCACGAACTACACACAAACAAATTCCCCCTTCCCACATTTGTGGTAATCCCCCCCCCCCCCCCAAAATAAAAAAAAAAAAAAAATTCCGTCTCCCGCTATAGCCATTGACTGCTCCACACCCGCGAGGATCAGTCAAACCACTCTTTCTTTCTCCTCTCAATCACCCTAACGCTAATGCTTTTAATGACATAACATTAACTCTCTTCTGTAGTTTTTCCAACTTAACTCCAAAATTTTATTGCAACTTTGTAGATCATAGGGTTTTTTTTATATAATACAATCTATATTTTGTAAACTTGCTATATGTTTCAAATCAGTCAGATGCCTGTGCAAATGCTTAAATATTCTACCTTTATATCTTGTTCATGCTTAGCTCCCACCAGTCTCCTCTTGGATCTGCTTGATAAGCACCTGCGCCTCCTGAGGGGTCTTGAAGGTGTGGGTTCTCCCTTTATGTGACCAGCAGTCTTGCCGGATGAATCACTCCGTGACGAATCCCAAGTTTGCGCAGCTCTTTACGGGCGGGGTCAAACTGTTTCCTTAATTGTTGGATTCCTGTGGCCAAATCTGGGTAGAACCGCACCTGTTGATCCTGGTATTTAATTTCTCCTTTAGCACGCGCCGCGTTGGAGACCGTCATCTTGTCTCTGTAGCTGAGGAACTTCATAATCGGCGTCCTCAGTGGTGCCTTATCTCTCGGTGGGCCGATTCGGTGAGCGCTCTCTAAGACGACCGATGACTGCAGCTCCGCGTTGTTCAGCACTTCTGGAATCCACTTTTCCAAAAAGGAATATGTGCCCCTGTCCCTCCGTTCCCTCCGGGAGGTCCACCAGCCTCAGATTGTTCCATCTCGACCGAGATTCTAAGTCCAGGACACTATCTTCCAGACGTTTATTTTTTAATTCCAATGTGTGCACCTTTAATTGTAGGCTGGTGACGTCATCCTCAGCGCTGGAAATTTGGAGCTCCGCCTGCGATACTCGTTCCATACAGTCGCTTATTTCCTTTCTCATTCCTTCTATCGCTGCTATAATCCCATCAAATTTAGAGGAAAGGTCTGCTCTCATTGAGGTAATGGCAGCGAGCACCGCACTCGTGCCCTCCCCAGCAGACACCGCTCTGCCGCTAGCTTCCTCCGCCATAGTCTCTGGAGATTTTTCTGCTTCGTCACGAGCATGGAAGTCTGTTAGCTTGGACTGTTTCGACGATTCAGTTTTTCCTCCACCTAATTTCCCAGCCTTAGGCTTTACCATATCCGCGCCCCGACGCTGGGATAGGTTTTGTTCCAATTGAGTGTTATTTGCCAACTTTTTATTTTTAGGAGCAGAGCAGAGTGAAACATGTCTTCCTACGTGGCCGCCATAACCGGAAGTCCTTGTAACTGGAATGTTAATTTTATTCTTTTTCTTTTTTTAAATTTTGTACTGTAACTTTGCATATGGAACTTACCATTTGAAATACAGGTGCATCTCAGTAAATTAGAATATCATCAAAAAGCTGATTTATTTCAATAATTCAATTCAAAAAGTGAAACTCATATTTTATAGATTCATTACACACAGAGTGCTATATTTCAAGTGTTTATTTCTTTTAATTTTGATGGTTATGGCTTGCAGCAAATGGAAACCCCAAATTCAGTTTTTCAAAAAATTAAATATTATATAAAATTAAAACGATTTTCAATAGAAATGTTGGCCGATTGAAAAGTATGTCCATGTACACACTCAATACTTGGTCAGGGCTCCTTCTGCATAATTACTGCATCAATGCAGCATGGCATGGAGGCGATCAGCCTGTGTTACTGCTGAGGTGTTACAGAAGCCCAGGTTGCTTTGATAGTGGCCTTCAGCTTGTCTGCGTTATTGGGTCTGGTGTATTTCATCTTCCTCTTGACAATACAACATAGATTCTCTGTGGGATTTAGGTCAGGAGAGTTTTCTGGCTAACCAAGCACAGTGATACCATGGTCATTAAACCAGGTAGTTGTACTTTTTACAGTGTGGGCAGTACCATGTCCTGCTGGAAAATAAAATCAGCATCTCCATAAAACTTGTCAGCAGAGGGAAGCATGAAGTGCTCTAAAATTTCCTGTTAGATGGCTGCACTGACATTGGACTTGATTAAACATAGTGGAAAAACACCAGCAGATGACATGGCTCCACATATCATCATTGACTGTGGAAACTTCACACTGGACCTCAAGCAACTTGGATTCTGTGCCTGTTTACTCTTCCTCCAGACTCTGGGACCTTGATTTCCAAGTGACAGGACTTGGCACCCGATTTGGGGAGCCATGTCATCTGCTGGTGTTAGTCCACTGTGTTTTATCAAGTCCAAAGTCAATGCAACTGCCTACCAGGACATTTTAGAGCACTTCATGCCCATGTTCTTGTCATCTCTGCCGACAAGGTTTATGGAGATGCTGATTTCATTTTCCAACAAGACTTGGCACCTGCCCACACTGCTGCCAGAAGTATCAAAGCCTGGTTTAATGACCATGGTATCACTGTGCTTGATTAGCCAGCAAACTCTCCTGACCTAAACCCCATACAGAATCTATGAAGTATTGTCAATAGGGAGATGAGACACCAGACCCAACAATGCAGATGAGCTGAAGGCCGCTATCAAAGCAACCTGGGTCTTCAAAACACCTCAGCAGTAACACAGGCTGATCACCTTCATGCCATGCCACAGTGATGCAGTATTAATTTATGCAAAAGGAGCTATGACCAAGTATTGAGTGTGTGCATGGAAATACTTTCAGTCGGCCAGTATTTCTATTAAAAAAATAAATAAATAAATAAAAAAAAATCAATTTTTTAAAATTGATCTTATGTAATATTCTAATTTTTTGAGAAACTGATTTTCGGGTTTTTATGAGCTGCAGGCCATAACCATCAAAATTAAAAGAAAAACACATGAAATAAATCACTCTGTAATGAATCTATATAAAATATGAGTTTAAGAATTGAATTACTGAAATCAACTTTTTGATGATATTCTAATTTGGTGAGATCATTTGTATTGTAAACTGAGGCTTGAATGTTGGAATATTGGGCCATTTGGTGTCCCACCAGATGTCCTGTGTTTGGACTTTTTACTGGTGTTATCCTTCTCTCCTTCCTCTGTTTTCACCTCTCCTGGACCCACTGCCTAAACACTTTCCTCTCCTTGGCTCCTGTCTTCTCTCATCTTGCCCTCTCTGAGCTCTGTCTAATTCAGGTTCTCTCTCTGTCTATGGTGGTATACAAACAGGTTAGAAAATATCAAGTGTCATGTAAATTACAAGTAGATCAAAAATTTCTAGTTAAGAGTACAAAGACCACCCACTTAAACTTGAATAATGATTTCAGTCTTGAAGGTTTGAGGTTTTTCTCCAAAATTTATCACAATTTTCTTATAGTTTTCTACTTCTCTGTAAATTTATCTAAATTTGGAACCATTTTCCTTAAATTTGTAATTTCCTGTTGTAAATTTGAGACTTTATTATAAATTTGTGGATTATTTTATGGCTAATTTTTGTATATTTTTTTAAAATAAAATTATTTTTTAATAAATTTGAAACGGGTGATGCAGTTATTTCTGTTTTATTTCTATATATTTATAGGTTGGGTTTTTTTTTTTTTTTAAGAACTCACTGCCTAGACAGCAGGAAAAACCTCCCTTATTTTGAAATCCAAATGTTGGCACATTTAAGGCCCTTTTCCACTAGCCCCGCTCAGCCCCGATTTGAAAACCCGGCTCTACTCACTTCGGTTCGGTTCAGCCTCAGTTGCTTTTCAACTACTGCTGGCGCACCTGCTGTGGGTGGGATTTGTTGAACAGCAGGCGGCGCCACACCCTCGTGACGTGAAACATGCGACCGAATCCTCCACAACAAACAAAATGGCTGATGATGAGGAGAGAAGGAAGGAGGAATGACTGTGACATGAAACTGGTTAAATCTATGGTGCTGACTTGTTGTGCTCTGCACAATCTGTGTGAGAGTCATGGAGAGACGTTTGACACTACATTGGATGATGCAGTAGATGAACCAGTGGTGGCAGCGGCACAGAGAGCAGAGGAGCAGGGTGGTGATATTGTAGCGAACTCAATATAAGCACCCTACTTGGCTTGACAAGTGGGTTGACCCTATTGGCGACACAGGTAGAGTGCGGGACTCCGGAGCGGGAGGCGTGAGTTCAAACCTCCTGGTGGGACGTCGCCATGTCGAGCTGCACGTTACAATATAACACGAGATGCTGTGATGCAATACTTGTCCATTTTGTCCACATTTATGTGCATACATATTTCAAAAATGTTTTTTGTAAATAAAATGTTGTGCATGGTCCATCTACCTGTCCTCTTGTTCATAACGCTTATCTGTTAAGAAGGTGCGAAGCCATCAGCCTAATGATGAGTCCACACTTCTGTTGTGATAATTGCTCACGCTGAGCACTCTGACAGCCCCGTACGCTGTGGGGGTCACACACGACGTGTTCCTCCCCACACTCTCAATTTTTTTTCCCGTATATTTTTCTCTTTGGCGTACAGAAATGGCAATACGCCCGTATTTGCTAAAATTGCATTTTCTGCGTATTAAAATACGGCGAAACCATATCACTTGACAGGTATGTAATTACATGCAGAAACACCGCACAGGCCATCTTCACAAAAATCCAGCTCGACAAGCCACTTTTGCTTAGGTGGAAATGCAAATTGAACTATAAATCATGTGCTGATACATGTCATATTTTCCCATGTAAAGGTCTCCCACTTATACTTACAAATTGATTTTTAATTTTTGGGAAAAGGGAATATAAATTTTGCACTTGTTGTTAACAGCAGTTGTGTGCAACAAAAACACAGTTGTGTATCCTTGTCCGATTTGTCTACTGTTATTAGTGCCAAATTTTTGCTAGATTCCTTCTTAATTTATTAAATTTTGACTGGCAATGCAACATTCAACTTACACATACTTACCTTTCAGTGTCTACAAGTTCAAGCACACCTGTACAACTGCTTATAACCTAAAAAATGTACCCATTCAAGAGAAATGGATTCCGCATTGCAAATTTGTTTAAAATTAAAAAAAAAAAAAAAAAAAAAAAAAAACTACCAAGACATGTTTCGTTGTGTTGTTAAAAATTAAATTACCATTAGAAGGCTATACACCTGACCTGATGAACAGCAGCATGTGGAGTGAACAGAGAATGGAATGTGTATGTAATTATTGGCTTTTCTCATACGGTGTCATAACAGATAAACCAGACTTTTGATGCAAGCAATACAATTTTATTCCCGAAGCAAAATTTACAAACAAAAAAACAGACTGGGCGATGACATCTCTGCGAGCTCTTCCCTTCGTAACGCAGCGTCCTGCTCCAGGGCTTCACGCGCATCTGCCTGCACATCTGCGGCCACCTGTCGCAAATGCTGCATGTACTCCTGATTCTTGCCGCTGGTCATGTTGCCGTTCCAACTCTCTTCGTCATGCATGTTGACCATCGCTAATGTAAGGTCAGCGATGGGAGTTGTCTGTTTTCGTCTTGCCTAGATGGAAAGACAGAAAGGCATGGTCGTTAAAGCTGGATCACTACATATATTATGGAATTACACAGGTGAAAGTCTGTGGTGGAATGTCACTATTATATTATGCTTCATTGCTGTATATAAGCTGAACTTATATACAGCGGATTCACTTCCGCCCTCCCAAGAGAGTAGACGCTTTTTCTTTCTCTCCTGCTCTGACCTTTTTCCTCCCCTCCCGACTACTGGATCCCAGCTTGCTGTTGTCTGTCTGCGTCTAACTGCGACCGTCGAAAAGAAATTATGGAGTTAATAAGCTGGGCTTTGAACACAATTGACACTATTTTTTCAACAAGGAAAAGTGCTCCGGGGGAAGCTGTCTGCCCCGCAGGAACGGCTCCAGCGGGCTATTTACGTGACACAGGTAATTGGAGAATGCTGTGTCTCACTAATCTCTCTATCGAAGATATTGAAGATTTGTTTATCTTCGTAATAATGGTGATCGGGATCTTTCTGATTGGGAGTGGAATTGTCCTGGTTTACTGCAAATTGCTGAAGATGGATTCAACCTATCAAAATGCTGGCCAGGCGAGGTGCATCTGTCAAATTGAAAAATTGGAGAAGACCCTGATAGCGACAAATGGAGAACTGTCTCGGAAGGTGGATTACATCATGGTCTCGCTTAGGTCTTTCCACGATGGATTTAAAGCCCCGCAATGAAGGATTAAGTACTGAATCTACAGAAGAAATAAAAAGCCTTCTCTGTGATCAGTCCGATTTGGCTCAATTTCCCCATGAAAATTCCTCCTGGCTGTCTGCAGTCTGTGTTTTCAAAATCATCGAGCATAAAGCCTTGGACAGCCAGCTGGACTCTGCCAAGATAAGGACTCGGCGCCAGCCAGACAAAACATCTCCTGCCAAGAGTCCTTGTTGTCTCTCTTATTATCATCAACACTGCTCAACACCGCACACACATTGATCCATGAACTGAATAAAGATACACACACTGCTCTCTTGTGTCTTGTTAACCCTGTGTAGCGAATGTGCATTGAGAGCTTTTTTTTCCCTTGAAATCTTAATATTGATTAATTATGTAACCAGTATTTTGAATCAATGATTTTTTTGCTCCTTCCTATTGTTCCTCGTATTATTCTTATTCTCATGCTTGTACTCACTATCCTGTTGGCAGGCGCGTCTCTGATGCTGCCGCGTCACTGGAAATGCAGGTTCATTTTCTGTCAAGTCAAATTCTCTCGTATGTTATCAGTGATCTGTTAATGTACTTGGCAATAAATCTTTTTCTGATTCTGAACTGTCATGTTGCTGCCCCTCAGTAGAGCAGATTTTGCAACACGCAGGGTGCTGTCTTCGGCTGCAGCCCCTCTGCAAAACTAAAAAGGATTAAGATTAAGAAGATGGATGGATGGATGGGTAATGTTTAAACTAGTTGCTTGTAGTGTGGCCGCAGAAATCTGAATGGGTTAATACAGTCAGCTGACGCGAAGCATTTCAATGAAGCATGTTGATTTCAACGGCAGTTCATGAGCTTTGTTTGTCTAAAACAGGAGTTACAACAGCACCAATCACCACACCTAAAAATGGTTGTGGAACACCGATAAGTGAAGACCAAAGAATAACCTTTTTGTACATTTAAAAAGACATTTTCAATTAATATGCAGCTACAGGAAATTGCATTAATAAATTTGGTACATAACTTGTTAGGCTCCAGCCCCCCCGCGACCTGTAAAGGATTAAGCGGTAGAAGATGGATGGATGGATGGATTTTCGACCCTGGTTTCCGCTGCTGGACCTGTTTCAACCCAAAAAAAAAAAATCGTGGTTATTGTGCCTTACTGGCACTTGAACATGATCCAGATGGAGCTGGTGATGTGGCTGACATGGGAGTCGATCCAACTGGCGCTCAGCCAGACGCAGACGCAGCGCCAGGAGAGTCCGCTGTGTCAATCATCTCCACTGAGGTGGACCCCTGTGATATGAAATGCGATTCTAGAAAGAAAATGCACGCAATTTAAAACTTAACACCAAAGTGCAACATGTACACAACACAAGTTTTTAACCGGAATACAATAAGCGTAATTCAGCGTTTTGTTCGTGCTAATACTTAACACAAAGCAAGCGTGAATCTGCAGTTGGCTGCAAAACAATACGCAAGCCTCAGTAACAACCATTACCCACAATCTAACAACCTTCCTATTTCTTAAACAGTGAGCTTGGCACAGAAAGGATCAAGTGGCGAAAAGATGCGCAATACCAAAACAACACTCACCATCCACGGTTTCCAAGGGCTGTGACTGTGACCGTGACCGTGTGGAGCCCAATGTCTCTCAGCGAACCACTTCCACTCCTTCCGATCCGCTGAACTTTGAGCATTGTGGTCCTTCACTGCTCGGTAATCGCTTTTCAGCTTTTTCAGCTTCTCCCGACACTGTTTGGCAGTACGGATGTGCCCTTGGGAAGCCATCTGCTCGGACATCTGCATTTCGAGTAGATCCGTCCAACTCGCGCTGGATGCGATCGTCGCCTAATATAGAAAGAAAATTGCGCACCTCCTAATATATATTAGGAGTATATTATTATATAAGTATATTATACAGTATATTAATATAATATACCGTATTGAAGGGGCACACTGTGTTCACTGCTGAACAATTACAAATGGCGGTCGTGGAGTAAATTCAGCAGAAAGTCACTTTCATGACGTTACAACCTGACCAATCAGCGGCGACCAGTCTCTTAAAGTAATATCACAGCCCTACTCAGCCCGGTTAGACCCTGCCCTGGATCAGGTACTAAAAAAGTACCTGCTAACCTGTGCTGGGGCTAATGGAAAAGCACCTAAAGCGGGCTGAGTGGTGCGGTGTAGGGCTAAGTGAGGCTAGTGGAAAAGGGCCTTTAGTTTGTCTGAAGGCTGCTGACGGACTAAAGTCATTGACTTTGTGAATTTCGGTCATCTTAACTTGCCAGGTACATAATAATGAACATAAATGAGTTAATATTAACTAAGGTAAAGGTAAAAACATTTCTTTTTTTCTTGTCTGAAATAAGAAAGGGGGGGGGAAACTAACCACACGAGTTAGCTAAGCGACTCTTCCATTATTGCTTCCGTTAACAGCGGGTTAAAACCATGAGAAATGCCTTCACTGCTGACATACCTCTTCTGATTCCCCCCCCCCCCCCCGTTTAAAGTACTTGAATAAGCTCGTGTTTCTCTCGGACAGCGACGCTCATAGCGAGACACTCTGCTTGCTGACTAGAACACGCGGGCGAGGCACTTCTGAACTCCGCGCAGATGACGGTCACACGCGTTTTGTGTGCGCGCTTGCGGACGGTCATTGCTTCATATGTTTTTCTTAAATTTATATTTCCTCATGGAGTGGCGGAAAATTTTCAGGTGTGGTGGGCTGCCACCCAGAAATGTTACCAGAGGAAACCCTGCATTGAATAGTGACCCGTCTGTAGCAGGGGTGTCAAACTCAGCTTCACCATGGGCCAAGCCGAGGGCCAAACTGTATAAAT
This sequence comes from Pholidichthys leucotaenia, assembly GCA_020510985.1. NCBI lineage: Eukaryota > Metazoa > Chordata > Actinopteri > Cichliformes > Pholidichthyidae > Pholidichthys > Pholidichthys leucotaenia. The sequence continues at coordinate 65,318,590 of CM035840.1, forward strand.
ATTTACTTAACCCTTGTATTATGTTAAGGGTCAATTTGACCCATTTCGGTTTTTGTGTTGACCAAAGTACGGGTTATCCTTTCTTTTTCTTCATGAAATTTTGTGACTTTTCCTCATCTAGGGTCATGAACTGGTGTGTAAAATCTGGACACTTTGATGTGTAGTGGAATGCATGTGCAGCGTTTGTATACAAAGATGATGTTGCGGGTCATTTTGACCCGGACACTTTTATGTGGGTAAGTAGCTGTACAGATCCAAAATAAAACATGCCTCTTTGATGTACTTTATTTTGACTGCCCAGTTAATTGTATTTTGACTGCCAGAGACCCAGGTGTGTGTCGAGGAGGGACTTTTTCTCCCTTGTCCTTGTCACTTTTCTCATGCCATCTCTTTGACAAACACACCAAAAATGAGCTCCAGAAGGTTTGCAGGTGAAGAAGCTTCATCACATATTTTGAACTGGGATAGTGACGCAGAGGAAGATATTTCAAAGACTGAGGACAATGTAATTGATGATCCAGCTTGTCAATTTTCCGACGATGAGGAGGATTCAGAGGACGAACCTGCCGTTGTCTCCATCGGATGAAAGCCAAGGAATGCAGCAATCATCATCCACAAAGGGGACATGGGCATCTAAAGATGGTAATATAAAATGGTCAACTTCACCACACCAAAGCCGAGGTAGACGGTCATCAAAATGACTCCCGGTCCTACAAGATTTGCTGTCACACGAGTTGATGATATTCAATCAGCATTTCAGCTCTTCATATCCCCACCAATAGAGAAGATTATACTGGAAATGACCAACTTGGAGGGGAGAAGTGTATTTCAGGAGAAATGGAAGCCACTGGATCAGACTGACTTGCATGCTTACATTGGAATTCTGGTATTAGCTGGAGTGTACAGGTCAAAGGGAGAAGCAACTGCAAGTCTATGGGATGAAGAGTATGGAAGGCCAATCTTTCGAGCAACAATGTCTCTGGAGACATTTCACATGATATCTCGTGTGATCCTATTTGACAACCGTGACACCAGAGCTGGTCGACGTGAAAGAGACAAACTAGCTGCGTTTAGAGATGTATGGGATAAATGGGTTGAAATTCTACCTTTGTTGTACAATCCTGGTCCCCATGTTACTGTAGATGAGCGCCTTGTACCATTCAGGGGGCGCTGTCCTTTCAGACAGTACATGCCCAACAAGCCTGCCAAGTATGGCATCAAAATGTGGGTAGTCTGTGGTGCAGAATCTAGCTATGCATGGAATATGCAAGTGTATACTGGAACGCTACCTGGAGGAGCATCTGAGAAGAATCAGGGGATGCTTGTGGTGCTGGTGATGAGTGAAGGGTTGCAAGGTCATAACATCACATGTGACAACTTGTTTACATCCTACCGCCTTGGAGATGAACTTCAGAAGAGAGCACTGACTATGTTGGGAACAGTCAGAAGAAATAAGCCAGAACTTCCCAGTGAAATTCTGAAGATGCAGGGCAGACCTCTGCATTCCTCAATATTTGTTTTCACTGAGAAAGCAGCAGTTGTTTCATACGGCCCAAAGAAAACAAGAATGTTCTTGTAATGAGCACAATGCACACAGATGCATCTCTGAGCACAAGAGAAGACATGAAGCCACAAATGATCCTGGACTACAACTCCACCGAAGGAGGAGTTGACAAAGTCACAGCAACATACAGCTGCCAGCGCAAGACTGCCCACTGGCCAATGGTGATTTTCTACAACATTGTCGATGTGTCTGCTTACAATGCCTATGTCCTGTGGACTGAAATCAACCAGCAATGGAATGTCGGCAAATTGTACCGACGTCTGCTTTTCCTGGAAGAACTCGGCAAAGCACTTGTCACTCCCAAGATCCAGAGCTGAGCCAGGCCAGCTTGATCCCCAGCAGCTGCAGCTGTCATTGAAAAGGTCAAGGTCAGGTCATCCAACCAATCTGCAATGGATCCAGTGGACACAGGTGTAAAGAAACGGAAAAGATGCCAGGTCTGTCCCTCCCGAGAGGACAGTAAAACAAGTACCTCATGTGTGAAATGCAAGAATTACATCTGCAGAAAGCACACAGTTACATTCTGTCATGTGGAGAGCATTGAAAATGTTGAACATGGAAAATGTGAGAAAAAGGGGCAAGTTAAATGAAGAAAAAAAATGCAGAGGGAAAAACTTGAACAAAATAGTTCTTAAATATAGTGTTGAAATTAAAAATGTATTATCTCTTTTATAAATGTTTATATAATCTAAAATAAAGTTGTTATTGGTTTAACCTGTTTTTTGACTGTTTTGAGTGGATTTACACAGTATGGGTTAAAATGACCCACAACATAATCAATGTAATTTTTTATCAACATAATACAAGGGTTTAAAAAAAACCCCAAAAAACTTGAAATTGACCAAGTTTTCAGGACAAACTCTCAGAATAAACCAGGGGTGCCCAACCTGGGGCTCCTGGAGAATTCAGGTTTCTGTGGGAAATTTTCTAATTTCACTTCTTAATTGGTCCAAAGATTTGCAAATAATTTCATTGTTGTGCATGTGTTCTGTAGGTACCCTTGCACCCATGCACAACAGCAAATTATTGTCTAAGTTTTTTTTTTTTTTTTTTTTTTTTTTGCTGATTTAGGACAATTTTAGTGTGCTGAATCCAAAAATCACATTGGTTTTGCTCAATCAGGTCAACTTTTTGAATTACGGCCACATGTTTTATACATTTTTGTTTACATGTATGGGTATTTTCGCTTTATATGATGCAGAATTCTTTTTTTGTCTTGAAATTCTCTGAATTTTGAGCAATGATGACGTAACATTCAATTTACATGTACTTTTTATATAAAGGTAAGTACATGCACAGTACTAAGTAAGTACAGGTTTTTACTTAGCACCTGATCGAGAGAAACGGATGTCATTTTCGGATTCAGCGGTGCAAAATTGTCTTAAATCAGTTGAAAAAACAGACGACTTACAAAAAAATTATTTTTGTAACCCTGTGTTATTTGCAAATCTTTGGACCAATTAAGAAGTGAAATGAGAGAATTTCCCACAGAAACCTGAACGTTCCAGGAGCCCCAGGTTGGGCACCCCTCTAATAAACCAAATCTGGTGGTAGATAAATATTTTTAAAATAAAAGACCTATTAATGGCATTATTTCTGTGCCCTCCTGAATTTTCAGTTTTTCTTTTTTGACTTGTAGTAACATGAATTTATTCCAGGCTATGAAAACAGCCTGGGATAAATATATATGTATACATTTTTTTTTTAACAAGGAAAAAAATAAGAAAAAATAAATCACCACCCAAAGTTGTGGTTACATGACTAAATTGCACAGAGAAAACTCATACGTTTAAGCACACACTGCTCTTATGCACAGTTGCCTTAAATTGGCAGTGATTTAAACCAGGGGTGTCCAATCATGTGCCATGGAGGGCCAAGACCCTGCAGGCTTTACCTCCAACCAGTGTCTTCAACAGCAGACTCCACTGAATTTCTTCCCACTGATTATTGATCGGTGAAAACACCTGCTGAAGAGACTGGGTAGAAGAGAGAACCTGCAGGGTCTTGGCCCTCCATGGCACATGATTGGATACCCCTGATTTAAACCTTTGGCTCTTATGAAGTTGACTGCATGTTACTGCGTTCAGTACATGTTGCATTTTCAAGGCTTTCCCACACAGTGATTCCTGGTGTATCATGCAGTGATAAACAGTCAGCTCACCTGTGCAGTTCTTCTCCCACATCCTGTTCACTAATCCACTCTCTTCAGTGCGCATCGCGGGTGCTCCATCTTTTGTTAGTCCAACCAGTTTGTCGCTAGGCAACTTCATTTTTCACTGGCACATTTAGATACTGCTTCAAATATGTCTTTCCCATGGTTGTGCCATGGAGTGATTTAATTCCCAAAAGTTCCTCCGTAACACAAAAACTGGAGTCCCCACAGCGGATGAAAATTGACAGCTGGGCAGTATCAGTTGTGTCACTGCTTTCATGCATGGCAAGGGAATATGCAACAAAGCTTCTTTTTTTCCCTCTTTTCCACCGTCTGATTTTGTAGATTGGTGGCAGGCTCACATGCATAATTAACAACGGTATTTCTGGTCAGGCTCACATTTAAAGACACTTGTTTTTTGTCTGGACACACATCATCGCACACTTTAATCATGCACTGTTTCACAAACCCTCTGTAAACCCTCTGTATACTTTAGCGATTTCTTCTGCCACAATAAAACCAGCTTTAACAGCAGCCTGACTTTGAGATTTTGCTTTTCTGAACATTATCTGCTGTGATACTAGTGTAACAGCATATGAATTAATAATTATGATCAGGTATAAAAATTATTTAATTTATATTAATGCATTGGAACCAGAGATGAATTCTCGGTTCATATACACCGGAAAAGTTAATAACACTCGTGGGGCACCAGCTTCTATCTCTAAGAAGCAATTTAATCTTTAATTTCACTTTATACCTGTTTAATCACTCAATAAATTAATTGGTCTCAAAATTTTAGTGAATTCGATACTGGGGACTTGAACCAGACTCAGAATGAAATAAATTCTCAACAACTTCTCTCATTTTCACATATTTATTAAACGAAATGATTAACAGACATTGCAGTGATTTCATTTAACCATAAAATTAAACTTGTAAATGATAGATTAACAATCTCAACATTTGCAGAACCAGGGTTAACTGTGGAATGAATTTAGATCAGTTTGAAGTTAACGGATTATGGAAAACATAACGCGAATTTATAGAGAAAATTTTACTAATTATATGAAAGGTTCTGGATTACTCTTAAGAAAATGAAAAACGGGATTTTAATGAAAAGAGGAGTTATGTTAATGGCTCCTTAATTTACATCTGATTGGATGTCAAATTATTATTGAACCTCAGACGTTTCATTCAGCAGATGAATTGGAATTGCAGCTCACGTGACTGGCGTGATGGTTGAAGTTGAAAATCCTTCTGCGTTGTCCTGTAGTTCTTAGATGGCTCCAAAGGTTGGAATATTTGACCAGCAAATATTCTTTGACGAAGGATGAGATTGGCATGTTTGATCCCAATGGTTGAAATCCACCCGAGGCGTGCTGATTCCTTCTGCTGCGTGTGACTGTGGGGAGCTGCATCTCCTTTCCTCTTCGTTGGCAAGCGGCTTCCCAGAGGAATTCGATAATAATTAAATATATCTAATCTGATCTCAAATTAAGAGTTTCGGACTTTAGATAAGAGTTTCTGGTGTGGGATTGGTCAATAAAAATATTATAAAAATAAAGTCAAGATTAAAGCTTACCGGTACATTAAAATTGAAAACGGTGGTTTTACAGAAAGTTTAACAGGGAAAAAAAAAGGTGATAGAAATAAACATCTAGGATTGGAGTTTTTAACTCCGGATTAGAATTTGAGCTCAGAGAGGAAGAATTCCGAGGCATTTTAAGAGAAACATTAAAATACAAAGAGGTTACAACAAAACATGATACTTCAAGCTCCGTGATCGTAGGAAGGAAAACACGTGGGATAAGTCCCATTGTTCGCCAGTGGTTTTCGGAAGTGAAAAGCCGAGAAAAAGTGGTGGCGAAAAGAGTCTCTTCCCTTTTATCTGTGGAGAATTTTCACGGGCCTCCGTGATTGACAGGAGCCCCCAGCCAATAAGCTTCCTTCGTGGGCGGGCTTTATGAACTTTTAGTCCAATAAACAGTCTATTGTCTGGAGCTTTTGAGAGAGAGCTGTTGTCATGCAGAGATTGGCTGCTGGCAGTCACATGATTCTTTGCAACTTTAATACAATTAATATTCATCTGTACCTTTATGTATATAAACTAAGCTAACCTTAGTGATTAATGTAACTTATAAGCAGTGCTTCTAAATTAACATGCAGGAATAAACATTCATTTAAACATTTTTAACATGCATATATCTAAAATCATGGGTTAATACATTTCAAACCTATTATTGATTGTCTGGAATAAACATCAAGAGTCCATTTGCTTTTCGCATGGTGTCCTGAAAAAGAGGAAGAGGTTTAGAGATGAGTCTTAAGGATGTGATTAAAAAATTTGCTGGTTACATTCGGCGTGTCCCAGAGTTTAAGGCAATGTTGAGCTGTGGATCTTTCGGCCATGAGGGGCTTTCCATGTCTGTCTCTTGTCCACCATTTATGGGTCATAAAGTCAAAACAGGAAATGCATTAGGGTGAATCCCTTAGACTGGTTTTAACAAAGGAATGGCGAGTTCAGTTGTGGCCTGGGGTAAAAGAGCAGTTTTTTGACTGTCCTTTTCCTGGGTGAAACAATGTCTTTAAGCAGAAGAATTCTTATTGATGAGCCAAGTGGGATGATGCTACACTAGTCCGTTTTTAAACTCCGCTGCCTTTTGGAGTTTCTGCTGCATATCTATATCTTTGAACTTATCGTGATGCTTCATTTCATAGTGCCAACAACATCAGTTCTGCACACAAGGCGAGTAGGTACACCGACTCCGTCTTGAAAGCCGTGGTTTTCAAAGTCTGCTTTTCATTTGGCCACTTTTTTATGAGTTAGTTTAAATTTCACTCTTTGAATCAGAAGATGCTGCATGGGGGGCTGCTCAGTGTGTGGAAAACGTTGGGGGAGAACTGGTGAAGGTGGGGCTGATGCAACTGTACCGACGCAGCCATATGCTGTAGTAATCCAGTGCATCCTGGGACTTGTAGTATTAGTGATGCCTATACAATGTATCTGCGGGCCAAATGTAATGGACACAACATATTATCTTGCAGGCCGGATGCAGTTGTCATGCCTTGAGTTTGACATGTCTGGTCTATAGACTTTAATGCTAGACCATTTTATTTCAGTCTGAGCCAGCTGCATTAATTAAGGGGTAGGCACAAGCTGTTGCTTCAGCCTACACTTTCTGTCCAAAATAGGTTGTCTTTCCTTATCTCGTTATGATCTGATGGAAGGGAAAGAAAAAAAAAAAAAGAATAAACTGTCATTGTAACACGGTCAGTAAACTTGCATTTATTGTTGATTCCGAAGGGTCAGAACAAAATATTTTTTCTGACCTCCACCTGTCTTATCAATACCTCAGCGTCACACTCCATTAAGTTATTTTTTTTATGTTGTGCTTTCCCGCAGGATTGATGATCACTGTTTGACAGATGAGTGACAGAAGGGGTGTTTTTCTTCATTTACATAGTCATTAGTGGGAAGAACCACGGCGGAGTAAAGAGATTGTGGAATGTATAAAGAAAAGGAGCGGAGAATTGGGCGTGCGCACAGGTTTACACTACCGTTCAAAAGTTTGGGGTCACTTAGAAATTTCCTTATTTTTGAAAGAAAAGCACTTTTTTTCAATGAAGGTAACTTTAAACTAATCAGAAACACACTCTATACATTGCTAATGTGGTAAATGACTATTATAGCTGCAAATGTCTGGTTTTTGGTGCAATATCTACATAGGTGTATAGAGGCCCATTTCCAACAACTATCACTCCAGTGTTCTAATGGTACAATGTGTTTGCTCATTGCGTCAGAAGGCTAATGGATGATTAGAAAACCCTTGTGCAATCATGTTAGGTCTGCAATGGTGTAATTGCTGCAAATGGAGGATTCTTTGACGAAAGCAAAGTTTGAAGGAAAAAATTATTTCAAATACAAATCATTATTTCTAACCTTGTCAATGTCTTGACTATATTTTCTATTCATTTTACAACTCATGGTGGTAAATAAGAGTGACTTTTCATGGAAAACACAAAATAATTGTCTGGGTGACCCCAAACTTTTGAACAGTAGTGTATACATCTGAAAATTTCTGTGTGCACATACTTTTCACATTTTGTGAGTACGCCGGGTGTGCCAAATCCTATTGTTCACGATAATACCGGTATAAATTTTGATACGGTGTAAAAATGAATATCGCGATATTTAGGGTCCGTTACGCTCCCAACGGAAGTTATGCGTTACCATAGAGATGGGAAAACAAACATGGCGCGGGAAGTGGTGCTCCATGCTTGGAACGTCTTTGTCTGGTTGTGAGGAAGTAATTTAGTTTTAAGGCTGTTTCAGACTGCTGCCTTCTTTAAAAAAAGAAAATGGTGCAGCAATTTTTTTTTTTTTTTTATGCATGTCAACAGCGCCACTTCAGGGAAAAGTTCTGCTTCACCCTGAAGTGGTGTTGCTGACGTCCAAAGCGGTTTATTTTCGTTCCGTTGTGGCTGCTCCAGCGTAATTTATTCCACCAACCAAAAGAAGAAGAAAAAAATCAGTTAACTGCCCCAGGATTTGTCTGTGCAACGGACATTTCTAATGCGGCTAAACTGAGAGAAAGGGAGAGAGATGGGAGGTCTGATTCAGCGCTCATTTACCTGCAGAAGTGTCTTGTTTGGGGGGAAATGGCAGACAGGTAGGCCAACATATATTAAATATGACAAAAATGTTGAAATGATAATAGTTTTAAATAAGCCCACTCCCTCCCTGTTTTAGTTGGACCCTCTTCCTGACCCGGTGAAATAACATACTAGACTAAATTAATATAATATGTTAAAAGGAGCAAAACTACCTCATGCCGCAGAGCATAGAAATGAGATGAAGACAGAAGTAATGTGGTGAATGAGTGTCTATGGTTGTATTATGCTGCTGTAGCTGCTTATAGTTTGGGGTTTACATTTTTTAATGTAATAAATGGGTTGCATTAATCATAGCTAAATTGCTCTTACATTCATAAGGCAATGTTTTCAGGACTATTCAGATGTTTTAAGAAAAATCTACAGAATTTTCAAAACTACAGGCTATATGTAGTGTGCAGTACCAACTTTACTCTCTTCTTCTTGTTGCCGTTCTCTCCTAAATTTGTTTTTTCCTCATTAAACATCTTTTCATAAAGGTACTTTTTTTTTTTTTTAATTTTGAGCATTTTTGGTGACAAATTTGACCTTTTTCATGCAAAATTGTAACTTTTTACCTGAAACCTCTTACCTTGTGTTTTTACTCTGAAAAGGTGAAGAAATCAGAAGCAGCACCAGATTTATATTACGATTAGTCAGTCAGTTGTTTTAATAATCAGTAGATCAGTTGACTATTACAATCCAAATGTATAATTTTTGTCCCACCGGACGATTATAATTACATTTATAACTAGTGTGATACCTGTTATTTTAAAATGTTGGCCTACTAAAACTGTGGTGGTTTCTGGTATCCAACAACAGGTTGGCCTAGGATGAAGTCAAATTTCTATCCTGAATTTTTGTCCCAGTCCACCCCTCAGTGCTCTTAAGATGTGGTGGTTTATAATATTTTCTGGTAATATTTGATACAGAATTAAAAAAAAAAAAAAAGTTTTAAATGCATTCTAAACTGCACTTTATAGACTGGAGAAATAAGAGTTTTTTGTTTTACTGAATATGTTGAACATAATTAACACTGTCCTGTGAAACTGTCCTTTATAAATTTAAAAGAAAAAACTGTATTCCTTGATATCGTGAGAATTCACAGAAATATATAATTTTAAGGCCATATTGTCCACCCCTAAGTATGCCATCTTTCAGTATGAAACCTGCGCAACCCTTTATACACGAGGCCTCAGGTCTTTAAAATCAGTACTTACAAGGCTTGTGTATACCTGATGCACAGATTGGTGCACGAGCGAATAGTGACATCACTCAATGGTTGCAGCTGTTCAGAGACCAAACTTAAAAACAAGTAAATTTCTTTAATGTTTTATTGTTGAGAGATTTCCATTTTTACTATTCAAACACCTAATTAGTTAAAAAAAAAAAAAAGTAAAAACATCTGTGCCAAAATAAATATGAAAACATCAGATGGCACTTGTATGGGAATGAATCTGTGCACTAGATGTTAGAAAAACAAACTTTCACCCAATTTGTTTTAAAGGGGTCATTGACTGCGCTTTTTACGCATTTTAACAGCTCACTCGTGTCTTAATGAAGTGGTTGTGACATATTTTGTTAACATTTTCTCATATTTTTTTTTTTTTATTGAAGCTATTTTTTTTTTTTCCTTGGCTTTCTTCAAACACTGATTTATAGCCTGTCACTTTAAGAAACCGACTTTAACTGTTCAGGTCAACCCTCCCTCTTATGTCTGTTAGCCATTGGCTAACTAGCTTCTAGCTGGCTCCTTCTCTAGCTGGTCCACCGATCCGCAGTCGTTTGTGCATCTCACGTCATCCCTGCCCACCCCCCAACAACCCCATTGAGACACAATATTAAATCGCCAGCACCGCACGCTCTACCGATTGCCGCAAACTGAGGCCGGTGTCCGAACCACTGGAATCTCAAAGGGCAATGTCTGACTCTATGGCACTCCACTCCTCTCCCACGCCCAGCCGGGGGATGACCCGTCCCGAAGCAGCTACCTGTGAGAGTATGCCCAGAGGATGGTGGGGGAGCTGAGCCAGCAGCTCTAGGCAGCATCCCCGGGTTGCGGCAACTACCTGCGCCGCGGGTGCTGGGGTAGGCAGTTGCCGCGAGCCAGGGAAGCTGCCTGGTGCTGCTGGCTGTCCATGACCAGTGTTATCCCGCCGCAACACCACCGGGAGACGGGCCGGAGCGACGCGAGGCACATTGTGGACCGGTGAACCAGGTGGTAACAGGGATGGTTATTATGGTGACTAAGATCTGAAGAAAATGACAATATAAGCCGCGCACGGTTCAAGCTTCTGTTACCAGTGTTAGCTTAGGGGCTAATAGGCTACCTTTAGCACCACTTCCATATACATGACAGACAGCTAATTGGGCCAATAATGGAGCAGTGGGCTGGTCTCAAGGACAGCGGTGGGTTGGCTTTTTCTAAACGTGATGTTAATGATTTCCACAAAAGTCAAATGTTTCTGGGAGAGAAACGAGATAAAGGCTTTTATCTGATGGTTGACGGTTTTGAAAATTTTTACATAATTAGGTGACCAGTAGACCAGTAGACTCATTTCAGACAGTTAAAACCTACAAACACAAAATTTCTCAGTCAATGACCCGTTTATTGAGCTAACTGTGCTTCACAAATGCCAAGTTACGAAAATCGAGAGGTGCACTACCAGCAGAAATGGCACAGAGGGCACCATGCAACACCAATCGTGATACCATTTTTGGCGTGAGCTGCCATTTGCGAGGGCTTGCACGTCAGGTGTAAAAAGGCTTTATGTGGCATCCTTGTTCTTCATGCACACCACTGCTACTCAGTGCTTGATAACAGCCATGAGTTCCGTTCCTGTGTGTACCCTCTAACATTATTTGCTGTAAAGTACTTTGACATTTCTTTTTCTCATTTCTCCTGTACTACTCTACAACGGTGGTCAACAGTAAAACCATAGTCACTAGACAAATCTTGTGTGTCTAGTCTTTAATCTTCACCTTCTGTGTCAATGTCATATCTGTGTGGTGTATTTGCACAAATTTATGAGTGATAAAGAACCAATAATAGCTGATATTGGTATTGGCACTTCTCCACATTTTATACTGTACTTTTTTTTGTTCTGTAATTGTTTGTGTGGACAGACTCTGAAGACATTCGCCATGTATGGGGTAGTATTGTGACCCAGCTGTCCCTTGACTACGGCCTGATAGATGATGCGATCTACTTCACCAGTAATGAGGTGTTGGGTGGGATTTTGTTGAAAGAGGGAGACCTGGTGAATTGTTTAGCAGTGAGAGATGGAACCCAAGGAGGATGGAAAGCCTTAAGGGTGAGCAACCTTTGTTCTTTATTTTCCAGACATAATATGCTGTCTATTTAGCTGAATGAGAAAATTAACTTTTTTCAATGGTAAAAAAAATGGCAGTAATTAGTTTTGTGTATTATTCCAAATCTGTATGTTAGTCTTATGGTTAAACAGTTATACTGTGTGAGATGCCATTTATCCATAACAAAGGTTCACAATGACTGATGTGTAAGTCAGTAAACACAAGATTATATTTTCTATGTTAAAATTGTCAGCACCCTTAAGAATCACCTAAATTAAATATTTTCTTTTAACAAGGAACCTCTAACTCACAACTCAGTATTGCACACAATCTTAGGATATGGCTTTGTCTGAGGTATAATGATGATTAATTTATCTTATTGTCAAGATTGTATTCTGTCACTTCTGGAAGAGGCAAAATTGACTGCTGAAGAAGGGACTGCCTGGCAGGAAGCACTGCATGAAGTGTTGGTTTTTTGTTGGGGGGGGGGGTCTGATCTTCTGCAAATAAGTTGTATAGCATGATGTATAGGGGATTGTGATTTGAGGAGGAAACTTCTCTTTTTTTTTTTTTTTTTTTTTTCCCAGGTTTGAGCGCCCCCCCCCCCCCCCCGGTCCCGTCCTCTCCCTTTATTTGTGCATATTGTATGTTGAGAAGGATCCAGGTCACCAAACTGTCTGCCATGCGAGAAACTGAGTGAATAGAACAACTTTTTATGAAGCCTGTTCTCTCAAATTGGTGTCAAATGCTCTTGGCTTTATGAGTGAAAATAACCTCCATACAGTCAGCCACAGCATAGCATGATGGTTTGGGTTGGTGGGAGAAATTGCACTGTTTGCTTGTAGCCAATGCATTGGACCTGTGTTGGGTGTGATCCAAATCAAATGGAGTCTCTCTTCAGCGTTGTGCATCATGTGAAGGACCTTTCAGGCGGGTGCCAACTTCCACGTTTAAGAGTCCACCGGTTTTTTGTTCCGGCCACATAAAATTGTGGTATAAATGCATATTTAAGAATCAGAATTTTGCCATTTGTGCATTGATTCAGAATTGTTCACGTCTGCATCAAGATGCGTTGGAAAAATTATTTCTCCCATCCCTAGTTCCTGTAAAAACACACCACAGCTCTTCTTGGAAATATTAAAGGTATTGATTGTAGGACTGAAACAATTAGTCAACGTTGTCGATAATGTCAGTCATAAAAATTTGTCGATGCAGATTTTTGTTCACAAATCGTTTAATCTTAAAGTTTATATGCATGCCACGGAAATGTTCAGTTTAACTGTTCCAGCGAAAAAGAAGAGGAACGCATTATGGTCACATGGAGAGAAAATCAGACAAGGCCAAAAGTTTCCAAAGTATGGGAGGATTTTACCAAAAATTAATGAATGAAACAAGTTAAATGTAGACTGTAAAGCAGTGTTGTCATATCACAGCTGCACTACAGCGATGCGTCCATTCCCCCCTCCTCTCCGTTCCTCTGTCTCTGGCCACCTATCAGCTGACTGCACCAGTGAGGTTAGCAAGTAACATTGGCGCTTCTTATTTTCAATGAGCAACTCTCCTAGCTTTAGAAAACTGATCACACCATTAGCGTGTGCCATGTGGTTTACCTGCTGTCGAACAATAATCTTACGTTGGTTGCTGACAGCTGAGCTGCTTCTGTTATGCTAGCTATATGTTAACTGCAGTAAATAGGTGAATTACAGGAGCAACTTACTCTTTTTCATATTCCTTTATTGTCACTGTAATATCAGCCTTCATTCTGAATATTATTGCATCTTGGTAAATTAGAATATCATGATTTGTTCTCCCCGTGTCTGTGTGGGTTTACTACGGGATTTCTCCGGTTTCCTCCCATGTCAAAAACATGCAAGTTAGGTTAATTGGCATCAACTGAGGATTCTGAATTGTCCTTAGGTATGACTGTGAGAGTGAATGTCTGTCTCTCTGTGTTGGCCCTGCGATGGACTGGCGATCTGTCCAGGGTGTACCCTGCCTCTCGCCCAAAGATGCTGGGATAGGCTGCAGCCTCCCCACGACCCGAAAAGGATTAAGCAGAAGAAGATGGATGGATGGATGAACAACATAATCATCACAAATAAATTTAAAATGGCTTAAATATTTCACTCTGTGTTGAAAGGCTCACATTCCTGCACTGATATTTAAAGTTTTTTTTTTTTTTATTTTAGACGGGAAGAAGTTCTTTTAATCTTCATCTGAAGCCTAATTAAACTTTTAAACTTCTAGACCCAGCAAGATTTCAAATAAGATGGACTAGCTTATTTTCTTTCTTTTTAACTTTAATAGTTAAATATTACTTTAGTTTGTTTTTAACATGCAGTTACAACAGCCTTTATGGAGCAGCAGAGCTGCTATTTGAGTTTTTACACTTGAACATCTATTATTTGTGTTGCTACAAACACTTCTGATTAAGCTGTCAAGTTCAGGTTTCCAACTCATGTATGATGGGTCATTATTTTATTTAGGTGTGGAAACTTTTTATAATAAGCTACATTATATAAAGGCAGAGACTGACAACAAAGGGATTTTTCACAGGTGTGCAGGCTTAAACAGGTGAGGTAACACAGGACCTAGAGCCCTGAACAGAAGCTGTGCCAGCAGGAAGCTGAGCTGGCGGACATGACAGAAATAATCGAGATTAGTTGACTAATCAAAAAATAGTCAGATTAGTCGACTACCAAAATGATCGTCAGTTGCAGCCCTAATTGATTGCCGATATGAAAAAGTACAGTTATTATGTGAAATGTTGGGTTCATTTAGCAACCCAGTCCACTGAAATAGAGGACAAGAGCAGCAACAGTTGAACTAAATCCGTGTATTCCAATCAACCATTGATATGCACTGAGTTTGACACGGGGTGACAAAATTAAAAGACTTGTAAAAATGTCAGAGACTCTGAACTAATTAGTTATGGCTGGCACCAAAGGAATAATCATGGTGTTCATTGTTTCCCCTAGGTTTACAGCTTGGGGTGGGGTGAAGATCGAGCGTGACAAACTCTTAAAGGAATCATGGTGCTCTGGTGCTATATAGAAAAATAAAATTAAAGTAGTGCATTGCCCGTAGAACGCAAGTATTCCTGTGTAAAATGGGTATCGGTACACAGCGTTTCCTCTGGCTTAAAGACCTTGGCGCGGTGGCAACATATTTTTCCGGGGGTGGGGGGGGGGAGCAGAAAATACATAAGTATGAATATGTTATATGTTAATACAATTTTAATACTATGTTTATACTATTTCTTTCTTTTTTCTAATTTTGCACAGTAACATTGCATATAATAATAATAATAATAATAATGCATCAGATTTATATAGCACTTTATCATAGACACTCAAAGACGCTTTTTACAGATAAATTATTCATTCACTCCAGACAATGGTAGTGGCAAGCTACTACTGTAGCCACAGCTGCTCTGGGGCAGGCTGACGGAAACGTGGCTGCCAATCCGGGCCAACAGCCTCTCCGGCCACCACCAAACATTTATACACATTGATACCCAGTGTAATGGACACTTTAGGCAAGGTGGGTCAAGTGTCTTGCCCAGGGACACAACGGCAAGATATCTTGGGAAAGCGGGATTCTAACCGCCAACCATCTGATTATTGGATGACCCGCTCTACCTCCTGAGCCACTGCCGTGCATATGCAACCTACAAATTGAAGTATTGTACAACCAAGGCTTGAATGTTGGAATATTGGGCCATTTGGGGTCCCACCCAGACGTCCAGTGTTTAGACTTTTTACTGGTGTTATCCTTCTCTCCTTCCTCTGCTCTCACCTCTCCTGGACCCTCTGCCTGAACACTTTCCTCTCCTTGGCTCCTCTCTTCTGTCTCATCTTGCCCTCTCTGAGCTCTGTCTAATTCAGGGTCTCTCTCCGTCTATGGTGGTATACATACAGGTTAGAAAATATCAAGTGCCATATAAATTAAAGAAGACAACCAAAAATTTCTAGTTAAGGGTACAAAGAGGACCCACTTAAAACTTGAGTAATGACTTCAGTCTTGAAGGTTTGAGGTTTTTCTCCAAAATTTATAACAGTTTTCTTAGTTTTCTACTTTTCTCTGTAAATTGATCTAAATTTGAAACCATGTTCCTCAAATTTGTAATTTCCTCTTGTAAGATTGACTTTTCTTGTACATTTGAAACTTTATTATAAATTTGTGGATTATTTTATGGCATTTTTAAAAAAAAAAAATTTTTTTTTTTTAATAAATTTGAAACAGACTGTGGTATTTTATTTTTTTTTTTTACTGATAATTTATATTTTTGACCATTACTTTGCAGTCAGAACAGAACAATAATTTAACTCTCATTACAAAGAAAAAAATATTAATAATTTAAATGATTAAATACAATTTCAACTTAAATGACCAAGGATGGCATTATTTCTGTTACAATATTTCTATATAGTTTTTAAGAAGTCTCCTCACCGCCAAGAAAAACCTGCCTTATTTTGAAGTCCAAATGCTGGCACATTTAGTTTGTCTGAAGGCTGCTGACGGATTAAAGTCATTGACTTCGTGAATTTCGGTCATCTTAATTTGCCAGGTACATAATAGGGAACATAACTTAATATTGTAGTGGCTGGTGAAATACTGTACTCAGCAATTCAGTAGTCCCCCTTGCCTTTCCCTTCATATTCATTTTTAATCCTTTTCCACGAAGATGCAGCTGCCACTAGCCTGCTGACTGACTGGAAAGCTTGCATGGGTGGGGCGCTTCTAAATTCCACGCGGATGATGGCCACGTGCGTTGTTCATGTGCACGCTTGCAGAAAGTCAGTGCTTCATATATTTTTCTTAAATTCATATCTCCTTGGCGCGTAAATTTTCTGGCGTGGCAGGCCACCACCGAGAGATGTTACCAGAGGAAACCCTGCTGTACAGCACATTGATCAACAGAGGTTGTTTTTAAATGTGCCATTTAAATAAAGTTGACTTGACCATCCCAATTAGGCTTTACAGGCCCAAATGTAGGCTGTGTTTGAAAGTGGAATACAAAGAGGTGTAGCCTATATGAAGGCAATCACACGTTAGACTTTGACAAATATGAAAGGGACTGAACAGCACTAAGATTTGATTGTGTGAATATTAATTACAGAATACCTAATTACTGAAAACGAATGGGACATTCAATATTGGCGACTTTCGGAACCCTTATTTGTTTCAGATCACTTATTTGTGTGATCTTTTATGACTTACACTATGATGAATATACTGTATCTTGCACTTTGGGGAATGGGAGTTGGTCAGTCGTCATTATAATTATTTTAGTTTACAGTGCATCCGGAAAATATTCACTGTGCTTAACTTTTTCCATGTTATGTTACAGCCTTATTCCGAAATGGATTAAATTCCTTCCCCCCCCCCCCTCAAAATTCTACACACAATACGCCATAATGACAATGTGAAAAGTTTTTTTTGAGATTTTTGTAAATTTGTTAAAAATTAAAAAAACGAAAAACAAAACAAAAAACCAAAACCTCAAATCACATGTACATAAGTATTCATAGCCTTGGCCATGAAGCTCAAAATTGTGCTCGGGTGCATCCTGTTTTCACTGATCATTCTTGAGATGTTTAAACAGCTTTAGGCTGCATGTACACCAAATGCGTTTTTGTCACCCGACTGCCCTCAACATCTTTTTTTTTTTTTTTTTTCCCCCCAGTGCTTGTGCACTGTGCTCTGGAAAAAACTCTGTGCCCTGTATCCCAGCAACAGCTTGTCACTCACAGCTTAGCACTTCTGCTTTTCCTATGGTCAGACTTTCTACTTATTTTGTAATAGCAGTCTCTAAATAACAATGGACAGGAAATGTGTTCTAGCATTGGTAGCAGCTCTGGATGCAAAATATGATGACACAGAAAACAGGAGTCTGAGTACAGACTGTATCGGCATCCTATGTCCCGCCCTTCCTTATTCTGATTGGCTGCTTAGAAAGGTCTGACATTGACGAGCTCAGCTGTAGTCTGAAAAGTTGAAATTTTTTCAGCTCTGAGCACCCTGGGTATCGCGACAAAAAGCAGCCACCGCCGAAAGTGGTTCAGCACCGAGAGCACTTAGCGTTGTAGACACTGGACTACATAGAGAAAGAACAGTGCAGCTGTGCAGCCTTCGGTTGCATCAGAGTATTATTTTCTCCGCTTTTGTTTGTTTTTATCGATTTATAGATCTTATTTGTCCGATAGATTTCAGTTTGTTCACATTAACAAAGTTTCTTCCAACTCTAGGCTTAGTCACGGAGTTCCACAGGGATCTGTGTTGGGCCCTACTCTTTTTAGTATATATATGCTCCCGTTAGGCAATATCATCAGAAAGCATTGTATACATTTTCACTTACGCAGACGACACACAACTATACCTGTCAATGAAGCCCGATGATTGTAATCAATTAGCCAAGTTAGATGCCTGTCTTAAGGACATCAAAGCTTGGATGACTTGTAATTTTCTACTATTAAACTCTAAGACTGAAGTCATTCTTGTTGGACCAAAACATCTTAGAAATTCCTTCTCAAATTATGCCTTTAATTTAGATGCCGCCACTCTCAATTTGAATAGTTCTGTGAGGAACCTTGGAGTTATTTTTGATCAAGAGTTGTCCTTTAATTCACATATTAAAATTGTTTCTAAGACTGCCTTCTATCATCTGCGCAATATTGCCAAGATCAGGAGCGTCTTGTCTCTAAATGATACTGAGAAACTGATTCACGCCTTTGTCAGCTCTTGATTGGATTATTGTAATTCGTTATCTGGTTGTCCTAAAGTATCCTTAAAAAATCTTCAGTTGATTCAAAATGCTGCTGCTAGAGTTTTAACTGGTTCTAGAAAAAGAGATCATGTATGCGTGGAGTTTCTTCACCTGCACTCTGTAGATGATGATGAGAAAAAGAGATCGCTCTGGTTCTGTCCTCCCTTCATTGGCTTCCCATAGAATTTAGAATCAAGTTTAAAGTCCTTCTTCTTACTTTCAAAGCTCGTAATAATCAGGCCCCCCAGTATATAAAAGATCTGATATTACCTTACCATCCTAATAGAGCATTACACTCCCAAAATGCTGGGTTACTTGTGGTGCCCAGAATCTCCAAAAGTACAGTGGGAGGCAGAGCCTTCTGCTACCAAGCTCCTTCTCTCTGGAACAAGTTACCTCTCTGGGTCCGGGAGTCAGACTTGGTCTCTGTTTTTAAGAACAGGGTAAAATCCTTCTTTTTTTAATATAGCTTACGTTTAAGGAGGGATTTTGTGTCTTTTATCCCCACTTTTGTTCTGTTGTTATTTGATCCATACTGCTGGTTGACCTCCAATAATTATTTGGCACCTTACTGTAATGTTTTTATGTCTGCCCTCTCCATCCTCCCTATCCCCTCACCCCCAGCCAGTCACAGAAGATGACTGCCCCTCCCTGAGTCTTGTTCTGCTAGAGGTTTCTTGCTGCCAAATGGGAGTTTTTCCTTTCCACTGTCGCTTAGTGCTCGCTCATAGGGGATCGTCTGATTGCTGGGTTTTTCTGAGACTGGGGGTTTTTTCTCTGCACTCGGGCACCATGAGACGGCCTCTGTTGTGATGTGGCGCAGTATAAATAAAGTTGAATTGGAACAGAAAATAGTCGCTCACAGTGGGGGGGGGAATGTTTCGTGGACACGCAGCGTAATTGGAGTACACTTGTGGTAAATGCAGTTGATTGGACAGGATTTGGAAAGGCACACACCTGTCTATAGAAGGTCCCACAGTTGACAGTGCATGTCAGAGCACAAACCAAGCATGAAGTCAAAAGAATTGGTCATGGACCTCCGAGACAGGATTGTCTTGAGGTACAAATCTGGGGAAAGGTACAGAAAAATTTCAGCTGCTTTGAAGGTCCCAATAAGCACATTGGCCTCAATCATCAGTAAATGGAAGAAGTTCGGAACCACCAAGACTCTTCCTAGAGCTGGCCGGCCATCTAAACAGAGATCAGGGGAGAAGGACCTGAGTCAGGGAGGTGACCAAGAACCCCATGGCCATTCTGTCAGAGCTCCAGCGTCCCTCTGTGGAGAGAGGAGAACCTTTCAGAAGGACAACAATCTCTGAAGCAATCCACCAATCAGGCCTGTATGGTAGAGTGGCCAGATGGAAGCCACCCCTTAGTAAAAGACACATGGCAGCCCGTCTGGAGTTTGCCAAAAGGCACCTAAAGGACTCTCAGACCATGAGAAACAAAATTCTCTGATCTGATGAGACAAAGATTGAACTCTTTGGCGTGAATGCCAGGCGTCATGTTTGGAGGAAACCAGGCACCACTCATCACCAGGCCAATACCATCGCTACAGTGAAGCATGGTGGTGGCAGCATCATGTTGTCTGTTTTTCAGCGGCAGGAACTGGGAAACTAGTCAGGATAGAGGGAAAGATGAATGCAGCAGTGTACAGAGACATCCTGGATGAAAGCCTGCTCCAGAGCGCTCTTGACCTCAGACTGGGGTGACGGTTTCTCTTTCAGCAGGACAACAACCCAAAGCACACAGCCAAGATATCAAAGGAGTGGCTTCAGGACAACTCTGTGAATGTCCTCGACTGGCCCAGCCAGAGCCCAGACTTGAATCCAATTGAACATCTCTGGAGAGATCTGAAAATGGCTGTGCACCAATGTTTCCCATCCAACCTGGTGGAGCTTGAGAGGTGCTGCAAAGAGGAATGGGCCAAACTGGCCAAAGATAGGTGTGTCAAGCTTGTGGCATCATATTCAAAAAGACTTGAGGCTGTAATTGCTGCCAAAGGTGCATCAACAAAGTATTGAGCAAAAGCTGTGAATACTTGTGTACATGTGATTTCTTAGTTCATTATTACCTCTGCCAAGGAGGTAATGTTTTTACCGAGGTTTGTCTGTCTGTTACCAACATAACTCAGTTATGAACGGATTTTGATGACATTTTCAGGAAAGTTGTGTAATGGAACGGGGAACAGATGATTAGATTTTGGTGATGATCTGAGAGTGCATACCTCCACCAAGGGCTTTGTTTGTATTTGTGCAGCAGGATTACACAAAAACTACTGGATGGATTTGGATGAAATTTTCACCAGAGGTGGTTCTTGGGCTAGAGAGGAACCCATTATATTTCGGTGATGATCTAAGAATGCATACCTCAGCCAAGGCTCTTATCTTCTCACAGTGTGTTAGCAACAATACTTCAAAACTGATGGACAGACTTTGATGCCATTTTCACCAGAAGTGGCTCTAGGCCTACACACAAACCCAAGGAAGGAGCCTTGGTGGAGGTATGCGCTCTGAGTGCTTTTCTAGTTTATAATAAATTTGCAGAAATCTCAAAACTTTTTTTCATGCTGTCATTAATGGGGTATTGTCTGTAGAATTTTGAGGGGAAAAAATGAATTTATTCCATTTTGGAATAAGGCTGTAACATAACAAAATGTGGAAAAGTGAAGCATTGTGGATACTTTCCGGATGCACTGTATATCACTGTTCAGTGATGGAGTTAGGTGTAATATTTAATTTCTTCTGTGTTTCTTCAATAAACTTGTGCAGGACTATAACTGGACACATTTACAAATATTTGAGACCTATTGTAGTGCATTATGTTATAATTAGCAGTATTTTGTTAAAACGTTTTTAAAGCTAATCAATCGAATTAACTACATAACACCAACATTATTATACACCGCAAAAGGACTTGTTTGACTATAAACGTTGCATCAGTATTGCCCATTTGTCAGCAAATATTTAACTAAAAATGATTTATTTCATTATTTGGGCATTTTTGTGTCCTGTTTGTTTAAGTCATTCCGGCCAGTCTGCTCCACAATCATGGCGTTAAGTTGTTTTAAATTTTTAGATCCTCGCGTGGTAGGAGCACCATCGGGGACTCGTGGTCCTGCAAAACAGAGTGGTAGCACACAGTTCAGCAGCCGGGACTCCCATAAACCACTAATCAGGCAGGTTGGGCTTGCCTCCCTGCGAAGGACAGTGGTCCACCTATCGGGCCGCTGCTTCTCCAGGCGTGTTCTTTGTGAGACCCCGAGTCCCTGTTGGCGCCCCTCCCAGTATGCTTGTTCCTCGTGTTCTCCACATATGCTGAATTATCCTTTCGACCTATGCAATCATGGGAACTTTATAGTATAATTTTTTAAGTATTAAATCTTTAGTATTATCTTTTTATAGTCAAATTTGTCACGTTTCACTTGCTTGTTTTGTTTAGACTGCTCTGGTGACTGGTTGTGATGACACGTATTATCCAATCAGTACGGAGTTGATCCGAAACCCCACTCACACTTCCACAAGCCAGGGCATGAGGAGACAGACTGATGGCTAAATATTTTTTTTCCACAATATTTTTTATTTAACCTTTTTTACAAACATAACACAAACAATCAAACACTAACACTAAAGTAATTTAAAAAATAAAAAAAAAAAAATAAAAAAAAAAAATAAAAATTGTACTAAAAACACCAACAACCACTAACAAAGGCAGGTCTTCAGCAATGCTCCTCTGTTTAGTCTAGGCAATCCATTACACAAGTATACATATTATACATTCACCAATTTGGAATTTACAAGGTCCACACACATCATTCACCTTCTTCCTCAAAAGTTAGGTTTAAATTCTTTACATAATCAATGAAAGGTCTCCATATATTCTCAAACACAATTTGCTTTGATTTCAGTATGTATGTTATTCTTTCTAGTGGAAGGTTTGTTAGCATCTGTCTTAACCACTGAGTCACATCTGGTCTATGAGTCTTTTTCCACAGTAGTGCAATACATTTTTTGGTGTTAAGCAAACTGAGGTCTATGAATGCTCTTTCA
The DNA here is from genome assembly GCA_020510985.1 of Pholidichthys leucotaenia. Lineage (NCBI taxonomy): Eukaryota > Metazoa > Chordata > Actinopteri > Cichliformes > Pholidichthyidae > Pholidichthys > Pholidichthys leucotaenia. The sequence goes on from CM035840.1 coordinate 65,341,089, forward strand.
CTCTTATTAAAGTTATGCTTTTCTGGATACAGACCCAACAAAAACAATTTAGGATTCAATAGGATTTGTTTTGAAATTATTTTTTCAATTGTTACCCTCACCTCTTCCCAAAACATTCTAATTTTTCTACATTCCCATAAACAATGAAATCGGGTTCCTTTACTTTCCATACATTTTGTGCACGTATCTGGTATGTTTTTGTTGTATCTATTTAACTCCACCAGTGTAACATACATCCGCATTAACCATTTAAAATGTATCAATTTAAGACGTACATTTATTGATTTGGTTTGAGCTTCTGTACAAGCCAATTCCCATTGTTCCTCTGAAATTTCAGTTTGCAGGTCTACTTTCCAATAATTCAATCTTTTCTGTGAGTTTTCACTTGAGGATAGTGTCAATGAGTTATAAAACTCTGAAATAATACCCTTTCTCTTACTATCTTTTGTCAAAATTTTTTCCAAGGATGAATAAGTAGGTCGGATGAGAGCATTATTTTGATTTGATCGAATAAAGTTCCTAAGCTGAAGATATTTAAAAAAATGTGTTCTATTAAGATTAAATTTGATCCTCAGTTCTTCAAAAGACATTATCTGAACATGACAGATATAAATCTTGAATCTTTTGAATCCCTTTTAAATTCCATACTTACACAGCATCCGCTCTCCCGGGTTTAAAATATTGATTACCCCATATTGGGCTAAATTGTGACAGTAAGTGTGGTTCTTTTAAATATTTTGTGGTTTCACACCATATTTTGATCATATGCTTTACAAATGGATTTTTAACTTGTTTCTGTAATTTTTTTGCCGAGTCTGAGTATATGAATATGGGAAGAGGTAAAGGTAAATTGTATGATTCCATTTCAGTCCAGTGAGGAAGATCATTTGATGAAAAATGTCATAGACCTCAGTTGTGCTGACCAGTAATACAACATAAAGTTTGGACATTTCAGACCTCCACGATCAAATGGTAAATATAGTAAGGACAGACGTAATCTAGCCTTCCTATTGTTCCATAAAAATTCCACTAACTTTTTTTTAATTCTTGAGAATAGGTCTGAAGGTGGTGGTAAAGGAATGTATTGAAAAAAATAAAGTATTTTGGGTAAAATATTACTTTTAAGTATATTGATTCTCCCAATCGACATTGGTAGTGACATCCATCTCTGAAGTAACTCATTAATGTCTGTCATTAAGGCTTCATAGTTGGCACTGGCGACTAATTCTAGCTTAGGCACAATTTGAATTCCTAAATATTTAAACTGATTTACAACATTGAATTGATTTACCTCAGGAGCTGGGTGATTTCTCTGGGTCTCATTTAGCATTAATATTGAAGATTTAGTTTTATTTATTTTATATCCTGATATTTCCCCCAAATTCTTTATTAAATTCAACAAGGTCGGGATTGATTTTTTAAGATTCGACATAAACAAAATTATGTCATAGGCATACAGGGAGATTTTATGTTCTGTTGGTCCTACTTTAATTCCATATATTTGTGGATGTAAACGTACTGCCATCGCTAAAGGTTCAATTGCCATAGTAAACGGTAAAGGTGAAAGTGGGCAGCCTTGTCGACATCCTCTATTGATATTTATTGATTTTGAAATATTGCTGTTTGTTAGGATTTCTGCTGTAGCATTATTGTATATTATCTGAACCCATTTTATGAAATTATTTCCAATTCCAAACCTTTGTAAAACTTCAAAAAAGGGCCATTCGACCCTATCAAAGGCCTTTTCGGCGTCCAATGATAGGACTGTATCCGGTGCTTCTTTATTAGAATAGATAATATTAAATAGTCTTACATTATGGAAGCCTTGTCTTCCCTTTATAAAGCCATTCTGATCTCGGTTAATAATATTTGGTAATATTTCTTGTAGTCGTCTGGCTAAAATTTTACAGATTATCTTAAGGTCAGCATTTAATAGGCTTATTGGTCTCATATTTTCACATTAGAGGGTTTACCTGGTTTTGGCAACAGTATAATTAAGGCATTATTCATGTATGGTGGTAAATTACTATTTTGAAATGCTTCTAAAACCATTTCCAAAAAATGGTTTTATTAATTTATTCTTAAATTTTTTATAGAGGTCAACTGGAAGACCATCTGGTCCTGCACTTTTTCCTGATTTCATATTATCAATGGCCAGCCCAACTTCTCTTGACTAATTTTAGACTCCAGTATCTCCCTGATTTCATTTGGAATACACGGTATAGATAATCCGTCCAAAAACCCATTTAGTTTTGTTAAGTCAGTTTCATTTTTTGTATCATATAATTTTTCATAATAATCTCTAAAGGCACTATTAATTTCTAAAGGATCTACAACTGGCTGTCCGTTACTTATAATACTGGTAATTGGTGTTTTAAATTCTAATTGTTTAATCTGCCATGCCAATAATTTTCCTGATTTTTTTTTTTCACCTTGTTTATAAAAAGATTGAAGCAATCTTAGAAGACTCGAGGCAGGTCTATTCGCTGATTTTTTTTTTTTTTTTTTGTCATATTCAGCTCTCAGAATCAGTAATTCGTTCTCCAACTTTGGATCACTTCCTGGATACACTTTTTCTTGAAGAATTTTTATTTTATGTTCCAATTGGACTCTCTCCTCTCGAGTCTTCTTAGATTTTGAACCTGTATAACTAATAATATGCCCCCTAATAAAAGCTTTGAAAGCCTCCCACTTTATACATGCTGATGTTTGTGTAGTGTTGATATCAAAGAACTCATCTGTTTTTCTATGTATTTAACAAATTCCTCATCCTGAAGCCATTTATGCTGAAATTGCCACCTACCTGGTTCCTTTGTCAGTTTCTTATCTACATATATTAGACAGCAGGGTGCATGATCAGAGATCACAATATTATCATAGAAGCAGTTTTGAATCTTGGACCTTAATTCTGTGGAGATCAAAAAATAGTTAATACGTGAGAATGTCTTATAGGTATTAGAATAACAAGAATAGGCTTTAACTTGTGGTTTCATTTCTCTCCATACATCTAGCAATCTCAATTCTTTCATAAAAGGATTAATGGTCATCCTACATCCATTGTGCGTACAGTCCAGTCCTGTTGATCTGTCTATACCGGGATTCAATGTACAATTAAAATCCCCTGCTATTATATATTGCCCTGTAAGTGAAGATAAAATAAGGAATAAATTAGTAAAGAAATTTTGATCATCTATATTGGGACCATATAAGTTCACCAGATTTATATTTTCTAATAACAAAGATCCTTGAATGATTAGATATCTTCCAAATTTGTCACCAATTACATTTTTCACTTGAAATGGGACTGATTAATGTATGAGAGTCATAACTTCCCTGGCTCGGGATGAAAATGATGAGATGAATACACTTCCTTGCCATCTTCTCCTAATTCTTTTTACATCCTCCTCTATTAGATGAGTTTCTTGTAAAAACACAATTTTTGAACCTATGTCTTTTATCTTATTCATAACTTGTTTAAGTTTTTTTTTAAATTTTGTAGACCTCTGCAATTCCATGAAGTTAAATTAAGATTAACGCTTTGGTCTATGATCAATAAGGAGTTTGAGATTACCTCGCAATATAAACATGCTCATACAGAGAAGCAAAAACATGAGTGGTTGAACATTCATCCTACAAACTACACACAAATTCCCCCTTCCCACATTCGTGGTAATCCCCCCCCCCCCCCCCAAAATAAAAAAAAAAAATTGTCTCCCGCTGTAGCCATTGACTGCTCCACACCCGCGAGGACCAGCCAAAGCCACTCCTTCATCCTCCCAATCACCCTAACTCTACTGCTTTTAATGACGTAACATTAACTCTCTTCTGTAGTTTTCTAACTTAACTCCAAAATTTTATAGCAACTTTGTACATCATAGTTTTTTTTTTTTTTTAATATAATACAATCTATATTTTGTAAACTTGCTATATGCTTCAGATCAGTCAGATGCCTGTGCAAATACTGAAATATTCTACCTTATATTTTGTTCACGCTTAGCTCCCACCAGTCTCTCTTGGATCTTCTTGATGAACTCCTGCGCCTCCTCAGGGGTCTTGAAGATGTGGGTTCTGCCCTTATACGTGACCAGCAGTCTTGCAGGATAAATCACTCCATGACAAATCCCAAGGTTGCGCAACTCTTTACGGGCGGGGTCGAACTGTTTCCTTAATTGTTGGATTCCTGTGGCCAAATCTGGGTAGAACCGCACCTGTTGATCCTGGTATTTAATTTCTCCTTTAGCTCGCGCTGCATTGGAGATCGTCATCCTGTCTCTGTAGCTGAGGAACTTCATAATCAGCGTCCTCGGTGATGCCTTGTTATCTCTCGGTGGGCCAATTCTGTGGGCGCTTTCTAAGACAACTGATGACTGCAGCTCTGAGTTGTTCAGCGCTTCTGGGATCCACTTTTCCAAAAAGGAGCATGGATCCAGACCCTCCATTCTCTCCGGGAGACCCACCAGCCTCAGGTTGTTCCGTCTCGACCGGGATTCTAAATCCAGAACATTATCTTCCAGACGTTTATTTTTTAATTCCAATGTGCGCACCTTTAATTGTAGGCCAGTGACGTCATCCTCAGCACTGGCACTTCGGAGCTCCACCTGCGACACCCGTTCCATACAGTCTCTTAATTCCTTTCTCATTCCTTCAATCGCTGCTATAATCCCATCAAATTTAGTGGAGAAGTCTGCTCTCATTGAACTAATGATGGGGCAGTAGCCCTAGCCCACTGTGCGCATGTGGAGAGGAGCAAACTATGGAACACATCATAGAGGCTTGCCCGCTCCAAAGACTGGAAGGAGGATTACACACCCTCCATACAGCAAACCAGGAGGCAACTGCTTGGCTTAAGGACTTTGCATTCGCTAAATAAATAAATAAATTGAACTAATGGCAGCGAGCACCGCATCTGTGCCGTCACCAGCAGTCACCGCTCCTCCGCTAGCTTGTTCCGCCATATCTGGGGATTTTTCTGCTTCGTCACGGACGTGAAAGTCCGTTAACTTGGACTGTTTCGGCGGTTCAGTTTTTCCTCCACCTGATTTCCCAGCCTTAGGCTTTACCGGCATGTCCTCGCCCAAACGCTGGGATAGTTTTTGTTCCAATTGAGTTATTTGCCGATTTATTTATTTATTTATTTATTTTTTTTTTAATTTCTAGGAGCAGAGTAGAGGGAAGCACGTCCTTCTACGTGGCGGCCATAACCGGAAGTCGGCTAAATATTTTTAAAAAAAAAATTAAAAAAAAATGCATATTTTGACTGAACATCTCCATACTCTGGGATGCACAGCCTCGTAACCTCATCAAAGCACCGACAAAATCTGAGGTCAGTCTGACAAATGGTTTGAGAGATACACTACTCACAAAAAGTTAGGGATATTTGGCTTTCGGGGTGAAATTTATGGAAAATGTAACATTCACACTACAGTGATATATCATGAAAGTAGGGCATTTAAGTAGAACCATGCAATAGTGATTTACTCATCTCAAACAACTTACTGAAACAAAAGCCAACAGTGGTGGGTATCCCACAACAAAAAATGTCAATGTCTCAGTAACTTGTCATGCGCCCTTGAACTTCAATTACAGCTTGACAGCGACATCTCATGCTATTCACAAGTTGACTTGTCTGCTGAGGCATGGCATTCCACTCTTCTTGAAGGCAGCCCTCAGGCATTGAGGTTGTAGGGTGCAGGGTTAAGAGCCTCGACACAGTGACTAAGCTGATCCCATAAGTTTTCTATGGGATTCAGGTATGGAGAAAGTTCAGGCCACTGCATTTGAGGTACCCAGCCTCCAGCAGCCGTTCCCTAATGATGCAATCTCGATGAGCAGGAGCATCGTCATCCATGAAGATAAAATTAGGCCTGTGTTGTTCATGCAGTGGCACAATAACTGGATTAATGGTGTTATTCAGGTAGTATCGGCTTGTCACTGTACCACTCACAAGGTGTAGGGCAGTTCTGTATTGACTAGACACACCTGCCCAGAATGTAATGCCGCCACTACCAAAGGCTCGTTCGGTAACGGTGGTTGATGCGTAGCGCTCTCCTTGACGTCTCCAACATTGTTGGCGGCTAGGGCTGGGAACGATCCCTAATTTCCAGATTCGATTCCGATTCTTGAGATTCTGAATCGATTCGATTCCGATTCAATCCCGATTCGATCTGGGGAATTACCATTTTAATAGCCATTTTACTTCCCATGAAACAAAAATCTTCGAGACCTAATGCTGCAAATTGTACCAAGAATCTTCTAACTTTAATACATAAATTATCACATGTAGAACTGACCCAAAATCAGTTACAATAATGCACTTTTTATTAACTTATCATTTCATAAATTGCTCACAGGTGCTTTCTTTAGTGCAAAGGGTGTGTCGTGTCAAGTTCACCACCCAGAGTAAGTAAACAAATTCAATGCATGAACCATGCAGACATAATCTCACTGTATTTCAGTCCCTCCAGGATTTTGTCAGCTGTTTTTGTGATTGTTGTGGCCCAAAAAGCCTGGATTTGTGGGAGCTTTTCCAAAAAGTTATGGCACTTTTAGAGTTTTTTTTGCACTCAAAGTTGTGTGAGGAAGTACAAATTTTAAAGCAGCTGCTTTTTCCATAGTTTACAGTGATGCTATTCTATGTAACACCACAAGAAAAGTACAGGATTGCCAAAAATTTCTTGTTAAACAGTGATTTATTTAGAATTAAATGCTCAGTAAAATTGTAAAAAAAAAAAAAAAAGACCAATATTGTGTTCTTGCTGAGAACTTTAAAAAAGAAATAAAAGAATTTGTCAATTACAACAACTAAATTGCATTGAATGCATGTTGGTGTGGAGAAAATGATGGCAGCACCTCCTTGAATTTGAAGGTCTTCTTCTGTGCTGAAATCCACATGAAGCAGGGATGCTCCTCCACTGATGACCTCTGACCTTCAGAAGGTCTCAGTTAGGATGAAGCTTCCAGTCTTCACACATCTGAAGGCAGATAAAAAGAATAGATTTCACAGTAAAATTAACATTCATATTTTTAGATCGCCACACCACAGTAGGGTTTAATAATTTAGGGGTTTTTTTATATTTTAACTACAAATTAACTTTCAATGTTGGAAAAGGGTTTCAGTTCATTTCCTGAGAAGGTTTGTTCATTTCAATTTAGTTCTACTGAGTAACAATAGCTTGTTGTACTGCAGCCTTTATTAATTTTATTGTGATTTATTCTCTTCACATCGCTTAAGTGGCAGAAGTCCATAATCTCATAAAATATACCTTAATTCTGCATTTATTCACAGCGCTTAACCAACAGTTCTCTCTGTGTCCATAGTTTGTAAAATAAACCATCATGCCAGATAAATTATTAATTGACACAAACGTTAAAACAAACAAATATTATACTTACAGTCTCAGCAGCTCCAAGTCTCTGCTTCACGGGTTTCAGCCTCCTTTTCCGTTTATCAGTCGTCAACTTTGTTCCAACACAGCGCTGCACGGAGTAAAAGTCCGTTTATCCCCGCATTATGAAAAATATTCAGAAGCTGTTGAGGACAGTCTATACGGTGACTTTTGCTGCTAAATTAAGAGACGCACGTTATTAACTCCGGCATGTAAACACAAAAGACGTGTGCCCGCGCCGCAGGGAACACAGAAGTTTTATTTATGAAAAATATTCAGAAGCTGTTGAGGACAATCTTTACGGTGACTTTTGCTGCTAAATTAAGAGACGCACGTTATTATCTCCGCTCGTGTAAACACGAAAGAGCACGCGCGGCAGGAAACTCTTGCTGGATGAGAACCGTTTTAACACCACAGAAGAAGAACTAGCATATCCGTTAGCTTGCTAGCTCCGTTAGCGCGTCGGTTGTTTACGCTTCTCGGCCATTGTAACTGGCTCATTGACCCGGTTTCAACCCGATTATACTCAGCAGACGTTCACAAACCTAAAAATATTATATTAAAACATATTAATATTAAAAGATCGATCCGCGGATTTTGTGGATCGATATCGGCTCAGTCAAACATGTATCGATCCATATCGATATATTGATCTTTTGAACCCACCCCTATTGGCGGCCATCATTTCTACTCTACTTTCATCAGAGAAACAGCACTGAGGCCCACTGGTCCCTTGTCCAGCGTAAATGGTCCCTGGCCCATGCAAGTCGATGATGCCTGTGCCTGGTGGTGTGGTCAGGTACCATTGCAGGTTATCTAGCATGCAGACCACACTGATGTAAACAGTTTCGAATGGTCTGACATGACACTTGGGTGCCTCTCACCTTCCTTAAATGTGCCTGGAGTTGAGTGGTATTAATCAGTATACAGAAATGCTGCACACGAAAGTATCCAATCTGCCCCCCCCCCAACCTGGATGACGTCTACTCAGATTTCTGTAAGCTCCTTATCAGGACTGCAACAACAACAAAAAAAAGTTATCCCACGCGGCTTCCGCCGGCACTACATTTCTGCTTGGGATGAGTGTGACACACACTACAGAGTTCCTGCAGGCTGATCCTGGCAGTGAGGCCACCTCCAGGGCATCAGACTTAATATCCTGCCTTAATAAAAAGTGCAGAGACCATTGGGAGGAAATGGTGCAAGGAATAGGCTTCAACCTCTCAATCAGAAAGACACGGAAGACACTAGATCATCTCACTGGCAGAACCTCTAAACAAACTCTGTGCCCTGTTCCTACAAACACCATTGCCAAACAATCCCTTGCTAACGAACGCTTCAAAGATGCAGACAAAGACCAACCACGCGTTATCAAACAGGAAACCACCAAGTTGTGGCATTCCCCTCAAGTCGACAGCCTTCTCAGGTCCCTTTTCATCTGAAGAGCTCTCCTCTGCAAGCCACCATGTAGCGGAATCAATACCAGGTGGACTCACTTGTTTCCGTGACCCTAATCAACAACAAGACCAAAGGAACTCTGTTGTTGCCTTCTGCTCTCTAACCCCCAATTCTTTCTTCACAGCCCTTCGAACAATGAGGAGCAAATGCTCATTGTTATTCTCCTCTCCCAACGCCCGACACTGCATTTGCATTCAGGCAAACCTCTGAATTCTTATCAACACCCAGGTGAGAAATGACTGGACCTCACTGTCTCTTCCTGAAAGCAGGACATTTGGACTGTCATGGAATTCCAGGGTTACCAGAAGGATAACTGGGGTTGTTTGTTTCAGATCAAAACAATCTTAAACTTGACTATGCATTTGGACTCAATCTACCCTTGCTTCCCACAGGAAATGAGAACTCAGTCACACAAACTGGGTCATTGATTATCGTTATGTTCCTCTTCATTTCTGAAACTGCAGTGTATCACACATGTCTGCCTCTTATAAATATCTGCATGCTTTATGATCAATTTATTCTTAGTAAAGTTAAATAATCAAGTAGAATTGCTTAGTTGTAGACAAATGTGTTTTAGTATTAGTTATGATGTTGATACGATGTGATTACTGGGTTTTCTCCTCCTGCCAAATCCTAGTTTTCAGTGAATCACATCTTTTTTTCCCTCTTTCACTGTTGGGTAACCATAGTATCAAAGGCTGCCTCTGTGAAGTCGCTCACTCGCTGATTCGTTGAGAGATTCTAAGCTCCTCCTTTCCAGCGTGTGGAGAGGGAAGTTTTAACCTCAGACACACAGAAGCTCAGTCTTTTTGTGCTCTTCCCTTTTTTGTCTCTTTTCTGAAACACTCTTTTCTGTGACTCTCCTCTAAAGTTTTCTGCCTAGGCAATTGCCTTGCTTTTTCTAGTTACTGTTTTGTAGATTTTTGTAGTTCACGTTTGCCTGTAAAATTCACCTTTGTTAAATCTAGGGACTATAGCCTGAGTAGCACAGGGTCCGAAAAATATTCCCCCCGAGTTCCTGATTCATTGTGGGCCAAGTTGCCAAGCCTGGCTCCAGCATTTTTACTCATGTTGCCTCACCAACCAAGTCATACCTAAAATCTTGAGGAGGGCAACAATCATCACTTTACCAAAGCCAAACAAACCTGTTTGACCCTCAACTGCCTGACTCACAAGCTGGATTCTGCCATGGTCGTAGCACCATCCAACACATAGCTCCATTTTAAATTTTTATCTCTCTATCTCTTTTGTTGATATTAACTTTTTACCTGGTGTCAGCTTAGTAAATACAACAGCCCCATCAGGCACACGGGTGAATCAGACCCTGGGCAGGGCTGTTCAGCAGGTTAGGCTAACCTGTTTTAGCTAGCTAGCTAACCACTTCTGGCCTGGAAAGCCATGGCTCCATCCCCAACTTGTGCCAGCTGTGTTTCCCTCTCTAAGAAGGTTTCTGAGTTGGAATTGAGACTCTCTATCCTTTATAAGATTCGGGAGGCTGAAAACCATCTGGACACTATGATTTTTGGACTGACATCGGCCCCAGCGACTGACTCGCAGCTAGCAGAGACGGCTACTTACCTGGGTGAAATTAGCACATCACCATCCACTTCCACCCCTGCTCCGGTCACCTCAGCTGTCCAGGACTCCAGCATCAAACACTGGCTTCAGCTCGTAGCTAAACCCAAAGTCCCGGGTGGTTCGTCACAGCCTCAGTGCGCATCCTGGACCATGGTTGGGCCAAATGGCGAATGTCGGGGATTAACCAGACATGGCCGCGCCTCCTCCCTTCCCCTTTTGCTGGAAAACAGAGTCAACATCCTTTCCCTGGAAGATTTCCCCCACCTGGACGTTGATCATCCTCCCATGGCCGCCCCTACTCCTTCAGCAGTGGCCCAAACCCGCAAGCCCCAGATCAAAACTACCTTAGGTGTGTCAAACTATACACCAGCTCCAAAAAGAAGAGCGCATCCCCCCGCGTCGGCTCCCCGCCGCCACTGCAGCAACTATGGCAAAATTATCCACCATTTCGCAAGCCAGAGACCCCCCCCCCCGCCCCCGACGACGCTGGTAATTGGTGATTCAATAATGAGGAACGTCAGAAGCAGGTACTGTTACAAATTTTTTTTCCTGGGGCTAAAGTGTCAGACATTGAGGCTCATACCCCTGACCTATTAAATGAATACCCCCACGCTAAAACTGTTATTGTGTATGTTGGATGCAACAACATCCCCAGATGAAATGTCGGAGATCTTAAAGAGTGACTTCAGGAGCCTTCTGTCCACTCTTACGAACTGTGGCAGAATCGCCCATCATTTATGAGGCCAGATGGCATCCATCCAAATAGACTCGGTGCACGTGTTCTAAGGGACAATCTGTTTTGTTCCATTCAGCATTTTTTAGTACAGTGACTGAAAGCTGGTATGTTAACCTCTTGCACTCCGGTGTACCGCGGACGGGCACGTCTCTGCGTCCTAGAGCGCACGAGGGCACTGCGTTCTAGAGCGCACTGAAAAAAAAGGCTGCATTTCCGTTCTTCCACTACAGACACAGCCGCGAACAGATTAGATATGATTGACCTCTCATTCGACTAATAAGAGCCTTGAATTGGGTTTCTGAAACCTTGAAGAACCAATGACTGAAAACCTAGCAAGAAGGACCCGCCTACCAACGCTGTGAATGCAGCGAGCCAATTGAAGCACAGAAGTTCGAAAGCTGTTTTGTGTAAGGATGGGTGAAGAGAGACTGCTGCAGCAGATGAAAAAAGGACCTGCAGGAAGAGCCGCCACAGACCCAGCAGCACGGAAACCACCCACAAGTGCGACCTGTGTGACAGGGACTGCCATTCGCGCATTGGCCTGTTCAGCCACAGGGGGTGCTTTTTTTTTTATTCCAGCAGAATAGACGTTTAGGATTCTCTTCCATGGTCATCATAGACCGACGGAGGCCGACGACGAAGGCTGGGTGACACACATGCGTTCGCCAGTCTTTTAATTGCTACTGTTATTTGTTTCGAAAAATCGTTCGCCAAAACCGCAATCATGGAAGCGCAAAACCATAATAATGGAATTATGTTTTGACCGGGTCGCGAGATCAGAACCACGAGTCCGTAACAAGCGGACCAGCGTTGCGTTCGTCTGACAATGAGAGAGAAGTTCGCCAGCTACGCTGCTGCTGTGAACAGGTAAGTGTTATAAGCTAAATTATTCTTTATCCCTGAAAATTGTAATCAAAAATGACTTTTGATCGATCGGTAAATTACAACTGTGCGGCGCACGAAGTCCGTGCGCCGTGGTACACGGTTCATGCGCCGCGTCCGGACCGTGAAGGCCCCCCCCCCCCGCTACTCTTCTGTAGTGAGGGGGGGGGGCCGCGGTGACTGTGCGCCGCGGTCGCCACATCGCCACATGACTATTCTGTCATGTAGCGATGACCGATGTCCGTCCTCTGTAGCGGGGGTGGGGGTGGGAGTTATCTTCTACATTACAAATATTTTAGAATAATTTTTAGTGCACTGTAGGTTATTTTTTCTTGTTTAAAAAAAAAAAAAAAGCCACACATTTTTTACGTGGCATGCTTCTTTGTGTGTGGGGGCTTGTTTGTTCATTCATGAATGAATAAACAACCCCCCCCCACACACACACACACACAGCCCTGAGTGTCACCTTTCATTAGAGCCCAAGATGAAGCTTCTATATTGAATCATTCAAAAGTTGGACGTTTTTCCAAACTCTGCCATTTGGCATAGTTCAAAAATGCCTGGGAACTACCTGAGAACAAAGCTGTGTAATATATTCATTTTTTGTGGTATTGTTACAAAATTTTGACCTCAGCTGGATAACACTTGGTTCTACATTTCTGTTGCATTTTCCAGCCAGTATCTGACAGCTGTGTGTTATTTGCAAGCATTTGTATCTAAAAAAAACACCCAGGCAAACTTTATTTTCTTCAAGTTCAGTATGTTTAGATGACTGTTACTCAGTGGCAGGAGCACTTGGAGATTATGACTGTTTTGCCAAAAAATTCAAAGTGTTTTCTTTTAAATGAGACCAACCCCATGAAGATGCTGCAAAGGGTTGAAGAACAGCTTTTGATTTACTTTGGGTACGTTATTTTTAGGCGTTTTTAGGGAAATTGACCAGAGTGCAAGGGGTTAATATACATGTAGATGTAGATAGTGACCGTCTTAAGGCATTTAATTCAATATTGGACTCGATAGGGTTTTCTCAGAAAGTAGAAAATTCTACCCATTATCTCCACCACACATTGGACCTTGTTCTGACATATGGCATAGAAATAGAACATCTGGTAGTGTCATAATCATGTACTGTCAGACCACTGTCTGTTAACCTTTGATTTCACTATTCCTGCCTATTTGATTCCTAAAGAAAAATATTACTACAGCAGATGTCTTTCAGATGATGTTTTGTTTATTTTACACTACTGGTCAAAAGTTTGGGGTCACCCAGACAATTATTTTGTTTTCCATGAAAAGTCACACTTATTTACCACCATGAGTTGTAAAATGAATAGAAAATATAGTCAAGACATTGACAAGGTTAGAAATAATGATTTGTATTTGAAATAATAATTTTCCTTCAAACTTTGCTTTCGTCAAAGAATCCTCCATTTGCAGCAATTACAGCATTGCAGACCTAACATGATTGCACAAGGGTTTTCTAATAATCTATTAGCCTTCTGACGCAATGAGCAAACACATTGTACCATTAGAACACTGGAGTGATAGTTGCTGGAAATGGGCCTCTATACACCTATGTAGATATTGCACCAGAAACCAGACATTTGCAGCTAGAATAGTCATTTACCACATTAGCAATGTATAGAGTGTATTTCTGATTAGTTTAAAGTTATCTTCATTGAAAAGTGCTTTTCTTTCAAAAAATAAGGAAATTTCTAAGTGACCCCAAACTTTTGAACGGTAGTGTATATCCTGATGTATCCCCAAAGTTCTTTATTAAATTTAACAAGGTCGGAATTGATTTTTTTTAAAAATTCGACAAACAAAATTATGTCATCGGCATACAGGGAGATTTTATGTTCTGTTGGTCCTACTTTAATTCCATATATTTGTGGATGTAAACGTACTGCCATCGCTAAAGGTTCAATTGCCATCGTAAAAAATAAAGGTGAAAGTGGACAGCCTTGTCGACATCCTCTATTGATTTTTATTGATTTTGAAATGTTGCTGTTTGTTAGGATTTCTGCTGTAGCATTATTGTATATTATCTGGACCCATTTTATGAAATTATTTCCAAGTCCAAACCTTTGTAGGACTTCGAAAAGATGGGGTTGAATGGCCCTATCAAAGGCCTTTTCGGCGTCCAATGATAGAGCTGTATCCGGTGCTTCTTTATTGGAATAAATAATATTAAATAGTCTTGTTACATTATGGAAGCCTAGTCTTCCCATTATAAAGCCATTCTGATCTCGGTTAATATTAGGTAATATTTCTTGTAGTCGTTTTGCTAAAATTTTACAGATTATCTTAAGATCAGCATTTAATAGGCTTATTGGTCTCATATTTTCACATTTATTAGAGGGTTTACCTGGTTTTGGCAACAGTATAATTAAGGCATTATTCATGTATGATGGTAAATTACCATTTTGAAATGCTTCTAAAACCATTTCCAAAAGTGGTTTTATTAATTTATTCTTAAATTTTTTTATATAGAGGTCGACTGGAAGACCATCTGGTCCTGCTCTTTTTCCTGATTTCAGATCATCAATGGCTTGCCCAACTTCTTCTTGACTAATTTTAGACTCCAGTATCTCCCTGTTTTCATTTGGAATACCTGGTATGGATAATCCACCCAAAAACCCATTTAGTTTTGTTAAGTCAGTTTTATTTTTTGTATCATATAGTTTTCATCATAATCTCTAAAGGCACTATTAATTTCTAAAGGACAGATGATGTTACCAAATTTATGCAGATTGTCTCCCCTATGCCATGTGTCAACACAACGGAAATAAGCTATGGAGAGCTTGCTCCTTCTGTAATCGATAGCGTGGTAGATGGTGTTAGTTTCTCTGCATCAGACTCGAGACTTGGTGGCCCCTTTAAAAAAAAAAAGTCCAATCAGAGTTTTCTAACCCCTTGGTTTAACACAGAAACTCGTAGCTTAAAACAGAAGACTCGTCAATTAGAAAATGGCGGTCCACTAATTTAGATAAACTATTCAGCTTGGAGAAATCGTCTTTTAATTTATAAAAAAATCTCTTACAAAAGCTAGACGTTTAATAGAAGAGAACAAGAATAATCCCAGGTTTCTTTTCAGCACTGTAGCCAGGCTGACAAAGAGTCGGGACTCTGTCAATCCTTGCATTCCCTTAGAGCTTACTAGTCAGGACTTTATGAACTTTTTCAATCATAAAATTTCATCTATTAAAGATAAAATCAGTCGGATTCTTCCCACCATTAACTTAAATACAGTAACTACTACAACTTCTTCAACTGATATGTTTGGATAAGTTTACTTCAATTGACCTTTTAGAGTTAGATAAAATAATTTCCTCATCCAAGCCTTCAACTTGTCTTTTAGACCCTATTCCTAACAGGTTATTTAAAACAGTCTTCCCATTTATTGGCAGCCGTATTCTTCAAATAATCAATTCTTCTTTAACATTAGGCCATGTACCGCAGGCTTTTAAAACTGCTGTAATTAAACCCCTACTCAGAAAGGTAACACTGGATCCAGGAGTTTTAGCTAACTATTGACCAATCTCTAATCTGCCTTTCATTTCAAAAATCTTAGAGTTGTTGATACACAATTATTTGATCACTTGCAGGGAAATGTTTTTTTTTTTTGGAAGAGTTTCAATCTGGGTTTAGAATCCACCATAGTACTGAAACGGCCTTAGTGAAGGTCACTAATGACCTTATCGCATCTGATAATGGACTTGTTTCTGTACTTGGCCTTTTAGACCTTAGTGCAGCCTTTGATACCATCGACCTAAAAATTCTACTCGATAGATTAGAACACTATGTTGGACTTAATGGAACTTCGCTGCAGTGGTTTAGATCTCATTTGTCTGATGGGCTCCAGTTTGTTCATGTCAATAATTGGTTTTCTTCCAACTCAAAGCTCAGTCATGGAATTCCACAGGGATCTGTGCTAGGCCCTACTCTTCTTAGTTTATATATGCTTCCGTTAGGCAACATCATTAGAAAGCACTGTATACATTTTCATTGTTATGCAGATGACGCACAATTATACCTGTCAATGAAGCCAGATGATAGTAATCAATTAGCCAAGTTAGAAGCCTGTCTTAAGGAAATCAAAGCTTGGATGACTTGTAATTTCCTGCTATTAAAGTCAGATAAGACTGAAGTCATTCTTGTTGGTCCAAAAAAAATACCTTAGAAATACCTTTCCAAATCAAACTCTTAGTTTGGATGTGGTTACTCTTTTTTCTTAATAGTTCCTTCATGGCTCTTTAATGACCTTCCTTCATTGGCTTCCCATCGAGTTCAGAATTAACTTTAAAATCCTTCTTCTCACTTACAGTGCTCTTAACAGTCAGGCCCCTTTTTATTTAAAAGATCTGATATTACCTTATCATCCTAATAGAGCATTACGCTCCCAAAATGCTGGATTACTTGTAATACCTAGAATCTCCAAAAGTACAATGGGAGGCAGAGCCTTAAGTTATCAAGCTCCTTTCCTGTGGAACCAGTTACCAATCTGGATTCGGGAGTCAGACTCGATGTCTGTTTTTAAGAATAGGGTAAAAACCTTCCTTTTCGATATAGCCTACAATTTGGAGGGATCATGTGTCTTTAAACCCTCCCTTAGTTATGCTGCTAATAGATTTAGACAGCCAGGGGACCTCCAATAATGTACTGGGCTTCTCCCCTTTAATGTTTGCTCTCTACATGTCTGTTCTTCTCATCTTCTCTATCCCCTCACCCCCCCAGCCAGCCACAGCAGATGACTGCCCCTCTCTAAGCCTGGTTTTGCTAGAGATTCCTTCCTGTTAAAAGGGAGTTTTTCCTCTCCACCGTCACAAAGCGCTTGCTCACAGGGGATCGCCTGATTGCTGGGGTCTTTCTGCAATTATGGGGATTTCCCCTACATTTGAAAGTGCTACAAGATGACTGGTGTTGTGAAATGGTGCTATATAAATAAAGTTGAATTGTAAGGCTGACGAATGAGAGGTTTCTTTCTAGAGTGAACATAAGGCAGGTGTCGTACTTGTGGATCTTACAGCAGCTTATGACACAGTATGGCACCAGGGTCTGACCCTAAAGCTCCTAAGAACCATCCCTGATTGTCAACTCATCAAATTAATCAGTAACTTCATCTCCAACCACAGCTTTATCCTTAAGACGAGTGACAGACAATCCAGCAGACCACGTCACCTCCGGCACGGAGTACCCCAGGGCGCAGTACTGGCCCCAGTGCTTTTCAACTTGTACATCAGCGACTTACCATCCACAACATCTTAGCAGTATGGCTACGCTGATGACTTTGCCCTGCTTTTTTCTGACCGAAGCTGGGCAAAAATAGAGCATACACTGACTGTGGACATGGCACATGAACTGCCTTCCATCTCAACACCAAGGTGGTGTGCCGTCAGTTTACTGTCCACCTTGATGGGACACCACTGCCCTACAACCCAGCTTCAACATACCGTGGTGTCAAACTTGACCGACAGCTGATATACAGGTAGCACATAGAATCCCTATGTGTCAAGGTGTCTTCAAGGAACAACCTACGTCGACTGGTGGGCTCATCATGGGGTGCTTCTACATCCACTCTATGCATCAGTTCCCTTGCCATGGTGTACAGCACTGCTGAATACGCCTCCCCAGCATGGTGTCAGAGCTCACACACCAGGAAGTTGGACACAGTCATTAATGAAGCCATGAGACTAGTCACTGGCTGCCTTCGTGCTACCCCAACATAATTCCTGCCAGTGCTGTCGGGCACTGCACCTACAGCCCTCCAAAGGGAACATCACACATACAGAATAGTTACCAAGGCTGTCCAGGACACTGGACACCATTGCACAAAACTGTTAAGGAGTCACAGTATCTTGGACGACAGAGGTTAACATCTCGCCTGCCTTTTTCTCATTAAGCAGCCACCCTATTGGGCCTCAGTTTCGATGTCCTGCAAAGATGGAGAAGGGCCTGGCAGCACACCCCCAGGCCAGCTCAATTTGACGTGACTCCTCAGATGAAGCTACCACCGGGGGCAGAGCTACCTATGAGAGAGTGGGTCAGAGTGGGGAGATGGTATGCCCATCTCCAGCTTGCACATGCGGTGCGGCGCAACAGACAGCCCAACATATCATCCACAACTGTCCTGTCTTGAGCCCATCTGAGCATGAGGACTTAAATAAACCTGACCCTGCCACGAGAAGATGGCTCCAACTGCTGCACAACACTGCTTAGTATCTCATAGGCAATAAGAAGTGGCATTAATCATCCGGTTCTGTAGAGCACTGTTCACAATGAAGCGGCCAACAGCGTGGGATGTGGCCAAAGGATGTCCACTTCTTTGCCTTTCTGTGACTCTTCCAGGCTCTCTGTACCTCTGTTGCAACCTGCTGATGACACTCTGTGATACTCTAAGCTCAGTGGCCACTTCCCTCTTAGAACATCCTGTTTGAAGTCTCACAATGGTGACGTACTGTTGATCAGTTATTGGGTGTTGGTCTCATGATATCACAATGTGTACAGCATGAAGAAGAGGACTGTTTAAATACCAGTTCTAACTGAACCAGAAAATTTATTGGTTGATTCATGGATCAAACACCTGCCGTGAAGCACCTTGTTGGAGAACAGAATGTTGTGTAAAAGTACTGAAACATTGAACAGTTGGACATGTACATTCAGAAGGTTTGAGAAGGTCAAATTAAGTTCATTTGTAAAGGTTGCATGGCAGCACAGTGGTTGCGGCAGCACGGTGGCACAGTGGTTAGCACAGTGGCAGCATAGCAAGAAGGTCATGGGATCTATTCCACCCTTGACCATCATGGGTTTGAAACTCCTGTGTGGAGTTTGCATGTTCTCCCCGTGTCTGCGTGGGTTTACTCCGGGTACTCCGGTTTCCTCCCACAGGCCAAAGACATGCAGGTGAGGTTAATTGGCATCATTTGGGGATTCTAAATTGTCCTTTGGTATGGATGTGAGTGTGAATGGTTGTCTGTCTCTTTGTGTTGGCCCTGCGATGGACTGGCGATCTGTCTAGGGTGTACCCTGCCTCTCGCCCAAAAGATGCTGGGATAGGCTCCAGCCCTCCCGCGACCCGTAAAGGATTAAGCGGTAGAAGATGGATGGATGGATGTAAAGGTTGCAGTGCATTTTAGGTGCATCCTGATATTTCACCCGAAAGCCGAATATCCCTAACTTTTTAGGAGTAGTGTATGTGAGGAACAGACACAGATTCTTTACATTTATAGATGGTTACAGTGGATATAAAAAGTCTGCACACCCTTGTTCAAGTGCCAGGTTTTTGTGATGTAAAAACAATGAGACCAAGATGAATCATTTCAAAACTTTGTCCACCATTAATGTGACCTATAACCTGTACAACCCAATTGAAAAACAAACTGAAATCTTTAAGGGGGGAAAAAAAACTTACAAGAACCTGTTTGCATAAATATGCCATTTGCCTTAAACTAATAGTTTGGTGCAGTACCTTTGGCTTTTATTACAGCACTCAGTCGTTTTGGGTAGGAGTCCATCAGCGTAGCACATCTTGATGTGGCAGTATTTGCCCACTCTTCTTTTCAAAAACGCTCCAAATCTGTTAGATTGTGAGGGCATCTCCTGTGTACAGCCCTCTTCAGATCACCCCACAGATGTTCAATTAGATTCAGATCTGTACTCTGGCTGGGCCATTTCAAAACCTTCATCTTCTTCT
Organism: Pholidichthys leucotaenia; assembly: GCA_020510985.1. Taxonomy (NCBI): domain Eukaryota; kingdom Metazoa; phylum Chordata; class Actinopteri; order Cichliformes; family Pholidichthyidae; genus Pholidichthys; species Pholidichthys leucotaenia. The sequence continues at coordinate 65,360,821 of CM035840.1, forward strand.
GGTGAAGCCATTCTTTTATTGATTTGGATGTGTGTTTTGGGTCATTGTTGTGCTGAAAGATGAAATTCCTCTTCAGCTTTCTAGCAGAAACCTGAAGGTTTTTTTCCAACATTGGCTGGTATTTGGAACTGTTCTTAATTCCCTTCACCTTGACTAAGGCCCAGGTTCCAGCTGAAGAAAAACAACCCCAAAACATGATGCTGTCACCATCATGCTTCACTGTAGGTATAGTGTTCTTTTGGTGATGAGCAGTGTTGTTTTCACCAAATATACCTTTTGGAGTTAAGGCCAAAAGGTTCAACCTGGGTTTCATCAGATCATAACACCTTTTCCCACTTGCGTTTGGGAGACTTCAAATCCCGTTTTTGCAAAATGTAGCCAGGCTTGGATGTTTTTCTTCGTAAGATAAGGCTTCCGTCTTGCCACCCTAGACAGGCAATTGTTGTCACACGTACTAAACAGCCAGTACTAGGCAGAAATTCCTGCAGCTCCTTCAATGTTGCGGTCAGCCTCTTGGCGGCCTCCCTAACCAGTTTTCCTCATCTTTTCATCAATTTTGGAGGGACATCCAGTTCTTGGTAATGTCACAGTTGTGCCATATTTTCTCCACTTGATGACTGTCTTCACTGTGTTCCATGGTATATTTAATGCTTTGGGAATTCTTTTGTACCCTTCTCCTGACTAATAACTTTGAACAATGAGATCCCTCTGATGCTTTGGAAGCTCTCTGCGGATCATGGCTTGTGCTGTAAGATGTGACTACAAAAATGTCAGGAAAAGCCTACTAGAACAGCTGAACTTTATTTGGGGTTAATCAGAGGCACTTTAAATAGTGGCAGGTGTGTGCTGACTCCCATTTAACTTGAGTTTGAATGTGATTAGGTAATTCTGAACACAGCCACATCCCCAGTTATAACAGGGTGTGCATATTTATGCAATCAGGTTATTGCAAGTTTTTTATTTTTTAATTTTTCCCCTTAAAAGATTTTAGTTTGTTTTTCAATTGGATTGTACAGGTTATAGGTCACTTTAATGGTGGAAAAAAGTTTTGAAATGATTTATCTTGGTCTCATTTTTTTTTTTAACATCACAAAAACCTGGCATTTGAAGAGGGGTTTGTAGACTTTTTAACATCCACTGGCTATATAGAAGGTTAACTTGACACTCTAGGGGGGATGGGGGCGCCCCCCCCGCAAAAAAAAATATAATGGTAGGGGAAACACTGGTGTTCATGTATTTACTTACTTGCTCCCAGAGCAGGAGAATGAGTGTTGCCATCTTCACCACCCTGGGAGCCCGTAAGGCTCTCTACTTTGCCAGATATTTTTGTCTGTTTTTCAAGGGGATGATGTGACAATTTTTCCAGGAGTGTGTGCGCACGCATGCACATTGGGGCACAGATAAGAATGACATGCTATCATGCAAATAAGATAAATAACTTAGAGTTGAACATGCTGTAACAATATATTGCACATAATTTAGGTACCTATTTATTAACTCCATTTTATATTTACTTATTTTTGTAGGATGTTACTTGGGTTCTAAATATTTTATTGGGTTTTAGACCTTTGAGTTTTTAACCTCTTTGACTAGTTTTTAACTTTTAATGACCCTTCTCTCTTACCTCTGATTTTTCTCCCATCTCTTTGTCTTTTTATACCCTGATTGATGGAGCCTTGAGTATTTTTATTATGTTTATAGTCAGCTTCATGTGTGCCTGTGTTTGTGTCTATGTTGAATGTAATTTGTGGCTTGTAAATATGGATGTCACCAGACTGCAAAACAAATCTACCTACGGGTACAAATAAAGTAACCTGAACTTAAGGCTATTTAGTTAACAAAAGACCAAGGTAAGGTAACCTTAAATGACTTCTGTTGTGATGTGGCACTATATAGAAAATAAAACTAACAGTGTGTTAATTCTAGGGAGAAGTGACTGAGTCTGTTTTGTAACGGTGTTTAATGTTTACAAAGTAAGCTCTATGTGTGTAATGTGTGTATTTCAATCCTGCCATTTTAGGTGGAGAAGAGTCTAGAAACTTGGGATGATGGAAGAACCTCTGAACATGAAAGTATGCAGATGCATCCTCTTGTAGGCAAAGTCACATCATTCAATGGAGATGGTGGCTACATAAATGAGACCACATACTTTTCTTGCTACAGTCTTTGGGAAGGTACCCACACTCAAATTGCTTCACATGCTAAAGAAGCCAGTAAGGCTTTGCATTCATTTACACAGTTGCCAACTCAATGCTATTCATAAAACAGATAATTTTTTGACCAATTTAACAACCAGTTGGAGTTTTAAAGATGCTAGTACTCTGTCCTAGGGCTGGGCGATATGGGCCAAAAATCATATCTCGATATAATTATTCAGTATCTCGATACTTGATATATATCTCAGGATAAAAGCTGCATGTGTTATGTAAACTGCAGATTACGTTGAATAAATTATTTTGGTAAAAATCACTAGCGAATAACTGCAACAGTTGTATACATATGTAATTTAAATTTATATACTAGGTAGCACACATATCGTTGGTTTAATCATTGCTCTCTCCCATACATACACACAGACACGTTAATAGGTCTGATAGTGTATGAAACGAAGTTTCAACTGTCGGTGCTATGTCAGACTACACATTTCTAGATAGCAGAGCACTTCTGTGAACAAAACACACGAAAATTAAAAACGACAAATTTGAAAAGAGAGGAAAATGACGATCTAATGCTCAAAATTATAATATAATGCTGCTGTGATTGCAGCAACATTAGGATAGTGGATCCTCCTTGCAGATGAAAACATATCTTGATATATTAACATGTATTGATATCGCCCAGTCCTGCTCGGTGTTAGTTTTTTTTTTTTTGTTTTTTTTTAATTTGGTGTTAAAGCCAGCCACACAGTGTAATATAATCTGTCCAGTTTTGGGCCTGGCTGTCTTCTGAAAATCATAGAAAGGCCTGACTATCTTGGCATTCCTACTGATTGGCTTGTTGAATTTTCCTCTGGTGTGTGATAAGTAATCCTGTCTGCTTGCAGCAGTGCCAGGGCCGCTCCAATCTCATTTTAAATATTGACGTGGAATACTTAACATCATGAATCCTGTTGTGTGGGGCGATTCCAAGGACAGACCAGTATGCATTTTGAAGTTTATCCTATGAACAAAATGATATTCAGAAAGCAAGTCCTCGTTATTTACTGTAAAGCCATGTTTAGCAACTCCAGGTGCATCTCAAAGTAGAGTATCATAAAAGTTGATTTATTTTGGTAGTTTAATTAAAAAAAAATAAACTCCTATGTTATATAGATTCATTACACACAATGATATATTTCAAGTATTCTTTTAATTTTGATTATGGCTTATAGCTCATAAAAAGCAAATTCAGTTTCTCACAAAGTTAGAATATTACATAAAATTAACTTAAAGGGATTTTTAATAGAAATGTTGGCCGACGGAAAAGAATGCCCATGTACACACTCAATATTTAGTCTGGGCTCCTTTTGCATGAAATACTGCATCAGTGCGGCGTAGCATGAAGGCGATCAGCCTATTGAGTTTTTGCATATGACGTCAGGGGGCGTGCCGCACTGGCCCGTTAGAGTGTGCCGCCATATTGGATGGCAAGAAACAGCAGCAGCAGGGTGAAACAAACCACGTAGCTCACGTGTACCTACAAACTCGGCAAAATGGTGTACTCCTGTTGTTCCCCCTGATAAGGGGATAAGCGGGGAATTAAATGGCCGGTGTGAAATGCAAAAAAAAAAAAAAAGTTGGATTTTTGAATAATTACCTTCACTGACGTAATCTCTCGCTTTCTCATAACGGGCTGCACGGTGGCGCAGTGGTTTAGCACTGTGGCAGCACAGTTTACCCTTGGCCAGGGGATCGCGGGGATCATGAGACCGTGGGCTCGATCCCAGCCCCCGACCAACAGTGAGCTGTGTGGAGTTTGCATGTTCTCCCCGTGTTGCGTGGGTTTACTCCGGGATTTCTCCGGTTTCCTCCCGCATACCAAAAACATGTAGGTTTAGGGCGCTCGCGCACGCAGCGGCCGGTGGCTTGTCACCAGACTGCAAACCAAATCTACCTACAGGTACAAATAAGTAACAAAAAAAACAAAAAACAAAAAAAAACTTTGAGTCGGGTCTGGTTTGGGGGCGCCTCTCTGCTTGCTACAAAGGACAATGCACACATGAAAGGGGAGAAAACTATTGTGCATAAAATCAGGTGCGTTTTAACGCGGCGCGCCGTGGAGAGCCTTTAAAAAAAAAAAACAAAAAAAAAAACACGCAGCGCGCTTCACTCACCACCTAGTCCGAGGAGCTGCTGTTGTTTTCCGACTCGTTCACCAGCAAAGACTTCACATCATCCAGATCCCTTTCCGCTGACACGTTTTCCGATATCTTTTCCTCCTGCTCCCCTTCGTCTTTGAAAGATATCATCTCATCGTTTGCCCCCAAATCATCCCCGCTGAGCAGATTACTGGCAGTCATTGTTCTGCTAATTGCTCCAGCTGTTACCCCACACCCGCCACCTCTGTTCAACTGAGGCATTTCGGCACACCAGAGGAGCGCACGGGAGCAAGATTAAAAACACTTGTCTGCTGTTATGACTGCTGACAATGACTCCACTGAATGTGACACAGACATCGCAGACACAGTGTCAGAGGCCACAGTGTCAGTTGTTGAAGAGGATGATAGGATGTTATTATGTCAGACTGTGACTGTGTGTTCTCCTCACTCATTCTGATCGCTAAACAGTACAAGTTACGCCTGGGTTGTCACAGTGCCACTGCTGCTCTTGCCATCCAAGATGGCGGCACCTACGGCGTGTTTGTTTACCACCGCGAGTCACGTGAATTTTACGAGCCTACGCAAAAACTCTATAGCACTTCTGAGGTGTGATGAAGGCCCATGTTGCTTTGATAGCGGCCTTCAGTTCGTCTGCATTGTTGGGTCTGGTGTCTCTCATCTTCCTCTTGACAATGTACTCAGAACTCAGAACAGATTTATTGCCAAGTACATTCACAGTAAATAACTGATAATATTGTTATATTATACTGATAATAAATGTAGACTGCCTATAAAAAAAGTATTCACTCCACCTTGGATACACACACACACAAAGTGCATCCGGAAAGTATTCATAGCACTTCACTTTTTCCACATTTTGTTACAGCCTTATTCCAAAATGGATTAAATTTATTTTTTTTCCTCAAAATTCTACACACAATACCCCATAACGAATTTTTTTTTTTGAGATTTTTGCAAATTTATTAACCCCTTGCACTCGTGTCAATTTCCCTAAAAACGCCAAAAAATAATGTACCCAAAGTAAATCAAAAGCTGTTCTTCAACCCTTTGCAGCATCTTCATGGGGTTGGTCTCATTTAAAAGAAAACACTTTGAATTTTTTGGCAAAACAGTCATAATCTCTCTAAGTGCTCCTGCCACTGAGTAACAGTCATCTAAACATACTGAACTTGAAGAAAATAAATTTCGCCTGGGTGTTGGGTTTTTTTGGATACAAATGCTTGCAAATAATACACAGCTTCAGATCCGGGCTGGGAAATGCAACAGAAATGTAGAACCAAGTGTTATCCAGCTGAGGTCAAAATTTTGTAACAATACCACAAAAAATGAATATATTACACAGCTTTTTTCTTAGGTTGTTCCCAGACGTTTTTGAACTGTGCCAAATTGTGCCAAATAGCACAGTTTGGAAAAAACGTCTAACTTTTGAATGATTCAATATAGAAGCTTGAGGTTGGGCTCTAATGAAAGGTGACACTCAGGGCTGTGTGTGTGTGTGGGGGCTTGTTTGTTCATTCATTCATTCATGAATGAATGAAGCAAAGAACATGCCACGAAAAAAGAAGCAAAGAAGCATGCCACGTAAAAAATGTGTGGCTTTTTTTTTTTTTTTATACAAGAAAAAATAACCTACAGTGCACTAAAAATTCTAAAGTATCTGTAATGTAGAAGATAACTCCCCCCCCCCCCCCCCCCGCTACAGAGGGTGGACATCACCCGGTGTGCCGCGGTCACGGTACTCCGCGGTCTACTACGCACAGTTGGACTAAAATATCTGCAATATATCTGCAGTCCGCTACAGAAGAGTAGCGGGGGGGGGGGGGGGGGGGTGGCGTTCACAACATGACGGGGGGGCTGTTCGCAACATGATAACGCACTGTTGTCATGATTACAACTGTGCGATAACGCACAGTTGTAATTTACCGATCCGTCAAAAGTAATTTGGATTACAATTTTCAGGGATAAAGAATAATTTAGCTTATAACACTTACCTGTCCACAACAGCAGTCTCGCTGGCGAACTTCTCTTCCTCATTGTCAGACGAACATGAAGCTGGTCCACTTGTTACGGACTCGTGGTTCTGGTCATGCGACCCGGTCAAACCATAATTCCATGATTGCGGTTTTGGCGAACGATTTTTCAAAACAAATAAGAACAGTAATAAGAAAAAAGAACTGGCGAACGCCTGTGTGTCACCCAGCCTTACACAAAACAGCTTTCGAACTTCTGTGCTTCAATTGGCTGGCTGTATTGGCAGCCGTTGGTAGGCGGGTCCTTCTGGCTAGGTTTTCAGTCATTGGTTCTTCAAGGTTTCAGAAACCCAATTCAAGGCTCTTATTAGTTGAATGAGAGGTCAATCACATCTAAACCAATCAAAGCACTCCTTTGGCTTTCTGTTTGCGGCTGTGTCTGTAGTGGAAGAACGGAAATGCAGCTTTTTTTTTTTCTTCAGTGCGCCCTAGGACGCACAGTGTGTGTACTAGGGCGCCCTCGTGCACTCTAGGACGCAGAGACGTGCCCGCCCGCGGTACACCGAAGTGCAACAGGTTAAAAATAAAAAAAAAAAAACTAAGAAATCACATGTACATAAGTATTCATAGCCTTTGCTCAATACTTTGTTGATGCACCTTTGGCAGTAATTACAGCCTCAAGTCTTTTTGAATATGATGTCACAAGCTTGGCACACCTATCTTTGGCCAGTTTGGCCCATTCCTCTTTGCAGCGCACCTCAAGCTCCATCAGGTTGGATGGGAAGCATTGGTGCACAGCCATTTTCAGATCCCTCCAGAGATGTTCAATTGGATTCAAGTCGGGGCTCTGGCTGGCCACTTAAGGATATTCAGAGTTGTCCTGAAGCCTCTCCTTTGATATCTTGGCTGTGTGCTCAGGGTCGTTGTCCTGGTGAAAGGGGAACAGTCACCCCAGTCTGAGGTCAAGAGTGCTCTGGAGCAGGTTTTCATCCAGGATGTCTCTGTATATTGCTGCATTCATCTTTCCCTCTATCCTGACTAGTCTCCCAGTTCCTGCCGCTGAAAAACATCCCCACAGCATGATGCTGCCACCCCCATTGGTGTGGTTATGAGTGGTGCCTTGTTTTCTCCAAACACGACGCCTTGCATTCACACCAAAGAGTTCAATCTTTGTCTCATCAGACCAGAGAATTTTGTTTCTCATGCTCAGAGTCCTTCAGGTGCCTTTCGGCAAACTCCAGGCAGGCTGCCATGTGCCTTATACAAAGGAGTGGCTTCCATCTGGCCACTCTACCATACAGGCCTGATTGGTGGATTGCTGCAGAGATTGTCCTCCTTCTGGAAGATTCTGCTGTCTCCAGAGGAATGCTGGAGCTCTGACAGTGACCATTGGGTTCTTGGTCACCTCCCTGACTAAGGCCCTTCTCCCCCAATGGCTCAGTTTAGACGGCTGGCCAGCTCTAGGAAGAGTCCTGGTGGTTTCCAACTTCTTCCATTTGGAGATGATGGAGGCCACTGTGCTCATTGGGACCTTCAAAGCAACACAATTTTTTTTCTGTACCCTTCTCCAGATTTGTGCCTTGAGACAATCCTGTCTCGGAGGTCTCCAGACAATTCCTTTGACTTCATGCTTGGTTTGTGCTCTGACATGTACTGTCAGCTGTGGGATCTTATATAGACAGGTGTGTGCCTTTCCAAATCATGTCCAATCAACTGAATTTACCACAGGTGGACTCCACTTAAGCTGTAGAAACATCTCAAGGATGATCAGTGGAAACAGGATGCACCCGAGCTCAATTTTGAGCTTCATGGCAAAGGGTGTGAATACTTATGTATATGTGATTTCTTAGTTTTTTTTTTTCCACAATATTTTTTATTGAACCTTTTTTTCACAAACACAGCACACACAGACACTAAAACAAAAGTAATTTAAAAATTAAAAAGAACAATTACCAGACTTCCGGTTATGGCTGCCACGTAGGACGGACGTGTCTCGCTCTGCTCTGCTCCTGGAAAAAAAAAAATCGGCAAATAACTCTCTCATTTGGGACAGAACGTATCCCAGCATTTGGGCGAAGATATGTCGGCGAAGCCTAAGGCTGGAAAACCAGGAAAAGGAAAAAGCGAGCCGCCGAAACAGTCCAAATTAACGGACTTTCAGGTCTGTGACGCAGTAAACAAAACTCCATATATGGCGGAGGAGGCTGGCAACGCTGCGATATCTGCGGGGGGTGGCGCAGATGCGCTGATGGCTGCCATGAGTTCAATGAGAGCGGACTTTTCCTCTAGATTTGATGGGATTATGACAGCGTTGGAAGGAATAAGAAAGGAATTGGGTGACTGTGTAGAACGAACGGCGCAGATGGAGCTCCGTCTCGCTAGTGCTGAAGATGACGTCACCCGTCTTCAATTAAAGGTGCGCACTTTGGAAAAAAAAAATAAATCTCTGGAAGATAATATTTTGGATTTGGAATCTCGGTCGAGACAGAATAATTTGAGGCTGGTGGGTCTTCCAGAGGAATCAGAAGGTCGGGACGTATGCTCCTTTCTGGAAAAGTGGATTCCGGAGGTGCTGGGCAGCGAGGAGTTGCAATCAGCAGTGGTTCTGGAAAAAGCACATCGTATTGGCCCACGGAGAGATAAGGGACCGCCGAGGACCTTAATTATGAAGTTTCTTAGCAACAGAGACAGGATGAAGATCTTCAACGCTGCACGAGCTAAAAAAGGAGAGATTAAACACCAGGACCAGCAGGTGCGGTTCTACCCAGATTTGGCCACAGGAATCCAGCAATTGAGGAAGCAGTTTGATCCCGTACGTAAGGAGCTGCGCAACCTTGGGATTCGTCATGGTGTAATCTATCCTGCGAGACTGCTGACCACGTATGAGGGCAGAACCCACATCTTCAAGACCCCAGAGGAGGCGCAGGAGTTCATCAAGAAGATCAAAGAAGAAGAAGAGACTGGTGGGAGCTAAGCATGAACAAAATATAAGGTAGAATAATTAAGCATTTGCACAGGCATCTGACTGACTTGAAGTAAATAGTAAGTTTACAAAATATAGATTGTATTATATATTAAAAAAACAAAACAAAAACAAAACAAACAAACAAAAAAAAACTATGATGTACAAAGTTGTTAAAAATTTTGGAGTTAAGTTGGAAAACTACAGAGGAGAGTTAATGTTACGTCATTAAAAGCAGTAGAGTTAGGGTGATTGGGAGGATGAAGAAGGAGTGGCTTAGGCTGTTCCCCGTGGGTGTGGAACGGTCGATGGCTATATCGGGAGACAGAATTTTTCTTTTGATTTTGGGGGGTTTGCCACAAGTGTGGGAAGGGGAAATTTGTTTGTGTGTAGTTTGTAGGATGAATGTTCAACCACTCATGTTTTTGCTTCTCTGTATGAGCATGTTTACACTGCAAGGTAATCCCAAACTCTCTATTGATCATGGACCAAAGTGTTAATCTTAATTTAACTTCATGGAATTGCAGAGGTCTACAAAATTTAAAAAAACTTAAACAAGTTATGAATAAAATAAAGGACATGGGTTCAAGAATTGTGTTTTTACAAGAAACTCATCTGATAGAGGAGGATGTTAAAAGAATTAGGAGTAGATGGCAGGGAAGTGTATTCACCTCTTCATTTTCATCCCGAGCCAGGGGAGTTATGACTCTCATACATAAATCAGTTCCTTTTCAAGTGAAAAATGTAATTGGAGACAAATTTGGAAGATATGTAATCATTCAAGGTTCTTTGCTATTAGAAAATATAAATCTTGTGAACTTATATGGTCCCAATATAGATGATCAGAAGTTCTTTGCTAATTTATTTCTCATCTTATCATCACTTACAGGGCAACATATAATAGCAGGGGATTTTAATTGTACATTGAATCCAGGTGTGGATAGATCAACAGGACTGGATTGTACGCACATTGGATGTAGGATGACTATTAATCATTTTATGAAAGAATTGAGATTGTTAGATATATGGAGAGAAATGAAACCACAAGTTAAAGCCTATTCTTGTTATTCCAGTACCTACAAGACATTCTCACGTATTGATTATTTTTTGATTTCCACAGAATTAAGGTCCAAGATTCAAAACTGCTTTTATGATAACATCGTGATCTCTGATCATGCACCCTGTTGTCTAATATATGTAGATAAAAAATTGACAAAGGAATCAGGTAGATGGCAATTTCAGCATAAATGGCTTCAGGATGAGGAATTTGTCAAGTATATAGAAAAACAGATAGACGAGTTCTTTGACATCAATACTACACAAACATCAGCATGTGTAAAGTGGGAGGCTTTCAAAGCTTTTATTAGGGGACATATTATTAGTTATACAGGATCAAAATCTAAGAAGACTCGAGAGGAGAGAGCTAAATTGGAACATAAAATAAAAAGTCTTCAGGAAAAAGTGTATGCAGGAAGTGACCCAAGGTTGGAGAATGAATTACTGATTTTGAGAGCTGAATACGACAAAAAATCAGCGAATAGAGCTGCCTCGAGTCTTCTAAGATTGAAACAATCTTTTTATGAACAAGGTGAAAAATCAGGAAAATTATTAGCATGGCAGATTAAACAATTGGAAATTAAAACACCAATTACCAGTATTATAAGTAACGGACAGGTAGTTATAGATCCTTTAGAAATTAATAGAGCCTTTAGAGATTACTATGAAAAATTATATGATACCAAAAATGAATCTGACTTAACAAAACTACATGGGTTTTTGAACGAACTATTTATACCGTGTATTCCAAATGAAAATAGGGAGATACTGGAGTCTAAAATTTGTCAAGAAGAAGTTGGACTAGCCATTGATAATATGAAATCAGGAAAGTGCAGGACCAGATGGTCTTCCAGTTGACCTTTATAAAAAATTTAAGAATAAATTAATAAAACCTTTTTTGGAAATGGTTTTAGAAGCATTTCAAAATAATAATTTACCATCATACATAAATAATGCCTTAATTATACTGCTGCCAAAACCAGGTAAGCCCTCTAATAAATGTGAAAATATGAGACCAATAAGCCTATTAAACGCCGACCTTAAGATAATCTGTAAAATTTTAGCAAGACGAATACAAGAAATTTTACCAAATATTATTAATCGAGATCAGAATGGCTTTATAAAGGGTAGACAAGGCTTCCATAATGTAAGAAGACTATTTAATATTATTTATTTTAATAAAGAAGCACCGGATACAGCTCTCCTATCATTGGACGCCGAAAAGGCCTTTGATAGAGTTGAATGGCCCTTTCTTTTTGAAGTCCTACAAAGGTTTGGACTTGGAAATAATTTCATAAAATGGGTTCAAATAATATACAATAATGCTACAGCAGAAATCCTAACAAATAACAATATTTCAAAACCAATAAAAATCAATAGAGGATGTCGACAAGGCTGTCCACTTTCACCTTTACTGTTTACTATGGCAATTGAACCTTTAGCGATAGCGATACGTTTACATTCACAAATATATGGAATTAAAGTTGGACCAACAGAACATAAAATCTCCCTGTACGCCGATGATATAATTTTGTTTATGTCGAATCTAAAAAAATCAATTCCAACCTTGTTAAATTTAATAAAGAATTTTGGGGAAATATCAGGATATAAAATAAATAAAACTAAATCTTCAATATTTAATGCTAAATGAGACCCAGAGAAATTACCCAGCCCCTGAGGCAAATCAATTCAATGTTGTAAATCAGTTTAAATATTTAGGAATCCAAATTATGCCTAAGCTAGAATCAGTCGCCAGCGTCAACTATGAAGCCTTAATGTCAGATATCAATGAGTTAACTCAGAGATGGATGTCACTACCAATGTCGATGATCGGGAGAATCAATATACTTAAAAGTAATATTTTACCTAAAATACTTTATTTATTTCAATACATTCCCTTATCACCACCTTTAGATCTATTCTCAAGAATAAAAAAAAAGTTAGTGGAATTTATATGGAACAACAGGAGGGCTAGATTACGTCTGTCTTTATTATATTTACCATTTGATCGTGGAGGTCTGAAATGTCCAAATTTTATGTTGTATTATTGGTCGGCACAACTGAGGTCTATGACATATTATTTTTCATCAAATGATCTCCCTCACTGGACTGAAATGGAATCATACAATTTACCTTTACCTCTTCCCATATTCATATACTCAGATTCGGCAAAAAAATTACAAAAACAAGTTAAAAATCCATTTGTAAAGCATATGATCAAAATATGGTGTGAAGCTAAAAACTATTTAAAAGAACCACAGTTATTGTCACAATTTAGTCCAATATGGGGTAATCAATATTTTAAACCAGGGAGAGCGGACGCTGTATTTAAAGTATGGAATTTAAAAGGGATACAAAAGATTCAGGATTTATATTTGCCATGTGCAGACAACATAATGTCTTTTGAAGAGCTGAGGATCAAATTTAATCTCAATAGAACACATTTTTTTAAATATCTTCAACTTAGAAACTTTATTCGATCAAATCAAAATAAAGCTCTCACTCGACCTATTTATTCATCCTTGGAAAAAATGATGATGAAAGATAGTAAAAGAAAGGGTATTATTTCAGAGTTTTATAACTCATTGACACTATCTTCAAGTGAAAATTCACTGAAAAGATTAAACTACTGGAAAGAAGATCTGCAAATTGAAATTTCGGAGGAACAATGGGAATTGGCTTGTACAGAAGCTCAAACCAAATCAATAAATGCACGCCTTAAATTGATACATTTCAAATGGTTAATGCGGATGTATGTTACACCGGAGGAGTTAAATAGATATAACAAAAATATACCAGATACATGCACAAAATGCATGGAAAGTAAAGGAACCCTATTTCATTGTTTATGGGAATGTAGATTAATAAGAATGTTTTGGGAAGAGGTGAGGGTAACAATTGAAAAAATAATCTCAAAACAAATCATACTGAATCCTAAACTGTTTTTGTTGGGTCTGTACCCAGAAAAGCATAATTTTAATAAAAGTGAAAGAACATTCATAGACCTCAGTTTGCTTAATGCCAAAAAATGTATTGCACTATTATGGAAAAAGACTCATAGACCAGATGTGACTCAGTGGTTAAGACAGATGTTAACAAACCTTCCATTAGAAAGAATAACATATATACTGAAATCAAAGGAAATTGTGTTTGAGAATATATGGAGACCTTTTATTGATTATGTAAAAAATTTAAACATAACTCTTGAAGAAGAAGGTGAATGATGTGTGTGGACCTTGTAAATTCCAAACTGGTGAACATAATATGTATACTTATGTATTGGATTGTCTAGACTAAACAGAGGAGCATTGTTGAAGACTTGATTTTGTTGGTGGTTGTTGGTGTTTTTAGTGCATTTTTTTTTTTTTTTGTAGTACTTTAGCGTTAGTGTTTGATTGTTTGTATCATGTTTGTTAAAAAAAAAAAAGGTTCAATAAAGATATTGTGGAAAAAAAAAAGAACAATTACAAAATAATAAAAAAAAAAAAAAAAAAAAATTGTAATAAAAACAGCCAATTAAAAAAAACAAGTCACCAACAATGCTCCTCTGTTTAGTCTAGGTAATCTATTACATAAGAATACATAATATACATTCACCAGCTTGGAATTTGCAAGGTCCACACATATCATTCACCTTCTTCTTCAGAAGTTGTGTTTAATTTCTTTACATAATCAATGAAAGGTCTCCATATATTCTCAAACACATTTTCCTTTGATTTCAGTATATATGTTATTTTTTCTAGTGGAAGGTTTGTTAACATCTGTCTTAACCACTGAGTCACATCTGGTCTATGAGTCTTTTTCCACAGTAGTGCAATACATTTTTTGGCATTAAGCAAACTGAGGTCTATGAATGCTCTTTCACTCTTATTAAAGTTATGTTTTTCTGGATACAGACCCAACAAAAACAGTTTAGGGTTCAATGTGAATTGTTTTGAAATTATTTTTTCAATTGTTACCTTCACCTCTTCCCAAAACATTCTGATTTTTCTACATTCCCATAAACAGTGAAATAGGGTTCCTTTACTTTCCATACATTTTGTACATGTATCTGGTATGTTGTTGTGATATCTATTTAATTCCACTGGTGTAACATACATCTGCATTAACCATTTAAAATGTATCAGTTTAAGACGTACATTTATTGATTTAGTTTGGGCTCCTGCACAAGCCATTTCCCATTGTTCCTCTGAAATTTCAATTTGCAGATCTTCTTTCCAGTTATTCAGTCTTTTCTGTGAGTTTTCACTTGAGAATAGTGTCAATGAGTTGTAAAACTCTGAAATAATACCCTTTCTCTTACTATCTTCCATCAAAATTTTTTCCAAAGTTGAATAAGTAGGTCGGGTGAGAGCATTATTTTGATTTGAACAAATAAAATTTCTAAGCTGAAGATATTTAAAAAAGTGTTCTATTAAGATTGAATTTAATCGTCAGTTCTTCAAAAGACATTATCTGAGCGTGACAAATATAAGTCTTGAATCTTTTGAATCTCTTTTAAATTCCATACTTTAAATACAATATCCGCTCTCCCTGGTGTAAAATATTGATTACCCCATTGTCAGAAGTCTGAAATATAACCTCACAAATACAGAGTACAAAAAGGTATTAGACTGAATCAAAGATCAGACTTAAGACACGCAGAGCCTTTTAGAAATTAGAAGTTTTACTTGCACAAGGAGTATCAACACACATACAGAGTGAGTTGAATACTGCCGGACAATCCGCAGTTGCTGTCTTTATATACATGGAGTATGTGATAAACTCAGCAAAAGCATAACAAACAGAATTACCACATAAGCAAAAAGTACGCTCCGTATGTCTTCAAGTGTGTGTAGGAGATAAATTGTATGAACACTCTGTTCATGCAATGTCCCCTGCACACACAGGGTGTACAGGGGACAAGTCTTGATACAGCATATACTGTATGTCAACGCTCTTTTATCACACATCAGATGAACAACAGAAGGGTGATGCAGCTTAGTTACTAACAGTGATTATAAGAAGCACAAGTTGTATTTATGACTAATAAGAAAAAGCATCATACATATAAGAATATCAATCTTCATTTCATGAATCATTAATAAAATAACTGTTTATATGCATACAGTATATACAATTTTTCCCAACACCCATATTGGGCTAAATTGTGACAGTGAGTGTGGTTCTTTTAAATATTTTTTAGTTTCACACCATATTTTGATCATGTGCTTTACAATTGGATTTTTAACTTGTTTCTGTAGTTTTTTTTTTTAGCCGAGTCTGAGTATATGAATAAAGGAAGAGGTAAAGGTAAACTGTATGATTCTATTTCAGTCCAGTGAGGAGGATCATTTGATGAAAAATGTCATAGACCTCAGTTGTGCTGACCAGTAATACAACATAAAGTTTAGACATTTCAGACCTCCACGATCAAATGGTAAGTATAGTAAGGACAAACGTAATCTAGCCTTCCTATTGTTCCATATAAATTCCACTAGCTTTTTTTTAATTCTTGAGAATAGATCTGAAGGTGGTGGTAAAGGAATGTTTTGAAATAAAGTATTTTTGGTAAGATATTACTTTTAAGTATATTAATTCTCCCAATCATCGACATTGGTAGTGACATCCATCTCTGAAGCAACTCATTAATATTTGTCATTAAGGCTTCATAGTTGGCAGTGGCAACTGATTCTAGCTTAGGCAAAATTTGAATTCCTAAATATTTAAAGTGTTCTACAACATTGAATTTGTTTACCTCAGGAGATGGATGATTTCTCTGGGTCTCATTTAACATTAATATTGAAGATTTTGTTTTGTTTATTTTATATCCTGATCTATCCCCAAAGTTATTTATTGGACCCATTTTATGAAATTATTTCCAAGTCCAAACCTTTGTAGGACTTCAAAAAGATGGGGTCGAATGGCCCTATCAAAGGCCTTTTCGGCGTCCAATGATAGGAGAGCTGTATCCGGTGCTTCTTTATTGGAATAAAAATATTAAATAGCCTTGTTACATTATGGAAGCCTTGTCTTCCCCTTATAAAGCCATTCTGATCTCGGTTAATAATATTTGGTATTATTTCTTGTAGTCGTTTTGCTAAAATTTTACAGATTATTTTAAGATCAGCATTTAATAGGCTTATTGGTCTCATGTTTTCACATTTATTAGAAGGTTTACCTGGTTTTGGCAACAGTATAATTGAGGCATTATTCATGTATGATGGTAAATTACCATTTTGAAATGCTTCTAAAACCATTTCCAAAAGTGGTTTTATTAATTTATTCATAAACTTTTTATAGAGGTCGACTGGAAGACCATCTGGTCCTGCTCTTTTTCCTGATTTCATATTATCAATGGCTAGCCCAACTTCTTCTTGACTAATTTTAGACTCCAGTATCTCCCCGTTTTCATTTGGAATACCTGGTATGGATAATCCACCCAAAAACCCATTTGGTTTTGTTAAGTCGGTTTCATTTTTTGTATCGTATAGTTTTTCATAATAATCTCTAAAGGCACTATTAATTTCTAAAGGATCTATAACTACCTGTCCGTTACTTATAATACTGGTAATTGGTGTTTTAGATTCTAATTGTTTAATCTGCCATGCCAATAATTTTCCTGATTTTTCACCTTGTTCATAAAAAGTTTGCTTCAATCTTAGAAGACTTGAGGCAGCTCTATTTGCTGATTTATTTTTTTTTAAATTTATTTATTTTTAATTTTTTTTTTTTTTTGTCATATTCAGCTCTCAGAATCAGTAATTCGTTCTCTAACTGTGGGTTACTTCCTGCATACACCTTTTCTTGAAGAATTTTTATTTTACGTTCCAATTGGACTCTCTCCTCTCGGGTCTTCTTAGATTTTGAACCTGTATAACTAATAATATGCCCCCTAATAAGAGCTTTGAAAGCCTCCCACTTTATACATGCCGTTGTTTGTGTAGTATTGATATCAAAGAACTCATCCATCTGTTTTTCTATGTACTTAACAAATTCCTCATCCTGAAGCCATTTATGTTGAAAATGCCACCTAACTGGGCCCTTTGTCAATTTCTTATCTACATATACTAGACAGCAGGGTGCATGATCAGAGATCACAATATTATCATAGAAACAATTTTGAATCTTGGACCTTAATTCTGTAGAGATCAAAAAGTAGTCAATACGTGAGAATGTCTTATAGGTATTAGAATAACAAGAATAGGCTTTGACTTGTGGTTTCATTTCTCTCCATATATCTAGCAATCTCAATTCTTTCATAAAATGATTAATGGTCATCCTACATCCATTGTGCGTACAGTCCAGTCCTGTTGCTCTATCTATACTGGGATTCAGTGTACAATTAAAATCCCCTGCTATTATGTTGCCCTGTAAGTGATGATAAAGTGAGGAATAAATTAACAAAGAAGTTTTGATCATCAATATTGGCCATATAAGTTCGCCAGATTTATATTTTCTAATAACAAAGATCCTTGGATAATTGGATATCTTCCAAATTTGTCTCTAATTACATTTTTTGTTTGAAATGGGACTGTTTTATGTAAGAGAATCATAACTCCCCAGCTCGGGATGAAAATGATGAGGTGAACACATTACCTTGCCATCTTCTCCTAATTCTTTTTACATCCTCCTCTAATAGATGAGTTTCTTGTAAAAATACAATTTTTGAATCTGTCTTTTATTTTATTCATGACTTGTTTAAGTTTAAGATTTTGTAGACCTGCAATTCCATGAAGTTAAATTAAGATTAACGCTTTGATCTATGATCAATAAGGAGTTTGAGATTACCTTGCATTATGAACATACTCTTACAGAGAAGCAGAAACATGGATGATGGAACATTCATCCTACAAACTAAACAAAAACAGATTCCCTTTCCCCACATTCGTGGTAATCCCCCCCCAAAATCAAAAAATTCCGTCTCCTGTTATAGCTTGTGACTGTTCCACACCTGCGAGGATCAGTCAAACCACTCTTTCTCCTCTCGATCACCCTGACTCTATTATTCTTATATTAACTCTCTTTTGTAGTTTTTTCAACATGACGTCAAAGTTTTATTGCAATGTTGTACATCATAACTTTTTTTTTTTTAATAATACAAAATAAGTCTGTATTTTGTAGACATGTTTGTTTCAGATCAATCAGATGTCTGTACATATGCTTAAATGTTCTACCTTTGTCATGTTCATGCTTAGCTCCCGCCAGTCTCCTTTTGGATCCGCTTGATGAGCTCCTGCGCCTCTTGAGGGGTCTTGAAGGTGTGGGTTCTCCCCTTTTATGTGACCGGCAGTCTTGCCGGATGAATTACTCCGTGACAAATCCCTAGGTTGCGCAGCTCTTTGCGGGCGGGGTCGAACTGTTTTCTTAATTGTTGAATTCCTGTGGCCAAATCTGGATAGAACCGCACCTGTTGATCCTGGTATTTAATTTCCCCTTTAGCTCGCGCCGCATTGGTGACTGTCATCTTGTCTCTGTAGTTGAGGAACTTCATATTCAGCGTCCTCGTTGGTGTCTTATTATCTCTCGGTGGGCCAATTCGGTGAGCTCTCTCTAAAACGACCGATGACTGTAGATCTGCATTATTCAGCGCTTCTGGAATCCACTTTTCCAAAAAGGAACATGGGTCCTGTCCCTTCGCTCCCTCCGGGAGGCCCACCAGCCTCAAATTATTCCGTCGCAAGCGGGATTCCAAGTCTAGGACGTTATCTTCCAGACGTTTGCATTTTAATTCCAGCGTTTGCAGTATAGTTTGCAGGCTGGTGACGTCATCTTCAGCGCTTGAAATTCGGAGCTCCGCCTGCGACACTTGCTCCATGCAGTCGTTTATTTCCTTTCTCATACCTTCTATCGCTGCTATAATCCCGTCTAATTTAGACGACTGCATTTGTCCCCTCTTCAGCAGTTCCGGCACCGCCGCTGTCTCCCTCCTCCGCCATTGTCTCTGGAGTTTTTTCTGTTTTGCCTCAAGCGTGGAAGTCTGTTAGCTTGGGTTGTTTTGTCGACTTACCTTTTCCTCCACCTAATTTTCCAACCTTGGTCTTTACCATATCCGCGCCAAAACGCTGGGATGGGTTTTGTTCCAATTCAGAGAGTTTTGGTAATTTTTTTTTTATTTTCAAGAGCAGAGCATTGTGAAACAGTCTTCCTACGTGGCCGCCATAACCGGAAGTCTAGTTTTTGGTTTTTAATAAATTTGCAAAAATCTCAGCTTTTTTCACGTTGTCATTATGGGGTATTGTGTGTAGAATTTTGAGGAAAAAAAATGAATTTTTAATCCATTTTGGAATAAGGCTGTAACATAACAAAATGTGGAAAAAGTGAAGCGCTGTGAATACTTTCCGGATGCACTGCAAGGTTTCCTCTGGTAACATTTCTGGGTGGTGGCCTGCTGCGCCAGAAAAATTTCCGCCGCGCTTATGAGGTTATATAAATTTAAGAAAAATATATGAAGCAATGACTTTCCACAAGCGTGCTCACGAACAACGCATGTGGCAGTCATCTGCGTGGAGTTGAGAAGTGCCCCGCCCTCGTGAGCTTTCCAGTCAGTTACCAGGCAGAGTGTCTTGCTAGCGTGACTGTCTGAGAGAAACATGAGTTTATTAAAGTACTTTAAATGTGGGAAAAAATCAGAGGTATGAAAGCACTGGCATTTATCATGATTTTAACCCTCTGGAAACGGGAGCAATAACGGAAGAGTAGCTTAGTTAAGAGATGTGGTTAGAATTCATATGCAGCCGGCGTCATATGAAGCGAAAGGCAAGAGGGACTCATGACTTGCTGAGGATATATTTCACCAGCTACTACAATATTAAGTAAAGTTCCCCATTATGTATCTGGCAAGTCAAGATGACCGAAATTCACAAAGACAATGACTTTAATCTGTCAGCAGCCTTCAGACAAAGTAACATGCCAACATTTGGATTTCAACATAAGGGAGGTTTTTCCTGCTGTCTGGGTGGTGAGATTTCTCAATAAAACTATAAATGTAAAGAAATATAACAGAAATAACAGCATCCTTGGTCATTTAAGTTAATTTAAATCATTAAATACAATTTTATTAATTTTTTTTTTCTTTGAACTCAAAGTTAAATTATTGCTCTGTTCTGACTGCAAAGTTATGGTCAAAAATGTAAATTGTTATAAGGAAAGTAAAAAAAATTACCACAGTCTGTTTCAAATTTATTAAAAAAAAAAAACCACAGTAATTTTATTAAAAAAAAAACAAATAAGCAAAATAATCCACAAATTTATAATAAAGTTTCAAATGTACAAGAAAAGTCAATTTTACAAGAGGAAATTACAAATTTGAGGAACATGGTTTCAAATGTAGATAAAATTACAGAGAAAAGTAGAAAACCGTTAAAAAAAAAAAAAAAAAAGTTATAAATTTTTGAGAAAAACCTCAAACCTTCAAGACTGAAGTCATTACTCAAGTGTTTAAGTGGGTGCTCTTTGTACCCTTAACTAGAAAATTTTGGTTGTCTACTTTTAATTATTAATTTCAAAGCACTGCTTTTACATGAGTAGAATTTCTGGTTACTATACCCACCTGATCATATCATTTAAGTATGCATGAATACATTACTATTATGAATGTTTTTTCCCCTTCCCTACTGTCTCAGTGGGGGGGAAAAAAGAAACACAAAAAAATACACATTTTTGTCATTTATGTAAACCATGACAAAAAAAATCCTGCAAGACAAAACATAACACTTGATATTTTCTAACCTGTTTGTATACCACCATAGACGGAGAGAGAACCTGAATTAGAGCTCAGAGAGGGCAAGATGAGACAGAAGAGAGGAGGCAAGGAGAGGAAAGTGTTTAGGCAGAGGGTCCAGGAGAGGTGAGAGCAGAGGAAGGAGAGAAGGATAACACCAGTAAATAGTCCAAACACAGAACGTCTGGGTGGGACCCCAACTGGCCCAATATTCCAATATTCAAGCCTCGGTTGTACAGTACTTCAAATGGTAAGTTCCATATGCAAAGTTACTGTGCAAAATTTAAAAAAGAAATGGTGTAAAATTAACATATTCCGGTAACAATCGTGTCATGTTTACTGCCCCCCTTCCCGGAAAAATGTTGTCACCGCGCCAAGGTCTTTAAGCCAGAGGAAACACTGCACTTGTATATGCATACAGTGATCCCTCGCTACTTCGCGCCTCACCTTTCGCGCCCTCAGTGCATCGCGGATTTTTCAAAAATATTCATCAAAAATTCAAAATTGAGAAAAAATGGGCAGGCGCTAGCAGAAGGCAGGGAGACTACATTAGAACATCAGGTATCAACACGGAGAGCCCGCACAACTCAAAATCCACCTCTCTGTTCCCTGTTCTCGTGTTGGCTCGGCTCGGGAATCTCGCAAGCTGATTGGCCGAGACGTTTTACCCAGCTTCTCTCCCTGCTGAGCGCCCATACCCAGCGAAGGAAGACCGCATTCATTGTTCTTTATCGCTTGTGTTGCTTAGTCTCGCCACGTGGAACTTTTCGCTGTTCTCTTGTGCCTTTTTGTGCGAAATAGTCTTCCCGTCGAGCCACTACGCCACCTCCTGCAGCTTCTCCAGCTCTATCGGAAGCTGCCCTCGACGATGCTGCGCCTCTAGCACCGGACGATGAGGCGTCACCTGAGGAGCAGTAAAGCTCTCATTAACCTGTGCAGTAAATCATCATCTTGAGTTACGTATCTTGTTATAAGAATAAGAGTTCTAAAAACATATTTATGTACACTTTATTTACATCTACGTATGTATGTACACTTGCGCACACACACACACACACACACACACGTATCATATGAGAGAGAGAGTGAGAGAATGAACGTACGTATTATTTATGGGTGACGTCATTAGGGGTGACGCTACTTCGCGGTTTTTCATTTTTCGCGGTCGGTTCTGGAACCCATTAACCGCGATAAGTGAGGGATCACTGTACACACGTGGACAAAATTGTTGGTACCCCTCTGTTAATGAAAGAACAACCCACAGTGGTCACAGAAATAACTTGAACCTGACAAAAGTGGTAATAAATAAAAATTCTATGAAAATTAACCAATGAAAATCAGACAATGCTTTTGAATTGTGGTTCAGCAGAATTATTTTCAAAAACAAACTCATGAAACAGGCCTGGACAAAAATGATGGTACCCCTAGAAAAGATTGAAAATAATGTGACCATACATGTTCATCCAAGATGTCTTCTAATTAACACACAGGTGTCTACAAACTTGTAATCAGTCGGCCTATTTAAAGGGTGACAAGTAGTCGCTGTGCTGTTTGATGACATGGTGTGTACCACACTAAACATGGACCAGAGGAAGCAAAGGAGAGAGTTGTCTCAGGAGATTAGAAAGAAAATTATAGACAAGCATGTTAAAGGTAAACGCTATAAGACCATCTCCAAGCAGCTTGATGTTCCTGTGACTACAGTTGCACGTATTATTCAGAAATTTAAGATCCACGGGACTGTAGCCAACCTCCCTGGACGTGGCCGCAGGAGGAAACTTGATGAAAAATGGAAGAGACAGATAATACGAATGGTAACAAAAGAGCCCAGAACAACCTCTAAACACATTCGTGGTGAATTCCAAGGTCAAGGTTCATCAGTGTCAGATCACACCATCCGTCGTTGTTTGAGCCACAGTGAACTTCATGGGAGACGACCAAGGAGGACACCACTGTTGAAAACAAATGATAAAAAAGCCAGAGTGGAATTTGCCAAACTGTATGTTGACAAGCCACAAAGCTTCTGGGAGAATGTCCTATGGACAGACGAGACACAACTGGAACTTTTTGGCAAGGCACATCAGCTCTATGTTCAGATGCAAAAATGAAGCATACAAATAACACTGTCCCTACTGTGAAACATGGAGGAGGTTCTGTTATGTTCTGGGACTGCTTTGCTGCATCTGGCACAGGGTGTCTTGAATCTGTGCAGGGTACAATGAAATCTCGAGACTATCAAAGTATTCTAGAGAGAAATGTGCTGCCCAGTGTCAGACGGCTTGGTCTCAGTCGCAGGTCATGGGTCTTGCAACAGGATAATGAGCCAAAACCCATAGCTAGAAACACCCAAGAATGGCTAAGAGCGAAACATTGGACTATTCTAAAGTGGCCTTCTATGAGCCCTGATCTAAATCCTATTGAACTTCTGTGGAAGGAGCTGAAACAGGCCATCTGGAGAAGGCACCCTTCAAACCTGAGACAACTGGAGCAGTTTGCTCATGAGGAGTGGGCCAAAATACCTGCTGAGAGGTGCCGAGGTCTCATTGACAGTTACAGAAATTGTTTGATTGCAGTGATTGCCTCAAAAGGTTGTGCAACAAAATATTAAGTTAAGGGTACCATCATTTTTGTCCAGGCCTGTTTCCTGAGTTTTTTTTTAAATAATTCTGTTGAACCACAATTCAAAAGCATTGTCTGATTTTCAATGGTTAATTTTCATAGAATTTTTATTTATTACCACTTTTCAGATTCAAGTTATTTCTGTGACCATTGTGGGTTTTTCTTTCATTAACAGAGGGGTACCAACAATTTTGTCCACGGCTGTGTGTGTGTGTGTATATATATTTTTTTGAGTACCGCTAGCTTTTGCTGGACTAGCGGCACATTCTTGGCAGATAGAGGCATTATCAGTGGCAACGACAGGCCAAGACCAACTGACTCCAGTATGTGTTGCAGTGACTGACCAGATGATCGGTTTGTTTATCTCTGCTCTTTGTGTAGTGCATGTCACGATGCACCGACTGGCAAAAGTCCACCACAGACCTTGCAACAGATGCGTTTATCTGCCAGGATGTCCAGTCTCACCTTGTGTAACTGGGAGTGGTCCACCACAGACCTGTGACAGATATTGTTTTTAGTTCTCCCAGGATGCCCTGTTTCACCCTCCACGCCCTCGGAAGGGCGGAGTTGCTAGTTGAGTCACCGACGCCCCGACCTATGAAATTGGTAGTACCGGTTTTCATGGTTTTCTGGTAGTAAGCAAACCAATGCCTGATCTGACATAAAATTGCTCATTGCTGAGCAGGCAGAACCAAAGAGTTCCATGAAACGGTCAGTCACAAAGCAACTCATACCGGCTCGGATGTTGCCCGGGTTAACAAGGTCAGGAGTTCTTGGCAGCGGAAGGCGAAGGACAGCTGCCTCGGAGAATCTGATCAGACCTAAATGAAATGGTCATTGTCATCCCCAAAAGACTGCTATGAAGATGAGATGTCTGTCTGTCGTTTTGCCTTTCGTGCTATAATTTATAAATGCCACATTTCCAGCTTTAGTTTAGTTGGGGGCGGGGGGGGGGGTTTCCCTCACCTTTCCAGGATATTGGTGTCCAAAACTCAGAACACAATATTATAAAATTATTGATCCACAAATAGAAAAAGCATTTCATGGGATCCCAATGGACCATTCTGTAGAGTAACTGATTAAAATGGGAATGACTGAAGTGAGTACAAATTAGCCACTTAACATCTCAGCAGATGTCTAAAATGTTCATTGGTGCAGCAACTTTCTATATGATAACCTTGCTCTTTCTGTATCAGAATGCTTAATGCATGCCACATGCATTGTCACTGGTGTATGTCTATGTATGTGCACGAATTGTAGTGCGCTATACATTGTACATTCTACATTGTAGTGCACTACAATGCTGAACTGTAGTGCACTATTGTTTTTTTCCCACAATATCTTTATTGAACCTTTTTTTTTTTTAACAAACATGACACAATCAAACACTAACACTAAAGTACTACAAAAAAAATGCACTAAAAACACCCACAACCACCAACAAAATCAAGTCTTCAACAATGCTCCTCTGTTTAGTCTAGACAATCCATTACATAAGTATACATATTATGTTCACCAGTTTGGAATTTACAAGGTCCACACACATCATTCACCTTCTTCTTCAAGAGTTATGTTTAAATTTTTTACATAATCAATAAAAGGTCTCCATATATTCTCAAACACAATTTCCTTTGATTTCAGTATATATGTTATTCTTTTTAGTGGAAGGTTTGTTAACATCTGTCTTAACCACTGAGTCACATCTGGTCTATGAGTCTTTTTCCACAGTAGTGCAATACATTTTTTGGCATTAAGCAAACTGAGGTCTATGAATGTTCTTTCACTTTTCTTAAAGTTATGCTTTTCTGGGTACAGACCCAACAAAACCAGTTTAGGATTCAATATGATTTGTTTTGAGATTATTTTTTCAATTGTTACCCTCACCTCTTCCCAAAACATTCTAATTATTCTACATTCCCATACACAATGAAATAGGGTTCCTTTACTTTCCATGCATTTTGTGCACGTATCTGGTATATTTTTGTTATATCTATTTAACTCCTCTGGTGTAACATACATCCGCATTAACCATTTAAAATGTATCAATTTAAGACGTGCATTTATTGATTTGGTTTGAGCTTCTGTACAAGCCAATTCCCATTGTTCCTCTGAAATTTCAGTTTGCAGATCTTTCCAGTAGTTTAATCTTTTCTGTGAGTTTTCACTTGAGGATAGTGTCAATGAGTTATAAAACTCTGAAGTAATACCCTTTCTTTTACTATCTTTCATCAACATTTTTTCCAAGGATGAATAAATAGGTCGAGTGAGAGCTTTATTTTGATTTGATCGAATAAAGTTTCTAAGTTGAAGATATTTTAAAAAAAATGTGTTCTATTAAGATTAAATTTGATCCTCAGCTCTTCAAAAGACATTATCTGCACATGGCAAATATAAATCTTGAATCTTTTGAATCCCTTTTAAATTCCATACTTTAAATACAGCATCCACTCTCCCTGGTTTAAAATATTGATTACCCCATATTGGGCTAAATTGTGACAATAAGTGTGGTTCTTTTAAATAGTTTTTAGCTTCACACCATATTTTGATCATATGCTTTACAAATGGATTTTTAACTTGTTTTTGTAATTTTTTTGCCAAATCTGAGTATATGAATATGGGAAGAGGTAAAGGTAAATTGTATGATTCCATTTCAGTCCAGTGAGGGAGATCATTTAATGAAAAATATGTCATAGACCTCAGTTGTGCCGACCAATAATACAACATAAAATTTGGACATTTCAGACCTCCACGATCAATTGGTAAATATAATACAGACAGACGTAATCTAGCCCTCCTGTTGTTCCATATAAATTCCACTAACTTTTTTTTAATTCTTGAGAATAAATCTAAAGGTGGTGGTAAGGGAATGTATTGAAATAAAGTATTTTAGGTAAAATATTACTTTTAAGTATATTGATTCTCCCGATCATCGACATTGGTAGTGACATCCATCTCTGAATTAACTCATTGATATCTGTCATTAAGGTTTCATAGTTGACACTGGCGACTGATTCTAGCTTAGGCACAATTTGGATTCCTAAATATTTAAACTGATTTACAACGTTGAATTGATTTACCTCAGGGGCTGGGTAACTTCTCTGGGTCTCATTTAGCATTAATATTGAAGATTTAGTTTTATTTATTTTATATCCTGATATTTCCCCAAAATTCTTTATTAAATTCAACAAGGTCGGAATTGATTTTTTAAGATTCGACATAAACAAAATTGTCATCGGCATACAGGGAGATTTTATGTTCTGTTGGTCCAACTTTAATTCCATATATTTGTGAATGTGAGATTGAGAGATGAGATGAGATTCAACTTTATTGTCATTACACATGTATGAATACAAGGTAACGAAACGTGACTTGGCATTTGGGCACGCTCTGCAGAGCGCATCCAAGGCCGGGGCAGCCGCTAGGCGCCAGTCATAAAGAAGAAAAGAAAAAAATGATATGACACAATAGGCGAGAGAAAAAAACATGTTTTATCAAATTGACGCTTAATGGGTAAGCGAAATTTTGATTGCAGGCAAAAAAACCCCCAATGCATATTTAGCAGTAGTGGACAATCACACAGCAGAGGGAGGGAGAGCAGTGTGTGTATATTTGCATGTCATTGTGTAGTGTAAATGTAACAGTTGTTAATGAGCAGCAGAGGGCGCCTCCTGGCAGTGGATAGATGTTATAATCATGTGACTTATAAACAAGTCCAGAGTTCAGAGTCTATCTCTCTTTCTGTCTTGCTTGCAGAAGGCACATGGGCATTGTCCTTGAGAGTCCAATCCGCTGACGACAACAACTGATTGTTGATTGTATGGGTAGACATAAGAGCCGGTTCTTCCGCTAATCTCAGTCAGGAGGAATGTAAACACGGGGCAAACAAGGTCAAATCAAATCAGCACAGTGCACTCAGAGAGTAGAATTTTGTCCTCACCCGTGTAATTCTGTGCTTCCATTATATATGCAGGCTTAAACTGTTTTTCCATAGAGAGCACAGGGCTTTCAGATGTATTCCTTCACTGAATCACTGTCATTCAGTTCACCGTTTGCCGCTACTCGTGCCCTCCCCAACTGGTCGAATTTGATGAAGGAGCTGGCTGGGTCCGCTTGATCCGCTCTCTCGCCTTCCTTCAATTTCTGATGCATCAGGGAACTCCACAGCCAAAAATAGAAGTCCTGAGATCATAGCCAATAATATTGCCATAGACGCATGGATTCCAATGTCCATGAGTCTCTCGTAGGTTCCAATTCTTGGGCTCCCCCTTGGCCCAATTCTTGTTGAAAATAGTGACAATAGCACATTTAAGCCGCTTCCAAATCCATAATTTCCGTTTAGATTAAGATTCAGCAGAAGAAGAGCGACTAAACACAGACAAAAACGCAACATTGCAAAAGCTGGGAATAGATCAGGAAGGCAGGGGAGGAGGGAAGAAAAATGCGACTGCGCTCTCTCAAGGCAAGAAGGAATGTAAACGTATGGCCATCACTAAAGGTTCAATTGCTATAGTAAACAGTAAAGGTGAAAGTGGACAGCCTTGTCGACATCCTCTATTGATTTTTATTGATTTTGAAATATTATTTGTTAGGATTTCTGCTGTAGCATTATTGTATATTATCTGAACCCATTTTATGAAATTATTTCCAAGTCCAAACCTTTGTAAGACTTCAAAAAGAAAGGGCCATTCGACTCTATCAAAGGCCTTTTCGGCGTCCAGTGATAGGAGAGCTGTATCTGGTGCTTCTTTATTAGAATAAATAATATTAAATAGTCTTCTTACATTATGGAAGCCTTGTCTTCCCTTTATAAAGCCATTCTGATCTCGATTAATAATATTTGGTAAAATTTCTTGTATTCGTCTTGCTAAAATTTTACAGATTATCTTAAGGTCGGCATGTAATAGGCTTATTGGTCTCATATTTTCACATTTATTAGAGGGCTTACCTGGTTTTGGCAACAGTATAATTAAGGCATTATTCATGTATGATGGTAAATTACTATTTTGAAATGCATCTAAAACCATTTCCAAAAAAGGTTTTATTAATTTATTCTTAAATTTTTTATAAAGGTCAGCTGGAAGACCATCTGGTCCTGCACTTTTTCCTGATTTCATATTATCAATGGCTAGCCCAACTTCTTCTTGACTAATTTTAGACTCCAATATCTCCCTGTTTTCATTTGGAATACACGGTATAGATAGTTCGTTCAAAAACCCATTTAGTTTTGTTAAATCAGATTCATTTTTGGTATCATATAATTTTTCATAGTAATCTCTAAAGGCTCTGTTAATTTCTAACGGATCTATAACTACCTGTCCCTTACTTATAATACTGGTAATTGGTGTTTTAAATTCTAATTGTTTAATCTGCCATGCCAATAATTTCCCTGATTTTTCACCTTGTTCATAAAAAGATTGTTTCAATCTTAGAAGACTCGAGGCAGCTCTATTCGCTGATTTTTTTTGTCATATTCAGCTCTCAAAATCAGTAATTCGTTCTCCAACCTTGGATCACTTCCTGCATACACTTTTTCCTGAAGACTTTTTATTTTATGTTCCAATTGGGCTCTCTCCTCTCGAGTCTTCTTAGATTTTGAACCTGTATAACTAATATGTCCCCTAATAAAAGCTTTGAAAGCCTCCCACTTTACACATGCTGATGTTTGTGTAGTATTGATGTCAAAGAACTCATCTGTTTTTCTATGTACTTGACAAATTCCTCATCCTGAAGCCATTTATGCTGAAATTGCCATCTACCTGATTCCTTTGTCAATTTCTTATCTACATATATTAGACAGCAGGGTGCATGATCAGAGATCACGATGTTATCATAAAAGCAGTTTTGAATCTTGGACCTTAATTCTGTGGAAATCAAAAAATAATCAATACGTGAGAATGTCTTGTAGGTACTGGAATAACAAGAGTAGGCTTTAACTTGTGGTTTCATTTCTCTCCATATATCTAGCAATCTCAATTCTTTCATAAAATGATTAATGGTCATCCTACATCCATTGTGCGTACAGTCCAGTCCTGTTGATCTATCTATACCGGGATTCAATGTATAATTAAAATCCCCTGCTATTATATGTTGCCCTGTAAGTGATGATAAGATAAGAAATAAATTAGCAAAGAACTTTTGATCATCTATATTGGGACCATATAAGTTCACCAGATTTATATTTTCTAATAGCAAAGATCCTTGAATGATTACATGTCTTCCAAATTTGTCTCCAATTACATTTTTCACTTGAAATGGGACTGATTTATGTATGAGAGTCATAACTGCCCTGGCTCGGGATGAAAATGATGAGGTGAAAACACTTCCTTGCCATCTACTCCTAATTCTTTTTACATCCTCCTCTATTAGATGAGTTTCTTGTAAAAACACAATTTTTGAACCCATGTCTTTTATTTTATTCATAACTTTAAGTTTTTTTAAATTTTGTAGACCTCTGCAATTCCATGAAGTTAAATTAAGATTAACGCTTTGGTTTATGATCAATAGGGAGTTTGGGATTACCTTGCAGTGTAAACATACTCATACAGAGAAGCAAAAAAAATGAGTGGTTGAACATTCATCCTACAAACTACACACAAACAAATTCCCCCTTCCCACATTTGTGGCGATCCCCCCCAAAATCAAAAGAAAAATTCCGTCTCCCGATATAGCCATCGACCGCTCCACACCCACGAGGAACAGCCAAAGCCACTCCTTCTTCATCCTCCCAATCACCCTAACTCTACTGCTTTTAATGACGTAACATTAACTCTCCTCTGTAGTTTTCCAACTTAACTCCAAAATTTTTAGCAACTTTGTACATCATAGTTTTGTTTTTTGTTTGTTTTTTTTAATATATAATACAATCTATATTTTGTAAACTTGCTATTTGCTTTAAGTCAGTCAATGCCTGTGCAAATGCTTAAATATTCTACCTTATATTTTGTTCATGCTTAGCTCCCACCAGTCTCTTCTTGGATCTTCTTGATGAACTCCTGCGCCTCCTCTGGGGTCTTGAAGATGTGGGTTCTGCCCCCATACGTGGTCAACAGTCTCGCAGGATAAATTACACCATGACAAATCCCAAGGTTGCGCAGCTCTTTACGTATGGGATCAAACTGCTTCCTCAATTGTTGGATTCCTGTGGCCAAATCTGGGTAGAGCCGCACCTGCTGGTCCTGGTGTTTAATCTCTCCTTTAGCTCGTGCAGCGTTGAAGATCTTCATCCTGTCTCTGTTGCTGAGAAACTTCATAATTAGGGTCCCCCAGTGTCCCTTATCTCTCCGTGGGCCAATACGGTGTGCGCTTTCCAGAACCACTGCTGATTGCAGCTCCGCGCTGCCCAGCGCCTCCGGAATCCACTTTTCCAGAAAGGAACATGAGTCCTGACCTTCGGATTCCACCGGTAGACCCACCAGCCTCAAGTTGTTCCGTCTCGACCGGGACTCCAAATCCAGGACATTATCTTCCTGACATTTATTTTTTTTTTCCAAAGTGCGCACCTTTAATTGAAGACGGGTGACGTCATCTTCAGCACTAGAGACACGAAGCTCCACCTGCGCCATTCGTTCTACACAGTCACCCAATTCCTTTCTCATTCCTTCCAACGCTGCCATAATTCCATCAAATTTAGAGGAAAAGTCTGCTCTCATTGAACTTATGGCAGCTAGCACCGCACCTGTGCCGTTTCCCGCAGATACCGCACCGCTGTTAGCTTCCTCCGCCATATATGGAGCTTTATCTGCTGTGTCACAGACCTGAAAGTCCGTTAATTTGGACTGTTTCGGCGGCTCGCTTTTTTCTCTACCTGGTTTTCCAGCCTTAGGCTTCACCGACATATCCTCGCCCAAACGCTGGGATACGTTCTGTCCCAAATGAGTTATTTGCCGATTTTGTTTTTTTCTCCAGGAGCAGAGCAGAGTGAGACGTGTCCTTCTCACGTGGCAGCCATAACCGGAAGTCGTAGTGCACTATTGTAGTCCCACCACCCTGAAACACTGCTTGCCATATTCAACAGGCATCAATGCTAGTTGCGTTATAGTGTAAAATGAACTCATGGTCAAAATAATTAGGCTTTTTTGACAAAAAGCTGAAAGAAAAAAAAAAAAGCTGTCATGTCAAAGTGAAAACAGATTTTTACAAACTACTGTCAGTTAATTAAAATTATATAAGGTACAGTAATTGCATATATATTCACCCCTTCAGGTCAGTATTTAGTAGATGCACCTTTAATTGCAGTCACAGCACTGAGTCTGTGTGAGTATGTCTCAATCGGGCTGGCACATCAGGACATTGCAATTTTTCTCCATTTTTCCTTGTGAAACAGCTCAAGCTTTGTAAGGTTGCTCGGGATTGGTGTGAACGGCTCTTTTCAAGTCCAGCCACAAATTTGAGATCTGGGCTTTGACTTGGCCACTCCAGAACATTCACCTTGTTGTCTTCTGAACCATTTCTGTGTAGCTTTTGCTGTATGCTAGTTTTGCTAGAAAATAAATATTCTCCCAAGTCGTAGTTCTCTTGCAGATTGAATCAGATTAGCCTCCAGGCTTTGGCGATATTTTTTGCATTCATGTTCCCCTCTACCTTTACTAGCCTTCCAGTCCCTGCTGCTGAGAAGCATCCCCAGAGCACAACGTTGCCACCACCATGCTTCATGGTGGAGATGGTGTGTTTGTGATGTGCAGTGTTTGGTGGTCGCCAAACATAGCATCTAGACTGATGGCTAAAAAGCTCAATTTTTGTCTCGTCAAACGCACCCAACACAGTCGGCGGAGTTTAGGAGCCGTGGGTCTCTCTCCACAGTATAGCCATTGTGGACTGACGGTGAGACAGAGATACAGGTTACTGCAGTGTGCTAGGACACCAAAACTATATTTATGTTACCCATAGTCACTTTTATATGCTTTAATCCACTCATATAACCCCCTACAGGTATATGCAGGTCATAGAATCAAGTCCACCCTGACCTTTGGTGTTGGGGAGACGGAAACTGGAAAGAGGGAGACTGAACCTCCATTTAATCCTCTTTTGTGCCCTGCTTTGAATATGTTTTTGCATTACCAAAACAGGTTCTGCCATGTTCAAATTGTCTCTTGTTAAATAAACAAGAGCAGAGAATATCTTTTCATGCGATTGCTGCAACGGGGGGAAAAAAGACAAGTCGACAAAACGGTATGTACATACAGCTGCTCTAATCTAACAATGTAATTATTGGAGGTTACAAATGTTCTGTGTCTAACTTCCTCAGTATTCTTTAGAATTCGTTGTTTATCCCACTTGCTTTAGAAGTGTGGGAAATGTGAAGGACACAATTGTCTTCTATTAAAAATAATATATGAATTATTATGGATTTCAAATGTTAGTAAAAACACCCAGGAAAATGTCTTTCTATCAAGCTCCATCCATCTTTCCACCAAAACCTTTAAAATGGACCCCAAAAAACTTTCCTTCCAATAAAAACATTACTAAACTAGAGGGCACTTAGAGAGCGCATACCTCCGCCAAGGCTCCATCCCTCCCTCCCTTTATCCTCCCCTCCGTCCCTTTCCCAAGACTGTCATAATTGTATTGACCATACATTGGGGCTGGGCAATTTGACTTTAAATCAGCATCATGGTTTATTGAATCTTTCAGGTCGGTTTCTTTTTTTTCCCCTCCCCTCTTCTCCCTTACAGTTTACTGATAAGGGTCATAATTATTAAGCAATATTACACAACAGTGCGGTGTCATATCACTGTGGTGCATAGTAAACGAGCGTAATGGAACAGGCCTATGATGATTTCACAAATGAAAAAATTAAACATTGTCCACTGCTGAAATTAGCTTACACACCATGTGGGTCATGTGGCTCGCAATGACATCTTTGTTTGCCGGCTGGAGTTACATCTGCACGCACGCCAAACCCTGTCTTAAACTGCACACTTTTCTTGCTTTTTCTTGGTGTTTTCAGATGAAATGTCAATCATCACATACTATGTGGATAGAGACCACATTCCTTTTCATTCCAAGCAGTTTTACTTTTTCTGCAGTGTTTGGTAAGAGTGCACTGCTTCCGGGTTGTGGAGGTGCATGGCCCTGTGGTGTGGCCACACACTTAACTCCGTGGGCACGTCTTAAAGCGGAAGTACATGAAAAGCGCAATATTAATGTATAAAACAATTTTCAAAAAATTCCTGGATCCAGATCGTGAACCGGATCACCACCAAAATCTGTTCATCTGTTCCCCGTGCCATTACACACCTTTCCTGAAAATTTCATCAAAATCCATGCATAACTTTGAGTCCTGTTGCTAACAGACGGACAGACACAAACAAACCAACCAACGCCGGCAAAAGCATCGCCTCCTCCCTTGACAGAGGTAATGATAAAATTGGATCATTGCCCAGATCAGCAGGAAAAAATAAACAATCACAGAAAACAAAAATTTAACAATTATCCAAATGAACATTGCAGATTTACAAGAGAAAAAAAATGGGAAATTTGAGGACAAAAAATTGGTAAGTTTGAGAGTTTTTACAAAGAAAAGCTAATTTAAGAAAAAATGTAAGTTTATGAGAAGAACTCATAAAAGCTGCAAATGTACAAGAAAGTCAAATTTGTGAGAAAAAAAATGTTGCAAATTTGAGACACAAATTTGTGGAAAGTCGAATTTTTGAGACAAAAGCAACAAATTTACAAGAAACAGTTGGCAAATCTCAGAAAATAAATTTCACGAAAGTTAAACGGTAGTAGAAATAAAACCTCATACAAGAGTAAAACACTATCATGACTGAAGAATAAAGTAATGCATTGAGTAATGAAGTGTCAATTATGTATTTAAAGCCTACATGTTATCAGCCTGTGGTGCATTTTATTTTGTGCAATAAAAAAAAAACTATGAAAACATTAATACACGTTTAATGCTTTATATGCCCTTGAGAATATAGGAATACTGGAGCAATAACCCTCCTTGAGTGCTACACAAAAACACATTACCAATATTTGGAAACATCAGCTTTTTATAAGTCTCTCTGTCAAACTTTAGCTTTTAAAAATATTACACATGACATTATGCATTGCTGACATCGTCACAGGTAAAGCAAGGCAAGTTTATTTGTATAACACGTTTTGTGTACAAGACAATTCAAAGTGCTTTACATAAAAACATTAAAGCATTACAGCAAGTTGCAAAAGGAATACATAAGAATTTAAAAGCAAACTAAAAAGTAAATTGAAGAAAAACAAAAACAAGCTAAAATGGAATGACGGAATAAAAAGTTACAGTACATTGTTGGAGAGTAACAATTGTTCTACTGGAAGGCCATGGCAAATAGGTCAGTTTTTAACCTCTATTTAAAGCAGCTGGTAGTTGGAGCAGCTCTGATGCTTCCTGGGAGTTTGTTCCATATGTGAGGAACATAAAAACTGAACACTGCCTCATCATGTTTTTTTTTTTCCACAATATCTTTATTGAACCTTTTTTTTTTTTTTTTAACAAACATGATACAAACAATCAAACACTAACACTAAAGTACTACAAAAAAAAAATGCACTAAAAACACCAACAACCACCAACAAAATCAAGTCTTCAACAATGCTCCTCTGTTTAGTCTAGACAATCCAATACATAAGTATACATATTATGTTCACCAGTTTGGAATTTACAAGGTCCACACACATCATTCACCTTCTTCTTCAAGAGTTATGTTTAAATTTTTTACATAATCAATAAAAGGTCTCCATATATTCTCAAACACAATTTCCTTTGATTTCAGTATATATGTTATTCTTTCTAATGGAAGGTTTGTTAACATCTGTCTTAACCACTGAGTCACATCTGGTCTATGAGTCTTTTTCCATAATAGTGCAATACATTTTTTGGCATTAAGCAAACTGAGGTCTATGAATGTTCTTTCACTTTTATTGAAATTATGCTTTTCTGGGTACAGACCCAACAAAACCAGTTTAGGATTCAATATGATTTGTTTTGAGATTATTTTTTCAATTGTTACCCTCACCTCTTCCCAAAACATTCTTATTAATCTACATTCCCATAAACAATGAAATAGGGTTCCTTTACTTTCCATGCATTTTGTGCATGTATCTGGTATATTTTTGTTATATCTATTTAACTCCTCCGGTGTAACATACATCCGCATTAACCATTTGAAATGTATCAATTTAAGGCGTGCATTTATTGATTTGGTTTGAGCTTCTGTACAAGCCAATTCCCATTGTTCCTCTGAAATTTCAATTTGCAGATCTTCTTTCCAGTAGTTTAATCTTTTCAGTGAATTTTCACTTGAAGATAGTGTCAATGAGTTATAAAACTCTGAAATAATACCCTTTCTTTTACTATCTTTCATCATCATTTTTTCCAAGGATGAATAAATAGGTCGAGTGAGAGCTTTATTTTGATTTGATCGAATAAAGTTTCTAAGTTGAAGATATTTAAAAAAATGTGTTCTATTGAGATTAAATTTGATCCTCAGCTCTTCAAAAGACATTATGTTGTCTGCACATGGCAAATATAAATCCTGAATCTTTTGTATCCCTTTTAAATTCCATACTTTAAATACAGCGTCCGCTCTCCCTGGTTTAAAATATTGATTACCCCATATTGGACTAAATTGTGACAATAACTGTGGTTCTTTTAAATAGTTTTTAGCTTCACACCATATTTTGATCATATGCTTTACAAATGGATTTTTAACTTGTTTTTGTAATTTTTTTGCCGAATCTGAGTATATGAATATGGGAAGAGGTAAAGGTAAATTGTATGATTCCATTTCAGTCCAGTGAGGGAGATCATTTGATGAAAAATAATATGTCATAGACCTCAGTTGTGCCGACCAATAATACAACATAAAATTTGGACATTTCAGACCTCCACGATCAAATGGTAAATATAATAAAGACAGACGTAATCTAGCCCTCCTGTTGTTCCATATAAATTCCACTAACTTTTTTTTTATTCTTGAGAATAGATCTAAAGGTGGTGATAAGGGAATGTATTGAAATAAATAAAGTATTTTAGGTAAAATATTACTTTTAAGTATATTGATTCTCCCGATCATCGACATTGGTAGTGACATCCATCTCTGAGTTAACTCACTGATATCTGACATTAAGGCTTCATAGTTGACACTGGCGACTGATTCTAGCTTAGGCATAATTTGGATTCCTAAATATTTAAACTGATTTACAACATTGAATTGATTTACCTCAGGGGCTGGGTAATTTCTCTGGGTCTCATTTAGCATTAATATTGAAGATTTAGTTTTATTTATTTTATATCCTGATATTTCCCCAAAATTCTTTATTAAATTCAACAAGGTTGGAATTGATTTTTTTAGATTCGACATAAACAAAATTATATCATCGGCGTACAGGGAGATTTTATGTTCTGTTGGTCCAACTTTAATTCCATATATTTGTGAAATGTAAACGTATCGCTATCGCTAAAGGTTCAATTGCCATAGTAAACAGTAAAGGTGAGAGTGGACAGCCTTGTCGACATCCTCTATTGATTTTTATTGGTTTTGAAATATTGTTATTTGTTAGGATTTCTGCTGTAGCATTATTGTATATTATTTGAACCCATTTTATGAAATTATTTCCAAGTCCAAACCTTTGTAGGACTTCAAAAAGAAAGGGCCATTCAACTCTATCAAAGGCCTTTTCGGCGTCCAATGATAGGAGAGCTGTATCCGGTGCTTCTTTATTAAAATAGATAATATTAAATAGTCTTCTTACATTATGGAAGCCTTGTCTACCCTTTATAAAGCCATTCTGATCTCGATTAATAATATTTGGTAAAATTTCTTGTATTCGTCTTGCTAAAATTTTACAGATTATCTTAAGGTCGGCGTTTAATAGGCTTATTGGTCTCATATTTTCACATTTATTAGAGGGCTTACCTGGTTTTGGCAGCAGTATAATTAAGGCATTATTTATGTATGATGGTAAATTATTATTTTGAAATGCTTCTAAAACCATTTCCAAAAAAGGTTTTATTAATTTATTCTTAAATTTTTTATAAAGGTCAACTGGAAGACCATCTGGTCCTGCACTTTTTCCTGATTTCATATTATCAATGGCTAGCCCAACTTCTTCTTGACTAATTTTAGACTCCAATATCTCCCTGTTTTCATTTGGAATACACGGTATAGATAGTTCGTTCAAAAACCCATTTAGTTTTGTTAAATCAGGTTCATTTTTGGTATCATATAATTTTTCATAGTAATCTCTAAAGGCTCTATTAATTTCTAAAGGATCTATAACTACCTGTCCGTTACTTATAATACTGGTAATTGGTGTTTTAATTTCCAATTGTTTAATCTGCCATGCTAATAATTTTCCTGATTTTTCACCTTGTTCATAAAAAGATTGTTTCAATCTTAGAAGACTCGAGGCAGCTCTATTCGCTGATTTTTTGTCGTATTCAGCTCTCAAAATCAGTAATTCATTCTCCAACCTTGGGTCACTTCCTGCATACACTTTTTCCTGAAGATTTTTTATTTTATGTTCCAATTTAGCTCTCTCCTCTCGAGTCTTCTTAGATTTTGATCCTGTATAACTAATAATATGCCCCCTAATAAAAGCTTTGAAAGCCTCCCACTTTACACATGCTGATGTTTGTGTAGTATTGATGTCAAAGAACTCGTCTATCTGTTTTTCTATATACTTGACAAATTCCTCATCCTGAAGCCATTTATGCTGAAATTGCCATCTACCTGATTCCTTTGTCAATTTTTTATCTACATATATTAGACAACAGGGTGCATGATCAGAGATCACGATGTTATCATAAAAGCAGTTTTGAATCTTGGACCTTAATTCTGTGGAAATCAAAAAATAATCAATACGTGAGAATGTCTTGTAGGTACTGGAATAACAAGAATAGGCTTTAACTTGTGGTTTCATTTCTCTCCATATATCTAACAATCTCAATTCTTTCATAAAATGATTAATAGTCATCCTACATCCAATGTGCGTACAATCCAGTCCTGTTGATCTATCCACACCTGGATTCAATGTACAATTAAAATCCCCTGCTATTATATGTTGCCCTGTAAGTGATGATAAGATGAGAAATAAATTAGCAAAGAACTTCTGATCATCTATATTGGGACCATATAAGTTCACAAGATTTATATTTTCTAATAGCAAAGAACCTTGAATGATTACATATCTTCCAAATTTGTCTCCAATTACATTTTTCACTTGAAAAGGAACTGATTTATGTATGAGAGTCATAACTCCCCTGGCTCGGGATGAAAATGAAGAGGTGAATACACTTCCCTGCCATCTACTCCTAATTCTTTTAACATCCTCCTCTATCAGATGAGTTTCTTGTAAAAACACAATTCTTGAACCCATGTCCTTTATTTTATTCATAACTTGTTTAAGTTTTTTAAAATTTTGTAGACCTCTGCAATTCCATGAAGTTAAATTAAGATTAACACTTTGGTCCATGATCAATAGAGAGTTTGGGATTACCTTGCAGTGTAAACATGCTCATACAGAGAAGCAAAAACATGAGTGGTTGAACATTCATCCTACAAACTACACACAAACAAATTTCCCCTTCCCACACTTGTGGCAAACCCCCCAAAATCAAAAGAAAAATTCTGTCTCCCGATATAGCCATCGACCGTTCCACACCCACGGGGAACAGCCTAAGCCACTCCTTCATCCTCCCAATCACCCTAACTCTACTGCTTTTAATGACGTAACATTAACTCTCCTCTGTAGTTTTCCAACTTAACTCCAAAATTTTTAACAACTTTGTACATCATAGTTTTTTTTTTGTTTGTTTTGTTTTTTTTTTAATATATAATACAATCTATATTTTGTAAACTTACTATTTACTTCAAGTCAGTCAGATGCCTGTGCAAATGCTTAATTATTCTACCTTATATTTTGTTCATGCTTAGCTCCCACCAGTCTCTTCTTCTTCTTTGATCTTCTTGATGAACTCCTGCGCCTCCTCTGGGGTCTTGAAGATGTGGGTTCTGCCCTCATACGTGGTCAACAGTCTCGCAGGATAGATTACACCATGACGAATCCCAAGGTTGCGCAGCTCCTTACGTACGGGATCAAACTGCTTCCTCAATTGCTGGATTCCTGTGGCCAAATCTGGGTAGAACCGCACCTGCTGGTCCTGGTGTTTAATCTCTCCTTTTTTAGCTCGTGCAGCGTTGAAGATCTTCATCCTGTCTCTGTTGTTAAGAAACTTCATAATTAAGGTCCTCGGCGGTCCCTTATCTCTCCGTGGGCCAATACGATGTGCTTTTTCCAGAACCACTGCTGATTGCAACTCCTCGCTGCCCAGCACCTCCGGAATCCACTTTTCCAGAAAGGAACATACGTCCCGACCTTCTGATTCCTCTGGAAGACCCACCAGCCTCAAATTATTCTGTCTCGACCGAGATTCCAAATCCAAAATATTATCTTCCAGAGATTTATTTTTTTTTTCCAAAGTGCGCACCTTTAATTGAAGACGGGTGACGTCATCTTCAGCACTAGCGAGACGGAGCTCCATCTGCGCCGTTCGTTCTACACAGTCACCCAATTCCTTTCTTATTCCTTCCAACGCTGTCATAATCCCATCAAATCTAGAGGAAAAGTCCGCTCTCATTGAACTCATGGCAGCCATCAGCGCATCTGCGCCATTCCCCGCAGAAATCGCAGCGTTGCCAGCCTCCTCCGCCATATATGGAGCCCTGTTTGCTGCGTCACAGACCTGAAAGTCCGTTAATTTGGACTGTTTCGGCGGCTCGCTTTTTCCTTTTCCTGGTTTTCCAGCCTTAGGCTTCGCCGACATATCCTCGCCCAAACGCTGGGATACGTTCTGTCCCAAATGAGAGAGTTATTTGCCGATTTTTTTTCTCCAGGAGCAGAGCAGAGCGAGACACGTCCGTCCTACGTGGCAGCCATAACCGGAAGTCGCCTCATCATGTTTGGTTCTGACTCTGGGCACAGATGGTAGGCCTGACCTTGACAATCTGAGGGCTCTGGGTGGTTCATAATGAACTAGCAGATCTGAAATGTATTTTAATCCTAAACCATTCAGAACGTTTTAAACCAACAGGAATATTTTGAAATCTATTCTTTGACAGACAGGAAGTCGGAGTAATGATCTGCGGACTGGAGTTGCACTCCTCACAAAAAGTTAGGAATATTTGGCTTTCGGGTGAAATTTATGGAAAATGTAAAAAGTTCACGCTACAGTGATATTATATCATGAAAGTAGGGCCTTTAAGTAGAAGCATGCAATGGTGATTTCCTCATCTCAATTTGTGACCCATGCTGGCAAAATGAGTCGCAATGAGGAAATTTTCAAAATTGAGGTAACGTTATTTTCATATTCTGTATTGAAAGATCTTCAAAATGATATTTAATTTGTAGGAATTGTGCAAAACTGACCAGCGACGAGCTGATTTTGTTTATATTTTGGTTGGTTTAAAAATTCACATTTGATCAGTCCTGAGTTGCGTCTTTTGCAAAAACATGTATTTTTAGAAAGTAGGAGTTCCAAGCTTTGCAATGATACCAGGCACTGACGGGGGTTTTCCTGGGACTTGCCGCCAGCAAACAAAGAATCATGATTTATGACTTCTCATGCCTGTAGCTCTTAATTACCTGGTGTGCATTCCGATTCATTTTGCCGTCATGGGTCACATTTATTGAAACAAAAGCCAACAACAGTGGTGGGTATACCACAACAAAAAATGTCCATGTCTCAATAATTTATCATGTGCCCTTGAGCATCAATTACAGCTTGATGACATCTCATGCTGTTCACAAGTTGACTTGTCTGCTGAGGCATGGCAGTTCTGTATTGACTAGACCAGGGGTGGGCAAACTTTTTGGCTCAGGGGCCACAGTGACTTTTAAAATTTGACAGATGGGCCGAGCCAGCACCAGATGCATATCATATCAGCATATCAAAGATAAAACATAAAAATGGCATTACAGTGTTAATACTTAAATTCACTTTGTGGGAGCAGTGTTGTTGATCACCCCTTTTTTGCCAGTGCGTCAAAGTCTGTTTTGTTGTGGCAACAGATCTGAGGTGTTCATCACTCAACTGGGATCTGTGGGGTGCTGTGGTGTTCATCATACTAAGTCTGTTCACAGACATGCATAGATCCAAACATCACTAGCATCCTCTGTGCCATCTTCTGGATGTTTGGAAATTTTGCTGGGCTTAATGAAGCATAACTCATTCAGTTAAAGAGAGTGGAACTTCCCCTTCAAGATGGTGTCACACTGGAGATCAATCAGTTCCAACTGCAACTCCTGTGGCACCGTTTCAGGATCTTGTGTGAAGGGGCATGACCCCAGCTGAAGTGACTTGTCAATTTTTCCCAAATCAGAGACCCGATGGCAGAATTTTCCATGCAGGTCATCCAGTGATTTTCTGTATTTTTTCACATGTCGAGGAGCCTCCTTCAGTGTAGCCAGCGTGGGGAAATGAGTGAATGACTTGTTTGACATTTGCTTTGAGAATAAAGCTAGCTTGGTTTTGAAGGCTCTGACGTTTGTGTACATTTCATGCACAAACTGGTCTTTCCCTTGTAGCTTCACGTTCAGCTCATTCATGTGTGTCAGTATGTCCACAGCAAAAGCTAAATCACAAAGCCAATTGGTATCACTCAGCTCAGGAAAATCGTCAACTTTCTCAAGTTGCTCCAAAAATGATATAATCTCCTGTTTCAGCTCCCACACTCGTTGACATACTTTCCCCAAACTTAACCAGCGGACATTGGAATGGTAAAGCAAGTCCTGGTGATCAGCGTCAGTCTCTTTAAGAAACTTAATAAACTGACGATGCTGAAGTCCCCTCGCTCGAATAAAGTTAACGAGCTTTACAACTGGCTTCACTACGTGGTCAAGCTGCAATACGGATTTGCACAGTGCTTCCTGGTGGATTACGCAGTGTAAGAAAATTACCTCCTGTTCGGGGTTGTCCTCTTTCACCCTCTTCTGGATTCTTTTGAGCAACCCGACATTTTTTCCTGTCAGATTTAGTGATCCAT
Organism: Pholidichthys leucotaenia; assembly: GCA_020510985.1. NCBI lineage: Eukaryota > Metazoa > Chordata > Actinopteri > Cichliformes > Pholidichthyidae > Pholidichthys > Pholidichthys leucotaenia. The sequence goes on from CM035840.1 coordinate 65,403,470, forward strand.
TTGTGGTAACGTAGGCGAGCTTACTCCAAGGTAGCTTGTGCCTCTTGATGACCCCCGACACGCTGTTATAAAAGTCCTCTCCCCACATTTTCCCTTTTAGGGATTCCATGGCCAAAAACTCCTCCGTTATCTCAAAATTGTCATTAATCCCTCTGATGAAAATTAAAAGCTGATTGGCATTCTTGATGTCATTACTTTCATCCAGTCCAAGGAATGTAATATAACTCCACTTTTTGTTTAGCTTGCTAGCTAAGTCTTCATCAATCAGCTCAACATGGCGAGTCACTGTCCTGCGTGATGAGCTATTTTTTTCAAATTTGTTTTTGCTCTCAGGACACAAGATACTTGCTGTCTCTACCATGCACTCTTTGAGAAACTCCCCTTTGGAGAAAGGCTTACTGGTGTTTGCTAATTTGAATGCCAGCAAATAACTTGCCTTTGTGCTTGATTCTTGGATGGCTGTTTGTCGGATAAAGGTGTTTTGCTGAGCCTGCAATTTAGCTACCCACCTGTGAGTGGTAGCCGCCCATTCTTGCGTTGACTGGTTGTTAGCGTAATTAGGATGCTTGGTGGAAAAGTGATGACTGACGTTGTTGTCCTTTAAAACCGTGACGGTTTCTTGGCAAATAAGACATACAGCCTTTGACCGGACTTCAATGAAAAAGTATTTAATTGTCCATTCCTTAATAAACACTCGGCACTCACTGTCGATTTTTCTTTTCTTTGGCCTGCTCATTGTTGCAGATGGGTTCTGCTGTCAGAGCAGTAGCAGAGTAATAACAGAGTAGCCCGGGCTCTGCAAAATAGTTTTGCTGTGCCTAATGCACCACCTGGTGGAATTACCACGCATTACAGGACAAGGTCAAATGAATGCAGTCATAATTATGATATGATATACGATTTGGGCAATTATGTACCAATCTTTGGCGGGTGGATTAAAAAGACCAACGGGCCGGATGTGGCCCGCGGGCCGTAGTTTGCCCACCCCTGGACTAGACACACCTGCCCAGACTGTAATGCCACCACCACCAAAAGCTCGTTTGGTGACAACAGTGGCTGATGCATAGTGCTCTCCTTGACGTCTCCAACATTGTTGGTGGCCATCATTTCTGCTCAACTTGAATTGACTTTCATCAGAGAACAGTACTGAGGCCCACTGGCCATCAGCGTGTCGTCAATACAGAACTACCCTACACCTTGTGAATGGTACAATGACAAGCCAATACTACCAGAATAACATCATTAATCTAGTCATTGTGCCCCTCCATGAACAACACAGGCCTAATTTCATCTTCATAGCAGCACGGTGGCGGAGTGGTTAGCACTGCAGTAGCACAGCAACTCACCCATGGCCGGGGGATCCTGGGTTTGATCCCAGCCCCTGACCAACAGTGATCTGTGTGGAGTTTGCATGTTCTTCCCGTGCCTGCGTGGGTTTACTCCGGGATTTCTCCGGTTTCCTCCCACATGCCAAAAACATGCAAGTTAGGTTAATTGGCATCAGACTGGGGATTCTAAATTGTCCTTAGGTATGACTGTGAGAGTGAATGGTTGTCTGTCTCTGTGTTGGCCCTGCGATGGACTGGCGATCTGTTCAGGGTGTACCCTGCCTCTCGCCCAAAGATGCTGGGATAGGCTGCAGCCCCCCCCCCCCCTGCAACCCGAAAAGGATTAAGTGGAAGAAGATGGATGGATGGATGGATGACAATGCTCCAGCTCATCAAGGTCACATCATTAGAGAACGGCTGCTGGAGGCTGGGGTACCTCAAATGGAGTGGCCTGCACTTTCTCCAGACCTGAATCTCATAGAAAACCTATGGGATCCGCTGAGTCACTGTGTAGAGGCTCATAACCCTGCACCCCATAACCTCAATTACCTGAGGGCTGCCCTTCAGGAAGAGTGGAATGCCATGCCTCAGCAGACAGTAAGGCTGTGGTCACACTGCAGGTCTTAATGTGCAATTCCGATTTTTTTTGCTGAGATCCGATTTTTTTTTTTTTTTTTTGTGTGTGTGTGCGCGCGCACGTTCACATTACAATTTAAATGTAGTAGTAGTAGATTAGTTTATTTGACAGGGACAGTGCAATAAACATAGACAATTAATCAAAGACAATCAATCTGATGTGTTGCACATAGTGTATAGCTATTAGCTAATTTGCAACTCTTGTCCCTGGATGGGCTTTAGAAAAAAGAATCAAGTAGAAGATGGGGGGAAAAAAAAAATATACACAATAAACACATACATCAATGCAGAAAGATTATAAATACACAATTATAAATATTATAAATACACAAATATAACAGCCTGACTCACATTTAACATAAATATTATAAATACACAAATATAACAGCCTGACTCACATTTAACACATATAACATAACTCACGTTTGCCTATTTCAGGCCTCCCTCCCTTCGTCACTCACTATAAACAAACACATTTATTCCTTCTCTTCATTCACTCTCATTTTGCAGACAATTCATACATGAGTACATTCTTGTTTATTTTTCAGCCAGTTTTTAACCTTTTTACTGAATGTTTTAAAGTCCGTTATTATTTTAATTACATTTGGCATTGTGTTCCAGATGTGACTGCCCTTTATAGAGAAAGCTGTTTGTCCAAATGTGGTTCTGCGGTGGAATATTTTACAGTTATTGTTAACAGAACTCCTGGTGGCTCTGCTGCTGTCCTGTCTTTGGACGAAACCAGCAAGTGGCTCGGGTGCTGATTTAAGGAAACATTTGAACGTTAATTTCAGAAAACAGAGGTCAATGAAGCTCTCAAAACTCAATAGGTTGTATTTTTTTAAAACATTACAGTGATGCCACCTAATGGGCTTTTTGTCCAAGATTTTTAGGGTTTGATTATATAATGAACCTATGTCTTATTGTGGAAGGGGCTGCTTGAGCCCAGACTGTCAAACAGTATGATATATGAGAAAAAACCATAGAATGCATATACAGTGCAGCTGCTTCGTAAGGTATGTAATATCTAATTAATTTAAAGCAGTTCAGATTTTTTTTTTACTATTTTTGAAATTTTCTTTATATGAAGATTAAATTTGAGTTGAGGATCTAGTACAATGCCAAGGTATTTGAATTCTGTAGCTAAACTGATGTCATGATCATGTATATTAACTTTAAAACGTTGCAGGTTACATTTTTTGATTGAAAAGCACATTGAGACTGTTTTCTGAAGGTTCAGCAATAGATGGTTCTTGAGGAGCCACTCTTGGACATCAACCATACTTGTAGACAGTACATCTGCAGCCTGTGCTGGAGTCTTGGCAGCTGTGTAAATAACTGCATCATCTGCATAAAGTTGGCATGTTGCAGCTGAGCAGTGTAACGGCAAGTCATTAATAAAAATGCTGAAAAGTAAAGGACCAAGAATGGACCCTTGTGGGATACCCATGCGGTTGTTTAAAAATGAAGATTTATCCTGGTGAACTTTTACACACTGTTCTCTATTCTGGAGAGAAGATGCAAACCATTCTAATGTATTTGGGGAGAAGTTAAAAGATACCATTTTGGATAAAAGCAAACTGTGGTTTACAGTATCGAAAGCCTTTTTGAGATCTAGAAAAACGGCTCCTACCACATTACCCCTGTCCAAGGACTGTTTGACGTTTTCAATAAGGCAACAATTTGCTGTTTCTGTTGAGTATCCTGGTCTAAAACCAAATTGATGTGGATGAAGAAGTTGACCCCCATCAAACTCCAGTGTGAAGGGTCTACAGCTATGAAGTGACCCCCATGTGCAGAAGAAAACGTAACGTCGGACAGCAGGTTCAGGTTACTTTATTTGTACCCGTAGGTAGATTTGTTTTGCAGTCTGGTGACATCCATATTTACAAACCACAAATTACATTCAACATAGACACAAACACAGGCGCACATGAAGCTGACTATAAACATGTTAAAAATACTCAAGGCTCCATCAATCAGGGTATAAAGACAAAGAGATGAGAGAAAAACCAGAGGTAAGAGAGAAGGGTCATATTAAAAGTTAAAAACTAGTCAAAGAGGTTAAAAACTCAAAGGTCTAAAACCCAATACAATATTTAGAACCCAAATAACATCCTACAAAAATAAGTAAATATAAAATGGAGTTAATAAATAGGTACCTAAATTATGTACAATATATTGTTACAACTTGTTCAACTCTTTGACAGCAGCAGGAACAAAGCTGTTTTTGTAGCGCTGGGTTTTACTTTTTGGAACAGCAAACCTCCGTCTTGAGGGAAGAAGCTGAAAGTTGCAGTGCAAAGGGTGGGAGTCATCATTTAAAATGGAGGTAGCCATCCTCTGTACTTGTCTGGTGTACAGGGAGGTCAGGCTCAGCTGTGACTCGCCAAGCAAACGACTGGACCATCAAACTACCTGATCCAAGGATTTCCTCTGTTTCAGTTTTATCTGACCAAACCATGACACTAAAAAGGATAAAACAGATTCAATAAAAGCCCGATAAAACATTGTCATTATGGTTCGGTCAGTTTGGAAGCGTGCAAGTTTTCTCAAGCAATGCAAATGTTGCTGACCCTTTTTGCACACCCTTTCAGAGTTCTCTTCAAAGTTTAAATTACTATCAATAATCGTCCCAAGATATTTGTAGGATTGTACACATTCGGTGGTCTGGCCTTTTAGTACAGTGACTTCGTGCCTGGGAGTTTTCCTCCTAAAGTCAATAATCATGTCTTTAGTTTTTGTCGTATTCAGCTGCAGGTAGGAATCCTCACACCAGTGAACAAAATCATCAACTACTGGGCCGTGGCCACTCACCATCCTGGAGGAGACTGACAATAACTGAGTCATCAGCATACTTTATAATGTGTCTGTCATGTCTGCTACACATGTTTGTGTACAGGATGAAGAGTAGTGGTGACAACACACACCCCTGAAGAGAGCCAGTAGAAGAGCACTTTAGGTCAGACAATGTACCATTGACCCTTACTCTCTGCGTCCTGTTGGTTAAGAAATCCAGAATCCAACCCACCAGATTATTGCTCAAATCAAATTGTTGCAGGAGCCTTTCAACTAAAATATGAGGCTGGATTGTATTAAAGGCGGAGGAAAAGTCCACAAATAAAAGCCTGGCGTGTGTCCCATTAAAATCCAGATGTTTTAAAAGCATGTTAAACAGAGTGACAGTGGCATCCTCCACTCCTCTGTGAGGCCTATATGCAAACTGCAGAGGATCCAATGCATGCTCAGTCTGCTTTAGGACCTCACATCTGACCAGTTTTTCAAAAATTTTCATTAAAATTGAAGTCAAAGCAACTGGTCTAAAGTTGTTTACCGTTTTAGGACAGCTGGACTTTGGAACGGGAACAACCACGGCTTCTTTCCAGATCTTAGGCACATGTTGTGTCTGTAAGGACTTATTGAAAATGTAATGAAATATAGGACTCAGTTCATGTGCACAGGACTTTACCAAGCGCCCACATATATTATCAGGGCCCTGACTTTTGTTCACTTTTACAGCGCAGAACTCCCTTTTAACATCCTGCACCTCAATATTAAAGTGCTGATTGTCTTTGAGTTTCTGTTTCAAATCTTGGGTTTCTGTGCTAAAATCAAAGGAGTCAAAACAACCATAAAAACAAGAGCATTAGCCAGCTCTGTGTCTGAATTAAAACCATCTAAAAACACACGATTGCTGCGTTCTGTGCTCTGAAGGCCTGCAATAGTTTTCATACTGGCCCAGGCTGAACCAAGTTTCTTTGTTGCCATCTTGCTTTCCAACTCTGATTTATAATTCTGTTTTGCTCTTAAAATTTTAGCCTTCAGCTCTTTTGTGGCAACCTGTAGCTCAGAAACAGACCCGTTTAAAGGCAAGTGCTTTCCTCTGTAAGCAGGATTTAACTGATTTTGTAACCCATGGCTTGTTGTTGGGATATATTTTGACACGTTTACGTGGAACGATCGTATTTTTACAGAAAGCCATGTATGAGCATGTGACGTCCACCAAAGAGTCCAAATCATCCCCGCAGGACAGTGTGACTATCTCCCAGTCTGTACAGTTAAAGCATTCCTGGAGGCTGTGCACTGAATCCTCTGTCCACACATCTATGTCTCTGGTCTCCACCTTGCCTCTTCTGAGAGCACTTTTATATGTGGGCAGCAAATGTACACAGTTGTGATCTGAGGATCCTAAAGGAGGAAGGGGGAGTGATATATAGGCCCTCTCTGTGGATCCATAGCACAGGTCCAATGCCTTCTTTCGCCTGGTTGAGCAGGAGACATACTGATAAAAGTTTTTAAGTGTCTTCTTTAAAGAAACATGGTTAAAATCCCCAAGAGTGAAGTTTGGCGCCTCTGGAGAAATTGACTGCAGCTGCTGGACCACATCAAAGACGGTGCTGGAGGCGGAGTCAGCGTCTGCCCTCGGGTGGATGTAAACAGTGGTGATGAAAAGCTGGGGGAACTCGCGAGGCAAATAAAAGGGGCGTAGTGACAGACAGCAGCTCCACATCGGGTGTACAGATGCGCTCTCTGACCGTGACAGATGTGCAGTACTGCTTATTAATATATAAACATACGCTGCCCCCCTGACGTTTCCCCGTTACCTCTTCCTGCCGATCAGAGCGGAGAGGGGCTCCAAAGCCATCAATCCACAGGTCTGCGTCCCGGTCATGCGCAGTAAGCCAAGACTCGGTATAAGCCATGACACAGCAGTTCTTAGTCCTTCTGGTAGCGTACATTCCCTTGAATTTCATCCACCTTGTTCCTCAGAGATTGTACATTCCCAAAAATCATAGAAGGAAGAGGAATGTTACCAAACTGACGTCTTCTCAGGCGCAATTTCACGCCTCCACGCTTTCCGCGTTTCCTTCTCCCGTCTCTCTTTACACCACTGTGTCCATGAACGTCTCTCAAAATAAAGTCCGGCAGTTGCAGCTTAGACTCAATCACAGACGCTGCATCAACCGTGTTGAAATGCAGCAACATGTCCCTGGAATAATGTATTCTGCCCGCCATGATCCCGATCGCGTTTACCTCAGAGACAAAGAGCCGGAGGAAAAGTAGCAGCAGTGCAAAAAAGGGGAGGAGGTCCATATTGATGGAACCAGGGAGCTCTTCACCATACAGTCCACAAACATTCCAGGACAGAAACGACACAAAAACACATTAAAGTGCATAAAAACAGACACACAGACGGACTTTTTCACCAGCTGCCGGTCGCTGTGTGCGCATGCGCCCAGTACGCAGAGGTTTGTGCATTGTGAGCATTGTGTTTACGGAAGTAAATATGAGCCCCGAACGATTGAGGGGGACAGAACTTCTTCACCTTGATGCAGCGCAGCAAAATAAAATGTTAAAATAATTCAGAAATGATTATGCACAAAATAAATGAGACAATCTTCCTTCCTCTGCATGTCACATGACCGCTGTGATCAACTCTGCTTTGACAGAACTGATCGATTAAACAGCTCTCTTGAAAATGAGACCCCGTGTCTCAATGGGATTACCTGTATAAATAAGGTTAATAATAAATAATCCTGGTGATTACAATGGGGTTTTTGCCCACTGACATTGTCACTGGCTTGGGCCCAGACAGCGCAGCTCGTACCAGTGGCTTAACACCGGTCCCGCACAGGAAGGAGAAGCCACCACAGACTCCCCTTTCCTGTATCCCCCTATCTGGCCATTCCACTCCAGTCATGTGTGTATTAACTTTACACTTTAGATATTACAGTGGCCAGGAGTCATGGTGTGCTGTTTACATGGAAAAAGGAATTTGCAGCGTCCAATAAATGTGGCGTTACGCTGCGCCTGCTTGTCTGATGGTTTCGCCCCCCCCCCCCCCCCCAGAAATTTAAGTGGTTGTGCAGTCAGAGCCGACAAAATTACAATCCAGTGATGAAGGGAAGAAGATTGATTTAAAAAGAGAGCACAAATCAGCGGTCTCTGTCATGCTTGCTGCATCCTCCACCACAGAATTGTAGCGTGTCTCACTTCAATGAGGAAAAAGTCAGATGAAATGCGACATGACCATTCAGACTAAGTTCATTTTGGAAAATATCAGATGCGTATCCGAATTAGGACCACATATGAAAGTGGCCTGGGTCTGGTGTGAAAAAAATCGGATCTGTGCTGTTCAGACTGTCATTAAAAAATCAGATTGGTTCACATTTGTGCAACAAAATCAGAACTGAGCATTAAAACCTGCAGTGTGAATGTAGCCTACGTCGAGTTGTGAACAGCATGAGACGCCATTGTCAAGCTGTAATTGATGGTCAAGGGCACATGACAAGTTATTGAGACATTGACGTTTTTTTGTTGTGGTATACCCACCACTGTTGTTGGCTTTTCTTTCAATAATTTTTGAGATGTGGAAATCACCATTGCATGCTTCTACTTAAAGGCCCTACTTTCATGATATATCACTGTAACATGAACTTATTACATTTTCCATAAATTTCCCCTGAAAGCGAAATATCCTTAACTTTTTGTGAGTAATGTATTTATGATCTGTAGTAAATCTGAGACCATACAGTATGAAGCGTTTTTAAAAACTGTCAGAGTGTCAAGGTAGCAGGTAGTGGATTTCGGTGGCGTATGATGTCATCCAAGATTTTAAGATTGGAAAAAATTTTGCCATGGCATTTACATCTTTGCTACGTGGACACAGAGGAAGAACTCGTCCTCCACCTGGCCTAGGAGCACTGACTGTCTAATTTTCTGAATTTTGTCAGTAAAGAAAAAGGCAAAGTCATTGCAGCCATGGTTGGATAGAAGTTCAGGAGCTACTGGTACAGGAGGATTTGTTAGCCTGTCAACAGTAGTGAACAAGGTGCATGCATTATTGTTTTTAGCAATGATGTCAGAAAAATACGCTTGCCTTGCATTTCTCAGCTCCAAATTATAAATGCTTAATCTCTCATTATAGATTTCATAATGAACCTGTAATTTAGTTTTTCGCCACCTGTGTTCAGCTTTTTGACACTTTTTTTTTCCAGCTCTTCCTAGTTTGGCATTTTTCTATGGAGGTTTCTTTTTAATAGTGACCACCTTCACCTTGATGGGAGCAATGGCGTTGATAATATTTGTAATTTTAGCATTGAAATTTTCTGCAAGCTCATTTAGTGAAGGTGAGAGCTGAGAGGTGCTGGAGGGGAGAGATGGGTGGGGGGGAATGAAGTGGGAGGTTTCAAGATGAGAAAATTGGACTAGGGCATGGGGTCAGTTTTGTGGGCACAGTGATTAGCTCCTTCATCTGGTCAGTGAAGTCGAGGAGTGGGAAGGATGGGGAACAGGAAGCTGAAGAGGACAATGACCTGGAAGGGGGTGTGCGGTGGTAGGAGGTGGGTCCTCACTGGTGGCTTTTGGTGAAGGAGGGGTCTGCACAGGTGGGGGCCAAGTCGACTTTATTTCACAGTTTCTGCTGGGCTGTATCTTATCCTGTTGTTTTGGTTTTACTTGTCCTGGGGAACAGAATGGCGATGCAGAAAATGGAACAGATTGGAGGTAAACAGCCTCACTCCTGACCTGCAGAATCCATCTCTCTTAAAGTGTCTGCACTCCCAGAAAAAGTTGAAATTGTCAATAAAATGGAGTGATTTGTCTGTACAAGCTTCTGATAGCCATCTGTTTCAATTGAACAGTCTGCTGAATCTCTCAACTCCTGCTCCGACTGATGGTAAGGGGTCACTAAAACACTTCAGCATTCAGACAGGTGACTGACTAGAGTGCCGTCTGGGAAAATGACCACTTATAGGGAAGGCCATCCTATTCAAAATGTTTCCATGATGTTACATTTCTGGAGAGGTGCATGTCAGGTCAATATAAGCTATATATTTATTGCAGCCCAGCTGAGCTCTGGGTGGAGTGGAGGTTTGTCAGCAGGTCCTTCATATTGACATTACTGCTGCTTGCTGTATTCACCAGGTATTGCTGCTAGTACTCTCCGGATTCTCTGAGGTTTAGGTCAGAGTTTGCTGGCTAATAAAGCAGTGATACCATGGCCATTAAACCAGGTTTTGGTACTTTTGGTAGTATGCAGGTACCAAGTCCTGCTGGAGAAGGAAATCGGCATCTCCATAAAGCTTATCAACAGAGGGAAGTATGAAGTGCTCTAAAATTTCCTGGTTGATGACTGTGCTGACTTTGGTCTTAATAAAACACAGTGGACAAACACCAGCAGATTACATGGCTCCCCAAATCATCACTGACTGTAGAAATGTCACACTGGACCTCAAGCAACTTGGATTCTGTGCCTCTCCACTCTCCCTTCAGACTCTGGGACCTTGATTTCCAAATGAAATGCAAAATTTATTTTCATCTGAAAAGGTCATTCATAAGCCATAACCATCAAAATGAAAAGAAATGAACACTTGAAATATATCACTGTGAAATGAATCTACGAGTTTCATTTTTTTTTTTAAATTGAATTGCTGAAATAAATCAACTTTTTGACATTCTAATTTGAGATGCACCTATAGATATTTTGTGAGATTTACCTGACTAGAGTTGCATGTTCCACTTATTTCTCATGACTTTGGTATTGGTTATTCAGAAAGGCTCGAGTAAAAATGAGCATTCGTGGATTGTTGGCTCATTCTGGCGAAGAAAGGAGCTAATGTGATGGTGCTGTCATTTTTTTTTTTTTTTCTCCCCTGTTCGTCCACATTTCACAAAATCACTATTCCTCCTAGACAGTTGCTCAACAAACTCAAGCATAATGATCCTCGGGTGTTTCTGCTCCCAGCCTATGGTCAAGTTCAAAGGTCAGGACATGTTTGCAGTTTCACAGTGGTTTCATCAGACTGGAATGAACTACTTCATAATTCAGTGGTTTATGATAGGAGGTACCAAAATGTACCAGAAATGATACAACAATACCAAGTAGACAGACTGAAAATGCAGGAAAATCGGTATGCAGGCTTGTATTTACAGATGGAGTTACTTGATTGTTATATAAGGTCTGGCAACTCTGGCCAGGACTCTGGTTGTTTATGAATGGAATTGCTTATGTTTGTTGTACCCGTGTCACATTGACACAATTACTGGCGTGCATTGCTGATTGACTTGGGGCTAATAAATGTTTAAAAAAAAAAAAAAAAAAAAAAAAGCTTTTCATATGATAGCTGCACAGAGGAAAAGAGATGTCGGAGAAAATGGTATGTCCGACCACCGCCACTGCTGTTATTTTTAGTGACACTCCCACCAAAAATCGAGTTTTTCTTTTTTTTTTTTTTTCTTGTTAGTATGTCTGTAGCATGTTTTTTTATGATTTACACGATGTATCAATAGGGCTGTTGCGATAGCCACAATTATGTAGTACTGCGCTATGGACAAGCCTACCGCGGAGGAAAACGAGCAACCGCAACAACCGTGGTGTTCACTTTTTGTGTGTGGGGTTAAATGTTGTTGTTCACTTATGTGCCCCTATTGATTAATGAATAAATTAAGTGTATTTTTATTGCCAACAGCATGTTTGCACCGGGCGGCAGCACCGTGTGGAGGACTGTCTCTCCAGACGGACTCCAGCAAGCAGTTTGGACTCCTTGCTAAATACAGCCATGACAGTGAGCACTGAAAGCGCACGAAGCATGTTATTTCCTTCTGAGCGGGGTGTTTATGATGCTGACAGTTGAGTTCCGACAGCAAAACAACTAGTGCATTGCTTATTTGAATAGGATTTTTCGGACAGTGATAAAATCCAAAAATCACGGAGACAAGAGCCACGCAGGGTCCTGTACGGAGACAGTCCTGTTTAAATAAGCTGATTGTCACTGCAGTCTCCAGTCTACGCACACTGTAGTTGAAATACTGGAGTTCTCGCCACTGCTTTATGAAAATGAATGTTTTTTTTTTTTTTTTTTAAAAACAGAATCAGTAGTTCATGCCTAGTAAAACCGGAGCTTCACACTTTTGTCACACACACATAAAGTTGAGAGCGGAGCTGTAGTGAGTTTCTCACAGCTTCCATACTTTGCCAACTAATTTATGAGCCCTGTTTAAATTATGATACCACAGGGTCCTAAAAACATCTGCAATAATACCACATACCGCTGTGTTGAGCTTTCCACCGTCACCGCAAGGGAAATTCCTCTACTGCGACAGTCCTATGTATTAAGAGCAAAATCACTCAATTTTTTTTTTTTTTTTTAATTGCAGTGAAATTTCAGTTGCGTCCTGTCCCCTGAAAAAAAGGGTGAGTTTAGACGGAGGGTTGTTGCCGACAACCATATCTGGTCCGTAGCGTTGAGCCACTCAGGACTCTTTGGTCTAACTGAAGTTAGCCTTCTGGGCCAGTTAGCATTTTTGGACAGCTGCTTTGAAAAATTGACCCAAATTTAGATGGCTTTTACCATTAAACGGCTTTTAAGGACCGATGCCGTGTGATTTTTTTTTTTTTTAAATAGGTGACAGAGTGCGTCTTCAGCAATCTGTGTAAATACTGGTGATAAGACGAGTCATAAAATGTTCTGTATCTGCTGACTTCCGCAATATTCTTTTGAATTTGAATTGTTTGAGTACCTTGGAAGTGGTGCTGCGGTGAATATGCGGAGCAGAGCCAAGAACCAGAAAATGTGGAGGAGGAGACAGTGGACTAATCACAACTCTTGCAGTCTGTGTTGCCGACAGAGGTGCATGCTTGGCGTTGCAGGGAGTATTGAATCGCTAATGCATTGACCTGACATGGGCATAAATCCAGCTTTAGAGTGTGGTGTGCTGTCTTGCTCACATTGCTGCACTTTCACACACTAGAGGAAAAAACTGTTAAAGCTATGATTCTATTCTCACTAAACATCTTTTAGTGTGGGCCAAGCCTAATGTTCTTTCTTGTACATTTTTCCCCTACTCTTCATAGGCTATGAGCCAATGAAAGGAGATTGGGTTCAAGCAAAATATTGTGTTCATCCTACAATGACCACACAGGCCCATTCTGTGGCCCCTTTACGCTACTCCCGTCTAAATCAGGTAATCGTAGAATTGTTTTACCTGCTCAACAGTGGCATTTCTAATGATATTTGGTTTGTAAATACCTCATTTTGTCTTTAAATGCCGTACTGTCATTTAAATTGGCAATGAGGACACCTTGTTTAATATAATCTTTCAATGCTGTCCATTCCTTTTGTAGGTGCGTGTGAGCAGTATCTATGGTAAATTTGGAGTGGTAGATGATGCTGTTTTCTTTAGCCTGGAATCTCTGCTGCTGCCTGCCAATTACCAGCCTTTGCCAGGGCACTTGGTTAACCTGGTAATGGTGGAGAGCAGTCAGTCCTTCTACAGTTGGAGGGCATTATGCATGGCACCCAGCGACAACAGGTATTAGTTACAATCTTTGAACTTAGTTAATTGTTATCCTCCTAAACTCTTAAAAGGAAAGTCAAGGTTTTTCTATACCACTGGATACCGCACTAAAGCTGTCCTCTCAAACCAAAATGAAGCAGTAAGCTTGGCCTCATCTTTTAACACCTGCTATCACCATCTCCTCCAGATATTAGCACAATCCATGCTTATGGCTAGCCGCAACAGTATCTGTGGGTGGCGGGCCAGCTCCCTACATTTTTTTTTTCACCTTTTAATGAGGGTTTCCCTGCTGGCAAGTCTCCTGTGGTTCCTTTTCAGAAAATTAAAACAGTAACTCTAAGAGCAATAACCGATTGATGCTGTGTACACAAGTTGATAACAAAACGAGCCACGTAACCACTTGGACTAGGACACATTTTGGTTTGTTGCACAAATTCATTAGACTCCATTCATTGTTATATGAAATGGATAAATGACAGAAATAACCTGATGGCTAGGCTAAGCTTGGTGTGCTAACAATAGCCCCCGAATGCTGCATACATAAGGTAAAAAATAAACACAAAAACAACTGGGAGTCTGACATATTTCAGTGTGATTCACAGGTTTAATAGGACCCATGGAGTGTTATTTGTAAAAGGTAAACATTTTTAAGAGATGTAAACAATTCAATTCAACTTTATTTATATAATGCCATTTCACAACAACAGTCATCTCATAGCACTTTCAACTGTAGGGGAAAACCCCACAATTGCAGAAAGACCCCAGCAATCAGGCGAGCCCCTGTGAGCAAGCACTTGGTGACGGTGGAGAGGAAAAACTCCCTTTTAGCAGGAAGAAACCTCCAGCAGAACCAGGCTTACGGAGGGGCAGTCATCTGCTGTGACTGGCTTGGGGGGAGGGGGAGGGGGGTGAAGGGATCAAGAAGAAGAAAAGAACAGACATGCAGAGAGCAAACAACACGACAGGACTCAATCTATGGGAGAGAACAAGCAGATGTTAATGACCAGCAAAAATATTTCATTGAAGAAAGGAGTGAAGCCCAGTGCATTGTTGGAGGTCCCCCAGTTGTCTAAACCTATTAGCAGCATAACTAAGGGAGGGTTCAGGGTCACCTGATCCCACCCTAACTATAGGCTATATCAAAAAGGAAGGTTTTAACCCTATTCTTAAAAACAGAGATGGAGTCTGACTCCTGAATCCAGATTGGCAGCTGGTTCCAAAGGAGAGGAGCCTGATAACTGAAGGCTCTGCCTCCCATTGTACTTTTGGAGATTCTAGGTAGTATAGGTAATCCTGCATTTTGGGAGCATAGTGCTCTGTTGGATAAGGTGCGCAACACCAACGCGCTCTGCAAGAAGGGGCAGCGCAGGCTGTTCCTCCTGAGGAGACTTGGGTCTTTTGGAATGCAAGGGGCACTCCTGAAGACCTTGTACAATTTGGTGGTGGCATCAGCTATCACATTTGGAGTGGTCTGCTGGGGCAGCGGCATCACGGCAGCTGACAGGAAGAGACTAAACGGGCTGATCAAGAAAGCTAGCGCTGTTCTGGGGCGACACCTCGACTCAGTGGAGGAGATAGGAGAGAGAAGAATGGTGACCAAGCTGTCATCTCTGCTGGAGTCCGAGTCCCACCCCATGCGGGACACACTGAGGAGCTCATTTAGCGGTAGACTGTGGCATCCTAGGTGCACGATGAAGAGGTTTCACAGGTCCTTCCTACCTATGGCTGTCAGACTTTATAACCCAACCAGGTCTACTCGTAGAAGTCGTATTGAATGTACTCAACGTTACAACTTTGCACAATAGAAATCATCCCCGCCAATACACGATTTTTATTTCTCATCCGAAATAGATTTTTTTTTTCCACCATATTTTTTATTGAACCTTTTTTTTTTTTTTTTTATAAACAGGGCACAAACAATCAGACACTAACACAAAAGTAATTTAAAAATTAAAAAGAATAACAAAAAAGTGTAATAAAACAGCCATTAACAAACACAAGTCAACAACAATGCTCCTCTGTTTAGTTTAGGTAATCTATTACATAAGAATACATAATATACATTTACCAGCTTGGAATTTGCAAGGTCCACACATATCATTCACCTTCTTCTTCAGACGTTATGTTTAAATTCTTTACATAATCAATGAAAGGTCTCCATATATTCTCACACATTTTCCTTTGATTTCAGTGTATAGGTTATTCTTTCTAGTGGAAGGTTTGTTAACATCTGTCTTAACCACTGAGTCACATCTGGTCTGAGTCTTTTCCACAGTAGTGCAATACATTTTTTGGCATTAAGCAAACCGAGGTCTATGAATACGCTTTCACTCTTACTAAAGTTATGTTTTTCTGGATACAGACACAACAAAAACAGTTTAAGGTTCAATGTGATTTGTTTTGAAATTATTTTTTCAATTGTTACCCTCACCTCTTCCCAAAACATTCTTATTTTTCTACATTCCCATAAACAGTGAAATAGGGTTCCTTTAATTTCCATACATTTTGTGCATGTATCCGGTATGTTTTTGTTATATCTATTTAATTCCACTGGTGTAACATACATCCGCATTAACCATTTAAAATGTATCAGTTTAAGACGTACATTTATTGATTTGGTTTGAGCTTCTGCACAAACCATTTCCAATTGTTCCTCTGAAATTTCAATTTGCAGGTGTTCTTTCCAGTCATTGTCTTTTCTGTGAGTTTTCACTCGAGAGTAGTGTCAATGAGTTGTAAAACTCTGAAATAATACCCTTTCTCTTACCATCTTTCATCAAAATTTTTTCCAAAAATGAATAAGTAGGTCGGGTGAGGGCATTATTTTGATTTGATCGAATAAAATTTCTTAAAGTTAAGATTGAATTTAATCTTCAGTTCTTCAAAAGACATTGTTATCTGAGTGTGACAAATATAAGTCTTGAATCTTTTGAATCCCTTTTAAATTCCATATTTTAAATACAGTATCCGCTCTCCCTGGTGTAAAATATTGATTACCCCATGTTGGGCTAAATTGTGACAGTGTGGTTCTTTTAAATATTTTTTAGTTTCACACCATGTTTTGATCATGTGCTTTACAATTGGATTTTTAACTTGTTTCTGTAGTTTGTTTTTTTTGTTTTTTTTAGCAGAGTCTGAGTATATGAATAAGGGAAGAGGTAAAGGTAAATTGTATGATTCCATTTCAGTCCAGTGAGGAAGATCATTTGATGAAAAATAATGTCATAGACCTCAGTTGTGCTGACCAGTAATACAACAAAGTTTGGACATTTCAGACCTCCACGATCAAATGGTAAATATAATAAGGACAAACGTAATCTAGCCTTCCTATTGTTCCATATAAGTTCCACTAACTTTTTTTTAATTCTTGAGAATAGATCTGAAGGTGGTGGTAAAGGAATGTTTTGAAATAAAGTATTTTTGGTAAGATATTACTTAAGTATATTAATTCTCCCGATCATCGACATTGGTAGTGACATCCATCTCTGAAGTAACTCATTAATATCTGTCATTAAGGCTTCATAGTTGGCATTGGCAACTGATTCTAGCTTAGGCAAAATCGAAATAGATTTTTAAGAGGAAAAAATCGTTTTGACACAATTTGATTAAAATGTTACAAACTTCGATTACTGTAAATTGAATAGTAGACATTGATAAAGGTAAGTACATGTAAATTGAATGTTACGTTGTCATCATTCAAAATTCCGAGCAACTTCCGTTTATTCAAACCTCTAGAATACTCAGTGGCAGGGATGTCTCTCTTCAGAGTCCAACAGTAATCAGCCATCATGACAATTTACGACATGTCATAAATTGGCGCATGCAAACTCTTCAGAGTTCAAGAAATTTCAAGAAATAAAGAATTTTGCATCATATAAAGTGAAAATACCCGTACATGTAAACAAAAAATGTAAAAAAACATGTGGCCATAGTTCAAAAAGTTGACCAGTGTAATTGGACTGATTACTTGTTTCAGCTCTGTTTTTATCACCAGAAATGTACATTTCCTAAATTGATTCATTTTAACTTGTTTAATTTTTTTATATTGTTTTTAATTTATTTTTTTTTAATTCTAGTGGTATTGGTAATCCTTCTACACTACTCCAAGATGCTGAACTTCAGGGCATTTTGCAAAACAAAGGAGGACTGGAAGTAACAGACTACGGCCAGTTTGGAGATCTAACAATTGGGGATTCAGGAGAGCTGGTTCTATGGCTACAGTAAGTTGGAGGGGGAAAAGAAATGGATGAAAGAAAATATAATTGTAAAAGACAAATTATTGCGTTCAATAAGTTCACCTAGTTTTATTGGTAGTTGTCAGTATTGCTTCATTTTTCTTCGTTGATTTGGGGTAACCACGGAGGTGACGAGTCACATATCGAAACCTTTTATTTCAATTGGTTTATTGATACAGTTGTATCTTGGTGTCATTGGTGGACTTGGGGTCTAAAATAGGAAGTTTTTGCAATATTACATATAAATATATTATCGCAAGCTTTAATGTTGAAACCCCAGTATATACTGAGTATCTATGGATCCTTCGAGTCTTAAAATTGCTTATTTTACCTTATGAATTAAGGCCTTGGTTATGCATAAAAATGACAATCCTTAAATCAGCCTTTCAGAGGTCTTAAATTGATCAGATATGAAAACCGGTTTACCCCTCCAAAAACTGATTTGGAGGGGTAAATCTTTTCATTCACTAGTCATTTTTTGTATATTTGTTACTTATCTGAGAAATTCAGAAATTTACAATTTTTTTTTTTTTTTTTACTGTAAATTTGCATCTCTTCAGAAACTTGTAACCTTATATCGTAAATTTGTGACTGTGTGAAATTTGTGATTTGCAACCTTTTCCTAAGAATTATTTTTTGTTCCTTGTAAGTTGGTGACATTTTCCCCACATACAGCAACTTTGATGTTTTTAGGTAGGTTAGTAACTTTTTCTAGAATTTTTTTTTTTTTTGGGGGGGGGGGCCTTGGGTGTTAATAAATGTGTGCTGGGGGGGGGGGCTAGTTTCAATTATTTTACTCAAATAACATCAATTCACAGCACATCAATCCTGGGAAAGTCCAAAGTTATTTTGTGACTGATTACCTTAAATTTGCAGTAATTTCACTTGTAAATAATTGGATAATAACTGTAATGTGGTCTTGTACTTCTTCCAAATTTAGTGTCTAATTTGATTAGGTGTACCTAAAAAAAACAAAACAAAAAAAAAACGCAACACTTGCATGCAACTTCAATTATTGATTATTAGAATGTGAAGAGAATTTTAACTGATTTGTCAAACTGCATCTAGAATGGATTGCTCACTGTGGTTTTTAAGTCTGGTGTTAAAAAATCAATTTGTTGCATAATAGACTGTGTTGGATGGTGTATGGTCCTCTTTCTGTCCTAACAGAAATAAAGGTTTAGAGCGGCACAGGCTGAAGTGCTGTGTCTTTGCTGGCTGGGACTCTGAAGAACAGTTCACCCTTGTCGCCGTTAGTGACTCTGCACCACTCAGACAGAAAGGAAAATCTTTGCTTGAAAATAGCCCAGTGTCTCCTAAAAGCACAGTATCTGATGTAAAGCAGGAAGGCAATGAGAATGCAAAAGTGCCCAATGGGACTGTGTATTCACCTGTTGTACGAAGTGTGGACAAAGAGGTGGATATTTCACCAGGAGCGAGACTGTCTATTGTTGTAGCCTGCAAAGCAAAGTAAGTGATATGATTGTTCTGAATATAAATTGGTGTATTTAAAAAAAAAAAAAAAAAAAAAAAAAAAAAAAAATGTACCAGTTAAAAGGTTAGGTGAACTGCTTAATTTTATGTTTTCACAAATGCTCAGGAGCCTTGGACGATGTGCTGAGCTGCTACTGCTGCACTTCTCATATTTCACCATCGGGAGGCTCCTGGAGGTCACGGTGGGCAGCGAAGATGAGCACCTGCTGTGCCCGTCTGTGCCCTACACTCCCAGTGAGGCTCGTCCTGTCCATACACCATCCCATGTTATCACTGTATCGGCTCCAAAAGAACCATCAAGGTAGCAAAGTTTGAAATAAATCATAACCTTTTTGCCACATCTTTCTGTGTGGGCATTCTAAGTAGAATTTGATGCGTTTTGGAATTATTTTTTTTTTTATCCTCTGCTAGTCGAAGACCAAAGTGGTCAAAGACCCCTTCAGGCGAAGACCAAAGGGGGATAATGTTAAGGGGCAGTCCGTCCGTCTGTCCCACTTTTGTGAAATCAACTCCTCCTACAGTTTCCTTCCAAATGTTTTGAGACTTCGTACCAGGGTTTGATATACACTGATGTACGTATTGCAATTTGACTCTGATCGGATGACCTTGAGATCAAGGTCAGAGGTCAGTTTTTCCTTAAATTTTGTAAACGCAATAACTACTGAAAGAATTGATTTTCAAATCAATACAGTCGTTGTATCTAAGACACATCTTTCACGACTTGCACCCTGACCTGTCCATGAATATGTAAAGCTCTCTAGGGTCACCAAACTTGCTTCACAGGTTCACCTCAGGATCCTGACCTACAGCTATGGGTTGTATATTTTGTTGTACAGTGGAGATCACAATTGGAGAACAATGTATTAATACTTGATTTATTCTCACATGTTATTTTTCATTGTTCACAATTTGACAGAATATCAGTTATGGCTATACCACTGCTGTACTAGCATGTTTTTTCAAATAACCAAAGCACTTCAGCACAAATATTTATTTTGTAAAGAAAAACAATGAGCAAAATTGGAGAACAGTGACCATTGTGTCATAAGATTTAAAGATTGTCATTTTAGGGCTATAGGATTCAGAAATTAATAGGAAGTGTAGAGGCCCTTGCTTTGAATGACTTGTCGAAGACCCTTGACCTTGAACCTCAGGATTGAAGTTTAGGTTCACCAGCTTGCAGTTCCTAGAGGAATTTTCCTCATAGGAAATTCTGTTACCTGTGTAGATGTGCTTGGTGACTTTGAGAGTTAACCCAGCTGCACTGTCTCCATATATTGGAGGATCCCCACTTCCTGTATACCAGACCTCCGACTGAGTGACCTGTCCAGTCAGACACCTGGAATACACCTCCAATATTAGCGACAGCCTCTCATGGTCGTACATTGCTCTTGGTAATCTGGGTAAATGTTTGAAACCAGGAAAATTGGTTTATAGGGGATCTATTTAAAACACCATTGAAAAAGAGTGACCTTTAAAAGCTCAAAAAATTGTAACACCTTGTAGAAAAATACCTTTCAAAATACCTTTCTTGAAAACCACCCGAGAAAAGTGGACACTGAATCAATGAGCCCACAGAGTCCCATACTGTCTTTTTAATATGCTGTGGTATTTATTAAAAATCAGCAAAGCTCAGCCAAAACGGAATAAATTTGCACTGAACAGTCATACAATCAAAAGAATAAAAAGTAAAAATCAAACCCAAAACCCTGATTGTAAAACTTTGATTCAAAAGTTGTAAAATCAGTCATTTGATCAAAAGGATTAAAAATCAAAAGTTCCAAATAACCCAAAGATGTTCAAAAATCATCAGTCCAAAAATCGAAATGAAAAATCAACCAAAAAACATATAAACTTGAGTAAATTCAAAATAAAACAAACCCTTTGAATATAACCTGATAAAAACATCTAATTAATTTGTGGATATATGTCTAAAAAGCCTAGATGGTGAGATTTGGGGAAAAAAGGATATGCATGATAGCTGATCTTCCCTGTTGAAGCTTCTCTTCAGGGGGAGAGGTGAGGAGGCAGGGAGGGGACAAGCAGCTGTGGCCCGATGTTCCTCTTCAGGCTGGACGGTGGCCGTCTTGGCTGGGGAAGAGCGATGAGTCGAGTCCCCAAAGCGGTGTCTTCAGCCCGGGGAGACTTCACTGCTTCTACTTTCCCTCGCTATTGCTCCGTGGCGAAGATGACTCGCAGCCTCCTGGCTGAGAGCGAGGCCAGCTGCTGTAGTCTTCAGTTCCCCAACTCCTTCCTCTTCAAAGTGCTATTTTCGCACTTAAGGGCAGCAGATGTAAAAGTTGTTAAAGGCTGAAGAATTGAGGCGAAACTGGTTCACTTTTCTTCTGGCGTTCCTCGACTTCAGCCCGCTGCTCCGGTAGGGTGTTGCCTCTTAGAGATCCGCCGAAAAATGAACATTTTGGCCGAAAAGGGCTTGGTTTAAATACGTTCGCCCGAGTTCTCTGATTGGTCCCAAACTCACCCTAGGCTTCTTGGCCTCTTATGATTGGCTTAAAGTTACATTTTATATAACCATTACTTCATTCTGCACATGTTCGGGCTAGTCAATTCTTGTAAACCATGTGACTGATCAGGCGCTCATGACTCATGGCTCATCTCGGGACTTTCCCGCTAGCCTCTCAGCATTTTCCATTACCAAAATACCCCAGTTTGCTGGACATCCAACGCCCATTTCCGCATTTCTTATAAATTTCCAGTAAACAGGGTTCTTTCCAACATTTCACAATCTGTTTCACATAAAACCTTTTGTGCAGTAATAAGTTACATACAATCATACAGTTTGATTACACTCTTCAGGTGATTACATACATGTATTTCTTACTCAATGAGTATACTTCTTGTTTTACTGATTACAGAGAACACATTCCAATAGCATATGCATTTAATATAACTTTTGCATTCAGTCTCTGTGCTTCACCAATGTTGTCTGCTGCTGTTCCCATCTTTTCTGAATGCTGGATTCTGGGCCTTCTGGTAATTTTTCTCATTTTGCTGGTTACCCTGAGTGGATCTTTGAAGCCTGTTATGATCAGCAGCAGAATTGCCCATTTTCTTTCATAGGGGGTATATCGGGAAGATTGGGAAGGCCGACCACTTTCAGCCCTTCTGCGGTAATTGGGGTCATGTCGTGGGATACTCGAACGGACTTCAGGAAATCTGTGCCCACAGGACATCACTAGTTTCTCACACTGTTCTGGATTGCTCTTGATCCATTCTTCTTGCAGTCTCTTCCACAGTTCAGTAACTGTAGTGGGGTACTTAGCCATGACTTTGTCGCCAAGGATTTTCCAGAGATTCTCAATGGGGTTTAGATCTGGACCCTGTGCTGGCCATTTTGTTTCAATATTGTTAGATTCAAGGAACTGTTAAACCCATTTTGCAGTGTGACAGGGATCATTGTCTTGCATGAAATCTTGCAGACTGATTGGGAGACGGTTATAGTGAAGGAATGGCATGTTGCCAAAGGAGGTTCACATAAACATTTGCATTCAACCTGCTATGTAGCTGTTCAAGAGGCCCAACTCCTGCTGCAGAAAACATCCCCCAAGCTATGAAACTTAATCCTCCAAATTTAACTAACTTCTTGACACACTTTGGGTTCAGTCTTTCCCCAGTTTGACACCGAACATTGGGGGCTCTATTTAGACAGTCATACGCGCACTTTTCAGACAGACTTTCTGCCATGTGCCAGTGTTTTTATTTTCTCTTAGCGCATTGTCTGATTTTTTTTTTTGATTTTTTTAATTTATTTTTTTTTTTTTTACACCTTGCATTCCACCAGCAAATTACCAGCAGACAGCGTGCCCGCTATGCGCTTGGAGGAGGTGCCTCATTTCAAAGAGGTGTGGCGGCGCACAGTCTAATGCAAATAGTGCATTTCATCAGAATCCACTTTTTTTTTTCCACAATATCTTTATTGAACCTTTTTTTTTTTTTAACAAACATGATACAAACAATCAAACACTAACACTAAAGTACTACAAAAAAAAAAAAATACCCTAAAAACACCAACAACCACCAACAGAATCAAGTCTTCAACAATGCTCCTCTGTTTAGTCTAGACAATCCAATACATTAGTATACATATTATGTTCACCAGTTTGGAATTTACAAGGTCCACACACATCATTCACCTTCTTCTTCAAGAGTTATGTTTAAATTTTTTACATAATCAATAAAAGGTCTCCATATATTCTCAAACACAATTTCCTTTGATTTCAGTATATATGTTATTCTTTCTAATGGAAGGTTTGTTAACATCTGTCTTAACCACTGAGTCACATCTGGTCTGAGTCTTTTTCCATAATAGTGCAATACATTTTTTGGCATTAAGCAAACTGAGGTCTATGAATGTTCTTTCACTTTTATTGAAATTATGCTTTTCTGGGTACAGACCCAACAAAAACAGTTTAGGATTCAATATGATTTGTTTTGAGATTATTTTTTCAATTGTTACCCTCACCTCTTCCCAAAACATTCTTATTAATCTACATTCCCATAAACAATGAAATAGGGTTCCTTTACTTTCCATGCATTTTGTGCATGTATCTGGTATATTTTTGTTATATCTATTTAACTCCTCCGGTGTAACATACATCCGCATTAACCATTTGAAATGTATCAATTTAAGGCGTGCATTTATTGATTTGGTTTGAGCTTCTGTACAAGCCAATTCCCATTGTTCCTCTGAAATTTCAATTTGCAGATCTTCTTTCCAGTAGTTTAATCTTTTCAGTGAATTTTCACTTGAAGATAGTGTCAATGAGTTATAAAACTCTGAAATAATACCCTTTCTTTTACTATCTTTCATCATCATTTTTTCCAAGGATGAATAAATAGGTCGAGTGAGAGCTTTATTTTGATTTGATCGAATAAAGTTTCTAAGTTGAAGATATTTAAAAAAATGTGTTCTATTGAGATTAAATTTGATCCTCAGCTCTTCAAAAGACATTATGTTGTCTGCACATGGCAAATATAAATCCTGAATCTTTTGTATCCCTTTTAAATTCCATACTTTAAATACAGCGTCCGCTCTCCCTGGTTTAAAATATTGATTACCCCATATTGGACTAAATTGTGACAATAACTGTGGTTCTTTTAAATAGTTTTTAGCTTCACACCATATTTTGATCATATGCTTTACAAATGGATTTTTAACTTGTTTTTGTAATTTTTTTGCCGAATCTGAGTATATGAATATGGGAAGAGGTAAAGGTAAATTGTATGATTCCATTTCAGTCCAGTGAGGGAGATCATTTGATGAAAAATAATATGTCATAGACCTCAGTTGTGCCGACCAATAATACAACATAAAATTTGGACATTTCAGACCTCCACGATCAAATGGTAAATATAATAAAGACAAACGTAATCTAGCCCTCCTGTTGTTCCATATAAATTCCACTAACTTTTTTTTTATTCTTGAGAATAGATCTAAAGGTGGTGATAAGGGAATGTATTGAAATAAATAAAGTATTTTAGGTAAAATATTACTTTTAAGTATATTGATTCTCCCGATCATCGACATTGGTAGTGACATCCATCTCGGAGTTAACTCATTGATATCTGACATTAAGGCTTCATAGTTGACACTGGCGACTGATTCTAGCTTAGGCATAATTTGGATTCCTAAATATTTAAACTGATTTACAACATTGAATTGATTTGCCTCAGGGGCTGGGTAATTTCTCTGGGTCTCATTTAGCATTAATATTGAAGATTTAGTTTTATTTATTTTATATCCTGATATTTCCCCAAAATTCTTTATTAAATTCAACAAGGTTGGAATTGATTTTTTTAGATTCGACATAAACAAAATTATATCATCAGCGTACAGGGAGATTTTATGTTCTGTTGGTCCAACTTTAATTCCATATATTTGTGAATGTAAACGTATCGCTATCGCTAAAGGTTCAATTGCCATAGTAAACAGTAAAGGTGAAAGTGGACAGCCTTGTCGACATCCTCTATTGATTTTTATTGGTTTTGAAATATTGTTATTTGTTAGGATTTCTGCTGTAGCATTATTGTATATTATTTGAACCCATTTTATGAAATTATTTCCAAGTCCAAACCTTTGTAGGACTTCAAAAAGAAAGGGCCATTCAACTCTATCAAAGGCCTTTTCGGCGTCCAATGATAGGAGAGCTGTATCCGGTGCTTCTTTATTAAAATAAATAATATTAAATAGTCTTCTTACATTATGGAAGCCTTGTCTACCCTTTATAAAGCCATTCTGATCTCGATTAATAATATTTGGTAAAATTTCTTGTATTCGTCTTGCTAAAATTTTACAGATTATCTTAAGGTCGGCGTTTAATAGGCTTATTGGTCTCATATTTTCACATTTATTAGAGGTCTTACCTGGTTTTGGCAGCAGTATAATTAAGGCATTATTTATGTATGATGGTAAATTATTATTTTGAAATGCTTCTAAAACCATTTCCAAAAAAGGTTTTATTAATTTATTCTTAAATTTTTTATAAAGGTCAACTGGAAGACCATCTGGTCCTGCACTTTTTCCTGATTTCATATTATCAATGGCTAGCCCAACTTCTTCTTGACTAATTTTAGACTCCAATATCTCCCTGTTTTCATTTGGAATACACGGTATAGATAGTTCGTTCAAAAACCCATTTAGTTTTGTTAATTCAGGTTCATTTTTGGTATCATATAATTTTTCATAGTAATCTCTAAAGGCTCTATTAATTTCTAAAGGATCTATAACTACCTGTCCATTACTTATAATACTGGTAATTGGTGTTTTAATTTCCAATTGTTTAATCTGCCATGCTAATAATTTTCCTGATTTTTCACCTTGTTCATAAAAAGATTGTTTCAATCTTAGAAGACTCGAGGCAGCTCTATTCGCTGATTTTTTGTCGTATTCAGCTCTCAAAATCAGTAATTCATTCTCCAACCTTGGGTCACTTCCTGCATACACTTTTTCCTGAAGATTTTTTATTTTATGTTCCAATTTAGCTCTCTCCTCTCGAGTCTTCTTAGATTTTGATCCTGTATAACTAATAATATGTCCCCTAATAAAAGCTTTGAAAGCCTCCCACTTTACACATGCTGATGTTTGTGTAGTATTGATGTCAAAGAACTCGTCTATCTGTTTTTCTATATACTTGACAAATTCCTCATCCTGAAGCCATTTATGCTGAAATTGCCATCTACCTAATTCCTTTATCAATTTTTTATCTACATATATTAGACAACAGGGTGCATGGTCAGAGATCACGATGTTATCATAAAAGCAGTTTTGAATCTTGGACCTTAATTCTGTGGAAATCAAAAAATAATCAATACGTGAGAATGTCTTGTAGGTACTGGAATAACAAGAATAGGCTTTAACTTGTGGTTTCATTTCTCTCCATATATCTAACAATCTCAATTCTTTCATAAAATGATTAATAGTCATCCTACATCCAATGTGCGTACAATCCAGTCCTGTTGATCTATCCACACCTGGATTCAATGTACAATTAAAATCCCCTGCTATTATATGTTGCCCTGTAAGTGATGATAAGATGAGAAATAAATTAGCAAAGAACTTCTGGTCATCTATATTGGGACCATATAAGTTCACAAGATTTATATTTTCTAATAGCAAAGAACCTTGAATGATTACATATCTTCCAAATTTGTCTCCAATTACATTTTTCACTTGAAAAGGAACTGATTTATGTATGAGAGTCATAACTCCCCTGGCTCGGGATGAAAATGAAGAGGTGAATACACTTCCCTGCCATCTACTCCTAATTCTTTTAACATCCTCCTCTATCAGATGAGTTTCTTGTAAAAACACAATTCTTGAACCCATGTCCTTTATTTTATTCATAACTTGTTTAAGTTTTTTTAAATTTTGTAGACCTCTGCAATTCCATGAAGTTAAATTAAGATTAACACTTTGGTCCATGATCAATAGAGAGTTTGGGATTACCTTGCAGTGTAAACATGCTCATACAGAGAAGCAAAAACATGAGTGGTTGAACATTCATCCTACAAACTACACACAAACAAATTCCCCCTTCCCACACTTGTGGCAAACCCCCCAAAATCAAAAGAAAAATTCTGTCTCCCGATATAGCCATCGACTGTTCCACATCCACGGGGAACAGCCTAAGCCACTCCTTCTTCATCCTCCCAATCACCCTAACTCTACTGCTTTTAATGACGTAACATTAACTCTCCTCTGTAGTTTTCCAACTTAACTCCAAAATTTTTACCAACTTTGTACATCCTAGTTTTTTTTTTTTTTGTTTGTTTTGTTTTTGTTTTGTTTTTTTTTAATATATAATACAATCTATATTTTGTAAACTTACTATTTACTTCAAGTCAGTCAGATGCCTGTGCAAATGCTTAGTTATTCTACCTTATATTTTGTTCATGCTTAGCTCCCACCAGTCTCTTCTTCTTCTTTGATCTTCTTGATGAACTCCTGCGCCTCCTCTGGGGTCTTGAAGATGTGGGTTCTGCCCTCATACGTGGTCAGCAGTCTCGCAGGATAGAT
This sequence comes from Pholidichthys leucotaenia, assembly GCA_020510985.1. Lineage (NCBI taxonomy): Eukaryota > Metazoa > Chordata > Actinopteri > Cichliformes > Pholidichthyidae > Pholidichthys > Pholidichthys leucotaenia. Next base: position 65,430,997 of record CM035840.1, read on the forward strand.
TACACCATGACGAATCCCAAGGTTGCGCAGCTCCTTACGTATGGGATCAAACTGCTTCCTCAATTGCTGGATTCCTGTGGCCAAATCTGGGTAGAACCGCACCTGCTGGTCCTGGTGTTTAATCTCTCCTTTAGCACGTGCAGCGTTGAAGATCTTCATCCTGTCTCTGTTGCTTAGAAACTTCATAATTAAGGTCCTCGGCGGTCCCTTATCTCTCCGTGGGCCAATACGATGTGCTTTTTCCAGAACCACTGCTGATTGCAACTCCTCGCTGCCCAGCACCTCCGGAATCCACTTTTCCAGAAAGGAACATACGTCCCGACCTTCTGATTCCTCTGGAAGACCCACCAGCCTCAAGTTATTCTGTCTCGACCGAGATTCCAAATCCAAAATATTATCTTCCAGAGATTTATTTTTTTTTTCCAAAGTGCGCACCTTTAATTGAAGACGGGTGACGTCATCTTCAGCACTAGCGAGACGGAGCTCCATCTGCGCTGTTCGTTCTACACAGTCACCCAATTCCTTTCTTATTCCTTCCAGCGCTGTCATAATCCCATCAAATCTAGAGGAAAAGTCCGCTCTCATTGAACTCATGGCAGCCATCAGCGCATCTGCGCCATTCCCCGCAGAAATCGCACCGCCGCCAGCTTCCTCCGCCATATATGGAGCCTTGTTTGCTGCGTCACAGACCTGAAAGTCCGTTAATTTGGACTGTTTCGGCGGCTCGCTTTTTCCTTTTCCTGGTTTTCCAGCCTTAGGCTTCGCCGACATATCCTCGCCCAAATGCTGGGATACGTTCTGTCCCAAATGAGAGAGTTATTTGCCGATTTTTTTTTTTTCCAGGAGCAGAGCAGAGCGAGACACGTCCGTCCTACGTGGCAGCCATAACCGGAAGTCCATCCGGTGCTTCTTTATTAAAATAAATAATATTAAATAGTCTTCTTACATTATGGAAGCCTTGTCTACCCTTTATAAAGCCATTCTGATCTCGATTAATAATATTTGGTAAAATTTCTTGTATTCGTCTTGCTAAAATTTTACAGATTATCTTAAGGTCGGCGTTTAATAGGCTTATTGGTCTCATATTTTCACATTTATTAGAGGGCTTACCTGGTTTTGGCAACAGTATAATTAAGGCATTATTTATGTATGATGGTAAATTATTATTTTGAAATGCTTCTAAAACCATTTCCAAAAAAGGTTTTATTAATTTATTCTTAAATTTTTTATAAAGGTCAACTGGAAGACCATCTGGTCCTGCACTTTTTCCTGATTTCATATTATCAATGGCTAGCCCAACTTCTTCTTGACTAATTTTAGACTCCAATATCTCCCTGTTTTCATTTGGTATACACGGTATAGATAGTTCGTTCAAAAACCCATTTAGTTTTGTTAAATCAGGTTCATTTTTGGTATCATATAATTTTTCATAGTAATCTCTAAAGGCTCTATTAATTTCTAAAGGATCTATAACTACCTGTCCGTTACTTATAATACTGGTAATTGGTGTTTTAATTTCCAATTGTTTAATCTGCCATGCTAATAATTTTCCTGATTTTTCACCTTGTTCATAAAAAGATTGTTTCAATCTTAGAAGACTCGAGGCAGCTCTATTCGCTGATTTTTTGTCGTATTCAGCTCTCAAAATCAGTAATTCATTCTCCAACCTTGGGTCACTTCCTGCATACACTTTTTCCTGAAGACTTTTTATTTTATGTTCCAATTTAGCTCTCTCCTCTCGAGTCTTCTTAGATTTTGATCCTGTATAACTAATAATATGTCCCCTAATAAAAGCTTTGAAAGCCTCCCACTTTACACCTGCTGATGTTTGTGTAGTATTGATGTCAAAGAACTCGTCTATCTGTTTTTCTATATACTTGACAAATTCCTCATCCTGAAGCCATTTATGCTGAAATTGCCATCTACCTGATTCCTTTGTCAATTTTTTATCTACATATATTAGACAACAGGGTGCATGATCAGAAATCACGATGTTATCATAAAAGCAGTTTTGAATCTTGGACCTTAATTCTGTGGAAATCAAAAAATAATCAATACGTGAGAATGTCTTGTAGGTACTGGAATAACAAGAATAGGCTTTAACTTGTGGTTTCATTTCTCTCCATATATCTAACAATCTCAATTCTTTCATAAAATGATTAATAGTCATCCTACATCCAATGTGCGTACAATCCAGTCCTGTTGATCTATCCACACCTGGATTCAATGTACAATTAAAATCCCCTGCTATTATATGTTGCCCTGTAAGTGATGATAAGATGAGAAATAAATTAGCAAAGAACTTCTGATCATCTATATTGGGACCATATAAGTTCACAAGATTTATATTTTCTAATAGCAAAGAACCTTGAATGATTACATATCTTCCAAATTTGTCTCCAATTACATTTTTCACCTGAAAAGGAACTGATTTATGTATGAGAGTCATAACTCCCCTGGCTCGGGATGAAAATGAAGAGGTGAATACACTTCCCTGCCATCTACTCCTAATTCTTTTAACATCCTCCTCTATCAGATGAGTTTCTTGTAAAAACACAATTCTTGAACCCATGTCCTTTATTTTATTCATAACTTGTTTAAGTTTTTTTAAATTTTGTAGACCTCTGCAATTCCATGAAGTTAAATTAAGATTAACACTTTGGTCCATGATCAATAGAGAGTTTGGGATTACCTTGCAGTGTAAACATGCTCATACAGAGAAGCAAAAACATGAGTGGTTGAACATTCATCCTACAAACTACACACAAACAAATTTCCCCTTCCCACACTTGTGGCAAACCCCCCAAAATCAAAAGAAAAATTCTGTCTCCCGATATAGCCATCGACTGTTCCACACCCACGGGGAACAGCCTAAGCCACTCCTTCTTCATCCTCCCAATCACCCCAACTCTACTGCTTTTAATGACGTAACATTAACTCTCCTCTGTAGTTTTCCAACTTAACTCCAAAATTTTTAACAACTTTGTACATCATAGTTTTTTTTTTTGTTTGTTTTGTTTTTGTTTTGTTTTTTTAATATATAATACAATCTATATTTTGTAAACTTACTATTTACTTCAAGTCAGTCAGATGCCTGTGCAAATGCTTAATTATTCTACCTTATATTTTGTTCATGCTTAGCTCCCACCAGTCTCTTCTTCTTCTTTGATCTTCTTGATGAACTCCTGCGCCTCCTCTGGGGTCTTGAAAATGTGGGTTCTGCCCTCATACGTGGTCAGCAGTCTCGCAGGATAGATCACACCATGACGAATCCCAAGGTTGCGCAGCTCCTTACGTACGGGATCAAACTGCTTCCTCAATTGCTGGATTCCTGTGGCCAAATCTGGGTAGAACCGCACCTGCTGGTCCTGGTGTTTAATCTCTCCTTTAGCACGTGCAGCGTTGAAGATCTTCATCCTGTCTCTGTTGCTAAGAAACTTCATAATTAAGGTCCTCGGCGGTCCCTTATCTCTCCGTGGGCCAATACGATGTGCTTTTTCCAGAACCACTGCTGATTGCAACTCCTCGCTGCCCAGCACCTCCGGAATCCACTTTTCCAGAAAGGAACATACGTCCCGACCTTCTGATTCCTCTGGAAGACCCACCAGCCTCAAATTATTCTGTCTCGACCGAGATTCCAAATCCAAAATATTATCTTCCAGAGATTTTTTTTTTTTTTTCCAAAGTGCGCACCTTTAATTGAAGACGGGTGACGTCATCTTCAGCACTAGCGAGACGGAGCTCCATCTGCGCCGTTCGTTCTACACAGTCACCCAATTCCTTTCTTATTCCTTCCAACGCTGTCATAATCCCATCAAATCTAGAGGAAAAGTCCGCTCTCATTGAACTCATGGCAGCCATCAGCGCATCTGCGCCATTCCCCGCAAACATCGCACCGCCGCCAGCTTCCTCCGCCATATATGGAGTTTTGTTTGCTGCGTCACAGACCTGAAAGTCCGTTAATTTGGACTGTTTCGGCGGCTCGCTTTTTCCTTTTCCTGGTTTTCCAGCCTTAGGCTTCGCCGACATATCCTCGCCCAAATGCTGGGATACGTTCTGTCCCAAATGAGAGAGTTATTTGCCGATTTTTTTTTCTCCAGGAGCAGAGCAGAGCGAGACACGTCCGTCCTACGTGGCAGCCATAACCGGAAGTCAGAATCCACTTTTGATCAGGAAAAGAAGTTTTTCCTCAGAAGTGCATTGTATAATGATATTTCAGTGGCGTGTTTTGAAATCGCACAGCTCCAAAGTTCAGGAAGCAGCATGTGCTGGGATCTGGGATAACAGTCATGGAGCCGTATTATGATGGGGTCGGTTGATCAGTTGTCACTGACGCAGAACGCATTTACGGGTGTTTCGAAGTTCATTTCCTTAACGGCATAAAAACAAACTTTATGCTGTCGCATGACTCAAAGAGGCCAGTCTAATCATTCAGAGGTGTGTTTTAGATAATCCAATACAAAGCGCTCCTTCCCATCCCTTTAATGCAAAGATGCACATTATCTTAAGTGAATTGTGATCATGATGGTTTAAAATGGGTTTTGCGCTAACGCCTGTGTGTGTGAGCTAAAATGCACCTGATGGTAATGCTGCTTGGTAATAAGGAAGACATCACATCTGATGCCGAGTTAGTTATGTTAGAAAGAATAAACGGGTAAGAATGGGCTGAAAAAATCAGCTGAATTGTTTGTGCACACGGATGCAACACAGACATGGAGGATGATGCCTGTGCAGACTTTAACTTTCATTAGAGATGGAGTGCTCCTTCTCCTGTTGCTTTTGCCAACCGAGGGTCTTCCCCTATCCATCCTGGGTAGAAGGGAAGGAGGCGATCTGCCGCCTCCGGCCCCAGCCATAAAGCGAGTTTGCTGTCAGCAGCCTCTGACGGGTGGCTGTCAGGGAGCTTGCTGGGCTGGAAATTCGGGGCGCACGATCGACGTAAATGTGGACCTATTTCCTGTCTCTCTGAGGAGGTAGTGAAAAGTAAAATGCTGCACACTCGCTGTTCATTCATTTATTCCCCTAAAAATAAACACATTAAGTTTATTTTAAAGTCCAATAAGTTGGTGATGAAAATACCCCCCCCCCCCCCACACACACACACACATCCATGTGCCGCACATCACAATGGAACACACTGGCACACATGCTCCATTCATTCCCCTAAACAAATGATACATTAATGCCTAATCTATACACCAGGATAGAATAAAAGAAAACACTAGCATGTGATCATCATGTAATTAAAATGATGGGCGACTATGGCTTCCGGGAAGATGGCAGAGAGGCATAATGCTTAAACAGAGCTCTCCCAAGTTGGGTTAAAAATCTCTGCTAAATAGCTAATTGGACATAAATAAGTCAATAAACCAAGGGATGAAAACACGAAGAAGCTGGGCACACGAAAAAAGGCAGGGTAAAACTAAGGAATCCATCTTCAACAACACTGGAGAAATCTCTGAGCATGAGGCTAACGAAAACGAGGAGACTTCAACAGAGAAAACCTTGATACTATGAACGCTGGCTTCACCGGTATTGGTAAGGATAGAAAAGCGAGAACTCCCAACCGGATTTAACAGCTCTTAAAGAAGAACTGAAAAGAGGTGAAGGAGGAAATTACAGGTCTCTGAAAAGAAACGGACCACAAGCTAGCAGAAGACATGGAGGAGCTGCACACTCAACAAGTGGGCATGGCAGAAACCCAAACTGAATATCAGAGGTGGAAGACTGAGACAAGCGAGCTGCTACAGACAGAGGATGCAGGAAAAAATAACCGACCTGGAGGGCAGGTCCAGGTGGAGCAATATCCGCATCTTTGGGATGCCAGAGGGCACTGAAGGCAACTCTGTGGTGAAATTCATAGAACAATTCTTAAAAAAAAGAGCTTGAGTTGCCTGAAGAAACAGACTTACGGATCCAATGCACACACAGAGTGTTGGCTCAGAAACCGAACCCAAATTCTGCACCCAGGTCAGTTTTGGTAAACTTCTTACAATAAGACATAAAGGAAAGAATCCTGACACGAGTGTGGCAAAAAAAGATACGTTTTGGCGACAAGCAGATATTCTTTGACCATGGCTACCAGACAGAAATTGTGCAGCAGCGAAAGACATGTGTTAATATCAAAAAAGTGCAGAACGAGAAAAAAAATTAGATTTCAAACACCACTAACAAAGATGCGAGTACACTGGGAGAATGGTGTGAAAACCTACAACATGGCCAGGGAGGCAGCGCAGGACATGAAGGAGCAAGGCTTTGGGGTGAGTGTACCTGAGGAAGCGGCTGAAGCAGGGGAGGCACAGAGTGCACCAGGACAACCGGAGTGGAGGCGAGTGAGCAGCAGAGGACGGGAGACGGGCGTGGTGCATAGAGCCAAAGAAAAACTGGAAGGCCTTCAATGGAAAGCTTAGATTATATCAAAGATTAAGAAGGGCATAGAATAAATGAAGGCCAAGAAGAGGAGGTAAGAGTTAAATAACTGACTGGGAGAGGTTAGTGACTTTTGTTGGACATTTCTAGACTGATGCTTATTACTTGGATAGTAGCTACAGGTCTAGGGAGGGCCCCTCACCTGGTGAGGACATTCTCTCCACCCTCCAACAGGGACCAAGGGGCAGAAGAAGGACCCAGAGTTTGGAGGTCAAGGTTCTTTAATGTGTTTTTTTTCATATTTATGTTGGTTTTGTTTAAAAGGTTTAGGGGCACAAGTTAAAAAAAAAAGAAATTGAAAGACATAAACATGGTTAAGTCTTACTCACCTGTTAAAAAGGAAAGAATAAGAAAATTCAAGAAAGAAAAAGCCAAAATTATATTTATGCAAAAGACACATCTGAACAAGACAGAACATGAGAAATTAGAGATTTGGCTATAAGAACTCTTATTACAGTTCATTCAAAGGAGGACCTAAAAAGGGGGTCATGATACCAATTTCAAATAAAATACAATTTGACTGTGAACAAGAAACCAGGATAAAGAGGGTAGATACGTGATAATAAAGGGAAGAACGGATGGTATACAGATTACATTAGTAAACATCTATGCTCCACCAGAAAGTGACAAGGGCTTTTTTTCAACATCTGTCTGATATAATGGCAACACACAGTGAAGTCCTAGTGAGTCCTGATTTCTGGAGGAGACTTAAATGCAGTTGTGGACCATGAAGTTGATAGAAGTGTTAAGAAGACAGAAAAACAAAGTTCATAAGAACCTCACTGGCAGAAATGGGTATGGTAGATGTATGGAGGGACCTGCACCCAGTCGAAAAAGATGCACGTTATTCAGTAGTCCATAAAGTACACTCTAGAATAGTTTACTTCCTTATGAATGAAGGTGACAGACACAGATTGGAAATATCAGATCATAATCCTATATACAGTACATGGAAATATATTTAAATAATAGAGAACGACAAACGACATGGAAATTTAATATGGTGTTATTAAATTGATAAATGATAAATGAGAAAATAAAAGAAAAAGTAAAGCTAAACGTATTGTTTATTGAGGAGAATGATAATGGAGAAGTAGATCCAACAATACTATGAATACTACGGGATGCACTAAAAGCGGTTATAAGGGGTAAATTAATTGCCGAAACAGGAAAAGCAAAAAAAATCCAAATTAGAATCATATAAACGAAGGTGTGAAAAGTTGAGAGAATTAGAATGTAAACATCAAAATACATATGATCCAAAACTATATCAGGAAATTAATGAAGAAAAAACAAAGATAAGAGATACTAATGGATGAAATTGAAAAGAAAAATAGATTTTGGTCAAAGGCCACAAAATTGTTGGCAAAACGGTTAAGAAAACAACAAACAGTGAATAATGTATACAAAATTAGGGACCCAAAATTAGGGACAAATGAAACGGTTAACCCAGAAAACATCGAAGAAATATTCCATAAATTTTATCAAGAACTATACTCGCAACCTGAAGAGACAAATGTCAGGGATATTAAAAAAAAAATTCTAAAGCTAACATCAGAAATAACGCAAGAGATGAAGATGCAGTTAAGTCATTAAAAAACAGTAAATCACCAGGTCGCGACAGATACCCTTCTGAGTGGTCTAAATTGTTTATAGAAGAACTCACGCCACAGCTCCTAAACTCATTTAATTGGACATTACACAAAAACAAAATACCTCCATCATGGAATGAAGCTATTATTTCAATTATTTTAAAACCAGGACAAGACAGAACAATGTGGGCATTATAGGCCAGTCTCTTTATTAAATGTGGATTATAAAATATATACAACAATCTGTAAATGACTAAAGACATTCTTGACAGAATTGATAGAGGATGATCAAACTGGTTTTATAGAGGGACGCCAAACGCATGATGATATCAGGAGAGCAATACACATAATCAAATATATAAAGAAAAGAAAAGCACAGTAATGGTGAGTTTAGACACAGAAAAAGCATTCGATAGGGTTAATTGGATGTTTCTATATACCGTGTTGGAATGCTCTGGATTTAATGAAAAATTGGTTCAATGCATAAAGACGCTATATTGTAAACCTGTGGCAAGAATCAAGATGAATGGTAGCTTAACAGAAAATGTAAATATACAAAGATCAACTAGACAGGGATGCTGCCTATCGCCCACTTTGTTTGCTCTTTTCATAGCCACTGGCTCAAGCGGTGCATCAAAATAAGAAATTGAAAGGTGTATCAGTAAAGGGAACAGAGCACAGGATTGAACGGTTTGCAGACGATATTATACTTTCTTGAACAACCAGATAAATCAATACCAGAAATGAAGGATTTGATAGAAATGTATGGAAAATTAAGATGCAAGATAAATATATCAAAAACACAAATACTGACATCTACTACAACCCTTTAACCTCTTGCACTCCGAGATACCGCGGGCGGTCACGTCTCTGCGTCCTAGGGCACACTGGAAAAAAAAAAAAAAGCTGCATTTCCGTTCTTCCACTACAGACACAGCCGCGAACAGAAAGCCAGAGGAGTGCTTTGATTGGTTTAGATTTGATTGACCTCTCATTCGACTAATAAGAGCCTTGAATTGGGTTTCTGAAACCTTGAACCAATGACTGAAAACCTAGCAAGAAGGACCCGCCTACCAACGGCTGCGAATACAGCGAGCCAATTGAAGCAGAGTTCGACGATTGAAAGTGTACCTCCCGTGCGTAAAATCTGTTTTGTGTAAGCCGCTGGATGACACGCACGCGTTCGCCAGTCTTTTTTTCTTACTACTGTTCTTATTCGTTTTGAAAAATCGTTCGCCAAAATCGCAATCATGGAAGCGCAAAACCGCAATAATGGAATCATGGTTTGACTGGGTCGCGTGACCAGAACCACAAGTCATAAGAAGCGGACCAGCGTCATGCTCGTCTGACAATGAGGAAGAGAAGTTCACCAGCGACACTGCTGTTGTGGACAGGTAAGTGTTATAAGCTAAATTATTCTTTATCCCTGAAAATTGTAATCAAAATGACTTTTGACCGATTGGTAAATTACAACTGTGCGTCATCGCCACATGACGGATCGGTCCGTGCGCCGCGTCCGGACCGTGAACCCCCCCCCCCCCCCGCTACTCTTCTGTAGAGGATTGCAGATATATTGCAGATATTTTAGTACAACTGTGCGTAGTAGACCGCGGCGCACTGTCACCGCGGTCCGTCATGTAGCGATGGGCGATGTCTGTCCTCTGTAGTGGGGGGGGGGGGGTTGTTCTACATTACAGATATTTTAGTATAATTTTTAGTGCACTGTAGGTTATTTTTTCTTGTAAAAAAAAAAAAGCCACATTTTTTACGTGGCATGCTTCTTTGTGTGTTGGAGCTTGTTTGTTCATTCATGAATGAATGAAGGAATGAGCAATCCCCCCCCCCCACACACACACACAGCCCTGAGTGTCACCTTTCATTAGAGTCCAAGATCAAGCTTCTATATTGAATCATTCAAAAGTTAGACGTTTTTCCAAACTGTGCCAGTTGGCACAGTTCAAAAACGCCTGGGAACAACCTGAGGAAAAAGCTGTGTAATATATTCATTTTTTGTGGTATTGTTACAAAATTTTGACCTCAGCTGGATAACACTTGGTTCTACATTTCTGTTGCATTTCCCAGCCCGCGTCTGACAGCTGTGTGTTATTTGCAAGCATTTGTATCCAAAAAAACACCCAGGTGAAATTTATTTTCTTCAAGTTCAGTATGTTTAGATGACTGTTACTCAGTGGCAGGAGCACTTAGAGATTATGACTGTTTTGCCAAAAAATTCAGTGTTTTCTTTTAAATGAGACCAACCCCATGAAGATGCTGCAAAGGGTTGAAGAACAGCTTTTGATTTACTTTGGGTACGTTATTTTTAGGCATTTTTAGGGAAATTGACCAGAGTGCAAGGGGTTAAACCAGATAACCAATAAGATCAAACTAAACTGGAAACAAGAAGAAATAAAATGCCTTAGAGTGAACACACCCAAAGATTTAAGTAAAATCTACAAAGCAAACTGATAGGTTAGATCAAGCAATAAAAAAAATATTGATAGGTGGTCAATCTTAAACATTGATCTGATTTCAAAAATTGAGACGGTAAAAATTAGCATACAACCTAGACTGCTTTACCTCTTCCAAGCTCTACCAATAGAGATTCCTGGTGCTCAGTTCTTAAAGTGGAACAGGATGATATCGAGGTTTGTTTTGGGAGGCAAAAAGCCAAGAGAGAAATATAAAACTCTCCAGCTACCAAAAGAGAAAGGAGGCATGGGCCTACCGAGTAAAAGAATATTACTACTCATCACAACTAAAATATATCATATGTTGGTGTGATAGAGGATACGAGGCAAAATGGAAAGAAATGGAAAGGGAATTTGAGGGACTCCCAGTGCAAAGCGTAATGGGAGCTAAAGATTCGTATAAAAAAATAGACCCTGTCAGAAGTCTGAAATATAACCTCACAAATACAGAGTACAAAAAGGTATTAGACTGAATCAAAGATATGTCAACACTCTTTTATCACACATCAGATGAATAACAGAAGGGTGATGCAGCTTAGTCACTAACAGTGATTATAAGAAGCACAAGTTGTATTTATGACTAATAAGAAAAAGCATCATACATATAAGAATATCAATCTTCATTTCATGAATCATTAATAAAATAACTGTTTATATGCATATAGTATATACAATTTTTCCCAACAGACCCAATCACTAAATTTACTTTGGAACTGTGGTATAAAATGGTACAAAAGTATAATATAAAAGATGACCTAAAATTATTGAAATGGGTAGCATTTGACACCCAATTTGATATGGGATACAAAAATTTGGTGAACAAGGGAATCACGAGTTTCATAAACATAAGAAAATTTAAGCTAGAAACTCTGAATTCTTCAGATATTTACAGATGAGAGATTAGGTGAAAAGGAATAGGCATAAGCCCCACACAGATGTGAATGAGATTATACAATTTATTTTAAGCGCATATGCAGGAAGTAAAACCAGAGTTATATTAAACTTATGACAAACAAACATTCAAGTAATTATATCAAGGAGAAATGGGAGAAAGAGCTAAATTTAAACATAACGTAAGAAAACTGGCAAGAAATATGGAAAACGCACATCTACAAGTTCGCGGACATGGAGGGAATTTTGGTGGGAAAAAAAAAAAACCTGCGTTATTTCATCACACCACAGATCAAAAGAAAATATACAAATCCCAAATCTATTTACTGGAGAGGATGTGGGGTTCAAAATGCAGATCACGCACACATATTTTGGAAATGCAGCAAAATCTCATCATTCTAGAAAATCTGTTCATGTGATTATACAGAGGATACTAGGATATAATATATTATTGAACTGTAACTTGATGTATTTGTGATCTTAAAAGTGACAATGTAATACAGGCTGAGGACAGATAACAAGTAAATATCATGTTGATTGCATGTAAAAAAAAAAAAAAAAAAAAAAAAAAATTACAAGAAAATGGCACTTAGTACTTCCTGACCAAGAGTAATGGATAGACATTGTTGAGAATATACGTCTAATGGGAAAAACTAACATATCAACTGAGAATGCAGGAAGGATGATATGGGGGAAAAAATGGCAAAAATGGATACACTGCAAAGTTTAATGACGAGACAGAAATTGAAAGGTTAACCAAAGACACTGAAGTAGCCAGAAGAGATGGAAACTGAAAACTTGATGCTCCTCCCTTTGTTTTTTTTGTTCTTTTTTTTTTAAAATATACTGTATATAGACTGAAAATGTTACTGTATGAAGAGTTTGTGTTCTGAATGTAATATGCAATATGAAAAATAAATAAAAAGCCAAGTTACAAAAAATGGCAGATTATGACTGTTACAAGATCCCAGCACATGCCGTTTCCTAAGCTGCACGATGTCAAAATACGCCACTGAAATATCAGACAATGCGCTTCTGACAAAAGACCTCCTTTTTTGTGATCAAAAGGGGATTCTCCTGGAATGCACTATAATAGTAATGCGCATTAGATTGTGCGCCACCACACCTCTTTGAAATGAGGCACCTCCTCTGAGGGCATAGCGGACACACTGTCTACTGGTAATTTGATGGCGTGACGCAAGGCATAAAAAACAGACAATGCACTGACAGAAACTAGCAAAAACACTGGCGCATGGCGGAAAGTCTGTCTGAAAAGTGCACGGATGACCATCCATGCACATTCAGCTGATTTTTCAGCCCATTCTTCACAGTTTGTTCTTTTTAACGTAACTAATTGGGCATCAACTGTGATTGATGTCTTCCTTATTACCAAGCAGCATTACTATCGGGTATATTTTGGCTCACGCACACGAGCTTTGGTCAGCGCAAAATCCATCATGAACAGTCAAGATCACAATTCACTGTAGATAATGCGCCTCTTTGCATTATAGGGATGGGAAGGAGTGCTTTGGATTGGATTATCCAAAACGCATCTCTGAAGGATTAGACTGGCTTCTTTGTGTCATGCACTGGAGGAAAGTTTGTTTTTACGCTGTTGTGATAAGGAAATGAACTTGGACACGCCCATAAACGCGCTCTGCGTCAGTGACAACTGATCAACTGACCCCGTTATAATACAGCCCAGGGTTTCCCATCAGACCCAGATAAATTCAACATACTGTCATCACTGAAGTGCACTCTGGACCAGTGCTCCTCTGTCCACACAACATGCTCCTCAGCAAAGGCAAGTCTAGCCTTTTTATTTTTTTTTGCTGATGACAGGTTCAGTCACTGCAGAGTGAACTTTGAGTCCAAATTGTCTTAAACAGAGGGACACTGTATGCTGAGACAGATCCTGCCTTGTTTAGCAGTGGACTTTTGAGCAATTCCAGCTGCAGTGTTGAACTGATTCCCCATTGGGGGTTTTCGTGTAATCCTATTCCCCAAACCAGACCAGTGTGAGAAACTAGTGATGTCCTGGGGCACAGATGTGCTGAAGTCATTGAAAACATGGGCCTCTACACTTAATATTAATTTTTGAATCCTATAGCCCTAAAAACACGTTTAAATCTTCTCTTCTGACACAGTGGTTACTGTTCTCTAATTTTGCTCGCTGTTTTTACAAAATGTTTCTTGAAGTGCCTTGGTTATTTAAAAAAAAAAAAAAAAAATGCTAGTACAGCAGTGGTATAGCCACAGCTGATATTCTGTCAAACTGTGAACAATGAAGAATAACGCATGTTAGAATAAATCAAGTATTAATACATTGTTCTGCAATTTTGATCCCTCAGTAAGTTTAGGGGTCTTCAAAGAAAATGTACAGCCTAAAATGTAGCAATTGGGAGGCATGCTTGTATCCTGCAGAAACGAGGCAACATTGACAAATAACTGCAAAATTTATATAAAACTGAAAGGTCCACCAGAGAGAGCCAAAGTACTCATAATTAAAGATTTTGCAGAGCTGGACAGGTACACGGGTTATCGGTAAAGGCAGAAAACTGCTAAACATGATTTCAATAGCGTATGGCTAACCATAATACTAACTCACCCCAAAGTATACACAGTGATCAACAAGACCTCGGCTACGTTTTGATCCACAGTGTACTTCAACTGTATTCCCTCCTCCCTGCTCTGTTCTCAAGGAGTGTCCGTTAAGGGAACGCCCCCTTCACAAAATTTCTCCATTTGAAACACCCTGTAACGTCTCGTTCCTCCTCCATGTGTTACCATGGTAACCATGGACACGTACTGATACTACTGTGGACATTTTATACTTCTTAAATAAAATATTAAAGTTAAGTTAATTCCCTTCCACAGTATGTGGGACACCATGTGGTGTATTGGGGCGGCTTAAATGAAATAAAGTATTGGTCACAAAAATGTATTTGTATTATCAATTGATATAAACAATAACAAATGTTAGTTTCGCTTGTTAATAACATTTGCAACAAAAGTTTTTTACTCATTTGAGGTGCAATGACTTAGGGATAATCTTGTCAACTTCTGGTGAAGTGATGTACGGTTGTTCACGTCTTCCCTGCTCAGTTTTCAGTTCCCTTTGAACTGAAGACCCTTTGGTTTGGAATCTCACTTAATATGGCGGAACACCCTGTGCAGGCCTCTTCTGAGTACACTATTGGGTGATCGGAATGCACCTCTCATCTTTTGACCATGAAAGCCTTAGATTAAGAACTTTTCAATTTACTGAGCACAAAGGTCATGCCATTTAGAACAATGTTCATCCTGAGAACAATTTCTTCATTGATATGCAGGACCAGGGCTTGGCATTAACACCCGCAGGTGGATTTCACCGGTGGCGGGTAAGACAGCCAGTCCCACTAGCCATTTTGGCGGGTTGTAGTTTTCTCAAGCAATATCTAAATCAGGGGTCACCAACTGGCAGACTGCGGTCCAGATCCGGACCCTGAGAGTCCTTCGTCCGGTCTCCGAAACCTTTTGATAGAATTTGGGGAAAAAAGGATTGTTTACAAAAAAATGAAAATGAAATGCTGTATCGGCAACTGCCCGGACAGTTTGTGGCACAAGCCCTTTGGTGCTCAGATTGCTCCCTCCGCTGTCCCACAGATGACGCTCTCTGCAGAGATTCTGGGTCCGACTGCTCCAGCAGGTATGCAGCGGGTCCTTAAAACATGGTTCGCTGCAAGCAACACACACACACAAGGCCAGGATATCCACTGGGACAGACACACTTTGTTCCAGGTCTGTACCCGCAGAAGGAAGCGCTGTTGTGAAACGTGAGTGTATCTACCGTGGCACTTCTGCTCTGGTTCTGCCGAAATTTGTCCATGCTGGGATGCAGAGGTAAGGTTCCTATGTCCAGGACCGCAATCATGTTGGTCCCGCATGACGCTGGCTATATGGAGGTCCTTTTGATGGCCTCTGATATCATGTAAAAATTCTGTAAAGGCTCCTTGTGTTGCTGAAGATGAAAAGTTCTACCTCCCCTTTCCTTGGAAACCATGGAGTTAGAGCTCCATTCATGCTGTAACAGAGCATTACTGTTGGAAAAAAAAGTCTGTTCTGTCTATTCTAAATGTCTATTCTGTAGTAAGGAATTATATTTTTTTTGGTTTTTTTAGGTTTAGAATTTAAGGTTTTCTGTAATGAAAAGATAAGCCTTTATTAGTCCCACAATGGGGAAATTCCAGGATTGCAACAGCACAGGGATAGCAACACTCAGAGCAATAATTAAGAAGATAAGAAAATAAAATAAGAGCAGTGAATATACATATGTACACATAAATATATATACACAGTGCGGAGCATTGTAGCTAGATGGAATAAACGCATAACCGTCTATTTAGTTACCCTACATGGTATGAATATGTACCCATACATATTGTCACCCTCCGTAGCGACTGATATTGTCCTAGTTGTATGCTGGAGGGGACCATTTGTGTTAGTCTGTTGCGTCTTTTGCATTCAATACTATTAGGTCGTCACGTTGTTTTTGCTATCTCTGCGAGCAGCCCTGCTTAGGTTATACAGTCTGACAGCCGTAGGTAGGAAGGACCTGCGAAACCTCTCAGTTGCGCACCTAGGATGATGTAGTCTACTGCTAAATGAGCTCCTCAGTGCATTCAGTATGTCCTGCATAGGGTGGGACTCCAGCAGAGATGACAGTTTAGCCACCATCCTTCTCGCTCCTATCTCCTCCACTGGGTCAAGGCGTTGCCCCAGGACAGAGCTAGATTTCTTGATTAGTTTGTTCAGTCTCTTCCTATCGGCTTCAGCAGCGCCCCTTGTACACCAAAAGACCTGAGCCTCTTCAGTCGGAACAGGCTGCGCTGTCCCTTCTTGTAGAGTGCGTCAGTATTGTGTGACCAGTCTAGTTTATTGTTCAGATGAACACCCAGGTACTTATATAGTATAAAGGTGGACTATTGTGACATTTTGCTTTTTAGATGTTAATCTTTTTAAATGCAGTGCTATTTAGTTTGTGTTCTCCTGTAAAACTTTACATTCTTATAATTTTAGCTGGAGATTTTAGACTTTTATAGCCATTTATCTGGATACAAACACATTTAGTGTTCTCTTGTATTATAAAATTTTATGACATGTTTTGTTTGAAATTGAGCAAAAAATTAGATTTTTTTTTTTTGTTTGTTTAAAAATTAATACATAACTAAAAGCAGCTAAAACATGACCTTAAAAAAAATGTGAAAGCAAGTTAAATGATACTGGCCTGCCTGCAGACAGCTGTGGTCTTCTGAAAGAATGTCCATGAAAGGATGGCAGTGGTTAAAAGCACATTTTTGGATGAATTTGTCCATGTGATGTGCCACATTTCTCTTCAATTTGTTTTATTAAAATATATTGTAAGCAAATTGTCATTGCAAACACTTTGCTTTAAAAGTATCAGTTGTCACAGTGGGAGCCAAAATCCTGAATAGAAAAAAAGATGCATCAAGATGCAGGGAGAATCATTCATTTTAGAATTTAAAAAAAAAAAAAAAAAGAGCCCCTTAATCATAATCGAATCATGAGGTGCCCAAAGATTTCCACCCCTAGTTCAGACCTCAGCTGTGGAGGAGGACCGACTTATTGGACCTCTCGCAATTTTAGTTGGTGACCCCTGATCTAAATAATAATAATCAGTCCCTCCAGGATTTCTTGATGTTGCGATCATATCAATTCACGCGAAATCAGCCAATCAGCGCAGCTATTGTGTGACTTTGCAACTTTGTTCAATCACCGAAACTTTCCCGCAATTTTAGCCAATCCTCATCAACTTCCGCCAGTTTCACCAATCAGATTTGTCTCCAACTGGCGCTGAAACGCTCAGTGTAACCAATCAAATGCATCACTGCACCGCGTTCACTTCTGTGTTTACAAGAGTATTAATGGAACACATCAGCAAACAGTGTGTTGTTTAAAAAAAAATAATAAAAAAAACACCTGCGAGGTTTCAAACACTGTCCCTTCCTCCGTCGCCCACAGCCTGCCGGAGGACGTCACACCATGTCTTCGTCCTGACCGCGTGTACAAAGCGTTGGGTTTGTGTTGAAAAACATCCGCCTACCCCAAAAGCAGCCCGTCACGGGAGCACACGTGAGGAGAGACTCCATAAAACCACAAACACAGCGAGCAAGTCGAACACTACAGCCAGTGTTTGAACATTTATACATCCATCCATCTTCTACCACTTTTCCAGAGGTCCGGGTCACGGAGGCAGCAGTTCAAGCAGAGAAGCCCAGACTTCCCTCTCCCCAGCCACCTGCTCCAGCTCTTCAGAGAGGATACCAAGGCATTCCCAGACCTGCTGGGAGACGGTCTGTCCAGCAAGTCCTGGGTCTGCCCCGGGGTCTCTCCCCACTGGGACGTGCCCAAAACACCAAGTGGGAGGCGTCCAGGAGGCATCCTGATCAGATGCCCATACCACCTCAACTGGCTCCTTTCAATGTGGAGGAGCAGCGGTTCTACTCTGAGCCTCTCCTGGATGACTGAGCTCCTCACCTTATCTCTAAGGGGGAGTCCAGCGATCCTACGAAGAAAGCTCATTTCAGCTGCTTGTATCTGCGATCTCATTCTTGCGGTCATTACCCAAAGCTCATGACCATAGGTGAGGGTAGCAACGTAGCTTGACCGGTAAATCAACAGCTTTGCCTCAGAGCTCAGCTCCCTCTTCACCACAGCAGACCAGTACAACGTCCGCATCACTGCAGATGCTGCTCCGATCTGTCTGTCAATCTCTCGCTCCATTCTCCCCTCACTCGTGAATAAGACCCCAAGATACTTAAACTCCTCCACTTGGGGCAGGAGCCTGTCCCCAACCCAGAGGGGACAATCCACCTTTTTCCGGCTGAGGACTGTGGAGTCGCACTTGGAGGTACTGATGCTCATCCCAGCTTCTTCACATTCAGTGGCAAACCGTCCTAGTAAGAACTGTAGGCCATTGCTGGATGAAGCCAGCAGGACATCATCATCTGCAAACAGAGATGAGATCCTGTGGTCACCGAGCATGACACCCTCCGTTCCCTGGTTGCACCTAGAAATTCTATCCATAAAAATTATGAACAGAATCGATGACTAGGGATGTGATTTTTCCGCTAATTCGCGGAATTCCGCTTTTTTTATCTTCCAAAAATTTTCAGACCAGATGGTGGCGCGTGCACAACGCGAGGCTCAGTGTCTCTTCAGATTTTGTGGATTAGCAGTGATATTTCTGCTCATTTCGGGTCTGTTCGTTCAGAACAGCTTCGCTTTTACATCCTACATCCGAAATGAACTTTTTGACATTGGATTACAAAATAACGACCTTTTTATCAGCAACCTACGTTTCATCCCTGAGCTCTGCAGAACACCCGACGCTAGGTAAGCTACCCGGCCGACCGGAAGTGCTCGCAGGTGGCGTAGAGACTGTAAACAAAGGCAGGGGAAGCGCGGAGGGCTAAGCTAAAGCTAACACCACACCGGCTTTCTCTACCAAGCATTTTCCTCGCTAATGTACGGTCAGTGGCGAACAGAATGGATGAGCTACGGCTTCGGATCACCAACAATAAGAAACTTATGAACTGCAATATCATGATTTTCACGGACACATGGCTACATAGTGGAGTACTTGACGGTGCTGTAGAGCTGGCCGGACGGCACACTCTCCGGGCAGACAGAGCAGCTGATGACTCCGGTAAGACCAGAGGTGGGGGAGTATGCATTTATATTAACAAGGCTTGGTGCACGAACTCTCACTGTTGGGAGACACTGCTCAGCTAACCTGGAGTTTCTCATGGTTAAATGTAGACCTTTCCATCTGCCACAGGAGTTCACTTTTCTTCATCTTGCCTGCTGAAGATGTTTTGGACTTTATTTAAAAAATATTTTTAACGCCACACATGTGATGGATAATGCTTGTTGGAATATTTTAGGAATGCTATCTTCTTGGAACATAAGTCAATATTATACAGTAATAAGTGACATTCAGCTGTTTGTTTTGTTATTTAAGCACAGTTCTGGTACTTAAAAATCATAATAACCCAGGAGCTTCGGGGGGCTTTGCCCCTCTCGCCCCCCCCACCAGGGCTCTGCCCCGGACCCCGCTGGGGGACTGTGTCCCCCAGACCCCCTGCTAAATTTTCAGATAATTTCCCCAACCCCAAATCACATCCCTAGGTGACAAAGGGCAGCCCTGGCAGAGTCCAACTCTCACTGGGAATGAGTCCGACCGAGTGTTGGCAATACGAACCAAACTCACAACGGTCATCCATGGCTCGTAACAACAAGCCCGATACCCCATACTCCCGAAGCACCCCCCACAAAAAACCATGAGGGATGCGGTCAAATGCCTTCTCCAAGTCCACAAAACACATGTAAACTGGCTGGGCAAACTCCAATGAACCTTCGAGGATTCTTGAGAGGGTAAAGAGCTGGTCCGATGTGCCACAGCCAGGACGAAAACCACATTACTCCTTCTGAATCCAAGGTTCGACCAACGGCCGGACTCTCCTCTCCAATACCTTGGCATAGACCTTCCCAGGGAGGCTGAGGAGTGTGATCCCTCTAAAGCTAGAGCACACCCTCCGGTCCCCCTTTTTGAAGAGAGGAGCCACTACCCCAGTTTGCCATGCCAAAGGCACTGCTTCCGACCTTCACGCAGTGTTGCAGAGGCGTGTCAACTATGACAGCCCTACAACATCCAGGGCCTTGAGGGACTCGGGGCAAATCTCATCCACCCCCAGGGCCCGGCCACCAAAGATTTTGAACCACCTTGGTGACCTCAGCCCCTGTGATGGGCGAGTCGTCCCCCTCATCCACAAGCCCTGCTTCCTCTGTGGAAGGTGTATCAGTGGGATTGTGGAGATCCTCAAAGTATGCCTTCCACCGCCCGACGATATCCCCAGTCGAAGTCAGCGGCGCCCCATCCGCACCATATACAGTGTGGACAGGGAGCTGCTTCCCCTTCCTGAGCCGCCGGACAGTTTGCCAGAATCTATTTGAGGCTGACCAAAAGTCTTGTTCCATGGCCTCACCAAACTCCTCCCATACCCGAGTTTTTGCTTGAGCAACCACCTGAGCTGCACTCCACTTGGCCTGCCGGTACACTTCGGCTGCTTCGGGAGTCCCACAAGCCAACCAAGCTTGATTGGACTCCTTCTTCAGCTTAATGGCCCCCCTCACCACTGGTGTCCACCGCTTGGTTCGGGGGTTGCCACCACGAGATGTCCCGACGACCTTGCGGCCGCAGCTCTGGGCCACTGCTTTAACAATGGAGGTGGAGAACATAACCCATTCAGACTCCATGTCTTCAGACTGCCTCAGAATGTGGTTGAAGTTCTTCCGGAGGTGGGAGTTGAAGACCTCCCGGACAGGGGCCTCAGCCAGACGTTCCCAGCACACCCTCACTATACGTTCGGGTCTACCAGGTCTGAATGGCATCCTCCCCTGCCATCGGATCCAATTCACCACCAGGTGGTGATCAGTTAACAGCTCTGCACCTCTCTTTACCCGAGTGTCTAAGACATATGGTTCCAGGCCTGACACGATAACAAAATCGATCATCGACCTGCGACCTAGGGTGTCCTGGTGCCAAGTGCACATATGGATACCCTAATCCTTGAACATGGTGTTCATTATAGACAAACTGTGGTTAGCACAGAAATCCAATAACTGAACACCACTCGGGTTCAGATTGGGAAGAACGGCCTGCCCAATCACCCCTTTTCAGGTTTCACTGTCGTTGCCCATGTGCGCATTGAAGTCCCCCAGTAGGACAATGGAGTCCCCCAAGAGGAGCACTCTCCAGCATCCCAGTCAGAGACTCCAAAAAGGGTGGGTACTCTGAACCATCATTTGGTCCATAGGCACAAATGATGGTCGGGACCAGTTTCCCAACCCGAAGGCGCAGGGAAACAACTCTTTGGTCCACCAGGGAAAACTCCAATATGGAGGCAGCAAGGTGGGGGGAAACAAGAATACCCACCCCTGCTCATCGCCTCTTGCCCGAGGCAACTCCAGAGTAGGCCAAGCTCCAGTCCCTCTCCAGGAGACTGGTTCCGGAACCGGAGCTGTGACTATACCACCATATGCACCAGCTCAGGCTCCTTCCCCACCAGAGAGGTGACATTCCACGTCTCAAAAGCCAGTTTAGGAAGCTTGGGATCAGACCGCCAAGGTCGCCGCCCTTGACCGCCACCTCATCCACATAGCACCGGACCCCCACGATCCATCCTGCAGGTGGTGAGCCCACTGGAGTGTGGGCTCCTTTCACTTCCGCCCTCCAAAGAGAGCAGACGCTTTTCTTCCCAGCTCCGGCTCCCTATCTCTCTCCCTCCCTAACTGACTGGATCCCAGCTTGCTGTCGTCTGTCTGCGTGTCTTTACTGCTGATTATCTTAACGAAATTATGGATTTAATAAGCTGGGCTTTGAACGCAATTGACACTGTTTTTTCAACGAGGAAATCTGGCCCGGGGGAGCCGATCTGCCCTGCAGGAACTGCTGCTGCGGGTTATTTAAAGGACACAAGCAATTGGAAACTCTTGTGCCTGTGTGATCTTTCTATTGAAGATATTGAAGATTTATATCTTTTCGGAGCAATGGTCATCGGAATTCTACTGATTGGATTTGGGATTGTTCTGGTGTACCGCAAATTGAAGAAGATGGATAGAGCTTATCAAAAAGCGGACCCGGCAAAGCTCACTCATCAAATTGACCAACTGGGCAGGACTCTGACAGCGGCCAATGGTGAACTGTACAGGAAAATGGATTACATCACGAACACGCTGAGAGCTGGTCATGAATCGATTTCAATGCCTGGCCATAATGATGGAATTGGAACACTGAATCCGTAAGAGAATAGAAAGTTTTTTCTCTGAAGTCAGTGCTATTCGACCTGTTTTTTTCGGCACCCTCAGCACTCAGTCCTCCAGATAATCAACAGTATATTTGTTTTCATAACATTGGTGGGCAGCATTTGACTCTCAAGGACAGCTGTCTGGCTCAACTATTCCATCTGCCGTGCTCAAGGACACGTGCCTTTGCTTCAGACTGTAGTCATAACATCTGCTGAGGAAGAGACTATTGTTGTCCACCTAACTGATTTGCCACTGATTGCACCCAACTCACACATACTGATCCACTTATACTGACTGATGAAGATATACACTCACTGCTCTCTTTGTGTCATTGTGTGGATTCTATTGTCTGCTAATTGTGCAATGAGAGTTTTTTCTTGTAATCATAATATCGGTCATATATGAACTTTATTCTGATAAACAATGCTTTTTTTCTCTCTCCTACTGTGTCCACCCTCCCCTTCCCCCCACTGCCTTCTGTTCCCCTCCTGCTGACAGGCCCCTTCATGGCTCGCCGCGTCATTGAGAATGTCATTTATGACGTTTTCAGTGTCAAGTCAAATTCCTCGTATATTTACCTGTTATTTACTTGTAAATGTGCTTGGCAATAAACTTATTCTGATTCTGACCCATGTAACTCCTTCAGGCTGAGCCCGGCCGGGTCCCATGGGTGGAAATCTGACCACCAGACACTAGCCATCGAGCCCCTCCCCCAGGCCTGGCTTCAAGGTGGGGCCCCGGTAACCCCATACCATGCGGGGTACACTGAATCCTTGTTCTAAGGTTCTTTCTGAGGTTTAAGGTTCTTTTATACATCTTTAGAGGTAAAATCATTACTGCATCTGGTCATTGAGCTTTAAAGCTGTGGATGTCCGGTCTGGATGGACAAACGCCCCCCTGCTGTCCCGCCGTAAATGAAAGATGTGTGTGTGTGTCAAGACTGACGTGCAGCAGATACACAGGTAGGACTTAAGCATGGAAAGAGAGAGAATATTGTCTAATTTTTTTTCAGAAAAATACAGACTCCTATAGACGATACAGAACAACAGAATAATTTTTTTTTTTCCTCTCCACTTGGTACCAAGTGGTTGGGGACTGTAGGGAGTTGTCAAATGAAGGTGCTGCCAATAATTTCCAAATCTTTACTCTTTAACATGTACAGTATTCAGTGCAATTTAGCTGTTATAATGGATACTGTGTTAATGTTTGTATTTGCTGTTGCACAAAAGGGTTTTTCTGTATAGCAGAAGTTTCTGCTTAATTTACAGATCACTGGAAGAGGAAATTTTTGTCAATCTTGTGCTTTTCTTGTATTGTTATATCGACTATCACTGCAGTAAACTGGGAAAAAAAACAATCTGCTTTAAAATTTGTAATTCTTCCCACAACTTTTAGTGCAAAAAACGCTCTTAAAAACATTGCAACTTTTGTCAACTTTTTTAAAAAGTTCCAGCGAATTCAGGCTTTTTGGGCCACAACAATCACAAAAACATCCCGCGAAATCCTGGAGGGACTGAATAATAATAATAAGCCTAGTATGAGATTACAAAACTACAACTCCCATGAGCACTATCAACACAGTGTATTGTCATCGGTCCACTGTCGCTGTGGGCGTGGTCTGGCTCAACTCCTAGCGAGGTACAAAGGACTGCTCAAGGCTGGGGTACAGAAGACACTGCTTACATTGTGCTCCGCAGGTTGGTTCATTTTGTGGCCAGAAAGGGCGCCAAACTGACAACAGGCCAGCCAGCAGAACACACCTGCCCCCGCTCTTAGTGATCGGATCACCAGGGGAATTCCACCTGATCCCCCGATGTCACAGTGGGAGTAGTTAAACTGCGCTCTCCCCCCACATTAGCTCCCATTTCTGTGGTTCAATATGATTATTTTTAGAGCAAGAAGCTCCCGTTTACTGTCCACAACTGTCATATGAAAACTTAAATTTGCAGGGAAAAAGTGACTAAACTTTGTGTTGCTGTAAAGAACAAATAAAGCTTCTTCTGAGGTAAACTTTTGTTTATCTGTGATATGCAACTTTCTCATGGAAGTAAAACCTCTAATTATGTATTTTTAATGTGCTGGGCCAGGGGTGTCAAACATATGGCCTGCGGGCCAAAAACGGCTGCCAGGGGGTCCAGGTTTTTCCTGAGTTTACAGCTTTCTTTCTAGTAAATTTGTGACTTTTTCTACTTATTAGAATTGTTCATATGAGACATTTTTCTCCTTAAGATGAGACTTTTTTTTATCAGTTTTCTTTTTTTTTTTTTCCAGTGAAAACAGGTAGTGTAGATTTAGATTAAATCCATCAGCAATTACTAATGGACGTTGTGTAACCCTGAAAGGGTGTCGTAATTCATAGGGGTAATTTTCAACATTTATCAAGGGTCAAGGGGTAGGAGTAGGCAAAGGGGAAGGCGGAGGGTTACAAATGAAAATTGGGACAGACCCTAAATCTACAGTGGTGTGAACAAGTGTTTGCCCCCTTCCTGATTTCTCATTTTTTTGTATGTTTGTCACACAAATGTTTTAAGTCATCAAACAAATTTAAATATTAGACAAAGATAACACAAGTAAACACAAAATGCAGTTTTTAAATGAAGGTGTTTATTATTAAGGGTGTAAAAAAAATAAATAAAAAAAAAATCCAAACCTACATGGCCCTGTGTGAGAAAGTGACCCCCCCCCCCCATCCCCATTAAAACATAAATTAACTGTGGCTTATCACATCTTTAGAAAGCTTTCAATTTCTCTAGCTACACCCAGGCCTGATTACTGCCACACCTGTTGTCAATCAAGAAATCACTTAAATAGGACCTGCCTGACAAAGTGAAGTAGATCCTCAAAAGCTAGACATCATGCTGCGATCCAGAGAAATTCAGGAACAAATGAGAAACAAAGTCATTTATAACAAAGGTTATAAAGCCATTTCTAAAGCTTTGGGGCTCCAGCGAACCGGAGTGAGAGCCATTATCCACAAATAGTGAAATCATGGAATAGTGGTGAACTTTCCCAGGAGTGGCCATGTGACCAAAATTACCCCAAGAGCGCAGTGACGACTCATTCAACAGGTCACAAAAGACCCCACAACATCCAAAAAGCTGCAGGCCTCACTTGCCTCAGTTAACCTCTTGCACTCCGTTGTACCGCGGATGGGCACGTCTCTGTGTCCTAGAGCGCACGAGGGCGCTGCGTCCAAGAGCGCACTGAAAAAAAAAGCTGCATTTCCGTTCTTCCACTACAGACACAGCCGCGAACAGATTAGATATGATTGACCTCTCATTCGACTAATAAGAGCCTTGAATTGGGTTTCTGAAACCTTGAAGAACCAATGACTGAAAACCTAGCCAGAAGGACCCGCCTACCAACGCTGCGAATGCAGCGAGCCAATTGAAGCACAGAAGTTTGAAAGCTGTTTTGTGTAAGGCTGGGTGAAGAGAGACTGACTGCTGCAGATGAAAAAAGACCCGCAGGAAGAACCCCACAGACCCAGCAGCACGGAGACCACCCACAAGTGCGACATGTGTGACAGGGACTGCCATTCGCGCATCGGCCTGTTCAGCCACAGGCGGTGCTTCTTTTGTTTTTTTATTTCAGCAGAATAGACGTTTAGGATTCTCTTCCATGGTCATCATAGACCGAAGGAGGCCGACGACGAAGGCTGGGTGACACACACGCGTTCACCAGTCTTTTTTAATTACTACTGTTATTTGTTTTGAAAAATCGTTCGCCAAAACCGCAATCATGGAAGCGCAAAACCGCAATAATGGAAATATGTTTTGACCGGGTCGCGACACCAGAACCACGAGTCCGTAACAAGCGGACCAGCGTTGCGTTCGTCTGACAATGAGGAAGAGAAGTTTGCCAGCTACGCTGCTGCTGTGAACAGGTAAGTGTTATAAGCTAAATTATTCTTTATCCCTGAAAATTGCAATCAAAAATGACTTTTGACCGATCGATAAATTACAACTGTGCGGCGTCCGAAGTCCGTGCGCCGCAGTACACGGTTCGTGCGCCACATCTGGACCGTGAACGCCCCAAACCCCCCCCCCCCCCCGCTACTGTTCTGTAGCGAGGGGGGTGGCGCGGTGACTGTGCGCCGTGGTCGCCACATCGCCACATGACTATTCCGTCATGTAGCGATGGCCGATGTCCGTCCTCTGTAGCGGGGGTGGGTGGGGGGTGGGGAGTTGTTATCTTCTACATTACAAATATTTTAGAATAATTTTTAGTGCACTGTAGGTTATTTTTTCTTGTAAAAAAAAAAAAGCCACACATTTTTTACGTGGCATGCTTCTTTGTGTGTGTGGGGGCTTGTTTGTTCATTCATTCATTCATTCATTAATGAATAAACACCCCCCCACACACACACACGGAGCCCTGAGTGTCACCTTTCATTAGAGCCCAAGATGAAGCTTCTATATTGAATCATTCAAAAGTTAGACGTTTTTCCAAACTGTGCCATTTGGCACAATTTGGCACAGTTCAAAAACGCCTGGGAACTACTTGAGAACAAAGCTGTGTAATATATTCATTTTTTGTGTTGTTACAAAATTTTGACCTCAGCTGGATAACACTTGGTTCTACATTTCTGGTGCATTTTTCAGCCCGGTTCTGAAGCTGTGTTATTTGCAAGCATTTGTATCCAAAAAAACACCCAGGCGAAATTTATTTTCTTCAAGTTCACTATGTTTAGATGACTATTACTCAGTGGCTGGAGCACTTAAAGAGATTGACTGTTTTGCCAAAAAATTCAAAGTGTTTTCTTGTAAATGAGACCAACCCCATGAAGATGCTGCAAAGGGTTGAAGAACAGCTTTTGATTTACTTTGGGCACGTTATTTTTTGGCGTTTTTAGGGAAATTGACAGGAGTGCAAGGGGTTGAGGTCAGTGTTCATGACTCCACCATAAGGAGACTGTGCAAAAACGGCTTGCAGGACATAGTTCCAAGACGAAAACCACTGCTGAGCAAAAAGAACACAAAGGCACGCCTCAGTTTTGCCAGAAAACATCTTGATGATCCCCAAGACTTTTGGGAAAATACTCTGTGGACTGACGAGACAAAAGTTGAACTTTTTGGAAGGTGTGTGTGTGTGTCCCATTACAGCCGGCGTAAAAGTAACGGCATTTCAGAAAAGGAACATCATAACAGTAAAATATGGTGGTGGTAGTGTGATGGTCTGGGGCTGTTTTGCTGCTTCAGGACCTGGAAGACTTGCTGTGGTAAATGGAACCCTGAATTCTGCTGTCTACCAAAAAATCCTGACGGAGAATGTCCAGCCATCTGTTCGTGACCTCAAACTGAAGCGCACTTGGGTTCTGCAGCAGGACAATGATCCAAAACACACCAGCAAGTCCACCTCTGAATTGCTTAAGAAAAACAAAATGAAGACTTTGGAGTGGCCTAGTCAAAGTCCTGACCTGAATCTGATTGAGATGCTGTGGCATGACCTTAAGGCGGTTCATGCTCAAACCCTCCAATGTGGCTGAATTACAACAATTATGCAAAGATGAGTGAGCCAAAATTCCTCTGCAGCGCTGTAAAAGACTCATTGTCAGTTATCGCAAATGCTTGATTGCAGTTGTTGCTGCTAAGGGTGGCCCAACCAGTTACTAGGTTTAAGGGGCAATCACTTTTTCACACAGGGCCATGTAGGTTTGGATTCCCCCCCCCCCCCAATAATAAACACCTTCATTTAAAAACTGTATTTTGTGTAGACTTTGTCTAATATTTAAATTTGTTTGATCTGAAATATTTAAGTGTGACAAAAGAGAAATCAGGAAGGGGGAAACTTTTTCCACACCATTGCATCTGTACTTTACTCTCATATTGTAAATCTTTTTTCTAGACTGTTTTACAGCATTTACTGCCGTTAATAAATCAACAGTGTTTCTCTTGATATTTATGTATGTATAAGGGTCATTTACATTTAAAATGATTGTAAATTTAGTTCAAGTAAAATTTAGCATGCAATACTCAAATTTGATCATATTAAACATAATTTTCCAACCACAAAACTGTGGATAGTGAAAAAGCTGAGTGGCTAGTAATTTTGGTGAGTCACTAGCCGCAGTTGCCGGTGAGCAAAAAGGTTGTCAAGCCCTGCACAAGACCCTTGTGAATACTATACAGAAGAACTGTTCAATAATAAACTCGAGCCTGAATTCAAATCTTTCAAAAATAGAACATTGTCTAAGCCAGTTAAAAAAAAAAAAAAAAAAAAAAAAAAAAGTTTACAGCCATTGCAATCTCGGAGACCTGGCTTAATGAACAGTCATCCTTCAACATATTTATTTAGCGAATGCAAAGTCCTCAAGCCAAGCAGTTGCCTCCTGGTTTGCTGTATGGAGGGTGTGTAATCCTCCTTCCAGTCTTTGGAGCGGGCAAGCCTCTATGATGTGTTCCATTGTTTGCTCCTCTCCACATGCGCACAGTGAGCTAGGGCTACTGCCCCATCTGTGAAGGCTGGCCAAGCAGGGGCCATGTCCAGTTCTGAAGCGATTGAGTGTAGACCACTGTCTCCTTGGGAGGTTGGTGCCCGGGACCTGTTGGTTGGGGTTTGTCAGCAGGTGTTTGTTTGGGACCTCCTTGGTCTCCCATTCCTCTTGCCAAGCTTTCTGGATGGTGAAATCAGCTGGGGGAGGGTTTTTCCAAATCGGCCGTCTGGATGGAAGTCGGGCAGTGGGTGGGGTGTAGATATCTGCATGGATTGGTAAGTGAGGAGAGTCTTTGGCTTTTTGAAGTATCCTTTGAGTTAGTGCTGTTCGCCGGATGTGTGGAGGGGCTATGTTTGACAGTACAGGAAGCCAGGGGAGTGGTGTTGAGCGGATTGTCCCAGTTATGGTTCTCATGGTTGTGTTGAGCTGGGTGTCTACATGGTGTGTGTAGGATGACCTGGACCAGACAGGGGCACAAAATTCTGCTACAGAGTATGAAAGGGCCAGTGCTGAGGTGCGCAGGGTGGAGGCTGCCACCCCCCATTTTGCACCAGCGAGCTTGCAGAGCAAGTTGTTTCGTGCCTTCACCTTAGCAGCCGTCCCCTTTAAATGTTCCTTGAAGGATAGGGTCCTGTCAAGGGTCACTCCAAGGTAGGTTGGATTCGAGGCATGCTTAAGCTTGAGTCCGCTCAGGTGGATGTTTAGTTCTCTGGCAGCTTTTACATTGTGGAGATGGAATACACTGGAGACAGTTTTTGCTGGGCTTGGTTTTAGGTGCCAGGTTTTGCAGAACTGGTCCAGTTTGGCAAGATCTTCCATGAGCACCCGTTCCAGTGACTGAGTCTGGTGCTTGGAGTGCCAAACAGATGTCGTCTGCATAGATGAGTTTGCGGGATTTTGTAGTGGGCAGGTCATTTATGTAGAGGTTGAACAGGGTTGGAGCTAGAACTGAGCCTTGTGGGAGTACGTTTTTCTGCGTTCTCCATGTGCTTGTGTTCTGACCAAGGTGGACTCTGATCCTTCGGTTGGTCAGCAGGGTTTTTATAATTGCTGTTGCCCAGGCAGGGATCGCCTTTGTAAGTTTCAGGAGGAGGCCTTTGTGCCAGACTGTATCATAGGCAGCTGTAAGATCGAGAAACACAGCCCCTGTCTTCAGTCTGCTCTCGAAGCCATTTTCGATGAAGGTGGTTAGGGCCAGTACTTGTTCTACTGTGCTGCGGTCCTTGCGGAAACCTGCTTGATCCACACTTAGAATTTCCTCTATTCCTGGGGAAATACGTTGCAGTATTAGGAGCTCCATGATTTTGTAAGGAACGCTGAGTAGGGAGATTGGGAGATAGCTTGCTGGTAGTTTGTGGTCTTTGCCAGGTTTTGGTATGGCAATGACCTTTGCTGTCCGCCATTTCTTTGGGATCGAGTTTGTTTGTATGATCCTTGTGTAGAGTTGTGTCAACCAGGTTAGGGCTCGGGGGCCAAGATTTTTCATGAATTCTGGGAAGATGTTATCGTATCCTACTGCCTTTCCACATTTCAGGCCCTGTAGGACTTTCTCCAGTTCAGCAGCCTCGAAGGGTTCAGGGTTTGTTTCCTCTATGGGCATTTTTTTGGTTTTTTTTTTTTTTTTTTTTTTTTTTTTTTTTTTTTTTTTTAGCTCAGTTGTAATTGCTCTTCTGGTGTCTTTGTCTTGGGGTGCTTTGGCGATGGTCAGTAGGTGGGATGCAGCTTGGTTGGGTGTGACAGATGCTCGGCTTTGGCTAGGGGGCTTCTGTGCAGCTCCTAGGTGACGGATGAGGCTCCAACATTTCCTGCTAGAGTGGATAAAGCTCCGGTCAGCAACTGTCTCCTCCCATTTCTTTCGCCGGGCTGTACTTAGCGATTCAATGAGATGGTCTGCTATCTCTGGGTCCCCTGATGTTTGATAGGATTGTAGGAGGGCAGCGCTTTCTCCGTCCAGGCATGGGACATAGAGGGGTCGGTAGCCTCGTGGGATTGCAGTGTGAGCAGCCTTGAAGATTGCGCTGCAGAAGCGGTTGTATGCTTCATCTACAGTGATGGTGTGGAGTGGGATGGTAACAGCACTCCGATCCAGGGTTTCACTGAATTTCTTCCTGTTGGATTTGCGGAAGTTCCAGCGCATCTTCCTTGGGCTGTTTATGACTGGAAGTTGTAGGCCAATGTGTACAAGCAGGGGCCGGTGTTGGCTGTGTGGAAAATCGTCAAGAATGAGGATCTGTGTAGGATATGGCGTCCCATTCAAAGAGCTGACCCAGCACACGTCAAGAGAATAGTCCTTCTTCCACCTAGCAGAGTGGAAGGTTCCTCTTTTTTTGGGGTCGTGTATTAGAGCGAGATCATTTCTAGATGCCCAGTCTGAAAGTACCTCCCCGTCACTATCCACTGCTGGGTACCCCCAGTCAGGGTGATGGCTGTTAAAGTCCCCCACATAGATGGCAGGGTGGGGTGGGTAAGACCTGCAGATCCCAGTTGGCACTAGGGGGCTTGTACACATTGACAATATGAAAGCCACCAATGGTTATGGTGTCTGAGAAATGTGTTGCTGTCAGGTGGTTTACTTCAACTGTGTCAGAACGCACATAGGTGGCACGTCCATGTTTGGCATGTGGAACATAGCACAGGAGGTCAAAGCCATTGATGGTGTAGCGGCCAGCTTCCTCTGTGCCAATATGAGTCTCTTGGAGGCAAATTACATCAATCGACTGTTGGAAGGCGAGGACTTCAATTAGGCTTCGCTTGGCTGCAGATAGGCCTTCAACGTTTAGTTGTAGTATGTGAAGGGCAGGTCCTACCGCAAGGTGCTCTCGGGGCTGTTTGCTTTCGACTTTGGGACTGTGACTAGGATTCTAGGATTCTAGGATTCTTCTTTGACTTGGCACTGAGGCGTCGTCTCTTCGAATTTAGTCTGTTGGTAGGATCATTAGCTTCCCTGGGCAAGCCCGGGTACTGGTGGAGGGCGTGACGAGAACGCTGATCCATTGCCCTAGATCTTTTAACATAGATGGAGACGAAATGTACTCTGTACCTAGAAAACATTTAAAGGGGTGGTGGAGTTGCTGTATATATTGATTGTGCAAGTAGAAATTGAAAAATCCAAAAATATAATAAGTTGTGCATACAGAACTTCTGGAACATGTATTGATACATTTAGAGATATGATAGTAGACATGTACGAGAAAATAGACAAAAATGTTGTTTGTGGGGACTTCAATATCCGTCACTCCATCCATCTTCTACCACTTTCCCGGAGGTCCGGGTCGTGGAGGCAGCAGTTCAAGCAGAGAAGCCCAGACTTCCCTCTCCCCCAGCCACCTGCTCCAGCTCTTCAGAGAGGATACCAAGGTGTTCCCAGACCAATTGGTACAGTCTCTCCAGCGAGTCCTGGTTCTGCCCCGGGGTCTCCTCCAAGTGGGACATGCCCAAAACACCTCAAGTTGGAGGCGTCCAGGAGGCATCCTGATCAGATGCCCATACCACCTCAACTGACTCCTTTCATTGTGGAGGAGCAGCGGTTCTACTCTGAGCCTCTCCCGGATGACTGAGCTCCTCACCTTCTCTAAGGGGGAGTCCAGCAATCCTACTAAGAAAGCTCATTTAAGCCACTTGTATCCACAATCTCATTATTTCTATCATTACCCAAAGCTCATGACCATAGGTGAGGATAGGAATGTAGATTAACCGGGAAATCGACAGCTTTGCCTTAGAGCTTAGCTCCCTCTTCACCACAATGGACTTGTACAACGTCCGCATCACTGCAGATGCTGCCCCGATCAGTCTGTCAGTCTCTCACTCCATTCTCCCCTCACTTGTGAATAAGACCCCAAGATACTTAAACTCCTCCACTTAGGGCAGGAGCCTGTCCCCAACCCGGACTTCAATATAGATCTGTTAAACCCTATGGATTTAAAAACCATTAATGGCTTTATAAATTCAATGTACAGCATAAGTTTATACCCAACGATCACGCGACCAACTAGGATAAAACACTTAGTACCCTATTTGAACGGTGGACAAGGATTTTTTTAAAAATTGTTTGTTTTTGTATTTTGTGATGTTCTAAATAAATAAATAAATAAATGTTAAGGTAAACCAAGTTAGGTTGCTGAGATTTTCATCTGAAGAGATTTTGTATCCTAAACAAAAGTTTAATAATCAAAGGAACCATCAATCAGACTCTGCCTTTCAAAGGATTTTGTTTTAGCAGTTTAAGTATTTTTTTAAAGTTGGTTCTCTGTTCATGTTAAGCCTTGCAGCATTGTTGTGAGTTTCAATGTAAGGTCTTAAATTTTATCAAACAGTTTTAAAGTTCTTTTTTAATAACTAAAGAAACCCTGATTTGTCTTCTGCTGGGTGATATGAGGGTTTAATACTGAAAGGTAATATTTATTTGAAACATTAGTTGTCCTCTTCTTTCTGTACCCAGTCTGCATTTTTATGGAGCGGTACTAATGGCAAAATAAGGGTTTGAGAGTTATCAACTTTTTTCTTCCTTAAGGCTGAAGCGTCGGCTGCCGCTTTTCTTACCCAGCTACGCAGTGCCCCAGGCTCTAAGAGACTGTGTGGAGGCACAGAATGATGTGCTGGTTGTTCAGCCCTGCTTAGGAGAGGTGAGCCTGAACAAAATTGTGTCTCTGATCATTTTTAAAATGCAGGTTTTGCATTTGAATTGTTTGCTGTTTGGCAGTGTTTCATAATTGGCTTGTTACCGATTAATACTGCTTAAAGAAAAAACATCCCAAATTAGACAAATTGAAACTAGTTGTTTTTTTTTTTTTAATGGCCCAGAGATTTAACAACTCTCCTGTATTCCAATAACAAAGGGCCATACCAAATTGGCTTCTTTGGCTGAATTTTGCACATTATTTTGTCTTTGTGAAAAAGCACTTTTAGATGGTTGAAATATTTTAATAGTGAAGTGAAAAAATTAACAAAATATAGCCATGCATATTAGTGTTTAACAATATCTTGAAGAAATCGATCACAACTCTTAGGTATTCAGTGCATGGTGACATCCAGGATTTATTTAGCTGTGATAGACTTCAGCCCCCCATGACCTGAAAATGATTAAGAATGAATGTGGAGCACAGGAAATTTAATAAGTTTTACTTATATTCCTTGAGGAAAAACAAAATCGGCCACATCTATTTTCCTGCCTACAAATATGCATCCCTTCATGATACTATATTGTTAAGTAAGCAATAATTAAAAGGATTGACTGCAGTACACCCAAAACGGTCCAAAATCTTAAAAATAATAAGACTACACTGATAAAGATGAGACTACAGCTCAGCTTTCAAGACCATCATCCAAGACATCCTGATCAACAAACTGCACGTTCTCCAGATCTCTTCCCCCCCACCTGCTCCTGGATTAAAAAAAAAAAACAAAACACTTTCTCACCAACCACCAACAAACAGTCAGACTCAGCCCCCACCACTCCTCCACACTGTCTCTTAGCACTGCCCCCCACCCCCCAGGACTGTGTGCCAAGCCCTCTACTGTACTCCCTGTATATCTTTGTCTGCCTGTCAGCATTGTGCACTCTTGCGTACATAGCTCCACCCACGTAGCCACTACCATACCTGCATTTATTTCCATAATCTTGGGCCTTTTTATTTTTTTTCCCCCATTTATTTTTATTTCAGGCATGTGTTTAATCATGTGTTCAAATTCCTCGCCCTTACTTTACTGCGCAGTAGCCTGGTGGAGCACCCACAGTTTTGTTGTACTGTACTACTGTACAATGACAAAGCCTATTCTATTCTCAGTGTTGCAGCGCTAACAGAAATGGGACCAATAAATACCAGTCAGGCCATGGAAATATCTGAGACATGCGCCAGAAGCCTTTTAAAATTAAATTTACACTAAATCAGTCACTTTAATGTGACTTTATTTTTCAACATTGGCATAATCATTTTACCAAGTTTGATGTCCAGTTTTCATATTTGTATTAATTCCTATAGATGGCATTCATCACTCAGTGAAGTAATACAGTGGTGTGAAAGTGTTTGCACTCATTTTTTTTGTATGTTTGTCGCACTTAAATGTTTCAGATCACCAACAAATTTAAATATTAGACAAAGATAACACAAGTAAACACAAAATGCAGTTTTTAAATGAAGGTGTTTATTATTAAGGGGAAAAAAATCCAAACCTACATGGGTGGCGCTGTGTGGAAAAAGTGATTGCCCCCTAAACCTAATAACTGGTTGGGCCACCCTTAGCAGCAACAACTGCAATCAAGTGTTTGTGATAACTGGCAATGAGTCTTTGACAGCGCTGTGGAGGAATTTTGGCCCACTCATCTTTGCAGAATTGTTGTAATTCAGCCACATTGGAGGGTTTTCGAGCATGAACTGCCTTTTTAAGGTCATGCCACGGCATCTCAATCGGATTCAGATCAGGACTTTGACTAGGCCACTCCAAAGTCTTCATTTTGTTTTTCTTAAGCCATTCAGAGGTGGACTTGCTGGTGTGTTTTGGATCATTGTCCTGCTGCAGAACCCAAGTGTGCTTCAGCTTGAGGTCACGAACAGATGGCTGGACATTCTCCTTCAGGATTTTTTTGTAGACAGCAGAATTCATGGTTCCATTTACCACAACAAGTCTTCCAGGTCCTGAAGCAGCAAAACAGCCCCAGACAATCACACTACCACCACCATATTTTACTGTTGTTATGATGTTCCTCTTCTGAAATGCTGTTACTTTTACGCTGGCTGTAATGGGACACACACCTTCCAAAAAGGTCAACTTTTGTCTCGTCAGTCCACAGAGTATTTTCCCAAAAGTCTTGGGGATCATCAAGATGTTTTCTGGCAAAACTGAGGCGTGCCTTTGTGTTCTTTTTGCTCAGCAGTGGTTTTCGTCTTGGAACTCTGCCGTGCAGGCCGTTTTTGCCCAGTCTTTCTTATGGTGGAGTCACGAACACTGACCATAACTGAGGCAAGTGAGGCCTGCAGTTCTTTGGATGTTGTTGTGGTGGCTTTTGTGACCTCTTGGATGAGTCACTGCTGCGCTCTTGGGGTAATTTTGGTTGGCCAGCCACTCCTGGGAAGGTTCGCCACTGTTTCATGTTTTGACCATTTGTTGATAATGGCTCTCACTCCGGTTCGCTGGAATTGCAAAGCTTTAGAAATGGCCTTATAACCTTTTCCAGACTGATAGATCTCAATTACTTTTTCTCATTTGTTCCTAAATTTCTTTGGATCGCATCATGATCAACTTTTGAGGATCTTTTGGTCTACTTCACTTTGTGAGGCAAATCCCATTTAAGTGATTTCTTGATTGAGAACAGGTGTGGCAGTAATCAGGCCTGGGTGTGGCTAGAGAAAATGAACTCAGCTTTCCAAAGATGTGATAAACCACAGTTAATTTATGTTTTAATGGGGGGAATCCCTTTTCCCCCCACACAGGGCCATGTAGGTTTGGATTTTTTTTTTTTTTTTTTACCCTTAATAATAAACATCTTCATTTAAAAACTGCATTTTGTGTTTACTTGTTATCCTTTTCTAATATTTTTTTTAATATTTTATTCAGTTTTTTTAAAAATAAGACAGAACAGTAAACACTGCCAGTGCTCAAGAAAATACACAAAGAAATAAGTGATTGTTACACAAAGCCCATATAACTACAAAAGTGTAAGCAGTCCATGCTAAGCAAGTTTCATAATACAATCCTTTCATGTTACAGGCTGAGTCTTCTTTTTCTTAATGTGATCCATAAGTGGTCCCCAAATTTTAGTAAACATATCTTGAGTGTTAGACAAATGATATCGAATCTCTTCAAGGTACAAGCAGGATGCCAAATCGTTGAGCCAGTTAATATAACTGGGCGGCGTATTGGCCTTCCATTCTTTCAGGATGACCCTCTTCGCAACAATCATGCCAAACCTGATAGCATGCTGAAGTGACTGTGAGCAGAGCAAAGTTTGATCTGAACAACCAAGTATTACTGTTAAGACATCAGGTATTATGACTTTTTTATATATGACACTGTACAAATTAAAAATCTGAGACCAAAAATTTTTAAGCGAGGGGCAGGAGAAAAATAAATGACAAAGTACCATCACTTATCTTACACTTGTCACATAGTGGTGAAATGGTCGGAAAAAGTCTATTAAGGCGAGTCTTAGAGTAATGTAATCGGTGTATTACTTTAAATTGTATTAGCTGAAGTCTGGCATTTACTGAACATGAATGAATACCAACTAAGGCTCTTTCCCATAGATCATTTGAGATCTCTATACCTGCATCCCTCGTCCATGCCTCCTTGACATGGGTCGACGACGTTGGCCAAGAGAAAAGATTAACGAATTCTGAAACTAAATGCTTGGAGGTTGGGTGTTTTCTCAAAACCTCATAGAAATCATGTTGTACAGGAAGTTTGACAAAATGGGTTAAAGACTGTTGTACAAAATGTCTAATCTGCAGGTACCTGAAAAAATGACCAGGTGGGAGATTGAACTTCATTTGTAATTGTGTAAAAGATGCAAAGTTTTTGTTGATATACAGGTCCTTTATTGAAAGAATACCTTTATTTGACCATTGCCTGAACAGAGGATCTGATAAAGCTGGTTTGAAAGCAGGGTTTTGGCATATAGGTGCATATATAGAAAGGTCAGGAAGATGCAATTTCTTCTTAATTTGTTTCAGAATTCTGAAGGAGTTGTGCAGCACAAAGTCATGTCTGAACACATTCAGAGGGACGTCGACCTTGCTAAATAATAAAGCAGATAAAGATGTACCAATGAGGGATTGACAGTTATGAGATTCAAGTGCAGGCCAACACGGTATTTGATCCGCATAATGATTATCTTGGGACCAGAAGACCAAGGCCCTAGCCTTGCAGGCCCAATAATAATGTCTCATAATAGGCAACCCAAGACCACCCTCGACCAAGGATTTTTGAAGATGTAATTTAGAGACACGGGGGTTTTTGCCAGCCCAAATAAAGGAGATGATAATGGAATCAACTAATTTAAAAAAAGATGCTGTAAGAAAAATTGGCAGATTCTGAAATAAATATATAAATTTAGGAAGTACAATCATTTTGACAATATTTACTCGTCCAATTAGAGAAATTGGTAGTAATTTCCATTTCTCAATCATGCTCCTAATCTTATTTAATAGTTCTGTAAAATTCAATTTGAAAATAAGTTTGGGATTCCTAGGGATGGTGATTCCTAAATATTCAAAGTGCTCATTTGATATTTTAAAAGGTAATGTGTTGAGAAATGTTTTATCTAGACCATCTGAAAGAGGCATGAGAACACTTTTCTCCCAGTTAATGGTAAAACCAGAGAACTGACCAAATTCCCTAATGATCTCGAGAAGAGGTGGAAGAGACTGTCTAATGTCAGTGTCAAAATGACTTCATCAGCATACAAGCCAATAGTACATTCAAATGCGCTATATCTAAACCCTACTATTTCAGGCTCCATCCTGATGGCAATAGCAAGTGGTTCAAGCGCCAGAGCAAAAAACATTGGCGATAGGCAACAGCCCTGCCTGGTCCCGCGATGTAATAAAAATGGGGCAGATTTATTGTTGTTAGTAAGTACATATGATCTAGGACGTGCATAGAGCATTTTTGCGATAGCTATAAATCTGTCACCAAAGCCAAATCTTTTAAGAGTAGTAAACATATACTCCCACTCAATTTGATCGAAGGCCTGTTGTGCATCCAAGGAGACAACAGCAGAATATGGTGGGTTGTTAGAATACATGACGTTCAGAAGTCTACGAGTATTCGAAAATGCAAACCTTTCGGGGATAAACCCGGTTTGGTCACTATGAATTAAGGAACCAATGTGTTCGTTCAAGCGGTTTGCCAAAACTTTTGCAACAATTTTCTGGTCACTATTTAAAAGGCTGAGAGGGCGATAAGAAGCTAGATTTGTTTCATCTTTACCCTTCAACAGTAGACAAATGTTCGCATCGTATAATGTCTCTGGGAATAATCCTTCCTTCACGGAAGAGTTTATCATACGAAGCAACAATGGAGCAAGTTTATCAATGTGAATTTTATAAAATTCAATGCCAAATCCGTCAGGGCCACAAGCCTTACCATTTGGAAATGAACGGATGGCAGCTTTGATCTCCTCTAGTGTGAAGTCAGCATCCAACTGTTGTTTGGCATTTTCACTCAATGTGGACATATCCAATCTATTTAAGAACCCCCATATGTCTTCCTTTGATGACGATGATTTAGAGGTATAGAAGTTTTTATAATATTCATAAAAAGTGTTATTTATCTGTAAAGGGTCAGTTATTAGTTCTCCATTAGATACAGTTTTATAAATTGCCCGTTCAGCTTGAACACCTCAACTGCCTAGCGAGTACGCTGTGCGCTTTATCACCAAGCTCAAATTGCTTTTGTTTAAGCTTTCGTATATAATTACAAACATGCTCACCAAGAATGCGGCTGTATTCAAGTCTTGCAGATACAATATTCTTTAGTATTTCATCTGATTTTGAGATACGAAATGATTCCTCCAACAAAGGGAGTTGGGTCTGTATTTCAGACATACGCTTCTGTTTAACCTTTTTATTATAAGACTGGTACGAGATAATATCACCCCTAATAACGGATTTAAATGTTTCCCACAGTGTGGAATCAGATACCTCACCATTATCATTAAAGTATAAGAAATCTGTAATTTTGTTTGAGATGCTTTCACAAAAAGCTTTATCTGAATTTAATGCCGGATTGTATTTCCAATTATATGAGTGCACAAGCATATTGAAGTTTATTTTAACAGACACAGGGGCATGATCAGAAATTAAAATATTATAATCTGAACTGACAACATTGGTAATTAAATTGGAATCAACGAGAAAATAATCAATCCTAGTAAAACTGCCATGTACCTGGGAGAAAAAGGAGTACTGTCTGTCCAAGGGATGTTGATGCCTCCAAATATCCACTAAATTTAGCGATTTAATAAGATTATTTAGGACTGGCACAGATTTTAACATGGGAGCAGTTGTAATGGAAGATCTATCAAGATGAGGGTCTAGGAAACAATTAAAATCACCTCCTATAATAGTGTTAGTTATTCTGTTCCGCAACAAGACGAAAGATTTTACAGAAGAAATCTGGACTGTCAAAATTTGGAGCATATACATTTAAAAGGTCCAATGGCATAGAGTTTATGGTACCTGTTAC
The DNA here is from genome assembly GCA_020510985.1 of Pholidichthys leucotaenia. NCBI lineage: Eukaryota > Metazoa > Chordata > Actinopteri > Cichliformes > Pholidichthyidae > Pholidichthys > Pholidichthys leucotaenia. The sequence continues at coordinate 65,470,863 of CM035840.1, forward strand.
AAGCACAAATCTCCCACCTGGATCGGTCACCATAGACTTGAATACAAAAGGTATAGTTCTGCGCACTAAGATGGCCACTCCTCTGGCCTTGGAGGAAAAGGTAGATTGATAAACCTGGGATATCCATAAGGCTCTCAACCGTCTCTGTTCTGTGGGGTGAATATGGGTTTCCTGTAAGAAGATTATATCAGAGGACAATGATTTCAGATGTGAAAATACTTTTACTCTTTTGAGAGCTTTCCCCAAACCCCTACAGTTCCATGATGTGAACGTGAGATGACTCGCACCCGATCCAGAAGAACCAGCTTGCATTCAAAAATTAAATTTAAAAAAAAATATATGGGCTTAGGCAGTAAATGGCTACACTGGCAGGCAAACCAAACAAAGAACAAATTAAAAAAGAAAAACATATTATAAAAACCCATTCCCTTAGCGCCGCAAAAAACAGGAACAAAGCGGCAAAACCCACTAATACTTGGGAGACTGCTGGGTAACGGACACAATTTTGCATTTCAGCAAACCACCAATGGAACCGCGCAGTCTTCTAATGTAAATCAATTAACTGAAAGAGAGCTACACACAAAGACAATATAATTAACTTGGAATATGCCATCAAAAAAGGGCGAGGCAGAATAAAGTGCAGTATTAGAGTGGCGTCAACAGCTGTATAATTTAAACAATGTGCACTTCGCCAGTTATACTGTCAGTCAGGGAGTTGGCAAACCTCTCTGCATCCGCCGGAGTGTTAAACACTTTAACTTCTCTGTTGTGGACGACCTGAAGTTTGGCTGGAAACCGTAGAGAACACTTGGCGCCGGCATCAATCCTTGTCTAATATTTAAATTTGTTTGGTGATCTGAAACATTTAAGTGTGACTAACATACAAAAAAATGAGAAATCAGGAAGGGGCCAAACACTTTTTCACACCACTGTATATGGAGGACAGAATTTGACAGATTATTACAAAAATAAGGAACAACAATTATAAGCTGGTTCCTATTAGTGTCATGGATGCATACTGAACCTGAGGCCACTTGGAGAGTGCATACCTTCACCGAGGTTGTTTGTCCACTGATTAAAATGTGTCAAAAGTTAGAGCTGCATACTGGTCTGAATCTGGCCCAAAATGTATTGGGTTCATCCTTGGGCTAAGGCCATCCTCTGATTAAAAATCCATTCTTTAGTTTTTGGGTGATCCTGCTATCAGTCAAACAAACCAGCAGCAATGAACAGATTGCCTTTTTGGCAAAGGTAAAGTATCTGAAACAACACAGTCCTCTGTGGGGGACCCCCCCCCCCCCCACACACACACACAGAGTCCTAAACCTCCAGTAGTTCTGCCACCTTGTTAGGTTTAAAACTGGCTAAAAACTAAAAGGAAACATGAAGTATAGATTCAGATTTTTCTTTTCTGTTTTCAGGTGCTGTCACCTTACAACATGCATCCTCGTTTTTCAGCTCTCTTATGGTTGGAAGAGCTGCATGCTGAAAAAGAAATGAAAGAATTCACAATCAATGGCACCATTCTACGCAAAGGATCGGACTACCTACACCTTGAGGTTCTTGGATTGGCTGAAGGTCGACCTAGTCTTAATATAGGTGAGGTGACCTATGGCTGTTTTTCATCTGTGATGTTGCTTATTCTTCATGCAGCACAAGTATTGACATGTTTCTTCTACAGGAGACAAAGTAATGCTGAAGAAACCACAGAGCAATGGCATTGTAATGGAGTATATTAGCTTTGTCAAAGAGGTATGGATTCATCTTGTATACTTTCCTTGTTTTAGTTGTCATAGTTACTTTATGGGATTTAATCTAATGCTCAGTTTAAACACAGATTAATAATGAGGATGTGAGTTTGAGAGTAAACACAGACTTTCAACACAACTACCTTGGAGAGCCACTTGATGTTGAGTTTTCTTTCAACAGGTAACGTTTGGTTTTTGGCTATATAAATATTATGTTTTTGCATTTTTACCTGGACACAATGTTATTATTGCACTGTCCTTGTGTTTCTACCACTTCATCACCAGGCTGACCATGAGGCGGTGTCACAGTGCACTTGATCAGACAAAAGAATTTGGGGAGGGTAAGTTGTTTTAATTGGTGTTTAGCACAATGTTTTTTGCTGAAGTACATTTGTGAATAGCTGATGTACAGTTAAGCACAGAAATATTTGGACAGTGACACAATCTTCATGATTTGGGCTCTGCATGCCACCACATTGGATTTGAAATGGAACAACTACAACGGAATTGAAGTGCAGACTTTAAGGTTTAATTCAAGGGGTTGAACAAAAATATATGATTAAACATGTAGGAATTGTAGCCATTTTTATACAAACGCTCCTCATTTCAGGGGCTCAAAAGTAATTGGACAAATAAACATAACCCTAAGTAAAATGTTACTTTTCAATATTTTGTTGAGAATCCTTTGCAGGCAATGACTTGCCTGAAGTCTGGAACCCATGGACATCACCAAACGCTGGGTTTCCTCCTTTGTGATGCTGTGCCAGGCCTTTACTGCAGCTGTCTTCAGTTGTTGCTTGTTTGTGGGTCTTTCTGCCTTAAGTTTTGTCTTGAGCAAGTGAAATCCTTGCTCGATTGGGTTGAGATCTGGTGATTGACTCGGCCATTGCAGAATATTCCACTTCGTTGCTTTAAAAAACTCCTGGGTTGCTTTTGCAGTATGTTTTGGATCATTGGTGAAGCGCCATCCAATCAACTTTGCTGCATTTGGCTGGATCTGAGCAGAAAGTATATCCCTATACACTTCAGAATTCATCCGGCTGCTTCTGTCTTTTGTCACATCAATAAACACAAGTGACCCAGTGCCATTGGAAGCCATACATGCCCATGCCATCACACTGCCTCCACCATGTTTTACAGAAAATGTAGTGCTTTGGATCATGAACTGTTCCAATTCTTCTCCAAACTTTCTTCTTCCCATCATTCTGGTACAGGTTGAGCTTAGTCTCATCTGTCCAAAGAATGCTGTTCCAGAACTGGGCTGGCTTCTTCAGCTGTTTTTTGGCAAAGTCAATTCTGGCCTTTGTATTTTTGAGGCTGATTCTTGGGTTGCACCTTGTGGTGAATCCTTTGTATTTACTCTCATGAAGTCTTCTCTTTATGGTAGACTTAGATACTGATACACCGACTTCCTGGAGAGTGTTCTTCACTTGAGTGGATGTTGTGAAGGGGTTGTTCTTCACCATGGAAAGGATTCTGTGATCATTCACCACTGTTGTCTTCCGTGGACATCCAGGCCTTTTTGAGTTCCCAAGCTCACCAGTGCACTCTTTTTTTTCCTCAGAATGTACCAAACTGTTGATTTGGCCACTCCTAACATTTCTGCTATCTCTCTGATGGATTTCTTTTTTTATTTCAGCCTCAGGATGGTCTGTTTCACCTCCATTGAGAGCTCCTTTGACCGCATGTTGTGTGTTCACAGCAACAGCTTCCAAATGCAAACGCCACACCTGGAATCAACTCCAGACCTTTTACTGCTTAATTGATGACAGGTTAACGAGGAAAGAGCCCATGCAGCCTTGTCTTTTTTTTTTTTTTTTTTTTGCAGCCTTCTGAGTCAATTGTCCAATTACTTTTGGTCCCTTGAAAAAGAGGCTGCTACGTATTAGAGCTGTAATTCCTAAACCCTTGCTCCAATTTGGATGTGAATACTGTCAAATTACAGCTGAGAGTGTGCACTTTAAGCCCATATTGATTATATAATTGTATCCTGAATATGTTTTCGTAAACAGCTAAAATAACAACTTGTCACTGTCCAAATATTTTTGGGCCTAACTGTAAATAGGGGTGTGCCACATTGTATTGTTCACAATAATACCTGCATAATTTTTGATACTGGTGTAAAAATGAAAATTACGATATTTGGGGTCCGTTATGCTGCCAGCAGAAGTCACGCGTTACCATAGAAATGACAAAAAAAAAACATGGCGGGAGAAGTGGCGCTCTGTGCTTGGAACGTCTGCGTGTGGTTGTGAAGAAGTAATTTAATTTTAAGGCTGTTTCAGACTGCTGCCTTTTAAAAAAACAAAAACAAAAAAACCAAAAAAAAAAAACCAAAAAAAAAAACAGTGCAGCAATGCAGATAATCTGCCTGCGTTTTTTCCTGGACGTCAAGAACACGACTTCAGTGAAAAGTTTTACTTCACCCTGAAGCAGTGCTGTTGACGTCCAGACCCTGAAGTCTCCGGAGGTTTATTTTCGTTCCCTTGTGACTGCTCCAGCTTGATTTATTCAACCAACTGTGGGGAAAAAAAAAAAAATCCGTTAACAGCCCCAGGAGTTGTCTGTGCAACGGAGATTATTAACGTGGGTAAATTGAGAGAAAGAGAGAGAGACGGGAGGTTTGATGCAGTGCTTGTTTACCTGCAGAAGTGTCTAGTAGTTTAGTGGAAACGGCTCACAGGTAAGGCCAAATGATGAAATAATACTTTTAAATAAGCCCATTCCCTCCCTGTTTTAGCTCAGGTAGGTTCATTTTGTCTTCTTTTTTTTTCCACAATATTTTTATTGCACCTTTTTTTTTTTTTACAAACATAACACAAACAATCAGACACTAACACTAAAGTAATGAAAAAAAAAATAGTAAAAAAAACCCACCAACAACCACTAACAAGAACAGGTCTTCAACAATGCTCCTCTGTTTAGTCTAGGCAATCCATTACATAAGTATACATATTATACATTCACCAGTTTGGAATTTACAAGGTCCACACACATCATTCACCTTCTTATTCAAAAGTTATGTTTAAATTCTTTACATAATCAATGAAAGGTCTCCATATATTCTCAAACACAATTTCCTTTGATTTCAGTATATATGTTATTCTTTCTAGTGGAAGGTTTGTTAACATCTGTTTTAACCACTGAGTCACAACTGGTCTGAGTCTTTTTCCACAATAGTGCAATACATTTTTTGGCATTAAGCAAACCGAGGTCTATGAATGCTCATTCACTCTTATTAAAGTTATGTTTTTCTGGATACAGATCCAACAAAAACAGTTTAGGGTTGAATGTGAATTGTTTTGAAATTATTTTTTCAATTGTTACCCTCACCTCTTCCCAAAACATTCTAATTTTCCTACATTCCCATACACAATGAAATAAGGTTCCTTTACTTTCCATACATTTTGTGCACGTATCTGGTATGTTTTTGTCATATCTATTTAATTCCACCGGTGTAACATACATCCGCATTAACCATTTAAAATGTATCAATTTAAGACGTACATTTATTGATTTGGTTTGAGCTTCTGTACAAGCCAGTTCCCATTGTTCCTCTGAAATTTCAATTTGCAGGTCTTCTTTCCAATAATTCAATCTTTTCTGTGAGTTTTCACTTGAAGATGGTGTCGATGAATTATAAAACTCTAAAATAATACCCTTTCTCTTACTATCTTTCGTCAAAATTTTTTCCAAGGATGAATAAATAGGTCGAGTGAGAGCATTGTTTTGATTTGATCGAATAAAGTTCCTAAGCTGAAGATATTTAAAAAAATGTGTTCTATTAAGATTAAATTTGATCCTCAGCTCTTCAAAAGACATTGTTATCTGAACATGACAGATATAAATCTTGAATCTTTTGAATCCCTTTTAAATTCCATACTTATACAGCATCTGCTCTCCCTGGTTTAAAATATTGATTACCCCATATTGGGCTAAATTGTGACAGTAAATGTGGTTCTTTTAAATATTTTTTAGTTTCACACCATATTTTGATCATATGCTTAACAAATGGATTTTTAACTTGTTTCTGTAATTTTTTTGCTGAGTCTGAGTATATGAATTCTTCCCACAGTTAACTTAAATACTGTAACTACTACAACTCCTTCTATTGATGTCTGTCTTGATGAGTTTACTCCAATCGACCTTTGTGAGTTAGACAAAATAGGTTTTCTCATCCAAACCTTCAACTTGTCTTTTAGACCCTATTCCTACCAGGTTATTTAAAGAAGTCTTCCCACTTATTGGTAGCTTTATTCTTCATATAATCAATTCTTCATTAACTTTAGGCCATGTACCGCAGGCTTTTAAAACGGCTGTAATTAAACCCTTACTCAAAAAGCCAACGCTAGATCCAGGAGCTTTAGCTAACTATAGACCAATCTCTAATCTCCCTTTCATTTCAAAAATCTTAGAAAGAGTTGTTGCTACGCAATTATTTGACCACCTGCAGGGAAATGGTTTATTTGAGGAGTTTCAATCTGGGTTTAGAATCCATCATAGCACTGAAACAGCCTTAGCGAAGGTCACTAACGACCTCCTCATTGCATCTGATAATGGACTAGTTTCTGTACTTGTCCTTTTAGATCTTAGTGCAGCTTTTGATACTATTGATCATAATATTATACTTGATAGATTAGAACACTATGTTGGACTTAATGGAACTTCGTTGCAGTGGTTTAGATCTTATTTATCTGATAGGTTCCAGTTTGTTCATGTAAATGATGAGTTTTCTCTCAGCTCAAAGCTTAGTCATGGAGTTCCACAGAGATCTGTGCTTGGCCCTACTCTTTTTAGTTTATATATGCTTCCGTTAGGTAACATTATTAGAAAGCACTGTATACATTTTCACTGTTATGCAGATGACACACAATTATACCTGTCAATGAAGCCAGATGATACTAATCAATTAGCCAAGTTAGAAGCCTGTCTTAAGGAAATCAAAGTTTGGATGACTTGTAATTTCCTGCTATTAAATTCAGATAAGACTGAAGTCATTCTTGTTGGTCCAAAAAACCTTAGAAATTCCTTTCCAAATCAAACTTTCAGTTTGGATGCAGTTACTCTTTCTCTTAATAGCTCTGTGAGGAACCTTGGAGTTATTTTTGATCAGGATTTGTCCTTCAATTCACATATTAAATTTGTTTCTAAGACTGCCTTCTATCATTTGCGTAATATTGCCAAGATTAGGAGCATCTTGTCTCAGAGTGATGCTGAGAAGCTGATCCACGCTTTTGTTAGCTCGAGATTAGATTATTGTAATTCTTTATTATCAGGCTGTCCTAAAACATCTTTAAAAAGTCTTCAGCTGATCCAAAATGCTGCAGCAAGAGTTTTAACAGGTACTAGAAAGAGAGATCATATCTCTCCGGTTCTGGCCTCCCTTCATTGGCTTCCCATAGAGTTTAGAATTAAGTTTAAAATCCTTCTTCTTACTTACAAAGCTCTAAACAATCAGGCTCCTTTTTATTTAAAAGATCTGATACTACCGTATCATCCTAACGGAGCACTATGCTCCCAAAATGCAGGTTTACTTGTAATACCTAGAATCTCCAAAAGTACAATGGGAGGCAGAGCCTTCAGTTATCAAGCTCCTCTCCTGTGGAATCAGCTGCCAATCTGGATTCGGGAGTCAGACTCGATCTCTGTTTTTAAGAATAGGGCTAAAACCTACCTTTTTGATATAGCCTACAATTAGGGAGGGATCATGTGTTTCTGAACCCTCCCTTAGTTATGCTGCTAATAGGTTTAGTCAGCCGGGGGACCTCCAGTAATGCACTGGGCCTCACTCCTTTCCTCACTCTCTATGAAATATTTTTTTTTTTGCTGGTCATTAACATTTGTTTGTTCTCTCCCATAGATTGAGTCCCCATCGTGCTGTTTGCTCTCTACATGTCTGTTCTTTTCTTCTTCTCTGTCCCCTCACCCCCCAGCCAGTCGCAGCAGATGACTGCCCCTCCCTGAGCCTGGTTCTGCTGGAGGTTTCTTCCTGTTAAAAGGGAGTTTTTCCTCTCCACCGTCGCCAAGTGCTTGCTCACAGGGGATCGCCTGATTGCTGGGGTCTTTCTGCAACTGTGGGGGTCCTCCCTACAGTTGATAGTGCTATGAGATGACTGTTGTTGTGAAATGGCGCTATATAAATAAAGTTGAATTGAATTGAATGAATATGGGAAGAGGTAAAGCTAAATTGTATGATTCAATTTCAGTCCAGTGAGGGAGATCATTTGATGAAAAATATGTCATAGACCACAGTTGTGCTGACCAGTAATACAACATAAAGTTTGGACATTTCAGACCTCCACGATCAAATGGTAAATATAGTAAGGACAGACGTAATCTAGCCTTCCTGTTGTTCCATATAAATTCCACTAACTTTTTTTTAATTCTTGAGAATAGATCTGAAGGTGGTGGTAAAGGAATGTATTGAAATAAAGTATTTTAGGTAAGATATTTTAAGTATATTGATTCTCCCTATCATCGACATTGGTAGTGACATCATCTCTGAATTAACTCATTAATGTCTGTCATTAAGGCTTCATAGTTGGCACTGGCGACTAATTCTAGCTGAGGCACAATTTGAATTCCTAAATATTTAAACTGATTTACAACATTGAATTGATTTACCTCAGGAGCTGGGTGATTTCTCTGGGTCTCATTTAGCATCAATATTGAAGATTTAGTTTTATTTATTTTATATCCTGATATTTCCCCAAAATTCTTTATTAAATTCAACAAGGTCGGAATTGATTTTTTTAAGATTCGACATAAACAAAATTATGTCATCGGCATATAGGGAGATTTTATGTTCTGTTGGTCCAACTTTAATTCCATATATTTGTAGATGTAAACGTACTGCCATCGCTAAAGGTTCAATTGCCATAGTAAACAATAAAGGTGAAAGTGGACAGCCTTGTTGACATCCTCTATTGATCTTTGATTTTGAGATATTGCTGTTTGTTAGGATTTCTGCTGTAGCATTATATATTATCTGAACCCGTTTTATGAAATTATTTCCAAGTCCAAACCTTTGTAAGACTTCAAAAAGAAAGGGCCATTCGACCCTATCAAAGGCCTTTTCGGTGTCCAATGATAGGAGAGCTGTATCCGGTGCTTCTTTATTAGAATAAATAATATTAAATAGTCTTCTTACATTATGGAAGCCTTGTCTTCCCTTTATAAAGCCATTCTGATCTCGGTTAATAATATTTGGTAATATTTCTTGTATTCGTCTTGCTAAAATTTTACAGATTATCTTAAGGTCAGCATTTAATAGACTTATTGGTCTCATATTTTCACATTTATTAGAAGGTTTACCTGGTTTTGGCAACAGTATAATTAAGGCATTATTCATGTATGGTGGTAAATTACTATTTTGAAATGCTTCTAAAACCATTTCCAAAAAAGGTTTTATTTTATTCTTAAATTTTTTATAAAGATCAACTGGAAGACCATCTGGTCCTGCACTTTTTCCTGATTTCATATTATCAATGGCTAGCCCAACTTCTTCTTGGCTAATTTTAGACTCCAGTATCTCCCTGTTTTCATTTGGAATACATGGTATAGATAGTCCATCCAAAAACCCATTTAGTTTTGTTAAGTCAGTTTCATTTTTTGTATCATATAATTTTTCATAGTAATCTCTAAAGGCTCTATTAATTTCTAAAGGATCTAAAACTACCTGTCCGTTACTTATAATACTGGTAATTGGTGTTTTAAATTCTAATTGTTTAATCTGCCATGCCAATAATTTTCCTGATTTTTCACCTTGTTCATAAAAAGATTGCTTCAATCTTAGAAGACTCAAGGCAGCTCTATTCACTGATTTTTTTGTCATATTCAGCTCTCAGAATCAGTAATTTGTTCTCTAACTTTGGGTCACTTCCTGCATACACTTTTTCTTGAAGAATTTTTAGTTTATGTTCCAATTGGACACTCTCCTCTCGAGTCTTCTTAGATTTTGAACCTGTATAATGATAATAATAATATATCCCCTAATAAAAGCTTTGAAAGCCTCCCACTTTATACATGCTGATGTTTGTGTAGTATTGATATCAAAGAGCTCATCTGTTTTTCTATGTACTTAACAAATTCCTCATCCTGAAGCCATTTATGCTGAAATTGCCACCTACCTGGTTCCTTTGTTAATTTCTTATCTACATATATGAGACAACAGGGTGCATGATCAGAGATCACAATATTATCATAAAAGCAGTTTTGAATCTTGGACCTTAATTCTGTGGAGATCAAAAAGTAGTCAATACGTGAGAATGTCTTGTAGGTATTAGAATAACAAGAATAGGCTTTAACTTGTGGTTTCATTTCTCTCCATATATCTAGCAATCTCAATTCTTTCATAAAATGCTTAATGATCCTGCATCCATTGTGCGTACAGTCCAGTCCTGTTGATCCATCTATACCGGGGTTCAATATACAATTAAAATCCCCTGCTATTATATGTTGCCCTGTAAGTGATAAGATAAGAAATAAATTGGCAAAGAACTTTTGATCATCTATATTGGGACCTGTATAAGTTCACCAGATTTATATTTTCTAATGGCAAAGATCCTTGAATAATTAGATATCTTCCAAATTTGTCTCCACATTTTTCACTTGAAATGGGACTGATTTATGTATGAGAGTCATAACTCCCCTGGCTCGAGATGAAAATGAGGTGAATACACTTCCTTGCCATCTACTCCTAATTCTTTTTACATCCTCCTCTATTAGATGAGTTTCTTGTAAAAACACAATTTTTGAACCTATGTCTTTTATTTTATTCATAACTTTAATTTTTTTTAAATTTTGTAGACCTCTGCAATTCCATGAAGTTAAATTAAGATTAACGCTTTGGTCTATGATCAATAGGGAGTTTGGGATTACCTCGCAATATAAACATGCTCATACAGAGAAGCAAAAACATGAGTGGTTGAACATTCATCCTACAAACTACACACAAACAAATTCCCCCTTCCCACATTCGTGGTGATCCCCCCCCCCAAAATCAAAAAAAAAATTCTGTCTCCCGATATAGCCATCGACCGCTCCACATCCACGAGGACCAGCCAAAGCCACTCCTTCTTCATCCTCCCAATCACCCTAACTCTACTGCTTTAAATGACGTAACATTGACTCTCTTCTGTAGTTTTCCAACTTAACTCCAAAATTTTATAGCAACTTTGTACATCATAGGTTTTTTTTTTTTTTGTTGTTGTTGTAATACAATCTATATTTTGTAAACTTGCTATATGCTTCAGATCAGTTAGATGCCTGTGCAAATGCTTAAATATTCTACCTTATATTTCATTCATGTTTAGCTCCCACTAGTCTCTTCTTGGATCTTCTTGATGAACTCCTGCGCCTCCTCAGGGGTCTTGAAGATGTGTGTTCTGCCCTTATACGTGACCAGCAGTCTTGCAGGGTGAATTACTCCATGACGAATCCCAAGGTTGCGCAGCTCTTTACGGACGGGGTCAAACTGCTTCCTCAACCGTTGAATTCCTGTGGCCAAATCTGGGTAGAACCGCACCTGTTGATCCTGGTATTTAATTTCTCCTTTGGCTCGCACCACGTCGGAGATCGTCATCCTGTCTCTGTACGCTGAGGAACTTCATAATTAACATCCTCGGTGCTGCATTATTATCTCTCTGTGGTCCAATTCGGTGGGCGCTTTCTAAAACAGCTGATGATTGCAGCTCCGTGTTATTCAGCGCTTCTGGAATCCACTTTTCCAAAAAGGAACACGGGTCCCGACCCTCGGTTCCCTCCGGTAGACCCACCAGCCTCAGGTTGTTCCGTCTCGACCAGGACTCCAAGTCCAGGACATTATCTTCCAGACATTTATTTTTTTTTTCCCAAAGTGCGCACCTTTAATTGAAGGCCGGCGACGTCATCTTCAGCACTGGAAACTCGAAGCTCCACCTGCGCCACTCGTTCCACACAGTCACCCAATTCCTTTCTCATTCCTTCCAACGCTGCCATAATCCCATCAAATTTAGCGGAAAAGTCTGCTCTCATTGAACTAATGGCAGCGAGCACTGCACCTGTGCCGTCGCCCGCAGTCACCGCACCGCTGCTAGCTTCTTCCGCCATATCTGGAGCTTTATCTGCTGCGTCACGGACGTGAAAGTCCGTTAATTTGGACTGTTTCGGCGGTTCAATTTTTCCTCCATCTGATTTCCCAGCCTTAGGCTTCACCAGCATATCCTTGCCCAAACGCTGGGATAGGTTCTGTTCCAAATAAGTTATTTGCCGATTTTTTTTTTTTTTTTTTCTCTAGGAGCAGAGCAGAGTGATACGTGGCCGCCATAACCGGAAGTCATTTTGTCTTCTTTTAATTATTTACCTGTTGTTCTTATTAAAGACAAAAATAGATGTTTTTAAGAAGGTAAAAATGTCTCCTTTCTATTTTTGTCTTTAAGAACAAAAGGTAAACCCTCCCTGTTTTATTTAGACCTTCTTTCTGACCTGGTGAAATAACAGACTAAATTAATAGAATATGTTAAAATGACCAAAACCCCCTCATGCCCCAGAGCATAGAAATGAGATGAAGACGGAAGTAATGTGGTGAATGATGTCTGTGGTTGTATCACACTGCTGTAGCTGCTTATACTGTAGTTTAGGGTTTGTTTTTAAATGTAATAAATAGGTTGCATAACCATAGCTAAATTGCTCTTACATTCATAAGGCAATGTTTTCAGGACTATTCAGATGTTTTAAGAAAAAACTAATTTTCAAAACTACGTTCTGTATGTAGTCTGCAGTACCAGCTTTACTCTGATCTGCTTGTTACCGTTCTCTCCTAAATTTGTATTCTCATTTTTTAAATATCTTTTTGAATGAATGAATGAATCTTTATTTCGGATAGAATAAAAGTAAAGATTAAAAAGAAACAGAATAATATAACAAAGGGGAAAAAAGAAAAAAAAAAAACACCCAACAAGGTCAAATTAAACAATAACTCCTCTGATTATACAGTTCAACATAAGTTATCCAAAATGGGTGATGGCTGAAGCCGCAGCTTGTATTGCCCACCCATATTCCATCCAAGAATTCAAAAGAAAAACAAAACGAGCGATTACAATTCGGAACAAAGCTAAGATAAAATGTGACAAAACTAAGCAACAGCACAACACAGACTGGATATGACAATCCTTATGTGATTTTACATGTCATCTTGTATATATGTTTGGAGTATTTCTTCCTTTAGTTTTTGTTTAAATTGTCCAAGTGTTGTACATGATTTTAATTCAGGTCCAAAAGTGTTCCACAATCTGACTCCTTGCACAGAAATACAGTGTTGCTTGGTGGTAGTTCTCACTGAGGGTTTTTGAAATATACTTGTTCCTCTGAAATATTGTTTCTCCCTTATTTGGAACAACTTTTGGATATTTGCAGGCAGTGATAGATTCTTTACTTTAAACATAATTAGTGCAGTTTTAAAGTCAACCAGATCTTTCAACTTGAGAGCTTTTAGTTTAAGAAAAAGTGGGTTTGTTGGTTCCCTGTAAGCAGCTTTGTTATTCTAATAGCTCTCTTCTGAAGCATAAAGACTGGATATGTTTGTTTTATATGTATTTCCCCATACTTCAGTGCAATATGTCATGTATGGGAGTATTAATGAATGATTAGATTAGATTCAACTTTATTGTCATTACACATGTATGAATACAAGGTAACGAAACACAGTTTAGCATCCAGTCAGAAGTGCAAAGGACAGCAGTGCAGTATATACGGTAATTAACAGTATGTGCAATTTAAGCAAATATATGCAAATATATGCAGCAGTGCAGAAAGTTAAGAGTACTGTTATGTGCAAATAATGTGCAATAAGTTAGATGTAGTTATGCAGTTATGTACAGGTGAGGATGGTAAAAGATGATGGTAGGAGAGTCAGCGGGGAACTAAGTTCAATAACGTGACTGCTGTTGGAAAGAAACTGTTCCTAAACCTGCTGGTTCTAGTCCGAAGTTCTTCTGAAACGTCTTCTGGAGGGGAGAAGCTGGAACAGTCCATGAGCAGGATGGTTGGAGTCCCTAAGAATGCTGTGTGCCCGGTGCAGACATCTTTTCCTGTAGATGTCCTCTATAGCTGGAAGTGGAGTCCCTGTGATGCGTTGTGCGGTTTTCACCAGCTGCTGCAGCGCCTTGCGGTCACCTACAGAGCAGCTCCCATACCAGACTGTGATACAGTTGGTCAGGGTGCTCTCTATCACGCAGCGGTAGAAGTTGCCCAGGATGTCAGTTGACAGATGGTTCTTCTTCAATGTCCTCAAGAAGAAGAGGCGCTGATGGGCCTTCTTGATCAGGCTGGTGGTGTTAACTGACCAGGACAGGTCCTCCGAGATGTGGGTCCCCAGGAATTTGAAGCTGGGGACACGTTCAACAGCTATGCCATTGATATGGATGGGGTCATGTCTCGTCCCTCTCCTTCCTGTAGTCCACTATGAGCTCCTTGGTTTTGCTGGTGTTAAGGAGCAGGTTATTGTCAGCGCACCAAGTAGCCAAGTGCTCAACCTCTGCCCTGTAATCTGACTCGTCGTTGTCCCTGATGAGTCCAATCACCGTGGTGTCATCTGCGAACTTTATGACGGAATTGGATCCATACATAGGCCTGCAGTCATGGGTGTAGAGGGAGTAGAGGAATGGGCTGAGCACACAGCCCTGTGGTACACCAATGTTGAGTGTGATGACGGAAGAGCGGTTGGGGCCTGACCTAACATGCTGGGGTCTGTTGGTCAGAAAATCCATGATCCAGCTGCAGGTGGAGGTACTGATTCCCAGGTCCCCAAGTTTAGTGAGCAACTTGGAGGGGATAACTGTGTTGAATGCTGAGCTGAAGTCAATAAACAGCATTCTTGCGTAGGTGTTCTTGTCATCCAGGTGTGCGAGTACATAGTGCAGCGCTGTAGAAACCACATCCTCTGTACTCCTGTTGCTCCGGTAGGCGAACTGATGAGGGTCCAGTGTAGGGGGCAGGCCTTTTTTGAGCTGTGCCAAGACCAGTCGCTCAAAGCACTTCATGACTATGGGCGTCAGTGCCACAGGGCGATAGTCATTTAGGCACGATGGTGTTGAATGTTTCGGCACTGGTACTATTGAAGTGGTCTTGAAGCACGCTGGTACCACGGCCTGGGCCAGGGACAGATTGAAGATGTCTGTGAAGACCCCTGCCAGCTGCTCAGCGCATGCCCTCTGCACACGCCCAGGAATGCCATCAGGGCCAGCAGCCTTACGTACGTTGACATGACTCAGTGCATTACGAACGTCGGTGTGGGTGAGTGTGAGGTGGTGGAGGTCATCAGAGGGTGGGAAATTGATGTTCTTTTCGTTGTTGTCCTTGTCAAAACGAGCATAGACGTTATTTAGCTCATTGAGAAAGGGCACAGTCATGGCTATAGGTATGGAGTTGCTGGGCTTATAATCAGAGATAGCTTGAATGCCCTGCCACATACGTTGGGGGTCAGAGTCCCCAAAATGTTCCTCCACCTTCAGCTTGTAGCTGTGCTTGGCCTTCTTGACGCCCCTCTTCAGATCTGCCCTGGATGAACTGTAGGCCTGTGCATCACCAGATCTAAAGTCATTGTTATGTGCTTTTAGCAGAAGCCGCGGATGAACAGAGAAGTGCGGCTTCTGATTTGGGTACGTGGTGATCTGTCTTTCCGTGGTGACACTGTCAATAGTGGTGTTGATATGGTCCAGGACTGAGTGGGTGTAAGAGTTGATGTTTATGTGGGAGCCACAGGTAGCCTGAGAGATGAACATACTCCAGTCTGTGTTCCTAAACTTCTCCTGGAGTACAGAGTCAACCCCCTCTGGCCACACTTTGATGGTCCTCACTGATGGCTTCACCCGGTTGATGAGCGGTACATACTTGGGGGTAAGGAACAAGGATAAATGATCAGACTGACCTAGGTGGGGGAGGGGAGTTGCTGTGTAGGCTCCCACAATATTGGTGTAAACATGGTCCAATGTTTTGTCCCCTCTTGTGTGACAGGAGACATGCTGGTAGAATTTAGGAAGCACTGTCTTGAGGTTAGTGGTTAAAATCACCCGCCACAATAAATGCTGCCTCTGGGTGTGCAGTTTGTTGTTTGCTAATAGCTGCATGCAGTTCTTTCATAGCAAGCTTAGCATTAGCATCCGGAGAAATGTAAGCGGCTGTTATGATGGTACAAGTGAACTCGCGTGGCAGATAGGTCTACATTTAACCATGAGAAACTCCAGGTTAGCTGAGCAGTGTCTCTCAACAGTGACAGAGTTCGTGCACCAAGCCTTGTTAATATAAATGCACACTCCCCTCCCTCTTGTCTTACCGGAGTCAACTGCTGCTCTGTCTGCCCGGAGCGTATGTAGGCCGGCTAGCTCGATAGCATTGTCGGGTATTCCACTGTGAAGCCATGTTTCCGTAAAAATCATGATATTGCAGTTCATAAGTCTCTTATTGTTGGGGATCCGAAGCCGTAGTTCACTCATTTTGCTCGCCAGAGACCGTACATTAGCAAGGAAAATACTGGGTAGCGATAGCCGGTGCGGTGTTAGCTTTAGCTTAGCTCTTAGCCCATCGCGCTTACCCCTCCTTTGTTTACGGTCCTTACGCCGCCTGCGAGCACTTCCGGTCGGCCGGGAAGCCTGCCGAGCGTCGGGAATTCTCCAGAGCTCCAGGATGAGACGTAGATTCAGACGTAGGTTGCTGATAAAAAGATCGTTATCGTTGTTTTGTAAACCAATATTCAAAAGCTCATCTCGGGTGTAAGATGTAAAAGCAGAGCTGTTCTGAACGAACATACCCGAAATGAGCAGAAATAACACTGCTAATCCACAAAATCTGATAGGACGCTGAGCCTCGCGTTGTGCACGCGCCGCCATCTTGCGCCAATGATAGAGTATATAGTGTGGGTTGATTCAGCAAATATTTCACTCTGTGTAGTATTGCAATTGATTTAGATATTTTACCTTTAATATAATTAATATGTGACTTCCAACACAGTTTATCAATTATTACTCCAAGAAATTTAGTTTCGGATACCCTTTCAATCTCTACACCATTTACACTGAGTTTAGATACTAAGTTGTTGTGATGGTTGTTAAAAACTATAAGTTTTGTCTTACTTAAATTGAGCGTTAATTTGTTTGAATCAAACCACAGTTTAAGCTTTCCTAATTCCTTTCCGAGTGTATTCAAAAGTTGTTCCAAATTGCTTCCACTGCATAATAGATTAGTGTCATCGGCAAACGATATTGAATCCATTTTTTCCGAAACTTTACATATATCATTTATATACATATTGAATAACAGTGGCCCCAAAACTGAACCCTGTGGGACTCCACAAGTAACCTTCAGTAACTGAGTTTTTGTTACCAACACATACATACTGATATCTATTCTTTAAGTAACTACATAACCAGGACAGTGCTACCCCCCAATACCACAATTTTGTAGTTTCTTTAATAATAAATTATGATCCACTGTATCAAATGCTTTTTTTTTAATTTAAGTTTCTGTAAAAGGTATACACGTCATTACAGCATTGCATTTACATTTTCATCACGTTCCCTTTTTTTTGTTTTTTGACAACATTGGAAGACTAATTATTACAACACCCTTTTAAGTGAAAGAAAAAGAGAAATTAAAGAGAACAAAAAAAAACAAGAAAAAACAAAAGAGCAAAAAACAAAAAAATAAAAATAAATAAAAATAAGAGCATCTGAGTAGTGCTGGAACAAAGAGAGGTGCCATTATTGAAATGTTATTTGTCAAAGATTAGATCTAATGGAAGACACATATGCGATCAAGGGTTGCCAAAAGTTCAAGAACCCATCCATGTCCTGTCTCAGTGTGAATGTCAACTTTTCCATCGAGTAAATGTCTTGAATCACGTTAATCCAATCTTCAGGTGTAGGACAATCCTTCAACATCCATTTTTTAGTTGGGGCTTTTTTACTTGCCAATATTAAAACAGTGAATAAGTATTTTTCTCCTCGTCTTTCCAGTGAATCCGGTAGTAAACCCAAATACAAAGTTACAAAAGAAAAGGGGACTGTTATTTTGAATATTTTCCCCAATATTGTCTGTACATTGGTCCAATATTGGTGGATAACTGGGCATGACCAAAACGCATGAAAATGATTTGCAGTCTCTTCACCACACAAGCGCCAACAATTCAACCCCTTACGAGTAAATTTGTTTTGTGCAGGTGTTCTGAAAAATCTTACCAAATTTTTCCATCCAAATTCTCTCCACTGCAGGGATGAGGTACTTTTCCATTGTTGTTTATTTAGCTTTTCCCATATTTCCAGTTGTAAAGTGAAATTCCCCTCTTTTTCCCCATCTCTTTTATATATGATGTGTTGTCTCCTTTTAAGTCTTGAAGACCTTGGTATATTTTAGAAATGTATCTGATCCCTGGGATCCCTTTATATGCCATTAAGAAGACCTTCAGAACACCTGAC
The DNA here is from genome assembly GCA_020510985.1 of Pholidichthys leucotaenia. Taxonomy (NCBI): domain Eukaryota; kingdom Metazoa; phylum Chordata; class Actinopteri; order Cichliformes; family Pholidichthyidae; genus Pholidichthys; species Pholidichthys leucotaenia. The sequence continues at coordinate 65,489,059 of CM035840.1, forward strand.
TGGGCCCTTTCCAAATCCTCCTTTTTAAGTATTTTGTTTATGTGGTGTCTAAGCTGAAAGAACCTGTAAAGGTCTTGATTTATTAGACCTTGTTTTTTCAAATCTTCAAAACTTCTTAAAATTTGCCCTTTAAAAAAATCGTAATATTTTATCAGTCCGTTCTCTTTCCACTTTTTAAATCTAGTGTCTGTTTTATTAGGAGTAAAGTCTTGATCATAGGCAATCCATTGCAGAAATCGATAGGGTTCTTTAGTTTGATTCTCTCTATCTTGAACCAAATTTTTAGCGGGGTCTCTATCCACGGGTTAGTGTAGGGGGATGTCACTTGTTATTTGGCATTCCATCTCCTTCCATTGTGCAGTGTAGACTGGGTTACATATCTCTACTAAAGTTTTAATTTGTGCGGCTTTAAAATAGTCCCTGATATTTGACAGCGCAAGCCCACCTTTGTCTTTGTTTAGCTGTAGGGTTCTATATCTGATTCTAGGTCTCTTGCCCTGCTATATGAATCTTGAGATCCTTCTGTCCAGTTCTTGCCATGTTTTTTTGGGAGGTTCTACCGGTATTGTTTGGAAAAGGTATAGAAGACGTGGAAGTATATTCATTTTGACTGCTTCAATTCTTTGTGCAGTACCCAAGAATGGTATCATATTCCGTCTTGCTAGATCAGATTTTATTTTTGCCACCAGTGGATCATAGTTTAGTGTTATAATTTTGTTGAGTTGTTTTGGGATATTGACCCCCAGATATTTCATAGATTCCATCTCCCAGTTAGTTTTGAGTTTGCTTAGTAAATATTGATTTGGGTCATAGTTGAATGTTAAAACTTGGGTTTTATGCATGTTTAATTTGTACCCCGATAAATCTCCATACTCTGAAAAAACTGAGATTAGTTCTGGAAAAGAGGTGTCCAACTGCCCCAGGTATATTAAAATGTCATCAGCAAAGAGTGCTATTTTATGTTCCTTCTGACCAAGTGTAATACCTTGAATTTTTTGATTCTGTCTTATCCATTGGCTCAGAGGTTCTATGAAGATTGCAAAGAGCAGTGGAGACAAGGGGCAGCCCTGACGACATCCTCTTTCCAGCTCAAAAGATGATAATTTACCATTAATCCTTATTTTAGCTGTTGGTTTTTTATATAATGCCTGGATAGTTCTAATGAAGTTATGAAAATTGAAACTGGATAAGATTCTATATAGGAAAGACCAGTCAACCGAATCAAATGCTTTTTCAGCATCTAATCCCAATATGGCTGCATTTAAGTTATATTTTTTTATATGATGAATTATGCGTAAAGTGCGTCTAATGTTGTCTTGTGTCTGTCTTTGTCTTATAAAACCTGTTTGGTCTAAATGAATTAAGTCTGTCAGTATATTTTCTAACCTTTTGGCAAGGAGAGTGGTAAAAAGCTTATAGTCCTGATTTAACACATTGATTGGTCTGTAGTTGGAGCAGTCTAGTTTATCCTTTTCAGGTTTAGGTATGACTGCAATGACCCCTTCTCTCCAGGAGGGGGGGATTTCCCCTGTGTGGAGGACATAGTTAAATGTTTTCAGGAGGAGAGGAGATAGTTGCTTTTTAAAGGTTTTGTACCACTCTGCTGTATAGCCATCTGCTCCTGGGGATTTGTTAGCTTTAAGTTTCATAATTGCTTTTTCTAATTCTTTAGGTTGTATTTCTGACAGTAGTGTTTTATTTTGTGACTCAGTAAGTTGGGGAAGGTTCAATGTGTTTAGGAATGCTTCGGATGCGTTTTTATGTTTTTTTGAGGGAGTACAAGTTCTTGTAGTAGTTCTCGAAGCTTTTAAGAATATCCTGAATTCTAAATTTTATTTCCTTTGATACTGGGTCTCTGATTTTGTAGATTGCTCTCTCCGTTTGTTGTTTCCTCAATTTATTGGCTAGTAATTTTGCCGATTTGCTGCCTGCTTCATAGTATTTTTGTTTCAGAAATGTAAGTTTCTTCTGGATTTCTATTGTGTAGATCTCATTTGTTTTTTAATTTCCTTAATTTTGAGCAAGTCATTAGAATGAGTGTTGTCTTTGTGCTCTTTTTCTAGGTTCTTAAGTTCTGACTCTGTGGTTAGTTTTTCTTGTCTCAGTTTCTTTTGGATTGCCAGTTTTGCAATAATCTTTCCCCTTATTACAGCTTTGCATGCGTCCCACAGTATTAAAGGGGATACTTCTCCATTATCATTTTCTTCCAAAGATCTGAGAATATCTGATTCCAATTCATCTTTCAGTGGTCCTTTCAGGACATTTGAATTTAACCTCCAAGAAAATGTAGTATTTGCGTACTTTTGGATACTTAAGTCCATATACGTAGATTGGACTGTGGTCAGAGAGATCAGTCCTATTTTACATGTTTTTACTCTTCCAATGTCTCTATTAAACATAAAAAAATAGTCAATCCTTGAGTATGATGAATGTGGTGCTGAGTAAAATGTATAATCTTTTACACTGGGGTTGAATTCCCTCCACACGTCACAGATTCCCATTTCTTTTAGTAGCATCCGAGTTTTCCTACTTTGTGTTATTTTGATTTGGAGAATTAACTGATGCATCCCAGTATGGATTCAGTCTTAGATGGGAGTCTCCACCACATATCACTAACCCTTGGGCTTTAGTTATCATTAGGTCAAATACATTTTTATAAAATTTCCAGTTAGCCCCTGGAGGTGCATATACATTCAGCAGGGTGATATCTTCTCCCTCTAGCCGCCCAAGTACCATACTGTATCTCCCTTCTTTATCTTTGTGTTCTGATTTTTTTTCAAATATAATTTTGGTTGAGATCAATGTCGCTACTCCCCTCCTCCTCCCCGACTTATATGAAGATGAAGAGATCATTTTAAACCCTTGTCTATTGAGTTTAGTGTGCTCCACGTCTGTTAGGTGGGTTTCCTGTAAAAATATTATTCCTGCTTTCTTTTTTCATTTTGCCTAGAATCTTGGATCTTTTAACTGGATTCAGGATCCCTTTTACATTATATGACATTATTTTTGGTTACACCCTGTTTCTCCATTGTGTTTTATTTAGTATAACAATGTGGTGGCCCTCTTTTATGCTACTCAGAAACTGAAAGAACATCAAGAACATAAAAAACATTAAGAACATAATATATAAAACTTTAAAACAAAAAACTGACAAAAGATCTTCCTGAGCTGAGGTCTTTTTAGTGACCTTAGAAGAGCCATGATGGTGTGTTGGCTCTGAGGGAAATTCCTCAGATTTCGTTACGTGCTGAGGGCCCTGTCTTACCCCCGTAAGTTGTCCCATGTTTTTAACGTGAATTTCAGATCCCAATCCGAACTTGTAATGATTTTTTTTTTTTTTTTTTTAATGCCTATACCCTATGAAATTGTGCGCAACCTCCCACCACCATCACAGCAAACAGTCACGTTAATACAGTATTTGTTAGTGTGGAGAGATCATGTGGTTCATTCACATTTCTATTTTAACAAGTTGGTTTTTTTTTTTTAAAGACTTATTTGTTTCTAATATTATGTCTGTTCCATGAAATGTTTTACCACTTGCAGATTCTGCATCTCCTTCAATGTTTGTTACCTTGTAGGAGGGGGGTTGGATGCGCAGATTGACTAAAAATATCGTTATTCCCTCCTGTAAACGGCCAGTTTTTCCTTATAGCTCTGGCGCTGGGTTTCCCGCTGCTGGCCCGTGGATTTTGAGGGTCTCTGTGTGGACCACGTTTGAGCCTTGATTCTTTCGATCGGGTCTGCTGCGGGTTTATACACCGTTACCGGGAGCCCTCTTCTCGCCATATCCGTGGTTGCTTCTTCCGCCGAGTTGTGGAGACATGTCTCATCCCTGTAGAAAACCCGCAGCTTCACCAGAAATGGCGTCTGGAAGCGCAGTTTTTTCTCTCGTAATACCTTTTTAGCGTCGTTGTATTCCCGACGCTTTTTAAGGACCTCCAGGGCATAATCGTGTTCCACGAAAGCTTTTCTCTCTTGGTGCATAAATCCTTTTTTCTGTCAAGCCAGTCTTACAACCTCTTCCTTTATTCTGGAGTTGGAGAACTTCACCACCACTGATCGTGGAGGCGCTTCTGCCACCGGCCTTGGGGCTAATGTACGGTGCGCCCTTTCTATCTTCAAGTCGGTGGTTTGGGGAATATCCAACTTCTCTCTCAGTAAGGATTCCACGCATGCCGCCATTGTGGTGAAACCATCCTCGACTCCTTCTTTCAGACCATGAATTCTTATGTTGTCTCTTCTTAGTCTTCCTTCTTGGTCGGTTAGCTTAGCCTCCAGTCTTGACTGTCTTTTGTGTAGATCCAGCACGGTATCTTCCAGCCCTTTTATTCTTTCCTCTGCTTCCAAGATTCGGTCCTCGGCCTGGTCCACTCTGCTGTTTGTCCTTTTTATTTCGTCTTTGATTTCACGAAATTCGGCCCAACACTCTCGGCGAAATCGTCTTAATTCTTTAAGTACCATTTTTAAGCTAACCTTTTTGCTAGCTTCATTCAGCTCCTCGTCTTCTGAATGGAAATCCTCCGGATCAGATTCTCCGGCCGATGCGTGTCCTGGCCTGGTAAATGTCTATTTCTTCCGTTTTCCTTTAGGCATGATGACTTTGACTTTTGATTTTCACTCTTCCAAAAATCCGTTAAATCTGATTTTCATGATATTTTCCTGGATCGGGTCTGGGAGCTTCAGCGTTAAGCTGCTGTCACCATGGTGTCCAGACCGGAAGTCCCATCAAATGCTTTAACACATTCTAAACTGCTGAACATAATTAATGCTGGCCTGTGAAACTGTATTTTATAAATTTCAAAAAAAACTGTATTCAGTGATATCGTGAAGAATGTCATTATTGTTAAAATTCACAGAAATATCGTGATATCATTTTTGGGCCATATCGTCCACCCGTAGACGTAAAGATGACCGACTTTGTTCACAGATGGTGTACATCCCATTCCAAGACAGTTAAGTAATTATCCACCATGTTCAAATTTGGCCTAAAAGGTTCTGTTGTAGAGAGAGAAATGAGCAGGCAGCAGTGAGCTGGATCAGAGTAGGCTTTATTGTCTCTCTATCCGTCAGTCAACAAGAAGCATAACCCAGGTCGCTGGCATCTCTCTTTTATACCATACATCCTCGCCTAGTGACCTGGGGGGTTCACATCACAATACATACAACCATCCCCTTTGTCACCCAGCCTGTTGGCGCATTATTATGCAGTCCAGTGGAGAAGGTGCATTCTCATGCGGTCCTCTGGAGAAAACCACAGTCTGCCCTGCATGTCCATCTACAGCCTTCTAGCGTCTCCTCCTGTGCCATTCAGTCTGAGTGGAGAATGTAATGTCTAGGTCCCCCACATTGTACCTAAATTGGGTGTTGTATGAATGTTTAATTTAGATTTTAGGATGACTTCAGTAGGTTCCGTTGAGAATTATTTGCTCCTTTCTGTAGGACTGTTACCAAATATTTCTTTATCTGGGTATTTGTTCATTACACTGGTATTCAGTCTTCAGGTTTGGTATTTGGAAATTACCTTTTACCCTTAATTGCTTGATTTTCTTATATTAATTATATTACAAATTTAGCAAATTTACCCCCCAAAAAAAACAAAACTTGCAAATTTGGGAGAAAAGATGTTCAGCTTTACAAAAATGAAGCAAATTGTCACGAAATTTACAAAAAAGGCCCAAATTTACACCAATTTCGAAATATGTAAGAAAAATTCTAAATTAAAGTCTTGTTGGCCTTAAAAATGGCAACCAATCCTTTAATCTGCCCTTCAGAAATCTTAAATACCACAAATGATAAACGAATAGCTATATTTTTATTATCATGGGTTCAAATTGCACTCTTATGTGAATTTGTCGCAATTATTTTTGCATTTTGGAAATTGTAGAAAAGACTGCCACTCCACCCAGCTCAAGGACTTTGTAAGGTGCTGGACAATCAACAAAGTATAAATAGAAATAAAGACGTCTGCACACTTAGTGCACTGACTAAGTGTGTGGATGTCTGCATTTTGGAAATTGAAATGGCTGGAATAAACTGCAATCATTTCTTGTAAATTTTCAGTATTAATCTCAAATGTGCAACTTTTTTCTTCTAAATAAGATTTTTTTTCTAAAAATTTTGACTTTTAAAACTTTTATCCTATTATAATTTTTATATTTTAAAGTCAAAGCTAGTTTCAGGTATCTAACTTGAATATCTTAATTATCTAGTAACGGCATCAGTCCAGGGAAAGCACAAATTTAATGTCAACTGGACTGATGACCCAAAATTTGTAGTAATGCAAGTTCTGCTAAATAATTTGACAAGACTAATTGTAATGTGGTCCCAAATATTTAGCTTTTTTGCAGATGTTAGGTCTTGAATTTGATCAAGTAGCTTTAAAATAAAGAACGTCTTTAACTTCCTCATCTGCTGATACCCAGCCTTAACAAACTAGCCACAAAGTTGACACAAGAGGGCGTTGTTTGTATGTTAAGTAATCTTAGGTTATCTCCAGGAAGGCTGTGCCGCAGTGTTCGCTTAATGATTTAGAGAGTTCAGCTATAGTAAAATGGATTTTTTTTTTTTAAACAGTGATGTAAGGGATGCTGTTTAACCTTGAAAGTAGCATTACCAGTCCAGTTGATGTTTAAATATTCCTCTTTAGTTCTGTTCCCCTCCAGAGTGACTCCTCAGCACCCACTGTGGACCGGAAAATGGATGGATGAGGTTGGCCAAAGCAAAACTGTGGATGACAGTGAGGTTAAAATTTGAAAAGACATTATTAAATTGAATGAGAAAAATGTATCCTGTTTTGTAAAACCCAGGCTGCAGATGATGAAAATAAAACGTCAAACATTACCACTGACATGAAGTCAAAGGCAACACAGCTTAAAGGTATGTGTATTAAACTTTGCTTTGTATGTCACTCTGGGTTATGTCTTGGAATGTCATCGATGTGCAATTGCTTTTAGATGGTAAAACAGCATCCAAACCCATCCCGAGCAAAGGCCACTTCTTTAACCCAGACCTGAACCCTTCTCAGAGGGAGGCCGTGAAGAGGATCCTGGCAGGAGAGTGTCGTCCTGTGCCTTATGTTCTGTTTGGGCCTCCTGGCACTGGAAAGACAGTCACACTAATAGAGGCCATACTGCAGGTATAGGGACACAAACACATATTTATCACAGCAAATAAACAAATAAGCCCAACAATCTAGTTTTCGTCAATATAAATCCAGATTTATCTTTACTTCCAAATGTGTGTACCTGTCACCTTTATGAAAGATTAACAGTTATGCTTATTTATTTAAGGTGTGACTGTTAATTTTGTATTTGTGTATTATATAGCACAGTTATCAGTTACTGAAGTATTTATTAGCAATAACTCTAACACCTGCTTTTGTCTTTCTACATTCAGGCTTACCACTTTCTTCCCGATAGCCGAGTGCTTGTATGTGCGCCCTCCAACAGTGCTGCTGATCTCATCTGCATCCGCCTACATGACAGTGGCTTCCTGAATACTGCAAGTCTGGCTCGTGTCAATGCATCCTGTAGGCAGTATGAGGTGAGGGGAGAGACGTGTGTTATAACTTTTCACATTTTCTAAACCGTCTTTTAACACATTTAAGGATATATAAAAATGCCATTGCTTTTTTTTTTTCCCCCCACTGGGTTTGGTGCTACAGTTGTTATTCCTGTATTAGACCTTTTTTTGTGCATGACTTGCGTGCCATTTTAATGGGTTTCTGTAGGCTATCCCAGAAATCTTGAGACGGTATTCTGAGGCAGGAGAGGACATTCACCAGGCTGCTTTTCACAGGATTGTGGTCAGCACCTGCTCCACTGCCGCCATGTTCCATAATATAGAACTACAGTAAGATTTGGGATATTAGTTAATGTTTTTCCTTCTTTTTTACTCTGTTAACTGACTGTGAATGTATTTTCCCCCTTAGAACAGGACATTTTACCCATGTGTTTGTGGATGAAGCAGGCCAGGCCATGGAACCAGAGTCCCTGATCCCACTGAGCCTCGTATCAAAGAGAGATGGACAGGTTGGCATAATTTATTTAGGCTCTAAAGAACTCCTTTACAGCAAAATTAAATAAAGAATAAATGGGTTTATTCTTATTTACAGAGGTAAAAGATTAGGTTTTAGAATTTTGATTTTTTTTTTCTTTGCCCCAAATTGGAAATGATTTTTTGTAAAAAGTTTATAGCAGCATTAAAATGCATTAAACATCAGCAGTATCATCTCATTTTAGTATCACTCTTGCGTCAAAATTATGACAGCCATTGTTGAAGTTTTCCCGTTTACACTCTTTCCTTTCTGCAAAACTACAGCATCATCCATGCTACTGCTTCAGAAGTGTACGTTCGGCTTATTCAAGTAGTACAAGTGCATCTCAATAAATTAGAATGTCAACAAAAAGTTGATTTATTTAGGTAATTCCAAAAAAATTAAACTTCTGTATTATATAGTCATTACACAGAGTGTGATATATTTCAGGTTTATTTATTTTAATTTTGATGATTATGGCTTACAGCCTATGAAAACCCCAAATTCAGTTTCTCAAAAAATTAGAATATTACATAAAATTAATTAAAAAAAATATTTTTTTTTAATAGAAATGTTGGCTGACTGAAAAGTATGTCCATGTACACACTCAATACTTGGTCGGGGCTCCTTTTGGATTAATTACTGTATCGGTGTGGCGTGGCATGGAGGTGATCAGCCTGTGGCACTGCTGAGGTGTTATGGAGGTCCAGGTTGCTTTGATTGTGACCTTCAGTTCGTCTGCATTATTGGGTCTGGTGTCTCTGATCTTCCTCTTGACAATCCTCCATAGATTATCTATGGGGTTTAGGTCAGGAGAGTTTGCTGGCCAATCAAACACAGTGATGCCATGGTCATTAAACCAGGTTTTGATACTTTTGGCAATGTGTGTGTGTGTGGGGGGGGGGGGATGCCAAGTCCTGCTGAAAAATGAAATCAGCTTCTCCATAAAGCTTATCAGCAGAGGGAAGCATGAAGTGCTCTAAAATTTCCTGGTAGACGACTGCGCTGACTTTGGTCTTGAGAAAACACAGTGGACCAACACCAGCAGATGATGTGGTTCCTCAAATCATCACTGACTGTGGAAACTTCACAATAAACCTCAAGCAACTTAGATTCTGTGCCTTTCCACTCTTTCTCCAGACTCTGGGACTTTGATTCCCAAATGAAAATTTACTTTTATCTGAACAGCATACCTGCCAACTACTCCGGTTTTGCCGTAATTGTTACGATTTTCAAGACCCCATTCCGGGTTACGGCTTTATTAATCAAAATTAGTTTTTCACTAAAAATTCATTCAAAAATTTTAAATCGTAAAAAAAACACGAAAGCAATTCCAAACATGAGATCGCTAGGAATTGTATCTAAATTTAGAACATAGCAACACGTGATGGCGGCTGGGATGGTCACACTTTTTCAGTGCTGAGACAAAGTTGCTGATTTTGTCACTAAAATAACTAACCAACAGCAAATATCGTATCAACATTTGTGACGCACAGGCTGAATTTCCACCTTGGTTGAACCAGCTTTTGAAGTAGAAATACCCCTTTATTTGCCTTTCACCGGGCTCTGAGAGTAAACTGAGTAGCGTTTCTTTTCGTGGTTCACTGCTACGCTTTACCTGAAGCGTTTGCTAAGCTAACGCTATCGCTATAGCTAACGCCATAGCTAGTCGTAGCACCTAACACCGACACAAAGAAGCGACTCTGTCCCCTGTGATTGGGGCTCGCCGGAGGAACTAACCGAGGCAACAGTTGGACGGGAGCCGGATCAGAGTTCAAGTACAGCAGTGGTAGGAGACGGGGACCAGTGGAGGACCACCGGGGCCCCAACCGGATAAGAGCCGGAATCGGAGCCCAGTTACAGCGGCGGGGCTCGGCGGAAAGTCGCAAAGTCAGCATTGTATACGTTTTCATCATGGAATCTGCCGGAGAAAAATCACAAATGAGCGTGAAACTCAAACGAAAATTACAGTCTTTTCGTGAGGAATACTCCAAAGCATTTCCAGGAATTATTATTCGAAAGGGTGAAAATTTCACATTTGCTGAGGGAAAAGGTCAAGAGAAATGTCATTTATCAACATTTGTTAAATGCATGATTATGTACTAAGAGAATATTACCATAGAGTTTGTCCTTGATCTTTTCCATCAGCATATCTGCATTGACAATTTAAGGAAAATAGAAACAGGATTGTTGAAGAAATATGAGGTTGTTTGCCACATTTTAACTTGATTTAATGCTAATATTTGTTTGCCGTCGGGGGGCTTCGCCCCCCTGAACCCCCCACCAGAACTTTGTCCTGGACCTACCGGGGCCTGCGGCCCCTGGACCCCGGCTAGCTACTAGGCTTTTCAGGTTTTAAAAGTTGGCAGGTATGGAACAGAGGTCATCAACATTTCTATTAAAACAATTTTCTAAAATTAATTTGAAGTAGTATTCTAATGTTTTTGAGAAACTGAATTTGTGGTTTTCATGTGCTGTAAGCCGGGCGGCACGGTGGCGGAGTGGTTAGCACTGCGGCAGCACAGCAACTCACCTTTGGCCGGGGGATTCTGGGTTCGATCCCAGCCCCCGACCAACTGTGTGGAGTTTGCATGTTCTCCCCGTGTCTGCGTGGGTTTACTCCGGGATTTCTCCGGTTTCCTCCCACATGCCAAAAACATGCAAGTTAGGTTAATTGGCATCAAAACTGGGGATTCTAAATTGTCCGTAGGTATGACTGTGAGAGTGAATGGTTGTCTGTCTCTCTGTGTTGGCCCTGCGATGGACTGGTGATCTGTCCAGGGTGTACCCTGCCTCTCGCCCAAAGATGCTGGGATAGGCTCCAGCCCCCCTGCGACCCGAAACGGATTAAGCGGAAGAAGGTGAATGTGCTGTAAGCCATAATCGTCAACATTAAAATAAACACTTGAAATATGTCACTCTCTGTGTAGTGACTCTGTATAATATAGAAGTTTTGTAGAAGAGCTTGGAAATGAAGAGGCGATGTGATTTATAAACAAAGTTTATTAATCAGCTCTTCCAACAAGTCTCATCTGGTGCAGAGTGGCAGAAGGGAAAAGAGACAGAATCTCTCCGGCTCACTGGCTTTATACTTGCACACAACAAAAGACATGCATAACAAAGGCTGACATCCCTCATTATCTTAATCCCCCCATTGTCTTGGTATTTCCTCTCCTCGCCTTGGGGGGTGAGGGTGGCTCCTCCGGTCTCCTCCGCCGCGTCTGGGAACGTCTTTGTTCTTCACTCGGCGGTTGAGAGCCTTTGTCCTTTCAGAGGTGTGAAGTCCTTTACATATGTAATTACTAAACATTTCCACATGCTTCAACATATGTAGGTTATGGAATATATGATTAATATAGACCACAGGCCCCCCAAACAACTAAGAAAGGACAATAGAACGGTTCACAGTCTAGGATAGTTACTATGACATACTAAGTGTTACATCTCTTGCCACAGAAGAAACTTTCTAGCAGCCATGCCTCTAAGAGAGTTCAGTGGTAATCATAACAGCATAGTAAAATCATAAGTCAGTCCTAAACTGTTGCAGCACAATTAGTGAACAATTGTGGAGTGGTTGGTATCAGTCCCTGTGCTGTCTGGGTTTCAATCTTCTCCCAAAACTGCTGTAGGTTGGTTTAGGCGCCCTGCAGGGACCTTCTTGTGAGGAATCTGCAGTGTGGGAAGGAGAGAGGTTAACTGTTCCCTGCCGGGGGGCTGAGTTTTTTCTCTTGGGGGGTCTACCCCGCCGAGGTGCTCTTGCCAACTGTGCAGGCTCGTCTTTCAACAGGAAGGCAGGTTTAAGTCTTTCAATGCTGACTGTTTCTTTTCTATCCCCAAAATCAAGCACAAAGTGTTTATCACCATGTTCCAGCACTCTGAATGGCCCATCGTATGCTGGTCGGAAAGTTGGTTTTAAAGCTTCATGCTTAACGAAAACAAACTCAGCGTTTTTTAAAGTTTGAGGGACAAAAACCTGTGGGAAGGAGTGATGAGCTGGACCGGGGAGATAGCCCGGTCCGTTGCTGCCTAAAAACCTTGGGACTGGAAGGTGCCCTGGCTCTGGGTTCTCTGGTAAAAATTCACCTGGAAGCCTGAGAGGTTGTGCAAAGACTAATTCTGCGGGAGAGGCGTCTAGATCCTCTTTAGGTGCAGCACGCAACCCCAATAAAACCCAGGGAAGTTTATTTACCCAATTTGTGTCCGTTAGTGAGGCTCTGAGGGCAGCCTTTAAAGACCTGTGAAAACGCTCGCATAACCCATTAGCCTGAGGGTGATAAGCGGTGGTGCGATGAATTGTTGCCCCTAAGCTGTTGGACATGGCTGACCAGAGCTCTGAGACGAATTGAGGCCCCCTATCAGACGTGATGTCCGATGGGACGCCGAAACGTGCCACCCAGTTTGTCAAAAAAGCGCGAGCGACTTCCTCCGCTGTGGTTGCCGCTAGAGGGACTGCCTCTGACCAGCGTGGGGTGCGGTCTATCATTGTTAACAGGTGTGTGAAACCTTGAGAGGAAGGTAGTGGCCCCACGAGGTCGATATGAACGTGGTCGAACCTTCTAACAGGGATTGGAAAAGGCTCCAGAGGGGCTTTTGTGTGTCTGTGTATTTTGGCGCGTTGACAAGAAATGCAAGTTTTCGCCTATTCTTTTACATTTTTGCGCAGGCCTGGCCACACAAACTTTTCGGCGACCATTTTAACCGAGGCGCGCACACCTGGGTGCGCGAGGGAGTGAATTGCGTCGAAAATATGGCGGCGCCATGTAGCTGGTACTAACGGGCGAGGTCGGCCGGTTGAAACATCGCATATTGGGGGGGTACGCCGTCGCGTAAACCCTTTTTCTCCAGCCTTAACCCTGTTGGTCCAGACAGGAGTGCGCGCACGTCCGCGTCACCGCTTTGTTCCTCCGCCATGGCTGCATAATCTATCCCTGCATGGACAGGTGCTGCGTATGTGTCTGCGTTAGTGAAGAGCTCTGCTGCTGAGGCAGTATAATCTGTCTCCTCACGCTCTGGAGGTGTCGCAGTGCGAGAGAGACAGTCTGCTACTACGTTAAGTTTGCCTGCCACGTGTCGAATGTCTGTGGTGAACTCTGAAATCGCAGCTAGCTGTCTTTGTTGCCTGCCTGACCATGGTTCTGAAATTTTAGCCATAGCAAAGGTGAGCGGTTTATGGTCTACAAAAGCCGTGAAACTCCGCCCTTCCAACCAGAACTGGAAGTGGCGGATGGATAAATGAAGCGCCAGCAGCTCTCTGTCAAAAGTGCTGTATTTACGCTCAGTTTGGTTTAGCGATTTGCTGAAGAATGCTAAAGGTTGCCAGACCCCGCTGACAAGTTGTTCTACAACTGCCCCTATAGCTAGGTCTGAAGCGTCTGTGGTTAGCGCGATGCGGGCCAAGGGATCTGGGTGAACTAACAATGTGGCGTTAGCTAGGGCGCTTTTTACTTCCGTGAAAGCGCGTTCGCGCTCCGGGGTCCATTCGACCGCGTTGGAAGCTTTCTTTTTTTTGAGCGCGTCATATAGTGGCTGCATGAGCTGAGCTGCGTGGGGGAGGAAGCGGTTGTAAAAATTAACCATCCCTAAAAATTCCTGTAGCGATCTGACCGTTTGTGGCCGTGGGAAACTTTCTATCGCGTGAACTTTGTCTGGAAGTGGAACTGCCCCCTTCGGAGAGACTTTGTGTCCTAAAAAATCAATTTATGACACGCCGAATTTGCATTTGGCTGGATTGATTATTAGCCCGTGCTCTTCTAGCCTCTGAAAAACCGTAGTGAGGTGCTGTTCGTGTTCCTCCTCAGACGAGCTGGCTACCAGCATGTCGTCGAGGTAGGCGAAGACAAAAGGAAGGTCGCGTAGGACCGCGTCCATCATTCGTTGAAAAGTTTGAGCAGCGCCTTTGAGGCCGAAAGGCATTCGCAGAAATTCAAAAAGGCCGAAAGGGGTTATTACCGCTGTTTTAGGAATGTCTTCTGCTTGGACTGGGACTTGGTGATAACCGCGGACTAAGTCTATTTTTGAAAAAATGCGCGCACCCGCCAGATGTAGTGAAAAATCTTGAATGTGAGGAATTGGGTAACGGTCATGCGCTGTAGCGTTGTTTAATCTGCGGTAATCTCCGCACGGTCTCCAAGAACCGTCGGATTTCGGAACTATGTGAAGTGGTGAGGCCCAAGGGCTCTTCGAGCGTCTAACAATGCCCAATTTTTCAAGAGTTGTAAACTCGTCCCGTGCTATGTTGAGCTTGGCTGCGTCTAAGCGGCGAGCTTTGGCAAAAACGGGTGGGCCCGTTGTGGGAATGAAGTGTTCAACCCCGTGTTTAGCCACAGTGGCTGAGAATTTGGGAATTGTGAGTGCTGGAAATTGGGTGAGGAGTTGCTCAAACTTACCTCCTGCCGTGGTGACATTGGCCTGCACAGGTGGTGGAGAAACTCGGGCTGAGCATGGAATAGAAGCAAAGGACAGTGCATTAACCAGGCGCCTATTTGCTAGATCCACTAATAACCCATGTGCACACAAAAAATCTGCGCCTAATAAGTTAAAACTCACCGCCGCTACAACAAATGTCCATCTGTAGCTGCGGCCGTGGATGAGGAGGTGCAGGCTCTTTTCGCCGAACGTGTCGATGCTAGAGCCGTTGGCTGCCACGGCTCCGTTGCCCCGGGTGCCCGTGGCTCGATCTGCGTGGGAGGGCATGACAAAACTCAGCTGGGCTCCTGTGTCGATGAGGAACTGCTTGCCTGTGTCCATCCGTCACGTACAACAGCTTATTCTTCTCGCCGAGAACCGCTGCTGTTAACGGCTCTCGGCTTTGGCGTTTCCCGAAATCGCAAATTTGCAAGGGGGAAACGCATTTGCGGGCCTTCTCGGCGAAGCGGTGGTGATAATAACAGACGTCGCTCTGTCTGTTACGTTTGGGCCGAGTCGCTGTCACCGTGGGCTGGGTCTGCTCGGTGGGTTGTGGCTGCTCGGGGCGTCAGCTTTGAGGTCTGCGGATGCTGCTGTGGGTGTCAGCTCCTTGCAGGCGTTGACAAGCCGATGAGCTTCGTTGGCCAGTGCGCGGAAGTCTTGGTTGTTGCATTTCATGCTGGCGAGTGTCCCTCTCATGTGTGGCGGCAGCGTGCTGAGGAATATAAACTGGAAGAGGAAGTTGTCATTGTCCTCCTCTTTGAGCTGTAGCAAATCCTCCATGAGGGCCTTCGGTTTGCACCCTCTGTGGCCGTAGACCGCCAGGATCTTCTCGGCTGTCTTCCGCTGATGGGACGTAGTTCGCCACGATGGTTGCTTTGAGCGTCTCATATTTGTCCCGGGCCGGTGGTCGCCGGATCATGCTCCGCACACACTTCGAAGTGGCGGCGTCGAGTTTGGAGACGATATGGTAAAATTTGGTATCGTCAGCCGTGATGCCCGCCAGTGTAAACTGGGCTTCAGCCTGCTGAAACCAAGAGGCGGGGTCTTCTTGCCAGAAGTCTGGCAGCTTGACAGCGACGGCATTCGTGCATACCATCACTGCTGTGCCCGCCGGGTGAGAGTGCCTTGCCTCGGCTCTCACGGCGGTGCTGGTGCTCGGTTGAGCCCCCTCAATCTCTTCTGCCGGGGGGAACAGTTGTCCATCTGTTCCCTCGTCTGCGTGGGTCGCCACGGATGAGTCGATTGCGGGGGAACGCCTCAGGTCCATACTCGCGTCAGGGTCACCAGTGTAGAAGAGCTTGGAAATGAAGAGGTGATGTGATTTATAAACAAAGTTTATTAATCAGCTCTTCCAACAAGTCTCATCTGATGCAGAGTGGCAGAAGGGAAAAGAGACAGAATCTCTCCGGCTCACTGGCTTTATACTTGCACACAACAAAAGACGTGCATAACAAAGGCTGACATCCCTCATTATCTTAATCCCCCCATTGTCTTGGTATTTCCTCTCCTCGCCTTAGGGGGTGAGGGTGGCTCCTCTGGTCTCCTCCGCCGCGTCTGGGAACGTCTTTGTTCTTCACTCGGCGGTTGAGAGCCTTTGTCCTTTCAGAGGTGTGAAGTCCTTTACATATGTAATTACTAAACATTTCTACATGCTTCAACATATGTAGGTTATGGAATATATGATTAATATAGACCACAGTTTAATTTTTTTTAATTGAATTACCTAAATAACTCAACTTTTTTGACATTCTAATTTATTGAGATGCACCTGTAGTTGGAGCCACAGATACATGGAACTCAGAACAAGGAGGATTATGTGACGGACCAGGCTCAGTCTCCTGTTTTGCTTTAAGCATTTTTAGCTCAATGTGATGATGTGGCATCAGTCTGTCCACATTTCACGGTAATCGCTGCTCACCAAACTTGCTCAGTGATCCTCAGGTGGGTCTGCATCCAAGCTGTGGTCACGGTCAGGAGATCTGGGCATTTATGATTTCATGAAAAACGATTGTCCTCCTTGGTCACTGATCTTGATTTTAAGCACATCCTAGATGGGTCTGTATCTGGGCTGTACTTGGGGTCAAGGTCAGTGGTCGGGAGATCCGAGCACTCCCGGGGTGATTTCGTCAACCCAGAATGAGCTACTCTGTCATTGACGGTTTGGTTTAAGCCTCTTGTTTTACTTGTGTTTTCACAAAAACAAACACCTTGTTTGTTGTAAAAAATAAAAATCTGGCAATGCTAACTCAGAGGAATAGAGCAGGGGTTCCATCTTTTCAACGAAGTCTAGCTATTCTGATTTTACCTGGAGCAAAAATGAGCCATGATAGTGTCCCTTTTGTATCCTGGACATTAACCCAACAGACGAGACTTTTTATGCCAAGGTGGAAACAGAACTGTAGCTCCACTGCAACATGTTAGCCAGACAGAGCCAGCATTTCCAAAATGGAAAGGATCCTTGAGGTATAAGTACTTGTTTAGCTCAATCACATTTATTATGTTAAGTGATTTATAGATGTATATCAGTTTTATTTTAGTATCAGCCATTCACTCATTTGGGGTTATTTCAGTCCTTTCTTTTTCTTTTTCTTTTTTTTTTAAGTAACCCCAGGGACCAGTCATATCCTTTATACTACTCGTATCACACTCCCCAGTCTCTAATAATACTTCATCTGGGCTTTTTCATAATCACATTTAGCTGTTAGTTATGTTAGTTGAATCAGCCACTCTGCCATATGAAGCCAACAGCTAATTGGCTAACAGTAGCCTCAAAATGCCACCTGCCCTGTCTCAGCCAAACTGTTTGTGGTGACAAGAGGTTGGGGTGAACTATGGCTCATGAGCTTTCAAGGAAACATGCATTGAAATGTGTCAACCTGAGAAAGCCTGGTTAAAATGGGTTGAAAATTGTGCTGCAATAATTAAAGCCTTATATATTTTAACCAAAACAGACATTTCAATAAAACCTCTGGGAACTGTCAGTATGGCCCCTTTAATGGTGACCCTCTCCTCTCTGAGCTGTGTTGTTGCCTAGCTGTACAGGTATGTTCATTCATCTTCTTCCGCTTAATCCTTTTCGGGTCGCGGGGGTGCTGGAGCCTATCCCAGCATCTTTGGGCGAGAGGCAGGGTACACCCTGGACAGATTGCCAGTCCGTCGCAGGGCCAACACAGAGAGACAGACAACCATTCACTCTGTCATACCTACGGACAATTTAGAATCCCCAGTTTTGCTGCCAATTAACCTAACTTGCATGTGGGAGGAAACCGGAGAAATCCCGGAGTAAACCCACGCAGACACGGGGAGAACATGCAAACTCCACACAGATCACTGTTGGTCAGGGACTGGAATCGAACCCAGAATCCCCCAGCCAAGGGTGAGTTGCTGTGCTGCCACAGTGCTAACCACTCCGCCACCGCGCTGCCCTGTATGTATTTATTCATTTTTAAGGAAAACAGTTACTGCGTAAAACTGATAGCAGAAATACTTGATCATTTTGTTGGATAACCTGCTGAAGGCTTTTCTGCGGAATGTATTTATGATGCTTTGAGTACAACAATCCAGTATGCCAGATTCTATTGCAGATGATGTAGAGAGCCTTAATCATGACATCTCCTCCTGCTTGTACAAGCTTGGCTGTTACAGTATCTATGCCTGCCGATTTACCTTTCTTGAGTGACTTCACTACTACTTCTATCTCTTCCTGAAGAATTGGGAAGTCATCTTGGTTGGATGAGCGAGGGCCGATGAGCACTGCTGAATTGCCCTGCTTATCATGATTGTATAGTTCAGAACAGTATTCTGTCCAGCGTGTGAGGATTTCTCATTCTTCAGTAAGACACTTTCCAGCCTTGTCTTGGATGTTGCTAGCTCTTTCTTGTTTGGTAGACGTGAGATTCTTTTCAACCTGGTAAGCATGTTTTGTATTATTTACTAGGTTTGTATCGATCTCCTCATATTTTTGTTCCAACCAGCGCTCTTTTGCATGTTTCATGGCCTTCCTGATGTTATTTGCCTGTCCTGTTCAGCTCCTTGGGGTGGTGGGGGGGGGGTGCCTTTTACTCTTTAGCCTTCTTCTTTCATCATACATGTCAAGTATGTTGTTAGTTATCTATGACTACTTCTTTGGGCGATGTTTTTCAAGTATTTCCATAGCCGTGTCTGTAACTGCTTTGGAGAACTTGTTTATCATTTCATCTAGCTCTTCTTCCTGCCCCAGAATGATAAGGGGTGCAAATTTCCCTCCTATCATAACCTGAAAGGATTCTACGATGTTGTAATCTTTCAGCTTTTCCAGATCAAATCTTAGTCTGGTTACTTTCCGTTTCATGATCTTCTTGAGATGAATGCGGAAGGTCATCATGAGCAAGTTATGGTCGCTTCCAATGTCAGCCCCTGGGAAACTCCTTGTTCTGGCAATATTAATACAAGACCAAAAATGTTACTTCACAAGAATGTAACCAATCTGGTTTTGATATTTACCAGGTGGGCTGTTCCATGTCCATATTCTGCATGCTTTATGAGGGGCATATGTGTTTGCCAGGAGCAGGTCATTGCAGTTGGTAAATTCTAGAAGTCTGAGATCGCTCTCACTGGTTTCCCTGTTGCTGTGTTCACTGCATGTGCTGCTCCAGCCCTTGGCTGCGTCCTTACCCACTTTGGCATTCCAGTCACCTTGTACTATCAGTATGTTCTTTTTTTGGTGTTTGGTCAAGGACATTTTGTAGTTGGTCATAGAAGGCTTCCACTTCGTTGTCATCATCTACTGTAGGGGCATATGTTTGCATGACGGTGATGTTAAAGGGGGTTGCTCTCAGCCGTATGATGATCAATCGACTGGAAATAGGGCAGCATCCTAAGACATTACTCACTATACTCCTGTGGACCAAGAATGGCCAACCCTGTGGACACAGTCACTAATAATTACACTGCCAAAGAAAGGGAACCTGCAGTTGTGCTAAAACTATCATACAATTAGTCTTATTAGCCATTCCAGCAAAGCTATGTTGAAAGTACTTTTGAGCAGGCTCAAACCACAAGCATGGAATATCATCACCAAGGAACAGGCTGGGTTCAGATCGCGAAGAAATATCATCAAATATTCAACTTGAGAATACTCGTGGAGAAGTACCTGCAGCATCAACAAAACCTGTACCATGTCTTTGACTTTAAAAAGGATTTTTGACAGTGTGGCACCAGGCACTGTGGACCACCATGCCCAAGTACAACATCAGTGCTAATTTCATAAACATCAAGAAACCTGTATGACAAAGCCACCAGCGCAGTACTCTACAATGGCAGCACTGGAGACTTTTTCAGAACTACTGTTGGAGCCATGCAGGGTTGTTTACTATCACCCAACCCCCTTCAACATTTTCCCAGAGAAGATCATGAGTGATGTTATGGAGAATCACCAAGGCTTAGTTAGTATTGGAGGAAGAACACTCACCAACTTACGCTTTGCCACTGACATCGATGGATTGGCAGGAACAGAAGAAGAACTTGAAAACCTAGTGGAACAGCTGCATAGAGCATTGACAGCTCATGAAATGGAGAATAGTGCTGAAAAAACAAGTCATGACCAACAACCAAGATGGCTTCAAGAGAGAAATCAAAGTAAGAGCTCAAAAACTTGAAGCAGTCACCAATTTCATGCATCTTGAACCATTGTAACAGATGAATGGTTGAAGAAAGAAGTTCTTGCAAGAACAGCACAGACCATGGCAGCACTAACCAGGCTGAAGAAAATCTGGAAGGACAGGAGCATCACCGACAAGCACAAACTAGGCCTGCTGCATTCATTGATCATCTCAACCTTCCTCTAAGGATGTGAATCCTGGACCCTTACAGTGGACCTACAGAAGAGGATCCAAACCTTTGAGCTGAGATGCTACAGGAAAATCATGTGCATCTCTTATAAACACCACATTACAAACGAAGCAGTGCGGAATCGCGTCAGAGCAGCCATTGGACTATATGAGGACCCCCTCTCCATTGTGAAAAGCAGGAAAATGAACTGGTATGGCCACGTGACACGATCCACTGGAATTACGAAAACCATCATCCAAGGCACTGTACCTGGAGGAAGGAGATGTGGCAGACGGAAGAAAAAGTGGGATGATGACATCAAGGAATGGACAAACCTACCTCACACCAGCATATTGAGGTTAGAGGTAGGGCTGTTGCGATAACTGCAATTATGTAATACCGCGCTATGGACACGCCTACCGCGGAGGAAAACGAGCAACCGCAACAACCGCAGTGTTCACTTTTTTGGTGTGTGGCTATATCTTGTTCACTTATGTGCCCCTACTGATTATTAAATTGTTAAATGAAGTGTATTTTTATTGCCAACAGCATGTTTTGCACCCTGTACTCTGAAAGCTTTCACAGCACCCGGTGCTGCTGCCGCTGGGTACTGACGGCGGCAGCATCATTTGGGGCACTGTCTCTCCAGATGGACTCCAGCAGGCAGTTCGTGGTGGAAGCGTTTGGACTCCACAGCCGTGACAGTGAGCAGTGAAAAGGCACAAAGCATATTATTTCCTTCGGAGCGGAGTGCGTATGATCCTGACTGTGTATGCGCCTGTATGAGCACTGAGAGCCAAACGACTACTGCGTAGTGCATTGCTTGAACAGGATTTTTCGGACAATGGCAAAAATCACGGAGACAAGAGCCACGCAGGGTCCTGTACTGAGGCTGTCCTACTTAAATAAGCTGAATGCTGCTGCAGTCTCCAGTCCACACACCCCGTAGTTACCGCCATTGCTTTATGAAAGTGATTTTTTTTTATTTTATTTTTTTTTTTTAACAGAATCAGCAGTTCATGCCTGTAGAAAGAGCAGAGCTGTGCACAATTGTCACACACAGTTGCGAGTGGAGCTGCAGCAAGTCTCTCACAGCTTCCATTGTTTGCCACAGAAGTTATAAACCCTGTTTAAATTACAAGACCACAGGGGTCCTATTTGCAATAATATCGCGGTGTTGGGCTGTTCACCGTCACCGCAGGGGAAATTCCTCTACCGCGACAGCCCTAGTTAGAGGACCGTACAAGATGGAGGGAACTTGTCAAAAAGTCATCGGTGGTGCCCCTACAGCTGCCCGGCTTTGGAGCAAAGTAAGAAAATAAGGGTACAACAAAGCAGCAGCCATTATGATAATGAAAGAAATTTAAACAGCAGATATAAAATAATTGCATGTGTTTGACCTTTTTGCACACTTTTTGCTTGCATCTGGGCTCTCCATGCCTTCCATACTGTCTGATTCCCCACACATTTTAACTTGTGTAAGGGTTGGCCTGAGTTCAGCTTCTTGATCTTATTTTATTTTTCACCTGCTTAGATAGTGTTGGTGGGAGATCCATATCAGTTGGGTCCTATAGTGAAGTCTAAGCTGGCTGCTGCCTTTGGCCTTGAGTTGTCTTTGTTGGAGCGGTTGATGGCCAGCCCACTGTACTCGAGACAGGATTGGGGATACAACCCCAACCTGGTAAGTGCACCTCACACAAGAATATGACTTTTTAGGAAAATAATCAAACAAATTTCACAATAGAAAACAGAATGTTTATGTGGTAAAGCTTATATGTTTGTATTGTTTTTCTTGACTTTTCTTTATTTCTTTATTTAGCTTTTATTTATACAGGGGAGGTCCATTGAGAGGCAACCTCTCTTTTTCAAGGACACCCTGTTCACACTCAGTTACACATTGACACCTGGAAGCTGCCCAGTACAACCACAGACTGACCTGTGGCCACTGAGCAGCTCCACTGGAGCAGTTGGGGTTAAGGGTCTTGCTGAAGTGCACCACAGTGGGGTTAATGAGGGTGGTGCAAACACTGCTATGTTATCTGTCCCACCCAGCTCTGATCCTGCCGGTCCAGGGATTGAACCGGCGACCCTCCGGTCACCATTCCACATCTCCATTAGGCCACCACTGCCCCTTTAAGTTATTTGCCAGTCAAGTATGACCATAAAGGTTGACATAAATTTTTAACTGTCCCTTTTTACTACAACAGATAATCAAACTCAACGACAACTATCGTTCTCATGAGGCCTTGCTCTATCTGCCCTCCAAGCTCTTCTACCAGGGGGAACTGTTTTGTAAAGCCTCTAGGACCATCATTGAGTCCCTCTGCCAGTGGAAAAACCTGCCCAATAAAGGCTTCCCACTTCTTTTTCACGGTGTCAGGGTAATGAAGACAAAGAAAAAAAATACTACTTTGTGGCCTACTTGCTTCTTCAGACTAACTATATCGTCTACATTTATTGCCTAAATATTTGCTCTGGTTTAGGGTACAGAAATGAGAGAAGGCAACAACCCCTCATGGTTTAACCCAGTGGAGGCTGTGCAGGTCATGCTGTACTGTTGCCAACTAGCAAAAAAGCTCTACCACCCCGTGGCTGCCTCAGAGATCGGTGTTATCGCCCCTTACAGGAAACAAGTATGATTGCCTTGTTGGTGGCATAAATGACTTGTGAATAGTGACCTGTTGGAAGTAGTGCTGACACCAAAGTTTTCCTTGTCACATTTCTCACCAGTGCGAGAAGATTCGACTGCTGCTGGGTAAACTTGGCCTGTCTGACATTAAAGTGGGCTCAGTGGAAGAGTTCCAAGGACAAGAGTTTCTGGTCATCATTTTGTCTACGGTAAGCAGTCTGTGGATAGTGTCAAAAGTCAAGTTACTCTCTTTGGCTCAGTCATGTGTTGGAACTAGAGAGCAGCTGGGTTTGGTATGAATACAAATGAGTGTTATTTAAAACTTATACAAGCAAATTTGCTGACCATATCTTTAAAATATATCATCACATAATGTACCTTTTTTGTTGTGCAGGTTGCTGACTCTCTTTGGCAGCTTTGTTTTACAATAGCTTCATATTTCCTTATAGTCTGATGAAATTAGACTAGAGTAGCAGTTAAAATTTCCCCACAAATAGTGAATTTTTGGAAGCCTAAATATAAAATTTTCATTACTTTGCCAGTCAGATGTAAGATTCTTTACATTTTATGTTGGTTTATGTACAGGGTGATTTTTTTTTTAACACTTTTGGTGATTAATAGAATTTAATTTCATATGCTGTACCATAATTGATTATCTTGTGGTTTTCCAGTGTATTCAATCATCTGTACATCTTTAAATCTTGAGAAAATGAATGAGTGAAAGAAATGTGGAATTTTGTTACTAAGACAGTCCCTCCAGGACTTCGCGGGATGTTTTTGATTGTTGCAGCTCAAAAAGCCTGAATTCGCAGGAGCTTTTTTTTTTTTAAAGTTGCGATAAAAGTTGCGATGTTTGGAGAGGATTTTTTGCACTAAAAGTTGTGGAAAGAATTACAAATTTTAAAGCAGATGGTTTTTCCAGCTTACTACAGTGATATTCTATATAACAATACAAGAAAAGCACAGGATTATCAAGCTTTTCCTATTACAGTGATTTGTAAATTAAGCAGAAACTTCTGCTATACAGAAAAACTCTTGTGCAACAGCAAATACAGACTTTAACACAATATCCATTACAACAGCTAAATTGCATTGAATGCATGTTAGAGTAGAGGTGTGGAAATTATTTGCAGGACCTTCATTTGAAAACTCCCTACGGTCCCCAACCACTCTGTACTGAATGGAAAGGAAAATATAAATAATGATGATAATAATAATAAGGAAAATATAAATAATTTATTCTGTTAGTCTGTATTGTCTATTGGAGTCTGTGTTTTTCTGGAAAAAAAAAAATGCAGACAATATTCCTGTGCCTAACTCCTACCTATCCTTCTGCATCAGAGGCAGAACCACCAGACTGATCAACAGCTTCCTTCCACAAGCTGTCAGGATGCTGAACAGTTGACCCGGAATCTCTCATACACACTACTGCACTTACGGACATTATGTATATTATTTGTATATTATAGTTAGTTTTTTCCCAAGTATGTCTCAAGGATGTGTGAATGGATGGGGGGGTGGGGGGTGAAGCTATGTGTGAGTGTGTCTTAAATCATGCTGCTTCTATTTATATGGATGCCGAGAGAAACGCAATTTCATCTTGCCTGCACTACAGTTGTATGTACAGCAATATGACAAAGTTTGATTTGATCTATCTGCTGCGCATCTTGACACAGACACCCCCCCCATCCCGCCTCATAAGACACATCTTTCATTTACGGAGAGGGGGGGCTTTGTCGGTGTTCAGAGATTCACAGCTTTAAAGCTCATTACCTCTAAAGATGTATGAAATGATCAAACACTGGCTGTAGTGTTAGACTTGCTTGCTTGTTTGTGATTTTATGGAGTCTCTTGTCACGTGCACTCCCGCAGTGGGGTGCTTTTGGGGCAGGCGGACATTTTTCAACACAAACCCAGCACTTCGTACACGCGGTCAGGACGGAGACGTCCACCGGCAGGCTGGGGGACACGGAGGAAGGGATAGTGTTGGAAACCTCGTGGGTGAGGTTTTTTTTTTTTTTTTTAATCAGTTTTTTGCTGAAGCATTCCGTTAATACTCACTGTAAACATGGAAGTGAACGCGATGTAGTAATGCATTTGATTGGTTAGACTAAGCGTTTCAGTGCCACTCAGCTGAAATTTGATTGGTGAAATTGGCGGAAGTTGATGAGGATTGGCCAAAATTGCAGGATCGCACAATAGTTGCGCTGATTTCGCGTGAATTGATGTGATCGCAACATCGCAAAATCCTGGAGGGACTGCTAAGAGGTAGGGCTATAGCTATGTCACTCTAATCGACTGATTAATCAAGTAATCAGACACTTTAATTTTTTTTTTTTTTATTGAAGAAACTTGCATTGACCAACATGAACTTAAAGATGAATCGATGCTCCAACACAAAGCAATTTATTTTAATTTTATGAGTGAGCAGATATCTATTTTCAAAGAAAGTCAATCATTGACTTATAATTGAATCAGGTTTTAAATACATTTTTTTCTATAATGTAGGTCCGTTCTAATGAATTGGTACAGAGTGACGATTTGCAGAGTACGCTCGGCTTTCTGGCCAACCCAAAACGCTTCAATGTGGCCATCACTCGTTCCAAGGCTCTGCTCTTAATCGTAGGGAACCCCCACGTTCTCATTAGGGTGAGTTACAAAATGCATTTAAAATAATCCTAGATTATTCAAGATTTAATTGTTGTATATTGCACATATCCTGGTGAATTGTCTGTCTTTTGATTTCCTGCCAGGATCCATGCTTTGGAGCTCTTCTGCAGTACTGTTTCATTAACGGGGCCTATTTGGGCTGCAACCCCCCTCCCTCCCTGGGAGACTATCAGAGGTACACACTGACCAAAGGAGAGGAGAGGAGAGAATCCAGAAATGATACTTAAGTAAAGGTAGCATTTGTTCCTTTGTTATATGCTCAAATATTGTAAGAGTGGTCACCTGAAAAATTAGTTGAGTAAAAACATATCTACTCCAAAAAAGTTGATTGAGATGCAAGTTTTTTTTCCACAATATTTTTTATTGAACCTTCTTTTTTACAAACATGGCACAATCAAACACTAACACTAAAGTAATTTAAAAATTTTAAAAAAACACGAACTACAAAAAAAATGTACTAAAAACACCAACAACCATTAACAAAGGCAAGTCAACAACAATGCTCCTCTGTTTAGTCTAGGTAATCTATTACATAAGAATACATAATATACATTCACCAATTTGGAATTTGCAAGGTCCACACATATCATTCACCTTCTTCTTCAGAAGTTATGCTTAATTTCTTTACATAATCAATGAAAAGTCTCCATATATTCTCAAACACATTTTCCTTTTATTTCAGTATGTATGTTATTCTTTCTAGTGGAAGGTTTGTTAACATCTGTCTTAACCACTGAGTCACATCTAGTCTGAGTCTTTTTCCACAATAGTGCAATACATTTTTTGGCATTAAGCAAACCGAGGTCTATGAATGCTCATTCACTCTTATTAAAGTTATGTTTTTCTGGATACAGATCCAACAAAAACAGTTTAGGGTTGAATGTGAATTGTTTTGAAATTATTTTTTCAATTGTTACCCTCACCTCTTCCGAAAACATTCTGATTTTTCTACATTCCCATAAACGGTGAAATAGGGTTCCTTTACTTTCCGTACATTTTGTGCATGTATCTGGTATGTTTTTGTTATATCTATTTAACTCCACTGGTGTAACATACATCCGCATTAACCGAGATGTAACAGTTTTACTCGTGGGAGTATGAGAGGTTTGTCTTAAATTTGTGACTTTTCCTTTTAAATGTGAATTTTTTTTTCTGGCTAATTTGTGACTTTTCTCTGAAATATCACTTTTTTCATAAATTTGTAACTTTTTCAAAAATTGCTTTTCCCCTCAGTTTTGACTTTTTCCCATCATAAATTCATCATAAAATCATAATTTTATTTTTCTTCCATGTAAATTTGACTTTTGCTCATAAATTTGACTTTTCTACTCAGAGGTATGACTTTTTTCTTCATAAATGTACTGCATTTTTGTACAAATGTTTAACTTTTTGTGATACATTTGTGAGCTTAAAAATTTTACACGAGTAACCAACATTTTTTCTTAGGAATTAAAAAAGTTCTCTTGTACATTTGAAACATTATTTGTAGATTTAAAAGCCTCTTTTCTTGTAAATCTGACTTTTTCTTCTAGTTTGAGGTTTTTCTTTGCATTATTCTGAGAAAAATCAAATGAGCTTTCCACATGTACCCTCTTAGTATAATCAAAATGCTATAAACTGTAGACAGTAGTGAATTGAATATTTAATTTACCTTAATAGAAAAGCAATTATTTCAAATCTCATAAGCAGAAAAACTGCACTCCAACTTGATTCATTTAAGTGTAATTAAAAAAAACTGACTACAGATAAATGAACTTCAGTAAAAGTACAGGGTTCTTTTAAACAATATTACTTTTCTAAGAGTTAAAGTACAGTTGCATCTCAATAAATTAGAATATCATTGAAAAGTTGAGTTATTTCAGTAATTCTTTTTCTTGGTATTTTCTGTTGGAAAAATCTCTTCCACCAGTAGTCAAACAGGCAGGATTAAAGTGTCAGCAAATTTAATTTGCACAGGCCAGTGGAGAACAATACAGAGATGGCCTCAGTCGCCTCCGGAAA
This sequence comes from Pholidichthys leucotaenia, assembly GCA_020510985.1. Lineage (NCBI taxonomy): Eukaryota > Metazoa > Chordata > Actinopteri > Cichliformes > Pholidichthyidae > Pholidichthys > Pholidichthys leucotaenia. Next base: position 65,516,610 of record CM035840.1, read on the forward strand.
TCGTTCTGATTCACACACACAACTTTCAGTCTTTAAAGCATCTTGGTATCTCGAGACTGTCCTTGAGAGAATATCTAGTTCAGGCTGGTTCTTCCAAGCTTTTTCCTTCTCAGACATACTCATAACAATACAGTACATGCGTATGAAAGCAAAGAGATAAATGTCCAGCTGCCACGACCCTGTACATTTCACACAGACTCTGAGGTATCACAGATAGATAATACAAAATTTTCCCATCATTTCCCCCCCCCCCTTTTGATGCCATGCAAGGCATCATAAATGAAGAGCGATAAGTTATGGCATTTAAAACCCCATCTGGCAGCTATGCTAAGCTCCAGTGCATTGATGTGCAACAGACGCTAACTAGCTAGCGACAGGGAAAGTCCACCATCGGCCCTGCTGCCCCAAGCACCGGATAACATTTAGTCCTTTAGGAGGAAAAATGGAGCAGTAAAACTTATTTATTAATGGTAAAAGTAATTAATGGTAAAAACATTAAAATCAAAATGATAATAAAGTAAAGGTGATAGTAAGGATATAATTAGGATATGTGTCATTGCAGCTTGTATAAAAACAAAAGATAAAGGATGAAAGCAAAACATAACAAAATACAAAAACAGAAATAAAAGTAACAAAAATAAAATGGAAATAATGTTTCACAAATGTATTTACTGGTAGTACATTTCAACTTCACATCATGATCATGCAGCTCTCCTTGGTTTTCTGCATGTCAATCATACTTTTACTCTGTACTTAGGGTCATGGAGAGATACTTTGAGCTCACACTGTTCATCACCCCATCATCCCCGGCAACTGCTCCATGGTACCATCACTAAATTAACATGCACAAGTCTCATCATCATATTACGGATGCAGGGAATGACACAAAAGAAGACCAGAAATATTACCACAAAAATCATTAACAGGCTCATGATGAGGCTTCTCCATGAAGAGAATAACCAACTTAACCAGGTATGTTCATCAGTGACATTGTCCTTGGCCATGGCAGCCTGCAAAGCAGTCAGGTTCTGTATTGCTGAAGCAATCACGTGACCATCCGCATCATTTTCAGGGATAAAAGTACAACAATAATCCCCCACAATTGCGCACACACACACCCTCGGGTGGCAGTTATTTGATCAAGAACCATCCTGTTTTGGGTCAGCATAAGTCTAAGGGCTGTTAACTCCTCTTTTATACCAGAAAAAGCAGACAAAGAAAAATTCACAAATGATTGAAACCACTAGTTCTAGATTACAATCATCAGATGTTCTTAGCCACTCCCACTCAATGGAGCAAGAAATATAGTCCCTTCTTCCCAGTGGTTTCTAACTTGAATTCTTTCAGCACATCTATGCCCCAGATGGGATCATGAGGTGAAAGAGACATCTCTCTTCACCCTGCCTGCCTGTCCTGCCAACAGTATGATGGTATGGTCAGTCAGTCACCACCACGGGGGCACACACCCCTCCCCAGTTCATGGACAGGTGTGAATACGCACGATGGCCGCACAGCCACCAACCCCCTGTTGCCATATATGTGCCATACTTGTGAGAATCACAAATTGTGGCGCTGCAGCGCTCCTGCAGGGTGACATCATCTTCCAGACTTCTAGACTGACAGTAAGGCTCTTCAGGACAGCGTTTGCCCACTACACCAGTCTGGCAGGTGGCAGTACAGGGGCGAGATGTACTATGCACCGTTGCACACCTGGAAACTGAGAAACTGCCCAAAGAGATGTTTCCACACCCTTTTAGACAAAAGGAAAAGTTCCCCAGCGAGGTTAATTTTGCCTTCACCGAGTAACGGGTGTCATTGTGTCTCCACTCAGTGGAATCATAGACAATGTGACAAGTGTGATTCAAGTTGATGCTTGCTGTACTATTTCCATACATAGCCTCTTGCAAGAAAGAAACAGCTTCTGACAGTTCCATTGGTTTAGCAGTAACAGATATTTGACTAGCTGAGAGTGGGAGCAAAGAACACACACAGCATTTTGAACGATTAGCTGTTTTGGCTGTGTGGTTAGCATACTTTCACCAAACATTGCCAGCATAAACATGGTCATAGTAGCCTGGTCCTTCCAGCCAGTCATAACGCACATGAGTAATATACCTAGCCCTGTGATAAATAGGTAGTGGTGTCCCTAAAAGTAATCAAATCAGAAGTGCTACCATGAGGATGAGGAAAAAAACCGGTGTACCATTCACATCTTTCTGCTGCCAACCTTCTCTCTCTTGCATTTTGTCTCTCCATGATAAACAGCAGTTGTTTCGCTGAGCAGGCCATTGCTGGGCGCCTGAGGGCACTGTCAGCCTAATACCCACACAGTGAAACGATGACTTGCTTGTATAGCTAAACAGTTAAACGGTAACTTGCTGAGGGTTTTGAATGGGGTAAAGTTTGCAATGTGTCAGGTGCACTCAAGAATCACGTCCTTCGACTTTCACGGCTGTCTGTGTCACCAGGATGACCTTGTGTGGTTCTTGCCAGGGAGCATCGGCCCAGTTATTCTTTTTTGATGGCTTTGATGAGGACCAGATCCCCTGGCTTGGCTATGGTGGGCACCTCCCCAAGTTCCTTCATGGGAAGAACAGCACGCACATTTCTGTCCGTCAACTTCACATGTAATCAGCTAAACACACTTCCTCATCACCTGAATTAAATGGCTTTAATGGTGGGAGTAGGTAAGGCTTGCCATATATTATTTCAAATGGGGACAGCCCCCCCCCCCTTTTGAAGGCATTACCCTCATGTAAAAAAGGACTGGGGTAGACAATATATCCAGTTTTGTCCTGTTTCTGCCATTGTTTTTCTAAGCCTTTCTTTAATGGTCCTATTTGTGCGTTCCACCAGTCATGCAGATTGTGGATGATAAGCGGAGTGATTTGTCAAGTTAATGTTGAGTGCTGTGCTTAAATGGGATATAACCTGATTTACAAAATGTGTTCCATTATCTGAGTAAATCTTTTCAGGTATTCCATATCTTGGTACTACTTCAGCTAAGAGTTTCTTTGCGACTGTAACAGCATTTGGATGAGTGCAAGGGAAGGCTTCAGTCCATTTAGTAAATGTCAACAATCACCAAACAGTATTTCTTCCCTTCGCATTTATTTAGTTCAATGAAATCCATGCAGATGTTTTGAAATGGATAAGTTGATGCAAGGAAGGTACTTTTATGAGGTCTTAAGTGTCCCTGAGCATTGTTTTCTGTACAGATTAGGCATTTTTTTTTTGTTTTTTATACAAAATTGAGTAGCAAATTGACTAAGTCCATAAGTGGTAAAAGATTTATGTAACAGAAATCATACCTCCTGCTGCTACATGGAGTCTCCCAGACAGTCTGGTGGAATAATTTGTGTGGCAAGATGGGTTTGTTATTGAATTATTTGTAGAGTTTGGAGGTGTTGTCAAATGTTGCCCCTTTTTTATCCACCGGTAAATTTCAGTTTGTGGTGATTTTTCCTGTGTGTTAGTGAGCATGTTGTGTGATAGCTGTTCTGTAAGTGTTAAGAGATGCTGAGGTGTGGTTTCCTGTATGACCTTGTGCAGCTGCTTTCGCGGCGTTGTCTGCAGAGTGGTTGCCCTTAAAGATTAGATCTGTGCCACTGTTGTGTGCAGCACATTTGCATATGGCCAATTTAGAGGGAAGTTTTACACTAACAGTTTTAAGATGAGATCTTTCTATTGGATTGGTTTTCCTGTTGATTTTTTTCCCCACTGTTGTGTGAAATGATGGAAAAAGCATATTGGCTGTCAGTGTATACTGTGAGTGCTTTTCCCTGACCTAATTTACAAGCCTCTGTTAGAGCAACTAATTCAGCCGCTTGTGCAGAATAATGTGATGGGAGTTTTTGTGCTTGTAAAACGGCGTCATGGGTGACTACTACGAAACCGGACAAGTTTGAACCAGTATAGTCACGTTTGGAGGAGACATCAACAAGCAATGTGAGATCATAGTCCTCCAAAGGTGTGTCCTGCAAATCAGGGCGTGGCAATGTTTCACTCTCGATTTCTGCCAAACAGTCATGGGGTTTGCCTTGTGTTGAAACAGGCAAAAAACTTGCTGGATTTGTTACTGTGCAATATTCAATGGTTAGATGAGGCTGTGATAGTGGCACTGTCATGCATGCTAGGTGTCTGGATGGTGAGAGAACTGAGGTTTTGCTTTGTGACAAGATAACTGATACTGCATGTGTGACCTTTAGGGTCAAGGGATGAAAAAGAGCAAGCCCTGCTGAGGCCTGCACCGCAATAGAGGCAGCTATGACAGCCTGCATACATGAAGGTACCGCCCTTGCCACAGGATCTAACCTGGAGGAATAAAATGCTATTGGTTGCATCTTTGTACCACTTGGCTGGAGAAAGACTGACGTCATGTGTCCCTCTCTACAATCAACCATTTGCACAAATGGTTTCTTGTAATTGGGGAGTCCCAGAACGTCAGTGCTGACCAAAAGTTTTTTCATTTTAACAAATGCATTTTCTGCCTCAGGTGTCCACTCTATTTTGTCCACCTGAGCCACGGGTGTTTTGTAAATGAGATCAGACAGGGGTTGTATTTCAAATGAGTAATTTGCAATCCAAGCATGACAGTAATTTAAAGTACCCAGAAATGACATGTCTCTTTTTGTGATGGGTTTTGGTGCTGACAAAATGGCTTGTTTTCTTGCAAGATCAACATGCCTGCCTGCTACTGACAAAATGTGCCCTAAATATTTGACCTCTTTTTTTTTTTTCCATAACTGTAATTTTTCCTTGTTGACTTTGACCTTGATCTGCTAAAAATTGCAGTAAGGCAATGGTGTCTTGTTTGCATGTTCATCAGGTGATGCCAGCAAGATGTCATCAGCATAAAGGAGTAACTAGCTCCCATTAGGAGGAATAAACTGTGCGAGATTTGCCGACATCGCCTATGAGAAAATAGTTGGTGATTCACACTAACCTTGTGGTAACCTGGCGAATGTGTACCTTTTTGTTTTTCAAATGTGAATGCAAACCAAAACTAATGATCTGGATATATTGGGATGCTGAAAAAAAGCATTGTTGATGTCTATCACTGTAAAAAAACTGCATGTGTGGTTGTAGGTCATTTATTAACAGTGTGTGGGTCTGGGACAGAAGCTGCTCTTGTTTAATTCAATTCAATTCAACTTTATTTATATAGCGCCATTTCACAACAACAGTCATCTCATAGCACTATCAACTGTAGGGGGAACCCCCACAGTTGCAGAAAGACCCCAGCAATCAGGCGATCCCCTGTGAGCAAGCACTTGGCGACGGTGGAGAGGAAAAACTCCCTTTTAACAGGAAGAAACCTCCAGCAGAACCAGGCTCAGGGAGGGGCAGTCATCTGCTGCGACTGGCTGGGGGGTGAGGGGATAGAGAAGAAGAAAAGAACAGACATGTAGAGAGCAAACAGCACGATGGGGACTCAATCTATGGGAGAGAACAAACAAATGTTAATGACCAGCAAAAAAAATATTTCATTGAGAGTGAGGAAAGGAGTGAGGCCCAGTGTATTACTGGAGGTCCCCCGGCTGACTAAACCTATTAGCAGCATAACTAAGGGAGGGTTCAGAAACACATGATCCCTCCCTAATTGTAGGCTATATCAAAAAGGTAGGTTTTAGCCCTATTCTTAAAAACAGAGATCGAGTCTGACTCCCGAATCCAGATTGGCAGCTGATTCCACAGGAGAGGAGCTTGATAACTGAAGGCTCTGCCTCCCATTGTACTTTTGGAGATTCTAGGTATTACAAGTAATCCTGCATTTTGGGAGCGTAGTGCTCTGTTAGGACAATACGGTAGTATCAGATCTTTTAAATAAAAAGGAGCCTGATTGTTTAGAGCTTTGTAAGTAAGAAGAAGGATTTTAAACTTGATTCTAAACTCTATGGGAAGCCAATGAAGGGAGGCCAGAACGGGAGAGATATGATCTCTCTTTCTAGTACCTGTTAAAACTCTTGCTGCAGCATTTTGGATCAGCTGAAGACTTTTTAAAGATGTTTTAGGACAGCCTGATAATAAAGAATTACAATCTAATCTCGAGCTAACAAAAGCGTGGATCAGTTTCTCAGCATCACTCTGAGACAAGATGCTCCTAATCTTGGCAATATTACACAAATGATAGAAGGCAGTCTTAGAAACAAATTTAATATGTGAATTGAAGGACAAATCCTGATCAAAAATAACTCCAAGGTTCCTCACAGAGCTATTAAGAGAGAGTAACCGCATCCAAACTGAAAGTTTGATTTGGAAAGGAATTTCTCAGGTTTTTTGGACCAACAAGAATGACTTCAGTCTTATCTGAATTTAATAGCAGGAAATTACAAGTCATCCAAGCTTTGATTTCCTTAAGACAGGCTTCTAACTTGGCTAATTGATTACTTTCATCTGGCTTCATTGACAGGTATAATTGTGCGTCATCAGCATAACAATGAAAATGTATACAGTGCTTTCTAATAATGTTGCCTAACGGAAGCATATATAAACTAAAAAGAGTAGGGCCTAGCACAGATCCCTGTGGAACTCCATGACTGAGCTTTGAGTTGAAAGAAAACTCATTATTTACCTGAACAGACTGGAACCTATCAGATAAATAAGATCTAAACCACTGCAACGAAGTTCCATTAAGACCAACATAGTGTTCTAATCTATCAAGTAGAATATTATGATCGATAGTATCAAAAGCTGCACTAAGGTCTAAAAGGACAAGTACAGAAACTAGTCCATTATCAGATGCAATGAGGAGGTCGTTAGTGACCTTCGCTAAGGCTGTTTCAGTACTATGATGGATTCTAAACCCAGACTGAAACTCTTCAAGTAAACCATTTCCCTGAAGGTGGTCAAATAATTGCGTAGCAACAACTCTTTCTAAGATTTTTGAAATGAAAGGGAGATTAGAGATTGGTCTATAGTTAGCTAAAGCTCCTGGATCTAACGTTGGCTTTTTGAGTAAGGGTTTAATTACAGCCGTTTTAAAAGCCTGAGGTACATGGCCTAAAGTTAATGAAGAATTGATTATATGAAGAATAAGGCTACCAATAAGTGGGAAGACTTCTTTAAATAACCTGGTAGGAATAGGGTCTAAAAGACAAGTTGAAGGTTTGGATGACGAAACTATTTTGTCTAACTCACAAAGGTCGATTGGAGTAAACTCATCAAGACAGACATCAATAGAAGGAGTTGTAGTAGTTACAGTATTTAAGTTAACTGTGGGAAGAATCTGATTGATTTTATCTCTGATGGATGAAATTTTATTATTGAAAAAGTTCATAAAGTCCGGACTAGTAAGCTCTAAAGGAATGCTAGGATTGACAGAATCCAGACTCTTTGTCAACCTGGCTACAGTACTGAAAAGAAACCTGGGATTATTCTTGTTCTCTTCTATTAATGCAGAGTAATAACTCGTTCTCGCTTTTCTAAGAGATTTTTTATAAATTAAAAGATGATTTCTCCAAGCTAAATAGATTTCATCTAAATTAGTGGAGCGCCATTTTCTTTCTAATTGACGAGTCTTCTGTTTTAAGCTACGAGTTTCTGTGTTGAACCAAGGAATTAGAAATCTCTGATTAGACTTTTTCTTTTTTAAGGGGGCCACCAAGTCTAGAATCTGATGCAGAGAAGCTGAAACACTATCCACCATGTTATCAATTACAGAAGGAGCAAGCTGTCTATAGCTTATTTCCGTTGTGTTGACACATGGCATAGAGGAAACAATCTGCATAAATTTGGTAACAGCATCATCTGAGAGGCATCTACTGTAATAATATTTTTCTTTAGGAGCCAAATAGTCAGAAATAGTAAAATCAAAGGTTAACAGACAATGGTCTGACAGTACAGGGTTATGAGGAGACACGACAAGATTTTCTATTTCTATGCCATATGTCAGAACAAGGTCCAATGTATGGTGGGGGTAATGAGTAGAATTTCCTACTTTCTGAGAAAACCCAATCGAGTCTAATATTGAATTAAATGCCACATTAAGGCAGTCACTATCTACATCCACATGTATATTAAAGTCCCCTACTATAATTATTCTATCAGATTTCAGCACTAAATCAGCTAAGAAATCAGCAAATTCGGATAAAAATTCTGAGTAGGTTGATGGGGGACGATAAACTATGGCAAATAAAATTGGGTTTAACCTAAAATTGCTGAAGTGCCCAATACTGAGGACCAGGCCCTCAAAGGAATTTTAACATGTTTTTTGCTTTACATTAACTAGTAATTTAGAATGGTAAATTGCTGCTACTCCTCCTCCACGACCAGAATTTCTGGGATTTTGACAGTTTAAATAACCAGAGGGAGTTGATTCATTCAAACCAACATGTGTTGCCCTAACCAAGTCTCTGTAAGGGAAATTAAATCAATCTGATGATCAATTAACAGATCATGGACTAACAGAGACTTGGGAGTTAGAGACCTAATATTTAATAAACCACATTTAATTTTTAAATTATGAGGAGGAACAGAGGCCAATTCATTCAATTTAGAGGCTTTATGTTTAATTTGAGTTTTACCAATATCTTGCTTTATCACTTTGGGATGCTTATGCATTATATTTTTATTTACTTTGGAGGGAGCAGACAACGATTCTCTGATGGGGAAGTCGGGGGCTAAGCTGAGGGGTGGCGGATGAAGAGGAGCTGCAGAGAGGCGTGTAAGACTGCGACTCTGCTTACTTCTTGAAGGTCCTGTACTATCCTCCAACCGGAAGATGGAGGAGCTTTCTTTACAGGAAACAAGGGTGTGTTACATGGAGAATTTGGACATAGCACAATAACACCTGCTGCTTTGAGTTCCTCTCACTGGTTTAATGCCCTCTTGGACCTCAGGATGTAGAGGATACTGTCTTTTGTATGGCCTATAGTGTGATTTTGCATTTATTGTGACCAACTCTGCATTTTTTATTAACCCTATATCTGCCTTTCCTGTTAACCACAGGGAATTTTGAATTTGTGAGAGTGTATGTTCCTCTTCTTGTGTTAATGTAAAAAGTGATCAAATGGGTGAACTGGGAACATCAATGTGGGCCCCTTTTTGTGCTGTGTTTACCCAGTTCAAAGGCAGTGAGTAGGTATCAAGTTTTGGGGAATATTGAACCTTTGGGTTGGAAGTTTGCTTCCAAGGCTGATCTCACACTCCTCTGCTGAGGTAACAAACTGACCTAGCTCCTTCCAGTCCATGTGTTTGGGCTTGACCAGTGAGATGTGGGGAGCCTCCCAGTGTTTAAAATGCCTGCTATCCTCATCAGACAACACGACAGATGCTCCCACGTATTCCCTTGGTGACCAATACAGATTTTTAATGACCAGTCTGGAGGATGGATTTGCAAGGAATGTTTTTTCAGAATTTGGGTCTGGGCCACTCAGATGTCTGTTATACATGTTGCAGTGATATTGATCTGTGGCTTGGTGTGTGGTAGGAACCATGGACTCAAAATTTTGCATAGCTTTTGTGTGCAGGTCTGATGTCACCAAGTGTGGTCTGGCCGAAACCAAACGTAGTGAGTAGCAGTACCTGGGCACATTGAAATCCTGTAATACATTTATTCCTTCCACATGTGGAAATTGTGATTCTCTCATACCATTATCCGTTGGGATTATGGCAATATTGAGAGCTGTGAGAAGATCCCTTCCTAGTAGGTAGACAGAACATGCTTCATATAATATGAAACGACCTTCTGCCATGTCACCGGTGACAGGGTCTTTTACTTTGACATTTTTTGAAAGGTGCCGTTTTTAATTTATCGTTGGCGGCTTTTACAGTTATTTTTTCATCTGATTTTGTAAAATTCTGAATGTCTGCACCTGTTATTACCGATCTGCATGCTCCTGTGTCACATAGAAACTATTGGAATGTCCTGAACCTGCAACATCACTTCAGGTAAACACTGCATTGTCAACATCAGCTCAAAGTCAGGCAAATGGAAAATGTCTGTTATGTCAAGTCAGTGTCGTCATTAGCTGCACTTATCTTTGGTGCGGTCAGTCAGGCGGCTGGGCCGTGAGGTCCTCGATCCCCAGGGCAATGCCTCTGCCATTGTCCCCCTTGTCTACATTGATGGCAAACATCACGCCCCCTGGCTGCGGCCAGCCAGCCCCATGCCTCTTTCCATCTCCCCTCCACTGCTGAGGTCCACCTCTGGTGCCAGCCTGAAAAATAAAATCGGGGAGAGCCCCCCCCCCCCCCCCCCCCGTGTCAGCAATCACATAAGCAGGAGTTGGCTTGGCTTTTCTTTCAATTTTTTCTTCTCCTTTTCTTTCCGTTCCTCCTCTATTGTCTCTACATGTTTTCCATAAGTTAAGACATCACCAAATGCACAAGTGCGATACGTGACCAAATGTTTGTGTATGTAATCAGCCAGGTGTGGGTGAATGTTTTGCAAAAAGACACTTTTCAAATGCTACCAGTATGGTTCTACACCTGAATCATTTTCAGCCTTTAAGTCAGAGTGGCTAGCAAAAACCTCTTGTAACCTGGTTCGATAAGCTTCAACACTTTCATCTTTCCCTTGTGGTTTGAATCCTGGTCCAGTCATGCTTTACCCACCATTTAGTTTGAATGCAGTCATTTAGCTCTCTTACATGCTGTTGTAAGTTGGTGCTTTTTGGAGGAAGAATTCTACCAGCAGCATCCTTTGAACTCTAATTACCCGACACAGTGCACCAATCAACTTTCAAAACTTCTCTGTAAGCATGTTCTGTCTCATAACCATTTAATTTAAAGCTGTCAAGGAGATTTGCTATCCCTTCAAAAAACTCTGTGGGTTTATCTTTTGGATGTGGGATTTCTTTCACTGCTTCAGAGAAATCTGCATCAGTCCATGGTCTGTAGACCAGAACTGTGGGTTGAAACTGTGGTGCATTTGGGTTCATTTCATCTTCTCCCGGTGGTCCTGTATCAGCTGGATTTGAAAGTTCAATCACAGCATATTGTTCACTGACAACATGTGTTTCATAATCTTCAGCCTTAATGGGTCGAATTGATGGAGAGTGTGGGTAAGGGTGTCCATATTTACTTAACTCTTTGGTGTCCCTTGGTGGTTGTTCCCGGGTACCCCAGTCCTCCTTCCCTTTGGGTTTGATGTCAGCGGGTGGAGGCGTGGAGATGAGCGGAGGCGGGGTGACGTCGGCCACGGCTTCCCCAGCCTGGAGTTCTGTAGATTGGAATGGTTTGAGGAATGGGCTCAGCAGCGGCGGAATAAGGAGGAGGAGGATGACCGCTGCTCCTGGCACCCACGTCACACTGATCAGGGATCATGGAAGGAACAGAACACAGACGGATCCTTTTTTTTTTTTTTATCCATAGTCAATTTTTTCAGATGTCATTAGATTTAGACTTTACCGTCACAAGGTCCAAGTCAGCCTGTTGCTTTTTTGCCATCTGAAGCCACTGCTGTGCTTCAACTAAGCCATATTTCAACTGCTTCCGCCTACTACCATCTTAAACTAGTTTTATCTGAGAAAAAAGATTTTCAGTCTGTCACTTTCAGCTGCCCTGAGAAACCAGAAGGTTTCCTCCATTTTGCTAAATACAGAGTACTGTGGGGAGACTTGAATAACGAAACCGAATTGCCTTTAATTTCAGTTTATTTCAAGTAACCATTCCACTGTCTGCTCTCATTCCTGAGCAGCGAACGAAGAGAGTGAACACACCAAAGTTCTCTCATTTAAACATTCTCACATCAAACCATTTCCCTCGCGGGGGAAATCACACATCTATCTCAAAATCTCTTTATTCACATTCATTAGCCTTTTATTTACATAACTCCCCCTTCTCTCCTCTCGAGCCTCAGTGGTCAGGAAGTCTTCTGTCCCCTGTCCTCCGCAGGGGGTCCAGGCTCTGTGGCTCTGCACCGCAGGGGGCTGGCTCTCCTTCATCGTGGTTAAATCACATATGCAGTGTCCAACATATACATGTCTCACAACACAGCCATATAACCCCCCCCAAACGATGAAGAACAGACTAATTCCTAAAATTTAATAGCACCTTACTCACTACTGAATAATCAACACCAACAGTCAGTCTGTGCGCCGCTTGGGCTTCAGCCATCTGCCGAATCTGCTGTGAGTTGGCCCCGCCTTGCCTGCGGTGCGTTTCTGCTTCGGTTCTGTTGACTGAGGAAGAGAGTGATTAATTGCCCCCTGCGGGGGCCTGCCTCGTCGAGGCGCCACTGCGACCGGTACAGACACGTCCTTCATGACAAAAGCAGGTTTTAGTCTGTCAATACTGTCTCTTTTCTGTCTCCAAAATCTAGCACAAATTGCTTATCACCTGCCTCCAGCACTCGAAATGGCCCTTCGTAAGGTGGTTTGAGCGTTGCTTTAAGGGCTTCGCGCCTGACAAAAACGAAATCGGCATTTTTCAAAGCCTTGGGGACGAAAACTCGTGGAAAAGCGTGATGAACCGGACCCGGGAGCGTGTCTGCCCCCGTGCCGACTAACTGTCCCAGAGCCGAGAGAGGTGGGGGCTCTGGGTGCTCTGGTAAAAACTCGCCCGGCAGCCTCGGAGTTTGTGCGAATACCAGCTCCGCTGGGGAGGCGTCTAAGTCCTCTTTAGGCGCAGAACGCAACCCTAATAAAACCCATGGAAGTTTATTTACCCAATCTGCATCCGTGAGCGACGCTCTGAGTGCTGCCTTCAAAGACCTATGAAAACGCTCGCATAAACCATTGGCCTGAGGGTGGTAAGCCGTAGTGCGGTGAATTTTGGCTCCTAAGCCGTTGGCCATTGCTGACCACAGCTCAGAGATGAATTGCGGTCCTCTATCGGACGTAATGTCCGACGGAACCCCGAAGCGCGCCACCCAAGCCGTTAAAAAAACGCGAGCCACCTCCGCGGCCGTGGTCGTCGCAAGTGGGACCACTTCCGGCCAACGTGTGGTGCGGTCCACCATTGTCAAAAGATACGTGAACCCCTGTGATGCCGGTAGGGGGCCCACAAGGTCGACGTGCACATGGTCTAACCTTCTGGCTGGAATGCGGAACGGTTCTAACGGGGCTCTTGTGTGCCTGTGAATTTTGGCCCGTTGACAGGAAATGCAGGTTTTTGCCCATTCCTTCACGTGCTTGCGCAGGCACGGCCAAACAAACTTTTCCGCCACTAGTTTCACCGACGCGCGCACCCCCGGGTGCGCCAGTGAGTGGACCGAGTCAAAAACACGGCGGCGCCACGTGGCCGGAACCACCGGACGCAGGCGCCCCGTCGACATGTCGCAGATCAGGGGGGGCATACCGGTTTGTAAACACTTGCTCTCCAGCCTCAACCCTGTTGGTCCAAACTGGAGCGCGCGCACGTCTGCGTCCGCCCCCTGGTCCGCTGCCATGGCTGCGTAATCTATACCCACGTGCACCGGGGCTGCGCGCGCCACCGTGCCGCTCTCCTGCGGCGCGGTCACGGTGGCCCGTTCTGCCTCTGCGCGTGTTGGGGTCGTGAACGCGCGTGAGAGACAATCCGCTACTACATTGAATTTGCCCGCGACGTGCCTAATGTCAGTGGTAAATTCCGAGATTGCGGCCAGCTGCCTCTGCTGCCTGCCGGACCACGGATCTGAAATTTTGGCCATGGCGTATGTGAGCGGCTTGTGGTCCACATAAGCGGTGAAGCACCGTCCTTCCAGCCAGAACTGGAAATGACGAATAGCCAAATGCAGCGCCAACAGTTCTCTGTCAAACGCGCTGTATTTTCGTTCAGCCGCGCTTAAAGATTTGCTAAAGAAAGCCAAAGGCTGCCAAACTCCGGCTACCTGTTGCTCAATAACGGCCCCTATGGCTAAATCTGAAGCGTCTGTCGTCAGCGCGATACGTGCTGCAGGGTCTGGGTTGGCCAGGAGCGCAGCGTCAGCCAAGGCTTTTTTAACCTCTGAACGCGCGCTCCCGCTCCGGGGACCATTCGACCGCCTGAGTCGGTTTTTGTTTTTTGAGCGCGGCATATAACTGTTGCATGATTTGAGCTGCGTAGGGCAGGAATCGGTTATAAAAATTCACCATCCCCAAGAATTCCTGTAGTGATTTGACCGTTTGTGGACAGGGAAAATCCGCTACCGCGCGTACTTTCTCTGGTAACGGAACCGCTCCCTCCGGGGAGACGCGGTGACCCAAAAAATCGATCCGCTCGACGCCGAACTGGCACTTGGCTGGGTTAACTATTAAGCCGTGCTCTCCCAGCCTCCTAAAAACTGCTGTGAGGTGCGTTTCGTGTTCGTCCTCTGAAGTACTCGCGACCAAAATGTCGTCGAGGTACACAAACACGAAAGGGAGATCGCGTAACACGGCATCCATCATCCGCTGAAATGTTTGCGCCGCCCCTTTGAGACCAAACGGCATGCGTAAAAATTCGAAAAGTCTGAACGGGGTTATTACCGCTGTTTTAGGAATGTCCTCCGGTTGGACCGGGACTTGGTGATAGCCGCGAACTAGATCAATCTTTGAAAAAATGCGCGCCCCCGCCAGGTGCACCGAAAAATCCTGAATGTGCGGGATGGGATAACGATCGTGCGCCGTAGCGTTGTTTAGCCTGCGGTAATCCCCACACGGTCTCCAGGAGCCATCGGCTTTCGGTACCATGTGCAGCGGCGAAGCCCACGGGCTCTTCGACCTACGAACGATGCCCAGCCTCTCCAGGCTGGCGAACTCCTCGCGCGCAATGGCGAGCTTAACTGCATCCAAGCGCCGAGTTTTTGCAAACCCGGGAGGACCAGACGTGGGGATAAAGTGTTTCACCCCGTGCTTCGCGACCGTCGCTGAAAAAGTGGGCACAGTGAGCGCTGGAAATTGGGTGAGGAGTGTGTGAAACTTACCACCTGCTGTAGCGACGTGGGTCTGTACTGGTGGCGGGGACACTCGAGCTGAACAGGGGAGAGAGTAAAAAGAGAGTGCATTTACCAGCCGTCTATTAGCAAGATCAACTAACAGATTGTGTGAACACAAAAAATCCGCGCCCAACATGTTGAAACTCACCGCCGCTATCACAAAAGTCCATTCATATGTGCGGCCATGTAAGCACAAAGGCAAGGTCCTTCTCCCGTAGGTGTTGATGTTCGAGCCATTTGCCGCTGTAGCTCCGCTACCGTGGGGTCCAGCCACCCGGTCCGCGTATGTTGGGGTGATGAAGCTCACTTGTGCTCCGGTGTCGATGAGGAACTCTCGTCCGGAGCGCGCATCCGTGATGTAGAGCAGCTTGTTGCGTTCTCCGAGGGTCGAAGCTGCTAGCGACCCCCGGTCTTGCCGTTTCCCGAACTCCTGAAGATGCAGGGCGGCACACACCTGCGTGCCTTCTCTGCGAACCTCCGATGGTAAAAGCAGAGATCTTCTCCTCCGCTGTGTCGTGCCCGCGCCTCTGCCGCCGGGCTATTGGCTCCACCTCGTCGCGGCCGTGTTGCCGCCGTCGTCGGCCAGTCTGGTTCTGCCGCCTCTGGCTCCCTGCTGTCTCGGGTCGCCGTTGTGGTTGCTTGCCCGCCGCAGGCGTCCAGGATCCCATCTGCCTCCTGGGCCAGCTCCCGGAACTCCTCCAGGGTGTGACACTTTTTGCCGGCCAGCGTGCTTCTCGCATGCGCCGGGAGGTTGGAGAGGAAGATGAACTGAAAAATGAAATCATCGTTGTCCAACCCTCTCAGCTGTATCATCTCCTCCATCAGGGCGCTCAGCCTGTGTCCACCTTGGTCTAGCAAAGACAGGATCCTCCTCGCCCTCACTTCAGCCGAGGGGGTGAAAAACTTGATGAGGGTGGATTTCAGCTTGCCGTACCTGTCGGTCGCGGGTGGCTGCTCCACCAAGCTTTGCACGCACCGAGCTGTGCTGTTGTCCAGTTTAGCGATGACATGGTGGAACTTAGTGTCATCCACCGTTACTCCTGCGAGCGCGAACTGCGACTCTGCTTGCAGAAACCTCGACCGTGGGTTATCCTGCCAGAAATCAGGCAGCTTAACGGCCACTGCGCTCGCCAGCTCTGAGCGCTGTGAGTCCGGGACCCTGAGAATTTCTTCGTTCATTCTCAACGTCGTCAGTCACCAATGTGGGGAGACTTGAATAACGAAACCGAATTGCCTTTAATTTCAGTTTATTTCAAGTAACCATTCCACTGTCTGCTCTCATTCCTGAGCAGCGAACAAAGAGAGTGAACACACCAAAGTTCTCTCATTTAAACATTCTCACATCAAACCATTTCCCTCGCGGGGGAAATCACACATCTATCTCAAAATCTCTTTATTCACATTCATTAGCCTTTTATTTACATAACTCCCCCTTCTCTCCTCTCGAGCCTCAGTGGTCAGGAAGTCTTCTGTCCCCTGTCCTCCGCAGGGGGTCCAGGCTCTGTGGCTCCGCACCGCAGGGGGCTGGCTCTCCTTCATCGTGGTTAAATCACATATGCAGTGTCCAACATATACATGTCTCACAACACAGCCATAAGTACTATCCTTATCTTTTTTGTGCATACAGTATATCCGCCGTCCCCCGTTGAAGCAAAAATCTCATTCTTGTTCTCTCACGCTCCACAACAGCACGGGAAAATATCCTCTCTTCCTGCTATGTCGCAAAATCTCACTCTCTTCCTGTCTCTTGCGATCTCGGCCCCTGCTATGACAGTTACCCATTTTTTTTTTCAAAGTAACCCGTAAAAACTTTATTAAAAACACAAACACGCGAACGACCAGACAAACAAACTGCAGTTATTTTAATTTATTTATTATTTTCTTAGTTTAAAGGCTATTTTATTCCATTTTAAGCTTATTTTAAGTTATATTTTATGGTATTTTAGGTATAGTTATTAAGGATATTCCTTATTGTATTAAAGTTATTTCTTTATTTTAAAGCCATTTCTCAGAACTATTTTTTTCTCAGTTTTTTCCTCTTGTTCCATTATATTTTTTTCTTCGGCCATTAATATCATGCCGCAGTACTCTGTATCCTTCCGCACGCCCATTTCCCAAACTTGGACTCGGAACTAAATTCCAGTAGAAATGCACTTCCACTGAGAGGTTCTGTTTAACCGCGGTACTTTACCTGACCGAACTCAAACCGGCGCTACCTTATCAGCTTTTACGCGTAATTACGACTGGACTCGAACCCACTGCGAGATGTCTATAAACCATTAATAATTAAATTCAGTCACTTCAGTCCGTCTTCACTTCAGCTCCGTCACCCTCCGGTCCACTCCCAGCATCTCCGGACCTTGCTGCACTTCCGCAAAGCCGACCCCTTGGAGTCGGTGGGAGAGGTCTTCTCAGTAGCTGTGCACTAGCTCTCTCGGCCCAAAAACGCCGGAACCAGGAGAAGAGGGATATCTGGAGTCCCTGTTTGGGTTCCAAGTATGTTGGAAAAATCTTGTCCACCAGTAGTCAAGAAACGGGCAGGATTTAAGTGTCAGCAAATTTAATTTGCACTGGCCAGTGGAGAACAATACAGAGAGAGCCTCAGAGTCGCCTCTGGAAATCGTTCTGATTCTCACACACACAACTTTCGGTCTTTAAAGCATCCTGTTATCTCAAGACTGTCCATGAGAGAATATCTAGTTCAGGCTGGTTCTTCCAAGCTGTTTCCTTCTCAGACATACTCATAACAATACAGTACATGCGTACGAATCAGAGATAAATGTCCAGCTGCCATGACCCTGTACATTTCACACAGACTCTGAGGTATCAGCAGATAGAAAATACAGAATTTTCCAATCACTTTTAATTTTGACTAGTGCATGCCTGTAGAAAGCAAGTATTCCTGTCTGAAAACAGGTCGGCCAATTAGGCTTTACAGGGCCAGATGTAGGCTGTGTTTGAAAGTGGAATACAGAGGTGTAGCCTATATGTAGGCAATCACACATGTTAGACTTTAACAAATATGAAAGGGATTGAATGCCACTAAGAGTTATTTGATTGTGTGAATATGAATTACAGAATTATTGGAAATGATTGGGATATCCAGTATTAGTGACTGTTTAAGAACCGCTTGTTAATTTGTTTGTCAAACCTATTTGTGTGATCTTTTGACTTATATTCATGTGTTGTATCTTGCACCTTAAGGAATGTGAGTTGTTCAGTCACCATTATAATTGTTTTAGTTTATATGTGTAGTTTATAGTGTATCGTTAATAAATTCATCCAGTACTATAATGGGACACATTTACAAATATGAGAGACCCGTTCTAGTGCATCCTTTTATATTTTAGCAATATTATAAATACAAAACACCCAACATTATTATACACAGAATGACCCGTTTGGCTGCAACTGTTTCATCAGTATTGGCCATTTGTCTGTAAATATGTAAATAAAAAGGATTTATTTCATTATTTGGGCATTGTTGTCTTGTTTGGTCATGGTCGTCGTTTAGTCAAAGCTTGCATACAGTGGTGTGAAAAAGTGCCCTTTTCCCGATTTCTCATTTTTTTTGTATGTTTGTCACACTTTAAGTGTTTCAGATCATCAAACAAATTTAAATATTAGACAAAAATAACACGTAAACACAAAATGCAGTTTTTAAATGAAGGTGTTTATTATTAAGGGAAAAAAAATCCAAACCTACATGGTTGTCCTGCTGTGGGAGTAGATGGGTGAATGCAGCAACTTTCAGCAGCAGTTAGCGGAACATTAGTGCACGTAATTGCCCCAGTGATAGGCGTTCACACACACACACACGGGCAAAGAGCGTGCTCGTCAAGCTTCTTTTTTTTTTTTTTTTCCCCCCCCCGGTCCTGTCGAGCAGCTAGGTAAGCAGAACAGATCTGCTTTCCTTATTGTGCCAAACAGATTTACTTTGCCAAAAGGAGCTTTGCTCATATTTTTTTTTCCACAATATCTTTATTGAACCTTTTTTTTTTTTAACAAACATGATACAAACAATCAAACACTAACACTAAAGTACTACAAAAAAAAAATACCCTAAAAACACCAACAACCACCAACAAAATCAAGTCTTCAACAATGCTCCTCTGTTTAGTCTAGACAATCCAATACATTAGTATACATATTATGTTCACCAGTTTGGAATTTACAAGGTCCACACACATCATTCACCTTCTTCTTCAAGAGTTATGTTTAAATTTTTTACATAATCAATAAAAGGTCTCCATATATTCTCAAACACAATTTCCTTTGATTTCAGTATATATGTTATTCTTTCTAATGGAAGGTTTGTTAACATCTGTCTTAACCACTGAGTCACATCTGGTCTATGAGTCTTTTTCCATAATAGTGCAATACATTTTTTGGCATTAAGCAAACTGAGGTCTATGAATGTTCTTTCACTTTTATTGAAATTATGCTTTTCTGGGTACAGACCCAACAAAAACAGTTTAGGATTCAATATGATTTGTTTTGAGATTATTTTTTCAATTGTTACCCTCACCTCCTCCCAAAACATTCTTAATAATCTACATTCCCATAAACAATGAAATAGGGTTCCTTTACTTTCCATGCATTTTGTGCATGTATCTGGTATATTTTTGTTATATCTATTTAACTCCTCCGGTGTAACATACATCCGCATTAACCATTTGAAATGTATCAATTTAAGGCGTGCATTTATTGATTTGGTTTGAGCTTCTGTACAAGCCAATTCCCATTGTTCCTCTGAAATTTCAATTTGCAGATCTTCTTTCCAGTAGTTTAATCTTTTCAGTGAATTTTCACTTGAAGATAGTGTCAATGAGTTATAAAACTCTGAAATAATACCCTTTCTTTTACTATCTTTCATCATCATTTTTTCCAAGGATGAATAAATAGGTCGAGTGAGAGCTTTATTTTGATTTGATCGAATAAAGTTTCTAAGTTGAAGATATTTAAAAAAATGTGTTCTATTGAGATTAAATTTGATCCTCAGCTCTTCAAAAGACATTATGTTGTCTGCACATGGCAAATATAAATCCTGAATCTTTTGTATCCCTTTTAAATTCCATACTTTAAATACAGCGTCCGCTCTCCCTGGTTTAAAATATTGATTACCCCATATTGGACTAAATTGTGACAATAACTGTGGTTCTTTTAAATAGTTTTTAGCTTCACACCATATTTTGATCATATGCTTTACAAATGGATTTTTAACTTGTTTTTGTAATTTTTTTGCCGAATCTGAGTATATGAATATGGGAAGAGGTAAAGGTAAATTGTATGATTCCATTTCAGTCCAGTGAGGGAGATCATTTGATGAAAAATAATATGTCATAGACCTCAGTTGTGCCGACCAATAATACAACATAAAATTTGGACATTTCAGACCTCCACGATCAAATGGTAAATATAATAAAGACAAACGTAATCTAGCCCTCCTGTTGTTCCATATAAATTCCACTAACTTTTTTTTTATTCTTGAGAATAGATCTAAAGGTGGTGATAAGGGAATGTATTGAAATAAATAAAGTATTTTAGGTAAAATATTACTTTTAAGTATATTGATTCTCCCGATCGACATTGGTAGTGACATCCATCTCTGAGTTAACTCATTGATATCTGACATTAAGGCTTCATAGTTGACACTGGCGACTGATTCTAGCTTAGGCATAATTTGGATTCCTAAATATTTAAACTGATTTACAACATTGAATTGATTTACCTCAGGGGCTGGGTAATTTCTCTGGGTCTCATTTAGCATTAATATTGAAGATTTAGTTTTATTTATTTTATATCCTGATATTTCCCCAAAATTCTTTATTAAATTCAACAAGGTTGGAATTGATTTTTTTAGATTCGACATAAACAAAATTATATCATCGGCGTACAGGGAGATTTTATGTTCTGTTGGTCCAACTTTAATTCCATATATTTGTGAATGTAAACGTATCGCTATCGCTAAAGGTTCAATTGCCATAGTAAACAGTAAAGGTGAAAGTGGACAGCCTTGTCGACATCCTCTATTGATTTTTATTGGTTTTGAAATATTGTTAGTTAGGATTTCTGCTGTAGCATTATTGTATATTATTTGAACCCATTTTATGAAATTATTTCCAAGTCCAAACCTTTGTAGGACTTCAAAAAGAAAGGGCCATTCAACTCTATCAAAGGCCTTTTCGGCGTCCAATGATAGGAGAGCTGTATCCGGTGCTTCTTTATTAAAATAAATAATATTAAATAGTCTTCTTACATTATGGAAGCCTTGTCTACCCTTTATAAAGCCATTCTGATCTCGATTAATAATATTTGGTAAAAATTCTTGTAAAAATTCTTGTATTTGGTAAAAATTCTTGTATTTGGTAAAATTTCTTGTATTCGTCTTGCTAAAATTTTACAGATTATCTTAAGGTCGGCGTTTAATAGGCTTATTGGTCTCATATTTTCACATTTATTAGAGGGCTTACCTGGTTTTGGCAGCAGTATAATTAAGGCATTATTTATGTATGATGGTAAATTATTATTTTGAAATGCTTCTAAAACCATTTCCAAAAAAGGTTTTATTAATTTATTCTTAAATTTTTTATAAAGGTCAACTGGAAGACCATCTGGTCCTGCACTTTTTCCTTTTTTTAGATTTTGATCCTGTATAACTAATAATGTCCCCTAATAAAAGCTTTGAAAGCCTCCCACTTTACACATGCTGATGTTTGTGTAGTATTGATGTCAAAGAACTCGTCTATCTGTTTTTCTATATACTTGACAAATTCCTCATCCTGAAGCCATTTATGCTGAAATTGCCATCTACCTGATTCCTTTGTCAATTTTTTATCTACATATATTAGACAACAGGGTGCATGATCAGAAATCACGATGTTATCATAAAAGCAGTTTTGAATCTTGGACCTTAATTCTGTGGAAATCAAAAAATAATCAATACGTGAGAATGTCTTGTAGGTACTGGAATAACAAGAATAGGCTTTAACTTGTGGTTTCATTTCTCTCCATATATCTAACAATCTCAATTCTTTCATAAAATGATTAATAGTCATCCTACATCCAATGTGCGTACAATCCAGTCCTGTTGATCTATCCACACCTGGATTCAATGTACAATTAAAATCCCCTGCTATTATATGTTGCCCTGTAAGTGATGATAAGATGAGAAATAAATTAGCAAAGAACTTCTGATCATCTATATTGGGACCATATAAGTTCACAAGATTTATATTTTCTAATAGCAAAGAACCTTGAATGATTACATATCTTCCAAATTTGTCTCCAATTACATTTTTCACCTGAAAAGGAACTGATTTATGTATGAGAGTCATAACTCCCCTGGCTCGGGATGAAAATGAAGAGGTGAATACACTTCCCTGCCATCTACTCCTAATTCTTTTAACATCCTCCTCTATCAGATGAGTTTCTTGTAAAAACACAATTCTTGAACCCATGTCCTTTATTTTATTCATAACTTGTTTAAGTTTTTTTAAATTTTGTAGACCTCTGCAATTCCATGAAGTTAAATTAAGATTAACACTTTGGTCCATGATCAATAGAGAGTTTAGGATTACCTTGCAGTGTAAACATGCTCATACAGAGAAGCAAAAACATGAGTGGTTGAACATTCATCCTACAAACTACACACAAACAAATTTCCCCTTCCCACACTTGTGGCAAACCCCCCAAAATCAAAAGAAAAATTCTGTCTCCCGATATATATATATATATATATATATATATATATATATATATACACAGTCTCTTCTTCTTCTTTGATCTTCTTGATGAACTCCTGCGCCTCCTCTGGGGTCTTGAAAATGTGGGTTCTGCCCTCATACGTGGTCAGCAGTCTCGCAGGATAGATTACACCATGACGAATCCCAAGGTTGCGCAGCTCCTTACGTACGGGATCAAACTGCTTCCTCAATTGCTGGATTCCTGTGGCCAAATCTGGGTAGAACCGCACCTACTGGTCCTGGTGTTTAATCTCTCCTTTAGCACGTGCAGCGTTGAAGATCTTCATCCTGTCTCTGTTGCTAAGAAACTTCATAATTAAGGTCCTCGGCGGTCCCTTATCTCTCCGTGGGCCAATACGATGTGCTTTTTCCAGAACCACTGCTGATTGCAACTCCTCGCTGCCCAGCACCTCCGGAATCCACTTTTCCAGAAAGGAACATACGTCCCGACCTTCTGATTCCTCTGGAAGACCCACCAGCCTCAAATTATTCTGTCTCGACCGAGATTCCAAATCCAAAATATTATCTTCCAGAGATTTATTTTTTTTTCCAAAGTGCGCACCTTTAATTGAAGACGGGTGACGTCATCTTCAGCACTAGCGAGACGGAGCTCCATCTGCGCCGTTCGTTCTACACAGTCACCCAATTCCTTTCTTATTCCTTCCAACGCTGTCATAATCCCATCAAATCTAGAGGAAAAGTCCGCTCTCATTGAACTCATGGCAGCCATCAGCGCATCTGCGCCATTCCCCGCAAACATCGCACCGCCGCCAGCCTCCCCCGC
The DNA here is from genome assembly GCA_020510985.1 of Pholidichthys leucotaenia. Classification (NCBI taxonomy): domain Eukaryota; kingdom Metazoa; phylum Chordata; class Actinopteri; order Cichliformes; family Pholidichthyidae; genus Pholidichthys; species Pholidichthys leucotaenia. The sequence goes on from CM035840.1 coordinate 65,539,957, forward strand.
CATATATGGAGTTTTGTTTGCTGCGTCACAGACCTGAAAGTCCGTTAATTTGGACTGTTTTGGCGGCTCGCTTTTTCCTTTTCCTGGTTTTCCAGCCTTAGGCTTCGCCGACATATCCTCGCCCAAATGCTGGGATACGTTCTGTCCCAAATGAGAGAGTTATTTGCCGATTTTTTTTCTCCAGGAGCAGAGCAGAGCGAGACACGTCCGTCCTACGTGGCAGCCATAACCGGAAGTCGCTTTGCTCATATTTGATATGTACTGTATATAAATAGTACACCGCATTCCAAATTATTATGCAAATGATATGACTCTGATTTTCCTAAATAGTCAACCTCCCTACAAACCTCCCAATCATACTGTAACTATTTTTCCAAAAGTTAAAAAAAAACAAACCTCAAAATGCACTGTTCCAAATTATGCACAATAGAGTTTCAAAACATTTTACTGGTTGTAAAGAACTGAAAATGGTCATTTGTTGAATTTGCAGCATTAGGAGGTTACATATTTACTGAAATCAAAAGCTATTTCAATCAAAAACATCTTAACAGAACAAGTTACATGTTAACATATGACCCCTTCTTTGATATACTGTAACCTTCACAATTCTTGCATCCATTGAACTTGTAAGTTTTTGGAGAGTTTGTGTTGAATGTCTTTGCAAGATGTCAGAATAGCCTCCCACAGCTGCTGTTTTGATGTGAACTGCCGCCCACCCTCATAGATCTTTTGCTTGAGGATGCTCCAAAGGTTCTCTGGGGTTGAGGTCAGGGGAGGATGGGGGCCACACCATGAGTTTCTCTCCTTTTATGCCCATAGCAGCCAATGACGCGGAGGTATTCTTTGTAGCATGAGATGGTGCGTTATGCATGAAAATAATTTTGCTACAGAAGGCACTGTTCTTCTTTTTGTACGATGGAAGAAAGTGGTCAGTCAGAAACTCTATATACTTTGCCGAGGTCATTTTCACACCTTCAGGGACCCAAAAGGGGCCTACCAACTCTCTTCCTGTGATTCTGGCCCAGAACATGACTCCACCACCTCCTTGCTGACGTCGCAGCCTTGTTGGGACATGGTGGCCATCCACCAACCATCCACTACTCCATCCATCTGGACCAGCCAGGGTTGCATGGCACTCATAAGTAAACAAGACTGTTTGTTTGAAAATTAGTCTTCATATATTTCTGGGCCCACTGCAACAGTTTCTGCTTGTGAGCATTGGTTGGGGTGGCCGAATAGTAGGTTTATGCACAACTGCAAGCCTCTGGAGGATCCTACAGGTTGAGGTTCAGGGGACTCCAGAGGCACCAGCAGCTTCCAATAACTGTTTGCTGCTTTGTAATGGCATTTTAGCAGCTGCTCTCTTAAGCCTTATTCATGCTGCATTTCCCCTCTAGTCTGCTTTGGTCTGCGTGCGCTTTGGATGAGCCTGGCATGCACGCAGCGCTGTTTATGCTCACTTTTTTCATTTGCCCAGGCCAAGCGGTTGACGCATGCGCCCAACCATCCTTTGTAGTTTCACTCCCGCTTGATAGGTAACGCCAATGTGCTGACGCGCCAGGATTTTCACCAACAAAGAAACACTGCTTGCTTTCTGCTGCTTGACTTCCCGGTTTTAACTCCTTTTCCACGAAGATGCTGCTGCTGAAGGAAGTATGTATGATTTCATGTATGTTTATTCTCGTCTTCCGCTTCCTCGTTGTCTTCTTCGTCTGCTTTGTCTTGGTATGTTGTGCCGATACCGCCACCTCGTGAATGGGACGTTCAGTCTTGCGCGTGCGCTTTTCAATGTGTTCAGATTGTGGGCAGGCGGCGTGGTCACAAAATTAGGGCTGCATGCAGTCATCTGCGGTCGAGCACTGTGGACACTAGTGGAGTAGACAATGTAAATTTTGTCACATGAGGTTTCCGGTTACACGTACGTGGAGAGCAGAGGTGCAGCTTTAATCCAATGAATTTGTCTGGCAGAAACCTTTCTCATTATGCCTTTATCTGCATGATCCCATCTGTGCTCTAAATCAGCCACAAATTTCTTCACATTACGACGATCACACAAGTTTTCATGAAATATGTTTTCATACCTTGTCCAAGACATTGCACTATTTGACGCTTTTCTGCAGTAGAGAGATCCTTTTTCTTTCCCATATTGATTGAAACCTGTGGCATGCTTAACTCATGTGGAACATCCTTCGTAAGTAGTTTTCCTTTAATTGGGCTCACCTGGCAAACTAATTATGACAGGTGTCTGAGATTGGTATCAGTGATCCAAAGAACCCTGAGACACAATACCATCCATGAGTTTAATTGAAAAGCAAAAAATTGAATGTTTATGACACTAAAATCCTATTTGCATAATAATTTGGAATGCGGTGTATTTATAGACTCCTTGTAATAACGTGAATACTTTACAGAAATTATTTCACTTATGATGGCCCTGATGAGGGGAATGGGGAAGGGAATTGAGAAGATTTGAAGTGGTTGGAAGGGGTGGTAGGTGAGGGGGTGGGGAAGGGGAGAGAAAGAGGAATAACAGAGAAAACAGACTGTCACAACTGAAACAAACACCGTTTCTGCTTCTGAAGAGGTCTCGCCATGAGCCTGATATCTGCATCTGTAAGAGAACAGAGATATACGTGTGTGTGCATGCACGTATATCCTTGTGTATGTGTGAGAGAGCACGCACAAAAGTGAGTGTTCGTGTGAGTGGTTTGCCAGGAAACCTACAAACATGGCGGCAGGCTGCAGCAACACCCCCCTAAACCACAAGCAAGCAAGACGGCACCAACAAAGGGGGGACAAACATCCGCAACAAATCTCAGAAATTGCAGAACGATGCCCCTCTGATTGTGGTTGGAACACCTGGCCGTGTCTTCGACATGATGACTTGCAAATATATCTCATCAAAGCACATCAAAATGTTTGTGCTGGATGAGGCTGATGAGATGCTTAGTCGTGGATTCAAGGACCAAATCTATGACATTTTCCAGAAACTGATGAGCAGCACACAAGTTGTTCTACTGTCTGCCACCATGCCAACTGATGTGTTGGAGGTGACAAAGAAGTTCATGCATGACCCGATCTGTATCCTGGTAAAAAAAAAAAAAAAAAAAAAAAAGAGGAGCTGACCCTGGAGGGTATCTGCCAGTTCTACATCATTGTGGAGAAGGAGGAGTGGAAGCTGGACACGTTGTGTGACCTGTATGAAACGCTGGCAATCACGTGGTGATCAGCACCAACCAGCCCCTGCAGAGCACAAATGTCCCAAAACCACCAAGCCCCAGGACAGTCGGGCATCTGCCCCAGGAGGGACGGCCAGAGGAGGCCGGGCCACCAAGCGGCTGGCGCACTGCCGGGCCAATGCCAACCCCAGGCCCTCGGTGCTAGAAGACCAACCCCATCCCCCCCAGGCCAGAGACCAGCCCATGGGCCCCCCCAGACCCCCCCCACACACACACACACGCAGCGGACCCATGTCCATCTCACCACTCCAGACACACGCCCTGGGAGCAACCAGGTGCTCCGCCCAGGGGAAGCAGCAGCAAGTAGCATGGAGCCCCAGGGGAGGCCAGCCCTCTCGCCCGCCAGAGGGAGCCCACACAGCCAGGAGGTGCCACCCCTATCAGTCCAGCACCCCTTGACCAGCACATACATTCACACTCATTCACACGCACACACTCTCACTCTCCTTCACCCACTCTACTCACACTCCTTCTTTTACACTCACTCAGACTCATTCACTCTCACCCACTCATACTTGTTCAGTCTCGCTCATACTCTCACTTACACTCCCACTGTCACTCGCGCTCTCTCATGCTCCCTTTCACTTAAGCTCAGTCTTGTACACATTCGTGCTCTGACTCATTCACATTTACTCGTGCTCTCTTACACACTCACTCGCACTCGTTCACACTTCAAACTTGGGTGGTTGTGGTGCAGGTGCAGCGTGGGCAAATGGCAGGATCCATAAAGCTTCCTGGCCATCCAGAGATGAGGACAAAAGTGGCACAAGTGGACGCCATCCACCGTTTACCCACTGTCACACTGACTCTCATAATCACTCGCATTCACTCATGCATTCTCACTCATATTCCCTCTCTCACTCACATTTGGGGCAGCAGCAGCCCAGGAGGTAGAGCGGGCCATTCAACAACCCAGAGGGGCAGCAGCCCAAACCCTGCCCCCCCTTCCCCCAGCTATCCCACTGCCACACCCCTGAGCAAGACATCCCACCCGTCCCCAGCGCCCATGACACCAGGCACGAATGTGCACAAATGCCCAGCAGCAGCCGAGGAGGCCACTGGCGTGGACCAGCAGCTACCCCCCCCCCTTCCCCTGCCAGCCCACCCCAGGGCAGCTGCAGCCACAAAAGCATCCCACCAACGCCCACCCGGAGTGAATGAACAGTGGACCCATGGCAAGTGCTCGGGGATGTCACTTGACATGTAAAGCGCCACACAAATCCAACCCACCACCACCATTCATTCACTCTTACTCACTCACTCTCACTTGCTCACTCACTCGCTCACTCAAACACTCCCTCACTCAGGCTTGCTGAGGGAGGGGGCTGATTTACTCGTGCTTATTCACTGTCGTGCATGCACAAACCTATACTCTCCTCCTCAGCCCATCCAATCACAAAACCCCACAAACGTATCCCAAGGCACTGTCCCATAGACCGGTAGGACCCCAAGGATGACAAAGACATCACAGTCCCAGGTCACCAACCAGGCCTCCTGCAGAAGGGCAGCAGGGGTGGAGAAAGACAGCCCCCGTGCACAAATTGGGATAAGTGAGTGCAAGTTATCTGGTGTGATGGGCCACCTTTGCTTCCATAACACCTCAGCAGTACCACAGGCTGATCACCTCCATGTCACACTGCTTTGAAGTATTAATTCATGCAAAAGAAACCCCAACCAAGTACTGAGTGTGCACATGGACATACTTTTCAGTGGGCCAACATTTCTATTAAAAATCCACTTTTTTAATTGATCTTATCTAATATTTAAATTTTTTGATTATTTGAATTCTGGGTTTTCATGAGCTGTAAGCCATAATCATCAAAATTAAAGGAAATGAATACTTGAAATATATCACTGTGCATAATGAGTCTGAGTTTCACTTTATTACTTTATTACTGAAATTAGCGTTTTGATATTCTAATTTATCGAGATGCACCTTTATACTATAATAAAACCACTTACAAAGGATACAATTTTGTGGAAATATTACTATCCACCTTTAGTCAAAGTTGATTTGTTATCCTGAATATATTGCAAAATTATTTTACAAATCAGGCTGCAGAATTGATGCCAGCCAATTGATAGTCTGTTTTAAGCTGGGCAAAAGACTGCTCAAGGACTGATTAGAACAGAGGCTGGCTGTGTTTTTATAACGATTAAACTGTGTTTGTGTTTTTCCAGAGTTTTGGAGAAGGAAAGCAGTGCTTAAGAAGATCTATAGATGGTTCACCTTTCGTGTAGAAATCCTGACAATCTTATGTGCATGCTGCAGTTTTTTTCTTCACATTTCCTTGATTGTCTTGCTCTTAAGTGGATTTCTTTAAAAATAAATCTCCTGTTTATGTAAGAGTGATTTCAGTTCCGCTTCAGTTGGGGTTGGAAATAAAGATCAAGCTGGTGTGCACTTCTTAGTTTTTCCTCTGTTATTAAATTGATGAGTTGATGTGCTTGACTGGGAAAAGAAAAAAATCAGATTGTGTATCAAGTATTGAAAATTGCATCTCTGCAGTCTTGGTATGTTAATATGCAAAGTCTGTAAAATGCTTTTAAAGCATTTAATAGGGTTTCAACAGATTTAACAGAAGTGGTTTGGTGTCACCTCTGATAAGCAAGGGGGAGTCGAACATTTCAACTTTAAAGTACCATCACATATGTCTGCAGCTACTTTGGGCCAGGTTATCTGCCCATAAGGCCTGGAGACTGGATGTGACAGTTGAGTGCTATTGCAAGTCTACTTTGGGACTGTCAGCCCCAGTGGAGCCCAGGATGATGAAGGGAGGTGGGGATAGGTGGTAGAGAAAGACGACAAATGGGGTTTCAGTGTCTCCAAGTTAATGGAGGTGGGGAGCAGCTTTTATCCGAGTTCTTGGAGCTGAGTCTAGCTCAGACACCAAGCCCCCTTTTTTATTCTTCTCTCAGGCTTTGATGTCTCTTTCAGGTCTTTGAAATTATACTATAGATCTATTAATTATTTAGAGTCTATATAAAAAGATCTACACACCCCTGTTAAAATGGGAGGTTTTTGTGACTTTAAAAAAGACCACGATAAATAATTTCAAAACTTTTTTCCACTTTTAATGTAACCTATAACTTCTACAATTCAATTAAGAAAAAAAAAAACCTGATTGGGGTAGGGGGAAAGCATAAACAAAAGTAAATGTACAATAACCTGGTTGCAAAAGTGTGCACACCCTTAAACTAATACTTTGTTAAAGGATCTTTTAATTTAATTACAGTATTTATTCATTTTGGATGCACACCTGCCATCAATTAAAGTGACCCTAATTAACCCCAAATAAAGTTCAGCTGTCCTGGTAGGATTTTCCAGGTATGTACTCGGTTTACTCCTATAGTGAAAGTCAAAAGAGCTGACAAAGCATCAAAGGGATCTCATTCTTGAAAGGTACTAGTCGGGAGAAGGGTACTGAAAATTTGGGTCCTGTGGACAAAAACCCAGGTGCTTGACCTTGAAACCTGGTAACCCCAAAATGGGTGGTGTTCACTGGATCCTTGTAACCTCTTCCGACAACATAGCTCCTGGGATCACTCGGACATGCAAACCCCTCCACCACAATAAGATGGTGATCCACAGAGGAGTAAAAGAATTGATTCACCAGAAGAAAGTTTTTGGAATGGCCCAGCCAATCAATTTGAAAATCTGGGGAGTTACTTGACAAGTGCCCTGCACAAGAGATACTCTTGCAATCTGACGGATTAGGAGAGCTTTGGTAAGGAGGAATGGGTAAATATTGCCAGGTCAAGATACAGCACATTGATGGATTCCTACCCAAAAGACTGAATACTGTAAATCAAAAGGCACTTAAATAAACAGATTTTATACCAATTAAATTGTGCATGTACGAATCACATTAATGGTGGGAAACAAAACCAAAAGTTAAAACTGATTTTATTAAATTTCTATAAAATCTTCTACTGCTTATCCTGTGGCCGGGTCGTGGGTGCAGCAGTCCAGAGTATCCCAGATTGCCACCTGGTTCACATAGCGCCATGATCCTCATGATCGCTCCTGCAGGCAGTGAGCCCAAGAGCGGACCCATGTGGCTCTTTGTATACACTGGGTACTTGCAGCTTTTTCATGGGATCCGCTGGACCGCTGTGGGTCTGGACCTTTACTCAGGACCTGTTTCCCATGGAAGACCGTACCAGGGACAAGACTTCCCCAACAACAAAGCTCCTGGGATCATTAGGGAACACAAACACCTCCACCACGATAAGGTGGTGATTCACAGAGGTGGTTTGTTCCATCATGTTTTGGAGAATGAATTGTTCATTTTTTGGATCTGATATTCAGGAAAAGCTTTGCTTGAGTCATGTGACCAATTATAAATTTATACCCAGTAGTTGAACAACCTTGTCTTATTCATAAATTAAAGCTGCTTTGAGTTTATGAAATAACAAATTGTAGATGAAATGCTTAGCTTTTGACCTTTGATCTTCAGTACTGCTTGAGTTTGAGCATCTGGAGGAGAAGCAATTTTTCTGAAAGTTCCCTGATCTCCTGATCTGTGACCTTGAGCACAGTCTTAATAGAAACTCACTTGGGGGTCATTGTGTGTGAGCTTAGTGAACATCTGGGCAATTGCATATGCTGTATAGCAAATCATGTAAAATGGATGGACAGATGGAGGGGGATGCAGCGCTGTGGCATTAGTTCATTCCTCCTTTGCTGGAATAATATTTTTTTTAAAAACTATAATGGTGTTGTCATTAAGGCAGTCCAGGAAGAGATGGTTGATGCATTTCCTGCAGGTATAGTGTAGTTTGTTTTCTGATGGTTCAACATTGACACTTTTTTTTTTTTTCCCTTTCATAGCAAAGGTAAAGCACCATTGGCTCCTTTGAAAATGGAGGAGCAAGATTTTGGAGTGAAATTAATAGAACTAAAAGGAAAGGCCCCCCTATCACTCGCTTATCACAGGGGCTGAGGTCGCCAAGGTGGTTAAAAATCTCCTTGGTGGATGAGATTCGCCCCGAGTACCTCAAGGCCCTGGATGTTGTTGGGCTGTCATGGTTGACACGCATCTGCAACATTGCGTGGAGGTCGGGGGCAGTGCCTTTGGCATGGCAAACCGGGGTGGTGGTTCCTCTCTTCAAAAAAGGGGACCGGAGGGTGTGCTCCAACTTTAGAGGGATCACACTCCTCAGCCTCCCTGGGAAGGTCTATGCCAAGGTACTGGAGAGGAGAGTCCGGCCGTTGGTCGAACCTCGGATTCAGGAGGAGCAATGTGGTTTTCGTCCTGGCCGTGGCACATCGGACCAGCTCTTTACCCTCTCAAGAATTCTTGAGAGTTCGTGGGAATTTGCCCAACCAGTTTACATGTGTTTTGTGGACTTGGAGAAGGCATTTGACCGCACCCCTCGTGGTTTTTTTGTGGGGGGAGCTTCGGGAGTATGGGGTATCGGGCTTGTTGTTAGGAGCTATTCGGTCTCTGTACGACCGTTGTGAGAGTTTGGTTCGTATTGCCAACACTCAGTCGGAGTCATTCCCAGTGAGAGTTGGACTCTGCCAGGGCTGCCCTTTGTCACCGATCCTGTTCATAATTTTTATGGACAGGATTTCTAGGCGCAGCCAGGGAATGGAGGGTGTCATGCTTGGTGACCACAGGATCTCATCTGTTGTTTGCAGATGATGTTGTCCTGTTGGCTTCATCCAGCAATGACCTACAGCTCTTGCTGGGACGGTTTGCCGCTGAGTGTGAAGCGGCTGGGATGAGAATCGGCACCTCCAAGTCCATGGTCCTCAGCCGGAAAAAGGTGGATTGTCCTCTCCGGGTTGGGGACAGGCTCCTGCCCCAAGTGGAGGAGTTTAAGTATCTTGGGGTCTTGTTTACGAGTGAGGGGAAAATGGAGTGAGAGATTGACAGACGGAGCAGCATCTGCAGTGATGCGGACGTTGTACCGGTCTGTTGTGGTGAAGAGGGAGCTTGGTTCTAAGGCAAAGCTGTCGATTTACCAGTCAGTCTACGTTCCTACTCTCACCTATGGTCACGAGCTTTGGGTAATGACCGAAAGAACAAGATCGCGGATACAAGCGGCTGAAATGAGCTTTCTCCGTAGGATTGCTTTACTCACCCTCAGAGATAGGGTGAGGAGCTCAGTCATCCGGTAGAAGCTCAGAGTAGAACCGCTGCTCCTCCACATTGAAAGGAGTCAGTTGAGGTGGTATGGGCATCTGATTAGGATGCCTCCTGGACGTCTCCCACTTGAGGTGTTTCAGGCACGTCCCACTGGGAGGAGACCCCGGGGCAGACCCAGGACTCGGTGGAGAGACTGTCTCCCAGGTGGTCTGGGAACGCCTTGGTATCCTCTCTGAAGAGCTGGAGCAGGTTGCCAGGGAGAGGGAAGTCGGGGCTTCTCTGCTTGAACTGCTGCCTCCGCGACCCGGACCTCTGGAAAAGCGGTAGAAGATGGATTGATGGAAAAGGAAAGGCTAAATAATTAAAATTTTCAGATGAACTCCAAAAAAAACCCTCACCCTTGGCCAGCAGATCCTGGGTTCGATCCCAGCCCCCGACCAATAGTGATCTATAGGCACTTTTCCATGGGCCCCGGTCAGCCTCGGCCCGAGAACACGACTCGGGTCGGCGCCGCTCCATGGTCCCTCGATTGCTTTTCAACAGTACTGCAGCCCGGCCGCAGCTGGGTGGGATTTCTTTTTTTTTTTTTTTCCACAATATCTTTATTGAACCTTTTTTTTTTTAACAAACATGATACAAACAATCAAACACTAACACTAAAGTACTACAAAAAAAAAAAAAAATGCACTAAAAACACCAACAACCACCAACAAAATCAAGTCTTCAACAATGCTCCTCTGTTTAGTCTAGACAATCCAATACATAAGTATACATATTATGTTCACCAGTTTGGAATTTACAAGGTCCACACACATCATTCACCTTCTTCTTCAAGAGTTATGTTTAAATTTTTTACATAATCAATAAAAGGTCTCCATATATTCTCAAACACAATTTCCTTTGATTTCAGTATATATGTTATTCTTTCTAATGGAAGGTTTGTTAACATCTGTCTTAACCACTGAGTCACATCTGGTCTATGAGTCTTTTTCCATAATAGTGCAATACATTTTTTGGCATTAAGCAAACTGAGGTCTATGAATGTTCTTTCACTTTTATTGAAATTATGCTTTTCTGGGTACAGACCCAACAAAAACAGTTTAGGATTCAATATGATTTGTTTTGAGATTATTTTTTCAATTGTTACCCTCACCTCTTCCCAAAACATTCTTATTAATCTACATTCCCATAAACAATGAAATAGGGTTCCTTTACTTTCCATGCATTTTGTGCATGTATCTGGTATATTTTTGTTATATCTATTTAACTCCTCCGGTGTAACATACATCCGCATTAACCATTTGAAATGTATCAATTTAAGGCGTGCATTTATTGATTTGGTTTGAGCTTCTGTACAAGCCAATTCCCATTGTTCCTCTGAAATTTCAATTTGCAGATCTTCTTTCCAGTAGTTTAATCTTTTCAGTGAATTTTCACTTGAAGATAGTGTCAATGAGTTATAAAACTCTGAAATAATACCCTTTCTTTTACTATCTTTCATCATTTTTTCCAAGGATGAATAAATAGGTCGAGTGAGAGCTTTATTTTGATTTGATCGAATAAAGTTTCTAAGTTGAAGATATTTAAAAAAATGTGTTCTATTGAGATTAAATTTGATCCTCAGCTCTTCAAAAGACATTATGTTGTCTGCACATGGCAAATATAAATCCTGAATCTTTTGTATCCCTTTTAAATTCCATACTTTAAATACAGCGTCCGCTCTCCCTGGTTTAAAATATTGATTACCCCATATTGGACTAAATTGTGACAATAACTGTGGTTCTTTTAAATAGTTTTTAGCTTCACACCATATTTTGATCATATGCTTTACAAATGGATTTTTAACTTGTTTTTGTAATTTTTTTGCCGAATCTGAGTATATGAATATGGGAAGAGGTAAAGGTAAATTGTATGATTCCATTTCAGTCCAGTGAGGGAGATCATTTGATGAAAAATATGTCATAGACCTCAGTTGTGCCGACCAATAATACAACATAAAATTTGGACATTTCAGACCTCCACGATCAAATGGTAAATATAATAAAGACAAACGTAATCTAGCCCTCCTGTTGTTCCATATAAATTCCACTAACTTTTTTTTTATTCTTGAGAATAGATCTAAAGGTGGTGATAAGGGAATGTATTGAAATAAATAAAGTATTTTAGGTAAAATATTACTTTTAAGTATATTGATTCTCCCGATCATCGACATTGGTAGTGACATCCATCTCTGAGTTAACTCATTGATATCTGACATTAAGGCTTCATAGTTGACACTGGCGACTGATTCTAGCTTAGGCATAATTTGGATTCCTAAATATTTAAACTGATTTACAACATTGAATTGATTTACCTCAGGGGCTGGGTAATTTCTCTGGGTCTCATTTAGCATTAATATTGAAGATTTAGTTTTATTTATTTTATATCCTGATATTTCCCCAAAATTCTTTATTAAATTCAACAAGGTTGGAATTGATTTTTTTAGATTCGACATAAACAAAATTATATCATCGGCGTACAGGGAGATTTTATGCTCTGTTGGTCCAACTTTAATTCCATATATTTGTGAATGTAAACGTATCGCTATCGCTAAAGGTTCAATTGCCATAGTAAACAGTAAAGGTGAAAGTGGACAGCCTTGTCGACATCCTCTATTGATTTTTATTGGTTTTGAAATATTGTTATTTGTTAGGATTTCTGCTGTAGCATTATTGTATATTATTTGAACCCATTTTATGAAATTATTTCCAAGTCCAAACCTTTGTAGGACTTCAAAAAGAAAGGGCCATTCAACTCTATCAAAGGCCTTTTCGGCGTCCAATGATAGGAGAGCTGTATCCGGTGCTTCTTTATTAAAATAAATAATATTAAATAGTCTTCTTACATTATGGAAGCCTTGTCTACCCTTTATAAAGCCATTCTGATCTCGATTAATAATATTTGGTAAAATTTCTTGTATTCGTCTTGCTAAAATTTTACAGATTATCTTAAGGTCGGCGTTTAATAGGCTTATTTGTCTCATATTTTCACATTTATTAGAGGGCTTACCTGGTTTTGGCAGCAGTATAATTAAGGCATTATTTATGTATGATGGTAAATTATTATTTTGAAATGCTTCTAAAACCATTTCCAAAAAAGGTTTTATTAATTTATTCTTAAATTTTTTATAAAGGTCAACTGGAAGACCATCTGGTCCTGCACTTTTTCCTGATTTCATATTATCAATGGCTAGCCCAACTTCTTCTTGACTAATTTTAGACTCCAATATCTCCCTGTTTTCATTTGGAATACACGGTATAGATGGTTCGTTCAAAAACCCATTTAGTTTTGTTAAATCAGGTTCATTTTTGGTATCATATAATTTTTCATAGTAATCTCTAAAGGCTCTATTAATTTCTAAAGGATCTATAACTACCTGTCCGTTACTTATAATACTGGTAATTGGTGTTTTAATTTCTAATTGTTTAATCTGCCATGCTAATAATTTTCCTGATTTTTCACCTTGTTCATAAAAAGATTGTTTCAATCTTAGAAGACTCGAGGCAGCTCTATTCGCTGATTTTTTGTCGTATTCAGCTCTCAAAATCAGTAATTCATTCTCCAACCTTGGGTCACTTCCTGCATACACTTTTTCCTGAAGACTTTTTATTTTATGTTCCAATTGGGCTCTCTCCTCTCGAGTCTTCTTAGATTTTGATCCTGTATAACTAATAATATGTCCCCTAATAAAAGCTTTGAAAGCCTCCCACTTTACGCATGCTGATGTTTGTGTAGTATTGATGTCAAAGAACTCGTCTATCTGTTTTTCTATATACTTGACAAATTCCTCATCCTGAAGCCATTTATGCTGAAATTGCCATCTACCTGATTCCTTTGTCAATTTTTTATCTACATATATTAGACAACAGGGTGCATGATCAGAGATCACGATGTTATCATAAAAGCAGTTTTGAATCTTGGACCTTAATTCTGTGGAAATCAAAAAATAATCAATACGTGAGAATGTCTTGTAGGTACTGGAATAACAAGAATAGGCTTTAACTTGTGGTTTCATTTCTCTCCATATATCTAACAATCTCAATTCTTTCATAAAATGATTAATAGTCATCCTACATCCAATGTGCGTACAATCCAGTCCTGTTGATCTATCTATACCTGGATTCAATGTACAATTAAAATCCCCTGCTATTATATGTTGCCCTGTAAGTGATGATAAGATGAGAAATAAATTAGCAAAGAACTTCTGATCATCTATATTGGGACCATATAAGTTCACAAGATTTATATTTTCTAATAGCAAAGAACCTTGAATGATTACATATCTTCCAAATTTGTCTCCAATTACATTTTTCACCTGAAAAGGAACTGATTTATGTATGAGAGTCATAACTCCCCTGGCTCGGGATGAAAATGAAGAGGTGAATACACTTCCTTGCCATCTACTCCTAATTCTTTTAACATCCTCCTCTATTAGATGAGTTTCTTGTAAAAACACAATTTTTGAACCCATGTCTTTTATTTTATTCATAACTTGTTTAAGTTTTTTTAAATTTTGTAGACCTCTGCAATTCCATGAAGTTAAATTAAGATTAACACTTTGGTTTATGATCAATAGAGAGTTTGGGATTACCTTGCAGTGTAAACATGCTCATACAGAGAAGCAAAAACATGAGTGGTTGAACATTCATCCTACAAACTACACACAAACAAATTTCCCCTTCCCACACTTGTGGCAAACCCCCCAAAATCAAAAGAAAAATTCTGTCTCCCGATATAGCCATCGACCGTTCCACACCCACGGGGAACAGCCTAAGCCACTCCTTCTTCATCCTCCCAATCACCCTAACTCTACTGCTTTTAATGACGTAACATTAACTCTCCTCTGTAGTTTTCCAACTTAACTCCAAAATTTTTAACAACTTTGTACATCATAGTTTTTTTTTGTTTGTTTTTGTTTTGTTTTTTTAATATATAATACAATCTATATTTTGTAAACTTACTATTTACTTCAAGTCAGTCAGATGCCTGTGCAAATGCTTAATTATTCTACCTTATATTTTGTTCATGCTTAGCTCCCACCAGTCTCTTCTTCTTCTTTGATCTTCTTGATGAACTCCTGCGCCTCCTCTGGGGTCTTGAAGATGTGGGTTCTGCCCTCATACGTGGTCAGCAGTCTCGCAGGATAGATTACACCATGACGAATCCCAAGGTTGCGCAGCTCCTTACGTACGGGATCATACTGCTTCCTCAATTGCTGGATTCCTGTGGCCAAATCTGGGTAGAACCGCACCTGCTGGTCCTGGTGTTTAATCTCTCCTTTAGCTCGTGCAGCGTTGAAGATCTTCATCCTGTCTCTGTTGCTAAGAAACTTCATAATTAAGGTCCTCGGCGGTCCCTTATCTCTCCGTGGGCCAATACGATGTGCTTTTTCCAGAACCACTGCTGATTGCAACTCCTCGCTGCCCAGCACCTCCGGAATCCACTTTTCCAGAAAGGAACATACGTCCCGACCTTCTGATTCCTCTGGGAGACCCACCAGCCTCAAGTTATTCTGTCTCGACCGAGATTCCAAATCCAAAATATTATCTTCCAGAGATTTATTTTTTTTTCCAAAGTGCGCACCTTTAATTGAAGACGGGTGACGTCATCTTCAGCACTAGCGAGACGGAGCTCCATCTGCGCCGTTCGTTCTACACAGTCACCCAATTCCTTTTATTCCTTCCAACGCTGTCATAATCCCATCAAATCTAGAGGAAAAGTCCGCTCTCATTGAACTCATGGCAGCCATCAGCGCATCTGCGCCTCCCCCCGCAGACATTGCACCGTTGCCAGCCTCCTCCGCCATATATGGAGTTTTATTTGCTGCGTCACAGACCTGAAAGTCCGTTAATTTGGACTGTTTCGGCGGCTCGCTTTTTCCTTTACCTGGTTTTCCAGCCTTAGGCTTCGCCGACATATCCTCGCCCAAACGCTGGGATACGTTCTGTCCCAAATGAGAGAGTTATTTGCCGATTTTTTTTCTCCAGGAGCAGAGCAGAGCGAGACACGTCCGTCCTACGTGGCAGCCATAACCGGAAGTGGGTGGGATTTCTTAACAGCAAGGCGGCGCTTCACTCTCGTGACGTGAAGCGCGCGACCCAAACAAACATAACATGGCTGCTCTATAAGGCGACTCCTCGGTTTGTGGCTTTTTTCGCCGTAAATACCAAAAAGCACCGCCAGATAAGGGTACGGACAGCGAGACTAAACACTCTGGAATAGTTCTGCAGCTTCTGGGAGAGCCGAAGACATGAGGATACAAACTAGGTAAGCTAATGGTTGCTAATGCTAGTTTGCTGTAAGTACGTCATGCTACACTGTAATGTCTGCAAGTTAGGTACTAAAATATGTATGCTGTGTGTGTGTGTGTTTCAGATGGCTCTGTTGTTGAGAAATTACCTCTTCAAATGGTCGTTCTGGCTTAGCAACGCCTCTCACTGTCATCAGCCTGGCACTAATGACTGCACAGCTTCACCAAGCTTAAGAATTTCTGTAGAAACGTTCATTTCCTGTACAACAAATTACTCTGCTCTGTGAAAATCATGGAGAGACTGTACCTGCTTCTGCAGCAGTCTGAGGTGTGGTCATAGAAAAAATTGATCAGCTGACACAACTTGATCGCCAGTTTAATAACTATATTGGCCACAAAATATCTATTCAAAAAGTAAACAGTACTGAGTTATGTATAAGATATTTTATAGTTATGATGTATTATAGGCCAAAACAAACTTGATCTAGGATTAAAGGCAATTATGTAAAATAGTTAAAAATGGGTAATGTTAATGAAGGCCTCGCTTTTTTTTTTTCGGGGGGGGGGGGGGGTTATTGCCTTCCCTCACTGATATCCTTGCTTTGTAATCCAGTATATGTATACATATATTTTTTTTTCACCCTATTTATCCTTTTTGGAGACTGATGTGATACTTGGAAGATCAGTATGTGTAGTACCATCTTGTATAAAGTCAATAAAAACTTTAATTACAAAAAGGCAATTAAAATAATGCAGTCACATGGAAAATAATTGATTTCCTCGATACATGTACTGTAGAAATGTATATTCTCTGCATCAACAATGTACTATACATGCATTCATGTAGTATTGCACTGGGAATTGCACTGACAATAAACCTGTGAATTTTTGGCAGATGTCTCTTTTTTTTATATATCTGAAGGTTACCACCATGTGGCACAAATTAAACACAAAGATTGGCAAAGCTAAGAACAATCCAGCATTTTGAGAAATCCCTTTTGGTTGGGTGTAAGTCTCATCAAAATTATGAGCCATATTGTCTTATATAATATTATGAACCATAAAGCAGTTTGTGTTAAATTTTAAATCCCATTAAACCTAATCCGGGGGCTTCCAATCAGTTGTCATGGGGGGTCAAGACCCTGCAGGTTCTCTCTTCTACCCATTCTCTTCAGCAGGTGTTGTCACTGATCAGTCAGTGGAAGAAGTTCAGTGGAGTCTGCTGTGGAAGACACTGGTTGGAGGTAAAGCCTGCAGGGTCTTGGCCCTCCATGGCAGAACAGCACTGTAATGGCTCAAAAAAAGTGACCGTACCACCAATAGGATAAATAAGCAAGCAGATGCACATTATTACAAATCATTCACCATATAGATGGTTTTCGTCTACTCCGTCCGTACTCCGGTTTCTGTGCAGCCATAGGTCCGGGTCACTCCTCACTGTGGATTAGTGATGTGCGGATCGATCCTGAAATATCGATACCTCCGATACCGGATCTTTATGCTCTAAAATCGATACTCAAATCAAAATATCGATACTTTTGATACTTAAGTCGTTTGAGGTAAGGGATAAGATAAGATGAGATAAGATCTTATTAGTCCCACAATGGGGAAATTCCAGGATTGCAACAGCACAGGGATAGCAACACTCAGAGCAATAATCAGAAGGCAAGAGAAAATTCAAATTCAAACTTTATTTCAAACTCAGGGTTCATATTAAATGCAGAACTAAAACGAGTAGAAAATAAATATATAAATAAAAGTATATACAGATCAGCAGACACTCGGCGCTCTTGTAACAACAATAACACACAATATTGGACTCAGTATAAAATGGAGCGCCACCACTTCCAAATGCTGGAGTGAAGTGCGAGTGACGAGCTGACAATTGCTGATATAAGATGATTGTTACATGCCAGCAACCTTCCCATAAAACTGTAAACATTCTTTCTTAAAACAAAGAAAAACAAGAGCAGCGAGTAAGTGCGTCATGTGTTTTTTTTTAGATTTAAAAGACAATTAGGTGTAGTCGCAAAAATATCGGTATCGGTATTGCCGATACCAGCCTGAATTTTACTCAGTATCGGATCGGAAAGGAAATCAGTGGTATCGAACATCACTACTGTGGATCTGCCACAAAGCAGAGAAAACTCCGCACCTCTTCATTGGACCACGGTGTAGAGTGCCGCAAAACCTACAACACTGTCTGTATTAATATCATATTCACTCCGTGACCGACTTAGTCCATGACAATATTGCAAATGGCCGTTATCAGAAGACGGGGAAGACTGTCGCTATTATCGTGACGTTACGACCTGACCAATCAGCGGCAAGCAGTCTGACGTCACATCACAGCCCCAGGCCGGCTGAGCCGGGGCCGTGAGGGACCCTGCCCTTGATCAGGTACGAAAATCGCGCCTGCTAACCGGTGCTGGGGCTCATGGAAAATGCACAAACACCGGGGCCCTAGTGTGGTGCTGGGGAAAGCGGGGCCCGTGGAAAAGGCCTATATGTGGAGTTTGCATGTTCTTCCCGTGTCTGCGTGGGTTTACTTGGGGATTTCTCCGGTTTCCTCCCACATGCCAAAAACATGTAAGCTAGGTTAATTGTCATCAAACTGGGGATTCTAAATTGTCCTTAGGTATGACTGTGAGAGTGAATGGTTGTCTGTCTGTCTGTGTTGGCCCTGTGATGGACTGGCGATCTGTCCAGGGTGTACCCTGCCTCTCGCCCAAAGATTCTGGGATAGGCTCCAGCCCCCCCCCCCCCCCCACGACTCGAAAAGGATTAAGCGGAAGAAGATGGATGGATAACCTCCAAAAATTGAACTGGTAGTATTGACAAACATGGAAATATTTTCTTAAACAACAAGCCACATTTAAATTAGTATTACAAAAGAGTAGTAAATTAAGCAATGATGTAGACTTGTATAGAAACTGTTAAACTTGCCTCAACAAAAAAGGTTTGGTTAAATGTAAGGTTTGGCAAGTCTGAATGTGGAGTTTGCGTGTTCTCCCCGTGTCTGCGTGGGTTTACTCTGGGTACTCCGGTTTCCTCCCACAGGCCAAAAACATGCAAGTTAGGTTAACTGGAGACTCTAAAGTGGCCCTAGGTGTGAGTGTGTGTGTGAATGGTAAAGGGATTGGTGCCGCACCATGGCTGCCTCATCCACCCTGGTGGATGCCCTGAGTTTCCCCTCTGGGGATTAATAAAGTATACAAATGAGCGATGGCAAGAACCAAGCAGACTGCCCGTAAATCTACTGGAGGAAAAGCCCCCCAGGAAGCAGCTAGCCACCAAGGCTGCTCGGAAAAGTGCTCTGGTCACTGGCGGAATGAAGAAGCCTCACCGTAACAGGCTCGGTACCGTGGCTCTGAGAGAGATCCGTCGCTACCAGAAATCCATGGAGCTGCTCATCCGTAAGCTGCCCTTCCAGCGCCTGGTGAGGGAGATCGCTCAGGACTTCAAGACCGACCTGCGCTTCCAGAGCTCCGCTGTAATGGCTCTGCAGGAGGCCAGCGAGGTCTACCTGGTGGGTCTCTTCGAGGACACCAACCTGTGCGCCATCCACGCTAAGAGGGTCACCATCATGCCCAAAGACATCCAGCTGGCCCGCCCCATCCGCGGCGAGAGCTTAGACTTTCTGCTGCACATCCACCAACCACAATGCTCCACACTGTCATATATATATATATATATATACAGTATATATTATATATATACATATATATGTATATACATATATATATATGTATGTATGTATATATATGTACATATGTATATGTATGTATATATACAGTATGTATATATATGTATATGTTTATATATATATATATATATATATATAAAAATTTATAGTAATATGTACATATGTATACTAGCTGCTCTTGTTTTTTCTTGCCTTCTGATTGTTTCTCTGAGTGTTGCTATCCCTGTGCTGTTGCAGTCCTGGAATTTCCCCATTGTGGGACTAATAAAGGCTTATCTTAAATACAAAAAAGATAATGGCTGAAGGTATTTTAACAGGTGCTTATTTTGTTTCCTGGAGAAAAGCTATTAAAAGTAAATGTTTAAATTCATAACTAGGACTATGGAAACACTGACAGAATGAAAGACAGTATCTACTTTTACGCGTTTGGTTTATAGGCTTCTTTTGAGTAGGATTTAAATTTATCACCGTTTAAAAAAACATTTGAGAAGATCTTGCCCGCACAGATATCTCTGACTGATTTTTAAATATTGCCATTTCCACATTGCTTCTCCAGGATCGTCTATAGTGGTTGAAAGCAGCTTGATATACAGTACTGTAGTTGTCAGTTATTGTGAAGTCTGGACTGTCAATTGGAGTGGCGTAAACACTGAGCTCCCCACACTTATCACCTTCTCATTAACTGTGGTAGGGGCAGGCAACACATTAGCGAGACAGACACTGTGTCTACAAGGCTGCCATTAGGCCAACAACTGCTGGGCTCCTGGCAGGGGGAGCTTGTTAATTGTTTGGACCTATTCTTCCAAAGTAGTCTGTGACTGTAATTGCCCAGTTAGTCCCCCTCTCACAGACTACGCTTGTCTACACGAGCTGGAACCAGCCTTTAACTCATTTGGCTGTGAAGCTGGTTGAGCTGGGATTGTGAGCAGCTCAGGATGGATGCGGACATAGTCCTTGTTGGTGATGTTGGTGTAGCCAATATGATAAATGTGGTCAATTGATTTTATTTAACCACCTCCAACGTCATAAAGACAAGATTGCTGAGATTGAGACTTTTGAATCATAAAGGAGTATCAGAACACCCCGAGGCATCAGCATGAGATATAAATCTAAATCTGCAGACAGACATCTAAAAAAAAATCATGTAGATGTAGTAATAGACGTTTGTTGTTATAACAGAATGTAACAAATGAGGGTCTGTATCTTTCATATGCATTTCAGGACAAGGCCTCTGGCCCATTAGCATGTCTGCTTGTAGAAGATATGGCTTACTCCGCTATGGATTGCAGAAAATAAAACTGATTAAGAATATTGTAGACATCGTAATAATGTCTGACTATTCAAATCAAGGCTGTCCAGATTAAGACTTAAGAAACAATGTTTGTTCTTTAAGCCCATTATTTGTCAAGCTCAAGTTTATTTTATTTTTTAGTGCTATAAAATCCTAGTCATGTTTATAAGATTAATTTATGAAACAGAAATTAGTCTAAATTTAGACGTGTAAAGCACAGCTGTTAAGCTTTTCTCTAAACCTACAGTGCCGTGAAAAAGTATTTCCCCCTTCTTGATTTCTTATGTTTGCATATTTCACACTTAAATGTTTCAGATTATCAAACCAATTTTAATATTAGACAAAGATAACTTGAGTAAATAGAAAATGCAGTTTTTAAATGATTTCATTTATTAAGGGAAAAAACTATCCAAACCTACATGGCTCTATATGAAAAAGTAATTCCCCCCCCCCCCCCTTCCCACACAACTTTTGGAAAACTGAGTTCAGTTTCATTAGCCACACCCAGGACTGGTTACTGACGGGCTTGTTAAATCAAGAAATCACTTAAATAGAACTTGTCTGACAGAGTAGAATGGGCAAGAAGATCTAGTCTGATGATCCCCAAGACTTTTTGAAAAATATTCTGTGGACTGATGAGACAAAAGTCGAATATTTTGTAAGGCATGTGTCCCAATACGTCTAACATAAAGCTAACACAGCATTTCATAAAAAGAACATGATGCCACCAGTGAAACGTGGTGGTGGTAGTGTGGTGGTCTGGGGGGGTGTAGCTGCTTCAGGACCTGGACAGCTTGCCATAATTGATGGAACTATGAATTCCTCTCTACCAGAAAATCCTGAAGGAGAATGTCCAGCCATCAGTTTGTGACCTCGAGCTCAAGTTTTCCAATGTGGCTAAATAACAATCCCAATTCCAGTGAAGTTGGGACATTGTGTGAAACCTAAAGCAAAATACAATGATTTAAAAATCCTTTTCAACCTATATTAAATTGAATATACTAAGACAAGATATTTAATATTCAAACGGATAAACTTTTTTTTTTTCAAATATTCACTCATTTTGAATTTGATACCTCCAGCATGTTCCAAAGAAGCTGGGGCAGGGGCAAGAAAAGACTAGGAAAGTTGAGTAATGCTAAAGAAAACACATTTTTGGAACATTCCACAGGTGAACAAGCCCTTTCTCTGTGCGGAATATATGGTAGGAAAACGCAGAGTTTGACCTCAGAATTTCAAATGGCAATACCTTCAGAATGGTCAAAGTTAGAGGCACAGTGCCAATTGGAAATTGGAACAGCTGTAGCCTTGCATATGTTGATCACATTTGCCTGCGATGATTACATTTGCTTATGACAATCACACTTGCGCATTGTGCCAATCAAACTTTGCAACAGCTGTAACCTGTAATCAGCTGTAACCTGAAAATGCTACAACTTACTGTACATTCATTGTCAAAATTAGAAAAATAAAGCAAATAAAACACAATTTATGCCACAGTATGTACCTGTTTGTTTCATCAGTGAGAATCCTCCAGAAGTCCTTTGTCCAAAACGGCTACAAAAAAATCACTGAGGCACGCAGATGACCTGTCCACCTCTCCACGATATCCAGCTGGCTCTTCAAATGGTTTGAGCTACGGCTGATAAGCGTCTTCATCTGTACGAAGCTCCCAGGCATCATTGTCCAAACCTCCTGTTGGATCTCAACTGCCCATGGCTGTTCTTCCACGGTGCGCAAATGGCGCATGCCAGTAAACACCGGGTGCTGTGCGCCCCTAAACGTTGCCCACGAACTGTTCGGGGCCGTTTCACTCCGCAGCTACAGTTCAGCAAAGCAGAACAATCTGCAGATGATACTCCTGTGCCATTGTGGGCTCGGCAGCACACAGTAAAAGCACCTCCAGTCTCGTGCGCACGAGGGCCGTCTCCACTTCCACCAGAACTGCTTATGTCATTGTCCGAAGGCACATAATCTGAGCTGGACTCTTCCTCAGATGACAAACTTGGGCTAATCTCTTCATCTGACCCGGGAGCAGCCCACACCAGAGCTAAAACCTCTTCAGCAGAGAGCATTTTTCTCACCATCTTGTCTTGTTCGCGACAAACGAGACGGGTTGTTCTGCAAACGGAAATTTGAACCACTGATTGCATTGGACAGATCCAGTTTTCGTGGTAAGTGAAAAGTTATACCTGTCTGCCATCTTGTGGTGTTAAAAGCTTTGTACATTTCTGACTCTATTTAGCGGTACTGGCTTTGTTTTGACTGAGAAGCTGACAGGCGCACACTGGCACCACTCACAGTCAAACGTTTTTTGAAATAGAGGAGTGTCATGATTGTGTATAAAAGGAGCATCCCCTAAAGGCTCAGTCATTCGCAAGCAAGGGTGGGGGTAAAGTTCACCACTTTGAACAACTGTGGGCAAATAATCCAACAGTTTAAGAACAAGGTTTCTTGACATAGAATTGCAAGGAATTTAGGGATTTCATCGTCTAGAATCCATAATATCAAGAGCCAGAATCTGGAGGAATTTCTGTACGTAAGCAGCAAGGCCAAAAACCAACATTGAATGCCAGTGACCCTCAATCCCTCAGGCAGCACTGCATTAAAAACCAACTTTCTGTAAAGGGTACTACTACGTGGGCTCAGGAACACTTCAGAAAACCATCATCAGTTAACGTAGTTCGTCGATACATCTACAAGTGCAAGTTAAAACTCTTATCATGCAAATCGAAAGCCATATATCAACACATGTAAGTTAGGTTAATTGGAGACTGGAAAAGTGGCCCTAGGTGTGAATGTGTGTGTGAATGGTGAAGGGATTGACTCTGTACCGTGGCTGCCTCATCCATCCAGGTGGATGCCCTGAATTTTCTTCTGGGGATTAATAAAGTACACAAAAAATGTACTCTGGTTTCCTCCCACAGGCCAAAAACATGCATGTTAGGCTAACTGGCATCAACTGGGAGACTCTAAATTGTCCTTGGGTATGAATGTGAGAGTGAATGGTTGTCTGTCTCGGTGTTGGCCCTGTGATGGACTGGTGCTCTGTCCAGGGTGTACCCTGCCTCTCGCCCAAAAGATGCTGGGATAGACTCCAGCCCCCCACAACCCAAAAAGGATTAAGCGGTTGAAGATGAATGAATGAATGAACAATGTCCCAACTTCATTGGAATTTGGGTTGTAAAACAAAAAGTGGGCCAAAATTCCTCAACAGTGATGTAAAAGCAATGAATAAAACTCATTGCCAGTTGTCGTTACGCTCGACTGCAGGTGTTGCTGCTAAGGGTGGCACAACCAGTTGTTGGGTTTAGGGGGCTTTTTCACATTGGGTCATTATTTAAAAACTGCATTTTGTATTTGATTTGTTTGAAATTTGTTTGATCTCAAACATTTAAGTGTGACAAATGTGCAAAAATATAAGAAATCAGGAAGGAGGCAAATGCTTTTTCACCGCACTGTATCTACAGAATTTAGTATCCTCTCACTTCCCTTTCCCCCTCCTGTATACAGTTTGATTTTCAAATTAAAAATACACAACAGATTTGTTGTTAGAATGTTTGTTTTAGGATGTTAATTTGTATAAAACGTCAGTTTCAATTCAAATAAACTTGTTTTTGTATGCAATTCTCCATCTCTGAGTTTTTGGCTCTTCCTGGGAAATGCTTTTGGAACCTCTGACTGACACATCTGTGATGTGCTCCCATTTAAGTAGGTCTTCTGCTGTTGCATGAAACAAGTGAAAGAAAAGGGACAGTGCTTTACCTGTGGATCTTGGCATGGTTGGCTTTGTTTATCTTTTGTTCATATGAAAGACAAAAAATAAAATAGAAAGCGAAGGCTGCAGTGCAGTTGAAACATGTAAAGAAGGTAAAGACATCTCTCTATTTTATTTTTTGTCTTTTATATGAACAAAAGATAAATGATTAAAAGAAGACAAAATGAACCTATTTGACGTATGGTTGGCTTTGATCTGGCTACAGCACAAAGAAACACCGATTTGCTCAAAAGAACCAGAGGCCCTGTAGATGAAAACCCTCCAATTAGGAAGCAGGGACACTTGAAAGACGCTTGTGATATGTAGGAGACAGCCTGACTGTCTACAGAATCGGCTTCCAAGATCCAACGCTATACTTCCTTGTTGTGGTTTCTCATTTTTAGCTCATCTGGGTTGAGAAACAAGCTTGTATGTTCTGGGGTCATTATGAGGGAAATTATGGGAAATATTAACATCCAGAATGTTTTTATAAACCCAGATGAACCTGGGTGTATGGTATGCTTTGCTGCCACCTCTTGTTACATAGCTGCAACAATTAATATTGTGCTAAAAAAGAGATTAGTGGACAAAATAAGGACATAATTTTTAATGTGTAAACAAAATGGCACACCAAATTGGTATATTATGTATTTAAGTTCTGGATTGACATTCTTTTCTCCCTCTTGGACCTGTAAAAGAAAATCAAGCAGGTTGTGCAACTGATCTACCCCACCCACCCCCAAGCCCCTGGCCCACACACCCTACATCTAATTGCGTCCCCCTTTTGTGGTGTCTGCAGTCATCACAAGTCTCCAAGCTCACCGTCTCTCCATCTTTGATTGGCAGTTGATAACAGACTCTAGGCCAATGAGGGTGGCTGGCCTTGGCCTATATAAAGCCCAGCCACATCAGCTGAAGTAGCAGAAGTGAGAACAAGAAACCTGGGCAGAAGCACTTCCATTCACTTCGTGGCTCTTGCAAAATGGCTCTGTTTTTCACTTTGGCTTTCATGGCCATGGCATGGCCTTTACTGGCATTCGACATGGGTCAGTCCACTCGATGCGTCACCATCCCTAACCAAATGGTTGTCTGCAAAGACGTTGGGTACTCGGAAATGCGGCTGCCCAACTTTTTGGGTCACATCAGTCTTGAAAGCGAAGTGATTCCACATTCAGAGGATTGGAGGCCCCTGCTGCAGACAGGCTGCCACCCTCAAGCCCCAGCCTTTCTCTGCTCCCTTATTGCTCCAGTCTGTCTGGACACGTAAGTAATGATTTCATTGTGTCTTCTGGGGGGAAAAGGATAATTGTAACTATTGTTCAGTATTTTTGATTTTTCTTCTTCCTTCAGTTTTGTACAGCCCTGCCGTAGTCTGTGTAAAGCAGTGAAAGAGAGCTGTGCCCCAGTGCTTGCCTGCCAGGGGCACTCATGGCCTGAAATTCTTGACTGTGACCGTTTCCCTGATGAGGACAACCTGTGTCTACTGCCCCAGGGAAAACTCGGTCTCTTTGCTAAAGGTAATGACCACAACCTAATTATTAGAATCTGGTTTGGCTTATTTATTTGTATTCCCACTTGCAGAGTAGATTACCATTTACTTGTACTTGTAGGTATTTGTCATCCCCATGTCAACATTGTTAATATTTAATATCTTATTACAGGGTTGCCAAAATCTGTCTGCCAAAACTGCCCATCACTGATAGAGGCTCCTGCAACAAAAACTGTCCTTGATTCCATTTGCAGACATGACTTTGGTATGGTTTATAACGATTTCAAAATCTTATTTTGTCTTTTGTCATACCTGTAGCATTTTTGATGATTGTCCTTCTCCCTGCAGCTGTAGCTGCCAGACTTCACCGCCTGCACCGACCTATGGGCGAACCAGAGTTTGAGATTGAGGGTCGGGTGGAGTTCATCCGTCAGGGACCCCTGTTACCTTATGACACCCGGCATCTTCTTCAGCAGTGGCTCCTCGTTAACATTAGATGTGCCAGTAGACTCGTGCGTCCTGGGCGATTGCAACTTTATGTGCTGACTGGGTCTGTGCAGCATGAAGGCACCCTTGCTGTCACTTGCGTCTTCCCATGGCACAAAAAAGACACAAGCATTTCAGTGGCACTTCGTAAATGGAAGCATCACAGATGTTGAAAGGACATGTTTAGTCACCCTACGACTGGAAAAACAAAAAACATGATTTTGGTTTTTATTGAAGAAAAAGAAGGCTAGACTCTTTTTGGTCTTGAGGTGGACAGTTTTTGCTTCTTTGTGGGACTGTTAATACAATGATTAAGATGCACTCAAACCTGTACATAGTACGAATGCATGTAAATTGATTCTATACTGTGTATTTATATCTTTTGTATTTGATGGAATTTGTGATGCCAATTAAATGATTGTTTTAACTTTTTGTTGCTTATATTTCTTGACCTTTTTACAGACCCTTAACAGAGTTATCTCTATTGCAAACACAAAATTAAATTTCTCATACAGCAAGAGAACAGTGAGGGTAAGGTACACTTACAGTAGTAAAAAATAAGATTGAAAGAGTTCCCTGTGTGTGTCATGAATATATAAACGTTTAATTTTGAATTGCACTACAAAAAACGTTAACTTTTCCACAATATTCTAATTTACTGATATGTTCTAGTGTTTACCCATGCAAGCATTAAAAAGTGTTCAAAAGGGTGTCATTTTATGTAAATTTTAAACAAGCATGCATTTTTAGTGTGATTTTTAAATCTCATTCTGCCTTGAAAAAATCCCGTTTATCTGATGTCTTGTGAGTCGTGACCCTGCTCTCAACACATGGCCCATGTAGCACTAATGAGAAGACAAATCACTCTCTTTACATTTGAATACCGCAGAATAGGCAGGCTCTCGCCTTTGTAGTTTGTTTTTAAGTTGCGCCCTGCGTAGATGTGTCTCAAAAAATCCTTAATTTTGATTATAAGATATTAGTAAGATTTATTTTCCTTCTGGGGTCATTTAATTTGTGGGATGTCACAGCATCACCACATGTGGTTTTAACAATTTTCGTATTGAAATAACATGAGAAATGTACTGGCATAAGGTAGTTTAGCAAAGTTGCATGCAAGCTTGGCAGGGACACGCATTGGGGGTGGCTCTAAAATTTATGTTGCAAGGGAAGCTTGCAGTAAAACCTTTCTCATTGCTGTGTTTACTAAATACTTTATTATAAATGTAGAAAAAGCAAGATGGCAAAAACAAAATTAACTTTTGTATAAATTTCCCCTTCATTTTGGGTTATGTATTCCCAAATCTTGACACTCTCTTGACTTGTACCTAGGGAGGGGCTGCATGCTTTGTCTCCCCTTAAAAGACTCTTGTAACAGTTTTCAAGAATGCATGACATCTTCAGTGGTCTGCAGTCCTAATTAGGGCCTTTTATCATTCTTGACACTGACCATCCATCAGAATCAATCAGCCTTAATCTGCCTTTCTGCCATCAATCAGTTTTGAGTTGATATTTTTAAGAAGTTCACTGCATTTTCCAGGGAATAATTTCAGTGCTGACATCCTCAGAGACACATTACACACTAGAAGAAAAGGAAAGCTCAAATGCTAGGTGAGTGTTTTTGTTAATCTTACAGTATTAAATGCTAAAAATTTTACCACTAATCTTTTTAAGCTTTTGTTTCTGATACAGTGAACAACCAGCTGAGTTGGTTCTGAAGACCGCTGCATTCTTGGATTGAAACTGTCCCAACAGCTCTGCTAGAGCAGGTCTCTGATTCTGATTCAGCTTCAAAATTTCCACCACTATCACTCCACCAAAGTGCAGGGGCCTAAACAGGGATACAAGAAGGTAAAGATGCACTGGCCAACTACAGATGTTTTGCAGTTACAAGTTGAGCCTTTATTTCCATTTTATGTATTTAGGTCAGTTCCGCGAATGGATTTTCTTGCTTTGGTTAAGTTTTTGTAGTATTTTTTGTTATTATAGGTAATGATGTAACAATAGGGAATGTATTCACAGGTCATTTTTAAGACGTGTCAAAGTATTGCTTCCAATGCATGTGTATAAAATCTTAAATTCTTTGTTGCCAAACTTAATCTTCTTTTGGCTGCTCCCTTTAGGGGTCGCCACAGCAGATCATCTGCCTCCGTCTCACCCCATCGCTTGTATCCTTGTCTCTCACACCAGCCCTCTCCATGTCGTCCTTCACTACATCCATGAATCATCTGTGGTCTTCCTCTTGTCCTCCTGCCTGGCAGCTCCATCTTCAATATCCTTTGTCTAATATATCCACTATCCCTCCTCTGCACATGACCAGTCTCAGCCTTGCCTCTCGTGCTTTTTCTTTCATTTTGATCATAGTTTTCTGTAGATTGATGTTGTCACTTTTCCCCCTGCAAAAATGAGGGAAGTTAGACCATTTTAAATACTATTAATTTAAAATACTAAATGTGCAAACATGAACATCTTTAATTTTCTGTCCTCTTCAAATTAGTGCTGCAAAGATTAGGAGAGTAACTGTCTAGTCCAGGGGTGGGCAGTGAGGGCCATTCCACTGCAGGTTTTTTGTTCCACCCAGTCTCTTCAGCAGGTGTGTGCTCTGACCAGCTTCAAGGATTGCTAATCATTGAAAACACCTGCTGAAGAGACTGGGTGGAACAGAAAACCTGCAGTAGAATGGCCCTCCATGGCACATGATTGCCCACCCCTGGTCTAGTCAATGACAGATTATTCAACAACTAATTTGATAAGATAAGATAAGCCTTTATTAGTCCCACAATGGGGAAATTCCAGGATTGCAACAGCACAGGGACAGCGACACTCAGAGCAACAATCAGAAGGCAAGAAAAAACAACATCTAGTAAACATATGTCCATATTACTATAAATGTATATATATAGACACACAGTGCAGAGCATTATGGCTGGTGAATGTGCAGCAGAAAGTCTAAGCTCTCTCTCCGCGGATGCAGCGGGCCAGCTGGAAGTCTTTGGGCATGATGGTGACCCCCTTAGCGAAGAAGAGACCACCAGGTGGGTCTCGCTGGTCTCCTGCAGAGCCATGACGGCGAAACTCAGGAAACGCAGGACGGTCTTGAAGTCCTGAGCGATCTCCCTCACCAGGCGCTGGACGGGCAGCTTACGGATGAGCAGCTCCGTGGATTTCTGGTAGCGACGGATCTCTCTCAGAGCCACGGACCTGTGACGGCGAGGCCTCTTCACTCTGCCGGTGGCCAGAGCGCCTCTCCGAGCAGCCCTGGTGGCTAGCTGTCTCCTGGGGACCTTCTTCCTCCAGTAGATTTTACGGGTGGTCTGCTTGGTTCTTGCCATCGCTCTTTATTATTCTGTCTTATATTTCTTTCACGCCGCCTAAACTCCAGCCCGGCACCCGCTTCGTTTTCGCTACAGCTCCCGGTATGTCGAGTTTCCCATTAGCACCGGGCGGCGGCCAAGTGCTAGCTAGCACTAGCTCCTCCCCGCTGTAACGTCTCCCGCTGCAAACCGTGGCTCCGTCCGCCGACCCGGGAGACCCCCGGGGCGATCCGTGCGTCCGTGATATACTGTATATACAGAGTGAAAGGTGTAGAAAGAAGAAGGAAGATAAAAAAAAAAAGGCTGTTGCAACAGGCAGCCGACTCGTGTGGCGCCGCCGGTCCGGCAGAGCTGGAACCGGAAAAAATAATCAACTAATTGCCTATGCACCCTTTTCCAGTTTTCCTGACTTCTGAGAAAAGAGAGTCACCATTTTCAGAGAAAAAAGTAGCAAATTTACAAGACAAAAGTAGTGAATTTACAAGGGGAGAAAAATCATAGATTTCCTAACACAAAGCTGCAGATTTTTGACGACAAGCACGATGAACTTGCATGAAAAAGCAGAAAAATCAATGCTATGTCTCAAAACAGTTGCAAATTTTTGAGACTGATTTCTGAAAGGTCACACTGATTTCTTAAACATTGTTTTTACATTAAAAATAGCTAGGTTTTCAAATTTAACTAAATGCAAGATAAACAATGAGTGGACATCAGGATTTTTTGAAGCACTTTATTTACAGCTGAACAGTGCTTTCAAGATTGTGGAAAAAATATTAACATATATCAAACACAATGTGTCTTTCAAAATAATTTTGATTAATTCAAAAGAGTATTAGTGTAGAGTTTAGCATGGACCTGAATTTTGAAAAAAAAAAGTGCAAATTAATCTGGGCCTTCAATTTTTGGAATGACAAACACACAGTGTAATTTTTTTCCCCTGGAATAGATTTGTAAGGGAAATTGAATCAAACAAAACAACAGCAGTTAAACCACATGACAGGTATGATGTAGCAAAAGACACCATACATTGAAAGAAAGGTTAATAATATCAGTGTTTACAAACTAGGTTTCCATCAAAGTACCCTTACGGTACAGCAGTCAGTTGGGTGTTGTGATTTTGACATGTGAAGCCTCAGCATGACCTCATGTATCCCTGCTGCTCTTCTTAGGTGGTGATTTCTCAGTTTTTCCTTTATTCTGATTTTGCAAAGGTTCTTCGTCTTCCTGAGCAAGACCTCGGATTATGAGCTCATCCATTGGCGAGCGAACGTTATGAACTTCCTTCTCCTTGCAGTTTCTCCACTTCATTCGGCGATTCTGGAACCATATCTTCACCTAAGCAGCCAGAGAGTAGAAAGGAGGTGAAAAATCCTTTTAATTTGACTTGTGTTTGTTCATTTTTAGTCATTCACGTAGACCGCCCCAGTTATCTTTTATTTTGGTAATTTGAAGCAGATATTAAACTCTGGACCTGCACTTCCTCAAGTAACCGCTTTGGCTGGCTTTAAGAATGAGTCAGTCCTCATGGACTTTAGTGCTTAAATTCAAACAATGGGAGAAAACTTTTGTAGCTTGGAAAAAAAAAATTCTGAACAGACTGAACAAGATGAACTTTTATTTTCTTAGCAGAGGATTAACCTCTACCGGAGTGGTGGCTCAGTTGGAAGAGCATCCGCCCCACACCCGGGAGGCAGGGGTTCAAATCCTGGCTGGGTCATGCCGAAGACCATATAAAAGTGGAACTTCCTGCCATCCAGCTTGGTGCTCAGCAATAAATGGAATGGAGGAGGGAACTCTGTGGCGGCGCCTTGCATGGCAGCGGCCCTCTGATTCTGCACTTGGGGTGTGTGTGATTTACACTGTAGATGGGTAAAGCACAATCTCGTTCTGCTGTACATGATTGGTTGTACGGTTGAATGACAATAAGGGTGATTTCATTAATTACGCAATATTACATGAGAGGGAGTGTGGTATCAATGAATATGGTAACTGCGGTGATTCATCATGGGCCCGATTGTTTTTATGCAACAGTTCCACAAGCACAGTTTATTAAATGATGGCAATACTGGACAAAATATGATTTGTTTAATCAGTTCTTTTGGCTCAACAAGAAAAATAGTCCCTTCTAAATGTAACCAGTTAACTGTTACTAAACACCTCAATCAGCATAATACACAAAGGAATACGTCAAATGACATTTCACACACATGTAAACAAATTAAATATTGTCAAGTGCAAAAGTTGGTGCTTCTAATACATATCGGTCACCTCTGGGTGTTCGTGAGATTGTGCAGGTGGCTGGCATGCTTGCGATTTGGCTTTGGTACACTTAGCTCGCTTTTTCTTGGCATTTTCAGATTAAATAAAGAGTCCATCACCAAAAAGGTAAGGTTTGCTAATCAAGTCAATGAATCCAACTCTAGCTCGTCTGTTTTGTTTAAACAGGCATAAAATATCTTGCTAGATGTTTACAAGGGTGGGACTAATGGGTCAGAGAGGTCAGGATTAGGACTGTCTCTTGTCTCATTTCAAACAGCGCCTCATTGTGGAAATTAAGGTATCCAACACAATATTAAATTTTTCGGATATAAGAAGTCACTGATATTAACTTGATTTAAAGATTATCAAAATAAGTGGAGTGATACATACTCAGTGAAACAGCTGGGTGTGATTATTGGGGAATAAAGTAACTCCTGGAATCCCTATTATCCAATCAGATTGCTTGGTCGGAACTAACTGTTGAATAATCATTTTTGAAGCATTCATAGTGGAATAAATTGAAAAATACTGAGTGGTACATCATTTCCCAGAAGTTTTAACATCAGTTAAACTGACTCTATCATGACCTTTCTCTTATGCTGTGGAATATGGTGAAATTACTGTATTCTGAGAGGCATTTACAGGAAGTATGACATAAACTCAAGATTGTAGTAGTCATTAAAAAAGGCATTTTGTGTTGCATTCAGAGAAACTACTTATAAATATTAGTTGAACTATTTAAAATTTTCTTGTTTAATTTTTTTCTTTTTGCAAACAGGTGAAAGATTGTAAATTTTGTCAATAACAATTTGCATTGGTGGCTGAATGTATTTGGTTGCAGCTGTGTCAGATGTCAGAAAACATTAGAAACTGTATTACAGCGACACGGTCCATAGTTCTCACTGACACAAAACGCCTTTATGGGTGTTTCAAAATCATTTCCTTATCACAGCAGTGCAAAACTAATTTTCTGCTGGTCGCAAGGTGTAAAAGAGGCTGGTCTAATTATTCAGATGTGTGTTTTGGATAATCCAATCTAAAGCGCTCCTGCCCATCCCTTTAATGCACAAAGGCGTATTATCTAAAGTGAACTCTGATCATGACGGCATGTTTAAAATGGGTTTTGCGTTGGTCAAAGGGCATGAGTGTGAGCAAAAATGCACATGATGGTAACGCTGCATGACAATAAGGAAGACATCAATCACAGTTGATGTCTAGTTAGTTATTTTAGAGAGAACAAACAGGGAAGAGATAATGCTGGGCTGAAAAATCATCTGAATGGTTTAACATAGTGTGTACGGATGCAACACACAGACATGAATGGGTTTGATACTTGAGGAAAAGAGGATGATGCCTGTGCACACTTTCATAAAATGGAAGGATCATTAACGGTGACACGCAAGCTGCTCCCAGCCCATGGGGTGATGGAGTGCTCCCTCTTCTGTTGCTTTCATCAACTGAGGGTCTTTCCTGTCTCGTGCAGGAGTCTGACGAGGTTTGTGGCTCTCTCTCAGTCCCTCCTGGGCAGGAGGGAAATAGGAGATCCGACGTGACATCTTGCCTGCCACTGACCCCTGCCATAAAGCAACCTTGCTCTCGGTAGCCCCTCCCGGGGGCTGACAGGGGGCAGTCGGGGTGCCCACAGCTCAAGAACATTGACTGTAGGAGCACAGCACTGTTAAAAAATAATTAGGGTTATTCTACTTAAAGTTAGTGTTTGGGCTGCCTTAAAATTTTAAGTTGACTGAACTTGAGTTTGTGTTTATGTCTTTACCACTTATCTTAAGTTCAGTCAACTTAAAATTTTAAGGCAGCCCGAGCACTAACTTTTTTAAGTTGAGACAACTTTTTTTTTTTTTTTTTTTTTTTTTTTTTTTTTAACAATGAGTGTGGGTGGCCTCAGCCTGGCTGGAAACCTGAGGACACGCTGCTGCAGACAGATGTGGACACATCTCCCGTCTCTCTGGGGAGTTACAGTGAAAAGTAAAATCCTTTTCATTTATTCCTTCATTCATTTATTCATTCCCCTAAAAATAAACACATTATTGCCTAATAAGTCCGTGATGAAAATGAAAATGTGGATGGAAATAAAATCCTTAGTCTGACACACCTCCCCCCGTGTGCAGCATCCACACCGGAACACACACATGCTCCCTGTTATGACGCATAACAATTGATTATAAGTGTGATTAGGTACAAGGATTATTTTTTTTTTCCACAATATCTTTATTGAACCTTTTTTTTTTTTTAACAAACATGATACAAACAATCAAACACTAACACTAAAGTACTACAAAAAAAAAAATGCACTAAAAACACCAACAACCACCAACAAAATCAAATCTTCAACAATGCTCCTCTGTTTAGTCTAGACAATCCAATACATAAGTATACATATTATGTTCACCAGTTTGGAATTTACAAGGTCCACACACATCATTCACCTTCTTCTTCAAGAGTTATGTTTAAATTTTTTACATAATCAATAAAAGGTCTCCATATATTCTCAAACACAATTTCCTTTGATTTCAGTATATATGTTATTCTTTCTAATGGAAGGTTTGTTAACATCTGTCTTAACCACTGAGTCACATCTGGTCTATGAGTCTTTTTCCATAATAGTGCAATACATTTTTTGGCATTAAGCAAACTGAGGTCTATGAATGTTCTTTCACTTTTATTGAAATTATGCTTTTCTGGGTACAGACCCAACAAAAACAGTTTAGGATTCAATATGATTTGTTTTGAGATTATTTTTTCAATTGTTACCCTCACCTCTTCCCAAAACATTCTTATTAATCTACATTCCCATAAACAATGAAATAGGGTTCCTTTACAAGGATTATTTAATTTATATTTAGAGTTGTGTGTGAGGACGGAGGTTTACTTTGTCACCACAAACACTCACAAAACAAGAGAGAAACACTCTTAAAGGGGCACCAGTCCAACTTGGACAATTTATTAATAAATAATCCTTGAACCTTTCATTAACCAGTCTCAATATTTGTGAATTCTTCTGCCGTGACCCAGAAAAGCACACACAAAAGAAATCAAGCTGAAACTTCTATATACCGTGAACAGTTTTAATAATCAAACTCAAGTCAAGTGAGGTTACATGCAATTGATTTGTAAGCGGGTGAAATGATCAACAAGTATCAAATATTATATTAACTAGTAACGGATTCCTGAGCATAAAGTCTATAGTTAAACCTTTGTGGAAACAAGAGAAACCAGATTTTGAATTTGTAACTGTAATGCAATGGGAGACTGAAGTAACTGTAACAAAAATACACATAAAATTGGATGCAATTTTATGGAGAAAATGGTGAAAGCTGATTATATGAAAAAGGCACTTCTGAGTTGCTCTTAAACGGAGGTTATTGAAAAGAGGAATATTAATTTTCCTTCAGCTTATAGCTCCTATCGTAGCTTATGGACTAACTTTTAACATGAAAAACTGGTCATATTCAATTATAATTAGACATCACATTTAGCCCAGCAGATAGGAAGTGGAAGTCTGGCTTATGAACAGCTGTGTCTTCAGAGTCCAGCGGTGATCTTGAACACTAGCAGATGGCAAAAAAGAGGAAAGACTGCCCACAGTCCTTTTCAGTTGTTATAGCTTTTACAGACTCAGCAGCGGGGCGACCACAGAGTGTAGCCGGCAGGAGAGTGGATGGCTGGCCCAGGGACAGGTATTACGTCTTTCTTGGGCAACAGATCCTTTCCTGGCCCGCAACTTTGGGGTGACCACCAGCCGATAAGAAAACCACAGGCTGAAGGAAAAATGTATTTAGACAGTTCCACCCATGAAATCCTAGTTCTTCTGACGTCGTGGGACGTGGGTGAGGCAGTCTCGAGGGGGGGAAAAAAGTTCAAAAATCACTCAGTCCACTTAAACGGCGAGTTAAAGAAAATCAATAGAAAAAGTTCAGCAGAATAAACACGGCCTCTGAGGAGAAGGAAAGAGGCGTTTTGGAGTTTCACGCCAAGTAAGAAGGTTGAGCTCAAAAAAAAGGATGATCTCTCCTCAGATGCCAAAGAAAAACAGAAAAAGACTTAACACAAAACTTCTGAAACCGACAAACTCACAGAAAACTCGACAGAAACTGAACTGAAAAAACAAAACTAACTGAACAAAGACAAAAACTAAACTGAACTACTAGGGTGGTTCTCTCTATTTAACTGAGCATGCTCCTTGGATCATAAAATATGACTGGCAACAAGAAGAACCAATTATCAGCTATCGTGGGCGATTTGAATGGGCTATGGTCCAATAAGAAAGTAGTCCTATGTCTGTAACCGACCAATAGAATGAAAGGGGTGTCATCCAACAGAGACAGCCTGGTGGTTGGCTGGTACCAGTCAGATGACTGGCATAAGTTTCAGGAGACATATACACATTTTAACTGTGAAATTCATTACTTAATATAAAATCTAAGCTAGCTTCAGTGATTCATGACTAACTTTTAGTAAGCATGCATTTTTATAAACTTGTCCTTCTATAATTAACATGCGTTAGAATAAGGTTCATTTAAGCATTTTCAAACATGCAACACATTTAAAATCAGTGATTAATGAAATATCTCAAACCCATCATTGTCCAACACAGAGGTGGTCATCTTCAACAGTGTTCTGAGCAGTATTTCTTGGAAAATTAAGTCTTGAGGAGAATGAATTATTTCAGCAGATAAAACAGAATTCCCATGTTGATTAAATCCAACATGTCCCTGAGTTGACAGACGGGGGCAATGTTGAGCTGTGGATAATTCCTAGCAACCTGTGGAATGCAGTCCAAAATTTCTGGGATGTCTCAAAATAGTACTTTAAGCATAAAACTGCCTTGCTAGGGAGGAAGCTCCGGAATTTATGACTCAAAACTAATCTGTTCCTGGCACGAAATGGGATCCTTATCGCCCCTTTTACCATGGAATGTGTTTTCAAACTGTGGTCCTTAGGTGAAGGAAACAGTTCTTGACCAGACTTTTGGGTGAAATCATTTCTTCAATGTGAAGAGTGATTTTCTAGAATAGAGCCACATGGATTGATGCTACACTGTTCATTCATTCATTCCCCTAAAATAATCATACATTAATGCCTAATCTTATACACTCCAACGGTGAGTCCACAGTTAAAATGAGAATGTGGCTGTAATAAAAAATAATACTTGGTTTATCATATAATTAAAGTGATGGGTGATAATATAAGTGTGACAACGTGCGTCATTAAAATAACTGAAAATCCCAGTGCATGCTGTTTCTTCATGAGCACCTGTCAGTAGGATCTGCGCGATTTCAAAACACGCCACTGAAAAAGTATTAAACAATTTACTTCTGATGACAGACCTCCGTTTTCTTGATCAAAAATGCATTGTTATTACATGCACCATAATACCTGTGTGCATGAGATTGCATGCCGCCACACCTCTTTGAAATGATTCTCCACCTCCCAGCACAAAGCCGGTGCACCGTCTACTGGTAATTAGAACAGACAACACGCTGATAGAAACTTACAAAAACACTGGCATACGGTGGGAAGTCTGGCACAAACGTCCACTGATGACCATCAAAATATGGCCCTTAGTATTACCGTAAATCATTATTAGAGATGTTGTAAGATCTCAGTATTGATGATAACCGCTATACTTAAAACTCAGAAGTTGATACTGTGTGAATACACTTTATTGTGTGTTGGTTATCTTTTTCACAATTCACTGAGTAATTGTGCTTTTTAGATTTGTTTGTATTTTTGTTTAGTACAAAAATTTAAACCAAAGTTAAAGATCAGTTTGTCTGATAGGATTGTTTTTTTTTTTATTTTCTACAAATATTCATGTTGTGAAAATCTGATATTGTGGCAGCCATATGGTTATATTCATATTTAGTGAAGTAAACTACAGTGGTGTGAAAAAGTGTTTGCCCCCTTCCTGATTTCTGATTTTTTTGTGTGTTTGTCACACTTAAATCTTTCAGATCATCAAACAAATTTAAATATTAGACAAAGATAGCACAAGTAAACCCAAAATGCAGTTTTTAAATGAAGGTGTTTATTAAGGGTAAAAAAAAAATCCAAACCTACATGGCCCTATGTGAAAAAGTGACACCCCCGCCCTCATTAAAACCTAAACTAACTGTGGTTCATCACAACTTTGGTAAGCTGAGTTCAATTTCTCTAGCCACACCCAGACCTGATTACTGCCACATCTGTTCTCAATCAAAATAAATCACTTAAATAGGACCTGCCTGACAACGTGAAGCAGACCAAAAGATCCTCAAAAGCTAAGCGCCATGCTACGATCCAAAGAAATTCAGGAACAAATGAGAAACAAAGTAACTGAGATCTATCAGTCTGGAAAAGGTTATAAAGCCGTTTCTAAAGCTTTGGGACTTCAGCGAACCACAGTGAGAGCCATTATCCACAAATGGCGAAAACATGGAACAGTGATGAATCTTCCCAGGAGTAACCGGCCAACCAAAATTACCCCAAGAGCGCAGCAACGACTCATCCAAGAGGTCACAAAAGACCACACAATATCCAAAGAACTGCAGGTCTCACTTGCCTCAGTTAAGGTGTTCATGACTCCACCATAAGAAAGAGACTGGGCAAAAATGGTCTGCATGGCAGAGTTCCAAGACGAAAATCACTGCTGCGCAAAAAGACCATAAAGGCTTGTCTCAGTTTTGCCAGAAAACATCTTGATGATTCCCAAGACTTTTGGGAAAGTACTCTGTGGACTGATGAGACAGAAGTTGAACTTTTTGGTAGGTGTGTGTCCCATTACATCTGGTGTAAAAGTAACACAGCATTTCAGAAAAGGAACATACCAACATCATACCAACAGTAAAATATGGTGGTGGTAGTGTGATGGTCTGGGGCTGTTTTGCTGCTTCAGGACCTGGAAGACTTGCTGTGGTAAATGGAACCATGA
Source organism: Pholidichthys leucotaenia (assembly GCA_020510985.1). NCBI lineage: Eukaryota > Metazoa > Chordata > Actinopteri > Cichliformes > Pholidichthyidae > Pholidichthys > Pholidichthys leucotaenia. The sequence goes on from CM035840.1 coordinate 65,578,813, forward strand.
ATTCTGCTGTCTACCAAAAAATCCTGAAGGAGGATGTCCGGCCATCTGTTCGTGACCTCAAGCTGAAGCACACTTGGGTTCTGCAGCAGGACGATGATCCAAAACACACCAGCAAGTCCACCTCTGAATGGCTTAAGAAAAACAAAATGAAAACTTTCGAGTGGCCTAGTCAAAGTCCTGAACTGAATCCAATTGACATGCTGTGGCATAACCTTAAAAAGGCGGTTCATGCTCGAAAACCCTCCAATGTGGCTGAATTACAACAATTCTGCAAAGGTGAGTGGGCCAAAATTCCTCCACAGCGCTGTAAAAGACTCATTGGTAGTTACTGCAAATGCTTGATTGCAGTTGTTGCTGCTAAAGGTGGCCCAACCAGTTACTAGGTTTATGGGGCAATCACTTTTTCACACTGGGCCATGTAGGTTTGGATTTTTTCCCCTTAATAATAAACGGCATAATTTAAAAACTGCATTTTGTGTTTACTTGTGCTATCTTTGTCTATTATTTAAATGTGTTTGATGATCTGAAACATTTAAGTGTGACCAACATACAAAAAAATGAGAAATGCCACAGCATGTCAGTCAGATTCAGGTCAGGACTTTGACTAGGCCACTCCAAAGGCCTGCAGTTCTTTGGATGTTGTTGTGTGGTCTTTTGTGACCTCTTGGATGAGTCGTTGCTGCGCTCTTAGGGTAATTTTGGTCGGCCGGCTACTCCTGGGAAGATTCACCACTGTTCCATGTTTTCGCCATTTGTGGATAATGGCTCTCACTGTGGTTCGCTGAAGTCCCAAAGCTTTAGAAACGGCTTTATAACCTTTTCCAGACTGATAGATCTCAGTTACTTTATTTCTCATTTGTTCCTGAATTTCTTTGGATCATAGCATGATGTTTAGCTTTTGAGGATCTTTTGGTCCACTTCACGTTGTCAGGCAGGTCCTATTTAAGTGATTTATTTTGATTGAGAACAGGTGTGGCAATAATCAGGCCTGGGTGTGGCTAGAGAAATTGAACTCAGCTTACCAAAGATGTGATGAACCACAGTTAATTTAAGTTTTAATGGGGGCGGGGGTGTCACTTTTTCACATAGGGCCATGTAGGTTTGGATTTTTTTTTACCCTTAATAATAAACACCTTCATTTAAAAACTGCATTTTGTGTTTACTTGTGCTATCTTTGTCTAATATTTAAATTTGTTTGATCTCAAACATTTAAGTGTGACCAACATACAAAAAAAAGAGAAATCAGGAAGGAGGCAAACACTTTTTCACACCACTGTAGTGTTGTCCCATAACACTGCTAATAGGGCTTTAGTCTTTGTAGTATTCAATATTTATGTAGAAAAATTTGATAGAATGCAGTTGTCAGTCAGTGAAATATAGATATTTTTTTTTTAAAGATCATTCAGTGCTTTTCCACCTGTGTGTTTCTCATTTATAACCTTTTAGCACCACAGAGTATTGCTTTTGTTCTACCTGTGACTCCTTGAGGCTTAGATCAGCTGCCAGTTTGTTTCTGTCGGTCTTGCTGATGTACTTCTGTCTCCTAAAGGTTTTCTCCAGCTCCTTCCTTTGTTCCTCTGAGAACACAGCCCTTCTAAGGATTCCTCTCCGTGTTTTAGGACTCATATTCGTGGACCACATCTGAATATTTGATCCCTCTGGACAAAAAAAGAAGCAAAAATCAACAAATGCCATTTCTAAGTTAGTATATCGAACATATAGAGAAGTTAAAAAAGCTAGGGTAGAAAGCAGAAGTTATTGATTATATACAGTGGTACTTGAAAGTTTGTGGACCCTTTAAAATTTGCTACGTTTCTGCATAAATATGACCTAAAACGTCAGATTTTCACACAAGTCCTAAAAGTAGAGACCTCAGTTAAATAAATGAGACAAAAAAAATCACTTTGTCATTTATTTATTGAGGAAAATGATCCAATATTACATATGTGAGTGGCAAAAGTTTGTGAACCTTTGACTTTAGTCTCTGGTGTGACCCCCATTTGCAGCAATAACCACAACTAAATGTTTCTGGTGACTGTTGATAAGTCCTGCATGCCATCTTGGAGGAATTTTAGCCCATTCCTCCATACAGAACAACTTCAACTCTGGCATGTTGGTAGACAGATGGCCTGACATCTTATGCAGAAATGTAGAAAATTCTAAAAGGTTCACAATCTTTCAAGCACCACTGTATTTGCATGAGGTCTAATTCTGTCAGTATACTTCACCAACCATTTCACCTTTCTTTTCAAACCAAAAATTCTCTCTTTCTCGTTTGTCTGATTTTAACAAAGTGAGGGTGACTAAAGAGGGGGTTATTTCAGCTTGGGGGGGAAAAAGCGGATTTGGTGACCTGTGAGGACCAGTACCACACTGCTTCACTCACAGGTGCATGCACAACAAAAGTCAAGTGAAACAATTTATCCAATCTATTCAACTTTGGCTTTTTAATCTGTACGACAAATCTGCACATAGACCACCTCTGGGGAGCACAAAACCGGTTTGGACATGCTTCTCACTTCTCTATTTGCGTTCAATAGGTTTGACTTAAATAGCTGATTGCCGGGTCATTCCTGGGCAACGTGTGTGTCTACCCTAGTGGGCCATCTATAGAGACCTGAGGGACACCAACAATAGAGCCGTTCAATGGAAATGCCATTACTCGATGGCTCAGTGGCCCAACACTAAATCTTTTCTCTCGCAAGTTTGAAGCCAGTTTGTATGTGAAGATGAGCTCGAATAAGTCTATAAAAGTCACTTTCATTGAATGCTTTATGTCCTAGTCAAGAGGTCCTTAAAGGGTTGGAATGAGAGTTGAAGGACAGGAGAAAGGAGGAGGGGTCATCGAACCAAGCTCTTTAGCCACACAATGAGTGGGGGGATATTCTTGTCCGGCCCTCTACTGCTGAGAAATGGGTGAGTTTTTTTCGGTGCTGGGTGGAGTTCATTGCTGCAGTGAAAAATTGCAGTAAGGTCGCGTGTGGATGGTGGAGTGAAAGTGCCAATTGGTCACGGCCAGAGTTGGCATTGTTTTGTTGCCGGGCACTGTGGGAAAGTGTCAGCCTACTAAGGGGACTCCGGGGACGTGTGGGACTAGGTCTTTTTTGATTTGTGCCATTTTCTGCGTTTCTTGACAGGCATCATAGGGTGCAGAAACTAATAACTTCCAATTGCCGGGGCACAGTGCACGGACAGGAAAACAATTCCTGCTTAGCTTGATGTAAATGGTGCAAATTTCACACACAATATCACATTTTTTATTTGATGAAATTTTAAACATTTCTTCTGGATTTATTTATCCTGATTGTCATATTTCATTAAACTTGAAAACTTTGAGTTACAATCAGGCATACAGGAGAGTCGAACGCTTTGAAGCACCAGGCCTTAATTGGCATTACAAAATCCACACCTAGTAATTGTTTTCCTAATATGGCAGAAGACAAGGTGTTTATTAGCTTTGCATATTTGCACTAGTAAATGCGTATTTGCATGTACAAAATGGGGGGCACTCTGAGACTTTTAAAAGCCTTGCAGCCCACCCCGCTTCCCCGTCCTAAACAGCCATGAATGGTTATGAATAGAGCTGTGCAGAGTTGAACGGAGAATTAGCTCTTTGGCATTGCATCGGTAATTAGCTGTGGAGAGCATGGGAGACCCCGCTGCTAATGCTTAGAGAGTAGCTGAGGCATTGCTGATGAGGCATAAAACACTCACTGGAGAAGACAGAGGGGGGGCTCGACCCACCGCAGCATGCCAGCAGATACTGCGGTCCCTGAAGGAAAACTGTGCTCAGCACACCTGCAAACATTGGGACAGTCACATATGGAATTTTAGTCACATATGGAATTTTAGTCACTATGTGCAAAAGTAAAATCCACAAAATTGCCAAATTGATGACTGGAACTTCTGAGGGCATCTTGACACCCTTTTTAAGAGGAAAATTGTTTTGGGGGCTACAATAAAGACCATGCATGCCGTGTTCACAAATTTCATATGGGTATAAAGGTTTGAAACTCAAATGAGATAAAAACTATTTTCATGTGTAAATTATTGCAAAAAATTGTCTTACATTGCAAATAAAAATGTTTCAGTGTCAGTGATTTGGACTGGACTGATGTGTTACTTAAATTTTTTCTAAATTTACATTTTATTTATAAATGAGTTTTAAAAATGGCAATATATTTAAACACATTTTAAATGTTAAATATTGACATTTGTTAAAATTTTAAAATGTAGTCAAGGTGGGTAGGGACAAGTTACTAGTACTGAAGTAACTTTTTCCACAGAAGTTTTTTTTACACATATTAACCATTTTATTCTTGAGTAAATTTAAGTAGAAAAAAACCCTGTACTTTTCCTCAAGTACATTTGATGATTCTCTTGAGTTCATTCACCGATTTGACAGTTGATAACAGATGTACTTATTTTTACTGTAGTAACTTGTTATAGGAAATTATTTGCATCTTTTGTAATTTTAATGAATTTATTGTTTCACTGAAATCAGTTACGTTTCGTTGTTTAATTTCTCTTTGTGATTTGGATTATATTTGAGGGTACATGACAATAGTTTTCCTCTGAGAAATATTTTATACTTGCTTATTTGAAAGTTATTCACTATTCAAATAATTTTTTAGTAGATACTTTTACTCGTAGTCTTTTGCAAAACTTATCTTACTTATTCTTCAAGAATTAACAGTATATAATGGTGCTACTTTTACTTGTGAACAATTTCTGACCACTCTACCCACCTGATAATGTAGGTAATGACTGATGCTTTAAAACAAAGTTTTTCTTTTCATTTGTTAGTATTATTAGGATTGTATGAGGGAGGAATCTTGGAAAATGTCTTGATTTTTATCGATCCATTGATGGCAGTCGGGCCACGCTTGGTTGTGGCATTATTTGCAAACATGCGTGCATAATCTTTAGGTTATATGCAGCCTATAGATATATTACAGCTGAAACAATAGAACACCACTGTAATTCAGCAAATAATATATAAACGCTAGGAAGTTGGCTGGAAAGAAAACAAATATTTGAGTGTAGAGTTGTAGCTTTTCATATTTAAAAAAAATATATGAAGTCGGCACATAGGGTGTATATATTAATGAATAAAATTGATTATTTTTAAAGTGATTCTTGCATGAAAATTATATTCACCAGAATGTGGCAGAGGTGTTCCTCCCAAGTCCTTCACCTGCAGAGGACTTTGGTTTGGGCTTTGGTAACCTCTGTGCTCAGGGCCCCAGCTTCTTCTTGGCCGTTCGCATGCTGCTCGTCTCAGGTGTGCACTTGTGGACGTCTCTGGGTGGGCTGACGGCGTCCGAGACTGTAGCAGATTGTCGATAAGAAAGCACGTTCCTGAGCTCCCAAAGCCTGGTAAAGCAGGAGGGAAGTCAGCCATGTTCCTCCTGGTGCAGCTCTGAACTGAGACCATCCTGATCCCACAGTGACCCGAGCACTCAAGTTCCCCTCTTCAGCAGTCACAGCTCAGTGACACTAAATTCTCCTTCAATTCCCTCTTGAGTGACTAGGCCAACTTCATTAAACTCTGAGGAAAACAAAAGTCCCCTGCTCTTCCTCCTTCAGTGCTGCACTTTGCTACAGGGCTGAGTGGTGATTGGCTGCGGGGCTCTAATGTGCTTCTCAATACAGATAAGGCAGGGGCCTTTCTGGAGTGGCAGAAGGTGGGTCTGGCTCATTCATTATGTCAACTAGCCTATTAAATGATAGACACCAGAGACAATGAAGTGCTGGCCAAAGTTTAGCATGCACCAAACAGTCTTCTCCTGTAAATAGTTTTCTCTTAAACCTCTGTTGTGTCCCTCGTACAAACCCCTCAGGAGTCTGTGGTCTCTGAGGCTTTATTGGTTGCTGAATGATGAAACGGAATGAAATAAATGGATTGGCAAAGTGATGTTCCTTAAAATTTGTCATAGATTATTCACAGATCTAAACTGAGGTTTTGTTTGTTTATGATTTTTTTTTTTTTTTAGCTCAAATGCTTTCCACAGCTTGATAGTCACGTGATAACATTTCACTGATGTATTAAAATCCTCAAAGAAAATGTATCAAATTCAGCTTTTTATGATCTATAAGTTTTGCATTAATACTAAATCATATTGTCATTGTGTGTTTTTTTTTCTTATTGTGACAAATGTAAAAGAGTCACTTTAAAAATGTTAGTAAATATTCCATTTTACAGTTAAAACTTCTTTAAATTTTCAGTGAGGTTTCCATATATCCTTGTGGATATAAGCAAGCTATTTATTCCCTCTTCATTATAGCGGCTGTATATGTTACATCGTGGGGTGTTATGACAGTAAAACAGAAGCTGTTAAACACATGTGGATGTGGTGTTTTGGTACAAACACATCAAATGAGAGGCTTGTGTAACCTTTCACACTGCAACTAATGATCCTCCACGTCGTAATAGAAAGTCCAACAAGAGGGGCGACAGACCCGGAGTTTAGGCACAGTAAACAGGCATATCCACTGATCTGGGAGTGTGTGTGGGGGGTGACTGGGAGCCCTGGTCCGCGCGTGTAGATACCTCATGCTGAGCATGGAAATTGGCCCAGACAGCTCAGGCTATTGTGTGATGGCCAGGGAGCCAAAGGTTGCTTGTAATCAAATTTGAGGTTTTTATTCCTCAGGCTGGTGGAGAAGGCATAGCGCTCTGTCACATGAGTGTTTGCAAGCCTGCGTGCACTATACACTTTTGTGTGGAGAGTGTGTGGTAACATGCTTCACATAGGCGAGTGGCTGTGATAGTCTCTGAAACTTTCTAATTTAGCTGCGATGACAGAAAGAAACGAGAAGGAAGCTCTGTGAGGCACCCAGTTATTTTTGTTTAAACTGTGAAAATATTCTCTGTATGGCATTTGTTTTATGTGCTACTCCACTTTTGTTTCTTTTTCAATAAACCTTTAAAATGTGACTTTGGTGTGTTTACGGTATGTTTGAACAGATCTCTTCACAACTTTTTGCAGTCATACTAAAGTTGGACATTTGTGTCCTGACATGTTCTCTTTCACAACCTGTCTCATGTGACATTTTCAAACGGATTTATATGCGCGTATCATTATTAAGATTCACCACTGTGTAATTAGCCAGGTTTCAATAGAGCTCTGCAGGAGAGGGAGGTATAATTAGGCTATTCTTAAATGGTCAGCTTTAGAAACACCCTGAAGCAAGTTCATGTGAATTTATTTGATGGCCATCTCTTTTTTAGAAATGGAGGGAAAAAAACAGAGGTCCCTTCATTCACCATCCTCACAATGGGTCTGTTGAGAACTACCACTCCGCAGACCGGCTGAGATCCCTTTTTCTCTCTTTTTAACCCCACTAAAGCTCTTAAAAAGATACCGGCCCATTGCACACCCAATTGATATTCCACCACTCGAACTTAATATTGTGAATAGAGGGCCAGGTTCTATGAATCAGAAGGACAATGCGCTTAGTTTAGCAGCAAACTGGCACTTTGTGTGCAGTGTCTGTGGCCCAGAGGAGGAAGTTTCTAATGTGAGCGTCACACTTGTGTGCCTATAGAGTTCTAATGAGCTTCTGTATGCTGAGTGAATGGCTGTGGGCCATTCACCGTGAGGGCCCAATGAGCCAGCTCATTGCACATATTCACAATAGGATCCAGGGGGAATGGGAGTGGTTGTGTGGGACAACTGCACTGCATGGGCAGTCTATTAAATCTCAAAGTGCGTTTGACTATGTTTGGATTATAAATGCACACAGATCAACATTTTTACACTTCAGTCCTCTCTTTTTTCGTAATCGAGAACGATTTTCAAAATGATCAGGCGAGTGGATGCAAGTTTTGCATAAAATGCTACATTGATGTCTTATTGTTTTGCCTTTACAAAGCTGTGTCATGCCTGTCCGATCACATTTGCAGGACTGTGTAACACTAAGGAGAAACGCATATGTTCAGGCCCAGGTGATCCGAGTTTTTAAGACAACATGAACCAGACAATACAGTTCAAATAATAAACATTCAGAGCCTAAAGCCTGTCGGCCTAACTGAATCCAAACCAAACAAGCACCACAGTCAAAGCACAAGATACATGAACTAACCCCGGTAAAATTTGGTGTTACTGTTTTGATGATGGTGGTTGTATTATGAGTATCATAATAATTATTAACGGTATTCTATGATTTGGGTTATTGTAAATATTCTATGACTTATTGCTGTACCCCATATCATCCATATATTATACCATTACTGCCACTATATTATTCTTATATGCAGTGGTGTGAAAAAGTGTTTGCCCCCTTCTTGATTTCTTCATTTTTTGTATGTTTGTCACACTTAAATGTTTCAGATCAACAAACAGATTTAAATATTAGACAAAGATAACACAAGTAAACACAAAATGCAGTTTTTAAATGAAGGTGTTTATTATTGGGGGGGGGGGGGGAAATCCAAGGTTCTGTGTGAAAAAGTGATTGCCCCCTAAACCTAATAACTGGTTGGGCCACCTTTAGCAGCAACAACTGCAATCAAGCGTTTGCTTTAACTGGCTATGAGTCTTTAATAGCGCTGTGGAGGAATTTTGGCCCACTCATCTCTGCAGAATTGTTGTAATTCAGCCACATTGGAGGGTTTTTGAGCATGAACTGCCTTTTTAAGGTCATGCCACAGGATCTCAATCGAATTCAGGTCAGGACTTTGACTAGGCCACTCCAAAGTCTTCATTTTGTTTTTCTTAAGCCATTGATAAGTGGACTTGCTGGTGTGTTTTGGATCATTGTCCTGCTGCAGAACCCGAGTGCACTTCAGCTTGAGGTCACGAACAGATGGCCGGACATTCTCCTTCAGGATTTTTTGGTAGACAGCAGAATTCAGGGTTCCATTTACCGCAGCAAGTCTTCCAGGTCCTGAAGCAGCAAAACAGCCCCAGACCATCACACTACCACCACCATATTTTACTGTTGGTATGATGTTCCTTTTCTGAAATGCTGTTATTTTTACTCCGGATGTAAGTCTTGGGGATCATCAAGACGTTTTCTGACAAAATTGAGACAAGCCTTTATGTTCTTTTTGCACAGCAGTAGTTTTCGTTTTGGAACTCTGCCACACAGGCCGTTTTTGTCCAGTCTCTTTCTTATGGTGGAGTCATGAAGACTGACCTTAACTGAGGCAAGTGAGGCCTGCATTTCTTTGGATGTTGTTGTGGGGTCTTTTGTGACCTCTTGGATGAGTCGTCGCTGCGACTAAGTGATTTCTTGATTGAGAACAGGTGTGGCAGTAATCAGGCCTGGGTGTGGCTAGAGAAATTGAACTCAGCTTTCCAAAGATGTGATGAACCACAGTTAATTTATGTTTTAACGGGGGCGGGGGGATCACTTTTTCACACAAGGCCATGTAGGTTTGGATATTTTTTTTACCCTTAATAATAAACAGCTTCATTTAAAAACTGCATTTTGAGTTTACTTGTGTTGTCTTTGTCTAATATTTAAATTTGTTTGATTTAAAACATTTAAGTGTGACAAACATACAAAAAATGAGAAATCAGGAAGGGGCAAACACTTTCACACTGCTGTACATAGAACAGAATGACACAAGAGCTCTTTTTTGTTTTCTTGTTTTTTTCTTTTACAATTACAGTTATAGAAATGTTTTGAGAATATTATTACTTATGCCTCTTATTATTTGCATAACCATTATCTTTCCCTTTCTCTCTTGCCTTGTACATTTTTTATTAATTACATGTACGTTGTAATTTAAATAATTTGAAGAAACAGTATACTGTCAGACCTGTGAGTTGTTCATCGCACAGAGGAAAAAATGTGTGGGTTCATGAAATTATTCAGTGGATCTTTTTTGCACCAAAGCTTTAAACCCATTCATGTCTGTGTGTTGCACAGCAAGAAAAGAACAAGTTTTGGGGTGCATCTGTGCATGCTATGTTAATTTAAATTCAACCCAGATTGTTTAATCATCTCCTCCTCCTCCATAAAATGACTGCCTGGGCATTGCCAGGAATTAATGCCTGACTAATGCCAAGCAATGCAACCAGATAATGTTCAAGTGCATTTTCATTCACCAGCATCTCTTTGGCCAGCACAAAATCAATTTGTCCTGTGAGTTTAAAAATGCGATCATCACAATCCACCTTTAAAATCATGTGTCTCTGCATATTAAAGGTGAAGACAGGAGACATTCTGATTGGGTTATGACACTGTGGGAATTTATACAATTACGCATTCAACCCACCCAATAACTGACATACAGTGTCACCAGTGCTTCCTATTTTCACTCTCTTCACTATCCCATCTTACTTAAAGACGCACTCTGATGGCTCTAAAACCACCTCAAAAAATAGTATATTGTGGCATTTTACCCACAAAAAAACTTCCATTGCCTTAGAATTGCTTGGAAAGAGCTTTTACATCTTTCACCTACTTAAGTATGCACGGATCTATGAATATTCTAATTAGCGGCCTGCAGGGCTTGCATGTGATTGGTTGCCGCAACTCCTGGCTGTTAGTCTGTTCATGATGCTTCCAGATGTTAAAGTTTTGCCTATGTCTTTAAAAGTAAAAAGTGAAACATTTTTCTGAAAACGGTCAAGGCAAGAGATAAATGTGTAGTTGCCAAATAATGCGTTTACTTTTTACTAACAACCAGTTCCCCGTCCACCGGCGACTGAGCAGGGAGGGGAGAACCCAATTTGAATGTGGCTGCTCTCAGCTCACAGTGCGGTGCGGCGCCCGTCCGCCAGTGAAGTGAGCTGAGAGCAGCTTGATTTGAATGTGGCATTCAAATCGGGTCCCCCCCCCCCCACCTCTCTGCCTCTCTCTGCACTGTCTCTGCTGCTACCCCAGCCCGCTATACCTCAATCCTGCTGCTCCTCGGCTCCTCCCTCATCTCCTGAGGTTGCCAAGAGTACCTGTCTGATTGGTTAATGTTATAACCAACCAAGCTAAGCAGGAATGCTTACGTAGCTACTAACGGTCTGTCCAAACTCACCCGTTTCAGGGGGGCATTACCAAACTGGAAATTCACAGCAGAAAAACGCATACTTCAGACTGTGGTGAGATTTTGCACTTGATATGTCTTGTAAGTCACAAAAAACATGTTACAGACATGTTAACAACAGAAAAACCTTGATTTTTGCCGGCGTGTCACTTGAAAAGCTGTGTTAGGTGAAAATATCTGCCCTGTTCTTGTCTTGCATTAACATTTACAGCTATTACAGTAATTTAGAAAATGTTTTTTTCTTGAAAGAGAATCATTTGAGTTCAATATCAGTGGAGAATTGATTTCTAAATGGTTCTTCAGTAGCATCCCTGATGCAGTCTACACAAATGACATCACAGTTACAATAACAGCTCTTTTTTTTAGTCTATTATATTTGAGAACCTGTTGCTAGCAGATAAGTTTGCATGTTCCTCATGAGTTTGCAGTGATGTTTTCCTACTGTTGAAGAAACGTGTCACGACAGCACCATGTAGAGTCTGAATAACATTTTCTGTCTAAATAAGAGAATGAAAGGCCCATGAAATCTAGCTTAGACAATCAGCTTCATCTTTGGCAGTATATAAGCATGCATACTCTGTTTTTAAATGTAATTGTGATTGTAAATGAGTGGTATAATAAATGTCTTCCATCCAGCTGTACCACTCAAACAAAATCTGTCAAAACAAATAAACTCTTTTCTAACCCCGTTGTGTAGTGCACACTTAAACAAAAGAGCATAACAATGTGGTGAAGTTGACAAATTATTTGAGAACTGATCAGGAAAAGACTTGCCCAATATGTTCACTGCACTGGTTATGAGGTCTAAATCATCACCAGCTTAGCAGCCTTCTTATAGACCACACTGACATGGCCAACCACACTGAAGTAATGTCTGAGCCAATTAGCTGTGCCAGCCTCTTTCTTTATGTTGCCACAGTAGAGTTTCTTTGTAATGACGGTAGACTGAATCAGGAAGAAGTTAGACATTGTATTGGAATTTCTCTCTCTCTGACTGCCCTTAGTGTATGGTAAATTAAAGGTTAAATATGAATGTTTCTGGAATGTAGTTTTTTAAATTATGAGGATGCAGAGAGTTTGCTGACCTTATTCACATAGACTATATTTATGGTTTATGAGCTTGACATTTAGAGTCATGGGTAGTCCTGCTTATTAAGTCAAGAGATCCCACCAGCATAAACTTTCCACCATTTCTTCTTCATTTAACAGGTTACTTAAGGTAGTCTGTAGTGCATCATCCACTGCTTTTAGATTTTGTCATTTCCTTTATTGCCTTCAATGTGTATTTCTGATTACTTTTCCTATAATTATGTAATTATGCATGGGATGGTCCAAGGGTGACACTATCTGTTTGACACCAGTACTGCTTCAGTGATAAAGGGGTTGCAATTCGTTTCTCTGCACACAAGGTGGCACCAAAACGATCTGTATGATTAACCTCAAGCAGAAAAGACCACAGAAGACACTACAAGAGGGGGCTGAAAAGTTCATAGTGGTCAAATTTGACCAAGTATGGTTTATTTTTCAACACCGTCTCCACTTCAGTCCACACACTTCTTCCGTCGGTGTTGTAGCGCTTGGATCCCTGCAGTTGAAAAATAAACAGCATTTGGTCAAATTTGACCACTATGGACTTTTCAGCCTATGAATTTTTCAGCTCCTCTCATATATACAGTAGTTTATTAATAATAGCAAGATTTACAAATTAAATCAACACATTATTCAGCACACTAATGCATGGAGACATTACATACAGGTGCATCTCAATAAATTAGAATGTCATCGAAAAGTTGATTTATTTCAATAATTCAATTCAAAAAGTGAAACTCGTGTATAGATTCATTACACTCAGAGTGATATATTTCAAGTGTTTATTTTGAGGAAGAATTGACACTGCCGAGGACACAGTCCAAGGACGGATAATTTTTTCACACATGAGTTGTTCAGACCTCCTTATAAGAACTCCTTATACAAAGATATAGAGTGATGATAATCAAGTCAGTGGCGGTAATGCACCTGTAGGCTGGTTGCCAACCGCCAATCAAATCTAAAAGAAGAAGTGTTTGTTTCTTTTAATTTTGATGGTTATAGCTTATAGCTCATGAAAACCCAAATTCAGTTTCTCAAAAAATTAGGATATTACATAAAATTAAATAGATTTTTAATAGAAATGTTGGCCGACTGAAAAGTATGTCCATGTACACACTCAATACTTGGTCAGGGTTCCTTTTGCATAATTACTGCATCAGTGTAGCATGGCATGGAGGCGATCAGCCTGTGTTACTGCTGAGGTGTTATGTAGGCCCAGGTTACTTTGATAGTGGCCTTCAGCTCGTCTGCATTATTGGGTCTGGTGTATTTCATCTTCCTCTTGACAATACTCCATAGATTCTCTATGGGATTTAGGTCAGGAGAGTTTTCTGGCTAATCAAGCACAGTGATACCATGGTCATTAAACCAGGTATTTGTACTTTTGGCAGTGTGAGCAGGTACCATGTCCTGTTGGAAAATGAAATCAGCATCTCCATAAAGCTTGTCAGCAGAGGGAAGCATGAAGTGCTCTAAAATTTCCTGTTAGATGGCTGCACTGACATTGGACTTGATTAAACACAGTGTAAAACACCAGCAGATGGCATGGCTCCACATATCATCACTGACTGTGGAAACTTCACACTGGACCTCAAGTAACTTGGATTCCGTGCCTGCTCACTCTTCCTTCAGACTCTGGGACCTTGATTTCCAAGTGACAGGACTTGGCACCCGATTTGGGGAGCCATGTCATCTGCTGGTGCTAGCCCACTGTTTTATTAAGTCCAAAGTCAATGCAGCCGTCTACTAGAACATTTTAGAGCACTTCATGCTCTGCTGACAAGGTTTATGGAGACGCTGATTTCATTTTCCAGCAAGACTTGGCACCTACCCACACTGCTGCCAAAAGTACCAAAGCCTGGTTTAATGACCATGGTGTCACCATATTTTACTGGCCAGCAGACTCTCCTGACCTAAACCCCATACAGAATCTATGAAGTATCGTTATCAGGGAGAGGAGAGACACCAGACCCAACAACGCAGACGAGCTGAAGGCCGCTATCAAAGCAACCTGGGCCTTCATAACACAGCAGTAACACAGGCTGATCACCTTCATGCCATGCCACAGTGATGCAGTATTAATTCATGCAAAAGGAGCTCTGACCAAGTATTGTGTGCATGGAAATACTTGAAGTTGGCCAATATTTCTTCTAAAAAAATCTATTTTTTAAAATTGATCTTATGTAATATTCTAATTTTTTGAGAAACTGATTTTCGGGTTTTTATGAGCTGCAAGCCATAACCATCAAAATTAAAAGAAATAAACACTTGAAATATATCACTCTGTCTGTAATGAATCTGTATAAAATATGAGTTTCATTTTATGAATTGAATTACTGAAATAAATCAACTTTTTGATGATATTCTAATTTAGTGAGATGCATCTGTAAAGCATGTCTCTTGGACATAAGGTTGACAACTTTCTCACAGCCAAATAAGGGACAGAGGGTTTCAACTATTGCTCAATGCCACAATGTGGAGATTAGTAGTATTGTCATAATACTGGAATTTTTTTTTTTTTAACCTTGATAATACCTTAAAAATACTGGTATTCAATGTCATGTTTAATACTCCAATGAAAAAAAAAATACCACACTGTATACCTAAAATTCCAGATTTTACAGAATGCAGAATCTCAGTTTAAAAGTGTGTAATAGCTATGTTTTTAATAATGGATTGCATTTATAAAGCACTTTTCATGACACCCAAAGACACTTTACAATGAGTTCATTGTTCATTAACTCCACAGATAATTATAATGGTAAGCTACTTATGTAGACACGGAAACATGGCTGCCAATCCATACCAACGGCCTCTCCAACCACCACCGAACATTTATTCACATTCATACATCAGTGTTATGAACCATGAACACACTGGAGGAAAGGTGGGTAAAGTGTCTTGCCCAAGGACACAACAGCTGGGGGGGGGGGTTGAACTGCCAACCCTCAGGTTATTGGGCAACCTTCTGTACTTCCTGAGCCACTACCGCCTCATTTTTGTTTCTCTTTGAGAAATCATGCAACTTTGAGCTAGAAAACACAACTACACTGCAAAAAGTCAAATATAAGTAAAATGAAATAAATTAAGGCTGTTTATGCTTGTTTTTTTTGTTTGATGAGATATTTATTCTTGCTGTGCAGTTTGTGTAAGAAAATTTTACATGCTTTCAGATAGTTTTAACTTGTTTTACGCAATTTGATAAGTCAAATTTTCTTGCTCTGTTGGCAGATAATTTTACTTAAAAAAAAATAAAATAAAATATATATATATATATATTCTGGCAATAGATTATCTATAAATGCCCAGAATCTGTGTGTGTGTGTGTGTGTCCACGTATATCTCTTGAACCGTTTGTCAGACTGTCAAGATTTTATATATGTTTTGCTGAGGTTACAAGGGTGTGCATCCCTGAGTATGGCATTGTTCAGAAAAAATACTGCTATGATTAACGACCAAACAGGACACAAAAACGCCCAAATAATGAAATAAATCATTTTTAGTTAAATATTTACTGACAAATGGGCAACAGTTGCAGTCAAACAGGTCCTTCTGCTGTGTATAATGTTAGGTTTTTTGTAGTTAATTCGGTTGACTACAGTTTCAAAAAAACCTTTGAATAACAAAGTATTGCTAAAATATAAAATGGTGCACTACAATGGGTCTCAAATACTGTATTTGTAAACATTTCCTGTTTTAGTACTGCATGAGTTTATTGACAATAAACAGAAGAAATTCATTATTACACTGAACTTCATTACTGAACAGTGATACAAACTAAAATAATTATAATGACTGAACACCTCCCATTCCCCAAAGTGCAAGATACACTGTTATGAATATAAGTGATAAAAGATCACACAAATAAATGATCTGTCAAACAAATAAAAAAGGGATCTGAAAACAGTTGCTAATATTGGATGTCCCATTCATTTTCAATAATTAGGTATTCTGTAATTAATATTCACACAAATAAATCTTAGTGCCATTTACTCCCTTTTATATTTGTCAAAGTCTAATATGTGTGATTGCTCACATACGGTAGTGTGAAAAAGTGTTTGCCCCATCCTGATTTCTCATTTTTTTTATGTTTGTCACACTTAAATGTTTGAGATCATCAAACAAATTTAAATATTAGACAAAGATAACACAAGTAAACACAAAATGCAGTTTTTAAATGAAAGCGTTTATTATTAAGGGTAAAAAAAAAATCCAAACCTACATGGCCCTGTGTGAAAAAGTGACCCCCCCCCCCCGTTAAAACCTAAATTAACTGTGGTTTATCACATCTTTGGAAAGCTGAGTTCAATTTCTCTAGCCACACCCAGGCCTGATTACTGCCACACCTGTTCTCAATCAAGAAATCACTGAAATGGGACCTGTCTGACAAAGTGAAGTAGACCAAAAGATCCTCAAAAGCTTGACATCATGCTGCAATCCAAAGAAATTCAGGAACAAATGAGAAACAAAGTAATTGAGATCTATCAGTCTGGAAAAGGTTATAAAGCCTTTTCTAAAGCTTTGGGACTCCAGCAAACCACAGTGAGAGCCATTATCCACAAATGGCAAAAACATGGAACAGTGGTGAATCTTCCCAGGAGTGGCCGGCCAATCAAAATTACCCCAAGAGCGCAGCGACGACTCATCTAAGAGGTCACAAAAGATGCCACAACAACATCCAAAGAACTGCAGGCCTCACTTGCCTCAGTTAAGGTCAGTGTTCATGACTCCACCATAAGAGACTTGGCAAAAATTGCCTGCATGGCAGAGGTCCTAGACAAAAGCCACTGCTGAGCAAAAAGAACATAAAAGCTTGTCTCAATTTTGCCAGAAAACGTCTTGATGATCCCCAAGACTTGCATCCGGAGTAAAAGTAACAGCATTTCAGAAAAGGAACATCATACCAACAGTAAAATATGGTGGTGGTAGTGTGATGGTCTGGGGCTGTTTTGCTGCTTCAGGACCTGGAAGACTTGCTGTGGTAAATGGAACCATGAATTCTGCTGTCTACCAAAAAATCCTGGAGAATGTCCGGCCATCTGTTCGTAACCTCAAGCTGAAGCGTACTTAGGTTCTGCAGCAGGACAATGATCCAAAACACACCAGCAAGACCATCTCTGAATGGCTTAAGAAAAACAAAATGAAGACTTTGGAGTGGCCTGGTCAAAGTCCTGACCTGAATCCCATTGAGATGCTGTGGCATGACCTTAAAAAGGCGGTTCATGCTCAAAAACCCTCCAATGTTGCAAAGATGAGTGGGCCAAAATTCCTCCACAGCACTATTAAAGACTCATTGCCAGTTATTGCAAACGCTTGATTGCAGTTGTTGCTGCTAAAGGTGGCCCAACCAGTTATTAGGTTTAGGGTTTTTTTCCACACAGGGCCACATAGGTTTGGATTTTTTCACCCTTAATAATAAACACCTTCATTTAAAAACTGCATTTTGTGTTTACTTGTGTTATCTTTGTCTAATATTTAAATTTGTTTGATGATCTGAAACATTTAAGTGTGACAAACATACAAAAAAATGAGAAACCAGGAATGGGGCAAACACTTTTTCACACCACTGTATAGCCTACACCTCTTTGTATTCTACTTTCAAACACAGCTTACATTTGGGCCTGTAAAACCTAATTGGGATACCTGTTTCAGACAGGAATACTTGTGTTCTATGGGCAATGCACTAGTTCTAGTTAAAATTAGAAAAAATATCTGCTAACAAAGTAAGATTTAATTGCTTAAAACAAGTAAAAACTTTAGTAAAGCAAGTAAAATCTTAAAGAAAACTGCACAACAAAAAGAAATTCTTGTCAAAATTATCTTGAGAGAATAACAAGCATAAAGCCTTGATTTAGGATATTTTATCTTACTGAGATTTCCCTTTTTACAGTGTGACAGATACTGCTTTTGGCATAAAATTACATCAGTGAAGTATTCCTGATTCAAACAAGCACAACAGCAGCAATGGAAAACCTGCACAGGTTGCTGGAAACACTGCAAATCGCATGTCTTACCCCCTTCACTATCCAGTTTTAAAATTGATCTTAAGATCCATTTTTATTCTTTGGCTTTTGACCAAGTTTGAGACATTGATTTTACTTGTTTTTGTTGCTTTTATTCTATGATTACTATTTATTTGTGCTGTATTGTATTTTTTCATTGTATTTTATTGTTTTTATGTACAGCACTTTGTGTCAGCTGGGGTTGTTTTTAAAGTGCTTTGTAAATAAAGGTGGATTGGATTTTTAAAAGTGCTTTCTTCTGGCCTTCTTTAAAGAAAAATCCTACATTATGTCCTTTAAGTCTCGCTCACGAATATTGTCATACTCTGTGGATGTATGCTTGATCCAGTCTACTTTTTACGAAGTTCAGAGTCCACTGTCCCACGCACAGCTGTCTGATGTAAGCAGTCAAGGCCTTTCTTCTCCCTTCTCCACCAGGTGAGGGCTTTAACGGCCCACCTGTCTCCTCCGTGCGTAATTAGCAGTCTCCTCCACTCAATGCGCCAACTTACAGAAATCCTTTATGCTTCAGGATTTTTTGAACAATTCATTTTCTCTAAGCTCTTTTCCTCCCAATAATTTTATGAGCGCCACTTTCAAACTTTTTTCTGGACATTTTGACCGAACTAATTACTTCATACCTCTCACTGGCGCTTGCATAGTCACATGTCAAAACAATTCCTCTGATAGGCTATTGTTACTGGTACCCATGTGGGGCACTTGTAAATTAGACCAATCAGCAGCCACATATGAATATCAAGTGATGGACATAGAATTTTACCAGTTAACAACAACGTGATCTTTTTCATTGGCTCATGATAGGCTCTAAACTTTGTAGGCCCCTGGGCTTCAGCCCAGTCCAGCCCGTTCATTCAGGCGGCCTTAAATATACGGGACAACGCATGTCCCACTTGGGACAAACATATTTAGCCCAATAAACGGGACATCTCGGCTAAACTGGGACAGTTGGCAACCCTACATGGACAGTATCTCTTTTCCCCTTGCAGTTCATTTGTATGGCTGTTTTAGGTAATTTTCCATTGGTATATGTAAATCTTGATGTAATTTCTTTAGCACTTTGATAATGCAACATGCATTTGGTTCTTGGTTGAAATGACTGTCATTTGTCTGTTTGCCTTGAGAGATTTGGTGTGTGTGTTTGCACATGCGCTGCACTACAACAGGTGTGCGTATTTATTTATTTTTTCAAGTTTTTCCTGCGTGGAT
Source organism: Pholidichthys leucotaenia (assembly GCA_020510985.1). Classification (NCBI taxonomy): domain Eukaryota; kingdom Metazoa; phylum Chordata; class Actinopteri; order Cichliformes; family Pholidichthyidae; genus Pholidichthys; species Pholidichthys leucotaenia. Next base: position 65,598,127 of record CM035840.1, read on the forward strand.
TCTTTAATGGCTCTTATTTTCCTGATGATGCTTTACGAAATGACAAGTTGTGGGCAGAACAAAGCAATTTCCTGTGTTTGGACCCAGAAGAAGTCTGGTATGATTAATATTGGATGTGGGCTGGTCACCTGCTCAAACACCAGATGTGACACTGCATGAAAACATGTCATTTCTCTTTGTTTAAGTGGCAGCTGCGTACTGTAGACATATGAACAAGCTATTTCAACTGGTGGCAGAAACACATCTGTTTTACATGAATCGCACTTATTAGAGAACATGTTATTGGAATTAGTCAAAAGCGTATCTAAGGGGAGGAAGATTGGAATGCACACTTGTTGGTCTGTTCCGCAGGATTGATCTAAGCACCATACATGATCTGGAACTGTTCCCAAAATTCTATCGGCATGGTGCTCCCTTCACAGAGGGATTTCAGTGCCAATTTTTTCTCCAATCCAGTGATTGGCGTGACTTTATTGTGGACTCAAGTTTGTCTCTGAACAAGTCTGTATAAAAATACTATTCTTCTCCATTTGGCAGGAAATGTATTAGTAATCTTGGAGAAGGTAACCGTTTATCATCCTTAAAAAAAGTGACTAATATGGCGTGGCTGCAGATAAACATGTTATGTTTCAAAATGGTAATTGGTCCCATGGAAAAAGAGGAAACAAGATGAATAAATGTAACACTCCCAAAGCATCTGTGCTTCACAGCCAATGAATCATTTTTAATTCATTTTCATACCACCTGCTGAAAGACCTAGTTTCTTTTTTCGTTGATGACTTAAATTATTTGAGGAAAGAAATGTTATTGGTCACAACTGATTAACCTATATGAAAAATGTTAAACTGTTCTACAGCTAGTATTTTCTGTAGTGACCTCTATTCTTAACTAAGGACATAGAAGACAAATGGTTTGGAAGATAAATAAAGGAGGCAGTCAACATCAAACTGGAACACACATTCCTAAACAGATGAAGGAGAGCTGCGGCAACATTTATCAGCTGCTTACAAAGCAGTCCTGGGCAGATTCATGCCAATTTTCACTTTAATTCATGACATTGTTGACTCATAGTATTGGTTTAAGATCTCTAACTTCGGCAACCTTCTGTGATATCACTAACCATCAGAGTGGTTTACATGTTTGTAGACCCTCAAATTGTCAATACAACTAATGATGTATGTTGTATGAGTGCTGGAATATCTTCAAGGGAGAAGAAAGTAGTGCTAACACTAAAAAACAAAAAAACAAAACTGGAGCACAGAGTTGTTGGAAGGGCTGTTTGCATAAAATAATTACTCAGTGAGCCATTTTAATTGCAAGAAAATGCTCCCAAAAGGCAACAGTATGAACACAGTTGAAAGGTCCAGCTGAAGGGGCTCAATAATGAAGCCAGCGTGGAAGTACCAAAAATGTCCTGTCCTGGGCAGCATGGTGGTTCTGTGGTTAACACTGCTGCCTCACAGCAAGAGGGTCTGGGATTAAATTGGTCAAGACCATCATGTGGAAGGCACATGATGACGAAACCCCCATCATCACATAATTCCTTAGTTCTATGGTTGCTCTTCACCAAGCCCAGGGGCAAAGGCGGGGCAGTGGTGTGTTGTATTGAGTTCCTATCCTTAGAACAGGGGTCTGCAACCTTTGCCAACCAAAGAGCCATTTTGCCTGTCTCTGACTAAAATAAAAGTGGCTGAGGGCTGCAATGGCAATTTGACCTTTAAAATAAAGATTATGCTGCTTATAAAGTTTTTTTTATATGTACATAACTCTGAATATTATGTGGCATTAATGAATTCATACTACAACAGTGGGGAAAAAAATTGTCAAGCTTTATATACGTATATAGCTTCAGTTATGAAATAAAAGTATTACAAATATATTACAAATTGTTTTGTGCTGAAAAATAAATTTCTGAATATCTGACCATAATTTTTTGCATTGTTTTTAATTATCAGCACAGTCATAAATTGTTTAAATCTGAAAAATATCATTCATGTCCTACTTTCAACAGTGATCACACAGCTTTAATTCCTGATATTTTAATAAATTAGAGACGAAAGTTTTTAGAAGAAGCTACTTTTCATCTTTTTTATGCAACCTCATCTCTCTTTCTCTCCTAAACCACATAGTCCTGCAAACCTGCAGGGTTGGCTGCCCTTGTTTTGGTCTTCCAGAGCTGTCTGTTCACAGCTTCCTCTGGTGTCACTTGGAAGTGGTCCATATCTTTCGTAACATTATCTATCCATCTCTTCTTTGGTCTTCCTCTCAGCCTTCTTCCTTCAGTTTTGATATTCATCACACTCTTCACTGGGTTTCCATAATCCATCCTCATCACATGGCCATACCATCTCATCCTGATCTCCCTCACCTGCTCATTAATGTCATTTACACCTAGCTCTTTCTTGATGTTTTCACTTCATCTTTCAGTGTTACTCCCTTAATTCTCCTCAACATCCTCATCTCTGTTGCTTCCAATATCCGTTCATCCTTCTTTCCTATTGTCCATGACCCTGCACCATACAGAAGGCTTAGTCGTATGGTGGTCTTATACAGTTTTATTTTCATCTTCCTTGGTATTTTCTTGTCTGTAATGACCCCTGACAGTTCTCTCCAATTCACCTATGCTGCAGTCATTCTTGCCCTTACAGCTGCTTCAGCTCCACCTTTCTTATCAATTGTCACTCCCAAATACTTGAACTTTGACTTGAACTTTTTATGTTTCCTCATAATGCTCCTTATTCAAATGTATTAATATAATATAAATTTGTATCCTTCACCTGATCTCCAGACTCTCAATTTGACAACTAGTGGATTGGTTGTCTGATAATTGGTTGTCTGATATTCTTCTTTTTTATTTTGGAATAAGACAAAAAGAATTCTAAACAACTTTCTAAAAAATATACTGTAACTTTAAAAATCATTTGGTGCAAATTAAGCCAATTAGAAATAATTACAGCAGAGTGGAAAAACGTTTAAAAAATACCTTCTTCCGCTGAGCTAAATGTTGGTTATAATAATAATAATAAAAAAAAATGGGTGGCACTGATAGACAGTCTGCATTTCACTGTCCAAAACCCCATTGAAACATCAGGTAACAAACTAGCTGTTATCCTGCAGACAGAAAGCTGAAAACATCCTTAAAATAAAAGGCTCACCTCTACATCACTGTCAGACAATCTTCTCTCCTCTTGGGTGCCCCCCCCAGCAGCCACCCCTGGTCCCTGCCACTGGACAGTCTAACATAATTTTATAACTTGTTTTTCTATGACATATTGTACATGTAGTAAATGTTTAAGGATAATTGATGTGTGCTGTATATTATTAACAAATATTAACAAAATACAGCAAAGTAGGAGGGATCACACTGTCAAGGTGCATTCAGACCAAATGTGAACAGGCGCGCAGCATGATTACATTTTAAATTGATTTTGATAATAATGATAATAATGCATCAGATTTATATAGCACTTTTCATAGACACTCAGACACTTTACAATGGATACGCTATTCATTCACTCCACAGACAATGATAGTGGTAAGCTACTTCTGCTGGAGAAGCTTACCACTGGAGTGGTGGCCTAGAGGCTTTAATGCAGGGTTTAAGTCTTATTCATGTAGCATTTCCCCTCTGGTCCGCTTTGGTCCACATGTGCTTTGGACAAGCCCGGCGTGCACGCAGCATTGTGCATGCTCATTTTTTTTTTTTTTTTTTTTTTGTCTACCAGGCCAAGCGGTTGATGCATGCGCGCAACTGTTATTTGTAGTTTTGCCTCAGCCCTATGGGTAGCGCAAATGTGCTAACACACCAGTTTGTTCACCAGCTATAAACACGAGAACGACGCACATTTTTGTGTAGCAACAATAATAGCATTTCAAGGAAAAGGAGGAATTACCATTTTCCAGTGCTCTTCTCCACTCAAACTGCTGCTGCTGCAAAAGGATTCATGTCTATTTATTCTCTTCTTCCACATCATCTGTGTCTTCAAATCAAAATCAAATCAAATCCTTCCGGTTATGGCTGCCACGTAGGACGGACGTGTCTCGCTCTGCTCTGCTCCTGGAGAAAAAAAATCGGCAAATAACTCTCTCATTTGGGACAGAATGTATCCCAGCGTTTGGGCGAGGATATGTCGGCGAAGCCTAAGGCTGGAAAACCAGGTAAAGGAAAAAGCGAGCCGCCGAAACAGTCCAAATTAACGGACTTTCAGGTCTGTGACGCAGCAAATAAAACTCCATATATGGCGGAGGAGGCTGGCAACGGTGCGATGTCTGCGGGGGGAGGCGCAGATGCGCTGATGGCTGCCATGAGTTCAATGAGAGCGGACTTTTCCTCTAGATTTGATGGGATTATGACAGCGTTGGAAGGAATAAGAAAGGAATTGGGTGACTGTGTAGAACGAACGGCGCAGATGGAGCTCCGTCTCGCTAGTGCTGAAGATGACGTCACCCGTCTTCAATTAAAGGTGCGCACTTTGGAAAAAAAAAAAAAAAATCTCTGGAAGATAATATTTTGGATTTGGAATCTCGGTCGAGACAGAATAACTTGAGGCTGGTGGGTCTTCCAGAGGAATCAGAAGGTCGGGACGTATGTTCCTTTCTGGAAAAGTGGATTCCGGAGGTGCTGGGCAGCGAGGAGTTGCAATCAGCAGTGGTTCTGGAAAAAGCACATCGTATTGGCCCACGGAGAGATAAGGGACCGCCGAGGACCTTAATTATGAAGTTTCTTAGCAACAGAGACAGGATGAAGATCTTCAACGCTGCACGAGCTAAAGGAGAGATTAAACACCAGGACCAGCAGGTGCGGTTCTACCCAGATTTAGCCACAGGAATCCAGCAATTGAGGAAGCAGTTTGATCCCGTACGTAAGGAGCTGCGCAACCTTGGGATTCGTCATGGTGTAATCTATCCTGCGAGACTGCTGACCACGTATGAGGGCAGAACCCACATCTTCAAGACCCCAGAGGAGGCGCAGGAGTTCATCAAGAAGATCAAAGAAGAAGAAGAGACTGGTGGGAGCTAAGCATGAACAAAATATAAGGTAGAATAATTAAGCATTTGCACAGGCATCTGACTGACTTGAAGTAAATAGTAAGTTTACAAAATATAGATTGTATTATATATTAAAAAACAAAACAAAAACAAAACAAACAAACAAAAAAAAACTATGATGTACAAAGCTGTTAAAAATTTTGGAGTTAAGTTGGAAAACTACAGAGGAGAGTTAATGTCACGTCATTAAAAGCAGTAGAGTTAGGGTGATTGGGAGGATGAAGAAGGAGTGGCTTAGGCTGTTCCCCGTGGGTGTGGAACGGTCGATGGCTATATCGGGAGACAGAATTTTTCTTTTGATTTTGGGGGGTTTGCCACAAGTGTGGGAAGGGGAAATTTGTTTGTGTGTAGTTTGTAGGATGAATGTTCAACCACTCATGTTTTTGCTTCTCTGTATGAGCATGTTTACAATGCAAGGTAATCCCAAACTCTCTATTGATTATAAACCAAAGTGTTAATCTTAATTTAACTTCATGGAATTGCAGAGGTCTACAAAATTTAAAAAAACTTAAACAAGTCATGAATAAAATAAAAGACATGGGTTCAAAAATTGTGTTTTTACAAGAAACTCATCTAATAGAGGAGGATGTTAAAAGAATTAGGAGTAGATGGCAAGGAAGTGTATTCACCTCTTCATTTTCATCCCGAGCCAGGGGAGTTATGACTCTCATACATAAATCAGTTCCTTTTCAAGTGAAAAATGTAATTGGAGACAAATTTGGAAGATATGTAATCATTCAAGGTTCTTTGCTATTAGAAAATATAAATCTTGTGAACTTATATGGTCCCAATATAGATGATCAGAAGTTCTTTGCTAATTTATTTCTCATCTTATCATCACTTACAGGGCAACATATAATAGCAGGGGATTTTAATTGTACATTGAATCCAGGTATAGATAGATCAACAGGACTGGATTGTACGCACATTGGATGTAGGATGACTATTAATCATTTTATGAAAGAATTGAGATTGTTAGATATATGGAGAGAAATGAAACCACAAGTTAAAGCCTATTCTTGTTATTCCAGTACCTACAAGACATTCTCACGTATTGATTATTTTTTGATTTCCACAGAATTAAGGTCCAAGATTCAAAACTGCTTTTATGATAACATCGTGATCTCTGATCATGCACCCTGTTGTCTAATATATGTAGATAAAAAATTGACAAAGGAATCAGGTAGATGGCAATTTCAGCATAAATGGCTTCAGGATGAGGAATTTGTCAAGTATATAGAAAAACAGATAGACGAGTTCTTTGACATCAATACTACACAAACATCAGCATGTGTAAAGTGGGAGGCTTTCAAAGCTTTTATTAGGGGACATATTATTAGTTATACAGGATCAAAATCTAAGAAGACTCGAGAGGAGAGAGCTAAATTGGAACATAAAATAAAAAGTCTTCAGGAAAAAGTGTATGCAGGAAGTGACCCAAGGTTGGAGAATGAATTACTGATTTTGAGAGCTGAATACGACAAAAAATCAGCGAATAGAGCTGCCTCGAGTCTTCTAAGATTGAAACAATCTTTTTATGAACAAGGTGAAAAATCAGGAAAATTATTAGCATGGCAGATTAAACAATTAGAAATTAAAACACCAATTACCAGTATTATAAGTAATGGACAGGTAGTTATAGATCCTTTAGAAATTAATAGAGCCTTTAGAGATTACTATGAAAAATTATATGATACCAAAAATGAACCTGATTTAACAAAACTAAATGGGTTTTTGAACGAACTATCTATACCGTGTATACCAAATGAAAACAGGGAGATATTGGAGTCTAAAATTAGTCAAGAAGAAGTTGGGCTAGCCATTGATAATATGAAATCAGGAAAAAGTGCAGGACCAGATGGTCTTCCAGTTGACCTTTATAAAAAATTTAAGAATAAATTAATAAAACCTTTTTTGGAAATGGTTTTAGAAGCATTTCAAAATAATAATTTACCATCATACATAAATAATGCCTTAATTATACTGCTGCCAAAACCAGGTAAGCCCTCTAATAAATGTGAAAATATGAGACCAATAAGCCTATTAAACGCCGACCTTAAGATAATCTGTAAAATTTTAGCAAGACGAATACAAGAAATTTTACCAAATATTATTAATCGAGATCAGAATGGCTTTATAAAGGGTAGACAAGGCTTCCATAATGTAAGAAGACTATTTAATATTATTTATTTTAATAAAGAAGCACCGGATACAGCTCTCCTATCACTGGACGCCGAAAAGGCCTTTGATAGAGTTGAATGGCCCTTTCTTTTTGAAGTCCTACAAAGGTTTGGACTTGGAAATAATTTCATAAAATGGGTTCAAATAATATACAATAATGCTACAGCAGAAATCCTAACAAATAACAATATTTCAAAACCAATAAAAATCAATAGAGGATGTCGACAAGGCTGTCCACTTTCACCTTTACTGTTTACTATGGCAATTGAACCTTTAGCGATAGCGATACGTTTACATTCACAAATATATGGAATTAAAGTTGGACCAACAGAACATAAAATCTCCCTGTACGCCGATGATATAATTTTGTTTATGTCGAATCTAAAAAAATCAAATCCAACCTTGTTGAATTTAATAAAGAATTTTGGGGAAATATCAGGATATAAAATAAATAAAACTAAATCTTCAATATTAATGCTAAATGAGACCCAGAGAAATTACCCAGCCCCTGAGGTAAATCAATTCAATGTTGTAAATCAGTTTAAATATTTAGGAATCCAAATTGTGCCTAAGCTAGAATCAGTCGCCAGTGTCAACTATGAAGCCTTAATGTCAGATATCAATGAGTTAACTCAGAGATGGATGTCACTACCAATGTCGATGATCGGGAGAATCAATATACTTAAAAGTAATATTTTACCTAAAATACTTTATTTATTTCAATACATTCCCTTATCACCACCTTTAGATCTATTCTCAAGAATAAAATAAAAGTTAGTGGAATTTATATGGAACAACAGGAGGACTAGATTACGTCTGTCTTTATTATATTTACCATTTGATCGTGGAGGTCTGAAATGTCCAAATTTTATGTTGTATTATTGGTCGGCACAACTGAGGTCTATGACATATTATTTTTCATCAAATGATCTCCCTCACTGGACTGAAATGGAATCATACAATTTACCTTTACCTCTTCCCATATTCATATACTCAGATTCGGCAAAAAAATTACAAAAACAAGTTAAAAATCCATTTGTAAAGCATATGATCAAAATATGGTGTGAAGCTAAAAACTATTTAAAAGAACCACAGTTATTGTCACAATTTAGTCCAATATGGGGTAATCAATATTTTAAACCAGGGAGAGCGGATGCTGTATTTAAAGTATGGAATTTAAAAGGGATACAAAAGATTCAGGATTTATATTTGCCATGTGCAGATAACATAATGTCTTTTGAAGAGCTGAGGATCAAATTTAATCTCAATAGAACACATTTTTTTAAATATCTTCAACTTAGAAACTTTATTCGATCAAATCAAAATAAAGCTCTCACTCGACCTATTTATTCATCCTTGGAAAAAATGTTGATGAAAGATAGTAAAAGAAAGGGTATTATTTCAGAGTTTTATAACTCATTGACACTATCTTCAAGTGAAAATTCACTGAAAAGATTAAACTACTGGAAAGAAGATCTGCAAATTGAAATTTCAGAGGAACAATGGGAATTGGCTTGTACAGAAGCTCAAACCAAATCAATAAATGCACGCCTTAAATTGATACATTTCAAATGGTTAATGCGGATGTATGTTACACCGGAGGAGTTAAATAGATATAACAAAAATATACCAGATACATGCACAAAATGCATGGAAAGTAAAGGAACCCTATTTCATTGTTTATGGGAATGTAGATTAATAAGAATGTTTTGGGAAGAGGTGAGGGTAACAATTGAAAAAATAATCTCAAAACAAATCATATTGAATCCTAAACTGTTTTTGTTGGGTCTGTACCCAGAAAAGCATAATTTTAATAAAAGTGAAAGAACATTCATAGACCTCAGTTTGCTTAATGCCAAAAAATGTATTGCACTATTATGGAAAAAGACTCATAGACCAGATGTGACTCAGTGGTTAAGACAGATGTTAACAAACCTTCCATTAGAAAGAATAACATATATACTGAAATCAAAGGAAATTGTGTTTGAGAATATATGGAGACCTTTTATTGATTATGTAAAAAATTTAAACATAACTCTTGAAGAAGAAGGTGAATGATGTGTGTGGACCTTGTAAATTCCAAACTGGTGAACATAATATGTATACTTATGTATTGGATTGTCTAGACTAAACAGAGGAGCATTGTTGAAGACTTGATTTTGTTGGTGGTTGTTGGTGTTTTTAGTGCATTTTTTTTTTTTTGTAGTACTTTAGTGTTAGTGTTTGATTGTTTGTATCATGTTTGTTAAAAAAAAAAAAGGTTCAATAAAGATATTGTGGAAAAAAAAAATCAAATCAAATCAACCTTTACTGTCATATTGCTGTACATACAACTGTAGTGCAGGCAAGATGAAATTGGGTTTCTCTCTGCATCCATTTAAGTAAAAGAACATGATTTAAGACACACTCACACATATCCTCACCCCCCACCCCACCACATCCATTCACACATCCCTGAGACATACTTGAAAAAAAACTAACCAGAACTATAATATACAAATAATATACATAATGTCCGTAGGTGCAGTAGTATGTATGAGAGATTCCGGATCAACTGTTCAGCATCCTAATAGCTTGTGGAAGGAAGCCGTTAATCAGTCTGGTGGTTCTGCCTCTGATGCTCCGGAATCGTTTGCCAGATGGCAGAAGTTCAAAGTGTTTATGCAGAAGGTGAGAACGGGCCTTGACAATTTTCAGTGCCCTGCTCCTGCAACGGTTCTGAAAAAGTGCTTGGACAGAGGGGAGGGAGACTCCAATTACCCTTTCAACTCCCTTGACTATCCTCTGCAGGGCTTTTTTGTCTGACATACCGCAGCAGGAGTACCATGTAGCAATGCAGTACATCAGAACACTCTCCACCACACCTCTGTAGAAGGTCCTGAGGATGCAGCTGGGGAGAGAGAGGCCTGTTTGAGTTTCCTCAAGAAGTGCAGTCTCTGCTGGGCCCGCTTCCTGAGCCCCAAGGAATTCTTGCTCCAGGCCAGGTCCTGCGAGATCTGCACTCTGAGGAACTTGATGTTCTCCACTCTCTCCATTAAACGGCCGCCGATGCTGAGGGGGACGTGTTCAGGCTGTGACCGAAGGAGGTCGATAATCATCTCCTTCGTTTTGTCCACATTGAGCACCAGATTGTTCTCCCTGCGCCAGCCCTCCAGGTCTCTCACTTCTTCCCTGTACATTGATTCATCATCCCTCTGAATAAGTCCCACCACCGTGGTGTCGTCTGCAAACTTAATAATCTGGTTCCCCTCGTGTCTGGATACACAGTCATGTGTTAGAAGTGTAAACAACAGTGGACTGAGTATGCAGCCTTGAGGGGATCCGGTGCTCAGCGTGACAGAGTTGGAGATGTTGTTTCCAACCCGGACAGACTGAGGTCTCTCGGTCAGGAAATCCAGGATCCAGAGACATGTGGCGGTGTTCAGACCGAGAAGGAGTAATTTCTCCATCAGTCTCTGGGGAATAATGGTGTTGAATGCTGAACTGAAATCAATGTACAGGAGTCTGGCGTAGGTATCTTTCTGATCCAGGTGGGTGATGACAGAGTGCAGGGTGGTGACTATAGCATCCTCCGTGGAGCGGTTTGAATGATATGCAAACTGGAGCGGGTCATGTGATGCAGGCTGTAATGTGTGGTTTGACAAGCCGTTCAAAACACTTCATCACAATTGGTGTCAGTGCAACAGGACGATAGTCATTCAGACAGGACACAACTGGTTTCTTTGCCACCGGTACTATGATAGAGGTCTTGAAGCATCTGGGAACGATGGCCTGACTCAGGGAGATGTTATAAATGTCAGTCAGTGCATCCGCCAACTCACTCGCACAGTCTCGGAGCACACGTCCCGGGATGTTGTCTGGACCTGCAGCTTTACATGGGTTGACCCTGGTTAGGGTCCTCCGTGTGTCTGCTGTGTTGATGGTGAAAGCTAGTCCGACCGATGGTGGGGATGGGCCAGCCCTCCCTCTGATTGTCGAGTTTGATGCTTCAAAACGTGCAAAGAAGTCGTTGAGCCTGTCTGGAAGCAAAGCGTCGTCATCATCGACCCCCTACCTAGACTTATAGCCCGTCAGTGTCCGAACTCCCTGCCACATCTGCTTGGTGTTCCTAGTGTCACAGAGGTGTCCCTGGATTTTCTCCGCATAGGCGTGCTTCGCCGTCTTAATTCCCTTTGAGAGTGCAGACCTGGCTGAGCGGAGAGCGATCCTGTCCTTCGCTCTGAAGGCTGTATCTCTGCCTGTAAGCAGCAAGCACACCTCTGCGGTCATCCAGGGCTTATGGTTTCCCCGTACAGTGATGGTCTTCACTGTAGTGACATCCTCTGTGCAGTTCGCGATGTAGCTGGTGACTGTTTCAGCATACTCCTCCACATCTGTCTTGTCTTCCTGGGAGGCTGCTATTTTGAAGACCTCCCAGTCTGTGTGCAGAAAACAGTCTTTCAGTGCAGAGGTTGCACTCTGTGGCCAAATCCTGATTTGTTTCACTACTGGCCTGCTGCGCTTCAGTAGAGGTTTGTAGGCAGGCACCAGCATCACGGATATGTGGTCAGAAAGGCCGAGGTGGGGGCGGGGTATTGCCTTATATGCATCTGTGTTTGTGTACACTAAGTCCAACATATTCTCTCCTCTGGTCTTAAAGTCTACACATTGTTTAAACTTGGGGAGCACAGTCTTTAAGCTGGTGTGGTTAAAATCCCCCGCAACCACCACAAAACTGTCTGGGTGTGAAGTTTGGATTTCACTAATAGCATTGTGCAGTTCCCCGAGTGCCTCCTTAGCATTAGCGTTAGCGCTCGGCGCTATGTAAACAGCAGCTACAAACGCGTTGCTGAATTCCCTCAGCAGATAATATGGCCGACAGTTTACAATAAAGAATTCCGCCAACGGAGAGCAGTGTTTAGATACTAACGTGGCGTTAACGCACCAGTTCTTGTTAACACAGAAGCATAGCCCCCCCCCCCCCCCCCCGGCTCTTACCGGAGCTCGCCGTTTCTCTGTCTGCCCGAAACACCGTCGTATCTTCTAGTTGAATGGTCTCGTCAGGGATGTTGTCGTGGAGCCATGTCTCCGTGAACGCAAACACACAGCAGTCCCTCCACTCTCTCCAGGTTTCTCTCAGCAGACGCAGCTCGTCCAGCTTGTTGTCGAGGGAGCGGACGTTAGAGAGAAGGAGCGACGGTACTGCTGGTCTGGAGGGGTTAGCCTTTAGCCTAGCATGAATCCCAGCCCTTTTTCCACGCTTTTTCTTGCGTTCCCTCCGCTTACGCTTCCTCCTCTCCCAGGTAGCCTCCAGCAGGGACTCCGCCAGGATTCCATGCTAGCGTAGAATGTCCAAGTCACAACTGAGTGCCGCGATTCTTGCAGCATGCAGTACCTTGATGTTTAATAAGGTCTCACGGTTGTAAGTTTTACAGAATGTATGTCTGGGATGATCAAAACTCTCACACTCGCTGATGCCAAGAGGGGCCGCTGCGTCTAGGCGCGCCGCCATCTCCGTGCTTTTCCTTGTCTACTTTGTCTTGTATGCTGTGTTGGTAGTGCCACCTCGTGAATGGGACGTTCAGTCTTGCGCATGCGCTGTTAGCATGTTCAGGTCATGGGCAGGCTGCACGGTTATAAAATTTTGGCTGCACGCGGTCATCCGCGGAAGAGCCCTGCAGACATTAGCGGACTGGAGATGATGACACAAATTTCGTCACACAAGGTTTCCGATTGTCTGGATGTGGACAGTGGAGGTGCAGCATGACTCCAGCTTAAGGGCAACAGAGGTTGCCTACACAACAGGACATTCCCCTACAGTTGATTTGTATGCTGTGCTGGTAGCACCACCTCGTGAATGGGATGTTCAGTCTTGCACATGCACTGTCAACGTGTTCAGGTCGTGGGCAGGCCGCACGGTCATAAAATTTGGGCTGCACGCGGTCGTCTGCAGAAGAGTCTTGCAGACACTAGCGGACTGGAGACGATGGCGTCAATTGTGTCACAAGAGGTTTCCGGTTGCATGTACGTGGACAGCAGAGGTGCAGCATGAAGCTTAAGGGCAACAAAGGTTGCCTACACAACAGGACATTCCCCTACAGTTGATTCACTCAGTAAGTAGTCTCACCAAAAAACGTAAAATTGCATGTTTTTTTCCCACTCCTAGAAAATGTACATAAACACGGAAAAAGAAAAAATTTTCATGTGCAGGGGATAGGTGGTGTTTATAGCTTTAAGAAACATGTTTACCTGCACCTTGACCTTTGCCAGTTTCTCTTCCTTTCACTTTCATTCTCTTTCACCATTAGAGGTGACAACTAACCAAAACATTTTTCCTAATCCTAACTGTTTGAGGAAGTGATGCCTAAATTTAACCTTTCACTATTGGAGTGAATAACATATTTAAAAAAAAACAAAAAACAAAACAAAAAGTCACACAAAGATCAGAACTTGAACTTGCATCTTGTTGGTCTCATGTGAAGATGACCTTTGTTGTGATGTGGCGCTATACACGTATAAATAAAGCTGAATTGAATTGAAACTAATGTCCACCATTCCTTGCCCACCAACCAAATGAGTGTTGGAAGACTACCTAAGACAGGTGTTCTTTTGCTCATGCGTGTGAGGACAGTAGTTTTCTTCTTGTGCGTTTGCGCATGCGCAGGGAGTGAAGGCATGGACTCCGCTTGTAAAATGTATCCAGGTACGTTATTTTTTTTCCATTTTAGGTACAAATGTACATTTTTGAGTGGTGGAAAATGTTCATTAGTTATGTTTTTAGTGAGAACAGGTTTGCATGAGACGTACTGTATATTTGCAGAGCAGACCAAAGAACACCATCAAAATGACAGAACCGGACAAAGGTGTGCAGTGTAGTAGCGGGGTCTTCTGCTTCTGTGAACAAGATGGAGCAGAAGTTGGGAGGTGCCATGACAAACTGATGATCGTAACCCATGGCGACAGACAGTCTGAAACAGCTAAAGGGAGAGGGGGCATAGCCATCATTTTTCAGAGATGAGAAGCTTGACTGCTTACCTGTGTGGGAGGGAGGGAAGGGAGAAGGGAAAGAAGGATGGAAAAAAGGAAGCAAGGCAAGGTGGGTTCAGTGGTTAGCACTGTTGCCTCCCAACTAGAAGGTTCCAGATTTGAATCCTCAGGCTGGCAGAGGAAGGAGAAAGAAGAAAGGAGGAAGGAAAGAAAGTGGTATGGTACACTCTTAGCACTGCTGCCTTTGTTTTTCCTAAGGAATTTGAAACAGTTGTTGTAAAATTGTGACTTTTTCCACATAGATTTAAAAGTTTTACTCATAAATTTGCAGAGCCAGAATAGAACAATTATTTCAACTCTGATTTTGAAGAAATGCAATTATGAATAATCCATCCATCCATTCATCTTCTTCCACTTAATCCTTTTCGGGTCGCGGCGGGGCTGGAGCCTATCCCAGCATCTTTGGGCGAGAGGCAGGGTACACCCTGGACAGATCGCCAGTCCAGCGCAGGGCCAACACAGAGAGACAGACAACCATTCACTCTCACAGTCATACCTAAGGACAATTTAGAATCCCCAGTTTTGATGCCAATTAACCTAACTTGCATGTTTTTTGGCATGTGGGAGGAAACCGGAGAAATCTTGGAGTAAACCCACGCAGACACGGGGAGAACATGCAAACTCTACACAGATCACTGTTGGTCGGGGGCTGGGATCGAACCCAGGATCCCCCGGCCAAGGGTGAGCTGCTGTGCTGCCGCAGAGCAAACCACTCCGCCACCGCGCTGCCCATTATGAATAATCCTTTCATTAAATAAAATTCATAAAATGAGCCAATATGCTGTATTTTCTGTTATTTATGTTTTTAAAACCCATCCTACCTCCACTCTTACTGAATAAATTCACACAGACCCAAAAACTATTCATAACTTTGTGGAATAATCAAGCCAAGGCTGGCATCATAGATCATTCTGAGTTGTGAAGGTGTGTGTCCCCTCACACTTAGCTGAGGAAGGAGGGATGATGTCATCTGAAGCTGCATTCACTTACACGGAAATAGGACTTTATATTGAATTTTAGTGATGCTTAGTAAAACAAAGAGCTGACACCACAGGATTAGTCTTGGGGGGGGGGGGTGTCTCAGTAAATGCCTATAACTGCAATAAAACTAATAATATAAACAAGAGAGAGAGAGGGGGAAAAAAACCTAAACCCCCAGTGGTTCCAGGGCCCTGCGCAGTGTTCACTTCGGCCAGGCACTGAGCGATTAAATCAAGTTTTCCGCCAATTAAACATTTAGCTGACATTAATTTAACTGCAGACTTCCCATTATGGTGTCACACTGATGCTTTTAGAAGTACCGAGCAAATTCTGTCTCACTCACACCCCCCATCATCTGGTAAAATCACTGCTTTCCAGGTACTCCTGCGCTAGAATAAGGCGTGGTTGCACTCCATGTCTTTTTGGGACGTTCTCGCCTTTCACCACAAGAGGGCTTTGTTGTCCACCCTCGTCTTCCCGTCTCGGCGTTCCTCCCTCCCTGCCTCTCTCCCCTCTTCCTCCCCAGACGGGCTGCTGTAGGAGCGTCAGTCGCGCCGCCGAGGCTGCCCAGCTTGGCTTTGTCCGTCCTCCGTTACACACCTGTGCCGGCGATGGTTCTGCTGGACGAGACGCTGCAATACATGGGATAATTCCTGCATCACTCCTGCTTTTTTTTAACCCCCCCCCCCCCCACACCCTCCTCCGGATTTGCTATTTTCTGCATCACTGGGCATCTAAAGTTGTGATGATGCCTCCTCTCAGCATTTGGGATTGGTAATCGCCTCCTGCGCGAGGGTGATACATCATTCGCATGTGATTGAACAGCACAGTCTCCGGGAAGTGGACAAAACATGGACTAATTTTTTTATTCATTCATTCACCATGGGATTATTACAGCTATTTCTGGTCCTCGGCATATTGTGCCCCTCCGCAGGTAGGACACAGGGCTGTCACTGGTTCTGCTCTGAGCATCTCTTGCAACACGTAGCCTGTAGGATGACATTAGAATTAGAATAAATCTTTAATGTCCACCATGGTGGAAAATTGTCTTTGGCTCACCAATTACAAGAGACGGGGAACAGCACTGATTACATTAAAAACAGACCTGAAAGTTAAGATGACAGCTATGCATGCAAATAGATTTTAATTTTGTGCCATTTTGCATTTTGTGACACTGGGAGCATCCCAGAAGCTATCAAAAAAAGATTGTAGATGGTGCACATCAACCTCCAATCTTCCCGTGAAAACCACAGAATTTTCAGGACACCACAAATGTTCTCCCCCCCCCCCCCCCCCCCATTGATAATATTGTTTTGTCTTTGTAAATTAGTTGTAGGTTTTGGGGTTGATCCTGCCCTGTGCATCAACGTGTTTGATGAACTATCCCTCGGAGAAGGCTTTGATGGAGTTACTCAGGTCCAGGGCTTCCACAGCGAGTCTAGAGCTTTCCACTTTCAAGGTACCCTCGCACACTTATGCATTTTATCCTATGTTTTATTTGTCTCAGGATGAGGTGCTATACATGGGAAGAAATGCTGACTAACTGCTTTTATGGGAGCTGCCACAAACCTTCCTCTCCTCCTCATGTTTTGTTTGCACACCTTGAAAAGCCTGGCGTGATTGCATCGCGGCAATTCATAGATCACATTCAGCCCCTCCACTTTGCCAGTAGCTGCACCGACGCAGAGAGCTGTGAGCATCTGAAAACAGACCTTCTGATAATACTTCAGGTTGTATTCTGTACCATAATGGCTGGCGTGCAGACAGCTGTGCATACACTAACATTCCCAGCCATCCTCTGTAATTGCAGTGTGCCAGGTTGCTCTCTGACTGCCACCTGCCTCCACGGTAGGCAATGCTGGGTGTTTATGAAAAAAAAAAAAAAAGTGTGGCGACTAAAGCAGACGTGGGGGGTGGGGGGGGTGTTCACTGCAAAGAATTACTGAATGCACAAGCTTAATGAGATTATGCAAGGAGAAAATCCTGCACAGTAATATATGATTGGAGTCGGGAGGGGTGAATGGGCCTTTCCCGCTTGAATTCAGATCTGGTTGAGTGTGTAAGTAGTTTGAGTGGCACCCATTTCCAAAATATGAATGGGTGGCAGAGTGAGTCAGACGTCTTTGCTGTCAGCTGCCAGGCAGTGTGTAGGCTTTTATGGCAGTCAGTTAATGGAGTTGTCAAAGCTAGGGTTGTTTCACTTTTATGCAGTAGGCAGTTTGTTTGTTGTTTTTTTTTTGACTAGTGTTACATTTTTTTTTGTACAACCCAAAATTAATGAGACTGTTAACAGCTCGATGCCTGTGATAACCCACCCAAAAGTAATAACGGAGGAAATTGCTTTTTTCTCCCCCCCCCCCGATTTGTTACAAAAACAAAACAAAAAAAAATTAAAAATGCGACGACCTACAAAATCTCACCGCAGATCACATAATATACCAAACTGACAGTGTTGTTTTTGGGACACGGAAGCGCCACAGTCATTTGTCGGCATCCCTCCTCCTCCTCCTCCTCCTCCTCCTCCTCCTCCTCCGGTATCTTCTAATCTCCCCCGTACAGCCGCTGAGACGGCAGCACTTCTGCATAGAGCAACAACTCCAGCATGGTTGTGATGGCAGCAAGGCAGGCCATTTGATGTCGCCTGTGTAGACAACGCTCAGAAGTGCTCCTCCCAGGCAGGTAGCAAGAAGGGATGGAGAGAGAATACAAGGAGGAGTTACTGATGGAGACCGAGAAACAAAGACAGTTATAGAAACAAGCTCCACTGCTGCTTTTTTTTTTTTCCTTCACAAAATGAAACACGATGTTCGGCGACTGGCACCTCTCCGTCATCTTATTTTTTTTCCTGCATTACCTTTGCTAAGTGCATTCAGTTACCCGTGCAGAGAAGGCGGGGTGTTATTTATGGCAGCGCACCTCCATCCTTCATTTGGGATGTCTGTGTTAAAGTCAGCAATGCTGGGCGGGGGGGGGGGGGGGGGGGAGGCAGGCAGGCAGGCGAACGGGCAGACCCGAGCCTCTGTTTGTGATCAGATACCGCAGGAAAGGTGCACATTCTGTAGAGAAACAGAAACGACAGAGGGATATTGCATACAGAGAAAGCAGCTAGGATAGGAAAGAGCGAGAATCATGCAGAGCAGAGCTGGGTGCCAGCTGTTTGACAGACTGCGCTGATTCCACATGTATGGATGCTTGGCTGGCTGGGACCAGCAGACAGGCCCACGGTGACATTCCGACGCTCATTAGATAGCAGGCAGAACATATCCATGACTGTCCCCTCCACTGCCTGCCTGCCTGCCTTCCTGCCCAAAGGGAAAGCTGTTATCTCTTGGCGCTGGGTGGGTGGGTGCAGCAGGAAGGGGGGTTGGGGGGGGTGTACAGATGCTGAGAGCCAAAAGAGAAGTATAATTCACAGTATAGAAATGTTTGATGTGCATGTGTGAATAACTGTTTGTGGTGTACACGTTGTTTGCAGTATCTTCTCATATCTGTCTGCCAGAAGAACAAATGTTCATTTGAAAACGGAAAGAGGAACTTGGCGAGCAGCGGGGGATTTCTGTTTAGTGCACCCCTGCTGATCCTTTTGAAGGTAGCTGTCAGTGCTACGTTGCATGGCGTTAGGAGCGGTGGACCTCAGGGAGAGGCATAATAAAGATTTGGAAAAGCCCCGGGGCTACGCGCCTTTCATGAGCTGATGCCAGGTGATACTCGGGCCCGTCACACAGTCATCACATCATTAGCACTTCCCCCTACTGCTTCTGATATGGAGGCCTCCCGATATGTCTCTGTATATATATTAGCACAAAGACCACACCCAGCAGCACTCCCTTCCCCCAGCAAACACAAGACAGTGCTCGCTTCCTCTCTGTCTACAAGTGTACAGACCAAACTCATTCAAAGTGCAAACAGCAGAGTCTTTCAGTTGCAACACATGGTTCCCTTGTAATTGTGTCTGTCTATGAAGAAATTTTGTTGTGCAGAAAACGGCACCAGTGAGGTGTCTCTGTGCATGTGGCGATGATAATGTCCCTGAAGGAAATCACACTGAAGTTTAACTGGGTGGAAGAGACTCATTTATTATACAGCTACTCTGTCTGTGTTCTTGTGTAAGTGTGTGTAGCTGAAGACAGACTATGGCGACCAGACAGTTTTTAAACGTTTGTTGTACGTTACACATGTGTGGAGGCCGTACTTATCAGCTAGGAGTAAGTTGAGGACTGCATTTTAGATCAGTGTTTTTCAACCTTTTGAGCCAATGAACTCTTTTTTGCAATGAAAATATCTCGGGGAACCCTACCAATAAGGCTGCAAACCCCATGCACACGACAAAGTTTTGGCCCAAAACTGGCAAACTTCTTTTACAGTTTGGCTGTCCATGCAGGCGACACTGGAATTTTGGAAGTGTGAAAGTGTAAAGGTTTGAAACCAGTCTCCGGAGTGGAAGGGTTTTGCTGACATTGTTTTTCCTCCTCCATGTGCGTAGCGACACTGGAGGAAGGTGACGTCAGTGCCTGGGTGCGGCTCGAGAAATTGAACTCAGCTTTCCAAAGATATGATAAACCGCTATTTATGTTTTAACATGGGGGGCAATCACTTTTTCACACAGGGCCATGTAGGTTTGGATTTTTTTTTTTAACCCATAATAATGAACACCGTCATTTAAAAACTGCATTTTGTGTTTACTTGTGTTATCTTTGTCTAATATTTAAATTTGTTTGATGATCTTAAACATTCAAGTGTGACAAACATACAAAAAAAAGAGAAATCACGAAGGGGCAAACACTTTTTCACACCGCTGTATTTATGACTTCCTCATTCTTGTTGAATTTTAAAAGTGAAAATATACATATGTTTCTTCAAAGATGGAATCTGGCATTTATAGTTATGCAAAAAACAAAACAAAACTGTGTTTTCTGTTTTTTCCTCTATATTTGCAACACTACAACTGGATCATCACTGGATGATCCTACAGGACGACGTTTGCACACTTGCTGTACCCACCGCGGCTCCATCGAGCTGCTGCTGCTGTTCTTGCCATCTGCTGTACAGCTGTGTCATTGGCGGCTTGGCAAAGGAGCCACAGTGGGTGGCAGTAGCATTAGCAGCTATGAGCGTGGAGATGTTAAAATATTCCTCTGGAACTGTGGAACCTCCTCAGCTTCTCCAGGCCAAACTGTCTGGCTGCCATTAGATCTCTTGGACTCGCGCATCAAAACAAGCCCCACCTGCGCGCATGCACTCTGCGGCATTTCATACTGCCACCCACTGACATGGAATAGCCACTACAGGCACTCATACACAACAACGGCAAATTATTTGCATTTTTTTTTTTTTTTTTTACCAATTAAGATGTGAAATTAGACAATTTCCGGCGGACCCCCGAATGTTGTCTCACCAACCGCCGGTTCAAAAGCAAGGCTGGATGCTGAAGTTTGAAGGGGAGTCGTGTCCTTCAGCTGGAGATCCTAGTGGTGGAGAAAAACAGTCTCGGTACTCTGTGTTTAAATGTTCCCAGTAAATCAAAGCTCGTACTTGAGGAAAATAAGGACAAATTCAAATAAATGTAATAAAAGAATTGAATTAAAAAATGTTTCCTAGTGGTTTAGCAGTTCCTAATGGGATGACCAAATAAAAGACAAAAAAAAAGTGTTTAAAGGCGGAACCAAATGGAGAATCATTGCACCTCTTATTTCTCCTTTTTGCACTTTAAGGTGGATTCTGAAATCGAATAGAAATTGTATTTGCTTTGTTCATATAACAGTCGTGCACTGTAGTGCAAATACACTGCACTAATATAGTAATAAAATTATATATAATGTTGGCAAATGTGCCACTGTCATCCCAAATCAGTATGCATATTTTGGATCACTTTTTCCTTTTTTTTAACATTGTGAGTGAGGGTTTTTTATTGCTAATATCATGAAGAATAATGGGCTAATCAACCTAAAAATACACGTGTGCAGATGCCTTTTAATGTTCTGTCAACTGACACATTTTAATCACATTTGAATTGGTGGATACACAGCCTTGGCTGAGGTGTGCACTCTCTACATGCCGTCTAGCTGCACATGTTTTCAGTTGAAAATGTGTATTCTCCAAAACTAAACAAACACTGGGAAGATGATAATTAAGCAATATTACCCGAGAGTGAGTTCGGTATTGTGACTATAGTAATGCCAAGGTGTGATGCGGCTTGTGCCCTCCAAGAGTATCACACCTGGAGTTATAGTCACGAAACCGTAACCAACTCGAGTGTAATATAGCTTTTATACAACAGCTGTGCGAGCACAATTTATTAAATGACAGTAATGCTGGACAAAATATTATGATTTGTTTGTTTAACCCATTATTTTGCGCAGCTGAGAAAAAAATAGTCCCTTCTAAATGTAGCCAACTGCTGCTAAACATCTCAGTCAGCGTGAAGACGTCTATTGTCATTTCACACACATGTAAACAAATTAAATATTGTTACGTGCAAAAGTAATGTGTTTATAAAACATATAACTGTTGAGTCGGTACTGCAGAAGACCCCAGAGCCGTGAAGGGGATGCTTTCCGCAGCAGACAGTTTTTTTAGCATGACACCTGTCGCAGAACACCGTAGCTAGCTGGTAGCTAGTAGTTAGCATGCTAGCAATTAGCACACTTTGCTTGCTTTTCTTCACATTTTCAGATGAAACAAAGAGTCTGTCACCACAAACATATTGTGGTTTGCCTGCCTACGTTTTTTAAACAGACGTGAAATCACTTAATGAGCTGAAAATGACAGTAGGGCCAGGGTAGACGGAGCACCCTTTTCAAAAGTGTGGGACTTCCGGGTCACGGATGTATAATTTCTTGTCAAACAGTGCCTCACTGTGGAAATTAAGGTATCCAAAACAGTACAGCAGTTGTCAGAGAGTTGATAGAAAATTACTGTTAGTAATTAATGGTTACTAGAACACCTTTGAAGCGGATTGATACATATCCAGTGAAACTAGAGTGCAGTTATCACAGATTATAGTAACTCCTGGAAACCCTATTGTCCAACCAAATTGCTTGTTCGGACCTAACTGTTATATAAAGAGGAATAAGTTAATAGTCTTTCCCATTAAAAAAATGCACACTTCAGTGTCATTTACCGTTGAAACCAGAAGTTTACATGCACTATATAGAAAGACACATAGCCCTTTTTCCCCTCACTGTCTGACATTAAATCAGACTAAACTTTCCCTGTTTTAGGCCAGTTAGGATTACCAAAATTATTTCTATTTGCTAAACAATTTTTGTATTTGCTAAAAAATTTTTTAGAGATTTTTTTATTACTTTATTCAAAGTCAGAAGTTTACATGCACTAATATCAGGAAGAGAATTGTGGACCTTCACAAATCTGGTTCATCCTTGAGTACAATTTCTAGATGCCTGAAGGTGCCACGTTCATCTGTTCGAACAATTATACGCAGGGGAGTAGCAAGCTTTTCAAAAGTGTGGGTGTTGTGGTTTGGCCAGTGGTGGTGGTGGGGGGTGTATTTAATACCCAATAGATTTTTACAAAAACCATGGTCTTCATCATTACTTATGTATTTACAGGACAAACGGGGGTCAATGACATAAAAGAATAGTCAGCTTCCATTGAAAAATAAATAGTTGAAAATACATACATCTTTGCAAAAAATTAAATTGAAAAAAGGCTTTTCTTTCAATAAATAAAATATTAAACCTCCATTTATACAAGTAAAATCCTTTCAAAAAAATAAAAAATAAAAAAGGCTTTGTCAGCAAAATGAGCCAAAAATCCTTCCCTCTGTTAACCTGCCACCCTCTATCCTCGTAAAGACTGCAGGTCTAGTTTGTACAGGAAAACTTAGTTTATCAGTGAGAGGATAGTAGCAAATGTACAAGAAAAATTGTGAAAATGTGAGGAAAAATTGTTGCAAATTCTATAGGAAAAAAGCTGCAAATTTTAGAAAAAAGTTGCAAATTTATGATTATATTGTAAATCTATGTGGGGGGGGGGGGAAGGTAACAATTTCATCACAAAACATGGCAAATTTACAGGAAAGAAGTACTAAATTTACTACAAAAATAATAAGTGTGCCGGGAAAAAGTTGCACATTTATATATATAAAAAAAAAAACTTTCCAAGAAAAATGCTAGTTCACGATTAAAAACTGCACTAATTGGTGACAATATTGGACAATTGAGAGAAAAAGGTAAAAAAAAACAAACAAAAAAAAACTAAACTAAAAATGCTGTAGAAAATTGGCATTTCTTTTCTTATAAATGTGCAACTTTTTCTTGGAAATGTGGGAGTTTTTTCGGCATTTGGAAGTTGTGTATTTTCTCACAAAAATGTAACTTTTTTTCTAGTAAATTTGGGACTTGCTTATAGTAAATTTGGGACTTTTTAAATTGTAAATTAGGTTCTTTTGTATTTTTGCACCTTTATTCTTTCAAATTTGTACTGAAATTGCATTTACACCATATACTATATTTATGAACATCCCCTTGTTAAAAAATAAATCACCATTTGCATGTAAAAATCCTTCACGGGGCAAAGGGGCAGTCCAAGAGTACCGCCTGGGCCCTATCTGTGCATGTGCCTGCGGGCTTAATGAACTGGTGGCAAGTAACAGCCACCTCTGAGTTCTCTGCTAATCTCTTTACCATTTCATCTTCATCGTCTCCCTCACTCTGTCCTTCTTGTCTGCCCTCTTTTCTGCCTTTTCCTTCCTCTTCACCTCTGTCCTCACAACTGGCCACATCCTCACATTATGTCAGGCATGTATGTGAGTCACATAAACCCTAATCAAAACATTTAAAATGACACTGGGAATTTTATATCCACAAACACACATCAGACACAAATGCACCTTGGATGGAAATGAGCACCACCCATGACATACACAGACACGCACACTCTTCCTTCAATCGACCTCTTTCACAAACTGTAACTAAAAAAAAACCCCTGTATGTAGTTTTTTTAATCCAAAATTTATTTCATTGCTCACCTGTGGAGCTTTCAACTTTACAGGAATGCAAATCAGGTGGTCACACTCAAAGCTGATCACCGGTGTCATGTTTCAAGGAACAGGGAGAGGGAGAGCAGCGCGCAGAGAGGCCAGAGAAACTGAATGGCGTTTGTGGAAAATTGGAAAAACTGTGGATGTTCAACCCTGTCCCCTTGTAAACTGTGGGTGTTAAAACACCCACATCCCCCATGGATGCGACACCCATGATTATACACAAGTACAAGTATCCATATCGCTGCTAGTGTCAGAAGGCAGCCACGGAACCTATGTAGCAGTATAAACACCATGGGAATGTCCAGCCATCATAGTGCTCAGGAAGGACACAGGTTCTGTGTCCCAGAGATTTGGTGCAAAATGTGCACATCAACCCCAGAACAAAAACAAAAGACTCTGTGAAGATGCTGGCTGAATCTGGTAAAAGTGTCATTATCCACAGTGAAACGAGTCCTGTATCGACATGGGCTGAAAGGCCACTCAGCAAGGAAGAAACCATTACTCCAAAAGTAACCTAAAAAAGCCAGATTACAGATTGCAAATGCACACAAGGAAAAAGACCTTAATTTTTGAAGACATGTCCTGTGGTCTGAAACTAAAATTCAACTGTTTGGCCCAAATGACCATCATTACATTGGAGATAAAAGGAAGACGTTTGCAAGCCTGAGAACACCATCCCAACGGTAAAGTACGGAGGTGGCAGCATCAAGTTGTGGGGTGTTTTGCTGCAGGAGGGACTGGTGATGTTTTGGAGTGGCCATCACCAAGGCCTGATCTCAATCCCATGGAAAATTTGTGGGTAGAGCTGAAAAGATGTGTGTGAGCAAGGCGGCCTACAGACCTGACTCAGTTCCACCAGTTCTGTCAGGAGGAATGGGCCAGAATTCCAGCAAAACTATTGTGAGAAGCTTGTGGAAGGATGCCCACAACATATGACCCAAGTCATACAGTTTAAAGGCAATGCTACTAAATACTAAGGAAATGTATGTAAACTTCTGACTTTGAAGAAAGTAATTAAAAAATTCTCAAAAAAATTATTTAAAAAGTATAAAACATTGCTTAGCAAATAGAAATAATTTTAGTAATTTTAACTGACCTAAAACAGGAAAAGTTTAGTCTCATTTAATGTCAGACAGTTAGAAAGAAAGGTTATGTGTCTTTATAGAGTGTATGTAAACTTCTAGTTTAAACTGATGCTGATTCAAAGCATTTTAGTCCGATATTAGCATTAATATTTGTGTGAAATTCTAGAAGCTGCTTTTACCTAGAAATCCACCTTATCTTGAATCAATATCTCATCCCTAAAAGCTTCACCTTGATAGTGAAGAGCAAAAATTTCACTCAGAGCAACAATGGTATACTTTCATATACAGTCGATGGGTCATTGGAGTCAGTATTGCAAAGATTTATTACATAGTTTTTGAGCTGTGTAAAAAGAACTTCAGGTTAAGCCAAAGCAAATGTGAAGCTTTTACAGTTAGAGTCAAATAAATCATTGGGGGGTTTCCCAAGAAGTCTTCTCAGCATGAAATTGCTTCTTTTTTTTGTTTGCATTCACAGAATGTCCTTGCACAGCTACAGTAAAAGGGTAGCTGCGAAAAGTGATAATTTGGTGCTAAAGTTTTCAGCTGAATTTGTACAGTTTTATTTGTTTAGTTTAATTTAATATTTATTTGAAAGGGGCATTACATAGTAATGAAGATTACTATAAATGTAAGTATGCCAGATTTAGCAATACTCCCCTGGTGGGTCACAAAAACACACAATCAATCATACAGTCATGTGAAAAAATTAGGACACCCTGTATAAGCCTGTGTGTGTTTTTTTTTAACATATTTGGACATATGGATATTTAATATCAATGTTAAAAATACTGGGAGATTCACGTAATACAACTAAACAATTAAAAATGAATTAAAGACTTTTTCAAATTTTCTGTAAAATGTAATTCTAAGCAAATAGTGAGGAATAAATTAGGACACCCCCATCTTTTTTAGGACACCCCCACATTCATTCCCACTTACAATGGCTAAGATAAATTTAAAAAATGCAAATAAAAACAAAAACAAGGTTAGACATAGATATGTGAACATTTCTTAATAAAGAACTGAATATTTAAAGGGGCGTCCAAATTTTTTCACATGACTACAGGAGAAGAACATCTATAATAAAACTGTACAAAGTGGATATACAAAAGTGCAAGAGTAAGGGTGCTACAAAACAAAACATTCAAATGTCACACGAGTGAAGTGCTGTGTATGCGTACACACACACATGCACCCAAGCACCTCAGCAACAACAAACAACAACAACAAACAAGAGGCGGGGCATATGTGTGTGAGGCTGCACTCCAGCCTGCACTCCAATTAATTTTGCTTGAAAGAAAAAAAAAGTAGAAATGATTTTTTTTATATGCAGTGGGGTAAAAAAGTATTTAGTCAGCCACCAATTGTGCAAGTTCTCCCACTTAAAAGATGAGAGAGGTCTCCAATTGTCATCATAGGTATACCTCAACTATGAGAGACAAAATGAGAAAAAAAAAATCCAGAAAATCACATTGAAGGATTTTTAATTAATTAATTGGTAAATTCCTCGGTAAAATAAGTATTTGGTCAATAACAAAAGTTCATCTCAATACTTTATATACCCTTTGTTGGCAATGACAGAGGTCAAATGTTTTCTGTAAGTTTTCACAAGGTTTTCACACACTGTTGCTGGCATTTTGGCCCATTCCTCCATGCAGATCTCCTCTAGAGCAGTGATGTTTTGGGGCTGTCGCTGGGCAACACAGACTTTCAACTCCCTCCAAAGATTTTCTATGGGGTTGAGATCTGGAGACTGGCTAGGCCACTCCAGGACCTTGAAATGCTTCTTACGAAGCCACTCCTTCGTTGCCCGGGCAGTGTGTTTGGGATCATTGTCATGCTGAAAGACCCAACCACGTTTCATCTTCAATGCCCTTGCTGATGGAAGGAGGTTTTCACTCAAAATCTCACGATACATGGCCCCATTCATTCTTTCCTTTACACAGATCAGTCGTCCTGGTCCCTTTGCAGAAAAACAGCCCCAAAGTATGATGTTTACACCCCCATGCTTCACAGTAGGTATGGTGTTCTTTCTCCTCCAAACATGACAAGTTGAGTTTTTAGCAAAAAGTTCTATTTTGGTTTCATTTGACCATATGACATTCTCCCATTCCTCTTCTGGATCATCCAAATGCTCTCTAGCAAACTTCAGATGGGCCTGAACATGTACTGGCTTAAGCAGGGGGACACGTCTGGCACTGCAGGATTTGAGTCCCTGGCGGCGTAGTGTGTTTCTGATGTAGCCTTTGTTACTTTGGTCCCAGCTCTCTGCAGGTCATTCACTAGGTCCCCCCATGTGGTTCTGGGATTTTTGCTCACCGTTCTCGTGATAATTTTGACCCCACGGGGTGAGATCTTGCGTGGAGCCCCAGATCGAGGGAGATTATCAGTGGTCTTGTATGTCTTCCATTTTCTAATAATTGCTCCCACAGTTGATTTCTTCACACCAAGCTGCTTACCTATTGCAGATTCAGTCTTCCCAGCCTGGTGCAGGTCTACAATTTTGTTTCTGGTGTCCTTTGACAGCTCTTTGGTCTTGGCCATAGTGGAGTTTGGAGTCTGACTGTTTGAGGTTGTGGACAGGTGTCTTTTATACTAATAGTGAGTTCAAACAGGTGCCATTAATACAGGTAACGAGTGGAAGACAGAGGAGCCTCTTAAAGAAGTAGTTACAGGTCTGTGAGAGCCAGAAATCTTGCTTGTTTGTAGGTGACCAAATACTTATTTTACCGAGGAATTTACCAATTAATTCATTAAAAATCCTTCAATGTGATTTTCTGGATTTTTTTTTTCTCATTTTGTCTCTCATAGTTGAGGTATACCTATGATGAAAATTGGAGACCTCTCTCATCTTTTAAGTGGGAGAACTTGCACAATTGGTGGCTGACTAAATACTTTTTGCCCCACTGTATGATTGTCTTCGAGGGTCCAAGTGACAGAAATTACATTCTGTAGAGGATGTGAATATTTGTACTTTGAGCATACTCCAGAGTGAAATACCTGGAACCACTGCATATCTGTGGCGTCCACAATTTACACAGCAGTCTCTGTCAAAAATGGCTTGATGTCCACATATCATGTGACTATTCAGTTACTTAGCCATTAGTTAGGTACTATTTCATTATAAATGTTTCTGATATAAGCCTTAGATCTACAGGAGTCATGATATAATCTGCTAATGAAAATTATACTAACAGCATTTTTAAACACTATGAATCCAATGAATGTATGAGAGAATGCTTAAGTGGACATGATCATTATTAGGTTACTAGTCAAGACATAGCTGAAATGTAAGGGTCACGATACATGTCCACTGGTCTGGGTTTTTTTTGTCAGAAGGAATCGCATCAGGGGATGCATTGAGTGCGGGGATGGGCGCTACCAGGTTGAGTGACAGAAAATGATTGACATAGTGCAAAACCAATAGTCAAAGAGTTCTGTCCCAAGGGAAAGACTGTCATTGGTTCTGCTGCTAAGAACACAAACCCTGTGCCTGATTGGTCAGTGCATCCAGTCGTGGATGTTCTTCTATGGACCTCGGCTTCCTGATAACTTAGCAGACTGTGAGTAAATGCTTGTTTGATATCTTTAAAACAAGCCAGTGAAAAGTGTTTCAAAAGATTTGAAGCAAGAAATAGTAGATGCAGTTGATGAATCCGTCATTATTTGACATCAACAATCACTGGTTTAAACATTCAGGATGACATCGCTGCAACCAGTGCATGCCAGGCGCCTGGACCTCATTTGTATAAAGTTTAAAAATTTCAACTTTATGCAAATGAGAGGTACAGGCAACTCAGTACACCGCAGCCTGAATCACACCGCACCAGAACCAAATGCTTTGAGTTGCATTTCACATAGACAGTGACTAGGAAACAGAGAAACGACGGATCCAGTGGACACATACCATCAGATAGCAAGCTACTTTTAGGCCATGCACCCAGACCTTTTTTGATTGACTGAGTATTGTGCACAGTTTTTTTTTTAACTATATACTGTAGATACAGTATTAGTTATATATCTATATACTATATACAGTGGTAATAAAAAGTCTACACACCCCTGTTCAAATGCCAGGTTTTTGTGATGGAAAAAATGAGACCAAGATAAATCATTTCAAAACTTTTTCCACCATTAATGTGACCTATAACCTGTACAACCCAACTGAAAAACAAACTGAAATCTTTTAAGGGGAAAAATTAAAAAACTTAAAATAACCTGTTTGCATAAATATGCCATATGCCTTAAACTAATACTTTGTCGCAGCACCTTTGGCTTTTATTACAGCACTCAGTCTTTTTGGGTAGGAGTCTATCAGCATGGCACATCTTGATGTGGCAATATTTGCCCACTCTTCTTTGCAAAAATGCTCCAAATCTGTCAGATTGCAAGGGCATCTTCTGTGCACAGCCCTCTTCAGATCACCTCAATGATGTTCGATCGGATTCAGGTCTGGACTGTGGCTGGGCCATTCCAAAACCTTGATCTTCTTCTGGTGAAGCCATTCTTTTGTTGATTTGGATGTGTGCTTTGGGTCATTGTTGTGCTGAAAGATGAAGTTCCTCTTCATCTTCAGCTTTCTAACAGAAGCCTGAAGGTTTTGTGCTAACACTGACTGGTATTTGTAACTGTTCATAATTTCCTCCACCTTGATTAAGGCCCCAGTTCCAGCTGAAGAAAAACAGCCCCAAAGCCTGATTGTACCACCACCATGTTTCACTGTAGCTATGGTGTTCTTTTGGTGATGAGTAGTGTTGTGTTTGTGCAAAATACAACTTTTGGAATTATGGCCAAAAAGTTCAACCTTGGTTTCATCGGACCAAAACATAATTTCCCACATGTGCTTGGGAGATTTAAAATGTGTTTTTGCAAAATGTAGCTAGGCTTGGATATTTTTCTTCATAAGATAAGGCTTCCGTCTTGCCACCCTAGATGGAAGATTGTTGTCACATGTACTAAACAGCCAGTACTTGCCAGAAATTCCTGCAGCTCCTTCAATGTTGCTGTTGGCGTCTTGGCAGCCTCCCTGACCAGTTTTCTTCTCATCTTTTCATCAATTTTGGAGGAACGTCCAGTTCTTAGTTTTCTCCACTTGATGATGACGGTCTTCGCTGTATTCCGTGGTATATTTAATGCCGTCGAAATTCTTTTGTACCCTCCTCCTGACTGATAGCTTTGAACAATGAGATCCCTCTGATGCTTTGGAAGCTTTCTGCGGATCATGGCTTGTGCTGTAAGATGTGACTACAAAAATGTCAGGAAAAGCCTAAGATGTGTGCTGATTCCCATTTAACATGAGTTTGAATGTGATTGGTTAATTCTGAAAGAGTTTTGAAATGATTTATCTTTGTCTTATTTTTTTCCATCACAAAAACCTGACATTTGAACAGGGGTGTGTAGACGTTTTCTATCCACTTTATATAGTATACTGTGTGTGTGTGTGTGTGGTGTGAAAACGTGTTTGCCCCTCTCTGATTTCTTATTTTTTTGTATGTTTGTCACACTTAAATGTTTCAGATGATCAAACAAATTTAAATATTAGACAGAGAACACAAGTAAACACAAAATGCAGTTTTTAAATGAAGCTGTTTATTATTAAGGGGGAAAAAATCCAAACCTACATGGCCCTGTGTGAAAAAGTGATTGCCTCCTAAGCCTAATAACTGGTTGGGCCACCCTGAGCGGCAACAACTGCAATCAAAGTGTTCACGATAACTAGCAATGAGTCTTTTACAGTGCTGTGGAGGAATTTTGGCCCACTCATCTTTGCAGAATTGCTGTAATTCAGCCACATTGGAGGGTTTTCAAGTATGAACCGTCTTTTTAAGGTCATGCCACAGCATGTCAATCAGATTCAGGTTAGGACTTTGATTAGGCCACTCCAAAGTCTTCATTTTGTTTTTCTTAAGCCATTCAGAGGTGGACTTGCTGGTGTGTTTTGGATCATTGTCCTGCTGCAGAATCCAAGTGCGCTTCAGCTTGAGGCCAAGAACAGATGGCTGGACATTCTCCTTCAGGATTTTTTGGTAGACAGCAAAATTCATGGTTCCATTTACCACAGCAAGTCTTCCAGGTCCTGAAGCAGCAAAACAGCCCCAGACCATCACACTACCACCACCATATTTTACTGTTGGTATGATGTTCCTTTTCTGAAATGCTACATTACTTTTACTCCGGATGTAATGGGACACACACCTTCCAAAAAGTTCAACTTTTGTCTCGTCAGTTCACAGAGTATTTTCCCAAGAGTCTTGAAGATCATAAAGGTGTTTTCTTGTAAAACTGAGATGATCCTTTATGTTCTTTTTGCTCAGCAGTGGTTTTCGTCTTGGAACTCTGTCCTGCAGGCAATTTTTGCCCAGTCTCTTTCTTATGGTGGAGTCATGAACACTGACCTTAACTGAGGCAAGTGAGGCCTGCAGTTGTTTGGATGCTGTTGTGTGGTCTTTTGTGACCTCTTAGATGAGTCATCACTGCGCTCTTGGGGTAATTTTGATCGGCCGGCCGCTCCTGGGAAGGTTCACCACTGTTCCATGTTTTTGCCATTTGTGGACAATGGCTCTCACTGTGTTTTGCTGGAGTCCCAAAGCTTTAGAAATTGATTTATAACCTTTTACCAGACTGATAGAGCTCAATTACTTCATTTCTGATTTGTTCCTGAATTTCTTTGGATTGCAGCATGATGTCTAGGCCTATGACCTGTCAGGCAGGTCCTATTTAAGTGATTTCTTGTTTGAGAACAGGTGTGGCAGTAATCAGGCCTGGGTGTGGGTCGAGATATTGAACTCACCTTTCCAAAGATGTGATAAACCACAGTTAATTTATGTTTTAACGGAGGGAGCAATTACTTTTTCACACAGGGCCATGTAGGTTTGGATTTTTTTTTTACCATTAATAATAAACACCTTCATTTAAAAACTGCATTTTGTGTTTACTTGTGTTATCTTTGTTTAATATTTAAATTTGTTTGATCTGAAACATTTAAGTGTGACAAACATACAAAAAAATGAGAAATCAGGAAGGGGGCAAACACTTTTTCACACCACTGTGTATCGTCATATCGCACAGCCCTATGTCGAAGCATAAAATTTGAATTGAGAAAATTTTGTAATCGAATTATTTGAGTAAGCGTTGCAGCACTAATATATATATATATACAGTATATATACTGTATATATACAGTATATATACTGTATATATAGGTGTGTGTATGGAGAGAGAGAGAGACATGAAAAATTATACATAACATTTAATGTTTTTCATTTATTTCGTTTTATTTTATTCTGACATCCACTCTGAAAGAAACTGTTGATTTAATAATGTCTGCCGTATGGTCTTCAATAATTTTTACTATTTACCTTTTGTTCTTATTTAAGACACAAATAGAAATATGTTTTTACCTTCTTTACATGTTTCGACTGTTCACTGCAGCCTTTGTCAGAAGTGTCAGCCGATTGCCACAAAGTGGCATTTTATCATCTGACTTTTGTAGGCGGGGCCAGCCCAGCAGACCTGTCAGATCCACCGAGCCGGCCCTGCTTTCCGAGTCCGATGGTCTCTGGAGAATGTGGTCCCAGGTGTGGGAAAGCATAAAGGCCCCCTCATCCCGGTTCATGTTATCTTTTCCCCGCTTCCTGATTTCTGTGGCCTCCTTGATCCAGTGCTTGTGTCTGTTGCTCTCCGATCCAATAATTTTTGCGTTGTTCCAGTCCATGATGTGATTATTTCTTTTGCAGTGATCTGATATTACTGATTTTAATGTTTCTTGTTCTGCCTTTTCTTTTTGTGATCTTGTGAGTTGTCCTTGTGTTTCCTTCTCACAGTCCTTCTGGTGTTCTTTTTTCCTTGTGGTGAATGATCTTCTGGTTTCGCCAATGTAGGTTTTGTTGCATGATCTGCATGATATTTCATATATTACATTGCATTTTTTTGTCTTGTTCTATTTTGTCCTTGGAGTATACTAATAACTCTCTTAATTTTTTGTGTGGTTTTACTGCTGTGTTTATTTTGTATTTTTTCATGATCCTTTGTATTGGTTCTGTTATCCCTCGGATGTATGGTATAGTTATGGTGTCCTTGTTTTTGATTTTGGCTTTTGTTCTGTGTCTTGTTTCCTGTTTGTTTTCTTTGTTTTTGACTTGCTGTTTCCCTTTGTTTATGGCCCATACTGGATATTAGCAGCCTATGAGTGCATGTTTTATGTGGTTTTCCTCCTCTTGTCTGTCTTCTTGGTCTGTGATGATGGTGGCCCGTTCGTATAACGTCCTGACAACTGATAGTTTGTGTGCTGTGGGTTGTTCTGATGTCCATAGTAGGTATTGATCCGTGTGGGTTGGTTTTCTGTACATTGTGATTTTTATACTGCCGTCATTATTATGGTGGATTTTCATGTCCAGAAAGGCTATGGTGCCATTTTCTTCCCCTTCGTGTGTGAATTTTATATTCTCAGTGCTGTCCGTGCTGTTCAGATGGTCAGTGAGTTCTTGTGTGTGTTCTTTCCTTATTTTCTCCAGAATGTCGTCCACGTATCTCTTCCAGAGGGTGGGTTTACATTGTGTAGGTGCTGTGTTGATGGCTTTGTTTTTCAGATCCTCCATGAAAAAGCTGCTCATGATGGCTGATAGTGGGTCTCCCATTGCAAATCCTTCTTTTTTGTCTGTAGATTTTTTTTCTCTGTATTGAAAATAGGTGGATTTTGCAACAAATTGTAATAGTTAAGATATATCGTCAACTGTGAGATTGGTGCGTCTTTTTAGGGTTCTGTCATTTCTGAGGCGTTCTTGTACTATATGTAGTGTGACATCAACAGGGGTCTTTGTGAATAATGAAATGACATCATATGAAATGAGGATCTCGTCTGATTCTATTTTCATATTTTTGAGTTCTTGTGCCAGTTCTTTTGAGTTTTTGCAGTGGTATTCTGATAGTCCAAGGAGGGGTTTGATGATTTCAACCAGGGCTTTTGATAAGTTGTATGTGACTGATCTGATATTGTCTATTATTTGGTTGCAGTGGGATATCCTTCTTATGTATTTTTGGGGTTCCATCGATCTGTGGGGTAATGCTGGCTGTGGGTATCAGGTGATCATATGCATCCTTGGTGATTTGTTTTTTTGCTTTCTAGTAGGGGTTTAAGAAGGGCTTTTAGCATTTTTTTCTTTTCTTCTGTGGGGTTTGTTTTTATGATTTCATATGTGCTGCTGTCTGCCAACATGGTTTCCATCTGTTTTTCATATGTTGCCGTGTCCATTGCTACTGTCATTCTGCCTTTATCTGATGGGAGGACTGTGATTGTTTTATCTTTCTTGAGTGAGTTTAATGCTTTTTCTTCTTCTTTTGTAACGTTGCTTTGTGGTAATTTGACTGTTTTGAGGATTCCTGTGACTGCGTTCTGGAGTGTTGCCTTTTCTCCTTGGTCCTGGATTTTTTCACATGCAAGTTCTGTTACAAGGATGTATTCTTCATGGAGTATTTTGGCTGGTGTGATGGCGAAATTCAGTCCTCTGCTCAGCACTTTTTTCTCCGTGGCCGTGAGCGTGCGTTGTGATAAGTTTTTGACCCACTTAGCGTTCATTTCCGTGTGTGTTTGTCTTTGTTCGTTCTTCCTTTCTGTGAGTTTTTTTAGTTTCTTTAAATGGCGGTTTTTTGTTATAGTGAATTCCTATTCGTGTGCGTGTTTTAATTGTGCTTTTATCTGCTCCTGCGTTTCCTGGTCGATTGGGTGGTGTTTCTTGAAAATGTCCATTTCCTCCTTGATCTGGTTGTTGATTCTGTTCACTTTTTGCTGTCATTCTTATCCGTTCTTTGATCAGGTCTTTCCATGCTTTATTGATAATTTTCTCTGCGTTTTTGGTTGGGATTGGATTTTTTATGTTGAGGCTTGCTGGTATGACATCCTCATCTTGACGGAGGTTAAATCTCAGGTGGTTTCTGTAGTGTGTCTGTGTTTTCTCCAATTTCTCCAGCTGGTGGAAGTCTTTGATGCAATTTTGTCCATAACTTCCACGTAATAGCTCAAGCAGGTTCATTTTGTCTTCTTTAAATTATTTACCTTTTGTTCTTATTAAAGACAAAAATAGAAAGGAGATGTTTTTACCTTCTTAACATGTTTCGACTGTTCACTGCAGCCTTCGTCAGAAGTGTCAGCTGATTGCTGCGAGATGTCATTTTATCAGTTGACTTTTGTAGGCGGGGCCAGCCCAGCAGACCTGTCAGATCCACCGAGCCAGCCCCGCTTTTCACAAAAATTATTGGATCGGAGAACAACAGACACAAACACTGGATCAAGGAGGCCATAGAAATCAGGAAGCGGGGAAAAGATAGCATGAACCGGGATGAGGGGATCTTTATGCTTTCCTACACCTGGGACCACATTCTCCAGAGACCATCAGACGACCGAAAGCAGGGCCGGCTCGGTGGATCTGACAGGTCTGCTGGGCTGGCCCTGCCTATGAAAGTCAGCTGATAAAATGACACCTCGCAGCAATCAGCTGACACTTCTGACGAAGGCTGCAGTGAACAGTCGAAACATGTAAAGAAGGTAAAAACATCTTTCTATTTTTGTCTATAATAAGAACAAAAGGTAAATAATTTAAAGAAGACAAAATGAACCTATTTGAGCTAATAATTTTTATTGTTTTTTTGAAGAATGTAATTTAGTGTTTGGGGTTTGCTGCTGCAGTCTTTCTGATGAGATTGTCTCTGCTTCTGCTCTGTTTATGTTATTTTATTAGAAACACTGTATTTTTGAAAAAATAGGGTTTAGTATTTAAAAAAATGGATTGTGGTATACTTCAAAAATCCTAAATTGTGACCCCTTTTTTGTGAATTAAAAATAATAGATATTGTATGAATATGATAGATATCAAATAATGCTGCTAAAATAAATCTGACATTTTGATCTACTTGAAAATAAACCAAAAAGAACCAACAACAGTTCCCCAATTCATGCTTAGCCAACTTGAATTTCATCTCTACGTATAAAATGTTTGTTCCTTCTTTTGGTTGCTGGATTTGTTGCATTTCCTCCAAAGTTACTCAATTTTTTAAATTCATTGACTGTCATTATCATTATCATGGTCAGTCACTTTTGCTTTGTGCCTTCTGAAGCAAGCCTGATCGGATCTTATGTTCCACACCAGTAGGGCACCAGTAACCATGGAGGGGGAGATATTTCTGTCCCCCCCAGGGCAGTTATCCAGTTGGTTGGCTGGAAGGCTGTCATTAGCTCTGTGTATGTGTGAATGTCAGACAGGCGGTCACTGAGGAGGTGATCTGAGAATTGGGGGAAAATTGCTGGCCAAGCCAGTCCTGGAGGTGCCCTTGGATCAGTTTAGAATTTGTTCCAGGAGAGTGGAGACACAGCGGGGGGAAGATGGTCCACTGCATGCATATTGCCTGAGAGCGGTGGAATATTCAGCAGCTGTAAAGACCAGCTTATGGGGGTCGGTCTGTGTATATGTAGCAGCATTCTCCTGTGTATTAGAACACTTTATAATGTATCTGTGCATCCCTCTTTGTGTTTGTGGTGACTCAGTGTTTGTTTAGAGTAGCAGGTCTGTCTAAATGTCCATGTCACAGGTCTTTTTTTTGTGTGTGTAAATGGTGCACTCTACACCTCTTTGTCTATGTGTGGGGTTGACAGTAATGAAAGGTTTGGAGTTTACTGCTGGTGGCCAGTTTATCATTACTCTAATCTTTCTGGAGAGATAGTCTCGTTCCTCTCCCTCCCACAAGACAACACATCTGTGCTAGGCCAAGAGACACACTGTCTTGTTTGAAATAGGCTGTCATTTTTTAGCCATTTATTTTTGAGCATTTTTGCCTTATTGGACAGATACTGTGAAGACACAGGGAGAAAACGGGCTGAAGAACAGTGGAGAGACATGCAGGAAAGGTCACTCTGGCTTGGAACTGATTAAAGGTGGGAATCACGAGGGACCTCGCCATTTGATTCGGATCGCAATTCTTGGGTCACGATTCAATCCTATCACAATTCAGCGATAATCACGATATCATGATAATAGAGTATCACGAGCCCATATATTTCAAGTTTTTTCACCTTATTCAACCTCAAATCATGTCCCCAAGTAAAACTGCTGACATATTTTTCATATAATTAAGTGTTTTCAGGGATTCATTTTTCACGTGGAGACATGTCTTTGCACACACGGATGGTGGTGGACGGTGTTTAGAATAGACTCCCACTCCAGATACGTATAGCTGACTCTGTGGACTGTTTTAAAAAGCATCTCAAAACTTTTTTGTTTCACAAGGATTTCTGTTGAGTTTCAACTGCTTTTTAATGGTAAGTCTGCTATTTTTAAATTATTTTAATCTTCTGTTTTAACTTGTTTTTGTATTTTTAAAATGATTTTTATTTATCAACTTCCTTTTATTCTGTTTTATTGTGCAGTGCTTTGTGACTATATGTCTCTGAAAAGCACTTCATAAATAAACTTTACTTACTTGACCGTTGGAGAAAAAGCTCCATGCTGGTGTCTCTTTAGCTTAGTCATTTCTAATGCTGCTCCGAGACATGTGTGGCTCACTGTATTCCAAGTGTTTTTTCTTTTTTTCGTGCAGCGCTTCTTGCGGGTTGTGTATCATGTCAAGGTCTTTCCTTCCATCTTTGTTGCAAAATCCAAAAAAGGTCCAACATTTGAGCTAACTTTGAGCTAATTGCTTCCTAACTTTCAAAGCTGGCTGCAGATCACGGAGACAAGCTATGACTTCACTTGACTGGGTGCTTGCTTTGCGCCATCTAGTGGACTGAAAATGCTATTGCTTAACTGATAACTCAAAAGTATACGTATGTGTGCACATTTATTTTTTTAATAAAAGATCGATCTGTGCGTTTATGGATTGATACATTGTCGCCAGTGCCAAGTATTGTGATCCATCACTGAATTGATCTTTTTCCCACCCCTAGAATTGATCCAGGGATAACTGTGTTTAAGCAACATGCTGCTATGGTGTGCATCATAACCGTTAGGGTACTAGGACACCCCATGTTGTTATTTTTAAAGGTCACAATTGTGTGCCTTTTACAGGGATTAATTAACATTTTTGACATTGTAAAGAATATACATATTATGGGTGGGGGGAAAAATTGATACACTGTAATATCATGATACTTTGTAGTGGGAATACTGTATCAATTCAGAGACACCCTTGTCGTGAAACTTTATTAAACATTATTAATAAATGTTGCAAATACAAACTTAGCTATTTAGGTACCATAGTAATTAACAGCGATAATATCACATTGCGTGCCAGTTGTAATGATTGGAACGTTACAACTGGCACCGTTGTAATGTTATTGGAACGATCCAATAGACTCATGATAAATACTAGAACAAGGATTCAGTGTACCCCGCCCAGTATGGAGTTACTGGGGAACCACCCTGGAGCCAGGCCTGGGGGAGGGGCTCTATGGCTAGCATCTGGTGGCCGGGTTTCCCCACATGGGACCCGGCCGGGTTCAGCCCGAAAGAGTTTTATGGGTCCACCATCCAGTGGGCTCACCACCTGCAGGAGGGATCATGGGGGTCCGGTGCTATGTGGATCAGGTGGCAATCAAAGGCGGAGACCTTGGCGGTCTGATCCCAAGCTTCCTAAACTGGCTTTTGGGTCATGGAATGCCACCTCTCTGGTGGGGAAGGAGCCTGAGCTGGTGCATGAGGTTGAGAGATACCAGCTAGATCTAGTCGGCCTCACCTCGACACACAGCTCCTGTTCCGGAACCAGTCTCCTGGAGAGGGGCTGGAGCTTGGTCTACTCTGGAGTTGCCCCAGGTGAGAGGTGATGAGCAGGGGTGGGTATTCTTGTATCCCCCCACCTTGCTACTTCTATATTGGAGTTTTCACCGGTGGATGAAAGGGTTGTTTCCCTGCACCTTTCAGTTGGGAAACGAGTCCTGACCATCATTTGTGCCTATGCACCAAATGATGGTTCACAGTACCCACCCTTTTTGGAGTCTCTGACTGGGGTGCTGGAGAGTGCTCCTCTTGGAGACTCCATTGTCCTACTGGGGGACTTCAATGTGCACGCGGGCAACGACAGTGAAACCTGGAAGGGGGTGATTGGGAGGAATGGCCTGCCCTATCTGAACGCGAGTGGTGTTCAGTTATTGGACTTCTGTGCTAACCACAGTTTGTCCATAACGAACACCATGTTCAAGCATAAAGGTGCCCATATGTGCACCTGGCACCAGGACACCCTAGGTCACAGGTTGATGATCGATTTTGTTATCGTGTCATCAGACCTGCGACCGTATGCCTTGGACACTCTGGTAAAGAGAAGTGCAGAGCTGTCAACTGATCACCACCTGGTGGTGAGTTGGATCTGATGCAGGGGAGGATGCCATTCAGACCTGGTAGACCCAAACATATAGTGAGGGTGTGCTGGGAATATCTACCTGAGGCCCCTGTCCGGGAGGTCTTCAACTCCCACCTCCGGAAGAACTTAAACCTCATTCCAAGGGAGTCTGGAGACATGGAGTCTGAATGGGCTATGTTCTCCACCTCCATTGTTGAAGCAGCGGTCCAGAGCTGCGGCCGCAAGGTCGTCGGTGCATCTCGTGGTGGCAACCCCCGAACCAAGTGGTGGACACCAGTGGTGAGGGGGGCCATTAAGCTGAAGAAGGAATCCTATCAGACTTGGTTGGCTTGTCGGACTACCGAAGCAGCTGAGGTGTACCGGCAGGCCAAGCGGAGTACAGCTTGGGTGGTTGCTGAAGCAAAAACTCAGGTATGGGAGGAGTTCGGTGAAGCCATAGAACAAGACTTTCAGTCGGCCTCGAAGAGATTCTGGCAAACTGTCTGGTGGCTCAGGAGGGGGAAGCAGCTCCCTGTCCACACTGTGTATGGTGCGGATGCGGCGCTGTTGACTTCAACTGGGGATATTGTTGGGCGGTGGAAGGAATACTTAGAAGATCTCCTCAATCCCACTGATATGCCTTCCACAGAGGAAGCAGGGCTTGTGAACAAGGGGGACAACTTGCCTTTCACAGGAGCTGAGGTCGCCAAGGTGGTTAAAAATCTCTTTGGTGGCCAGGCCCTGGGGGTGGACGAGATTTGCCCTGAGTACCTCAAGGCCCTGGATGTTGTAGGGCTCTGATGGTTGACACGCCTCTGCAACATTGTGTGGAGGTTGGGGACAGTGCCTTTGGCATGGCAAACCAGGGTGGTGGTTCCTCTCTTCAAAAAAGGGGACTGGAGGGTATGCTCCAACTTTAGAGGGATCACACTCCTCAGCCTCCCTGGAAAGGTTTATGCCAAGGTGCTGGAGAGGAGAGTCCGGCCGTTGGTCGAACCTCGGATTCAGGAGGAGCAATATGGTTTTCGTCCTGGCCGTGGCACATTGGACCAGCTCTTTACCCTCTCGAGAATCCTCGAGGGTTCGTGGGAGTTTGCCCAACCAGTTTACATGTGTTTTGTGGACTTGGAGAAGGCATTCAACTGCGTCCTTCGTGGTTTTTTTGTAGGGGGTGCTTCGGGAGTATAGGGTATCGGGTTGTTGTTACGAGCTATTCAGTCTCTGAACGACCATTGTGAGAGTTTGGTTTGTATTGCCAACACTTGATCGGACTTATTCCCAGTGAGAGTTGGACTCCGCCAGGGCTGCCCTTTGTCATCGATCCTGTTCATAATTTTTATGGACAGGATTTCTAGGTGCAGCCAGGGAACGGAGGGTGTCATGCTTGGTAACCACATGATCTCATCTCTGTTGTTTGCAGATGATGTTGTCCTGCTGGCTTCATCCAGCAATGACCTACAGTTCTTACTAGGATGGTTTGCCGCTGAGTGTGAAGCGGCTGGGATGAGAATCAGTACCTTTATGTCCAAGTCCATGGTCCTCAGCCGGAAAAAGGTGGATTGTCCTCTCCAGGTTGGGGACAGGCTCTTGCCTCATGTGGAGAAGTTTAAGTATCTTGGGGTCTTATTCACGAGTGAAGGGAGAATGGAGCGAGAGATTGACAGACGGATCGGAGCAGCATCTGCAGTGATGCGGATGTTGTACTGGTCTGTTGTGGTGAAGAGGGAGCTGAGCTCCAAGGCAAAGTTGTTGATTTACCAGTCAATCTACGTTCCTACCCTCATCTATGGTCACAAGCTTTGGGTAATGACCGAAAGAACAAGATCGCAGAAACAAGCGGCTGAAATCATCTTTCTTCGTAGGATCACTGGACTCATCTTCAGAGATGAGCTCAGTCATCCAGGAGAGGCTCAGAGTAGAACCGCTGCTCCTCCACAATGAAAGGAGCCAGTTGAGGTGGCATAGGCATCTCATCAGGATGCAACGCCTCCCACTTGAGGTGTTTCGGGCACATCCCTCTGGGAGGAGACCCCTGGGCAGACCCAGGACTCACTGGAGAGACTGTCTCCCAGCTGGTCTGGGAATGCCTTGGTATCCTCTCTGAAGAGCTGGAGCAGGTGGCTGGGGAGAGGGAAGTCTGGGCTTCTCTGCTTGAACTGCTGCCTCCGCAACCTGGACCGCCGGAAAAGAGGTAGAAGATGGATGGATGGATGGATGGTGCCAGTTGTGATGATATCGAATCGTGGGGCCTCTGGTGATTAGTTAGTTAGTTAGTTAATTCCCTTCACACCATGTTGGTGTATGGGGCGGCGCCTATCTCCGTTTCTCTGACCCTAGGCCACACAGCTACTGTAAGTAGTGAAAGCTACAGCAGAGGGTCAGTCCTCTGGTAGCGCTGTGCGTAACTTTACTTTCCCCGTTCCATTATGCGGAGCACCACTCTAGAAGGCAGAAAGTACCATTTTTATATGGTCTTTGGTATGACCCGGTCGGGATTTGAACCCCTGCCTCCCGGGTGTGGGGCGGATGCTCTACCAACTGAGCCACCTCTCCGGTTGCCTCTGGTGATTCCCACCCATGACATCGAGTGGCAAAGGCTGACAAACTTTGTAAATAGTTTTTTCTTGATGCAAAGAAATTTTGCACGTTCAAAGTAAGTAGTGGACACTAGCAACTGTTTAAGAACCTTTACAAACCCTTGAAATTTGAATACTGGGGAAGGTTTGCTCACCCTTTTTATTGGGCTGGGTCCAAGATTCACCTGACATTCACCTGGTATTTTACCTGGAGTTGACAAAAGGTCCCAAATGTTCTTAAACAGTGGCAAATAGTTGCTAATCGTCACAAACAGTTGTTGCTAAATGTTGCTAAATGATGCTAATAACCGTTGCAAACCCTGATTTTTGTGACCATTCATCAGAAGAGTTGGTGAATCCAAAAAATCACAACATTCATCAACATT
Source organism: Pholidichthys leucotaenia (assembly GCA_020510985.1). Taxonomy (NCBI): domain Eukaryota; kingdom Metazoa; phylum Chordata; class Actinopteri; order Cichliformes; family Pholidichthyidae; genus Pholidichthys; species Pholidichthys leucotaenia. Next base: position 65,640,734 of record CM035840.1, read on the forward strand.
TGCCACTCTGTGAGATACTAGCCTAATACATAAGTAGTTTTAAAGTTCAAAAAGCATTTCTGTGTTGTTTTACAGTTCATCAAAAAAGCTGTCTTGAAAGTTCTGTCTGAAACAGGTGGCTTTCACCCTTCTCATGACTATTAATGAGCCACTTATCTGGGTTAAAGGCCATTGCATACTCCGCAAGAACAGAGGAATTTGTTCTTTTTCTTGCGGTGGAAAGAACAAGAACAAAGTTCTTTCTGGCAAGGACATATCATACTTCACAAGAAACTCAAGTGCAGAACTCCCGGGAAATTCAGTTCATTCATTTCTGACCAATCACAACAGTTCTTGGACACCATGCAAGAAAAAAGTTCTGTCATGATGATGTGTCAAGAACAAGCTGCAAGAACTCCCAAGCTGCAAGAACAAAATAACGTCATTTTGTTCTTGCAGCCCTGGGAGAGAGAACAAAATTCTCTGTTATTGTGGCATATGTAAAGACCTTAAGGGTTTTGGAGTGGGCCAGTCACAAATAATGAGGCAATCAGGTTGTGTGTGTGTGTGTGTGTGTGTGTCTTTTTTTCCGCTAACTTAGAACTGAAGGCGGAGTTTGTTGCTTTGTGATGTCATCAAACCCAACAATTGCAATCCATTTTTCTCTTTGAGAATTTGTGTTTATTTGTGAGATGAATATTTTAATATTATAAAAGCACACAGGTGACATGTGTCTGCATTTTATGAGTTTAAAACCCACAAATGCAATTTTGCACAAATACAGTATGTGACCTATAAAATGAAATAATTTTGTAATACATGTAGATTTTCCTATTATGCTGTAATTGTGTTCTTTTCTCCACTGACTGCAGCAGCATATTTATTTGGTCTCCTCTTGGCTCTGAGCTTTAGACCCATCTTATGGCCCACTCACTCTTTACTGGCTGAGAGATTGCTTATTTTCAGAATCTTTTTTGAAGAGTTTTGCAAAGATGTAGGAGGTGTTATTTTGTTCTGGCAATCTACTAGAGAAGAGAATGAAAGTTATCATTATTCACACACATAAGTGACTGTGATCTTATCTTTTATCAGTGAAACTGATTTTAGCTACAAGTTTCTCTGAGAAATAATTAATATTGTAATCAAATATTTTAACTTGTAGCTCCAGAAAAATTAGGAGACCAAAGAGACCACTACTAAATGATCACTTTATGTGGTTTCATTATTTATATGTATGTTTTTGTGTAAAATTAACAATTTTGTTTTATTGTATAACCTATTGAAAACAACTCACCCAAATTCAAAGACAAAATATTTACAGAAAATGGCCAAACAGTGAAAAAGATGCTTGTATATGTGTTTTTTGATGTGCTTTTAGATAAAATAATTCAAAGAAAAAAGTTCATGTTCATTCCAGTGTTTCCTCTGGCTTGAAGACCTTGGTGCAGTGGCAACATATTTTTTTTTTTTGGGGTGGGGGGCAGAAAACACATGACAAGATTGTAACCGGAATATGTTAATTTTACACTATTTCTCTTTATTTTATTTTTTTTTTATTTTACCCAGTAATATTGCATAATGGAACTTACCATTTGAAGTATTGTACAACCAAGGCTTGAATGTTGGCATATTGGGCCAGTTGGGGTCCCACCTAGATGTCCTGTGTTTGGACATTTTACTGGTGTCATCCTTCTCTCCTCCCTCTGCTCTCACCTCTCCTGGACCCTCTGCCTGAACACTTTCCTCTCCTTGGCTCCTCTCTTCTGTCTCATCTTTCCCTCTCTGAGCCCTGTCTAATTCAGGTTCTCTCTCTGTCTATGGTGGTATACAAACAGGTTAGAAAATACCAAGTGTCATGTTTTGTCCTGCAGGATTTTTTTTCATGGTTTACATAAATAACCAAAATGTGTATTTTTATTCTAGTGTTGTGGTGACACAAAGGAGATGACACTCCACCCAGTACTTTGGGGTGTTGGGGTTGCTAGCCAGGGGAGCCAGAGCACGAACAGTATGTAGTAAATAAAGATGCACCTTTCGCCCCCGCTGTGCCAGGCTCACACCTGAGGACGCAGGGGCGCAAATGTGTTAATGCGTATGTTGATGTGTGTTCACTCTTGGTAACAGGTATGTAAATGTGTTTACCCTGAGTGACAGAGGTGGGGAGAAAATGTGTAAAGCAGATCACTTTGGCACTCAGAGTTAGTCTGTTCTGCTGGTTGGAGGAAATAAAGTTGTGTGTCATCAGCTTGTGTCTCGTCTGATTCCTTTCCTCCACACTGGTGACCCTGAGACGTGAAAATGGAAGATGGACTGAGCACCTCCGTGAGAACATCCGTGCTTGGGGTTCCCCTCACTACGCTCGCTGTGGTGGTCAAACTCCCGGACTTTTGGCTCCATGACCCGGTCGCTTGGTTCATTCACTCTCCGTGGAGTCTCTGGAGGATGACACAATGTACCAATATGTGATGACTTCACTGGACCCGCGTGCCACTCGGTGCGCATTGAGCATGCTTCGCGCTCCCCCAGCCCAGGGCAAATATGGCGCTCTCAAATGGCTGTTGCTGTGGTGTTACGTCCCCCCCGCTGGAGAGAGAGCAGAGAAGCTCCTCTCACACATGGAATCTGTCAATCCTAGCATTCCCTTAGAGCTTACTAGTCAGAACTTTATGGACTTTATCAATAATAAAATTTCATCTATCAGAGATAAAATCAGTCAGATTCTTGCCACTGTTAACTTAATACAGTAACTACTACAACTCCTTCAATTGATATCTGTTTGGATGAGTTCAGTCCAAATGACCTTTTAGCATTAGATAAAATAATTTCCTCATCCAAACCTTCAACTTGTCTTTTAGACCCTATTCCTTCCAGGTTATTTAAAGAAGTCTTCCCATTTAATGGTAGCTCTATTCTTCAAATAATCAATTCTTCATTAATATTAGACCATGTACTGCAGGCTTTTAAAGCTGCTGTAATTAAACCCTTACTTAAAAAGCCAACGCTGGATCCAGGAGTTTTAGCTAACTATAGACCAATCTCTAATCTGCCTTTCATTTTAAAAATCTTAGAGTGGTTTCTACGCAATTATTTGACCACTTGCAGGGAAATGGTTTATTTGAAGAGTTTCAATCTGGGCTTAGAATCCATCATAGTACTGAAACAGCTTTAGTGAAGGTCACTAATGACCTCCTTATCGCATCTGATAATGGACTTGTTTCTGTACTTGTCCTTTTAGACCTTAGTGCAGCTTTTGATACTATGGCTCATAATATTTTACTTGATAGATTAGAACACTATGTTGGACTTAATGGAACTTCGTTGCAGTGGTTTAGATCTTATTTATCTGATAGGTTCCAGTTTGTTTATGTCAATAATGAGTTTTCTTCCAACTCAAAGCTCAGTCATGGAGTTCCACAGGGATCTGTGCTAGGCCCTATTCTTTTTAGTTTATATAAGCTTCCACTAGGCAATATTATTAGAAAGCACTGTATACATTTTCATTGTTATGCAGATGACACACAATTATACATGTCAATGAAGCCAGATGATAGTAATCAATTAGCCAAGTTAGAGGCCTGTCTTAAGGAAATCAAAGCTTGGATGACTTGTAATTTCCTGCTATTAAATTCAGATAAGACTGAAGTCATTCTAGTTGGTCCAGAAAACCTTAGAAATGCCTTTCCAAATCAAACTCTTAATTTGGATGTGGTTACTCTTTCTCTTAATAGTCCTGTGAGGAACCTTGGAGTTATTTTTGATCAAGATCTGTTTTTTTTTTTCCACAATATTTTTATTGAACCTTTTTTTTTTTTTTTTTACAAACATGGCACAAAAATCAAACACTAACACTAAAGTAATAAAAAAAAAAAAGCTAACTACAAAAAAAAAGTACTAAAAACACCAACAACCACTAACAAAGGCAAGTCATCAACAATGCTCCTCTGTTTAGTCTAGGTAATCTATTACATAAGTATACATATTATACATTCACTAATTTGGAATTTGCAAGGTCCACACACATCATTCACCTTCTTCTTCAGAAGTTATGTTTAATTTCTTTACATAATCAATGAAAGGTCTCCATATATTCTCAAACACATTTTCCTTTGATTTCAGTATGTATGTTATTCTTTCTAGTGGAAGGTTTGTTAACATCTGTCTTAACCACTGATTCACATCTGGTCTATGAATCTTTTTCCACAGTAGTGCAATACATTTTTTGGCATTAAGCAAACTGAGGTCTATGAATGCTCTTTCACACTTATTAAAGTTATGCTTTTCTGGATACAGACCCAACAAAAACAGTTTAGGGTTCAATGTGAATTGTTTTGAAATTATTTTTTCAATTGTTACCCTCACCTCTTCCCAAAACATTCTGATTTTTCTACATTCCCATAAACAGTGAAATAGGGTTCCTTTACTTTCCATACATTTTGTGCATGTATCTGGTATGTTTTTGTTATATCTATTTAACTCCACTGGTGTAACATACATCCGCATTAACCATTTAAAATGTATCAATTTAAGACGTACATTTATTGATTTGGTTTGAGCTTCTGTACAAGCCAATTCCCATTGTTCCTCTGAAATTTCAGTTTAAGATCTGTTTTTTAATTCACATATTAAACTTGTTTCTAAGACTGCCTTCTATCATTTGTGTAATATTGCCAAGATTAGGAGCATCTTGTCTCAGAGTGATGCTGAGAAACTAATCCACGCTTTTGTTAGCTCTAGATTAGATTATTGTAACTCTTTATTATCAGGTTGTCCTAAAACATCTTTAAAAAGTCTTCAGCTGATCCAAAATGCTGCAGCAAGAGTTTTAACAGGTACTAGAAAGAGAGATCATATCTCTCCGGTTCTGACCTCATTGGCTTCCCATAGAATTTAGAATTAAGTTTAAAATCCTTCTTCTCACTTACAAAGCTCTAAATAACCAGGCCCCATTTATTTAAAAGATCTGATACTACCCTGTTATCCTAACAGAGCACTACGCTCCCAAAATGCAGGATTGCTTGTCCTAGAATCTCCAAAAGTACAATGGGAGGCAGAGCCTTCAGTTATCAAGCTCCTCTCCTGTGCAACTAGCTGCCAATCAGGATTCAGGAGTCAGACTCGGTCTCTGTTTTTAAGACTAGGGTTAAAACCTTCCTTTTTGATATAGCTTATAATTAGGGTGGGATCATGTGCCCCTGAACCCTCCCTTACTTAGTTATGCTGCTAATAGGTTTAGACAGCCGGGGGACCTCCAACAATGCACTGGGCTTCACTCCTTTCTTCACATTCAATGAAATATTTTTGCTGGTCATTAACATCTGTTCTCTCCCATAGATTGGGTCCCTGTCGTGCTGTTTGCTCTCTTCATGTCTCTTCTTTTCTTCTTCTTCTCTATCCCCTCACCCCCCAGCCAGTCGCAGCAGATGACTGCCCCTCCCTGAGCCTGGTTCTGCTGGAGGTTTCTTTCTGCTAAAAGGGAGTTTTTCCTCTCCACCGTCACCAAGTGCTTGCTCACAGGGGATCGCCTGATTGCTGAGGTCTTTCTGCAATTGTGGGGGTTTCCTCTACAGTTAAAAGTGCTGTGAGATGACTGTTGTTGTGAAATGGCCCTGTATAAATAAAGTTGAATTGAATTAGGAGACAGACTGGACGTGGAGTTAATGGAGAGTATGCTGTTTTTGCTGCGCGCAGATGACGGATCTTTTCTCTTTGCCCACCTCTTCCTGAAGAAGCTACCAGCTTTGGCGAGGGCAATCCTGGCCAACTCGTCACTGCTGGCAACCAAGGACTACCGAGTGCTGGCAGAGGAAGCAGACCGCATCATCCAGGCTAACAGGAGTTTCGGCATCCAGGCAGTGAGACACAGATCGTCGATGGAGTCCAATGAGGCTGAGGAGGCACAGGTGGTGGCCGGGACGGCCACTTGGAAACGCAGGAACGAGACGGCGTGTTTTCATCATCAGTGTTTTGGCGCCGACGCGCAATGTTGTCTGCCGTGGCCGTTTCCAGAGGATGCAGAAACGGACCAGCCAGTGGTCAGTAGCAGCTACGGCTAATGGCGACAGGGAGAAGCTGCTTTTCATCACAGACACACATTCGGGGAGACGTTTTCTGGTAGACTCGCTGCCAGAAGAGCCTCATTTTGCCAGTCAGCGCAGACGGGCTGGCAGAAGGTTGTGGGCCATCTTTAATGGCCGCAAACGGATCCCACATCAGGACGTTCGGAGAAAGGGCAGTCACTGTATGTTTACATGGACGCAATTACCAGTGGGACTTTGTGGTAGCTGCATGTTTGGTCCCCATCTTAGGTGCTGATTTTCGGTGTGCTCATGGATTACTTGTTAATGTTACCAACAGGCATTTAGTGGACGCTGTATCTTTTTCCTCCTTTCCCTGCATAGCTCGGGGTGTTGGACCCCCGAGTGGGTCCAGGTGTTCACAAATGCCAAAACGATGCTCGCTAACACAGCCTTGCTGGCCCACCCAGCCCCGTCAGCGCTGATAGCGTTCACCACAGACGCGTCAGACGTTGTGGTAGGAGCCGTAGTTCGTGGCAGCCCCTTCCCTTTTTCAGCCGTACTTTGTGCGACAAGTAGCGTCAGTATAGCGTTTCAACAGAGAGTTGTTGGCTCTCCACCTCGCTACGTGTTATTTTCAGTTCTGGCTCGAGGGTTGCAAGTTTACCGCGTTTGTCAATTATAAACCACTGACCTATGCAATATCCAAAGTCTTGGAACTGTGGACAGCTCTGCAACAACGGCACTTGGCTGCAATTTCTGAGTTCACGACCGACATCCAACATATAGTCGGTAAATTGAACGTTGTGGCAGACTGCTTGTCACGCATGCTGGTCTCTCCAGTATACATGGGCATTGATTTTTCTGCAGTGGCTGCCGACCAAACCTGGGATGCAGACATTTGCGAGCTCCAGTCTGCAGCTACCCGATTACAACTTGAGAGCAGGGTGGTATAAGAAGGATGCCCCCCCTTGCTCTGCGAGATCTCCACTGGCCGCACCCACCCTGTGGTTGGGAGCTCCTGGCGCCGCCGTGTTTTCAAACCCGTCCACTCCCTTTCACATCCCGGCATGCGAGCCTCAGTTAAACTAGTGGGGTCCAAATTTGTTTGGCCTCACTTATGCAGGGATGTGAAAGAATGGACTGCAGCGTGCGTTGTGTGCCAACGGGCTAAGGTGCACAAGCACACCAAAGCCCCCCTCGAGCCTTTTCAAACCAGAAGGCTCGACCACGTACACATGGACCTAGTGGGTCCCCTTCCGCCGTCGCAGGGGTTCACACACCTTTTAACAGTCGTGGACCACACTATGCATTAGCCAGAGGTGGTTCCGCTGAGTTTCACCATGTCGGCCGAGGTAGCCCGCGTGTTTTTGTCATCTTGGGTGGCACGGTTCAGATCCCTGTCGTACATCACTTCCAACAGGGGTCTGCAGTTTGCTTTGGAACTTTGGTCTGCGATGGCCGACAGCCTGGGGGTCAAAATACACCGCACCACCACGTACAACCCACAGGCTAATGGTTTGTGCTAGCATTTTCACAGGTCGCTTAAAGCAGCACTCAGAGCCTCGTTAACGGATGCAAATTGGATCGACCACCTGCCTGAGGTCCTATTGGGTTGCACTCCGCACCTAAGGAAGACTTGGCAGCTTCCCCGGCAGAACTCGTTTCTTCTCAGCCGTTGCAGATCATGGGGGAATTTTTGTCAGAGAGCCCCGCGCCCGGTACCAATCTACCCATGCACTTTTTTTCCCAGTACAGGGGCTGCCAGTATTCTGGGCCCGACGCACCATTGTTTTCCCCGCACTTTTGTTCCAAAGTGCTTAGAGAACGGCAAATTCATTTTGGTCAGGCACGACGCCCACAGAACCCCACTGCGCCTGCCGTACAATGGCCCATTCAAAGTGCTGAAAACTGGGGAGAAACATTTTTCATTTTTGACTTGGGGGGGGGGGCGTAAAGAAACCATCTGCATAGACAGGCTGAAGCCTGCTTATGTGTTGGCAGATGAGTAGGTGGTGTTGGCTTAAGCTCCCTGGCGCGGGCGCCCTCCTATAGTGGGTCCTTAGGTTAGTGTTCCCCCAACAGAGGACTGTTTTCAGGAAACAAACTTTTTCCCCTCCCCACCCTTTCCTCCTCCAGAGACCAAGCCTTTCTCCTGCCTGCCTTGACAGGAAGGCGCTTTGACCAGCCCACGTTACAGCTGCTACGGACGCTTGCTCAGGCCCAAAGGTCCGGAGGGTTAGGACCCCTTCTGGGTGTTCGGGGGGGGGGGGGAGCTGTGTGGTGACACAAAGGAGATGACACTCCATCCAGTACTTTGGGGTGTTGGGGTTGCTAGCCAGGGTAGCCAGAGCACCGGGGGGTATGTAGTAAATAAAGATGTGCCTTTCTTCCCCACTGTGCCAGGCTCACACCTGAGGACACAGGGGCGTGAATGTGTTATTGTGTATGTTGATGTGTGTTCACATTTGGTAACAGGTATGTAAATGTGTTTACCCTGACTGCCATAGGTGGGGAGAAAATGTATAAAGCAGATCGCTTTGGCACTCAGTTAGTCTGTTCGGCTGGTTGGAGGAAATAAGGTTGTGTGTTGTCAGCTCGTGTCTCGTCTGATTCCTTTTCTCCACAGTGTTTCTTTTTTCCATTGATGAAGAGTAGGAAAGGGAAGGGAAAAAACCATTCATAATAGTAATTTACTCAGGCATACTTAAATTATATGATCAGAGGTGGGTATAGTAGCCAGAAATTCTCCTCATGTAAAAGCAGTACTATGAAATTAATAATTAAAAGTAGACAACCAAAAATTTCTAGTTGAGTTAAGGGTACAAAGAGCACCTACTTAAAAACTTGAGTAATGACTTCAGTCTTGAAGGTTTGAGGTTTTTCTCCAAAATTTATAACAATTTTCTTATAGTTTTCTACTTTTCTCTTTAAATTTATCTAAATTTGCAACACTTTTCCTCAAATTTGTAATTTTCTCTTGTAAAATTATGACTTTTCTTGTACATTTGAGACTATTATAAATTTGTGGATTATTTTATGGCCGATGTTTATTTTTTTAATCCAATCCAACTTTATTTATGAAGCTCTTTAAAAACGACAGTTGATACAAAGTGCTGTACATCAATGATAAATAAAATATAAAAACAATAAAATACAGCTAAAGTACAAAACAGCACAAACAAAACAATAGTCATACAATAGAGACAATAAGAACAAATAAAATTAATGTCTCAAACTGGGTCAAAAGCCAGAGAATAAAAATGGGTTTTAAGAGGAGTTTTAAAACTGGACAGTGAAGAGGCCTGTCTGATGGACAAAGGCAGATTGTCCAAATCTGCCAAATCTAACGACCTCCTCATTGCATCTGATAATGGACTAGTTTCTGTACTTGTCCTTTTAGACCTTAGTGCAGCTTTTGATACTATCGATCATAATATTCTACTTGATAGATTAGAACACTATGTTGGACTTAATGGAACTTTGTTGCAGTGGTTTAGATCTTATTTATCTGATAGGTTCCAGTTTGTTCATGTAAATAATGAGTTTTCTTTCAACTCAAAGCTTAGTCATGGAGTTCCACAGGGATCTGTGCTAGGCCCTACTCTTTTTAGTTTATATATGCTTCCGTTAGGCAACATTATTAGAAAGCACTGTATACATTTTCATTGTTATGCAGATGACACACAATTATACCTGTCAATGAAGCCAGATGATAGTAATCAATTAGCCAAGTTAGAAGCCTGTCTTAAGGAAATCAAAGCTTGGATGACTTGTAATTTCCTGCTATTAAATTCAGATAAGACTGAAGTCATTCTTGTTGGTCCAAAAAACCTTAGAAATTCCTTTCCAAATCAAACTTTCAGTTTGGATGCAGTTACTCTTTCTCTTAATAGCTCTGTGAGGAACCTTGGAGTTATTTTTGATCAGGATTTGTCCTTCAATTCACATATTAAATTTGTTTCTAAGACTGCCTTCTATCATTTGCGTAATATTGCCAAGATTAGGAGCATCTTGTCTCAGAGTGATGCTGAGAAACTGATCCACGCTTTTGTTAGCTCGAGATTAGATTATTGTAATTCTTTATTATCAGGTTGTCCTAAAACATCTTTAAAAAGTCTTCAGCTGATCCAAAATGCTGCAGCAAGAGTTTTAACAGGTACTAGAAAGAGAGATCATATCTCTCCGGTTCTGGCCTCCCTTCATTGGCTTCCCATAGAGTTTAGAATTAAGTTTAAAATCCTTCTTCTTACTTACAAAGCTCTAAACAATCAGGCTCCTCTTTATTTAAAAGATCTGATACTACCGTATTATCCTAACAGAGCACTACGCTCCCAAAATGCAGGACTACTTGTAATACCTAGAATCTCCAAAAGTACAATGGGAGGCAGAGCCTTCAGTTATCTAGCTCCTCTCCTGTGGAATCAGCTGCCAATCTGGATTCGGGAGTCAGACTCGATCTCTGTTTTTAAGATTAGGGTTAAAACCTACCTTTTTGATATAGCCTACAATTAGGGAGGGATCATGTGTTTCTGAACCCTCCCTTAGTTATGCTGCTAATAGGTTTAGTCAGCCGGGGGACCTCCAGTAATGCACTGGGCCTCACTCCTTTCCTCACTCTCTATGAAATATTTTTTTTTGCTGGTCATTAACATTTGTTTGTTCTCTCCCATAGATTGAGTCCCCATCGTGCTGTTTGCTCTCTACATGTCTGTTCTTTTCATCTTCTCTGTCCCCTCACCCCCCAGCCAGTCGCAGCAGATGACTGCCCCTCCCTGAGCCTGGTTCTGCTGGAGGTTTCTTCCTGTTAAAAGGGAGTTTTTCCTCTCCACCGTCGCCAAGTGCTTGCTCACAGGGGATCACCTGATTGCTGGGGTCTTTCTGCAACTGTGGGGGTTCCCCCCTACAGTTGATAGTGCTATGAGATGACTGTTGTTGTGAAATGGCGCTATATAAATAAAGTTGAATTGAATTGAATTGAATAGATTAATTATAAAATTACTGTTTTTTTAAATAAATTTGAAACAGAATGTGACAAATTTTTTACTTTTTTCCTCATACAATTTAAACTTTTGACCATAATTTTGTAAAGCCAGAACAGAACAATAACTTTAACTCTGAATTCAAAGAAATATAATTATTAAAATTATATTTAAAGAGCTAAATTAACTTAGATGACCAAATATGCTGTTACTTCTGTTATAATATTTCTACATGTTTATAATTTTTTAGAAATCTCCTTACCAACCAGACAGCAGGAAAAGCCCTTATTTTGAAATCCAAATGTTGGCACGTTTAGTTTCTCTGAAGACTGCTGACAGAAGTCATTGACTTCGTGAATTTCGGTCATCTTAACTTGTCAGGTACATAATAATAAACATAAATTATTAGTTAATATTGTAGTAGCTGGTGAAGTAAATCCTCAGCGATTCATCGGTCACTCTTGCCTTTCCCTGCAATGAAGCCTAACCAGACCTGTTAGCTAAGAGACTCCTCATTGTTGTTCCAGTTACCAGCCAGTTAAAATCACCATAAATTTTATGAACGTGCCGCCGTGTGAAAGCGCCCTGCGCTTGTGGTGCATTTCTTTCATATTTAATTTTTCTTAAATTAATATATCATAGGCGTGGTGGCATACTTCCTTAGGGCGGCGGGCCACCACACAGAAATGTTACCAGAGGAAACCCTGCATTCTTAAACACTGCAATACTTAAGTTTGACTTAGGAAGAACTTAGAAATCTGCATCTGTGTAGTAACTCTGATTTTTATTCACAGCTTTCATACGTCTTACTATGCTTAGATGATCACCTCAGTATCTTCTTAAGTAAATTGAGGTGTCTTTGTGATGTCATTCAACAGATACTCAAATTGAATGGCTGCCATACATGTAGAGATGCTTATTTAGGAAAGCTTGTGTACTGCTCTCTAATTTTTTTTTGAGCAACTTTGGTGGTAGTGAGGGCCGCAATTTTTTTTTTCCTCACTTCCCGAGGGCCAGATTTACATGTAAACCTTGTGTGTGTGTGTGTGTGTGTGTGTGTGTGTGTGTGTGTGTGTGTGTGTGTGTGTGTGTGTGTGTGTTGGGGGTTATTCTTCATAGTCAAAAGTTTCACAATTAAAACTGAAAATGCAAATGAAAATAAAAGCTACTCAGTATTTTACCGTATTAGAATTAAAATTGATAAAATTATATTATGACCTAATTTTTAAAACTCTCTCCATCAAAATGATAAGCAAAGAGAAATTCCTGACGATAATTAACAAAACAGCCAAGAAGAAAAGGAAACATGACAAGGTTTAGCTTGCTCTTGGATTCATTGTGGGTCTGGAGGGGCAGAGAAATAGCTGTGTGTAGGTGGGCTAGGTAATCGTCTGGCTCCCCAAAATGGGGAATTAAAAAAAGTTTAAGAGCCACTGGTATAAATGAACAAAAACATCAGCATGTTAAAATGACCACAGTCTCTGAACTTTTATTGCTGGCATGGGATTGAAACAGTGTCAGTGCTTCAGTCGTGCTCTTTAGAATGAAGCATCAAAAATTTGAATCTTTTTCTGCATAATTAGTAGAAAAGCCTCAGAGCTTCATTGAGGCTTCACCTGCCCATTACTACTGAGGAGCTGTAGCATTTTTTCTTGTTTAAAAGCAGCCTACTTCGTACATTTACTGCTGTTTACAGCCCATTAATGTGTCTCAGCATGCAACACATACCTTACAACATGTACTCCGGTGCACACTGCTCTCTCTATATCTCTGTGGCTCCCTTGCTGTCTCGCTCAACCACTCGCACAGAGAGGCACCTAGGCTTCAATTAGAGCTCCCTCTACTGGCAGAAATTGCATTTAGAAATGCAGTTCCAAATACGGTCAAACGTAATATAAATAAACTGATTTTTGGAAATGGACTGGTGGGCCGCAGTGAATGAGGGCAGGGGCCACATGTGGCCCGCAGGCCGCCAGTTGCCCACCCCTGCTCTAGAAAGTCACCCATTCTGTAAGTATTTGCAGAAATGAAAGAATGTGTGAGAAAAAGATTCTAGCAAAGCCGGGTGTATCTGGACTCTCCGGCTGTGCTGCGGGGCACCTGTTCGAAATGCTAAATGTGCTAGGTTGTAGCACAGCACTGCCATTGTACTTCTGTGAAAATAAACTGCAAGTATGATGGGGTGTGTTACGTATGTGTACTCAAGGACAGACGAAATAAGACCATTAGACAGTTTAAGATTAGAAGTGAAGCTGAGGGATAGGAATCATTGTCTAAATGTGCAACCATTAAAGCCTGATATACCTGGGAGATGAGATTAGACTGTAGCCCAAAGCTGTGCTTCCCAGGGATGCTACTGAGCCCGAGGCTTTTGGAGATCTCTGGCCAGCTGATGTTGTGCCTCAGGAACACCTTCCTCACAATCAGCTGGTCCTCATTGCCTGTAAACAACTTAAACAGATGACAAAAAGAGCGCTGTTGCTTTGAAGAGTGAACTGATTTGGATTTAAGCACTGCATCATCATTTCCATGGTGTTTTGTGTTAGTATTTCACATTGGAGTGGCTGTTAGGAGCAGGTGGCCGACCAATCCAGGCGCCTGCCAATATATAATCGACCAAAGGGCCCCCTCAGTGGGGCTTCATTGATTTGGCACAAGAGAACGCTGGCCGACTCATCACAGCACAAAATCATCTACTTCTCTTTGATGTATTTTTATAGGTATGCAGAGATGTTGCTGCTCTAGTTCTAACATATGTGAAGCTCTATACTGACCGTTGATTACCCCTGCGTCCAAACTGGAGCGTGACTCCACCCCCCAGTTCCCCAAAGAGTCATAAGAAACAACCCATTCTCTTTAAAGTATAACGACAAGTGATGAAAGTCCACTTACACGCCAAAGTGCTCATTGCTGCCAGGTTATGGAGCAGCCCATTGGTAAAGGTTTCTCAGTCCCCATCCCCCCGCCTCATCAACCCTTTCACAGTATGGGCCCCGCCCTGACACCTGCTCCCACTGTGCTTATTTTGCTCATGATTGAGATGTCATTTTATTTTATTTTCCACTATCATGGCAATAGTTGTTGTCAATTAATGTAAATCCTTTAAAGAATGGGGTATTTTTCTGTGAATATGGCTCGCAGCGTTGTTGGAAAAAAAATATTTATATAAATAAAACCTGATTACAGCTTTGATAACAGTTTGGATAAAGACAAAAACGATATACAGTCATTTCTGAGATTATTGGGATCAGTGCCATTTGGATACTAAGTAGGATCTGTTGATTGTGGCAGATTATTTCTCGGCAGAACTCCTGTTGCAGTCATTGGACCATCTGTCCCACCTCAGCCAATGTCACTGCGATGTCACTCCACTGGTGTTGCAAAATGTATGAAAACCTGCCCTGTGCATTTCCTCTGGTTAGGGACAAATTGAGTGTATATTTTTCTTTAGTGAGAAATGACTCAAAATATGTCCCTAATGGGCTTAAAAGCCTACATCTAGAAAAAGCTGATGCTTCCAGGGTAAGTGTACACTAAAAGTATAAAAACAGAAGTAAAAAAGCATGCCCTTCCTTTAATCATGCCGTCACTGTGTCTTATGCAAGTGATGAGTATGGTGAGCATCGGAGCCTTCATCACAGGGTTGTTTGTTTCATATCACATTGTATTAATTTGCTGCTCCCACCAGCTGGAAATAACCTTAATACACGGAGGCAAAGACGCCATGCTAGCTTCCTGGAGTGCTTAAGTATGCCAGGGCATCTTGCATGCATCCCATAGCTGGAAGTGAGCTCTTTGATGTGATTGCTTCTGAGAAACGTCATCATTTATTGATGCTTCCATTAAAGTAACATAGACGTCTGAGTTGAGTTTGGAGAGGAGGATGGGGGCACACTGGTGGTACAGGAGCTGATGAGATAACTACACGCAACACGCAGAAAACACCCTCCCACCCTACAGGCCTCAGCTTCAAATCTCTGTTCCTATCCGAGATGAAATGGTTTCAACCATTTTTTGTTATATTGCTGGAAGCAGCCTACCTAGCTAGCATGCAAAGAATGATCCAAAACATGATCCCCACTCCAGAGGTGGGTAATACCTAGTTACATTTGCTCAAGTACATGTACTCAAGTACTTTTTACTCTTACTTGAGTACAGTTATGAAGACAAAAAAACCTCCTACTTTTACTCAAGTGCGTTTGTTTGTACTCTTTGAGATCATTTTGAGATTGCTGAATTAAAAATGTTCGTGTTTATAATGTCTCTGGTAAGTTCTTCTTACCAGAAATGACTGCATCTTTAGCCATTTCTGTGAATTTATCATTTTTATTTCATTGATAACAGTTTTGAAATATTTGTTCTTCTGTTATGGCTTGTTACCCCTCCAGAGGGAATTAGGCAGTGGTGCAGTCCCTGTCACCTTCGAGTACACCTCTGTTACTAGCCGAGAGCTAGTGAGGAATTCCTCTTTGGCTTGGTGGTAGAGGTTTTCAGACCATGGTGCCATGGGTTCGAGACTCGGCTTGGGATACTTGTAGGTGTTAAGTCTACCTTGCATAAGTGCGGAAAAGACTTTAAGGTGCTAGTCTTCCTTGCCTGTGGCGTGAAAAATGACTTAGGTCTGTCCATCTTGACTGAGGGTCAAAACGGACTTTGTGATTCGTGATCCCAGGATTAGTAGGCAATTCTGGCCTTGGCCCAGTAAGGGGGTCGTAACATGGCTCGGCTCTAAAGGTATCAAAAAAGGGTAAATTTTATTAGAAAAAAATTTACAAATTTAACTAGTAAAACGTTGTTAATTTAAATGGTGAAGAAAGTCACAGTTCAACCATAAAAAAGCCCCAAATAGAGAAAGCATATGATAGGGTGCCAAGAGAGGAAGTGTGGTACTGTATGTGGAAGCCAGGAGTAGCAGAGAAGTATGTGAGTGGGGCAGGACACGTATGAGGATAGTGAGATGGTGGTGAGGTGTACAGATGGATTCAAGATGAGAGTGGGATTACATCAGGGATTGACTCTGAGCCCCTTCTTGTTTGTCATGGTGATGGACACGCAGATGGATGAGATCAGGCAGGACTCTCCGTGGACCATGAGGTTGGCAGATGACATTGTGATCTGTAGTGAGAGTAGGGAGCAGGTGGAAGGGAACCTGGACAGGTGGAGGTATGCTCTGGAGAGAAAAGGAACGAAGGTCAGTACAATAGAATACATTTGTGTGAATGAGAGGGAGACAGGTGTAACAGTGAAGATGCAAGGAGAAGAGATAGCGAAGGAAGATGAGTTTAAATACCTGAGGTCAACCATCCAAAACAATGGACAATGTACAAGAGAGGTGAAGAAGAGAGTTCAGGCAGGGTGGAGATGAGTGTCAGGGGTGATTTGTGACAGAAGGATAGCAAGTTAGGTTAATTGGCATCAAAACTGGGGATTCTAAATTGTCCTTAGGTATGGCTGTGAGAGTGAATGGTTGTCTGTCTCTCTGTGTTGGCCCTGTGATGGACTGGCGATCTGTCCAGGGTGTACCCTGCCTCTCGCCCAAAGATGCTGGGATAGGCTCCAGCCCCCCCGCCACCCGAAAAGAATTAAGCAGAAGAAGATGGATGGATAGATGGATGGATAGCAGCTAGAATGAAAGGGAAAATATACAAAACAGTAGTGAGACCTGCTATGATGTATGGTTTGGAGATTGGAAATGATGGCAGTGACAAGAAGACAGGAGGCAGCGCTGGAGGTGGCAGAGTTGAAGATGCTAAGATTCTCATTGGGAGTGACTAGGAGGGACAGCATTAGAAATAAGTATATCAGAGGGACAGCTCAGGCTGAGCGGAGACAAAGTAAGAGAGGCAAGGCTGAGATGGTTTGGACATGTGTAGAAGAGTAATAGTTGATATATTGGACAAAGGGTGTTGAAGATGGAGCTGCCAGGTAGGAGGAAAGGAGGTAGACCACAGAGAAGATTCATGGAATTAGTGAAGGAGGACATGGAGAGGGTTGGTGTGATAGAGGAACATGTAAGGGATAGGGTGAGATGGAGGCAGATGATCCAATGTGGCGACCCCTAAAGGGAGCAGCCGAAAGAAGAAGAAATATGAGTAAGACGATAAAAGAATGTAATCTATTTTGAAATGTGTGCATTATGCTTCTGTGGCTAAGGTGTTGTATGTATGTAATTTTTCATTTTTTTTAAAAATATAATACACTACATTATTTTTCTACATTTTCTACTGTCCTTTTCACTTAACGTACAGTATCCTTATATTATTCTTCTCTGTGGAAAATTTGTAACAGTTTGTAAATTGTTAATAGTGAATGTGATTAATGATGATCCATGCTTTCTCACTGTTTCTCACAAGGTTGTATCTCTGCAAGGAGACGGTCACGTCTAGGGAGGGTTGCACAGGCAGGGTTGGCTCACATGGCATGCTCATAAAAGGGTCACACATCAACTACTTTGCAGTCCATGGGTCTTTTGTGATTGGAAAGTAACACTGAAATTCTCTAATGATGAGGGGGTTTTTGTTCATTTTGGCTAGCTAGCTAGCAGGTTTGATTTTCTAGCATCACTGAGCTAGTTATGTGTCAAGACTGCACAGGCACGATAGGCGAGAAGTCAGGCAGGAAGACAGTATCTGGTAAATTTTCAAAATAAAACAGTTCATTCATCAATATAGGGCAGGGATCATCAACCCACAGCCCACTGACTGCATGCGGCCCTTCAGCCCCCATGGTCCTGGCTCCCTGCAGTTATATCTCAAAACACATGAAAATTAATGAAGTTCATTTTAATTATTTTATGTTTCAAATTATTGTTTATTGGATACATTTCTCAATGGAAATACATACTTTCATGAATATAAAATATATGTTTTTAAAATTATTTATTATGTTGTCAGCCATGCGTCACATCTGACAATGGCTCACACACAGAGAGCATCTGCCTCTCTGTGCAGCGCATGTGAAGGGCAGAGAGCAGCAGCTTTCTGCTTCTCCTCCCCACCCTCGGTAAGACATGAACAGGTCCCGACAAAGTAAAATCACAGAGGAAATTGGAGAGTTTAATTCTGTGTGGACAGATTCATTTGTGTTCATGTGTTTGTTATGTGGAGAGAATTTCTCCACAAGAACACAAACAAGGAGAAAAACAGCCGCCCATTAGTTTCTACAGGTCCATAAAAAGTCTTAAAGGTGATTATTTAAAATCAGTGCCTTAATTGTCCTTAAAAATGAGAAACAATCCTTGAATTCTGCTCAATAACCTTAAAATTAGTCGATTGCTGGATTCACCAGACATGACTGAAGTCTGAATTAGTGTGACTGTGAATTTATTTCACCATCACAACTCAATACTTCCTGAGTTATGAAAAAATAAGTCCTTTATAGCAATTCCATTTTAAGAATGGTTGTGTCTGTTATGTGCTTTTATTGTGAAAAACCATCAACGGGCTATACTCGTCTGAAATCAACAACCTACCGCCGAGAGTTTTCACTCACAATTTGTAAATAAAAAAAAAAAAGAGAGGAGAGAAGATTGTCTGTCAGTGATGTAGAGGTGAGCCTTTTATTTTAAGGATGTTTTTAACTTTTTGTCTGCAAGACAACTGCTAGCTTTTTTCCTATGGGGTTTTGGACAGTGATTTATAAATGCAGACTATCAATGCCACACTTTTTTTTTTTTTTAATTTTAACCAACATTTAGCTCAGCGGAAGAAAGTATTTTTAAACTTTTTTTTCACTCTGCTGTAATTATTTCTAATTGGCTTAATTTGCACCAAATGATTTTAAAGTTATATTATTTAGAAAGTTATTTAGAATTCTTTTTGTTTTATTCCAAAATAAATAAAGAAGAATATCAGACAACCAATCCACTAGTTGTCAAACTGAGAGTCTGGAGAACAGGTGAAGAACACAGATTTATATTATATTAATACATTTGAATAAAGAGCATTATGAGGAAACATAAAAAAGGATGAAAAGTAGCTTCTTCTAAATAAAACTTTGGTCTCTAATTTATTAAAATATCAGCAACTAAAGCTGTGTGATCACTGTTGAAAGTAGGAGATGGATGATATTTTTCAGATTTAAACAATTTATGGTTGTGCTGATAATTAAAAAAGCAATACAAAAAATTATGGTCAGATATAATTTCAGATATAGCCTTTTCAGCACCAAACAATTTGTAAGATAAAAAAAACCTTTATAA
This sequence comes from Pholidichthys leucotaenia, assembly GCA_020510985.1. Lineage (NCBI taxonomy): Eukaryota > Metazoa > Chordata > Actinopteri > Cichliformes > Pholidichthyidae > Pholidichthys > Pholidichthys leucotaenia. Next base: position 65,659,909 of record CM035840.1, read on the forward strand.
GCAGCATAATCTTTATTTTAAAAGTCAAATTGCTGTTGTGGTCCTCAGCCACCTCTATTTTAGTTGAAGATGCGCACAATGGCTCTTCGGTTGGCAAAGGTTGCAGAAGATTTTTTTTTTTTTCTGCAGCTCTCTGCAACATGGTGCCAAGGTTGCCATCTGGTGGTTGGGGACCACTGGTTTAAAGGACATTTTTAGGTTTTGTGTTTAATTATTATCTCCTCCAAGGGAGGATGGAGGTAATGTTTTTAGTGGCGTTGGTAGGTTTGTCTGTTAGCAACATAACTCAAAAAGTTATGAACGGATTTTGATAACATTTTCAGGAAAAGTGTGTAATGGCACGGGGATGATTAGATTTTGGTGGCGATTCGGATCACGATCTGGATGCAGGAATTTTTTGAATATTTTTTTATTTATTAATCTGGCGCTTTTCATGTACTGCCCCTTTAAGATGTGTCCACTCAGTTACATGCATGGCCACACCATAGGGCCACGCGCCTCGGCAATCCGGAAGCCAAACACTGCAGAAAAAGTATTGGAGGGTGTGCCCACCAAACTCGTTTTTCCTGCTGTGGGCGACTATTTTCTATTCATTCTTTGTGTAGTCCAGCGTTTACAGCGCTGAGTGCCCTCGGCACTGAAATGCTTTGAGCGGTGGACACTTTTTGTTGCGGTGCTCAGGGCTGAAAAAAGTTCAACTTGTCAGACTACTAAGCAGCCAGTGAGAATTAAGGAAGGACGGGACATAGGACGCCAGTACAGAAGACGAGAACGGGAGGTGACGGTGGAGGCTGAACTTTGCTGCATCAAACAATGTGAATTTGTAGTTGATAACTGCAAAAAAATGGTATGATACGGCACTGTTGTGTAATATTGCTTAATAACTATGAACCTTGTCAGTAAACTGTAATGGAGAAGACAGGAGGAAGAAAAATGAAAACCAACCTAAAAGATTCAATAAACCATGATGTTGATTTAAGGTGGAACTGCCCAGCCCCATTGTATGGTCAATACAATTATGACAGTCTTGTTATCATTATTATTGTTATTATTGTTATTATGTAGTCATATACTGTAGTCATATTGTTTTTGCTGTCGTTTCTCTGTCTGTTAATAGTAATAATAATAATAATAATAATAATAGATTGCATTGTATATAGCGCCTTTCATTCAAAATTTTCAGGAAAGGTGTGTAATAGAGCACTGAACACATGATTAGATTTTGATGATGATCGCAAAATGCATACCCCCGCCAAGGCTCTTATCTTCTTACAGAGTGTTGGCTACAATACTCCAAAACTACCGGATGGATGTGGATGAAATTTTCACCAGAGGTGGCCCTTGGCCCAAAAATGAACTCATTAGATGTTTGAGGTGATCCGTGAGTGCATACCTCCGCCAAGGCCCTATCTCGCAATGTACAGATGGATGGCGATATGGACAGACAAACGGATGGAGGGGAGGACAAAGATAGGGAGGGATGGAACCTTGGTGGAGGTATGCACTCTTTGAGTGTCCTCAAAGTGTTGTGTTTTAAATATGCTGGTTTTTTTTTTCTCATTCTAGGGTCTTCCAGGGAAGTGAAAGCTCCTGCTGAGGTTGCACAGCAAATGATCCAAAAGCTTAGAGGGAAGAATGAGTTTACTGTGCTGGCGACGATTAAACAGGATCATCTCAACTCTGGGGTCATCCTTTCCATCCACTACGCTGAGCACAGGTATTATAAATTAATATTTTATCCTAACATACTAAAATGGGTTAACAATGCACAGATAAAAGGCTGAGCTTTAGCCTAGAACGTTTATTTAAAAAGCCAGGTGTTACAGGAACGTGTATGGATGGCACACCTTTTCCCTTTTGTGACTTTTGTGTGTTGTTGGAACCTTAATCCTAACACCCTGAAACTTAACCATCATAAAGCACAGAAATAAAACACCAGCTGAGAGTAGACTGTTGGGTTGTTGACAAAAAGACACAAGGGAGAATCAAGCTATCATCTCCTGCTCAAAAGCATGGCTTTTATGTCTTCCATCCTCCCCAGCGTACGTCCTTACAAGCACTTTAGTGCTTTTGAACAGTAAAAAGCAGTAATGTCACAGGTGATGTTGCTATGCTACACAGTATTAAAAAGGGTAGTTTTTTATGTGAATGCAGGTAAAAGGGCTCAAAATGCCTGTTTGCATGAAAAGTGAAAGTACCTTAAAAGCGGGACTCTATTTATCCAACACACTGAATCAAATCTACATTGCGTACACTTGAGATTGCTTGAATGTGCATCAGTCCACCATCAGCCAGTTGAGTCGATTCAGAGAGACCGGCAGCACTATGAATCGTCCACATGCCTGACGACCACATGTGACCACGCCCGCACAGGACCGGCACATGCGGCTCCAGGTTGCTCTGCAGGAGGAATGGGACAACGTTCCACAGGCCACTATTGACAATCTTATGAACTTTATGCACCAGAGATATACCGCTTTACGAGATGCCAGTGGTGGACACACTTGGTACTGAGTGCTGTGAACTCTGCCCACTGACCCCTGGTGTGTTTAGGCTGTGATAACTCATGAATTGTGTACAGTAAATTGTTAGTCAAGTTTCTGTTGCTTGAATATTAAGGCAAGACTAAAATAATAATTGTTTGGTTGAAATATTTCCCAAATGATAAAAAAAAAATCCATCCGTCCGTGCATCTTCTACCGCTTTTCCGGAGGTCTGGGTCGCAGAGGTAGCAGCTGAAGCAGAGAAGCCCAGACTTCCCTCTCCCCGGCCACCTGCTCCAGGTCTTCAGGCCAGCTGGGAGACATAGTCTCTCCAGCGTGTCCTGGGTCTGCCCCGGGGTCTCCTCCCAGTGGGACATGCCCGAAACACCTCATGTGGGAGGCGTCCAGGAAGCATCCTGATCAGATGCCCAAAGCACCTGAACTGGCTCCTTTCGACATGGAGGAGCAGAGGTTCTACTCTGAGCCTCTCCCGGATGACTGAGCTCCTCACCCTGTCTCTAAGGGTGAGTCCAGCAATCCTACAGAGAAAACTTATTTCAGCCGCTTGTATCTGCAGTATCATCCTTTTGGTAATTACCCACAGCTCATGACCATAGGTGAGGGTAGGAACAAAGATTGACCAGTAAATCGACAGCTTTGCTTTAGAGCTCAGCTCCCTCTTCACCATAACAGACCAGTACAACATCCACATCACTGCAGATGCTGCTCCGATCCGTCTGTCAATCTCTCGCTCCATTCTTCCCTCACTTGGGAATGAGACCCTGATATACTTACTGTAAACTCCTCCACTTGGGGCAGGAGCCTGTCCCCAACCCAGAGAGGACACTCCACCCTTTTCTGGCTGAGGACCATGGACTCAGACTTGGAGGTGCTGATTTTCATCCCAGCTGCTTCACGCTCAGCAGCAAACCATCCCAGCAAGAACTGTAGGTCATTGGTCGATGAAGCCAACAGGACAACATCATCTGCAAACAGCAGAGATGAGACCCTGTGGTCACCGAACACGACACCCTCCGTTTCTTGGCTGCACATAGATATCCTGTCCATAAAAATTATGAACAGGATCGGTGACAAAGGGCAGCCCTGGCAGAGTCCAACTCTCACTGGAAACGAGTTTGACTGGGTGTTGGCAATACAAACCAAACTCTTGCAACAGTCGTATAGGGACCAGATAGCTCGTAGCAATGATAAAATAATCATTTTTGAAAAATTATGTGCGTTTATATTTTTGTTCAGTGTAGTTTGGCGTGTCCTTGTGTTGGAATTCAACAGATACTCAAACTGAATGGTTGTCACACATACACAGCAGAGATGCTAATTTCAGAAAGATTTTGGAGTGGTCTCTCATTTTCCCCCCAGAGCTGTATATACAGTAGTAGCATGTGGTGGGGTATCAATCAGAGCCATAAATAGAAGTGGGAATTTTCAGTGGTTCATTATTCGATTCCGTCACGATTCACATATTAACAAAAAAAAAAAAGGAAAAACAATTCATGATGCATCTTCTGTTTTTACATTTTTTCTATGTAATGCCTTTTTTAGATTTCAGCATTTATTTTTGTAATTTATGAAAGAAAAACAACTGAATTGCTGTGTGGATCAAGTTATGAATACATTTTCTTTGCTTTACTACATGACTACTTTTTTTAGGAGACAGGAACTCGGCAAGGGCCGGCCCTGCTCCTGACCCCTTTTCCTGCCACATCCCCCGACGCATTCGCCTAACAGCCCAAGTCCTGACACAGCACACAGCAATTAAGACACGGTCAAAACATCCATCCATCCATCTTCTTCCGCTTAATCCTTTTCACAGTCAAAACATGTTGAGAACCATACAGAGATGAACATGCACAGAACTGATACAAAGCAGAGTGGATGCCACCAACTTGCCTTTGTTGTTCAGTAATCGTGGAGAGGACTGAGAGGACCGGAGCTGCGTGAGCAGCACCAGGGAGACTCGGCCTCGGGCTGGACGACGGTGTGGAGCCACCCTCCAGCCGTGGACAGGCTGAGCTGCCAGCCCTGTGTGTTTGCCTCTCCACTGTGTCTGCGGCACCTCGATGTGCGCGCGGCCACACACGATATACAACTGTTCCAGCCGCTCCTCTCCACAACCACAGTGGCACCAACCTTCTCATTTTTAGACATTATACGTCATAACTGCAAGAGCACATGGGGAGAAGCCAGCAGGGACTCGTACTCCCGTTGGCCGTCTGTGAATGCCCACATCCTGGCAAAGAACAAATTGTCCTTTGATTTCTATGTGGATGCTGTGTGTAGGAAAGCACACCACCAATGCACTTTCTTTGCAGACTTCGTAGTTTGAATGTAGACAGCACTTATATGAAAATGTTTTATTGAATCTGTTCTTACTTTTTCTTTTATCCGCTGGTATGGCTCCCTGTCACGAAAGAATAAGACCGGAATGCACAGTATTGTTAAAGTGTGCAATGAGGTTGTAGGCTCTCATCTCAATGATCTTCCCCTCCTATGCAGGGCCAGGGCTCTGTGCAAAACACACAAAATACAGTCATGTGAAAAAATTAGGACACCCTGTATAAGCCTGTGTGTTTTTTGACATATTTGGACATATGGATATTTAATATCAATGTTAAAAATACTGTGAGATTCATGTAATACAACTAAATAATTAAAAATGAATTAAAGACTTTTTTCAAATGTTCTGTAAAATGTAATTCTAAATAAATAGTGAGGAATAAATTAGGACACCCCCCCCATCTTTGTTAGGACACCCCCACATTCTTTCCCACTTAAAATGGCTAAAATAAATGTTAAAAAATGCAAATAAAAAAAACAAGGTTAGACATACAGTAGATATGTGAACATTTCTTAATAAAGAACTGAATGTTTAATGGGGTGTCCTAATTTTTTCACCTGACTGTATGTAAAGACTTGAGCTGCCCCATGTATAGAGTTCACACTGCTTCTGTCTGGTCGCAGGTGCATTTTGCCACAATGCAGAGCCAACAGATTCAAGAACCCTTTCATCCACACTGCCATTCAGGTTTTAAATGATTGACTGTAACGTAACTCTGATGTATGTATTTTTATTTTAAGTGTGGTATAACTGTACTGTCTTCACTGTTGGCTGCGCAGCTATTTGGCCCTCTGGGATAATAAAGATTATCACTCAATCAGTCAAGAGCAGTGGAAGTGGCCTACTCTGCTGCAGTGATGCAGTTAACACACCCGCGACCATGGCCGCGCGACAGCAGTTTTCAGTGTCGTGATGTAACTTTATAGACTTCAGGTCTTTACACAGACAGCAAGATCTCCATCATTAACATTCCGCATCAATGCAGAGGCTCGCATCACGATGCATCTGAGAATCGAGAAATTTTCACACCTCTAATAAATAGGGATACAAAATTAAGATAAGATAAGCCTTTATTAGTCCCACAATGGGGAAATTCCAGGATTGCAACAGCACAGGGATAGCAACACTCAGAGCAACAATCAGAAGGCAAGAAAAAAAACAAGAACAGCTAGTAAACATATGTACATATTACTATAACTATATATATATATATATATACAGTATATATATATATATATAGGCACACAGTGCGGAGCATTATGGTTGGTGAATGTGCAGCAGAAAGTCTAAGCTCTCTCTCCGCGGATGCGGCGGGCCAGCTGGAAGTCTTTGGGCATGATGGTGACCCCCTTTGCGAAGAAGAGACCCACCAGGTAGACCTCGCCAGCCTCCTGCAGAGCCACGACGGCGAAGCTCAGGAAGCGCAGGTTGGTCTTGGAAGTCCTGAGCGATCTCCCTCACCAGGCACTGGATTAATTAATGGATTAATTAATTAATTTTACTTTTGTATACACACTGAGAACATTTGTAAGTAAATAAGTTAATTATTAAGTTCATATTTTGATTCATAATGTGCTGCTTTAAAAGAACTATAGCTCAAAATATCACGAGGATTTCAGTAAAGCCATTCAAAATACAGCCCTAAAACAGAAGACTGAATTAAATACCTATCTCAAGTGTCATTTCAAGTAAGTGTGTATTTGCATTTGATAAGTAGTTAGATGTTTTACACACTAGTCGAATTAACAAAGAAAATCACCCTGTGTGCTAACGTATTATTCACAGTCCATCAACAGTGCAAGCATTGAGTCTGTAATTGTGAATCGAGAACTGATGAGACACTATCTGCAGTTAGCATGCTAATGTCTTCCATTAGTTTGTGGTAGCTGAGCCGTTGGATGATCACAACAGCAATCTGAATTCCACATAATGCGTTGATTGAACAGTTTGTACATTAAAGTCAGCCCTGAGATGAGAGCTCACAGGGATGTTAATGACTTTCCACACTGCTGATTAGTTTTCCCTGCCATTCATATGCAACAAAGCAGTGCTGCATGGCTTCATTTTTGAAATGTGGCAAGGACTGATATAACATCAGAAGTGTTAGCTAGTACATTTGTCAATCCAGGATGGATGTACGTGCACGTCTAAGGAAGAGTAAATCTGTTGGATACGATTTGCAAATAAATCAATTCCATTGTTACACGCGCACGAGTTGTCATTTTTCTTTTGAATAATGCCTCCAACTCTAGCTTATATAAGTCTGTCTTTAAAAGCAGAGGTGACGAGTGTGTATCGGCAGCTCTTTCCATTAGTGTCACTCTGCTGGTTGAGTCTTAGTGATGTGGAGAAGAGGATTCTCCCTGAATACTAATGCTGTGATGTAAAGAGCTGAACCGCAACATGTGGGCCATTGTTGTGTGTTGCTGATGCTGCACTTAACAGTCCTATGTAGTAGCATTATGTTTGACTACTGATGGGATTAAATTCTAAATAATGTTGCAGATGTGGGGAAGTGTGTGTGCTGTTTGAAAACGGGTGATGTGTCTATCCCTCAGCTTCGCGTTCAGAGAAGTTGAGAGTTTGGACAGTTTTGTAATGCATGCAGTTTTCTGCACAGGGAGGAATAAGGATTTTGTTTCAGCAGTGAATTCTAAACATAACAGGAGGCACTGTATAATGGAGGGGATGTAAATTCTCATAGTCACTGTTCTTTCCTGTATGGTTCATACAGAAAGCAGAGCACTTGACATTTTTTCCCCACCCTGCAGGTTCCTGGAGATTGAGAGCAGTGGGCAGCGGAGTGAGGTGCGCCTTCATTTTCGCACCAAAGGACAACAAGACCACACCGAGGTGTTCCCTTATAGCCTGGCTGATGACCAGTGGCACAAGGTCTCTGTGGCCGTCAGTGCTTCTCATGTCATACTTCATGTGGACTGTAACAGGTAAGATGGTAGGGACACATACTGTATTGCATACTCTAGATACAGTAGGTGAATGGTGGTGTCCATGGAGCACATGGTCCCTGGTTTAGATTAAGACTCCTGCATTGGCTTGTTGCCCCATTTTAAACAACAGTTGTATTATTGTACAACAAAATTCATAGGAGAAACACCCTAAATTTGTCTGTCCATTCAGACTGATTCAATTACACACATCAAACCTTCATCAGCAATCCATGATGTGACAGCTTGAATCAGATAGTCCTTGACTGCCTTCCTCCTCATCAGTCTTTATTGCACATTTGGTCATGCTAGGGTTGGATGAGCTGCCTTTACTGTGTATCTGGTACATGGGATTCATGATGTTGATGTGTAAAGGTCCCATGTTGTGCATTTTCAGGGGTTTAATTTCAAGTTGTGATGTCCTCAAGGACATGCATAGAGTTGCAGTCTAAATTAGTCAACCCTACCCCCACTGCATTTTAGTTTTATTTGCAAAATTTAAAAAATTTCAGGTGTTTGCAATAAACAAATTACACAACAACTTTAAATAGTTAAATAAAACTAATATTACAAGGATTTTATCCAAATTCAACACTAAATCCTATTTTCAATCACTACTGCAGTCTCAAAATTCCCCCCCCCCCCCCCCGAATAGAATTCCTCATAAGAGCACACATTTGCAAATCAGATGTGGTCTCAAGCACAACTGGCACAACCAATCAAGGGTTTCATTAGCTAGATCAGATGTGCTTGAGATAGAACATCTCAAATACCTGGACTGTTGACAGTGACATTTGATTGCATGTTAGAAATATGGCTAAGTCAAAGGAATTGTCCAAAAAGTTCAGAGAAGAGATCATTACCTTGCACAAACAAGGAAAAGGATACAAAAAGGTAGCAAAGCCACTGAATGTTCTTAGAAATACAGTTGGAAGCATAGTTCACAAGTTTAAAGTTAAAGGCATAGTGGCTACACTACCTGGACGTGGCAGAACGAAGAAGCTAACAATGTTGAGTGATGCAAAAGACCTGCAGTTAAAGGACTTGGTGGACTTGGTGGCAGCAGGCACTGAGGTTTTGGTTTCCACAGTAAGGCGCACACTAAACACTGAAAGACTCCATGCCTGAAGTCCAGGGCATACAGTGGATATAAAAAGTCGACACACCCCTGTTCAAATGCCAGGTTTTTATGATGTAAAGAATGAGACCAAGATGAATCATTTCAAAACTTTGTCCACCATTAATGTGACCTGCAATCTGTACAACCCAATTGAAAAACAAACTGAAATCTTTTAAGAGGAAAAATTAAAACCTTACAATAACCTGGTTGCATAAATATGCACACCCTTAAACTAATACTTTGTGGCAGCACCTTTGGCTTTTATTACAACACTCAATCTTTTTGAGTAAGAGTCTATCAGCGTGGCACATCTTGATGTGGCAATATTTGCCCACGCTTCTTTGCAAGAATGCTCCAAATCTTCCAGATTGCGATGGCATCTCCTGTGCACAGCCGTCTTCAGATCACCCCACAGATGTTCGATCGGATTCAGGTATGGACTGTGGCTAGGCCATTCCAAAACCTTGATCTTCTTCTGGTGAAGCCATTCTTTTGTTGATTTGGATGTGTGCTTTGGGTCATTGTCGTGCTGAAAGATGAAGTTCCTCTTCATCTTCAGCTTTCTAGCAGAAGCCTGAAGATTTTGTGTCAACACTGACTGGTATTTGGAACTGTTCATAATTCCCTCCACCTTGATTAAGGCCCCAGTTCCAGCTGAAGTAAAACAGCCCAAAGCATGATGCTGCCACCACTATGCTTCACTGTAGGTATGGTGTTCTTTTGTTGATGAGCAGTGTTGTGTTTGTGCCAAATATACCTTTTGGAATTATGGCCAAAAAGTTCAACCTTGGTTTCATCGGACCATAACATATTTTCCCGCATGCGTTTGGGAGATTTCAAATGTGTTTTCTGTAAAATGTAGCTGGGCTTGGATGTTTTTCTTTATAAGATAAGACTTCCATCTTGCCACCCTACCCCATAGCCCAGACATATGAAGAAGACGGGAGATTGTTGTCACATGTACTAAATAGCCAGTACTTGCCAGAAATTCCCGCAGCTCCTTCAATGTTGCTGTTGGCCTCTTGGCAGCCTCCCTGACCAGTTTTCTTTTCATCAATTTTGGAGGAACGTCCAGTTCTTAGTAATGTCACTGTTGTGCCATATTTTCTCCACTTGATGATGACTGTCTTCAGTGTGTTCCATGGTATATTTAATACCTTGGAAATTCTTTTGTACCCTTCTCCTGACTGATGCCTTTGAACAATGATATCCCTCTGATGCTTTGGAAGCTCTCTGCGGACCATGGCTTGTGCTGTAAGATGTGACTACAAAAATGTCAGGAAAAGCCTACTAGAACAGCTGAACTTTATTTGGGGTTAATCAGAGGCACTTTAAATAAGACAAGATAAGATAAGCCTTTATTAGTCCCACAATGGGGAAATTCCAGGATTGCAACAGCACAGGGATAGCAACACTCAGAGCAGCAATCAAGAAGACAAGAAAAACAAGAGCAGCAAATATACATATGTACATATAGATATATAAACACACAGTGCGGAGCATTGTCGCTAGATGGAATAAATATATAAATATATATACACACAGTGCGGAGCATTGTAGCTAGATGGGATAAACAGCATAACCGTCTGCTTAGTTATCCTACATAGTATGAATATGTACCCATAAATATTGTCACCCTCCGTAGCGACCGATATTGTCCTAGTTGTATACTGTAGGGGACCATTGTGTAAGTCTATTGCATCTTTTGCATTCAATACTATTAGGTCGTCATGTTTTTTTGCTATCTCTGTGAGCAGCCCTGCTTAGGTTATACAGTCTGACAGCTGTAGGTAGGAAGGACCTGCGAAACCTCTCAGTTGCGCACCTAGGATGATGTAGTCTGCTGCTAAATGACCTCCTCAGTGCGTTCAGTATGTCCTGTATAGGGTGGGACTCGGACTCCAGCAGAGATGACAGTTTAGCCACCATCCTTCTCTCTCCTATCTCCTCCACTGGGTCAAGGCGCTGCCCCAGGACAGAGCTAGCTTTCTTGATCAGTTTGTTCAGTTTGTTCAGTCTCTTCCTATCGGCTGCTGTAATGCCACTGCCCCAGCAGACCACTCCAAAAGTGATGGCTGATGCCACCACCGTGTCGTAGAATGTCTTCAGCAGCGCCCCTCGTACACCAAAAGACCTGAGTCTCCTCAGTAGGAACAGCCTGCGCTGTCCCTTCTTGTAGAGTGCTTCGGTATTGTGTGACCAGTCTAGTTTATTGTTCAGATGAACACCCAGGTACTTGTAGGATGTCACCATCTCAATGTCTGTTCCCTGTATGTTTACTGGTGCTGTGAGGGGTTGTCCTTGCCTGCGGCAGTCCACCACCAGCTCCTTAGTTTTCCTCGCATTGATCTGGAGGCAGTTCCGATGGCACCAGTCCACGAAGTCCTGGATAAGTCCTCTGTACTCAGCTTCATCTCCGTTGGAGATGAGGCCGATGATCGCAGAGTCGTCAGAGAACTTCTGTAGATGGCAGTGTGTTGTGTTGTGTGAGAAGTCCGCAGTATAAAGGGTGAACAGGAAGGGAGCCAAAACTGTTCCCTGGGGGGGCCCCCGTGCTACCGATGATCGTGTCGGACACACAGTCCCGGGTTCTCACAAACTGTCGCTGGTTAGTGAGGTAGTCCAGGATCCATGATGACAGGTGCTGGTCCACCCCTGCGCACAGCAGCTTGTCCTTCAGGATCATCGGTTGGATGGTGTTGAAAGCACTGGAGAAGTCAAAAAACATGATCCTCACCGCATTCCTGGGCTTCTCCAGGTGGGACAGAGAACGGTGAAGAAGGAAGATCACTGCATCCTCCACCCCGATGCCATGCTGGTAGGCAAACTGGAGTGGATCCATTGCTGGTCCCACCAGAGGGCGGAGGTGAGCAAGGAGCAGTCTCTCCAGGGTCTTCATCATGTGGGATGTCAGGGCCACTGGTCTGTAGCTGTTCAAGTCTTTGGGGTGGTAAGTCTTTGGTACAGGTACCACACAAGATGTTTTCCACAACTGTGGTACCCTCCCCAGCTTCAGACTCAGGTTGAAGATGAGCTCCACAATCCCACACAGCTGGTCTGCACAGGACTTGAGGAGCTTTGCGCTGATGCCGTCCGGTCCCGACGCCTTCCTCGTCTTGATCTTCCTAAGCTCCGTCCTCACCTGGGTCTTAGTGAGGGTCATGTTGGGGGGCTGTGTGATGGGAGTTGGGGGGGTGTTGGTGGAGTGGGGTGTGGGCAGCAGGACTCGATGTCTTTAGAGGCAGCAGTGGTTGTTGTGCAGTCGGGGGGGAGGGCGGTTGGTCAAACCTATTAAAAAACAGGTTCAGATTGTTCGCCCACTCCCTGCCCCCCGTGGCCTCGGGGGAGGTATTCTGGAGCCCAGAGATGGTTTTAAGGTTTCTCCAGACCCCACCGATGTCACTCTGTTGCAGCTTGTCCTCCATCTTCTTCCTGAAGCTGTCCTTGCCTTCTCTGATCTTCCTCCTCAGCTCCCTCTGTATGGACTTCAGCATCTCCCTGTTCCCCGACCTGAAGATCCTCTTCTTCTGTCTCAGAAGTGTTTTTATCTCAGGGTTGATCCAGGGTTTGTTGTTCGAGCAACACCGTATGTTCTTGGTGGGTACGGTGTTGTCCACACAGAAGCTGATGTAGTCCGTGATGGTGTGAGTGAGGCCATCGATGTCCTCACCATGTGGATCGCAGAGCTGCTCCCAGGCAGTGGTTGGTGGCAGGTGGCAGGTGTGTGCTGACTCCTATTTAACATGAGTTTGAATGTAATTGGTTAATTCTGAACACAGCCACATCCCCTGTTATAAAAGGGTGTGCATATTTATGCAACCAGGTTATTGTATGTTTTTTTTTATTTTTCCCCTTAAAAGATTTCAGTTTGTTTTTCAGTTTGGTTGTACAGGTTATAGGTCACATTAATGGTGGAAAAAGTTTTGAAATGATTTATCTTGGTCTCATTTTTTTACACCACAAAAACCTGGTATTTGAACAGAGGTGTGTAGACTTTTTATATCCACTGTACTCCACTACTGACCCAAAAGCACAAGAACAGTTGACTCCAGTTTGCTCAAAACTATGTAAATAAGCCAAAGAGGTGTTGGGATTCTCTTCTGTGGAGTAATTTAACAAAACTGGAACTTTTGGGGCCTATAGAGTAGCAGTATGTCTGGATGAGAAAGAATACAGTGAAAAGAATACCCTACCTACAATGAAGCATGGCAGTGGCTCAGTGATTCTCTGAGGCTGCTTCGCTTCCTCTGACACTGGAAACCTTCAGCGTGTGGATGGGAAGATGGATTCAATCAAGTATTAGGAAATTCTAGGAGAAAATGTCGCCTGTGAGGAAGCTGAAGCTTGGGCATCATTGGACTTTCCAGCAGGACAATGATCCCAAGCATACCTCAGAAGGAGTCTTGGAAGATACGAGAGTCGTCATCACAGTTGCCCATTAAACCCCATTGAAAATCTCCGGTGGGATTTGAAAAAGGTGACTGCAGCACGCAAACCCAAAAATATTAGTGAATTGGGAGCCTTTGCCCATGAGGAATGGGTTAAGATTCCTCAGGAACGCTGCGAGAAGCTGGTGTCTGGCTATGCGTCACATTTGCAGCAGGTCAGAACAGCAAAAGGGTGCTCTACTAAGTGGTACAGATGCTTGTGATGAAGGGGTTGAATAATTTTGAGACTGCAGTAGACATTAAACGTGGCATTTTATGTTGAATTTGGGGAAACTACTTGCCATCAAAGTTGTGTTGAGCTATTTAAATTGTTCTAGTTTGATTTGTTTATTATAAACAGCTGCTAGTTTGTACATTTTGCCAAAAAACCTCATTTGCAGTGGCGGTTGAATAATTTTGATTACATAATATTAGTATGTATAACAGGCAGTTTTGCAACTTTTTTCTGTTATCTTAGGCTTAATAATATAATGATTTAGTCTTTTTTAGTTCTAGTTTTATGCTGAAAGTATCTCCTGTGTTGTTCTTGTTTAGTCTAGGTAAACTTGATCTTTGTTTCATTTTGATTAATATTTCCTTTTGGTTATGATTCTCAGTTTACTGTTTGTTTAGTGTGATTCTTGTTTTATTTTGGCAGTCCTCCCTGTTTAGTCATTGCTCCTGGTTTTCAATTTACTCCTGTTTTTTCAAGTTTTGTTCTATGTTTATTTTTGATGTATAGTTTAATGTGCTTTCCTTAATTAACTCCATGTTTAATAAGGATTTGTTCCATGTGGTTTTATGGTCTCATCTGCCTCCGCGTTTGTGTTTCCCTCCTGGTTGTTTTGTTTTGTCTGTCCAACTCATCTCTGTCTTCTTCTGCCTGACTGTGCTCAGCTGTGACCCATTTCCCTGACTGTCTCTTACCTTTAAATAAGATAAGATAAGCCTTTATTAGTCCCACAATGGGGAAATTCCAGGATTGCAACAGCACAGGGATAGCAACACTCAGAGCAACAATCAGAAGGCAAGAGAAAAAAAATACAAGCGCAGCAAGTATACATACACTAACGTTCAAAAGTTTGGGGTCACTTAGAAATTTCCTTATTTTTGAAAGAAAAGCACTTTTTTTCAATGAAGATAACTTTAAACTAATCAGAAATACACTCTATACATTGCCAATGTGGTAAATGACTATTATACCTGCAAATGTCTGGTTTTTGGTGCAATATCTACATAGGTGTATAGAGGCCCATTTCCAGCAACTATCACTCCAGTGTTCTAATGGTACAATGTGTTTGCTCATTGCCTCAGAAGGCTAATGGATGATTAGAAAACCCTTGTGCAATCATGCTAGGTCTGCAATGCTGTAATTGCTGCAAATGGAGGATTCTTTGACGAAAGCAAAGTTTGAAGGAAAAAATTATTATTTCAAATACAAATCATTATTTCTAACCTTGTCAATGTCTATATTTATTTCTATATTTTCTATTCATTTTACAACTCATGGTGGTAAATAAGTGTGACTTTTCATGGAAAACACAAAATAATTGTCTGGGTGACCCCAAACTTTTGAACGGTAGTGTATGTACATATAAATATATATATATATATATATATATATATATATATATATAGACACACAGTGCGGAGCATTGTAGCTAGATGGGATAGATATATAAATATATAAACACAGTGCGGAGCATTGTAGCTAGATGGAATAAATATGTAAATATATAAGCACACACAGTGTGGAGCATTGTTGCTAGATAGAGTAAATATATAAATATATATATAAACACACACAGTGCAGAGCATTGTAGCTAGATGGAATAAATATGTAAATATATAAACACACACAGTGCAGAGCATTGTAGCTAGATGGAATAAATATGTAAATATATAAGCACACACAGTGTGGAGCATTGTTGCTAGATAGAGTAAATATATAAATATATATATAAACACACACAGTGCAGAGCATTGTAGCTAGATGGAATAAATATGTAAATATATAAACACACACAGTGTGGAGCATTGTTGCTAGATAGAGTAAATATATAAATATATATATAAACACACACAGTGCAGAGCATTGTAGCTAGATGGAATAAATATGTAAATATATAAACACACACAGTGCGGAGCATTGTAGCTAGATGGAATGAAACAGCACAACCGTCTACTTAGTTATCCTACATGGTATGATTATGTACCCATACATATTCTCACCCTCCATAGCGACCGGTATTTTCCTAGTTGTATACTGGAGGAGACCATTGTGTAAGTCTATTGCGTCTTTTGCATTCAATACTATTAGATCGTCACGTCTTTTTGCTATCTCTGCGAGCAGCCCTACTTTGGTTGTACAGTCTGACAGCCGTAGGTAGGAAGGACCTGCGAAATCTCTCGGTTGTGCACCTAGGATGATGTAGTCTGCTGCTAAATGAGCTCCTCAGTGCATTCAAATGTTGTCATGTGTCTCCCCTCTGATGTGGTGTCATTTATGTTGTTTCCCTCCATGATCCCTGGGTCCTCGTCTTCTCCATGGTTTATACAGGTGCATCTCAGTAAATTAGAATGTCATCAAAAAGTTGATTTATTTCAGTAAATCGATTCAAAAAATGAAAATCATAGATTATAGTGGTGTGAAAAAGTGTTTGCCCCCTTTCTGATTTCTCATTTTTTTTGTATGTTTGTCACACTTTAATGTTTCAGATCATCAAACTAATTTAAATATTAGACAAAGATAACACAAGTAAACACAAAATGCAGTTTTTAAATGAAGGTGTTTATTATTAAGGGTAAAAATATCCAAACCTACATGGCCCTGTGTGAAAAAGTGATTGCCCCCCCGTTAAAACATAAATTAACTGTGGTTTATGACATCTTTGGAAAGCTGAGTTCAGTTTCTTTAACCACACCCAGACCTGATTACTCCCACATCTCCACTCCCCATCACCACTCCCCTCCTGGACCCGCTGCAGTTTGCCTACAGAGCCAACAGGTCTGTGGACGACGCAGTCAACCTGGCCCTCCACTCCATCCTGCAGCACCTGGACTCCCCGGGAACCTACGTCAGGATCCTGTTTGTGGACTTCAGCTCCGCATTCAATACCATCCGCCCCGCTCTGCTCCAGGACAAGCTGTCCCTGCTCAATGTGCCTGACTCCCTCTGCAGGTGGATCACCGACTTCCTGACGGACCGGAGGCAGCATGTGCGGCTGGGAAAGACTGTCTCAGACTCTGTTAGCATCAGCACCGGATCACCCCAGGGTTGTGTACTTTCCCCCCCTGCTCTTCTCCCTGTATACCAACTCCTGCACCTCCAGCCACCAGTCTGTCAAGCTGATCAAGTTTGTGGACGACACCACCCTCATCTGGCTCATCTCCAACGGCGACGAGTCCGTCTACAGGAGAGAGGTGGCCCAGCTGGCGTCCTGGTGCAGTTACAACAACCTGCAGCTGAACGCTCTGAAGACAGTGGAGATGATCGTGGACTTCAGAAAAGTCACAGCCCCTCTGCCCCCCCTTACCCTCACAGACTCTCCCATCACCACTGCGGATTCCTTCCGCTTCCTGGGCACCACCATCACCCGGGACCTCAAGTGGGAGCCGACCATCAGCTCCCTCATCAAAAAGGCCCAGCAGAGAATGTTCTTCCTGCAGCAGCTGAGGAAGCTCAAGCTACCCACCAAGATGTTGGTGCAGGTCTACACGGCCATCATCGAGTCCATCCTCACCACCTCCATCACCGTGTGGTACGCAGGAGCCACCGCCAGGGACAGACTAAGACTGCAGCGTGTTGTGTGTGCTGCTGAGAAGGTGATCGGCTGCAAGCTCCCATCCCTCCAGGACCTGTACATCTCCAGGACCCGGAGGCGTGCAGGTCGGATCATAGCCAACCCTTCACACCCTGGACACGCACTGTTTGCCCCCCTCCCCTCAGGCAGAAGACTTCGGTCCATTCAGACTAAAACCTCCCGCTACATGAACAGCTTCTTCCCCTCTGCCATCAGACTGCTGAACACTAAGTGACTTATTAGACTCTCATGCATTACGTACAGCAGCTCAACCGGACTCATGACAATTATCACTGTTTTCTTTTTGCACTACCGACTGCACTATGTGGAACTCCACAATATCTGCTGCTTGTTAATATATTTAAAAATTGCATAGATTAGTATTACTTATTCATATTCTACCTTTTATTGCATGCATAGTTTTTTATTTTTATCTTTAGTGCTACTCCATGTTTAATGTTGCAGCATTGCTCCGAGACAAATTCCTAGTTTGTGTACTACATGAACAATGGCAATAAATCTCTTTCTGATTCTGATTCTGACATCTGTTCTCAATCAAGAAACCACTTAAATAGGACCTGCCTGACAAAGTGAAGTAGACCAAAAGATCCTCAGAAGCTAGACATCATGCTACGATCCAAAGAAATTCAGGAACAAACTAGAAAAGCACTCAGAGAGCGCAGACCTCCGCCAAGTGCCACAGTTCCCCCCCATACAGTGTTTGTGTGTCCGTTTTCAGATTCCTTGACCACGAAAACATATGACTAGCAATTGGATTGACAATGATAGGATTAGTGGTTCAGTAGTTATTCACGAAAATGACATTTTCCGTAATGGCGGCCACAGTTCCGCCCATACAGTGTTTGTGTGTACGTTTTCAGATTCCTTGACCATGAAAACATATGACTAGCAATTGGATTGACAATGATAGGATTAGTGGTTCAGTAGTTATTCACGAAAATGTCATTTTCCGTAATGGCGGCCACCGGATCATCCCCAAAATTTAATCAGTTCTTCCTTGTACCATTTCCAACAACGCCTGAAAGTTTCATCGAAATCCGTCCAAAACTTTTTGAGTTATCTTGCTAACCAACAGACAAACAGACACACAGACAAATCCCGGCAAAAACATAACCTTCTGGCAGAGGTAATGAGAAACAAAGTAATTGAGATCTATCAGTCTTTAAAAGGTTATAAAGCCATTTCTAAAGCTTTGGGACTCCAGCAATCCACAGTGAGAGCCATTATCCACAAATGGCGGAAACATGGAACAGTGGTGAACCTTCCCAGGAGTGGTCGGCCGACCAAAATTACCCCAAGAGCGCAGCGACGACTCATCCAAGAAGTCACAAAAGACCCCACAACAACATCCAAAGAACTGCAGGCCTCACTTGCCTCAGTTAAGGTCAGTGTTCATGACTCCACCATAAGAAAGAGACTTGGCAAAAACGGCCTGCATGGCAGAGTTCCAAGAGGAAAACCACTGCTGAGCAAAAAGAACATAAAGGCTCATCTCAGTTTTTGCCAGAAAACATCTTGATGATCCCCAAGACTTTTGGGAAAATACTCTGTGGACTGATGAGAAAAAAGTTGGAACTTTTTAGGAGGTGTCTGTCCCATTACATCTGGCGTAAAAGTAGCGCAGCATTTCAGAAAAGGAACATCATACCAACAATAAAATATGGTGGTGGTAGTGTGATGGTCTGGGGCTGTTTTGCTGCTTCAGGACCTGGAAGATTTGCTGTGGTAAATGGAACCATGAATTTTGCTGTCTACCAAAAAATCCTGAAGGAGAATGTCTAGCCATCTGTTCATGACCCCAAGTTGAAGTGCACTTGGGTTCTGCAGCAGGCCAATGATCCAAAACACACCAGCAAGTCCACCTCTGAATGGCTTAAGAAAAACAAAGTGAAAACTTTGGAGTGGCCTAGTCAAAGTCCTGACCTGAATCCGATTGAGATGCTGTGGCATGACCTTAAAAAGGCAGTTCATGCTCAAAAACCCTCCACTGTTGCTGAATTATAACAATTCTACAAAGATGAGTGGGCCAAAATTAATCCACAGTGCTGTAAAAGACTCATTGCCAGTTATTGCAAACACTTGATTACAGTTGTTGCTGCTAAGGGTGGCCCAACCAGTTATTAGGTTTAAGGGGCAATCACTTTTTCACACAGGGCCATGTAGGTTTGGATTTTTTCCCCTTAATAATAAACACCTTCATTTAAAAACTGCATTTTGTGTTTACTTGTGTAATCTTTGTCTAATATTTAAATTTGTTTGATGATCTGAAACATTAAAGTGTGACAAACATACAGTACAAAAAAATGAGAAATCAGGAAGGGGGCAAACACTTTTTCACACCACTGTATATAGATTCATTACACACAGAGTGATATATTTCAGATTTTTATTGCTTTTAATTTTGATGGTTATGGCTTATAGCTCATCAAAACCCCAAATTCAGTTTCTCAAAAAAATTGAATATCGCATAAAATTTGTTTTTAATAGAAATGTTGGCCAACTGAAAAGTATGTCCATGTGCTGTACACACTCAGTACTTGGTTGGGGCTCCTTTTGCATGAATTACACTATCAGTGCGGTGTAGCATGGAGGCGGTCAACTTGTGGCACTGCTGAGGTGTTATGGAGACCCAGGGTGCTTTGATAGTGACCTTCAACTCGTCTGCATTGTTGGGCCTGGTGTTTGTTATCTTCTTCTTGACAATACTCCATAGATTCTCTATGGGGTTTAGGTCAGGAGAGTTTGCTGTCCAGTCAAGCAGAGTGATACCATAGTCATTAAACCAGGTATTGGGGTTGGCAGTGTGGGCAGGTGCCAAGTCCTGCTGGAAAATGAAACCAGCATCCCCATAAAGCTTGCCAGCAGAGGGAACCTTGAAGTTTCTGTAAAATTTCGTGGTAGATGATTGTGCTGACTTTGGTCTTGATAAAACACGGTGAACAAACACCGGCAGATGACATGGCTCCCAAAATTACCAGTGACTGAGGAAACGTCACACTGGACATCAAACAACTTGGATTCTGTGCCTCTCCACTCTTCCTCCAGACTCCGAGACCTTGATTTTCAAATGAAATGCAAAATTTACTTTCATCTGAAAAGAGGTCATCTGCTGGTGAGTTTCACTTTTTGAACTGAATTACTGAAATAAATCAACTTTTCGACATTTTAATTTATTGAGATGCACCTGTCCATTTAGTTATCTGTTTCTGTTCCTTATTTAATTCTCCTTGCGTTTATGTTCGTGTTTTTTCCAACCTTTGGGTTGTGCTTTATTTTCATATTAATGAGTATGTCACTTACTTGAATTTCTAAGTTTGTGAACCTCGGCTTTTTGTTTGATAATTAACAAATCTGGACTTCTCCTGATTTCCTGCATGTGACTGGATCCTTCCTCCCTGGCCTGCACTACACATGGCATATGTATTTTAAAGACCAAAAAACATACTGTACTTATGTTGTTTTACGGCCCATCAAAAAGCTGTTTAATATTTAGTCTGAAACAGTTTATTTTTAGCCTTCTTATTAATATTATCAATATTAATGACACCCTAATTGGTAAAGGTTTTCTGAGTCAGCCAGTCACAAATGAGGCAGTTTGTTTTGTTAACTTACTGAATTGAAAGCCGGGCTTTTTGGTTTAGTGATGTCATAATACCCAAGAAATGCAATCTGCTTGTTTCTATTAAAAGTGTATTTAAATGAAGGAAGTGTGTATTTTTTTGTAAAGTGAATATTTTAATATTTTCATGGGATACAGGTGACCCATGGTCATACTTTATAAAATTAAAATCCAGAAAAATGAAAGGTAATGCATATAACCACTGTTCCCTAGAGGAGGGGAACACGATACAAGTGAGGATGGGATACACACGTTCTGCATACACGTCGCTGAAGCAAACCTTTACTCCCGTCTATTCGGCAGAGTACACATGATGGCACGGATGGGGCTCCCGCCTTCGCACACTGTATAACCTCCCGCCATCACCACCAACTTTAGTCCCTAAGTCACTCTTCACGTGGCTCAAGCACGAGGCGGGGCCTTGGTGAGGTGTACCTCGTTTTCCTCCTTTGGGGAACGGTAGTTATACTTACAATCTTAGAGTTCATTCCCCCCACACTCAGTACAACTGAGTATGGGACTTATATGCAAGCCCAAATGAGTGAGCAACGGAACCGCTGACTCGATGCCTACACCTCAGGGCAGGGAGATACCACCTGAAAGTACGGAGTGCGCCAAATCGGGCAGGCATAGAGGACAAGCCTTGTGGCGTTCCAACTCCATGATGTTGTAGCCAGAATCTGGGGAGTACTTTGAGCAGCAGAGTGCTTGCTCTGAACACCCATTCTGCCAAGCTCCACAGCAGTCAGCACGCTATGGCCGGCCCAGTCCCAGCACCAACAGGTGGACTATTTAGATGACTTGCCGCAGAGGGACAGGTTGGCTGGCCATGCCAGCTAACAAGGTTTGGTTCACAAGTGGAAGAGCAGGAGGACTGAAGTCAGTGTGTGATGGTGGGGGTTATATAGGGTGAATAGACGGGAGCCCCGCCCTTGCCATCATACACACTCTGCCTCATAAGCAGGAACAAAGGTTTGCTTAAGCGACATGCACACGGAGCATGCATATCCCACACAAAGTTGAACTGAGTGGACCAAGTCTAGGAGAACACCATTTTGCAAAATATGGAACCTTTAATGTAGTAAGAAATTAGATATTAACAACATTACAGGAAAGAACAATGTGTACTAAAAGAATGTTCAAACTTTTCAGTGCAGTATTTTTGTTTTGCAATTAGAGATGTTGTCTGTAACATCCGACTATTGACATCAGTTAAGCATCTCATGGGTCTGGTTCACTTTAAACTCACCTTGACTACACATTACACATGCATCTGCTGTGTAGTATGACTTGGGAGTCAGTGTTTGTGTGTGATGATCCTCCTTGGCTCAATAAAAGAAGCAGACGGCAACGCTGCGTGTACTGCAGAACGCATGTGGCTATCTGTGCCCTCCTTAGGGAAAGAGTTAACAGAAGGATTTAAAAGGGCAGGACCTGCAGTGTGGAGGGAAAAGGGTATTGATATCACCCAAGCAGGTAGTCTACCCACCATTTTCCTATTTCAGTTACTGAAACTTCATGTTCATGTTTTTTCAGGATCTATGAACGGGTGGTGGAAGCCCCTTACATGGACATACCTGAGGATACGTCCTTCTGGCTCGGACAGAGAAACGCTGCTCATGGCCTTTTCAAGGTTAATGCTGCAGTTCAGATTTCCCTCTCTGAATATATGAATGCTGATGCCTGTCCTGATCTGTCACATTACTAAGCGATAAATGATTCAGAATGGCAAGAACAAGTAATTCGTCTCAGCTGCTGCACCATCTTTTCACCCCACACTCAATCTGGGAGCATTGTGCATCTTCTCCCTCTTTGTTAGGCTTGTTTGGCTTTATTTATTATAGCTGTTGGATTTAATTGTGTGCATTTCTCAAGACTTACCATTTTAATTTGAGGGTTGCTTTGCCTACCCAAGGAATTGACATTTTTGTCATTGCTTGCTCCCTTTCCCTTAGTCTGCAGCTAAGCCCAGTGCAATTATCTTAGCAACCCCCAGAACACTTATTTGGGAGAAATCATTAAACAGCCTCTGGACTATGCTCATTAAGCGTCGTCTATAGTATTGTTTTTCGGGCAGAGAGACTTATATTGCCCCTTTCAGACCGGACTGCGCTTCAAAATTTCCCACCTGGGGATGGCTTGTTGGAGCCAAATGTCAGCTTACCAGCAACTTTAACTATTTTAATCAGTCTACTGGCCACTGGCTCTGTGTGTGATGGAGTAGGGGCTGTTTTGTGTATTTGTGTACCTGTTATTGCTTTACACATTGTGCGCTGGCGTTTGAATTTCCTCTGTGTTAATTGGTCGATGACGGAAGCTTCAGAGGTAACCTACTAATCTCGTCTCTCCTCACCACCATCTGAAGCCTCAATTAGTTGCTTAGAAGGCACATTTCAAAAAAAAAAAAAAGGCACCACTTCATTAGTACACATGCATTCATGCAGCAGAGAAATGGTTGATGTCTGTACATGAGTGCTAGCTGAAGATGAGGAAATCACAGCCCTGGAGGACAACTAGTAAAGACTTTAATCAGTCAGCTGCACCTCTGCTTCACAACTCAATAATTGCCTTTTTTACACGGTCTACTCTCATTGTAAGATAGGTGAACCTGTTTTTCTCACTTATCTAATGACTGAGATTTTGAAATCCGCTTGTCATTTGTACATAAATGAAGCAAATTGTTAGACATACTAACGTGATATAAAGAAGATTTTTATTTCAGACGGATGCACAAAGAAACCATTCTTCTAAACTTGAAAGACAGTCATTCTCTCACTGTGTTCTCACTCTGGCATCAGATAACCCCTTAATATGGTTTGAAATATGTAGAACTTTAATGCAACTGTGCTATCTAACGGTCTTTCTGCCCCATACAGCTTTGCACAAGTTAACATTTGCAGATTCCACATTAAGCAATTCCCTGTTTTACTTTTGCAAAGGGGGAAAAGCTAATTGTATGTTATGCTCTTGTTAGAGATGCAGAGAGATACCGTATGATAAGTGTTTTTTTTTCCACAATATCTTTATTGAACCTTTTTTTTTTTTTTTTATAACAAACATGATACAAACAATCAAACACTAACACTAAAGTACTACAAAAAAAAAAAAAAAATACCCTAAAAACACCAACAACCACCAACAGAATCAAGTCTTCAACAATGCTCCTCTGTTTAGTCTAGACAATCCAATACATTAGTATACATATTATGTTCACCAGTTTGGAATTTACAAGGTCCACACACATCATTCACCTTCTTCTTCAAGAGTTATGTTTAAATTTTTTACATAATCAATAAAAGGTCTCCATATATTCTCAAACACAATTTCCTTTGATTTCAGTATATATGTTATTCTTTCTAATGGAAGGTTTGTTAACATCTGTCTTAACCACTGAGTCACATCTGGTCTATGAGTCTTTTTCCATAATAGTGCAATACATTTTTTGGCATTAAGCAAACTGAGGTCTATGAATGTTCTTTCACTTTTATTGAAATTATGCTTTTCTGGGTACAGACCCAACAAAAACAGTTTAGGATTCAATATGATTTGTTTTGAGATTATTTTTTCAATTGTTACCCTCACCTCCTCCCAAAACATTCTTATTAATCTACATTCCCATAAACAATGAAATAGGGTTCCTTTACTTTCCATGCATTTTGTGCATGTATCTGGTATATTTTTGTTATATCTATTTAACTCCTCCGGTGTAACATACATCCGCATTAACCATTTGAAATGTATCAATTTAAGGCGTGCATTTATTGATTTGGTTTGAGCTTCTGTACAAGCCAATTCCCATTGTTCCTCTGAAATTTCAATTTGCAGATCTTCTTTCCAGTAGTTTAATCTTTTCAGTGAATTTTCACTTGAAGATAGTGTCAATGAGTTATAAAACTCTGAAATAATACCCTTTCTTTTACTATCTTTCATCATCATTTTTTCCAAGGATGAATAAATAGGTCGAGTGAGAGCTTTATTTTGATTTGATCGAATAAAGTTTCTAAGTTGAAGATATTTAAAAAAATGTGTTCTATTGATATTAAATTTGATCCTCAGCTCTTCAAAAGACATTATGTTGTCTGCACATGGCAAATATAAATCCTGAATCTTTTGTATCCCTTTTAAATTCCATACTTTAAATACAGCGTCCGCTCTCCCTGGTTTAAAATATTGATTACCCCATATTGGACTAAATTGTGACAATAACTGTGGTTCTTTTAAATAGTTTTTAGCTTCACACCATATTTTGATCATATGCTTTACAAATGGATTTTTAACTTGTTTTTGTAATTTTTTTGCCGAATCTGAGTATATGAATATGGGAAGAGGTAAAGGTAAATTGTATGATTCCATTTCAGTCCAGTGAGGGAGATCATTTGATGAAAAATAATATGTCATAGACCTCAGTTGTGCCGACCAATAATACAACATAAAATTTGGACATTTCAGACCTCCACGATCAAATGGTAAATATAATAAAGACAAACGTAATCTAGCCCTCCTGTTGTTCCATATAAATTCCACTAACTTTTTTTTTATTCTTGAGAATAGATCTAAAGGTGGTGATAAGGGAATGTATTGAAATAAATAAAGTATTTTAGGTAAAATATTACTTTTAAGTATATTGATTCTCCCGATCATCGACATTGGTAGTGACATCCATCTCTGAGTTAACTCATTGATATCTGACATTAAGGCTTCATAGTTGACACTGGCGACTGATTCTAGCTTAGGCATAATTTGGATTCCTAAATATTTAAACTGATTTACAACATTGAATTGATTTACCTCAGGGGCTGGGTAATTTCTCTGGGTCTCATTTAGCATTAATATTGAAGATTTAGTTTTATTTATTTTATATCCTGATATTTCCCCAAAATTCTTTATTAAATTCAACAAGGTTGGAATTGATTTTTTTAGATTCGACATAAACAAAATTATATCATCAGCGTACAGGGAGATTTTATGTTCTGTTGGTCCAACTTTAATTCCATATATTTGTGAATGTAAACGTATCGCTATCGCTAAAGGTTCAATTGCCATAGTAAACAGTAAAGGTGAAAGTGGACAGCCTTGTCGACATCCTCTATTGATTTTTATTGGTTTTGAAATATTGTTATTTGTTAGGATTTCTGCTGTAGCATTATTGTATATTATTTGAACCCATTTTATGAAATTATTTCCAAGTCCAAACCTTTGTAGGACTTCAAAAAGAAAGGGCCATTCAACTCTATCAAAGGCCTTTTCGGCGTCCAATGATAGGAGAGCTGTATCCGGTGCTTCTTTATTAAAATAAATAATATTAAATAGTCTTCTTACATTATGGAAGCCTTGTCTACCCTTTATAAAGCCATTCTGATCTCGATTAATAATATTTGGTAAAATTTCTTGTATTCGTCTTGCTAAAATTTTACAGATTATCTTAAGGTCGGCGTTTAATAGGCTTATTGGTCTCATATTTTCACATTTATTAGAGGGCTTACCTGGTTTTGGCAACAGTATAATTAAGGCATTATTTATGTATGATGGTAAATTATTATTTTGAAATGCTTCTAAAACCATTTCCAAAAAAGGTTTTATTAATTTATTCTTAAATTTTTTATAAAGGTCAACTGGAAGACCATCTGGTCCTGCACTTTTTCCTGATTTCATATTATCAATGGCTAGCCCAACTTCTTCTTGACTAATTTTAGACTCCAATATCTCCCTGTTTTCATTTGGTATACACGGTATAGATAGTTCGTTCAAAAACCCATTTAGTTTTGTTAAATCAGGTTCATTTTTGGTATCATATAATTTTTCATAGTAATCTCTAAAGGCTCTATTAATTTCTAAAGGATCTATAACTACCTGTCCATTACTTATAATACTGGTAATTGGTGTTTTAATTTCCAATTGTTTAATCTGCCATGCTAATAATTTTCCTGATTTTTCACCTTGTTCATAAAAAGATTGTTTCAATCTTAGAAGACTCGAGGCAGCTCTATTCGCTGATTTTTTGTCGTATTCAGCTCTCAAAATCAGTAATTCATTCTCCAACCTTGGGTCACTTCCTGCATACACTTTTTCCTGAAGACTTTTTATTTTATGTTCCAATTTAGCTCTCTCCTCTCGAGTCTTCTTAGATTTTGATCCTGTATAACTAATAATATGTCCCCTAATAAAAGCTTTGAAAGCCTCCCACTTTACACCTGCTGATGTTTGTGTAGTATTGATGTCAAAGAACTCGTCTATCTGTTTTTCTATATACTTGACAAATTCCTCATCCTGAAGCCATTTATGCTGAAATTGCCATCTACCTGATTCCTTTGTCAATTTTTTATCTACATATATTAGACAACAGGGTGCATGATCAGAAATCACGATGTTATCATAAAAGCAGTTTTGAATCTTGGACCTTAATTCTGTGGAAATCAAAAAATAATCAATACGTGAGAATGTCTTGTAGGTACTGGAATAACAAGAATAGGCTTTAACTTGTGGTTTCATTTCTCTCCATATATCTAACAATCTCAATTCTTTCATAAAATGATTAATAGTCATCCTACATCCAATGTGCGTACAATCCAGTCCTGTTGATCTATCCACACCTGGATTCAATGTACAATTAAAATCCCCTGCTATTATATGTTGCCCTGTAAGTGATGATAAGATGAGAAATAAATTAGCAAAGAACTTCTGATCATCTATATTGGGACCATATAAGTTCACAAGATTTATATTTTCTAATAGCAAAGAACCTTGAATGATTACATATCTTCCAAATTTGTCTCCAATTACATTTTTCACCTGAAAAGGAACTGATTTATGTATGAGAGTCATAACTCCCCTGGCTCGGGATGAAAATGAAGAGGTGAATACACTTCCCTGCCATCTACTCCTAATTCTTTTAACATCCTCCTCTATCAGATGAGTTTCTTGTAAAAACACAATTCTTGAACCCATGTCCTTTATTTTATTCATAACTTGTTTAAGTTTTTTTAAATTTTGTAGACCTCTGCAATTCCATGAAGTTAAATTAAGATTAACACTTTGGTCCATGATCAATAGAGAGTTTGGGATTACCTTGCAGTGTAAACATGCTCATACAGAGAAGCAAAAACATGAGTGGTTGAACATTCATCCTACAAACTACACACAAACAAATTTCCCCTTCCCACACTTGTGGCAAACCCCCCAAAATCAAAAGAAAAATTCTGTCTCCCGATATAGCCATCGACTGTTCCACACCCACGGGGAACAGCCTAAGCCACTCCTTCTTCATCCTCCCAATCACCCTAACTCTACTGCTTTTAATGACGTAACATTAACTCTCCTCTGTAGTTTTCCAACTTAACTCCAAAATTTTTAACAACTTTGTACATCATAGTTTTTTTTTTGTTTGTTTTGTTTTTGTTTTGTTTTTTTAATATATAATACAATCTATATTTTGTAAACTTACTATTTACTTCAAGTCAGTCAGATGCCTGTGCAAATGCTTAATTATTCTACCTTATATTTTGTTCATGCTTAGCTCCCACCAGTCTCTTCTTCTTCTTTGATCTTCTTGATGAACTCCTGCGCCTCCTCTGGGGTCTTGAAGATGTGGGTTCTGCCCTCATACGTGGTCAGCAGTCTCGCAGGATAGATTACACCATGACGAATCCCAAGGTTGCGCAGCTCCTTACGTACGGGATCAAACTGCTTCCTCAATTGCTGGATTCCTGTGGCCAAATCTGGGTAGAACCGCACCTGCTGGTCCTGGTGTTTAATCTCTCCTTTAGCACGTGCAGCGTTGAAGATCTTCATCCTGTCTCTGTTGCTAAGAAACTTCATAATTAAGGTCCTCGGCGGTCCCTTATCTCTCCGTGGGCCAATACGATGTGCTTTTTCCAGAACCACTGCTGATTGCAACTCCTCGCTGCCCAGCACCTCCGGAATCCACTTTTCCAGAAAGGAACATACGTCCCGACCTTCTGATTCCTCTGGAAGACCCACCAGCCTCAAATTATTCTGTCTCGACCGAGATTCCAAATCCAAAATATTATCTTCCAGAGATTTATTTTTTTTTTCCAAAGTGCGCACCTTTAATTGAAGACGGGTGACGTCATCTTCAGCACTAGCGAGACGGAGCTCCATCTGCGCCGTTCGTTCTACACAGTCACCCAATTCCTTTCTTATTCCTTCCAACGCTGTCATAATCCCATCAAATCTAGAGGAAAAGTCCGCTCTCATTGAACTCATGGCAGCCATCAGCGCATCTGCGCCATTCCCCGCAGAAATCGCACCGCCGCCAGCTTCCTCCGCCATATATGGAGTTTTGTTTGCTGCGTCACAGACCTGAAAGTCCGTTAATTTGGACTGTTTCGGCGGCTCGCTTTTTCCTTTTCCTGGTTTTCCAGCCTTAGGCTTCGCCGACATATCCTCGCCCAAATGCTGGGATACGTTCTGTCCCAAATGAGAGAGTTATTTGCCGATTTTTTTTCTCCAGGAGCAGAGCAGAGCGAGACACGTCCGTCCTACGTGGCAGCCATAACCGGAAGTGATGATAAGTGTTTTTAATATTTAATCCAGTGTCACTGTGTCAGTATTTAACTGTTACGCCATTATAGGCCAAAATGTTAATGTTTTTGTTCCGTCTTTTACATAAATTCAGATATAGTTTTTTCATTGAACAGAAGGATTTCACTGGATTTTCACTGGTTTTTGAAATTAATGTAATATATTTGTAATTAATTGGTGTTTAATATGCCAAATTTACCAGTCACATTAACTTTTAAATGTTGTAATCCAAGCTGAAGAATTGTACTTAATTTAAACTTCATATATAACGTTCAGTTTGCAAATTTGTCACAGCACTACGGTAAACACACGACCTGTTTTTCCCTTTTAAATTCCACAGGCACAGAATACGGCAGTAATAACAGAGTAGCATTAGGTCACATAAGTTTTATGGCAGCCACATAATTTGGTGTTTGTACAGCCGCTGCAAATAAATGCATAGTGTAATTGTCTAATTACAAGCTCGGTAAACACAGCTCCTATCTGCTTCCAATTCTGTACATAACCGTGAAAAATCAGCAAATAATTTCTGCGGGATTTTAAATTTATGGCTGGCAAATTGAAGTGGTGAGACAATTTAAAAAACAATTTCTCCGAAGTTGCACTGCTCCGCTTCTGTAAGGGTAATAAATGCACCCAAGGAATGAAATGGGATAAGTTGCTATGGCAACAGAGTGTCTGTGAGTATGTGTGTGCGTGTGCGTGCATGTGTGTGTGTGTGTTAGGGGGTTCGGACACAGAAGAGTTTGGACTTGTGAATTAAATTTAAACTTTATCTCCTGTTTATGCTTATCAGTGGAGACTGGTTAAAAAAAAAGGAAACAACACCAATTCAGTTTCCCATTTTGTTTGTACAAACTGACCTCCCGTTGGTGTCCAGATATGAGATGATCGATCAGAGTGACAAATCAAGCAGACATATCATGCCACACAAAATGTGTCTGTCACTCACATTGAAAACTGTACTTCCATTTGCTGTCAGACGAGCTTATGTTTCACTCTTCTACTCAGGATTGTTGGTTTTGCATTTGCTTCACCCTGCTGATGTCTCCTGTATCTTTTCTATGAGATGTTTTTTTTTTAATTATTATTATTTTTAAAATAGTGCTGTTATTTTTCTCTGTGTGCAGGGAGTGATGCAGGATGTGGAGATCCTGGTGATGCCACAGGGTTACATATCACAGTGTCCAGATCTGAACAGAAGTGAGTACCGCCGTATACCTATTGGCCACTTTAATAGACGCAAATATCTAGTCAGCCATTCACTCAATGCAAGCAACGCAATATATTTCGACGTGATGTATGGTCAAGATGATCTGCAGAAGTTCAAACATGATTTAAGTGACCTTTGTGTGTTTCAGGGTTGTTGTCAAACTGGCCAGTGTGAGTATTTAATACCAGACCGTCAATGACGGAGTAGCTCATTCCGACCTGATGAAATCACTCTGGGAGTGCTCAGATCTCCTGACCATTGACCTTAAGCACAGCCTTGATACAGACCCATCTAGAATGTGCTTAAAGTTAAGGTCATTGGCCTAGGGGGAATAACGTTTTTCATGCAATCAGAAATGCCCAGATTTCCTGACCTTTGACAATGACCTTGAGCTCAACTTGGATGCTGACCAACCTGAGGGTCATTGTGAGTGAGTTTGGTGAACAGTGAGGCACCTGCCTAGGAGGCGTAGCAACTTCCGTGAAATGTGGACAGACAGATGGACGAACGGACAGATGGACAGACAACAGATGCCACATCATTGTATTAGCTCCTTTCAGCTTTTCCAGAATGAGCTAAAATGGTTTAGGCTGTTGCTGCTGTTGTAACATAGTGGGGGATATTTTTGTACGCTTTGGACATCTAACTGAGCATCACCCAAATACTCCGCCTACCTGAGTGTTGTTACTGATCATACCCACTTCTTTATAGAGTACTAGCAGCAATACCTGGTGAATACAGCATGCAGTGTTTAATCCTGAATGTACTACAACAGTGATATGAAGGATCTGCTGACAAACCTCTGCTGCTCCCAGAGCTCAGCTGGGCTACAATGAATATAATGCTTATGTTGACCTGATTTACACCTCTCCAGAAATATAATTGTATGTCATGGCAACATTTTGAATAGGATGGCCTTCCATATAATTGGTCCCTTTTCCAGAAAGCACACTACGTGCAGCAGTGTCAGCATTACATAATGCCATATGTAATATTTATAAAGGCTAGAGTTTGGCAGTGCAACTTAAAAAGCTGATGTTTCCAAATGTCACTAATGCATTGTTTTTTTTTGTTGCATTCAAGGAGGGTTATTGCTCCAGTATTCCTATGTTCTCAAGGATATATAAAGCATTAAAGGCATGAATGTTTTCATATTAGTTTTTATTGGACAAAATAAAATGCACAGGCTGATAATAACATGTAGGCTTTAAATACATAATTGACATTTATTTACGTTAATGTATTACTTTATTCATACTCTGTGTGTGTGTGTGTGTGTGTGTGTGTGTGTGTGTGTGTGTGTGTGTGTGTGTGTGTGTGTGTGTGTGTGTGTGTGTAGGGCTTGACATTAACTTTTTTGCTCACCGGCCACTGTGGCTAGTGATTTTCCAAAGTTACTAGCCACTCAGCCTTTTCACTAGCCACAATTTTGTGGTTGGAAAATTATGTCTAATGTGGTCAAATTTGACTATCACATGCTAAATTTTACTTGAACTACATTTACAACCTTTTTAAATGTAAATGACCCTTATACATACAGTACATAAAAAATAGCAAGAGAAACACTGTTTAATTATTAATAGCAGTCAAACAGTCTGTCAAACAGTCGAGAAAGATATTTGCAATATGAGAGTGAAGTACAGGTAGATTTGGGGTCTGTCCCAATTCTCATTTGTACCTCTTCCCCTTTGCCTATCCCCACCTCTCGGCCCTTGAAATCAAAGGCCAAGGAGTAGGGGTTGAAAATTATCCCTATGAATTGGGACACCCCTTCAGAGCTGCACACGTCATTAGTAATTGCTGATGGATTTAATCTAAATCGACACCACCTGTTTTTACCAGAAAAAAAGAAGAAAAAGAAAACTGATGAGAAAAAAGTCTCAAGGAGAAAAATGTCTCAAATTTACATGAACAATTCTAATCAGTAGAAAAAGTCAGAAATTTACTAGAAAGAAAGCTGTAAATTCAGAGAAAAACTTGGGCCCCCTGGCAGCTGTTTCTGGCCCGCAGATCATATGTTTGACACCCCTGGACCAGCACATTAAAAATGCATAATTAGAAGTTTTACTTCCATGAAATAGCTGCAAATCACAGATATCATAGATGATCACAGATAAACAAAAGTTCACCTCAGAAGGAGCTTCATTTGCTCTTTACAGCAACATAAAGTTTAGTCACTTTTTCTCTCCGTTATACGAAAATTTAAATTTGCATGACTAACGGGAGCTTCTTGCTCTAAAAACAGTCATATTTAACCACAGAGGAAGGCGTTTATGTGGGGGATCAGCGGCAGTTTTCCTGTGATCTGATCGCTTAGAGCAGCTGCTGTCCATTTCTCCAGACTGGCTATAAAATGAACCAAACCGCGGAGCAGACTGTCGACACCTTTACCTGTACCCAGCACGCTGAGCATCTTCTCCTGTGTACTGGGGCTGCTGCTGCTGACAGTGGACCAATGAGAATACAGTGTGTGCACAGATAGTGCTTATGGGAGTTGTAGTTTCGTAGTCTCACATTGCAATAGGCTTATTATTTAGATGTCGCTTGAGAAAACTGCACCCGCCAAAGTGACTAGTGGGAGTTGCTGTCTTACCCGCCACCGGTGGAATCCACCCGCTAGTGGCGGGCTGGCGGATGTTAATGTCAACCCGTGTATACACACAGACACACTTTATTCATGGTATAGTATTTTACTCTTGTATGTCCTTTTATTTTTACTACTGTAAAATTTAATACTGTAAATTTGCAACATTTTTTCACAAATTTGACTTCTTCTTGTAAATTTGCAACTTTTCTAATAAAGTTGAAACTTTTCTCATAAACTTGCATTTTTTTTTCTCAAATTAGCTTTTTTCCTGTAAAGTAAAAACTTTCTCAAACTTAACTTTTGTCCTCCTGAATCTGCTCCTTTTTTCTTGTAAATTCGCAGTGTTCATATGGATGCTAGTTAACTGTTTGTTCTATGTGATGGTTTATTTTTTCTGCTGATCTGGACAATGGTCCAGTTTTGTTTTTTAATGTTTTTGTTGGAAGCGAAGTTTGTTTTTGTTCCTTTTTAAAGGTTTTGGTGGATAGATGGATGGATCTTCATAAAAATACATCTTCCTGGGTGTTTTTACAAACATTTTAAATTCATAATCAATCATACATTATTTTTAATAGAAGACAATTGTGTCCTTTAGTTTTCCAACACTTCCAAAGCTAGTGGGATGAAAAACAAATTCAAAAGAATATTGAGGAAGATAGCAGACACACAACATTTGTAACCCAATAATTACATTATTGTTAGCAAAGGCAATGGGTGTACATGCTGTCTTGTCCTCTTGACTTTTTTCCCCTTGTTGCAGCGATCGTGTGAAAAGTTATTCTCCACTCGTTTATTTAGTAAACAGAGACACGATTTGAACACAAATCACTGGATAGAGCAGAAACTTAATTTAATACTTAATTTAAAACTTAATTTAATTTTAATTTAATTTAAACCCTTTTTGGCAAAGCAAGAATGCTTTCAAAGCGGTGCATAAATGAGAGGATTAATTGTAGGTCACTCTTCCTGCTTCTAGCTTCCATCTCCCTGACATAAACAGTCAGGGTGCGCTCGATTCTGTAACCAGCGTACACCTCAACGGGGGTTATATGAGCAAATTAAAGTAAATAAATATGAATATAGTTAAATGTAAATATAGTTTTGGTGTCCCAGCACTCAGCAGTAACGTGTACCTCCACTACTCCTTCAGTTCACAATGCCTGTATTGTGAAGAGAGACCTGTAGATCTTAAACTCTGCTGACTGTGTTGGTTATGTTTGATTCCTCCTCCAGTGTACACCTCCACCAGTAAAGGTTGGTTAAAAAGGTCACCTTTGACCTCTTTTATGGTCAAGCGGTCAGTGAAACCATGTCAGGTGCACTCTTCAGGTACTGTGGCATCGCCATGCAAGAGATGAGAACCTGCGGTCAAGTGACCTCAGAGTTAGCAGGGGGACAAAGTTTCTGCCACATACTGTACATATACATACATACACCATAGAATCTGTAGGATCCTATATTATATATATTATATTATTATGGCGGTGCCCTAGGCTGTAGTGGGGTGACGCCCTGCCTCTGGGAGGTGGCGTCACCTGGAGTATATAAACCTGTAGCGGGAGACATAAGGTCTCTTCGCTGTGGCTCCTGTGCTCACGGTAGGGACTCCTGTGTTTATAGTTGGTGTTATAATAAAACTCATAAAACGTCACCTCGCCTTGTCATTATTCGGACACAACAGAATCCCTTTATATATATATATATATATATATATATATATATATAATACACACTACCGTTCAAAAGTTTGCAGTCACCCAGACAATTTTGTGTTTTCCATGAAAAGTCACACTTTTATTAACCACCATGAGTTGTAAAATGATTAGAAAATATAGTCAAGACATTGACAAGGTTAGAAATAATGATTTGTATTTGAAATAATAATTTTTTCCTTCAAACTTTGCTTTCGTCAAAGAATCCTCCATTTGCACCAATTACAGCATTGCAGACCTTTGGCATTCTAGCTGTTAATTTGTTGAGGTAATCTGGAGAATTCTGACGCAATGAGCAAACACATTGTACCATTAGAACACTGGAGTGATAGTTGCTGGAAATGGGCCTCTATACACCTATCTAGATATTGCACCAAAAACCAGACATTTGCAGCTAGAATAGTCATTTACCACATTAGCAATGTACAGAGTGTATTTCTGATTAGTTTAAAGTTATCTTCAATGAAAAAAACAGTGCTTTTCTTTCAAAAATAAGGAAATTTCTAAGTGACCCCAAACTTTTGAACGGAAAAGTGTGTGTGTGTGTGTGTGTATATATATATATATATATATATATATATACTGTATATATATATACAGTATATATATACAGTTAGGCCCAAAAATATTTGGACAGTGACACAAATTTTTGTATTTTAGCTGTTTATGAAAACATATTCAGGATACAATTATATAATCAATATGGGCTTAAAGTGCACACTCTCAGCTGTAATTTGAGAGTATTCACATCCAAATTGGAGCAAGGGTTTAGGAATTACAGCTCTTTAATATGTAGCCGCCTCTTTTTCAAGGGACCAAAAGTAATTGGACAATTGACTCAGAAGGCTGCAAAAAAAAAAATAACAAGGCTGCATGGGCTCTTCCCTCGTTAACCTGTCATCAATTAAGCAGTTAAAAGGTCTGGAGTTGATTCCAGGTGTGGCGTTTGCATTTGGAAGCTGTTGCTGTGAACACACAACATGCGGTCAAAGGAGCTCTCAATGGAGGTGAAACAGACCATCCTGAGGCTGAAAAAAGAAGAAGAAATCCATCAGAGAGATAGCAGAAATGTTAGGAGTGGCCAAATCAACAGTTTGGTACATTCTGAGAAAAAAAGAGTGCACTGGTGAGCTTGGGAACTCAAAAAGGCCTGGACGTCCACGGAAGACCACAGTGGTGGATAATCACAGAATCCTTTCCATGATGAAGAACAACCCCTTCACAACATCCACTCAAGTGAAGAACACTCTCCAGGAAGTAGGTGTATCAGTATCTAAGTCTACCATAAAGAGAAGACTTCATGAGAGTAAATACAAAGGATTCACCACAAGGTGCAAACCATGAATCAGCCTCAAAAATAGAAAGGCCAGAATTGACTTTGTCAAAAAACACCTGAAGAAGCCAGCCCAGTTCTGGAACAGCATTCTTTGGACAGATGAGACTAAGATCAACCTGTGCCAGAATGATGGGAAGAAGAAAGTTTGGAGAAGAATTGGAACAGCTCATGATCCAAAGCACTACATCTTCTGTAAAACATGGTGGAGGCAGTGTGATGGCATGGGCATGCATGGCTTCCAGTGGCACTGGGTCACTTGTGTTTATTGATGATGTGACAAAAGACAGAAGCAGCCGGATGAATTCTGAAGTGTATAGGGATATACTTTCTGCTCAGATTCAGCCAAATGCAGCAAAGTTGATTGGACGGGGCTTCACCAATGATCCAAAACATACTGCAAAAGAAACCCAGGAGTTTTTTAAAGCAACAAAGTGGAATATTCTGCAATGGCCGAGTCAATCACCAGATCTCAACCCAATCGAGCATGCATTTCACTTGCTCAAGACAAAACTTAAGGCAGGAAGACCCACAAACAAGCAACAACTGAAGACAGCTACAGTAAAGGTCTGGCAAAGCATCACAAAGGAGGAAACCCAGCGTTTGGTGATGTCCATGGGTTCCAGACTTCAGGCAGTCATTGCCTGCAAAGGATTCTCAACAGAATATTGAAAAGTAACATTTTACTTAGGGTTATGTTTATTTGTCCAATTACTTTTGAGCCCCTGAAATGAGGAGCGTTTGTATAAAAATAGCTACAATTCCTACATGTTTAATCATATATTTTTGTTCAACCCCTTGAATTAAACCTTGTAGTTGTTTCATTTCAAATCCAATGTGGTGGCATGCAGAGCCCAAATCATGAAGATTGTGTCACTGTCCAAATATTTCTGGGCCTAACTGTATGTATGTATATATATATACAGTATATATACAGTATATATATATATATATATATATATATACACAGTATATATATATACAGTATATATATATATATATATATATATATATATATATATATATACACTGTATATATACATACATACACAGTGGGGCAAAAAAGTATTTAGTCAGCCACCAATTGTGCAAGTTCTCCCACTTAAAAGATAAGAGAAGTCTCCAATTTTCATCATAGGTATACCTCAACTATGAGAGACAAAATGAGAAAAGAAAAATCCAGAAAACCACATTGAAGGATTTTTAATGAATTAATTGGTAAATTCCTTGGTAAAATAAGTATTTGGTCACCTACAAACAAGCAAGATTTCTGGCTCTCACAGACCTGTAACTTCTTCTTTGAGAGGCTCCTCTGTCCTCCACTCGTTACCTGTATTAATGGCACCTGTTTGAACTCGTTATCAGTATAAAAGACACCTGTCCACAACCTCAGTCAGACTCCAAACTCCACTATGGCCAAGACCAAAGAGCTGTCAAAGAACACCAGAAACAAAATTGTAGACCTGCACCAGGCTGGGAAGACTGAATCTGCAATAGGTAAGCAGCTTGGTGTGAAGAAATCAACTGTGGGAGCAATTATTAGAAAATGGAAGACATACAAGACCACTGATAATCTCCCTCGATCTGGGGCTCCACACAAGATCTCACCCCGTGGGGTCAAAATGATCACGAGAACGGTGAGCAAAAATCCCAGAACCACACGTGGGGACCTAGTGAATGACCTGCAGAGAGCTGGAACCAAAGTAACAAAGGCTACATCAGTAACACACTATGCCGCCAGGGACTCAAATCCTGCAGTGTCAGACGTGTCCCCCTGCTTAAGCCAGTACATGTCCAGGCCCGTCTGAAGTTTGCTAGAGAGCCTTTGGATGATCCA
The DNA here is from genome assembly GCA_020510985.1 of Pholidichthys leucotaenia. Taxonomy (NCBI): domain Eukaryota; kingdom Metazoa; phylum Chordata; class Actinopteri; order Cichliformes; family Pholidichthyidae; genus Pholidichthys; species Pholidichthys leucotaenia. The sequence goes on from CM035840.1 coordinate 65,697,909, forward strand.
GAAGAAGATTGGGAGAATGTCATATGGTCAGATGAAACCAAAATAGAACTTTTTGGTAAAAACTCAACTTGTCGTGTTTGGAGGAGAAAGAACACCATACCTACTGTGAAGCATGGGGGTGGAAACATCATACTTTGGGGCTGTTTTTCTGCAAAGGGACCAGGACGACTGATCCGTGTAAAGGAAAGAATGAATGGGGCCATGTATCGTGAGATTTTGAGTGAAAACCTCCTTCCATCAGCAAGGGCATTGAAGATGAAACATGGCTGGGTCTTTCAGCATGACAATGATTCCAAACACACCGCCCGGGCAACGAAGGAGTGGCTTCGTAAGAAGCATTTCAAGGTCCTGGAGTGGCCTAGCCAGTCTCTAGATCTCAACCCCATAGAAAATCTTTGGAGGGAGTTGAAAGTCTGTGTTGCCCAGCGACAGCCCCAAAACATCACTGCTCTAGAGGAGATCTGCATGGAGGAATGGGCCAAAATACCAGCAACAGTGTGTGAAAACCTTGTGAAGACTTACAGAAAACGTTTGACCTCTGTCATTGCCAACAAAGGGTATATAACAAAGTACTTAGATGAACTTTTGGGATTGACCAAATACAGTACTTACTTTACAGGGGAATTTAACAATTAATTCATTAAAAATCCTTCAATGTGATTTTCTGGATTTTTTTTTCTTCTCATTTTGTCTCTCATAGTTGAGGTATACCTATGATGAAAATTGGAGACCTCTCTCATCTTTTAAGTGGGAGAACTTGCACAATTGGTGGCTGACTAAATACTTTTTTGCCCCACTGTGTATATATATATATATATATATATATATATATATATATATAGATAGATAGATAGATAGACTAGCAAGGGTTACCTAATAATGTGGCTGGTATACTGTATGTACTAAACACAAAAAATGTTTTCATGTGTATTACCACAGATTTTTTTTTCTTATTTTCTAATCACTCAATTACACTGAGGGGCTGTATACAAAACATTTTTACCGCAAACTAGGAAACCTTTCTGTCAGTTTGCTAGGATGTCGGAGATAAGAAACTATAAAGGTTTGAATCAAGGCTCCAGAATGAAATCTTTTTACCAGGAGCACCTGTACTACTGCTATGTAGATGGGATTGGGGTAGGGGGTGATGGTAACGTTAAAGCCCCAGACTGACATGCATCCCAAAAAGGACGCTAACCTTTCCTGAAAGATGGAAAAAGTGGACTGTGGAGAAAGCCCAACATAAAGAAAAAGGTCTCACATCCAGCTTTGCCCCAGCCGAACCTCAGCTCAACCCAGATCAAGCACCCCTTCATTTTTTTTTTTGTTAACTTATTTGGGCTTCTTCTTTACAATTTATGACTGATCACTCTTCCAGCTGATTAAACATTCCCACCCACTGTCAGTAAGTCAGAGATTTTTTGATTTTCTAAATTATGCTGGGTTGGCAACTCTGTATTTTACACCTACCCTTTCTTTAAGAAAGAAAGATTTGCTGTCAGAACTCATAACATCATGCAGAATTTTATTAGATATCAGGAAAAAATTCATTGATTTTTCATGACTTTTCCTCCACTTTATGTGGGATGTCACACTTCCCACCAGTGAGGATCGAATTTATTTACATGTCTTTTGTGTTTTATCTTTTGGGAGCTTTACATCATTATGCAGACTAAAAGGTTTAATTGGAGTAAATGGGTATGATAATCTCTTACTGTACGAGAAGCCTGCCTCGTGCACATTGAATACAAATTTCATGTTAGCTGTAAAATTGTTTGAGCCTGAAAAATATTCAATTCAGTGCCATTTTTGCAGTTCAGTTACCCGCCCGTGTATTGCCTGTACCTCCTTGTCTTCTTTGTTATGATGATGTGTTTTCACTGGGAGTTCGCTTTTCTATGCCAAGTAACTGTTTCAGTTTGTTTTGTTGTACAGGTTTGTTGCAGACATTGTTTTTTTTTTTTGCACATTGCAAGCTTTAAAATGATTTTGTCTACAATTATACAGTATGTCCTTTTGCTTCTAAATGTTTGCTTTCTAAATTTTATAGTAAAGTGTGGCGGAAACATCTGAGAACACCCTCACAATAACAGAAAAGGAGTTGATAAATTGGACAAGCTGCAGATTATGTTCCTTAGATCAGTGTCTAAACTCTGTGAGCCCTCAACCATCTCTCATGGATCTTTCAAAGATCTCTATAGAGTGCCATGAAAACTGTACAATTTCCCAAGCATTTACGTAGAAACTGCTTTTTTGAGGCTTTAGGAGATTGATTTTTGATCTCTGTGATCACCCAGTGACCGCCGTCTGTGTAAAGGTGCCCTTAGTTACACGGTTAAATTAAGCATTTTTGCTTAATTTAAATCACCAGTTCAAACCAGTTTTCCTTGAGAATTCAAAATCCTATTTGTATCCATGTCACGATTGCCCTTACCATTGACATTCATAATAAATATTGTAATTATGTTACATATGCTAAACTGAATGCAAATTCTTTCTCATATCTCAGCATGTCCAACCTGCAATGACTTCCATGGATTGGTGCAGAAAATTATGGAACTGCAGGACATCCTTGCAAAAACATCCAGCAAGGTAATGTAATGCAACATTATGTGTCCCAGTTTGACATTTAGTGCAAAATTGGAGTAATAAACAGTAATTAAAGCTCCGAATTGAAGCAGTAAATTGCCATATAGTGTAAAATATCTCCCATGTCAGTGTGGTTTTGTCATAAACATTCATTGCAACAGGCGGTCAGAGACACATTAACATTTGGCATTTGAGATTATTGAAGCCTTGTCTTACTCGTGCACCAAGAGTGTAAAAGATGTTAATAGTGCCTAATGACAGATTTGTGCACTGCTTTCAACATTCAAAGACACAGTGCGGGGCTCACGCACGTCTTCTCTCTTTCTTGCCTTTTGTGTTTTCATCTTCCGTTGTGGGGTGGGGCGGCGCGAGCAGCTGTCCAGGGCCGAGGAGAAGATGAATGGGCTGGACGGCTGTTACTGTGAGAGAACCTGCAGCGTCAAGGGGGTCGTCTACAGGGAGGACGAGGGCTGGACAGATGGCTGCAGGAACTGCACATGCACGGTGGGACTTCACACACGGGGTGGGGTACACGGATGTGTGTGCGTCAGTGGGACTAATAACGCATGAGGGCGGGCATTCGATTTTAATTAAGTAGCTCAGTGTGTGCTCTTGTCATATTTTGTGTGATCGTGTCATTATATGTTTGCAGGCCTGAAATACGTATGTGTTTGAAAGTGCGGGTTAATGCGAGTGCGTGCCGAGTCTGAAAACATTCATTTTTAATCACGTCTGCATTGCTGCGCGGTGCGAGTGCTTTGCTGCCATTGTGAGTGGAGGCTTCTGTTTTGCCGCCTTGTTGATTAAGAGTGTGCAGACTGTGCGTGTGTGTGGGTTCGAGGTGCAGAGTGCAGGGGCCCCATTGTTGACAGCTTGTGCTATCATTATTTTCTTGCCCCAGTTCCCCAAGAAAAGATACTGTGTTTAAAAACCTCCACAGTGCTCAGGATTAGACACATCAACAACAGCGCTTAGTAATGCTCTTTTTTTTTTTCTTCTCAAGGGCCTACTTTGTGCAGCATAAAGTGTGAATAATTGGTAAAAGAAGAATTAAAAGCGTCTCGACATTTCAGGCGTGTACAACGTTGGCAGACCCCCGAAACTCATTCACTGCTACTGAACTCCCGCGACCGGCCAATGAGAGGCCTTCGCGCGCCGCTACCCAGCGTGCAAAAATAGGAAATCACATATCTGTGAGTGCACCGCACCTAATTGCTCCTGACAGCTGATAATTATCATCAGGGATTTGTTTGACCCACTTATCCAATGAAATCGCTTCATTCGGCAGGAATGGTGTTTTGCAATTCCAGAGCTGCAATTAAGGAATTAGATGGGATATGTTCCTTACCTTACGTGTGGCAATTAGCCGCGACCTTTAAAATTCAAAGGTCGTGCATTAAGATGTTATCAATTATGTGAATCGGGTTCTTACATGTTGCTGTCGCAGAGCTTTCATCCGTGGAAACAATGTTAATTATACGCGCAGCTGTCAAAAAGACAGCATTTATACCTGCTAGATGTTCAGATTAATGTCAAAATCCACTTCAGTTTATGAGTAAATTTAAAACACGGTTACATTTTTGAAAGGAATATAAAAAACTGATGAGCTGTCATAATATGTTGATGAATATGTAACCAGAGTTGAGGATAATTCTGAGATATTGTTAAACGTATTACACTCAAACATTCAAATTAAATTTTAAAGGACCTTTTCTAACAGCAAAAATAGCAGTAGAATCATACCTTAGAAAATTATTTGTCTAGTGATTCTGTATATGTGGCTTTAATAGTTTTTATGGCCACTAAGATTAAAAGAATTTTTTAAAGGCTGTCTCCACAAAAAGCTGCCTTGCATAATTCACCAAAATGGCTTTAAGTGCTTCTGAAATATTTTTGGATAAGGTGTATACGGGCTTGTTCTGAGGTCTGAAAGCAGCTTTTAAATCTGGATCAGAATCACGCTTAATGGCCAGGTACACACGAGGAATTTGGCTCCGGCTGGCTTTACTTTTGTATCTTTACTTTAAAGACTAGAATACATATGAAAGAAAGGCAAAAAAAAAATACAATGTTTATACAGAAAGAAATTAAATTCACCATTAGCAGCACAGTGGTGCAGTGATTAGCACTGTTACCTCACAGCTAAAAGGTTCCAGGTTAGAATCCCCAAGCTGGCAGGGATGGGAACCTTTCTGTGTGGAATTAACGTGTTCTCCCTGGGGGCTCCTGTTTCCTCCTACAATCCAAAGACGTGCATGTTGGGTTAATTGGTGATTCTACCTTGCCCCAGAGATCATTGTCCCATGAGATCATGGATACAAGCAGCTGAAATGAGCTTTCTCCGTAGGACTGCTGGACTCAGCCTGAGAGATAGGGTGAGGAGCTCATTCATCCGGGAGAGGCTCAGAGTAGAACCGCTGCTCCTCCACATTGAAAGGAGCCAGTTGAGGTGGTTTGGGTATCTGATCAGAATGCCTCCTGGGCGCCTTCCACTTGAGATGTTTTGGGCCCGCCCCACTGGTAGGAGACTCTGGGGCAGACCCAGGACACGCTGGAGAGACTATGTCTCCCAGCTGGCCTGGGAACGTCTTGGTATCCTCTCTGAAGAGCTGGAGCAGGTGGCTGGCATGAGGGAAATCTGGGCTTCTCTGCTTGGGCTACTGCCTCTGCGACCTGGACCTCCAGAAAAGCAGTAGAAAATGGATGGATGGATGGATAGAACTTCATTTCAATAATCCTGTATGTCCTGCACGTATAGTAGTATTGACAATAAAAACTTTGAATCTTGAAATTGTCCCCAGGTATTTGTCTCTGATAGGCCCTTAGAACAGACGGTTAGTGTTCAGCGCTTTGAGTGGTATTTGTGACTAGAAGAAATGCTATACAAGTATATCCTTAAATGTATATTGTATAAACAGCAATACTATGTATGGTTTTCATGAAAGTGGCACATGCAGCCTGTTGATTATTGTAGGGATATAATGTGGACTTTAAGTATATCATTGCCATTTTCAATCATGATAGGGTATAATTTAATCATGTTGAGGACCCTTGTACTTGATTGCATTACTGTAACACAGATTTTTTTTAAATATTGATATTTCTTTTGCAGTTTGTGTTTTACTTTTCAAATTGTCCTGCTCGTGGTGTATGTCAGTCATAAGTCTGTAAGAGATTCTGAAAAAAATATAATGGGAATTTAGGTTTAAAGTTTCCTGAAGAATTACATTAGTTTCTGTTTTGTCATGTGATTGCTGAGAATTTTATTGAATTCCTGTTGTGAACTTGTGGAATTGTAATATCGCTTACTTTCCTTCAGCTGCCACTGGACAGTTATCTGTCAATTTTATCTCATAATGAAGTTTTAAGTCTTTTTTTCTCCTCCCACTGTGTTACTATTCAAATTGCCCTCAAACATTCCTTGTCACTGGTTTCTTAAAACCACTCTTACAACAAAGTATTTTCCTCTCTCTCCTCCAGAATGGCACGGTGCAGTGTGAGGCCATCTCCTGCCCTCCCCCCCAGTGCCCGGCGGGCACGGCGCCCGCCTATGTTAAGGGCGCATGCTGTAAGGAGTGTCAGCGTGAGTGAAGTACCCTTAACCTTGCACCCTCCTACACTGATACAATCAGGGACACGATTGCGAACAAGCAAGCACACAGGAAAACAACCTCCACCACCAGATTTAGAGCTCACACGACGCCTCCACAAGCGCTGCCTGACAATTGACCAGGGCTCGGCTGTGTTGCTAAGCTACCTCCTAACATGTCTCTTGGGATGAGCCCGTCCTTTTTCCATATACATGGATCAATCAATTATTCACTAGCTGGCTTCAGAAACACAGATGGCCGCCCGTCACACAGGCATGAGCCAGTAAATCTGGGATCGCTGCATGTGATGTTAAGTAGTTCCTATTTATGGCACGACATGTTGAGGCTGCGAGAAACGTGAAGAGGAAAGGGCACGTTAGCGGGCTGAAACAATGCAAACGCTCGCATGCTCTATAGTGTCTTCATAAATGTCGATTATTAACTTTTGAACACTGATATGTTCTGGCTGACTAAATAATTTTGTTTCATCACATTGCTACACGGAGGGGCTTTTTTCAGAGAGACTTTGGGCTAAGGAATGAACTCTTATTAGCCTCTTCACCGCAGCACTCTGCATCTCATATTCTCTCAATTCCCCTCTCAATAAAAACTGACTTCACTGGGTGTTATCTTTTTTCACCCCAGCATTGCTCTGATAGTAACCCCTAGTGAAACTTAAACAGATGCTATATGCAATGTTTCCTTTAAAAGAAACTGGCCATCTGACATATATTATAGTACACAATTCTAGCAGGTGCACCAAGTAGAGAATAATCTCACCCAAGATATATAGGTTACACATCATATGATTGATAGAATTTCTGTATATCTATATATACTGTGTTTCTGAGCAGATTGGACTCTGCATCTTGTGCAAGCTGACTTCATTTGGGAGCGTTCTCATCACGAACTCCCACACACTTCTGCCATCTCTCATGCTTCACACAAACAAAAGGCGACTCTCAAATTCTGTCAGGAAGGAGCGATTAGCCTCGGATGCTAATCATCTTGCGTCGGCATCGTTTCCAGCGAACCCCGAGTCAGAGCTTTATTCGCAGGGGCTTCAGGGGTGATTGTGAACCTGCAGCTATTACCTGCTGCGTGTAATACCCTTAAACTTAATATCCCTGCGCTCACTTATCTCGGCGAGGTAGACAAACACAAAGCTAATTGCTCTAGCTTTGGAGAGGAGTGTACCACAAGTTTGCCCGCAACAAAGACATGAGTCGCTCTCCAAATTAAAGCCTTATCTCACAGCTCAGGACTTGCAGGGAGGAGTTCTGCGGCTGTGTTATGCATTATTATTAATATTTTTTTTGAATTGTCAAGAAGAATTAAACAGTAAAATGGCTGTTTAAGAAGTGATTTGCTTTCATGCTACACCACTTTGTGATGGGCCCCAATCTGCAGTGTCAGTCATTTCTCCCCTTTATAAAAAACTGAATCTTTTTGACCCTAAATGTTCATCAAACGCACTCTCTATTTTTTTAACGTCCCCATCATACCACCCAATTATATGAAATAGCTTTTCCTTAGTGCTGCAGTGAACAGTGCTTTCGCTCGCTACATATTAATTATGTCACCATTCCTCTGTTGTATTACTTAATTGAGTTTGACTTGCTTGATTTGGTTTAACTCCGTTCACCTGAGGCCTTTAAAAATGTTTTTAATAAAAGCTGTAAATAATGAGGACAGATTGCGTGATGCATGTTAAACAGCACCGCTAAATAAGGCTCTTGACATTTCACCAGTGTTTATGCTTACAGCCAAGTGTATGTTCTGGTTCAGTATTAATATAATGATAAGGTGTCAATGGGATTAAAGATTATTTAGCATTTCTTCTAGTGTATAACAGATGACTTTAATTAAAATGCACTTATTGTGCTTTTCTTTCTTTCTGCCTCACAAGCTCTTAGAGTTATGGATGCTTATAATAGATATTGACATCTTTGACTATAATGAGGTTAGCGCATACATGTACAGAAAAAAATCTATGAGCCAGAAGCATCACACAGGTTCAAGATGAAAAAAAGATTAAAACTTATTATCTAAAAAAGTATTTTACCTGTTTGTCATAATTTCTAATTATTGGTAATCAAGGTTATTTATCATTACTTTTATCATGTTTAAACAGTATTTACCATGTTATTGAGGCATGCTTTTTCTGTAGAAGACTTGTAACTGAGTGTATAGCTATACTATTTATGTTCAAATGAAAGCACCATGGGTGCTGATGCCTTGGTGCTTGTGGCATGGTAGGACATGGTAGGTAGTAACTGTAAGTATTGTGTCAGACAATCCATGCACGGTTTTGAAATGCTTGGTGTGTGTTTACACAGGTATGTCACTGTCACAACACACATGAGGTGTACATCATCTCAAGGCTGTACACTGGCATTTTTGTCGAGGAGCTCGCAAAAGAAAAAATATGGAAGGACAAGAATGAAATTAGGAGCACAAAGAAAAATGCTGAAGTAATAGATTTTATGAATTTAATACATGTATATTTCCACCACGATATGCAATACCAAGTAAAAATATCAAAATTTCAAACACTATCACCATAATCATTAACATTAAATCAGAATGGGTTGAAATGTTTTATTTTATGTGTAGTGAATATTGAGAAAGCTTCTTGAATTATCTTGCAAAAAAAATAAAATAAAACTGAAATGCAGTTTTTGTATAAAGAGTAAACATGCAATATTGTTATTTAGCGTCCAGCCCGTTATCTTCATAACTGCTCTGACTGTTGCTCTTCACACTCACCACTGCAACCACCATGAATATTGAAAGAAAAGCCCTCATATCAAAAGATGAACTGGGTAAAGCAAATGAACTCTCTCACACAGTCCCTGCACTTTGGAAAAAATCCACCATCATTCCAATTCCAAAGAAATCTTGTCCTACTGACAACAATGAGTACAGACCTGTAGCTTTAGCTTCAACTGTTATGAAATGGTTTGAAAAATACATGGTGTCTTTATTGAAATCAGAGATAAACTTTCAGTTGGATCCACTCCAGTTTGCCTATAGTCAGGGGAGGAGTACAGATGATGCAATAAATGGCATTGCTCATCTTGACTTTTAAATCTGGAAGATCCAAAGGCCTATGCTTGTCTTTTATTTATTGATTTTAGTTCAGCTTTTAACATTTGGCAGCCTCATCTGCTTTTACATAAAATGACCCAGATGAAGGTTAATCATTTTATTATTAAATGGATGTATTCTTTTTTAATGGACAGAATTCAAAATGTTAGGATTAATAACACACTTTCTGATTCCAAACCCATCAGCACAGGTGTATCTCAGGGCTGTGTGAGCTATCCACTCTTTTTTTTACCCTGTATACTAATGACTGTACTAGTCATAATTCAGGTAACCCGTTTTTTTTTTAATTTTCCGACAACACTGCTATCCTTAGCCTGCTACACCAAGACACTGACACCTCCTTGTACTTCACTGAGGTCAGTGGCTTTGCAAAGTGGTATGATGAACACTTCTTTGTCATCAACACACAAAAACCTAAGGAGATGTTGGTGGACCCTCAGTCAGTGGGAGACCAGACTCCACTGTCTGTTAACAATGTGGAAATTCAGCAGGTCACCTCCTACAGGTATCTGGGCATCCACCTGGATAACCTCTTCGTCTGGAATGACGATGTTGAGTTTATGCGCTCTCGTCTACAGCAAAGGCTGTATTTTCTCTGTTGGCTGAGGGTGTTTGGAATCAGTAACAAAATAATGTTTTTATTTTACCAGGTGGTACTGGAGAGCATCATAAGGTACAGGATGTCTGTGTGGTTCGGCAATATTTCTGTGCAGGCCAAATCTAAGGTGCAGCGTCTGGTCCAGGCTGCCATGAAGGTGATGGGGAGAACTGAAAGGTTCTTCCTTAAGGCCATTTATGAGGAGTGTGTGTGCAGGCAGGCACAGGGAGTTCTGCAGGCCCCCCACACATCCTCTACTCTGAGTTTAAGCTCTTGCCTTCTGGTAGAAGATACAGCATTAATAAATTATATTACAGATGCCATGTTTGCCCTCAACTTAACAAATTGCTTGGTTTTGTCTAAAAAAAAAAAAACCTTGTGTTTTTTTTTAAATATTTCACACCATCACATCAGCTATACTTGAGTAAATCAATCAATCAATAAACAAATGATGGGACTGTAAAAGTTATTTTAAAGCAAATGATTCAATAACGTCACACTGTGGTGTTTTTATATTACTGACATTAGTATTAAGAGTTTAAAAAGTCATTTGAACTTTAGAGAAAACAATTTAAAATATTACCATTTTATTAACATATTAATAATGTTAATAATTAATAATGGCAAATTAAAAGTCAAGAATATATGGCAATACTGTGGAGAAAGGAAGTAGGCGAGGCAACGAGCTAGACAACACACAAATTTTATTCCTTCTCCAACATACAGTACAGTAAAATCCCCCAGGTCTCTGTGCATTCTCCGTTTATACCTTTAATTCCATGCATTGAGACCTGGAACTTCCGGCCATAATACATTGTTTGGAACAAAGACCTGTGTGGCACATTAACATAACATCACGCCGGCACCGCTTCTCCCACCCTTTCCTCTTCCAGCGGCTCTGGTGCTCTCTTCTCTTCCCGGGGGGCGAATAGTCCTTACTGTCCCATCTGAAAGCCCCCAGTGGCACTTCCTCCTTCAGTCCATTGTTCCCCCTTTCCCCAGCTGCCTTCTCTGGGTGGAGAATCACCCACCCGTACCACCACACAGCCCCACCCCCCCGCCCTGAACACCCAGGAGGGGCACTAACCCCTTCGTCCTTTGGGCTTGAGCTGGCACCCATAGCGGCTGTAGCAGGGGGGTCGCCGATCCAATCGAAACACCCTGCTGGTGAGGTGTACAGGAGGGCATGTCAGTCTGTGGAGGGAAAAAGGGGAGGGGGACACATCAGTTTTGTGGGCGCAGGTCTCTACCGAGAGAACACCAGCTTACAGAGCCACCAACGGTGGGCATCCACGCCGGGGAGCTTGAGCCAACACCACCTTCTCGTTTGCTAACACAAAAGCGGGCTTCAGCCTGTCGATGCAGATGGTCTCCCTACGCCCCCCAAGTCTAACACAAAATGCGTCGCCCCCGGTTCCAACACCTTGAATGGTCCAGCTCAACTAGGTTCATTTTGTCTTCTTTTAATTATTTACCTTTTGTTCTTATTAAAGACAAAAAGACAAAAATAGAAAGGAGAAGGTAAAAACATCTCCTTTCTATTTTTGTCTTTAATAAGAACAAAAAGTAAATAACCTTGAACGGTCCGTCGTACGGTGGGTGCAGCGGTGTCTGGTGCGCATCGTACCTGACAAAAACAAAGATGACATTCTGTAAACTCTTGGAGACGAAAGTGTGAGGAAAACAATGGTGGGCCTGGCCCGGTACATTAAAAGTCTCCGTACTGTGCAAAAATTGCGCAGGTGGATCGACCTCGGGTGTGGAGATTTCTGGTAAAAACTCCCAGGGATCCACAGCGGCTGACAAAAAACGAGTTCTGCCGGGGAGGCTGCCAAATCCTCCTTAGACGCAGAGCCCAACCCTAAAAGAACGGTGCATGAAACCTTGTGACGGTGGGAGGGGTCCCACCAAATCCACGTGGACGTGGTCAAACCTCCTGGATGGAATTTGGAAGGGCTCGAGGGGGGCTCTGGTGTTCTTGTGCATGTTGGCCCTCTGGCACGCGATGCAAGCTGCAGCCCACTCTTTTTTTAGTCCTTGCGGAAGCGTGGCCAGACAAATTTGGCCCCCACTAGTTTCACCGAAGTGCCTGGATGTGAAAGGGAGTGGACTGACTCAAAAATGTGGCGGCACCAGGACCTCAGAACCACCGGGCGTGGGCAGCCGGTAGAGACGTTGCAGAGCAAGGTGGGGGGGGGGGCACCCTTCTTGCACCACCCTGCTCTCCAGCCGTAACCCAGTAGGTGCCGATTGGAGCACGCAAATGTCCGCGTCCTTGGTTTGCTCCGCAGCCATAGCGGGGAAATCTATTCCCATGTAAGCCGGGGAGGCTAACATGCACAACAGGCAATCTGCCACGATGTTAAGCTTACCGGCAACGTGTTGGAGGGAAAGTCATTCCACTGTACAAATCTGGCAACAAGCATCATTTCACGAATTATAGACCTGTTTCACTTCTTCCAGAGTTTTCCAAAATTCTTGAAAAACTTTTCAATAACCGTCTGGACAAATTCATAGATAAACATAATTTAATCACTGATGGTCAGTATGGATTCAGATCAAACAGATCCACATCACTTGCATTATTAGATACAATAGAGAATATAACAAACTCCACTGATCAGAAAAAATATGCTGTTGGGCTATTCATCAATCTAAAAAAGGCTTTTGACACAATAAATCATGATATATTAGGAAGAAAATTGGAAAGATATGGTATCATAAGGGTTGTGTTGCAATGGATAAAGAGCGTTATTTGAGCAATAGGAGACAGTTTGTGAATTTGGGTAAATGGTGCTCTTTGTGTTTGGATATTGTCAGTGGTGGCCCCAGGGGTCAGTGTTGGGTCCAAAACTGTTCACTCTTTATATCAATGATGTTTGTAAAGTGTCACAAAAATTAAAACTGGTTTTGTTTGCTGATGATACGAACATTTTCTGTGCAGGAGATCTACAGCAATTACTGGATGACATAAACATAGAAATGAAAAAACTGAAGATGTGGTTTGACATAAACAAGTTATCACTAAACTTAGGAAAACAAAAATGATGTTATTTGGCAACTGTAGAACAAAAATGCAAATAAAAATACAAATTGGTGGAACAGATATTCAACGAGTCAATGAAATCAAATTTCTTGGGATGATAATTGATAATAAAATTAACTGGAAACAACATATAAAACATTTAAACTCAAAAATATCAAGAACGATTGCAATTTTAAACAAAACAAAACATGTTTTGGATCACTCCTCATTCTTTACAGATCACTGTTTTCACCATACTTCAGCTACTGTGCCGAGATTTGGGGCAATAATTATAGAAGCACGCTACAGCCACTAATTATTCTACAAAAAAGAGCAATAAGAATTATTCATAAAGCTGGTTATAGGGATCACACAAATCCATTGTTCTTGCAGTCAAATATATTAGAACTTTTGGATCAAGTAAAATACCAAACTGGACAAATCATGTTTAGAGCCAAAAATAATCAACTTCCAAAAAATATTTTAGGCCTGTTTACAGAAAGGGAAGGCATTTACAATTTAAGGGGATTATTTAATTTTAAAACAGTAAATGTAAGAACAACCAGGAAATGTTTCTGTGTATCCATCTGTGGAGTGAAATTATGGAACAGTCTGGGTGAAGAGCTGAAGCAATGTCCAAACATAAAACAATTTAAAAGGATGTATAAAAAAAAAGATCTTCGCAAAGTACGAGGATGAAGGTGTTTGAACTAAGTTAAGGTTCTGAATAATGTGTATTAAATGTATGTATTATTATTTTCTATTATTTAATTTAAATGATATATATACTGTATATAGTGTTGTGTATAGCTAGGAAGCAAATGAATGGAAATCAATGATTTGTGGAGAAGGGGTGGGATTGAATAAGTTTAGACTTTTTCCCACTCCTTTTCAGATATGTACGTGAATTATGTGCAAGGTGAAACTCATGTTTTGTATGGTGACTTATGCTTTGACATATTTTATTTTATTTTTCTTAACAATGTTTTCTACATTACTGTCACTGAATGCTCGATGTTACACATTCGAAATAAATAAATGAAATGAAAAAATGAAATGTCGGTCATAAACTCCTAGATCGCTGCTGGACCGACCATGGTTCCGAGACCTTGGACGTCGTGTATGTCAATGGCTTATGGTCCATGAACGCGGTGAACTCGCGCCCCTCTAGCCAAAACTGGAAATGGCGCATCGCCAGGTGTAGAGCCAACAATTCCCTGTCGAACGTGCTATATTTGCGTTTGTTGTTGCGCAAAGTTCGACTGAAAAACGCAAGCGGCTGCCACGAACCGGAGATGTACTGCTCCACCACTGCCCCTATGGCAACATCAGATGCGTCCATAGTGAGCACTATCCGTGCCAACGGATCCAGATGGGCTAGTAACGTGGCATCCGCATGCGCTGTTTTGGCGTTCGTGAAAGCCTGGACTCGCTCGGGAGTCCAGTCGATGTTTTCTGCGGGCTTCTTTTTTTTCAGCGCGGCATACATCGGCTGCATCAGCTGGGCTGCCCGGGGAAGGAAATGGTTATAAAAATTGACCATTCCCCAAAACTCCTGTAGGGCTCTCACAGTCTGACGCTGAAAGTCTGACATGGCGCGCACCTTATCCAGTAGCAGAATCACGCCCTCCGGCAAAATGCGATGGCCCAAAAAATCAATCACTGGCACACCGAACTGGCACTTTGCCAAGTTCACTATAAGCCCATGTGCTTCCAAACTCTGGAAAATTGTCTTGAGACGGGTGATGTGTCCCTCCTCGGATGCGCTAACTACCAGAATGTTGTCTAAGTAGACAAAAATGAAGGACAAGTCACGAAGCACTGCGTCCATCATTCTCTGGAAAGTCTGTGCCATGCCTTTTAATCTGAATGGCATGCGGAAAAACCCGAAAAGGCCGAAAGGAGTTATTAATGCTGTTTTTGGAACATCTTCCGCGTGCACCGGGACCTGATGGTATCTGCGGACTAGATCCACTTTTGAAAAAGTGGATTTTTTCGGCCAGGTGCATGGAAAAATCCTGAATGTGCAGAATAGGATAACGATCATGTTCCGTGGTGTTGTTCAAGCACCGGAAATCGCTGCACAGTTGCCATGACCCGTCGGCTTTAGGCACCATGTGTAGCAGGGATGCCCACAGGCTGTTGGCGCGCCCGACGATGCCCAACTGCTCTAAATTTGCAAACTCCTCACGCACGCTGGCCAGTTTAGCTGCGTCTAGGCATCGAGGTCGCGTGAACACCAGCAGGCCTTTTGTAGTTATGAAATGTTCGAACCCGTGTTTCATTACTGTAGCCGAAAAAGTCGGGACCGTGAGTGCTGGGAACTGTGCGAGTAAATGTTGGTACTTACCCCCTGGAGCTATAACATTAGCCAGTGTTGTCGACCCAGCTTCCCGAGCTGTACAGGGCAATGAGGTAAAAGAGACAACATCCACTAATCATCTATTAGCAACATCGACTAACAACCCATAAGCACATAGAAAGTCTGCGCCTAAAATGGGAGCAGAACATGCAGCTATCACAAAATCCCAATGGAAATTGCGTCCGTGCAAGCATATCGTCAGTGTCTGTTCGCCAAATGTCCTGATGGTGGATCCGTTGGCGGCTGTGAGATTGGGACCGCTGCCTCCTGCCAACCTGTCTGCGGTGACCGGCAGGATGAGGCTCTTCTGGGAGCCGGAATCCACCAAAAACCGTCTCCCCGAACGTGTGTCCATGATGTAAAACAGTTTGTTCCTGTTGCCGGCGTTGCAGCTACACCTGAATGCCGAACCTGCCATCTTCCCAGCTTCTTGAATTGGCATGGCACCAGGCAGCGTTGGGCATTCGAGCCGAAATGGCGATGATAAAAAGAGATCGCCCTATTCCTTCATCTCCTGGTGTCCGTCCTGGCTACCACCAATGGCTCCTCAACCTTGCTGGAGTCCCTCATGGATGCTGGTGCCACTGCCTGCACGCTGAGAGTTCTGGTCGCCAAAATGATGTGGTCCGCTTCTTGCGCCAGGGCGCGGTAGTCCTTGGCAATCAGCAGCGGCGAGTTGGTCAGGATCACCCTCGCGGTAGCTGGTAGGTTCCTGAGGAACAAGTGGGCGAACAGGAGAGATTCATCATCCTTCCCCCTCAGCACCAACATGCTCTCTATGAGCTTCACTGCTGATCCGTCACCTAACTCCGAACGCGTTAGGAGTCTCTCTGCCGTCTCACTGTCTGAAAGGGTACAGTGCTGGAGTAGCATCCTCTTGAGCGCCTCATATTTCCTCTGGGTCGGCGGCTCCTGGAGCAGGCTCGTCACCTGTTGCGTGGCCCGCACATCCAGTACAGCGACCATGTAGTAGTAATACTTTGTTTCGTCCATTGTTATCCTGTAGAGTATGAACTGGGCTTCTATGTGCAGGAACCATGAGGTCGGGTCGTGAAGCCAGAAGTCTGGGAGCTTGACTGAGACAGCACACACGGCGCTGGTACTCTCCCTCCATGTAGTCTCCGGGGCAGTGCTCGGCTCGCTCTCCATGGCATGTCTTGGGGTCACCAATGTGGAGAAAGGAAGCAGGCGAGGCAACGAGCTGGACGACACACGAACTTTATTCCTTCTCCAACATACAGTACAGTAAAAGGTCCCCCAGGTCTCTGTGCATTCTCCTTTTATACCTTTAATTCCATGCATTGAGACACGGAACTTCCGACCATAATACATAGTTTGGAACAAAGACCTGTGTGGCACAGTAACATAACATCACGCCGGCACCGCTTCTCCCACCCTTTCCTTTTCCAGCGGCTCCGGTGCTTTCTCCTCTCCCCGGGGGGCAAATAGTTCTTACTGTCCCATCTAAGAACTCCCGGTGACACTTCAGAATCAGAATCAGAATGAGATTTATTGCCATTGTTCATTTAGTATACAAACTAGGAATTTGTCTCGGTGCAATGCTGCAACATTAAACATGGACACTTCCTCCTTCAGTCCATTGTTCTCCCTTTCCCCAGCTGCCTTCTCTGGGTGGAGAATCCCCCACCCGTACCACCACAATACAGTGATACAAGCCTTTAGTTGATTTTGCCTGGGTGAGCTGAAAAGCTAGTAACACACACACACATTGCTTTGCACCGAGGCATAAAAATGTGAATATTACACATTAACCCAGCCACGGGGGGGGGGGGGGGCACAAGCCAGTGTACTCTTATTGCTGGTCGCAAGGTTAGGTAAATCTTTGTCAGATCAAATATGCAGATAATCACGAATAAGACCTCCATACTGCACTGGTCATGGCACGCATTAACAATGACCACCACCAGTGCTGTTGACCACCAGGGTGTCGGTGGAAACTGTGCCACTGTTGATCAAAGACTGAGGAGAAGGAGAGGGGGGAGGCATGTTTGGAGACACAGAAAGAAAGCTAAAGGCAGCGGTGAGGAGGAGAGAGTAGGGACTTTAAACGTAGGGACTGTGACTGGTGAAGGGAAAGGGTTCGCTGATATGATGAAGAGAAGCAAGATTGATATGGTTTGGACATGTACAGAGGAGGGATGAATGAATGAGTTTATATATTGGATAAAGGAGATTAAAGATGGAGCTGCCAGGCAAGAAGAAAAGAGGAAGACCACAGAGAAGATTTCATGGATGCAGTGAAGGAGGACATGGAGAGGGTTGGTGTGATAGAGAAGATGCAAGGGATAGGGTGGTGAGATGGAGGCAGATGATCTGCTGTGATGGGGCAGCTAGAAGAAGAAAAAGAGGAAAATCTTTTATCTGTAGAGCAAAGCTTGTACTTCCTGCCCTGGCATTCCTTCCTTCACTTACCCAGTGACAGCATTTATCCACATTGTTCGACTGATTTTACAAAAAAATAAACAAAACTTTTGTTGTATTCCTTCAACCCCTGACTTCTGAAGTACTTCAGCTCATGAAGTTGGGTAAGACTTGACCGATTTAAGATGACTGCACTCATAATGGTAGTAAAAAATGTACTGTTTGTTAGGACTAATTTTTTTATGTTTCTGCTAATCAGTTGTACACACAGTACTTACCCAAATTCTATCTCTGAACATGGTGCTAGGAAGTGTTCATGCACAAGTTACTTTGCGCTGCATTTCTTTCACTTGGTGATGCCAACAGTGACTATAACACTGGAGTCAGGGTTTTATCCCTTGTTATGCTGGAACGTAGCCGACTTGGACGTAATGTCATTTTGACGTCTAGTTTCCTGAGGCTACAAAAAACCCCCAAAACAACCCACACACACCATACGCTCTGTAATGTTTTCCAGTACATGTTTTGTGTCTAATCATGAAGCCTTTTCACTTCAGAGTTTTTTGAAGCTTGCCATTTACTCTTAGGGAGAATTTATAACAGCATGTTTTTAAATGAGTATTGTTCATACAAAAGGTGAAAAAGCTTTTATTTTCCTAGTCATCTGTCTTAGACATGCTTAAGTTTTGGATGTTTATGCCAAAGTTAAAAAAAAAAAAAAATCCATGTAAATACAAGTAATTCCTCTCCAGCCTGTCTATATACTCAATTTCAGATTTGCTTCTACACTGAAGTTTGCATAAAGTTAGAGTGGATATCTATCATGCTGCCCTCTCAGTCATGCAGCAGCCTAGTCAAAAGCAGCCAATCAGAAGAAAGGTGCCTTTAATTGGGGGTGTTCTTATAGAAAGAAAAATTAAAACAGCTTGTTTCAGACAGTTTACACTGAAGCGCTACATAATTAACTAGTATAAAACAAGGTAAATATGAATTATTCTCAGCAGTGATTTATGCAAAGCTGCTGTGTATCTACGTTAACCAAACATTACAACAGTACACTGCTTGGATGTGCATAGGTTTATTTAGTAGGTGTTTAGTTTGCTCATTTGTGTGTTTGCTGTGTCTGCTACCAGCTGTCTGCTTGTTTGGTGGAAGAGAGTTGGTGGAAGGAGATAAGAAGGCTGTTCGTGACTCCTCTGGCAGGTGCCTGCTGTTTGAATGCAGGGTAAGTTATGTCAACACACGCACATAAGCACACTTAACCATATTTATCCATAATGATTTTTATTAAGCTCCTCTCTCCAGCAACGCCACGCATTATGTACCTGAATGCTTCAGATAATTTCATTTCCTTGTTCTTGTGTGTGGCCTTTAACCAAATTCCATCACAAGTTTGGTTATTCCTTTTGTGATTTGGAAGTCAAAAGCTGAGCCCGTCAGTCAGAGAGTACCACATTGATTTTTCTGCAACAGTCGTCAGATACCACAGAGGTCCCGAATTAAATTCATTTCCCAGTTGTTCAGAGTATTTGCTTTTGTCTGCCTGGTGCACCAGATGGGTAGGTTGCTCACTTTTAGGAGTAATTCACTTGATAACATTACACCAGGCAGGCCCAATCAATCACAGGAAAATGAGTTGAAGTTTTTAATCACCAAGCTCTATCATATCAAGCAGCTTCTCGGTGAATCCTGCAAACCTCCATTAGAATCTGCAGATTCAGACAGCTGTCTGGCTTGCTTGCCCACACCTGGCCCATCTGTAGTCCCCGTTAACTGACTGGCAGTCACAGGCAGATCAAAGAAGAGCTGTCAGTCAGCCCACTGCTGCAGACTTCTGCAGGCTTCCCCTGACAGCTGCTTGTCACGCCTCTGATCTTCTGTCTGCCTGCTGGCTGCTGTGGGGGATGCACAAGTTTTTGGTGATGGATGCAAAAAGTTGCTGTGAGGCTTGTTTGAAAGTTATTGGCGGACTTTTTGGGAAGTTGGTTGCAGGATTTGGTTTAGATTAATCACCAGTTATGGGAACAGTTACAAATATTAGTTAGCAACTGATTTACAACTATCTGGATTGTATTTAAGGATAAAACTGATAAACTGATTATTACTTTAAAGCACAAAAGAAGGTTAATTAGTGTCCTCAAACCTCAGAGGCCCAATACTTGGGCCACAATACAGTATTCTCATGATCTTGTGATATTGTATATTGTAATTTATATTGCGATTTCCCATTCCAATCTTTGTCTTTTCCAACTTCCAGCTTGATTCACAAATCAGTCTTTTGCTGTGCTGACCTAACAAGATGATGAGCGTTTAGAACGGTCTAGTGATTTAAAAAAAATAAAATTGTATTACTCTGGAATCCAGAAAGCTGAGTTTGTATTTGCAACATTTATTAATACATTTAGTAAAATATCGCAATACTGGTGTCTCTGAATCAGTACAATGTCGCTAACACACAGTATTGCGATACTACCCTATATAGATTTTCTTTTACCAACCCCTAGAGGTGTAGCCAACTGACACTTAACAATACCTGAAGACTTTTGTACTGCAGCTACAAGGCCAGTAGGAGTTTTGAAGAGACTTCCCTGTTTAGTTTTTGCTTATCATGCTACCTCTGTGATTGAATTTGGGAAGATTGAAATTTGGGTTATAATTTGAGTTGGCCTTGGTGTGACAATGGGTCATCCATCAATAATGAAAACTTCATCAGGGAGTAACAGTAACATTATCATAATCATGAACAAATGTGTGTTTGACTGTCATCATGATGTAACCTTTAAGCTGGGTTTATGCTGCACGTCTGCTCTGCGCATCTGCTCAAGCACCAGGCTTTGTGTGGTGAAAATTACATCATCGCCTCCAGCCCGCTGGGCTCTGTGGGACCCCTCCGTGGCTGAGCATGTGCAGCCAAAATTTTGTGACCGCGTTGCCTGTGTGCACTGACTACGCATGCGGAAGATCAAACCTCCCATTCGAAAGGTGGCACCACTGACACAGCATACAAAGACGAAGAGAAAGAAGATGAATTAAAAAGAAATGTGACAAGACGGTTAGTGGTAAAAGTAGTAAACACAGGAGTTTCTTTTCTTGCCTTTGTGCAGTCACCACTGTTGCTGATGTAATGTGCTAGGCACTTGTTTTTTTCTTCCCTTTTATATAGCTGGTAAATGTCGGCACATTTGTGCTACCTGTCGGGCAGGCGTGAAACTGCAGATAACGGTTATGCACATGCGTCAAATTCTTGACCTAGTTGACACAAAAATTGAAGCATATGTACAATCGCATGCACACCACCTTTTCCAAAGTGTGCACGCATCATTGACACGTAGAGTGGAGGTGGAGCATAAACCCAGCCTTAGACTCCTGTATGAGCTGTGGTACCATAAATAGTTCTATATAGTATTTACCAAATAAATATACAATGTTTTATGCTGAGTACCCATAATTACCCATGCTTTGAAATACTATGGGTTTTTTATTAACACAAAAGCTAATCAAATTAGATTAACTGCAGACGTTTTACACCCATATGCAAACTGTCTGTGAGTTAAGGTCATGTCACCTTACGTTTTGCTGACAGACTGGATTAAAATGATCCTTATCTAAAATATATGCACACTAGAAATTTATAGAGCAAGTCTTTTGTCCTTGTTGGTCTGTCTATAATGTTAATGAACCTTAATTAGCATCAGTTGGAAGAACATGGATGAGATCATCATTGAGGCCTGCCAAAGGCATGCAGGGAAAAGAAACCTAATCAGGTTTTACACTCCAACTAAACACACATGCAGGGATAATCCAGAAGATTGATTCACTGTTTGTATAGTAAAGATGCACCATGAATCATGATTTAAATTCCCGAGGATAACAGGAGAAAAGTGATTTTTTTTTTCCCTGAATCCCCTCTGGAAGTAGTTTGGGAAAAACTGATTGACCAGTGAGTAATTGATTCATTATGAACACCAAGGGAGGAGGAAGAGTTGGAATGGGAAACACAATTGATGACTAATTACCTTCATAATTACCTCAGGAGTTAATGAATAAAGGTGGGCAGAGTTCATCTGAGAAGTTGCTGATGAGGATTTTCTCTTCTCCTTTACAGGACAGGACCATGCATCGAGTAGTTCCCACTGAGCCTTGTCCTGAACTCAACTGTCCGGATTCGGAACAGATCGCTCTGAGTGGCAGATGCTGCAAAGTGTGCAGAGGTATTTGAGAAGCATAATCCTACATTTGATTAGGACCTCTGTACCTTAGTCTTAAACATGAATGTTTTAGGTCATAGATTACGTTTTTTATGCATTATGTACAATCAAAATTATTCAGTTCCTCTGCAAATTAGGTTTATTGGTAAAGTGTACAAACTTGCAGCTGTTTGCAATAAACAAATCAAACAAGAACAATTTAAGTAGCTCAACACAACTAATATTACAAGTGGTTTCTCCAAATTCAGCACAAAATGCCACTTTTAATGACTACTGCAGTTTCTAAATTTTTCAACCCTTTCATCACAAGCATCTTTAGTACTTAGTAGAACACACTTTTGCTGTTATGATCTGCTGCAAACATGATGTATAGCCAGACACCAGCTTCTGGCTGCTTTCTGAGGAATCTTAGTCCATTTCTCATGGGCAAAGACCTCCAGTTCACTAATATTCTTGGGTTTGCGTGCTGCAACTACCTTTTTCAAATCCCACGAGAGATTTTCAGTGGGGTTCAAGTCAGGCAACTGTGATGGCCACTCTTGTATCTTCCAGGACTTTTTCTGAAACCAAACCTTTGTGGACTTTGAGGTATGGTTGGGATCATTCTGTTGGAAGGTCCAATGACCCTCAAGCTTCAGTTTCTTCACAGATGGCATGATATTTTCTCCTAAGAGTTCCTGATACTTGATTGAATCCATCTAACCCACCACACACTGGAGGTTTTCAGTGCCAGAGGAAGTGAAGCAGCCCCAGAGCATCACTAAGCCATTGCCATGCTTCATTGTAGGCATGGTGTTCTTTTCAGTTTATGCTTCATTCTTCATCCTCCAGACATAATGCTGTTCCAAAGGCCAAAAAAATCTTCTCCACTTTGCTCAAAACTACATAAAGTAGCCAAAGAGGTTTAAGGATTCTGTTCGCTGTAGCGATGAAAAAACACTAGGTTGCCCCCTCAGTTGAGCATAATTTTGCCCTTGGGGAAAAATAATTGGTGATCCCTGTTTTATATTGTTGAAATGGATGTTTCCAGCACAACTGTAAGGAAGTCTGTGGTCTCTGACCGTCTTGTTATCTATTGATTAGTTCTTTGAATTTGTCAGATGTGCCTGAAGGAAGCCGACTGCTGTTTTGTCCAAATGTTTCTGTGAACGACACTACAGCAAAGATACTATTGGGAAAAAAAAAAGTGTTACACTGTGACATAACCTTTCTTCCAGTTCTGTCGCCCTGCATCACCCCTGTCCTTTTCTCTCCTCTGAGTCTCAAACTCTTTTCTCTCGTTGACTCTTGCAGGCCATGACTTCTGCTCGGAGGGCCACGGCTGCATGGAGCACTCTGACTGTGTGAACCTGGAGGCAGGAGACTGCTGTGTTTGCAAGGATGGCTTCCGCCCACTGCGTGATGATAATGCCTATTGTGAAGGTACAGAGCTGCCCTGAATAACAAACTGCGTGTTAAGGTTTATTAATTAGCTGAACAGCACCCAGGCAAAGAGGAATGTCTCTTAAGGTTTATTGCAAAGTCAAAACCAGAAGAGAGTATGCTGGCTGGTAGAGTAAGAAGGTGGAGAGCAGCCTGAGAGCAGTCTTTAAAGGGAAGTTTGAGTCTGTTGGCTAAGCAGAGGAAAGTTCAGAGTGCACTGGCAGGTAAGTAAAGAGTCAGACAGGGAGGCGAGTTGGAAGCAGAAACGCTTTGTGAAAAGCATATCTTTAGACAAGCAGATGATGGGAGCAGAGAGACAGGCAGGCCAACAAACAAAGGATGGGCTGAATCACAGGGGAAGTTAACACAAGGAAGAGCACCAAAAAAATTAAAAGCAGTGGAGGTGAAGGTATAAGGTTGTTGTGCTGATGAGATTAAGAATCGCTGGTTTGCGAGCCATGGGAGCGCTGTGTTTTCCCCTGACTGAGAACACAACATTATCAAATACTGGACTTTTCTCAAACATTTTTATTTTCACTCTAAGAGCTTTCAATGATTTTTTTTTTTTTTTTTTGTGAATGTGCCTGAATTGCATCACAGGAAATCAAGAGATGCATTTGCTCTGTATCTAAGATGAGGTAATTTTAAATTTGTTTTATTTTACATGGATTTGTGATGTTCTGACAACTAAATTTTGTTTCTGATGATCCCCTTAAAAACAAATCTGGATTGTCTAAAATGGTATCTTATGCCCTTTTTTCCCCCACAAAAACACCTTTCATGGTCTTATAATTGCTCGTGAAAATCTTTTCCCTTTTCCTCCTCCTTCAAAAGCCAGGATCAATGAATACTCTAATTAGGCCCACCCACAAGGACACTGGCACGCCACCTCTCCTGGAGCATCACAGCACACAGAAGTCTGCAAGCTGGCAAATTTGACCAGAAAGCAATAGCATTGAAGATCTATGGCTGTATTACAACGACGGGGTTGTTTGATCAGTTGTCACTGATGCAGAATGCATTTATGGGTGTTTCTAAGTTAATTTCCTTATCACAACAGCATAAAAACGAACTTTCTGGCAGTGCATGATGCAAAGAGGCCGGTCTAATCATTCAGAGGTGTGTTTTGGATAATCCAAGCTAAAGCGCTCCTTCCCATCTCTTTAATGCACAGAAGCGCATTATCTAAAGTGAACTGTGATCATGACAGTTTTGCACTGACCAAAGCCCATGTGTGTGAGCCAAAATGCACATGATGCTAATGCTACTTGGTAATAAGGAAGACATCAATCACAGTTGATGCCCAGTTAGTTATGTTAAAAAGAATAAATGGTGAAAAATGGACTGAAAAATCAGCTGAATGCACACGGATGCATGCAACACAGACATGAATGGGTTTGAAACTTAAGGAAAAGAGGATGATGCCTGTGTAAACTTTCATAAAGTTTAATTAACTTTCATAAACTTTCATTAACGATGGCATGGAGCGACCTCCGTGCCATCATTTCCTCCTTTACATTCCTCCGTCTCCAAAGGAGGAGATCTGGCACGGCTTCCCATCCATGGCGACCCCGGCCATGAAGCAAGCCTGCTTTCGGTGGCTTCTGCCAGCCCCTGACAGGTGGCAGTTGGGGAGCTTGCTGATGGAGAACCGCAACCTTGGCCCGGCTGGAAACTCAAGGCACGCAGCCGAGGCAGATGTGTGGTGGACGCATCTCTTGTCTCTCTGGGGAGTGAGTGAAAAGTACAGTGCCACACACTCTTTGTTCATTCATTTATTCTCCTAAAAATAAACAAATTAATCCCTAATAAATCCGTGATGAAAACGAAAATGTGAATGGAATACAACTCATCAGACTAACAGCCCCCCCCGCTTCGCACATCACACTGCCTGTTCATTCATTCATTCCCCCTCAAAAAATCCTACATTAATGCCTAATCTATAGAGTCCTATGGTAAGTCCGCAATAAAAATGAGAGAGTAGATGGAATAAAAAAAACTAGTGTGTGATCATCATATAATTAAAATGACGGGTGATTATATGATGATTGTTGTTTCAACTCACTATTAAAATAAGATCCCAGCGCTGCTGTTTCCTCATGAGTTCCGGAGCTGCACAATTTCAGAACACGCCACTGAAATATCATTAAACAATGCACTTGTGACGATAGACCTCCTTTTTCCTAATCAAAAGCGGACTCTCATGGAATGCACTATAATAGCAAGCCCCGCCACACCTCTTTGAAATGAGCCTCCACCACCGAGCGCATAGTGGGCACACTGTCTACTGGTAATTTGATGGGGTGATGCAAGGCGTAAAAAACAGACAATGTGCTGACAGAAACTAACAAAAACGCTGGTGTACGTCAGAAAGTCTGTCAGAAAAGTGTGCGGATGACTGTCAAAATAGGGCCCCTAATGTTTATAAAATCACAATACAATGCTGTCGTGACTGCACAGGGTCCAAACAACCACTCAGTACTTGCTGAGCACACAAGCACCACAGCAAAGTGGCATGATACACACACCGGCCACCACCTCTATCCTCTGCCGGGACACAAGCTACATACAGCTGCCCAAAAGCAGACCGCTGGTTCCCACTGGTACTTGCATGCCAAAAGTTAACATCACCATGGCTGTTTAGATAAATGATCAGATTGATTGTATATCACATGCAACCACACATGCACCGGAGCAGCATGGAACACAGCGGAGAGGCAAGGTCAGCAGCTTTGGCCTGCAGCCGGAGGGTAGACAAGGACAGCTGGGGACAGAGCGGCTCCGGTGTTAACACTGGTCCACTCAGCAATCAGCAATCACCAAACAACATTACATATTCATTCCATGCACAATCATCTCTGCATGATCTCAACATACTCCAAAAGTATTTTACTTTGCTGCACTGCATCGGGGTAGAACTGTCAGATGACCCCATCTGATTGCATATCTTTTGTTCTTCTGTATAACATGCAGCAGCGTCTCTCCAAAAAAGTCTGAACAAACAAATCAACAAGGTGCAGCATCTAATAAATATATCCAGGCTTATCTGGATATTTGTGGATTATTTTCTCTCTAGCACATTACCTATTTGACACAAGGCTTTGACATTTACTGTACGTAAGATTGTACCATTACTGCAGTATCAGGTACATTAAAGGCTAATGGTGGCTAGCACTACATTACACAAACAGAATAAATCGTATGATAAATTATAGACTTACCAGTTGAAGGACATGCCCACTTGTATGCACTGTGGCCCAGGATCATGGTTGGAACTGCACTGGTCCATAAAAGCAGTTTAATGTTAAAACCCATCTTAATTTGGGTTGTTTCCAAAACAGTTGTTTAAAAATGCTAACCGGCCCTGGAGGATAAGCTGAATCCTCAGTTCCACCCTCTTCCTCCAAGGCCATACACGGTGCTTAGTCCTAATTGATTTCGTGTTCTAGTGATGTCATTAGAATGGTTTGTCTAAACTCGCCTTTTAGAAGGGAGAGGTGCTTAATTGAACTTTCATAGCAGGAAAACAAAGACATGACACATAAAAGTGATTTTGCTCTTATGTCTTGTAAGTCATAAAAAAAAATGTTGCAGACATGTTAACAAGAAAAAAACTGTAATTTTCATTGGCCTGTCACTTTAAATTACAAATGCACGTCCTTACCACTAGGTTAATCAAAGTCTAACCCTGGATTTACACTGACTCCGGATGCAGTCCTTTGCAGATGCAGTACGGATGGACCCTTGCGTCTGTCCCTACCAATGGCGTTTGTGTTTTGCAGCGGCATGGATAAGAACAGAGTTCAAAATACAAGCTCTTGCGAGAATTATACAAAATAACATGAGAGCTCGAGAATGACCGAGAGATGAATCGATCGCGATCACCTGATAACAAGGAAGTGTGATGTAGCCACTCTCCACCTGGATTTTTGTGCTCTAATAATATGTAAGTAGCCCGTTAATTTTAATTCTATGACGTGATTGTATGTTATGTCAGAGTGTTTTTTTTTTTTCCCTGACACAGTGGTGGAGGAGTAGACCTCAGAAAATAATGGACGATACTTAAATCATTTTTAATGAACAGAATAATGAAAGAATACTGTGAGATACCGTGGCATTTCCTTGTGGACTGGATCCGGCATCCATCAAAAATAGATTCCTTGCCTTTCATTAGGGATCTGAATCTGATGAGCCGGATTCATTCCGTGGTAGTCTGGACCAGGTGGGAATCAGAACATTAATTAGAATGGGAACTATTTGCTGCAGAGTCTGGATCGCAGCCGTAATGGACTGCATCTGGATTCAGTGTAAATCAAAGGTAAGGCTGAAAAATACAGTAGAGTAACTGAAGAAAATTAGTGTCTGTTGCTCATGGGAGTTTCTATACATCCATATTAACTTCTTTAACTTAAACAAATATGCATATTAATTTTATAAATCATTTCATATTCACAATAGCTTCTTATCCTTCATGTTCCATAGAGTAACACTTAAGCAGTTTCTTGTTTTTCCTGCTGGGGTCATCTTGCAGTCAGCGTACCTGTCACAGCTTATTTTCCAGCTTTAAGTAGATTGTTTACTGCTATTCATTGTGGAGCATTGTGAAAGCAACATCCTCAGACTTGCCTCAAGCTTGAGAACGATAATCCAGCACAATAAATGAAAGACATTAGGTCAGTGTCTGTCTGAGAGACTTTTTTTTTCTCTCTACAAATCCATCAAAAGAATCTACCTGGAAGGATAACAGCTGCATGAATTCCCTTAGAAATATTTTTACAGTCCTTTTTTATATGTTTATTATCTATCTAGTTTGCTTTGGCTGAAAATTATCTGTATGTCTGTAATGTTTACGTATATATTAATGAAGTTTAAAGTGCAGTTAAAATTGCCTGGTGAAATATTTGACAGTCACATTAACTGGCAGCAGATCAATACTATCTTTCATAAGTAGAAACAGAAAGGCATCCACCTTACTTTATGACATAACGCACGGCTCAGGAGACACGCACACACAGGCTTAGAGTAGTTCAAATAGTTTATTAACAGCAGGGGTGAATGAGTGTGTGTCTGCGGGATGCAGATGTGTTGGTGGTGGCGTCTGCTTCAGGCACAGAGGCAGATGACCGTTCGGCCGAGCAACCCTATGGAGAGAGCACAGGGAGAGGGTGACGGGCATACACCAACACAGGATGAATTATGGCAAGAGAAGATCTTACTTGAGTTGTCAGGATAGCTGGCACAGCAAGGGGAACGTAGCCCGGGAGACAGCCACCTGGAGAGCTCCGTGCAGCAGCGAAGGATGGGCGATGGAACGGAGACGTCCGCCGCCGGGGAATCCACCTGTGCACAGGGGAGCAGACTGGAAAAGGAGGTAAGGGTTCTTACCCAGAATAGCGATGCTGAAGAAAGGAATGCTCACGGCGGTGAGGGAACGAAGTCTGACGGCTTCAGGCCGAGCCTCCGGGCGAGGCGGCTTTTATCCCTCGCCGCTGATGAGGATCAGGTGTGTGAGCAGGTGGCGCCGCTGATGAACGGCGCGGCGTGACAGTACTCCCCCCTCTAGCAGCGCCTCCTGGCGATGGCTTATCCGGGTGCGCTCGGTGGAAGTCCGCGATGAGCGATGGGTCCAACACAAACGACGGGGGCACCCATTGTCGATGCTCGGGCCCATAGCCCTCCCAGTCCACCAAGTATTGCAACCCACGACCCCGGCGCCGGGAGTCCAGGATGGAGGAGACGGACCAGGCCGGGTGGCCACCAATCATCCGGGGCGCGGGTTGCGCTGCAGGAGGAGGGCAAAGGGGGTCGGTGACTGCCAGCTTCACCTTTGATACGTGGAAGGTGGGATGGATGCGGAGGGAGGGGGGAATAGCCACGCGCACAGCCACCGGGTTGATGATCCGGGTGATGGGGAAGGGACCCATGAAGCGCTGTGCCAGCTTCCTCCTCTCGCCTTTTAGGGTGACGTCCTGGGTGGAAACGTAGACAAGTTGCCCAACTCTGTACGCCGGGGCAGGTCTTCTACGCCGGTCCGCCACGGTCTTGTTGCGCTCCGCTGTGCGTAAAAGCGCATGACGCGCGGCGGCCCAGGTGGAGCGGAACTGCCTCACGTGCGCCCTAACTGACGGAACAGTTACCTCGCTCTCCTGCGCTGGAAGCAGCGGGGGGTCGTAACCCAGGGACGCCTTGAAGGGGGACATCCCCGTTGCAGAAGAGCGGGCGGTGTTGTGGGCGTACTCCACCCAGGCGAGATGGTTGCTCCATGATGTCGGCTTGGATCTTGCAACACAGCGGAGCGCAGCCTCCAGCTCCTGATTGGTCCTCTCACACTGCCCGTTAGACTGGGGGTGATGGCCGGAGGAGAGGCTCACCTTGGCTCCGATGGCGTTGCAAAAGGATTTCCAAACCTCGGATGAAAATTGGGGGCCCCGGTCCGAGACCACGTCCACCGGGATCCCATGCAGCCTGACCACGTGTTGGACGAGGAAGCCCGCCGTCTCCAGGGCGGTAGGGAGACCTCGCAGGGGGATGAAGTGTGCCGCCTTGGAGAAACGGTCCACGACGGTCAGGATGGTGTCGAATGAGTTGGAAGCTGGGAGCCCGGTGACGAAATCCAGTGCGATGTGCGACCATGGCCTGCCAGGGACGGGCAGAGGCTGGAGCAGACCCGCTGGAGGGGCGTTTCCCGACTTGCTGGTGGCACAAATTGGACAAGCCCGGGCGTAGCGGGCTGCATCCCTCCGCAGGCCCGGCCACCAAAAGGACCGTTGGAGGAGGCTGATCATCCGAGAGGTGCCGGGATGACAGGTGAGCCGGGAGGTGTGGAGCCAGTGGATGACCTCTCCTCGGACCGCAGACGGGATGAACAGTCTTCCCTCCGGTCCGCCGCCAGGATCAGGTTCCACCTCCTGTGCCTTCCGGATCTTGTCCACAATGTCCCAAGAGATAGCTCCCACGACGCACGACCTGGGCAGGATAGTGTGGGGCGTCTCCTCAGCCCCCACGGGGGTGAACTGTCTAGAGAGGGCGTCAGGCAGGCCGTTCTTGGAGCCTGGCCTGAAGGTGATAGAGAACCGGAACCTGGCGAAGAACAGAGACCAGCGTGCCTGGCGGGCATTCAGGCGCTTGGCGGATCGTAGATACTCTAAATTCTTATGGTCCGTCAAGACCACAAACGGCAGGTCCGCCCCCTCTAGCCAGTGGCGCCACTCCTGTAGGGCGAGTTTAATGGCCAGGAGCTCTCTGTCCCCCACATCATAGTTCCTCTCCGCCGGGGACAGGCGCCGGGAGAAGAAGGCGCACGGTCGCTTGGCGCCATCGTCCGGTGATTGCTGGGATAACACTGCTCCCACTCCCGTGTCCGATGCGTCCACCTCCACAATGCACTGCAGCGCGGGGTCGACCTGGCGAAGGACCCGGGGGGAGGAGAACTCCGCCTTCAGCGCCTTAAAGGCAGCATCGACCTCTTCGGTCCACCGGAACGGGACCTTCGGGGACGTGAGGCGGGTCAGTGGTCCGACGATCCAGCTGAAATTCGGGACAAAACGGCGGTAAAAATTGGCGAAGCCAACAAACTGTTGCACCTGCTTCCGAGATGCGGGAGTAGGCCACTCCACCACCGCCTTCACCTTCTCTGGGTCCGGGAGCACCTGGTCTTGGGCGATGATGAATCCCAGGAAGGATGTGGTCCTAGCGTAAAACTCGCACTTCTCAGCCTTCACGTACAAACGATTCTCCAGCAGTCTTTGAAGGACCCGCCTCACATGGACCCGGTGCTCGTCTCTGGACTGAGAGAAGATCAGAATGTCGTCCAGGTAGACGAACACGAAGAGGCCGATGAAATCCCGGAGGACGTCATTGATGAGGCGCTGAAAGACGGCAGGAGCGTTGGTCAGCCCGAACGGCATGACGAGATACTCAAAGTGGCCGTTCGGGGTACGGAAGGCTGTTTTCCATTCATCTCCCTCCCGGATCCGGACGAGGTGGTAAGCGCTGCGGAGATCCAGCTTGGTAAACCAGGTCGCCCCCTGGAGGGAGTGGAAGGCAGTGTCCATGAGGGGCAGGGTGTAACGGTCCCTCTCAGTGATGTCATTAAGTGCTCGGTAGTCAATACAGGGACGGAGGGAACCGTCCTTCTTCCCTACAAAGAAAAACCCCGCCCCCACGGGTGATGACGATGGGCGGATAATCCCAGCGCTCAGTGATTCCTTCAGGTACGTATTCATAGTCTCCTTCTCCGGCGCTGACAGGCTGTAGAGCCGACCAGATGGCAGGGGGGCCCCCTGGCGGAGATTGATGGCACAGTCATATGGTCGATGCGGGGGAAGAGACATAGCTTTCGACTTGCTGAATACCATACCCAGGTCGTGAAAATCTGGGGGCACCAGTGACAGGTCCGGGGGTGCTGTATCCGCCACAGGAGGAGCCGCGGACGGGGAGCAGGCAGCGGACTGAAGGCAGGTGCCCATGCAGAAGGTACTCCACGCCGACACCCCAGCTGACCTCCAGTCCAGGACAGGATTGTGGAGGCGTAGCCAGGGATACCCCAGGATGACGGGCGACACAGAGTTGGGCAGGACGTAGAAAACCATTTCCTCCCGGTGGTTCCCTGAGATGATGACTGGGACAGGAATGGTTTGATGGGTAACTCTCCCAAGGGAGGCACGGGAGAGATGGACCAGGGAGATGGGGTGTTTGAGCGCCTGACAGCGGATGCCCAATCGGGTTGCCAGGCCTTGTGAAATGAAGCTGCCCTCTGCGCCCGAATCCACCAGTGCGTGGGTGAGGTGCCCAGTGGAATTGTGGCAAAAACGGATGGGCAGCTTTAATTGAGTGAGGGGACTTTGCCGATTGACGTCCGCGAGGCCCCCTACAGTGACTCGCGGACCCCACCGTTTGGCTTTTGTGGGCAAAGCTCTACCGTGTGTTGATTGTCTCCGCAATACATGCAGAGACCCAACTCACGGCGGCGCTGTCTCTCTGCCAAGGAGAGCTTTGCCCAGCCCGTCACCATCGGCTCCGACTCCTCGGGGCACGATGGTGGCGGCGTCGCCAGGGGGCGAGCTTGGGGCAGGCGTAGCGGGACTCCTCGAGGGCGAGAAGCAGATGGCTTCCGTCCTGAGGAGCGCTCGCGCAGCCTGTTGTCCAAGCTGATTGCTAATGAGGTTAGCTCCGCTAACGTTCCGGGGATATCCCGTCCAGCCAGTTCATCCCTCAGATCACTATTGAGGCTGCGGAGAAACAGGCCGCAGAGGGAGCGCTCCTCCCAGCCCAGTTCCTCCGCCGCTACCCGGTATTCGATGGCATAATCCGCGGCCGACCGGCTTCCCTGCTGGAGAGCGAGAAGCCGATCGACCTGGACCGCCTCGGAACGGGAGTGATCAAACACCTCCAGGAAGCGCCTCACGAACTCGGCATAGGTGAGGGTGGCATAACTGGGTCTCGCCATAATAGCGTAGGCCCAAGTTAAAGCACGCCCCTCCAGGAGGTTCCCTATGTAGCCGATCCGGCTGTGATCTGAGGGAAAGTCTCCGGGCACACGGTCAAACACGGACTCGCACTGCATCACAAACCCCCGCGCTCCGCCGAGCTTTCCGCTAAAGCGGGCGGGGGTCGGAATTGGTGTGAGTCGGGCCGGTGCCACTGGAGCTGGCTGGACGGCCACCGGAACAGCAGGAGCTGCGCCACCCTGAGGAGCCGGGGGGAACGGCTGCTGGGGGTCCAGGCGGTCCAATCGGCCAGTGATAGTTATCAATTGATTCAGGATAACCTGCTGTTGATAAGCAACTTGATCCACTCTAGCCTCGAGAGTGGTAAGCCGGTGTGCGAGCCCGCCGTCCGCCGAGCCGCTCTGCTGAAGCCGTACTGACATAACGCACGGCTCAGGAGACACGCACACACAGGCTTAGAGTAGTTCAAATAGTTTATTAACAGCAGGGGTGAATGAGTGTGTGTCTGCGGGATGCAGATGTGTTGGTGGTGGCGTCTGCTTCAGGCACAGAGGCAGATGACCGTTCGGCCGAGCAACCCTATGGAGAGAGCACAGGGAGAGGGTGACGGGCATACACCAACACAGGATGAATTATGGCAAGAGAAGATCTTACTTGAGTTGTCAGGATAGCTGGCACAGCAAGGGGAACGTAGCCCGGGAGACAGCCACCTGGAGAGCTCCGTGCAGCAGCGAAGGATGGGCGATGGAACGGAGACGTCCGCCGCCGGGGAATCCACCTGTGCACAGGGGAGCAGACTGGAAAAGGAGGTAAGGGTTCTTACCCAGAATAGCGATGCTGAAGAAAGGAATGCTCACGGCGGTGAGGGAACGAAGTCTGACGGCTTCAGGCCGAGCCTCCGGGCGAGGCGGCTTTTATCCCTCGCCGCTGATGAGGATCAGGTGTGTGAGCAGGTGGCGCCGCTGATGAACGGCGCGGCGTGACACTTTAGGGCTGGATGGGAACTTTTATCTATTTAAAAAATGACTTTTTCAACATGAAATTCTGAGGCCTGCAGAGGACAAGATACAGTGTCACAAACCAACATTAAGAGCAGATACAGTATATAGGAAATCATTGCTAACACAATCTGCAAATTAAAACTGTGTAAAACTATGTAAAGAAAAGCACATACTTTATACAGTCAAGTCTCTGACTGCCTTGTTTGATTCCAGTACTCAAGCAAAGTAAGCAGGAGCAAGTAAAATGTGTTTTTGCAACTACAAACCTCTGCCAAGCTGTTGCAGAATGTTGTTAAAAAAGGGAGATGGATCCCACATTTGTAAACATGCCCTGGCAGCAAACTGGAAATGATCATATACAGTATCTAAGAAGACAGACACTAATTTATTAGTTTGTCCTTGTACTATGTCCAGTCATTATAAAGTTAAATTTTTGCAAATCATTTTATGCTGCCTCTATATTTTTTAAAGATAGTTGTTTGAATAAATGCACATCATAATTTGCAAAATAATGTAGATTTTTATAAGTACACATAAACCCTTTGTTTTTGGCTTTTTTTTGTTGTATAATCCTTTTGTAATTATAATAAATAATCCTCTAATTATTTGTTCAGTACCACAATAACTATGTTTTAGTATGCATTTGGAGAGAAAAATGCCCATCTCTGGTCACTAGATTCTCATGTGGCATGAAAACGTAATGAGAGTTTACGTTTGCTTACAGTACACTCAGGTCATTTTGCTGAGACTTCAGTCTGTTACTGGTAAAGCTGTTTATTAGCAGATGTATGCCAAGTTAAGTTAATCCGTTTCCACAGTATGTGGCGTACGGGGTGGTGCCTATCTCCATTTCTCTGACCCTAGGCCACACAGCTACTGTAAGTAGTGAAAGCTACAGTGGGGGGGTTGGTCCTTCTGGTAGCTCAGTGCATTAACTTTCCTTTCCCCATTCTATTATGCTGAGTACCAAGCTAGAAGGTGGAAAGTACCATTTTTATATGGTCTTTGGTATGACCCGGCCGGGATGGTATGCCGAGCTTGGATGTTAACTACTGATTTTGTGAAAGCTCTTATTCATACAAGTAATACTCATTCTTCCATATGTCTTTTTGGTCGTCATTTCCTTCTGCATTCATTCTAGAAACAGTTTCTAAGAAATTTCATTCTAGCATGATTTTCTTCAACTTGTATATTTTCATTTTTCTACTTTATAACTTTCATGCTTTTTATAATATAAATATATAGTATATACACCGTACTTTTTATAATGATCCTTGTGAAAGTTATGTCAAGGGCCCAGTGTAGCCAAAGGAGCCACATGAGTCTGTCCTCTAGAGTCGGACTCCCAGATGAGTGGTAGAGGATGGATAGATGAATGGATGGATTTTTACCTCCGCCAAGGAGGTTATGTTTTCATCGGCGTTGGTTTGTCTGTCTGTCTGTTTGTTAGCAAGATAACTCAAAAAGTTGTGGACGGATTTTCATGAAATTTTCACAGATTGTCAGAAATGGGGTATCCTACAGATGATTAGATTTTGGTGGTGATCCGGATCACCGTCCAGAAGAAACCGCCATTATGGAAAATGCCATTTTCGTCAATAACTACTGAACCATTAATCCTATCATTGTGAATCCAATTGCTAGTCATATGTTTTCATGGTCAAGGAATATGAAAACGTACACACAAACACTGTATGGGAGGAACTGTGGCGCTTGGCGGAGGTCTGCGCTCTCCGAGTGCTTTTCTAGTTTTTTTATAATGTTCACAGTTTTTAACTTAAAAAATATAATGGAAGTGAATGAGAAGTTCTTCCAACTCGTTTAAGCTCCATCAGCTTTGAGTGCAAAAAACTTCTTTAGCTATTCAACTTTTAATACACGAAACTTTATTGTAACATTGTTAAGCTTTAATGCATTTTAGCTTTTA
This sequence comes from Pholidichthys leucotaenia, assembly GCA_020510985.1. Lineage (NCBI taxonomy): Eukaryota > Metazoa > Chordata > Actinopteri > Cichliformes > Pholidichthyidae > Pholidichthys > Pholidichthys leucotaenia. Next base: position 65,733,573 of record CM035840.1, read on the forward strand.
AGCAAGCATTTCAAGGTTTTATTTAGCATGTCTAAGATAACTTTGTTCAACTTGAAGCCATGTTAACTTTTATGCTAACATTGTACACCTTTAAGCCAGTTTAGCTTTTAAATAGGGATGCTATTGTAGAATTTTTGCCGATAACTGATGTGATATTTTGTATTTGTTTTGACACCCCACCTGTTTACAAAATAAGACAACTACCACCACCAGCAAAGAAGCTCGGGTTTTACTATTTTGTTGATATTTTATGCTTTAGGAACTTTTTATCATGAATATTTTAAACCTTGGCTGCTTTTAACGATCTTTTTTCAGCATGGAGTAAGGATCCTTTTTTTTGCTCAAAGTTGTGAGGCAAAGAAGAGATAAACTATCAGTACAGACTGCTGAATATAAAAGGACTAAGTGAGAGTATAGTTTCCTCAGTGCTTGTCGCCGAAATAAGGAGGGAGATAGCCTCCATGGAGCTGCTCATCTCGCATCACCATCAGCATCAGGCCACTCTTATCTCCTGACTATCCTCAACTGGCGTACCAGCTAGCATACAGCGTTCAGTTGACCTGTCTCCCTGCTGCTTCACCTCAGCCTCAGTGGTGAAAGGCAAGTAAAGATGATCCCTTACCCTCTTTGATTCCCAGAGTTTTCTGTCCTGTCACTTCAGTGTAGCTAGCAGCCCGCTAGCTCCCGCAGCATCTATGATCCTGGGGTGTTGCCAGCTTTTGGTGATTTTTGATTTGGAGTGGTGAAGATGATCGCGTTGCTGTTTTATCATGGCTGAAAAAGTGGTTGGCAGGAACACTAGTTTACACTGGCAATGGCCCAAACATTCACTGCCGCTTGAAATGTAAACAAACATGGTGGAAATGAACTGTCAGACCTCGCTCTTACTTGTTTGTCCTACTGATCCTGATGTCAGGGGATGTTCAGATACAGCTGGGACCACCTAAGGTAAACTCCATCCCCATCTTTCCTTGTGGAGTTTGTGACTGTAATGTTAGAAACAACCAAGCTGCCCTGCAATGTGACAGTTGTGACACTTGGTCTCATCTTAAGTGCTTGAACATGACTCTATTGGAATATCGTCGCCTCCGCAACTGTGATGTTGAGTGGTTCTATGTTAAATGTTCCTTGCCACAGTTTTATGATACCCTCTTTGATAACCGTATCAGCACTCAGGATATTCCCTTGAATGAAGTTGAGGTTCCCCAGGAGAGTGATATGGATGGCCAAACGTCAGACTCATCTGAGTATGACGCCCTACGTTCTAAAGGCCTGAATTTCATACACCTGAATGTGTGTAGTCTGCTGCCCAAACTGACAAACTACGTACCCTCACTTCAACTACTAAGGTAGGTGTGATCAGCATATCTGAGACTTGGCTTAACTCTACTGTGACTAATTCGGAGGTGGAAATACTGGGATATGTGATGATATGCCACGACCGAAATCGAGAAGGAGGAGGTGTGTATGTACATCAGGAGTGATATTGCTTTCAACTCATGTACAGACATTGGTGATGATCTAGAGACTGTATGGGCTGATATATATCTTCCTAAATCGAAGGCCATCCTCGTAGGTGTGTGTTATAGACCACCTAAACAGACAGATTTCTTCAGCCGCCTGGAACAATCTTATGGTAAATGTGACAGTTTCTCTGAGAGTGAATGTGTTATCCTAGGTGACTTTAATGTGGATGCACAAACCAGTAGCTCAAATAATCAACTATGAACTTTAATAATTTTTTTATCTATGTTTGATATGACCCAACTCATTAAATCTCCTACAAGGATAACTCTAACAACTGCAACTGTCCTAGACCTGATAATAGTTTTGGATCCTGTTAAAACTGCCAACTCTGGTGTCATAAATTTTGCTGTGAGTGATCACTTACTTGTATTTTGTACTCGTAAAGTAAGAAAAACACCTGTCAATCAACATAATGGAGTTAAGTTTCACTCACTGAAAAATTACAGTAAAATGGCTTTAGAGGGTTTATTGTCTGAGGTGGACTGGCAGGAGGTGAAAGACTGCAATTCAGTGGCCCAGGCATGGTATTCATTTAAAAGTAAGTTTCTTTCCATTATAGACCGCATAGCACCTCTAAAGTATGTTAGGGTCAAGCAGTATACCGAACCCTGGATAACAGGACAAATTCTCCATCTCATACACAAAAGGAATAGATCTAGTAAATTCAAAAAATCCAAGGACCACAGCTGGTATTAAAATATATTTACTTTCGAAACCAAGTCCAGTATAAGAAAAAAAAAAGCCAGGTATGAATATCTAGCAAATAAAGTTGAGGATTTTAAAAATCAATGTAAAAAGATGTGGCAAACGCTCAAGTCTTGGAACTTCCTCACAATGTAAAACTAAACCTGGCAGTACTGGTCTAACGATAGATGGAAACACATGTTTTGATAAAAGGTAAGTATCCATGCACTTTAATAAATTTTTTACCACCATTGCCTCTACACTTGTTGACAAGCTTCCACTTTCTGTTGGGAAATGTGGTTACCATCACATTAAGCAATTTTATCAATCTTTACACACTCCTGGTAACAATTTCAGGCTTGGGGAGGTTGCGGAGGACACGGTGCTCAAGATATTGTCTGATCTAAATTCGAGCAAAGCTACCGGTTTGGATCAGTTGTCACCCCGTTTCATTAAAGATGGTGCCAAGCTCATTGCATCTCCATTGATGCATAATCTAAATCTTTAACATCTGGCAAAATTCCAGATGATTTAAAGTTGGCTCGGGTGACTCTAATCTACAAAAAGAACAGTAAATTGGATGCAGGTAACTACAGACCAGTTTCGATTCTCAGCACAATATCTAAATTATTTGAGAGTGTCATCTCTGAACAGCTTGATGACTATCTCAGAGCCCATAAGCTCCTTTTTGAATATCAATTAAGTTTCAGATCCACTTATTCTACAGAGACCTGCTTGGTAAATCTGGCTGATTATATCAAACAAGAGCAAGACAAAGGACACTATATAGGCATGGTTCTTCTCGATCTTCAAAAAGCTTTTGACACGTTAGACCATAGATCGCCTGGTTTCGGTCCTATTTAGATGAGTGAAAACAAACAGTTGAGATTAGTGGCACAATCTCATCATCTGCAATTATAACTTGTGGTGTACCACAGGGCTCAATCTTAGGGCCTTTACTCTTTCTCATATATGTGAACGACATTCCTTCTGCAGTCAATTGTAAGACTTTGTTAATATGCGGATGATACAGCCCTCATAGTTTTGGGCAATAGTACCAAGGATATAGAGAGGATTCTCTCCTCAGAGCTTGAATCAGTCAGAGAATGACTGATTGACAACAAGCTTTCCCTCCACTTGGGAAAAACAGAGTCCATTCTTGTTGGTTCTAAACATACTCTGTAAACATAATACCATTCAGGTGCAATGTGCCGGAAATACATTAAAATGTCAGGATCAAGCGAAATATTTAGGTGCTACTATTGATCAATCTCTTTCTGGAGAGGGCATGGCAGAAAATGTTATCAGTATGTCAAATGCCAAATTAAAATTTCTTTATAGACAAGTGTGGAATGTCGACTTGAAAACCAAGAAATTGCTTATATTGGCACTTATTCAATGTCACTTAGACTATGCCAGTACATCTTGGTACACTGGTTTAACCAAGAAATATAAACATAGGTTACAGTGTACTCAGAACAAAATCATTCGGCATCTTTTGCCAGAAGTCATATTGGAGCTCGGGAATTTGAACAAGTCCGTATGTTACCAGTGGAGTTATAAGTCAGCCAGCTAAAAATCCATCTGGTCTACAGTATCGTTAATGGTACTGCTCCAAATTATCTTTTGGAATCTTTTGTGTTAACTCGTAACCTTCACTCCATCAGTACAAGATCTAGCACTATGTCTCTCCATGTGCCCCAAGTAAAATGTCATGGCAAATCTTGTTTTAGTTTTTCCAGCATTTTACTATGGAACGAACAACTGAGTTATATTCAAAGTGCTACGAGCAAGTCCCAGTTTAAATTTTGAGTCACAAACTTTTTATTTCAACATCTCAATGAACAAGAGATAAATTCTTGTATTTATTACTAATTTTTATTGTTAGTTCTGAATATATCTGTTTTAATGTCATCATCCATGTTGATCACATGATTGTTTAAGGGACCACAATGGAAATGAGTGCATGCACTTTTTGTGTTATCCCATTGTTTTAATGTATGTTGTATTTTTATACAGTGTTATTTTAATTATGAATAAATCAATGTTTTCACAGAGCTATCTTGTATGGTTGGTCAGGTTGATATATCCAGTTTTAGTTTGTCAGTCTTGTTTCCCTGGGGCTGAGCATTTGCCACAAAAATGCTAGGTAGTGGTGGTCTGTTCGGAGCCCTCTTTAGCCCAGCCAGGTACCCAGACCAGCTACTCCACTTCTGTTTATATTCTCGCCTCCGTCTCTGGGGCTGACTGTTTTTGTAACAGAAACGTTGGTGCTGTTATGGGAACTTGGCATATTCTCCTGTTGTGCAGTAATTCCTCTCTGCAGATGTTTGATATCCTCCAACAGTGCTTAACAACAAAAAGTAGTGCAAACAAAAACCACACACAACATTGCTTGAGGGAGCACTGAGCTGCAGCGTGGCTGTGTGGAGGTAGACATGTTTGAGCGATGCTGCCCAACGTGATGACGTCAGTTCCTCATGCCTTGGGAAAAGCGTAACATCACAGCAGAGCTTCACTCCTGACTGTCCACTGTAATAGTTTATCGACTGTAAATATTAATTTTTGCCAATAAATAATTTTAAATGCTTTATCGGCCGAAATGGTAACACGCTGATAGTATTGTACATCCCTACTTTTAAGATGGTATTTTTAAGCTAACTTTCTTCAGTGTTGACCATTTCTAATTATATGTTAATTCTGTGAAAATTTGTTGTTGTAGCTTTTAAACTAGCATTCATCAGTATTAACTTAAAAATGCTAAATAAAATTACTTTCTACAGTTTTAAGGTATTTTAGGTTTTAAGCTAATAGTGTTCAGCCTATAGAGACCGGATAGCTCGTAACAACAAGCCCGATACCCCATACTCCCGAAGCACCCTCCACAAAAAAACCACAAGAGACATGGTCGAATGCCTTCTCCAATTCCACAAAACACATGTAAACTGGTTGGACAAACTCCCACAATCCCTCGAGGATTCTCAAGAAGGTAAAGAGGTGGTCCAATGTGCCACGGCCAGGCTGAAAACCACATTGCTCCTCCTGAATCCGAGGTTCGACCAGCGGCGGGACTCTACTCTCCAGCACCTTGTGAGAGTTTGGTCCGTATTGCCAACACTCTGTCGGACTCATTCCAGTGAGAGTTGGTCTCCGCTAGGGCTGCCCTTTGTCACTGATCCTGTTCATAATTTTTATGCACAGGATATCTAGGTGAAGCCAGGGAATGGAGGGTGTCATGCTTGGTGACCACAGGATCTTGCCTCTGCTGTTTGCAGATTATGTTGTCCTGTTGGCTTCATTCAGCAATGACCTACAGGTCTTACTGTGATGATTTGCTGCTGAGTGTGAAGCGGACGGGATGATAATCGGCACCTCCAAGTCTGAGTCCATGGTCCTCAGCTGGAAAAAGGTGGATTGTCCTCTCCAGGTTGGGGACAAGCTCCTGCCCCAAGTGGAGGAGTTTAAGTATCTCGGGGTCTTATTCACGAGTGAGGGGAGAATGGCGCAAGAGACTGACAGACGTATCGGAACAGCATCTACAGTGATGCGGACGTTGTACCGGTCTGTCGTGGTGAAGAGGAAGCTGAGCTCTAAGGCAAAGCTGTCGATTTACCGGTCAATCTACGTTCCTACCCTCACCTCTGGTCATGAGTTTTGGGTAATGACTGAAAGAATGAGATCACGGATACAAGCAGCTGAAATGAGCTTTCTCTGTAGGATTGCTGGACTCACCCTTAGAGCTAGGGTGAGGAGTTCAGTCATCCGGGAGAGGCTCAGAGTAGAACCGCTGCTCCTCCACATTGAAAGGAGCCAGTTTAGGTGGTTTGGGCATCTGATCAGGATGCCTCCTGGACACCTCCCACTTGAGGAGTTTCGGGCATGTCCCACTGGCAGGAGACCCTGGGGCAGATCCAGGACATGCTGGAGAGATTACGTCCCCCAGCTGGTCTGGGAACGCCTTGGTATCCTCTCTGAAGAGCTGGAGCAGGTGGCTGGGGAGAGGGAAGTCTGGGCTTCTCTGCTTGAACTGCTGCCTCCGCAACCTGGACCTCTGAAAAAGCAGTAGAAGATGGATGGATGGATGGTGTCAGCCTAAAGCTGTTTTACCTTTAATACTAACTTTAGTAAATTTTCAACCATTTCCTCTTTTAAGCTAACACGGGTCAGATTTTTAGCTATTTAAGGTTTTTCAGCTTTAAACTCCTATGTTTTAGAGCTACAATAATCAGTTTTTTTTTTTTTTTTTTAGCATTTTAGGAATGTATTTTTAGATTACAGCATTCACACTACATTTTCTTCAGTAAATGCAGAGTTTCTAGTTATCAGTACTGCTCCTTTATATAAACACACAAAGTTTTACTTGTCTGCCTCATAAATGCTCCACTTGTTGGAAACTGTTGACTGAAAAACACTTCATACACATCAAACAAGTTATTTCATATTGATGGTGATGGTATGAAAAGACTACTCAGTTTTCAGAGTTCAAACGTTCACTCTAGAAATTAACGATGCTTCAGCTGAAGTTTTCATCTGCCATAGTGCTGAATTTCACCAGATGCATCATTAAAAAATGACAACTTTATCATTTCAAATTCTATCCTGCAGTAAATATTGTGTCGTAGCTGCTACCCTTGCGTATCGCTGGTGTTAATGAGCAAACATGGCATCAAAGTTATTTAAATTTTTCTGCTTTTGACCCTGATAGCTGCCTTGTCAGTGCTCAACCTTCTTGATCTCTCCATTTCATTGTGTGTGTGCATCTTTTAGAGCTGTTGTCTGTGTGTGTGTGTGTGTGTGTGTGTGTGTGTGTGTGTGTGTGTGTGTGTGTGTGTGTGTGTGTGTGTGTGTGTGCGTGCACGCATGTGTGTGTCTCTGTCCTGGCCTTTCTGGTTATCTGCAGTCCACACACACTCTGTGATATATTTTCTGTCAGCTTCATCAAGATGGCCCTCAAGTGTCAATCAGGCACATTTTTTTTCTTACTATAACCAGTGGGTAAAGGACAGAATAGTTCACAGCAGATCTCACATTAATTTACAGATATGAGCAGTTGTCCAGGTAATTAGTCCGAGGGAATCTGCATAATGGTAGATACTATCGGAGTAAAGTTAATGGGGAGTAATGCTGTAGGTTGCAGGTTGTAATCAGATGGAATAGCAGGTCTTATCCAGTGGTGTAATGGAGTGTAACTGAGATGTCCCTGAAATCATCATTCCATCAGGGGTGAAAAGTTAAGCCCAGCACAGTGCTCATGGAGTGTTAAAATACGTATATACTTTCTGTGAGCATTGGTATATGAGTGTTTCTTTCCAAGGTTACATTGACATGATTGGGGATGCTGAGATAGTACTTGTGGTTCAGATCACTGCTCTGGCTTTAGTTCTAAAGATGCCACGATTTGAGTGGTCTAGAATAGAATAAAATAGACTTTATTGTCATTATACAGGTGCACAGCAAAGTTATGGATGCTGAGCCCTCACAGTGTCAAAAAGACAGTGGAGAAGGGGATCCGCGGCTTCAGTCGTTTTATTTTTCAACTCTTCTTGTAATCTTTTCCTGTCTGGCTGGCAGTTCTTTCTTTTCATAACATTAGGGTTTAATTGGGTGAGTTTTTCCCTCTTTGTCAGAAATACATATTAGTTCGAAAATAAAGCATGATGAACTTGACTTTCAAAGGTGACAGGTACTGTACATACAAACACATTCAAATAAAAAAAAAAATCTGTAAAATCGAGTGCATATATATACCCAGTAAATGGTTTGTGCCAAAGAAAGCACAGTCAGGAATCAATAAATCAAGCAATAAATTAAATAATCTCTTGAGAGGAAAGAATAACAAATTTATTGTCATTCAGTCTAGACTCAGCGAGGAACATACAGTAGAATGAAATTACATTTCTCCTATCCACAATGGTAATCACATCTAGAGCTGGACTGGAGGACCATTGAGAGACCAGGGAAATCACTGAGAGGCAAGGAGAGATTGCTGAGAAATTGTTTTGAACCTGTCCAAAACAATCTCCCAATTGTGGAGACCCCGGAGATCACTGGAAGACCATTGAGAGATCTTGGTGACTGCTGACAGATCATTGGAAGGTCATGGAGAGATCTGGCCATTTTTTTTCATCTATCAGTGACCATGCTTATATACACACGAATAACCTGGTTATGATTGTACTTCTGGAGTTATTTGATTACTCAAGTGGCCATGTAAACAGAATAATCTGGTAAAGGCTATGTAACTGGGGTCATGAAGTCAAGTGGTTTACCCTCCAATAATCTGTTTATTTAATGCCTGTAAACATCCTTAATGCCTTAATGCCCAGGCTCTTAATGCCTTATATTATACAGTTGGCCTTTAAAATTTCTGTGGGAAGATTTTTTGCTCTTGAATGATAGATAGATAGATAGATACTTTATTTCGAACAAAAAAAACAAAACAAAACAAATGACAAGTGCAATAAAGTAACAGTATACAGTGTTTGAAAGGGAGAAGGAAGAAGTGAACACTTATTAATTCCAACTCCTCTTTTCCATAAATACAACCCATGTGAAATACAGTATATACAAATTACCACATTTAAGACCCCAAGTAAACAATTAACTATATTTTGTACATATCAACATTAACACCCATCCATCCCAACATACATACAGTCCATACGTCAAAACCAGCCCCAAACAACACAGATATACACAGTGCTGTCCCACTCACCATTCCATAGTGTCCCAGAGTGAGCATAGTGAATCGTACATGTAAATACTACCCTTCTAACATATATTCTTTCAGCAAATAATGTTTATACCTCTTTTTGAATTGATTTCTGTTTGTACATAGTTTCAGTTCCGGCTCCAGACTGTTCCACAAATTCACCCCACAGACAGATATGCACATACTTTTCTTAGTTGTTCGTATCTTGGGTTTTGTAAAATTTAAGTCTCCTCTCAAATTATAATCATTGTCTCTTTTTTTAAAAAATATTTTTTGTATATTAGTTGGGAGTTGATTATTAATTGCCCTGTACATGACTTGTGCTGTCTTAAATTTAACTAAATCGATGAACTTTATGACATGTGACTTTAAAAACAACGAATTGGTATGGTCTCTATATCCTACATTATTTATTATCCTTATAGCTCTTTTTTGTAATGTGCATATTGACTGTAGGTTGGTCTTGTAGGTGTTTCCCCAGACTTCTACACAGTAGTTAAGATAAGGTAGAAACAGTGAATTATACAGTAAGAAAAATGATTTATATTCCAAGATGTGTCGTATCTTCCCCAGTATCCATGCACATTTTGTCAACTTGGCCTGGATGTGACTGATGTGAGGTTTCCAGCAGATTTTATTGTCTAGCGTCACCCCCAGAAACTTATTTTCCTGTACTGTTTCTATTCTGGTATCATCTATCGTTACCATTATTTCATGATTTATTTGAATGAATGAATGAATGAATGAATTTTTTATGAATGAATTTTTTATTTCGGATAGTACAGTACAGGTTAAAAGAAACTGTATAATATAACAACAAGGTCAAATTAGACAAAGACTCCTTCTACTATACAAATGATGATAAATGATTTATTTTATAATTTCCAAACAACATAATCTCTGGTTTTTTTTTCAGATTTAGAGAGAATTTATTTTTGTTGAACCACTGCGTTAACCTTTTCATTTCAGTTGTGACCACCTCTAAAACCTGCTACAAATTCTCACCAGTGCAAAGGATATTTGTGTCATCCGCAAACAAAATAAATATCAGAATTTTTGATACTTGGCATATGTCATTTATATACAAGATAAAGAGTTTGGGTCCCAAAACTGACCCCTGGGGCACACCACAAGTGATGTCCATGAAGGGTGATTTGTGCTCACCTTCTCCTCTTCTTCGTCGATCGCTAGATGGTCACACCAGCTGCCCTGACGAATGCTGCCGTCCTGCAGAGGTCCCCGAGGTCCCCGTGCAGCTTTTGGTTCAGCGATGTGGGGTCAGGCCACCTAGCTCGTCTGAGTGCAGCGTGGTCTGGGCAGTCTTGGAGGAGGTGTTCGCTGGTCATTTGGGAAGTACCACATGGGCATCTGTCCGATTGTCCAACTTTAAGTTTCTGGTGCATGTGAGCATGCATTCTGTTATGTCCAGTTCGGAGTCTGAACAGAACAACTTGGTTAGCCCTGCTCAGACTGTAGTAGTTGTCATCCTTGCAGAAGTTTGGGTGTTGCTGCTGCCACTTCTTGTGAGACAGGGCCTTAATAATGGTTTTCTCCTCACTGTAAGAGACCTGCCTGTCTTCCTGGTCTTGCTGCCCACCCTCCTTAACCTGTCAGCCGTCTCATTTCCATAGATTCCACAGTGGGCAGGAATCCACTGGAGTGATACGTTCGCCTGTGTTGCTAGTTGAGACAGAGTGAGGGCGAGTTCATTCAGTTCTTTGCGTCGGGGGTCCTGAAGTGCATCCAAGACAGAGAGGGCATCAGTGAAGATGACGACCCGCTTGTGTGCCTTGTCTTGATGTTCCCTGACGTGGGCTGCTGCTGTTCTCAGGGCCTCTGCCTCAGCCCTGAAATTGGTGGAGTACTTTCCAGTCGCAATGGAAATGTGGGTCTCCTCGTCAGCGTACCTGATGTACACGCCGCCTCCTCCATTCCTGGTTGCTTCCATGGCAGAGCCGTCTATGTAGACGTGAGTCCACTGCTCTTTAGGGTAGGCAGACCGAATGAACTCCAGGGCCAGCGACTTCCTATCTTGGTCTGACTGTGTTCCTTTCTTCCCAATGCCCGATATGTCTGTGCGATGTGCTCACCAATTTGTACAAATTGTCTGTTACTTAAATAACTTTCCACCCAACTCAGTCCGACCCCTCTTATCCCACACCTTTCCAGTTTCCTTAGTAGCATTCTGTGGTCAATGATGTCAAAAGCTTTCTTTAAATCTATAAATACTCCTACAGCAAACTTTTTTAATCTATACAACTAGTAATTTCTTCAATAAGTTCGATCAGTGCCAAAGATGTAGATTTATCTGCTCTAAAACCATACTGGCTATCTGTAAGGAGGTTGTGTTTTTCAATGAAATCATCCAGTCTCTTAGTGAAGATTTTTTCAAGTATTTTGGAGAATTGAAAGAGTAAAGAGACTGGCCTGTAATTTGTGAAATAATGACTGTCTCCTGTTTTGTGTAGTGGTATTACTTTTGCTATTTTCATTTTGTTTGGAAATTTACCAGTTTGAAATGACAGGTTACAGATGTGGGTGAGTGGTTTAACAATTCCTTCAATTACTTTTTTCACTATTGTCATGTCAATTTCATTCCAGTCAGTTGATTTTTTGTTTTTAAATTTACTCACAGTCTCGATAATTTCCTTTTCAGTTACTGCACCCAAAAAGATTGTGTTTGGATTTCTATCTTCTATTTCATTTACAGAACCACTGTTGTTTGCTTCTGGTGTCACTACTGATTTTGCTAATTCAGGACCAACGTTTACAAAAAATTTATTGAAACCACTGACCACATCCTCCATATTATTTATCAAATTGCCATTTTCAATAAAATATTCTGGATAATTAGCATTCTTAGGTCGGTTACTAATAATCCCATTGAGTACTTGCCATATTCCTCTTAAATTATTTTTATTATCCTCTAATATTCTGTTGTAGTATTCTTTCTTACAAGTCCTCATTATATTAGTAAGCTTATTTTTATATCTTTTATACAGTGGGGTAAAAAAGTATTTAGTCAGCCATCAATTGTGCACGTTCTCCCACTTAAAAGATGAGGGAGGCCTCAACTATGAGAGACAAAATGAGAAAAAAAAAATCCAGAAAATCACATTGAAGGATTTTTAATGAATTAATTGGTAAATTCCTTTATTTGCAAATTATGGTGAAAAATAAGTATTTGGTCAATAACAAAAGTTCATCTCAATACTTTGTTATATACCCTTTGTTGGCAGTGACAGAGGTCAAACGTTTTCTGTAAGTCTTCACAAGGTTTTCACACACTGTTGCTGGTATTTTGGCCCATTCCTCCATGCAGATCTCCTCTAGAGCAGTGATGTTTTGGGGCTGTCGCTGGGCAACACGGACTTTCAACTCCCTCCAAAGATTTTCCATGGGGTTGAGCTCTAGAGACTGGCTAGGCCTCTCCAGGACCTTGAAATGCTTCTTACGAAGCCACTCCTTCATTGCCCGGGCAGTATGTTTGGGATCATTGTCATGCTGAAAGACCCAGCCACGTTTCATCTTCAATGCCCTTGCTGATGGAAGGAGGTTTTCACTCAAAATCTCACCATACATGGCCCCATTCATTCTTTCCTTTACACGGATCAGTCGTCCTGGTCCCTTTGCAGAAAAACAGCCCCAAAGCACGATGTTTCCACCCCCATGCTTCACAGAAGGTATGGTGTTCTTTCTCCTCCAAACACGACAAATTGAGTTTTTACCAAAAAGTTCTATTTTGGTTTCATCTGACCATATGACATTCTCCCAGTCCTCTTCTGGATCATCCAAATGCTCTCTAGCAAACTTCAGACGGGCCTGGACATGTACTGGCTTAAGCAGGGGGACACGTCTGGCACTGCAGGATTTGAGTCCATGGCGGCATAGTGTGTTACTGATGGTAGCCTTTGTTATTTTGGTCCCAGCTCTCTGCAGGTCATTCACTAGGTCCCCATGTGTGGTTCTGGGATTTTTGCTCACCGTTCTCGTGATCATTTTGACCCCACGGGGTGAGATCTTGCGTGGAGCCCTAGATCAAGGGAGATTATCAGTGGCCTTGTATGTCTTCCATTTTCTAATAATTGCTCCCACAGTTGATTTTTTCTCACCAAGTTGCTTACCTATTGCAGATTCAGTCTTCCCAGCCTGGTGCAGGCCTACAATTTTGTTTCTGGTGTCCTTTGACAGCTCTTTGGTCTTGGCCATAGTGGAGTTTGGAGTCTGACTGTTTGAGGTTGTGGACAGGTGTCTTTTATACTGATAATGAGTTCAAACAGGTGCCATTAATACAGGTAACGAGTGGAGGACAGAGGAGCCTCTTAAAGAAGAAGTTACAGGTCTGTGAGAGCCAGAACTCTTGCTTGTTTGTAGGTGACCAAATACTTATTTTACCGAGGAATTTACCAATTAATTCATTAAAAATCCTTCAATGTGATTTTCTGGATTTTTTTTTTCTCATTTTGTCTCTCATAGTTGAGGTATACCTATGATGAAAATTGGAGACCTTTCTCATCTTTTAAGTGAGAGAACTTGCACAATTGGTGGCTGAATAAATACTTTTTTGCCCCACTGTATTTGATCCCAGCCTCCACCATTCTGTACTTAATGAATTGTTTATATAATGTATTCTTCTTTTTACATGCATTTAGTAACCCCTTGGTGACCCAAAGAATATTTTTGTTTTGTTGTCTGTCACTGTATTGTTTTATAGGACAGTTTTTATTGTACAATGATTGAAATATTTGTAAAAAATTTATCATATGCTTTATATCATTTTCATCATAAAGTATCTTACAGTCTTGTATTAATAATTCCTTTGCCAGTAAATACATAGATTCTTCAGTTCTTATTCTTTTATATTTAATATTTTTGGTATACTTTTTCTTCCTATAATCACATTGATAGACAACAAAAATCAGCAGGTGATCACTGATATCATTCAATAAAAGCCCACTCATGATGTTATTTTCCATAATGTTTGTGAATATGTTATCTATTAGTGTGGCACTGTGTGACGTGATTCTGCTAGGTCCGGTAATTGTTGGATGTAAGCCCATACTGTACATTGTGTTGATAAATTCTTCTGTCAAACTATGTTGTTTTGAATTCATAAGATCTATATTGAAATCCCCACAGATGAACATAACTTTATGAGTTAGTTTTGCATACACTTTTTCCATCCAGTCCTTAAATAAGTCAATGTTTGATCCAGGTGTTCTATATACACAGCTCACTACTATATTCTTCACATTGTCCAGACAGATTTCTATTGTAATACTTTCAAATAAATCATCCACAGTTACTGACAGATTTTCAACAACCTTGTATTGCAAGCTCTTGTCAACATAAATTGCAACTCCTTTTTTCACTTTTCTATTTATATGATTTAATTCATAGCCATCCATGGTAAAATCCACTCCTTTCTCTTCACTGAGCCACGTCTCTGATATTGCCACAATATTGAACGGCTCTTTAAACTGATGTAAATAATCTTTAATGTTATTAAAGTTGGCATAGAGACTTCTGCTGTTGAAGTGGATCATAGAAATATTGAAATCAGATGTGACCATTGTGTTAAACTGTTCATCCGTGTTGTAACTACAGTTATTATTGATGGAGCTAAATAAATTATTATCAGGGTCTATGTTATATTCTACGTCCTGTGGGTTGTGATCCGTATATTCAAAAACTTTCAGTTCCTGTTGTTCCTGTTTGTTAATCTTTTGTTTCATGTTGTTAAATGTCCTGATGCAGATGAGTATAATCCTTCAGTGTCCTACAGTTGTCTCTTGTTGCTGTCAACTCCAGTTCATAGTATTCATTGATATTTGTCCAGTTCCATAATATTTCGGATGTTAATGACCTTGGCTCATACTTGTTATGACTTATAGCAGAAATAACTTACCATATTTCCTTAACTGTCTTCCATTTAAAAATCATCTGAAATACAGTAATACAAGCCAATTAAGCAATGATTCCAACAAGGCTATTAAGGAAGCAAATAAAATATTTACTTGCTATAAAAATGAAGACCTTTAAACCCCCCCTTTTTAAGTTGATTCTTGACTCTGCTTTTTGTTCCATTGTTTTTACAAGTTTATTATAAGAACTCCTTGAACATTTTCTGAAGCTCACAGTTGTTGACATAAGAGCCTAGCAACCCATCTCATTACCAGTGTGAAAGTAAGTACAAGCAGGAAGACTACAACAGCAACGCATCAGACCCAGGCTATTCATCTCACGAAAGTCAAACTGAAGCTATGAAATTGGATGGCAATGTTTGTGGTTAGCTTTTGCATCAAAGGCCACACAGAGAAATCTGAAATTGACTCAATTTGCTGATGGAGTTCTCGCAAAAGCAATTGATTTTTTTTTTCCACCTGTCTCTGTACACACTTACTATATGATTGTATGCACCTGTGTCTTCTGTGGACGATAAAATAAGTCTTATCAAAGCACCGAGTATTCTCATCTGGACAAGAGCATGTTTGTGTTCATGTAATAGATACACCGTTATGTTGCTGCGAGGAGAAGTACAGATCGATGAGTGTCAGTACGGTGGAAATTTGAAAGTCCAACTCTGAGGCCAATTGGAAATAGCAGGGGCATGTAAAACATTACACAGAACAGCATATACTTTAGGTACCTAAATAAGCACACATTTCATATACACACCATTATACATAAAAGCTTTTTTTGGGTCATATCAAACATGAAGATAAAGATCACCAGAAGCAGAGACAGATACTAGCTCTTTAAACATTCCTAGGTCAGAGATGGGCTCAAAATAGCCGATGAGATCACTTCTGTGTAAATTTTTCATGGAAACAGCAGTAGGGGAAAACTCAGGGGGATACTACCCCTGTCTTTGTGTAAGTCTGTGTGGGTGTGGTAGTGTGTATATGTGAGTGCAGTAAAGTGCATGTCTGAGTTCCCCAATAGGAAAAAGAAAACACTTTTCTGCACATTCTATTCTCATAGCACAGTCTAGGCTGGAGGCCTATATTGCTACATGCATACGTGTGTTTAGGACAGAATTAGACAGAGGGGCGAGCAGTGGAGAAGTGACAGACTGTGTGATTGTCTCTAAATTGGACAATCAGTATAGTTCAACGTTTGAGATAATACCATTATTCATCTCAGTATTGTCGAGGACTGCAGACGGAGAGACATCTCCCATTGTTGTCTGATTTTGAAATGCCCTACTTTAGAAATTCCCTGTCAGGATTGCTAAGAAATAAGAGCTGCTTGAATATTTCTGCAGGATTCATACTGGAAATGTGAAATACAAGATGAAATTTACGCAAATAAAAGAAATAGAAAAAAGCAGGTGTATGCAATAGGAATATATTTTAATCTACAGCATATCCTAGAGAGTATTATGTTGCTTTTTACTTTACATGCTTTCTTTTATGATTTAATCCACATTTAGATGAAAGCACACTTACTTTTATATAGTTTAATAATATATTACATGATAGCATAAAAAGTAAAGCATCATCCCTCCATTTGGTCATTTCTTCTACTTTTTCTGGGGTGCTGGTCACATGAGCAGCAGTCTAAGCAGAGATTCCTAGACTTCCCTCTCCCCCAACCACCTCCTCCACCCCTTCCCTCAGATACTAAGACATTCTTAGGACAGCTGAGATAATCTCCAAGTCCAGATTCTGTCTCCAGTGTGAAGTGCCATGTGAACTTTGCCTAGGAAACATTTTCCAGAACTACTCATCAGTAACCTGCAACACTTAAGCAGCATCCCACCCCGTGATCTTTTGTTCACTATCAAAAACTTGTGGCCATAGGTCAGGGGAGGACCCTAGATTTAGCAGTAAATCAGCAGCTTTGCATCTGTTAATCTCAGGCTCCACTCTGCCCTCAATCGTGAATAAGATCCCGAGATACAAGCATAGATACTCACAACTCTGCCCCCAACATAGAGGGAACAACTCAGCTATTTCTAGCTGAGGACCATGGACTCGGCCTCAGACTTGGAGGTGTTGATTCTCTTACTGACCTCAGTCCCTCAATGAAGCCAAAAGGACCACAAAAACCAGAGATAAGATTCTGAGCCTGCCTAAGTCACATGTTGCACCCTTTGGCAGTAATGCTCATAAATTCTGTCAATATAAATTATAAACAAAGAACCACTCTGGTAGGGTCCAATTCTTATCAGGAACATGTTGGACATTTTACTGGCAATACAAACCAAGCTCGCTTTATAGCCGAACCGAGACAAATACCCCATAATCCCTTAGGAAACTCATGCAAAACTTCCCAACTGACATGGCTGAATGCCTTCTCCCAACTCTCCCTGTTAATCGGACACAAAAACGATATAAATCCCATGTGTATTTTAAAGAGAAGTGAGCAATTTGATATTTTTTTGATAATCCTGTGACCAAGAGATACATATCAGAAGGTTAAAACCTACAAAAACACAATTTTTCAGTCAATGACCCCTTTAAGAATGTTACGTGTGGCCCTTGCAAGCCACACAAAGAGAGCCGAGGGCGAGCCAGTGAGTTGCGATGTTTTATTAATAATAGGGAACAGGGGATAAGGAACACGGCCCCGTGGGCCAAAAGGCACGAATACTCATACAATTGTACACTCACAAGTAATGCAGCAAGACGAGTAGAGGACTGGCGCCGGGCGTAGGGGTTCCAGCCTTCAGTGTGCTAAGTCGCAGCCCCGAATGATCGGAGCTGCTCCTTCTTATACTCATTAGCAGCACCTCAGCTGATGAGAGTTAATTGGACTCCAGCCGTCCCGTAACTGACAGCTGGGAGCCCGCTGAGACGCTGTTACAGAGAGAACAGGGCTGAGGGAATATGGTCTGAGCGCCGGATGACACAGCGTCTCATCCCACGTGACACAGCCCCCCCTCACGGTCGGACTACGAACGACCCATACCATCCAAGACCCCCCACCACCACCTAGCGTGGGAGGATGGGGCGCAGGTCAGGAGGGAGAGAATCAGAGGGGAAGAAAAAACCCCGACAATAACCCAATACAGAGTACCAAGGGAAAACCCAAACACAATACTCCATACGACATGAGAGGGAAAAAAAACAAAAAAAAAACAACCCCAAATCGACAATAAACCAATACAGAGTACCAGGAGAACCCAAACACAATACTCCGTAAAATAAGAAGAGAAAAAACCAACGCAAGGAAAAAGAACAAACAATAAACCAATATCGAGTACAAGGGAAAAACCCAAACAATATACTCTACAAAATACAACAAGAAAAAAAAACCCAAAGAAGGGAAAGAAAACAGGCAATAAACCAATATAGAGTACAAGGGAAAACCTAAACACAATACTCCATAAAATACAACGAGGGAGAGACCCCCCCCCAAAAAAAAACAAAACAATCGACAATAAACTAATACAAAGTACAAGGGAAAAACCCACAAAATATAACAGGGAAAAACCCAGAGAAGGAAAAGAAAACAGACAATGAACCAAAATAGAGTACGGGGAAAAACCCAACACAATACTCCATAAAATATAACACGAGAGAGAAGACCCATTCAGGCAGAGGAAAATTGCGACGATAACAGCCCAACACACAGGGGAACCCCCCCCCCCCCCCACAATACCCCATAAACCAAGTACAGGTCAAACAACGAAAATCAACCCCGGGGCCCCCCAAAATGAAAGGAGAACTCCCAAGGGCGAAAATTAAACATACAGCCATCCCTCACACAGGAGGGGAAACCCAGAAAAAAAAAAAAAAATCACGCTAAACGCGGAACCAAAAATAACAGCTTAGCTGTACCCAGCCAAATATAAGCACAGCAAAAGACATTCAGTTCGGGGGGTCTCCCCGCACCCAGCGTCCATTCCGCTAATGAGGGTGAAGGGAACAGTTCTGGAGGCCTACCCGAACCCCAGGCCAGAAAACACAGTTCCTCGGGAGGCTGAACCAGATCGCCGAACAGAAAGTCTCGCGGGTCGGGCGGCCGCACAAGCGAGCCGAACGGGCACGGCAGGCCCTCCGGCGGCCGACCCGCATCGCTCAACCACCAGGCCCGTAGGGGAGAAGGAGAGGCCCACACAGACCCCGGTGGAGGAGGCATGGGGGAGAGCTGATGACGAGGAGGTCCAACGACAGACGGCAGGGAATCAGCAACCCCCTCACCGGACCTGGACACCACTGGTGCAGAACCCACATCGGACCCCGATTGGGTCTCGGGCGAACCCACGTCGGACCCTGATTGGGTCTCGGACGAACTCACGTCGGACCCCGATTGGGCCGGCGCCGCACCAGAACCGACCTCCGACGTCGAACCTGGACCCTCCGGCACCACGAGTGATGGCAGCTCCTCGCTGGCGACCCTGGGAGAAGGCTCAGGAGAGAAAACAGAACCGGGATCAGGATCACCGGCAGCGCCAGAATCCGGCGAGATAAGCACGGACGCAGCGGACGGCTGCCCCCGGCTCATCTCCCCTAGAAACAGGCTAAAGTGCTCTAAAGTAAGGAGAAGAAGGATGAGATAGAGCACTTTCCTGATCTCGGGTTCTGACGCCGTCCAGGACTGCGAAGATCCGGGATCCAACATCAGGAGGTCGTTGTCAGGCTCCCACTCAGCTGCATTGGGCTCCGCAGCTGGCATGATGGACAGCGCAGCTTGTGATTCCTCCGGCACTGTTGTCCACGCTGACAGCCCATACGGCGTGGTGGCAGGAGAACCTCGTCCCGCTGGACTGGACCGCTCCTCTGTGGAGACCCGGGGACGTTTGGTCGTCGGCGTTGACTCCACGTAGCAATCTGCCTTCCTCCTCCGTTTACGGCGTAGCTGCAGAACCGGAACCAGGCTGTCCAGAACCGCAGGCCCCCTCCTCATCCCACGACGTCGGCCTTGCGCCGGGGACCGCTCAGCGGAGGGAGAAACAGAGGGTGCAGGATTAAAGACTAAAGCTACAGCAGGTGGTGGGAGCTCGGGGAGCTGCGAACCCCGAACTCCACCTCCAGGATTTTGACAGAGCAAATCACTAGGTGGATGTGAACAAACTGGGACTTGCCTGTCTCCTGGAGGCTGGATGGTGCCTGCTGCAGTGGACGTTGCTCCTCCCTTTCCCCGCCGAGCGGTAATGGAGGACCCCCCGAGAGGACGTTGGGGAGCCGCTCGTGTTGATTCCAGAAGAGGGCTCGCCAGGTCGGGATTCCGAGCACACACAGCAGCCGGGGAGCGTGTCGAGAAGGAGGGGGTGACAGCCGAGATGAGCCTGGCCAGAAGTGCTGGCGTGACAGCGGAGGGGAGTGGCTCAGGAGATGAGGCTGCGGAATCTCCTCTCAGACGAGGCGTAGGAGTGACAGCTGCGTGGGAGGAAGAGACCCTGCGGCAGCCCGGAACTGGATCCGGATGGGGTTCATGCTGAGACGGTTCGGCAATGTGACGACGGCTATTCCCAGGGGGCGAGGCGAAGGAGAGACCCGGGAATCGCCGCTCCTGAGCGGAGACCGAGACGAGGAGGGCGTCGAACTCGGGGTAGTCTCGCAGCCCTGGACTCCTCTCCACCAATCTTACTGCCGCCGCCACATGCTTCATGATGGAGGACGGGTGTGCAGCGGAACGAGCAGCAGCCACTCGGTCCTGGACCTTAATAGCTATCAGCTGCAGATCCTCCGGGGGAATCCCGAGTGACGTCGTGCTGGATGGGGAAAACCCTCTGGATGGCGCGAACTCCCGGGCCGGAGTGGAGGCAGGAACGGGATCCCGAAGCGAAGGGTGACGTCTCCTCCTCCTCGGCCTCCTGCCGGGATTTCCCTCCAACCCATGGAGCTCCTCTCTCTGTGCAGCGATGGCGTCCCTCCTGGCACAGACCTCAGGATGGTTGGAATAGCGAGGGAGACTGTCCAGGAGATTCTCAGCATAGTCCAGATGTCAGCATCTTTCGTTGGAGGTGTCGTACAGGGTGGCAGTGAAGAACGTCCCGTCAACATCCTCCAAGATGGCCGTCAGCTCGTCGCCCTGGCGCCAAACGTGACTCCTGGGAGACGGCATGCTTAAAGAGCTGACACCCAGACTGGGAAGGCACAAGTCCAATGGCAAACTCACGGCCGCCGGCAACTCGTTTGGCTGCGGCTTACTGTTACGTGTGGCCCTCGCGAGCCACACAAAGAGAGCCGAGGGCGAGCCAGTGAGTTGCGATGTTTTATTAATAATAGGGAACAGGGGATAAGGAACACAGCCCCGTGGGCCAAAAGGCACGAATACTCATACAATTGTACACTCACAAGTAATGCAGCAAGACGAGTAGAGGACTGGCGCCGGGCGTAGGGGTTCCAGCCTTCAGTGTGCTAAGTCGCAGCCCCGAATGATCGGAGCTGCTCCTTCTTATACTCATTAGCAGCACCTCAGCTGATGAGAGTTAATTGGACTCCAGCCGTCCCGTAACGGACAGCTGGGAGCCCGCTGAGACGCTGTTACAGAGAGAACAGGGCTGAGGGAATATGGTCTGAGCGCCGGATGACACGGCGTCTCATCCCACGTGACAAAGAAAGATCGAAGAGATCTGCGTTAACGTCTACATGTCCTTCGAAACAATTTTGGCCATGATTCTTCATATACTGTAGGTGTGTTTTGATAAAAGTTTTGACATGAAATTGGCTATAGCTATAGTTTTTCAAGTGTTTTGTAAGCACAGGCTTATCAAGAAGGTGCTGCAAGAACTGCTTTCCCAAGCTTGGCATTGGCTTATTATTTAAAATACTAATATTAACAATTGATATTACTTTATAACAATTGATGTTACTTTATATCTCAAATCAAAATGGTCAAATTGAGAGACCAAGAAAGTTGCTGTCCAAAAAGCTGAACGTTTTACACTTGACTTAAAATGTCTGCTTTCAAACAAAATGTGTTATCACCTGTAAGTGTGTGTTTGCATGGTGTTTGACCACACTGTGTTTGTGTGCACAAACCAATCCGACTGCCGCAGCTGTCTCTTAAATGTCACAAGGTGGCAGCAGGCTAATTGGCACTGACTGAAGAGCACGGCCACTCCAAAACCCAATCACAGCCTAGGATGAGCTGCTAGCCCCTGGGCTTCCCACCTGCTAAGGCCCTGACCCCCACACACACACTCAGAGGAACTGTGCACGTATACACACACAGGAAAACATGTCCACATTCTCACTGGTTGTGTGTATTTACCTCTGTGACCCTGCTGAAATGTCACCCACAACACACAATCCCACCATGTCACCTAGACAGTTCCCTCCAGTGTAAATAACACAATCAGCACTGCTCCACCCGTATCCTTCAAATGCCACATGAGAGATCATTTCGCTTTGGTATTTTTTGTGTGACTGCATCACACAAAATCCATTTACTGTTTTAGAGTTAGATTGAGAATTTCAACATTCACAAATTCTGAATGATCCAGCAGCATATATTTTTTGAGTAAACATGAATAGAATGGAATGGAATAGAATAGGCTTTATTGTCATTGTACAACTGTACAGTACAACAGAACTGTGGGTACTCCACCAGGCTACTGTGCAATAAAGTAAGAGAGAAGGATTTGATAAAACACAGTTACAGAATACATGATTAAACATACACTACCGTTCAAAAGTTTGGGGTCACCCAGACAATTATTTTGTGTTTTCCATGAGAAGTCACACTTATTTACCACCTTGAGTTGTAAAATGAATAGAAAATATAGTCAAGACATTGACAAGGTTAGAAATAATGATTTGTATTTGAAATAATAATTTTTTCCTTCAAACTTTGCTTTCGTCAAAGAATCCTCCATTTGCAGCAATTACAACATTGCAGACCTAACATGGTTGCACAAAGGTTTTCTAATCATCCATTAGCCTTCTGACACAATGAGCAAACACATTGTACCATTAGAACACTGGAGTGATAGTTGCTGGAAATGGGCCTCTATACACCTATGTAGATATTGCACCAAAAACCAGACATTTGCAGCTATAATAGTCATTTACCACATTAGCAATGTATAGAGTGTATTTCTGACTAGTTTAAAGTTATCTCCATTGAAAAAAAGTGCTTTTCTTTCAAAAATAAGGAAATTTCTAAGTGACCCCAAACTTTTGAACGGTAGTGTATGTCTGAAAAAAAAAAAAAAATAGCCCACAGGTGTATACACAGGTATGGTAGTGGCTTCACGGATGGAACTATGTACCTAAGAGTGCGGAGTGCAGAACACATGATTGAATAAAATGGCCCAAGGATTATGGAAGATATACACAGGAATGGTAATAGTTTCATGGATGGGTCAATATACATCAAAGTGCGGAGTGCAAAGACAGGTGTGCTATTATGATAATTAAAAAGGTCCTCTGTTCTGTGCATGTGAGCGTTCGGAGGGAGGGAGGTGAGGCCTTTAATTGTTTGCAGTCCGGATGGCCCAGGGGAAGAAACTGTCAGTCTGGAGGTGTGGGACCTGGTTGATTTGAACTGTCGTCCAGAGGGGAGCAGGTCAAACAAGTGGTGGGTGGGATATGAGGGGTCTCCTGTGATGGCCTTGATCTTTCTGAGACAGGAGGATCTGGAGATGTCCTGCAGGGAGGGCAGAGGACCACCGATGATTTTTTGGGGCGGTGTTGATGACCTTTTGCACAGCCTTCCTGTTTTCGGCCGTGGAGCGAGCGTACCACACACCCAGACAGTAGGTGAGCACGCTCTCCACTGAGCAGCAGTAGAAGGCTAGCAGCAGCTTCTGGTCCAGATTGTTCATCCTGAGGACATGGAGGAAGTGCAGCCGCTGCTGGGCTTTCTTCACCAGGGCCTTGGTGTTGACAGTCCAGGAGACATTAGAGGAGATGTGGGTGCCCAGGAACATGAAGACGGGGACGGTTTCCACGTGGTCGCCATTTATTGGGGGAAGGGGGTGGTCCTGTCTGTTCTTCCTGAAATCTAGTATGAGTTCTTTGGGTTTTTTTGGACATTCAGTTTCAACTTGTTTCTTGGCACCACAGCAGCAGATTCACCTCCACCCTGTATGCCTTCTCATCGTCATCAGTGATGAGCCCAACCAAGGTGCTATCATCCACATACTTCACAGTGACGGTGGTTGGGTGGGTTGGAATACACTCAGAGGTGTACCGGGAGTACAGTAGTGGGCTTAGCATGCAGCCCTGGGGGAAGCCAGTGCTGAAAGACAATGTGGAGGAGTGGTGGGAGCCAAGTCTGACTGTGTGTGGTTGGTGAGAAAGAACATAGGTCCAATATATATTCTGTTTTAGCAAAGTTTTTGCTCAATGTCACTAATGTTGGAAATGTGTTGTGTTAGTTTGAGATTGAGATTACTCTGTCTACTATATATCTGTTGTTCAGTGATAAGCAGTTATAGTAGTACAGAGTGGAATTTTTAGCATTAGAAACAAAGAAAATAAGGATAATGGGTAAAGCTGCAATATCGAAATACCAGCTACAATGTGGAATCCTACACACACGTGAGCAAAGGTCCAATATTTGATATACTGGCTTTTACCATGCATATGATTACTTCATCAGGAGTAGATTACAAAAAAACACTTCACTGTTTACTCAGTTGATCCATCTACAAGATTTACATTTTAGCAGGAGTTAGCAGCACCACATGCGTGACAAGCAACTCAAGTACATTATAATGATTGTAATTAAGCAATATTACCTGAGTGCGTTTGGTGTCGTGACTACACGGAGGGCACAAGAGTATCACACCCAGAGTTAGTAACGAACTCGAGTGTAATATTGCTTTTATACAATGGTTCTGGAAGCACACTTTATTAAATGACAGCAATACTGGACAAAATATTATGATTTGTTTGTTGAACCAGTTATTTTGCACAGCTGAGAAAAAAATAGTTCCTTCTAAATGTAGCTAGTAACTATTAGTTTTTTTTTCTTATTTCAGACAAGAATAAAAAGATGTTTTTACCTTTACATGTTTTGACTGTCCACTGCAGTCTTCCTCAGAAGTGTCAGCTGATTACTGTGAAGTGTCATTTATCAATCCCTCCAGGATTTCGCAATGTTGTGATCGCACCAGTTCACGTGAAATCAGCCAATCAGCGCAACTATTGTGTGACCTTGCAACTTTGTCCAATCACCGCAACTTTCCCGCAATTTTGGCCATTCCTCATCAACTTCCGCCAATTAACCAAACAAATTTGTCTCTAACTGGCGCTGAAATGCTCAGTCTAACCAATCAAATGCATTGCTGCACCGCGTTCACTTTTGTGTTTACAGTGAGTAGTGAGTTTATAGTTTACAGTGAGTAACAGAACACATCAGCAGAGTGTGTGATTTTAAAAAAACACTCACCCACGAGGTTTTCAACACCGTCCCTTCCTCCGTCTCCCCCAGCCTGCCCATGGACGCCTCGCCACGTTTCCATCCTGACTGCGTGGTTGAAGCGCTGGGTTTGTTTTGAAAAAAGTTCTGCCCCAGAAGCACCCTGTCACGGGAGCGCGCGTGAGGAGAGTGCACTACACTACAGCCAGTGTTTGAACATTTATACATCTTTAGAGGTAAAATCATTACTACACCTGGTCAATGAGTTTTAAAACTGAATCTCCAGCCTGGACAGAAAAATGCCCCCCACCCCACCCCCCGGCCATCCCGCTGTAAATGAAAGATGTGTGTGTGTGAAGACCAACATGAGGCACACAGACAGGTAGGCATAGAAAGAGAGAGAATATTCTGTGTATTTTTTTTTCAGAAAAACAGACTCCAATAACCAGTACAGTGCAACAGAATAAATTACTTATTTTTTCCTCTCCACTCGGTACCGAGTGGTTGGGAACCGTAGGGAGTTTTCAAATGAAGGTGCTGCCAATAATTTCCAAATCTATCCAAAACAGTACAACTTTCCAATGTTTTTTATTTATTATTTATATAGTCTCCCTTTTGGTCCACACACTTCTTTCCATCAGTGTTGCGGTGTTTGACTCCCTGCGGTTGAAAAGTAAACCACATTTGGTCAAATTTGACCACTATGAACTTTTCAGCCTATGAAGTCTTCACCCCCCCCAATAAATTACTGTCAGTAATTAACGGTAATATGAACACTTTTGAAGTGGAGTGATACATATGCAGTGAAATTTGAGTGCAATTATCGTGAATTATAGTAACTCCTGGAATTCCTATTGTCCAATCAAATTGCTCAGTCAGAACTAACTGTTGTATAATATCATTTTATAACACTCATAGAGTGATGATTTAGAGTGAAGTACGTGGCAGTAATGCATGTGTAAGCTGATTGCCAACCACCAATCAAATCTAAAAGAAGAAGAAGAATTAGCAAGCCATCATAAATCTTCATGAGGGTATTGTGGATATTTGTTAAGATATTTTAGTCTTGATGTCAGAAATGTAGCTTGAACAGGACAGTAAATTGTGACATCTTAATTTTAGTTTTTTTTTTGTCCGAGATATGATCCAGAATAATCAAATAATGTTTCTGTGTACACAGCCATCCCTATACATTAACAGGATATTTGCAGGTGAAGATCATAGGACTCGCTATGACATCATCAAACATCAAAGGCAGGCATCACTCACAATCATAGGACTTGCTATGACATCATGAAAAATCATAGGACTCGCAATGTCACGATCATAGGACTCGCTAAAAGATCATAGGACTCGCTATGACATCATCAAAGATCAAAGGCACACATCACTCACGATCATAGGACTCGATATGACATCATCAAAGATCATAGGACTCGCTATGTCACGATCATAGGACTCGCTTAACGATCATAGGACTTGCTATGACATCATCAAAGATCAAAGGCAGGCATCACTCACGATCATAGGATTCGCTATGACATCATCAAAGAGCATAGGACTCTATAACATCATCAAAGATCAAAGGCAGGCATCACTGAACGAGTCGTGACGCGCTTGCTTACACCTGCTTTCTGTGGGCATGCAGAAATACTTGCTTATACTTGGTTTCTACGGCCATGCACAGGTATGCACTAGTGCAATAAAATTTAAGATTTTGCTATTGAAAAATGGTAAACAGTGTATGACCATATTACATTTTTGTCCAAATATTTAAACTAAAAGTGCTTAAAAAAAAGGGCAGGAATTTAATATTTAACTGTCTATGGCTACAGTTCTTCATTGTGTAGGTAGATGGTTACAATTTTGCAAGTTTTAGTGGTTTCAATTGTTAGCACATTTGTTAATATTTCAAAATCTGAAAATATTATGAATTTCTCACTTTCATCGGGAATTACAATGCTTAATCACATCTAGAATCAGAGGGGCCACTGCCATGCAAGGCGCCGCCACAGACAACTTCATTAATCAAGTCATTGTGCCCCTGCATGAACAACACAGGCCTAATTTCATCTTCATGGACGACAATGCTCCAGCTCATCGAGGTCGCATCATTAGGGAACAGTTGCTGGAGGCTGGGATACCTCAAATGGAGTGGCCTGCACTTTCTCCAGACCTGAATCCCATAGAAAACCTATGGGATCAGCTGAGTCGCTGTGTAGAGGCTCTTAACCCAGCACCCCACAACCTCAATGACCCAAGGGCTGCCCTTCAACAAGAGTGGAATGCCATGTCTCAGCAGACAATAAGTCGACTTGTGAACAGCTTGAGATGATGTTGTCAAGCTGTAATTGATGCTCAAGGGCACATGACAAGTTATTGAGACATTGACATTTTTTGTTGTGGTATACCCACCACTGTTGTTGGCTTTTGTTTTAATAAATCGTTTGAGATGAGGAAATCACCATTGCATGCTTCTACTTAAGTGCCCTACTTTCATGATATAATATCACTGTAGCGTGAACCTTTTACATTTTCCATAAATTTCATCTGAAAGCCAAATATCCCTAACTTTTTGTGAGTAGTGTGTGTGTGTGTGTGTGTGTGTGTGTATGCTTAACCAAAGATGCTGGGATAGGCTCCAGCCCCCCCGTGACCCAAACAGGATTAAGCGGAAGAAGATGAAGATATAGATATGGGTGCGCGTGTGTGTGTGTGTGTGTGTGTGTGTGTGTGTGTGTGTGGTAAAATAAAATATGCTACCAACCTCTGGAGCCTCATCATCCAACTGCTCAGATGTAAGTATTGTGATTTCGGACTCGTAAACATTTGAAAAAGTATTTTTTTCATAAATATATTTTTTTATTTTTTCAATATATTTTTTAAAGAATATAAAGACTTTAATTCTGTACCTTTCTAAACATTTTGTTAATGTATTTTTTAAAATATTTGTTTTCATGAAAATACTGTCTCGTTTACTTTTAATTATATCTAATAATATGATATAAATACATACAGTATATGTACCTTACCTATTCTCTGGGCATTTAAGTATTTAATCTGATAACAGGTGGATAGGCTGTGTTATTTTGTTGTTGTCGGTTCATTCTGTCTCCTGTAATCATAAATGACATTAGATCCAGTACTTTTCCCATGAGACATCGAGGATCCAGCCCAGCCTTGAACACTGTAACAGAACATTTAGGCGCCAACTGATTACTCGGTGTTCTTAAAACAATGCTTATCTGTTGTTCTGTTGTATTAAAACTCTCTGCTTTGTTCTGAGACTTTGAATCTTCTCGTGACACTCGTTTCTGTGTGTTCACGACAACTTTCCTTTTGATCAAGAATACCCCAAAAAAAGTCATCTTTGACTCTGCACTTTATTTATTCACCAGATCAACAAGGGGCATTTATTAATTTAGGAGAAAATCCACAACAGCTGACTGATAACTTTTCCTGCACACAATTTGTATTGATTTATTTTGTGATAGAAAAACTTTGTGTTGGATTTACTTTTAAGCTTATTAGACATATTCAGTGCAGCTGAGAGTGAAAAAAGTCCATGAAGAAACTCACTTCTTGTGAGCTGCAGGAGCAGCAGTAGGCACTGAGATGCATCTTCCCTTGATAGACAGTCTGCACATATTCACATAATCCTCCATTCACCATTTTGCCAGAATGCCACAGCATAAGATAATAGTTTTAGCTTTCAATTACCTTGCAGAGTACAGAAAAAAGTTCAGAACAACCTTTAAAAAAGGATCATGTCTAGATCAGTGTCAGATAACCAGAAGCTTTCTTCATTTCTTTACTTCTTTTGAATTCCATTTACAAAGTTTTTTATTTTAAAAATGTCAGAAAAACTGTCAGCTGCCTCAGATAAATATATCTGGAAGTGTTTCACAATAAAAGCATAAAGAAATTAAAGTGTTCTGATCACTGAAGCACTATAGAGGGCTTTTATTTGTGAGTAGTTTCAGGAACAACATAGTTCGGTAGGTGGCGGTAATACACCTGTGGGCTGGTTGCCAACCGCCAATCAAATCTAGAAGAAGAAGAAGACTTTAATTTTTAAGCTTCTTAAATAAAATGCACACAACAAAAAGGAGCATAAGTATGATAACACAAGTAATGAAGTGCAGCATCAAGTGAAAATGCAACAAAGTCTACTGCATCACATTTTCAAAGACTAAGCGTGATCATGCCATCAGCCTTTCAAAGAGCTCTGATAGTTGTTACTGCTCCTTTGTTGCCGATTGCTCAGACCTCTGCCCTGCAGGCTACAAATACTCACAGAATGACAAGTGATGGATGATGATGCTCCATCGATTTACACGTGGTTGAAAACCCTTCCTAGATTAATGAGAGCTGCAATAGAGAGCAAAACCCCCATTCAGGCTTAGTGCACATAAACAAGGCTGTGTTGTCCACAAGATTCACCCGACTTCACTTGAGTCATGCCAAATCGAAGATTGTTAAGAGCATGTTTGTTATGACTGCACAGACGCGCAGCTGCACACTTCAGTGGCCTGCATGGGTTGACAGCTTTTGCTAAACTGGATGGAACTTTATTCCCACGTGGAGGTTGTCAAGTGCAGTTGAATAATGGAGATCGTGCCATGAAATAAGAAAAAAGCACATTTTTTGCTAGCTTACAGTATGTACATACCAATATATACACTCCTGGTACGTTGTCTCACAGGCCTCTAAGTTTTTATAGTGATTGATCATAGTCTGTGTGTCTGGTATTTAGACAGTGCACTTCGTAAATAATTTTCTCTCTTGTTGCCTCCTAATGGTTTTCTTTCGATTCAGTCATCCTAATTGGCTCCTGCTCCTTCCCAAACTGACAGTGATGTTTAGCATGGTTATTTTCTTTTTCTCTTTATGGACCCATTTATTTAGGAGTGATTTAGGACTGCTTTCTCATTTCAAAAGTTGAAAAGCTACCAAAATGTTTTTTCTATTACCATAATTTGCGGGTGATATTTATGTAATGGATCCATTTGCTGCTTTATTCTGTTTCAGTGACACAGTTTTAATAGCTTTTTTTTTTTAACCTGTCATTGTAATTTCTTTTAAGACAGATATGAAAATGAAAATTGTCCCTAAATATTGCAACAATTGCATTTTAAAAGCACCCCACTTTCTTGCTATTTGGAAACCTGCTTCTTGTTGAAAAGTAGTGTATTCAGATTAAAACAGCTTCTTGTTGGCCTACTGTCTTTCTCACCCTGCCATCTATCCTGGAGCATCAGTGAATGTACAGACATACATACTCGTGCCCTAAAACAGAAAAATATCTATGCTTCTGCTCTAAACAGTATAGTCACTTTTAAACTAAAAGCTGAGTTGTGATATTGAAGTATCTGGGCTCTTCTGAAGGCACTAGCATCATATCTGGGGGTTTTGGAAAAACCTATTTGTGAACTTATGTCATATAGCAAGATAGGCAAGTATCACCTTCACTCAGATCTGATTTTATTAGCTGCAATAACAACACTATTGATGGCCAGTTACCTGTACCTTAGCTACTTTACACTGTATGAATTTAAAAGTTGTTACGTTAGCTGATAATTTGATCTAAACATGGGCAGCTAATTTACCAGGAAGCCCTTTAAATTGGATGGAAATCTTGACCAATAAAGACATTGCTTTACTATGGTGGGTGGCTGACCTGTAAGCTGATATATTAACTAGCAATACAGCTTTTTTTAATGCCGGGTTCAATATTTTTAAATTTGGTTATCGGTGAATACTGATGCGAAATTGATATGCAGCTTGTGGCCTGAATAAATTCAGCGTACTGCTTTCCATGGTATTTCTGCAAGTGTTTAGAGCTGGAGATGCACTTTAATGTTTTTTTTTTTCCACAATATTTTTTATTGAACCTTTTTTTTTTTTTTTACAAACATAACACAAACAATCAAACACCAACACTAAAGTAATTTTTAAAAAAAAGTACTAAAAACACCGACAACCACTAACAAGAACAGGTCTTCAACAATGCTCCTCTGTTTAGTCTAGGCAATCCATTACATAAGTATACATGTTATACATTCACCAGTTTGGAATTTACAAAGTCCACACACATCATTCACCTTCTTCTTCAAAAGTTATGTTTAAATTCTTTACATAATCAATGAAAGGTCTCCATATATTCTCAAACACAATTTCCTTTGATTTCAGTATGTATGTTATTCTTTCTAGTGGAAGGTTTGTTAACATCTGTCTTAACCACTGAGTCACATCTGGTCTATGAGTCTTTTTCCACAATAGTTCAATACATTTTTTGGTGTTAAGCAAACTGAGGTCTATGAATGCTCTTTCACTTTTATTAAAGTTATACTTTTCTGGATACAGACCCAACAAAAACATTTTAGGATTCAATATGATTTGTTTTGAAATTATTTTTTCAATTGTTACCCTCACCTCTTCCCAAAACATTCTAATTTTTCTACATTCCTATAAACAATGAAATAAGGTTCCTTTACTTTCCATACATTTTGTGCACGTATCTGGTATGTTTTTGTTATATCTATTTAACTCCACCGGTGTAACATAGATCCGCATTAACCATTTAAAATGTATCAATTTAAGACATACATTTATTGATTTGGTTTGAGCTTCTGTACAAGCCAATTCCCATTGTTCCTCTGAAGTTTCAGTTTGCAGGTCTTCTTTCCAATAATTCAATCTTTTAGATAGATAGATAGCTAGATAGATAGATAGATAGATATCTATCTTATAAGATAAGATATCACAAATCTTTTCTGTGAGTTTTCACTTGAGGATAGTGTCAATGAGTTATAAAACTCTGAAATAATACCCTTTCTCGTACTATCTTTCATCAAAATTTTTTCCAAGGATGAATAAGTAGGTTGGGTGAGAGCATTATGTTGATTTGATCGAATAAAGTTCCTAAGCTGAAGATATTTAAAAAAATGTGTTCTATTAAGATTAAATTTGATCCTCAGTTCTTCAAAAGACATTATGTTATCTGAACATGACAGATAGAAGTCTTGAATCTTTTGAATCCCTTTTAAATTCCATACTTTAAATACAGCATCCGCTCTCCCTGGTTTAAAATATTGATTACCCCATATTGGGCTAAATTGTGACAATAAGTGTGGTTCTTTTAAATATTTTTTGGTTTCACACCATATTTTGATCATATGCTTTACAAATGGATTTTTAACTTGTTTCTGTAATTTTTTTGCCGAGTCTGAGTATGTGAATATGGGAAGAGGTAAAGGTAAATTGTATGATTCCATTTCAGTCCAGTGAGGGAGATCATTTGATGAAAAATAATATGTCATAGACCTCAGTTGTGCCGACCAATAATACAACATAAAATTTGGACATTTCAGACCTCCACGATCAAATGGTAAATATAGTAAGGACAGACGTAATCTAGCCTTCCTATTGTTCCATATAAATTCCACTAACTTTTTTTTTAATTCTTGAGAATAGATCTGAAGGTGGTGGTAAAGGAATATATTGAAATAAAGTATTTTGGGTAAGATATTACTTTTAAGTATATTGATTCTCCCAATCATCGACATTGGTAGTGACATCCATCTCTGAAGTAACTCATTAATGTCTGTCATTAAGGCTTCATAATTGGCGCTGGCGACTAATTCTAGCTTAGGCACAATTTGAATTCCTAAATATTTAAACTGATTTACAACATTGAATTGATTTACCTCAGGAGCTGGATGATTTCTCTGGGTCTCATTTGGCATTAATATTGATGATTTAGTTTTATTTATTTTATATCCTGATATTTCCCCAAAATTCTTTATTAAATTCATCAAGGTCGGAATTGATTTTTTAAGATTCGACATAAACAAAATTATGTCATCGGCATACAGGGAGATTTTATGTTCTGTTGGTCCTACTTTAATTCCATATAATTGTGGATGTAAACGTACTGCCATCGCTAAAGGTTCAATTGCCTTAGTGAACAGTAAAGGTGAAAGTGGACAGCCTTGTCGACATCCTCTATTGATATTTATTGATTTTGAAATGTTGCTGTTTGTTAGGATTTCTGCTGTAGCATTATTGTATATTATCTGTACCCATTTTATGAAATTATTTCCAAGTCCAAACCTTTGTAAGACTTCAAAAAGGAAGGGCCATTCGACCCTATCAAAGGCCTTTTCGGCGTCCAATGATAGGAGAGCTGTATCCGGTGCTTCTTTATTAGAATAGATAATATTAAATAGTGTTCTTACATTATGGAAGCCTTGTCTTCCCTTTATAAAGCCATTCTGATCTCGGTTAATAATATTTGGTAATATTTCTTGTAGTCGTCTTGCTAAAATTTTACAGATTATCTTAAGGTCAGCATTTAATAGGCTTATTGGTCTCATGTTTTCACATTTATTAGAGGGTTTACCTGGTTTTGGCAACAGTATAATTAAAGCATTATTCATGTATGGTGGTAAATTACTATTTTGAAATGCTTCTAAAACCATTTCCAAAAATGGTTTTATTAATTTATTCTTAAATTTTTTATAGAGGTCAACTGGAAGACCATCTGGTCCTGCACTTTTTCCTGATTTCATATTATCAATGGCTAGCCCAACTTCTTCTTGACTAATTTTAGACTCCAGTATCTCCCTGTTTTCATTAGGAGTACACGGTATAGATAATCCGTCCAAAAACCCATTTAGTTTTGTTAAGTCAGTTTCATTTTTTGTATCATATAATTTTTCATAGTAATCTCTAAAGGCACTATTAATTTCTAAAGGATCTACAACTGCCTGTCCGTTACTTATAATACTGGTAATTGGTGTTTTAAATTCTAATTGTTTAACCTCTTGCGCTCCGCTGTCCCACGGGTGGGCAAGTCTCTGCGTCCTAGAGCGCACGAGAGCGCACGAGGGCGCTCTCGTGCACTCTCATGCGCTCTAGGACGCATCATGGAGATTTTGATGAAGGTGGTGTATGGCGTCCAAGCGCGCACTGAAAATAAAAGCTGCAGACACAGCCGCGAACAGATTAGTTCATCTGATTGACCTCTCATTCGACTAATAAGGGCCTTGAATTGGGTTTCTGAAACCTTGAAGAACCAATGAATGAAAACCTAGCCAGAAGGACCCGCCTCCCAACGGCTGCGAGCCAATTGAAGCACAGAAGTTCGCTGAGCTGTTTTGTCTAAAGCTGGGTGAAGAGAGACTGCTTCAGCAGCCACAGGCAGTGGTTTTTTTTTTTTTTTAATTCCAGCAGAGTTTTTAGGATTCTCTTATATGGTCATCATAGACCGATGGAGGCCGACGATGAAGGTCGTAAATAATTCGCCAAAACCGCAGTCATGGAATTATGTTTTGACCTGGTCGTGAGCGGACCAGCGTCGCGTTCGTCTGACAATGAGGAAGAGAAGTTGGCCAGGACAATGTGGCTGTGAAGAGGTAAGGTGTTATAAGCCAAATTATTTTTTATCCCTGAAAATTGTAATCAAAAATGACTTTTGGCCGATCGGTAAATTACAACTGTGCGGCCCACGATGTCCGAAGTGCGTGTGCCGCGTTACACGGTTCGTTTGCCGTCTCCGGACCGTGAACGCCCCCCCCCCCCCCGCCGCTACGATTCTGTAGCGGGGGGGGGGGGGGGGAGCTGCAGTGACAGCGGTGCTGTGGAAACATGCCTTATCCGAATGTAATCCGTCATGTAGCGAGGGCGGATCTCCGTCCTCTGTAGCGGGGGGGGGGGGCGGGGTGGACAACCCCCCCCCCCCCCACACACACACACACAGCCCTGAGTGTCACCTTTCATTAGAGCCCTAAATGAAGCTTCTGTGTTGAATCATTCAAAAGTTAGACGTTTTTCCAAACTGTGCCATTTGGCACAATTTGGCACAGTTCAAAAATGCCTGGGAACTACCTGAGAAAAAAGCTGGCTAATATATTCATTTTTTGTGGTATTGTTACAAAATTTGGACCTCAGCTGGATAACACTTGGTTCTACATTTTTGTTGCATTTTCCAGCCCGGATCTGAAGCTGTGTGTTATTTGCAAGCATTTGTATCCAAAAAAACCACCCAGGCCAAATTTATTTTCTTCAAGTTCACCATGTTTAGATGACTGTAACTCAGTGGCCGGAGCACTTAGAGAGATCATGTTTTTTTTGCCAAAAAATTCAAAGTGTTTTCTTTTAAATGAGACCAACTCCATGAAGATGCTGCAACGGGTTGAAGAACAGCTTTCGATTTACTTTGGGCACATTTTTTTTGGCGTTTTTAGGAAAATTGACCGGAGTGCAAGGGGTTAATCTGCCATGCCAATAATTTTCCTGATTTTTCACCTTGTTCATAAAAAGATTGCTTCAATCTTAGAAGACTCGAGGCAGCTCTATTCGCAGATTTTTTTGTCATATTCAGCTCTCAGAATCAGTAATTCGTTCTCTAACTTTGGGTCACTTTCTGCATACACTTTTTCTTGAAGAATTTTTATTTTATGTTCCAATTGGACTCTCTCCTCTCGAGTCTTCTTAGATTTTGAACCTGTATAACTAATAATATGCCCCCTAATAAAAGCTTTGAAAGCCTCCCTCTTTATACATGCTGTTGTTTGTGTAGTATTGATATCAAAGAACTCATCTATCTGTTTTTCTATGTACTTAACAAATTCCTCATCCTGAAGCCATTTATGCTGAAATTGCCACCTACCTGGTTCCTTTGTCAATTTCTTATCTACATATATTAAACAGCAGGGTGCATGATCAGAGATCACAATATTATCATAGAAGCAGTTTTGAATCTTGGACCTTAATTCTGTGGAGATCAAAAAATAGTCAATACGTGAGAATGTCTTGTAGGTATTAGAATAACAAGAGTAGGCTTTAACTTGTGGTTTCATTTCTCTCCATATATCTAGCAATCTCAATTCTTTTATAAAATGATTAATGATCATCCTGCATCCATTGTGCGTACAGTCCAGTCCTGTTGATCTATCTATACCAGGATTCAATGTACAGTTAAAATCCCCTGCTATTATATGTTGCCCTGTAAGTGATGATAAAATAAGAAATAAATTAGCAAAGAAATTTTGATCATCTATATTGGGACCGTATAAGTTCACCAGATTTATATTTTCTAATAACAAAGATCCTTGAATGATTAGATATCTTCCAAATTTGTCTCCAATTACATTTTTCACTTGAAATGGGATTGATTTATGTATGAGAGTCATAACTCCCCTGGCTCAGGATGAAAATGATGAGGTGAATACACTTCCTTGCCATCTTCTCCTAATTCTTTTTACATCCTCCTCTATTAGGTGAGTTTCTTGTAAAAACACAATTTTTGAACCTATGTCTTTTATTTTATTCATAACTTGTTTAAGTTTTTTTAAATTTTGTAGACCTCTGCAATTCCATGAAGTTAAATTAAGATTAACGCTTTGGTCTATGATCAATAAGGAGTTTGAGATTACCTCGCAATGTAAACATGCTCATACAGAGAAGCAAAAACACGAGTGGTTGAACATTCATCCTACAAACTACACACAAACAAATTCCCCCTTCCCACATCCGTGGTAATCCCCCCAAAATCAAAAAAAAAATTCTGTCTCCCGCTATAGCCATTGACTGCTCCACACCCGCGAGGACCAGCCAAAGCCACTCCTCTTTATCCTCTCAATCACCCTGGCTCTACTGCTTTTAATGACGTAACATTAACTCTGTTCTGTAGTTTTCCAACTTAACTCCAAAATTTTATAGCAACTTTGTACATCATAGGCTTTTTTATTTTTTAATATATAATACAATCTATATTTTGTAAACTTGCTATATGCTTCAGATCAGTCAGATGCCTGTGCAAATGCTTAAATATTCTACCTTATATTTTGTTCATGTTTCATGCTTAGCTCCCACCAGTCTCTCCTTGGATCTGCTTGATGAGCTCCTGCGCCTCCTCAGGGGTCTTGAAGGTGTGGGTTCTGCCCTTATATGTGACCAGCAGTCTTGCAGGATGGATCACTCCATGACGAATCCCGAGGCTGCGCAGCACTTTACGGGCGGGGTCAAACTGTTTCCTTAATTGTTGGATTCCTGTGGCCAAATCTGGGTAGAACCGCACCTGTTGATCCTGGTATTTAATTTCTCCTTTGGCTCGCGCCACGTTGGAGACCGTCATCTTGTCTCTGTAGCTGAGGAACTTCATAATCAGCATCCTCGGTGGTGCCTTATTATCTCTCGGTGGGCCAATTCGATGGGCGCTCTCTAAAACGACTGATGACTGCAGCTCCGCGTTGTTCAGCGCTTCTGGAATCCACTTTTCCAAAAAGGAACATGGATCCCGACCCTCGGTTCCCTCCGGGAGTCCCACCAGCCTCAGGTTGTTCCGTCTCGACCGGGATTCTAAGTCCAGGACATTATCTTCCAGACGTTTATTTTTTAATTCCAATGTGCACACCTTTATTTGTAGGCTGGTGACGTCATCCTCAGCGCTGGAAATTCAGAGCTCCACCTGCATTACTAGTTCCATACAGTCGCTTATTTCCTTTCTCATTCCTTCTATCGCTGCTATAATCCCATCAAATTTAGTGGAAAAGTCTGCTCTCATTGAGCTAATGGCAGCGAGCACCGCACCTGTGCCGTCGCCAGCAGTCACCGCTCCGCCTCTAGCTTGCTCCGCCATATCTGAAGATTTTTCTGCTTCGTCACGAACGTGAAAGTCCGTTAACTTGGACTGTTTCGGCGGTTCAGTTTTTCCTCCACCTGATTTCCCAGCCTTAGGCTTTACCGGCATATCCTCGCCCAAACGCTGGGATAGGTTTTGTTCCAAATGAGAGAGTTATTTGCTGACTTTTTATCTTTAGGAGCAGAGCAGGGCGAAACACGTCTTCCTACGTGGCCGCCATAACCGGAAGTCGACTTTAATGTTTTTTTTAATGCATTTTGTTATTTATAGAGCATATAAATTCACATTTCTCTCCATTTTAATAAAAATTATAATGGAAGATGTTAAGCTTTAACACGTATATATCAGCATAAGATTGTAAACAGCAGAAAGGTCATTGTGTTAATTTTAATACCACCAAACAGCAGCATTAATGTAACTGATTAAAATTTAAGTCAATCATTAGAATATTTGCGGTATGGCTATTAATAGTCCCTAATAAACTTTATCATTTTTTAAAATCAGTCACTAAATTGCAAAGGACTGTTATGACCCCTTGACCCCTCGTGCGCCATTATGCAACGCACAGAGGGAGGAATGAAAACCCATGAGCAGAAGTAGATTCATGCACTTTATTAAACAAAACCCCAAACTTTGTCCAGCAAATAGTCACGCCAGTGAACAGTGAGTTGATATAATTGCAACAAACAACAAACCCTGGATCAACCCTGGGATTAAAACACTTCTGAGAGAGAAGAAGAGGATCTTCAGGTCGGGGAACAGGGAGATGTTGAAGTCCGTACAGAGGGAGCTGAGGAGAAAGATCAGAGAAGGCAAGGACAGCTTCAGGAAGAAGATGGAGGACAAGTTGCAACAGAGCGACATCAGCGGGGTCTGGAGAAACCTCAAAACCATCTCGGGGCTCCAGAATACCTCCCCCCAGGCCACGGGGGGCAGGGAGTGGGCGAACAACCTGAATCTGTTTTTCAACAGGTTTGACCAACCGCCCTCCCCCCTGACTGCACAGCAACCACTGCTGCCTCTAAAGAAATCAAGTCCTGCTGCCCACTCCCCACTCCACCAACACCCCCCCACTCCCAACACACAGCCCCCCATCCTGACCCTGACCAGGACCCAGGTGAGGACGGAGCTGAGGAAGATCAAGGCGAGGAAGGCGTCGGGACCGGACGGCATCAGCGCAAAGCTCCTCAAGTCCTGTGCAGACCAGCTGTGTGGGATTGTGACGTACATCTTCAACCTGAGCCTGAAGCTGGGGAGGGTACCACAGCTGTGGAAAACATCTTGTGTGGTACCTGTACCAAAAACTTCCCACCCCAAAGACCTGAACAGCTACAGACCGGTGGCCTTGACGTCCCACTTGATGAAGACCCTGGAGAGACTGCTCCTTGCTCACCTCCGCCCCCTGGTGGACCAGCGATGGATCCACTCCAGTTCGCCTACCAGCATGGCATTGGGGTGGAGGATGCGGTGATCTTCCTCCTTCACCGTTCTCTGTCCCACCTGGAGAAGCCCGGGAATATGGTGAGGATCATGTTCTTTGACTTCTCCAGTGCTTTCAACACCATCCAACCGATGATCCTGAAGGACAAGCTGCTGCGCGCAGGGGTGGACCAGCACCTGTCATCATGGATCCTGGACTACCTCACGAACCGGCCTCAGTTTGTGAGAACCCGGGACTGTGTGTCCGACACGATCATCAGTAGCACGGGGGCCCCCCAGGGAACGGTGCTGGCTCCCTTCCTATTCACTCTTTATACTGCGGACTTCTCACACAACACAACACACTGCCATCTACAGAAGTTCTCTGATGACTCTGCGATCGTTGGCCTCATCTCCAATGGAGATGAAGCTGAGTACAGAGGGCTTATCCAGGACTTCGTGGACTGGTGCCATCGGAACTGCCTCCAGATCAACGCAAGGAAAACTAAGGAGCTGGTGGTGGACTGCCGCAAGCATGGGCAGCCCCTCACAGCACCAGTAAATATACAGGGAACAGACATCGAGATGGTGACATCCTATAAGTACCTGGGTGTTCATCTGAACAATAAACTAGACTGGTCACACAATACTGACGCACTCTACAAGAAGGGACAGCGCAGGCTGTTCCTGCTGAGGAGACTCAGGTCTTTTGGTGTACAAGGGGCGCTGCTGAAGACATTCTATGACACGGTGGTGGCATCAGCCATCATTTTTGGAGTGGTCTGCTGGGGCAGTGGCATTACTGCAGCCGATAGGAAGAGACTGAACAAACTGATCAAGAAAGCTAGCTCTGTCCTGGGGCAGCGCCTTGATCTGGTGGAGGAGATAGGAGAGAGAAGGACGGTGGCTAAACTGTCATCTCTGCTGGAGTCCGAGTTCCACCCTATGCAGGACATACTGAATGCACTGAGGAGCTCATTTAGCAGCAGACTACATCATCCTAGGTGCACAACCGAGAGGTTTCATAGGTCCTTCCTACCAACGGCTGTCAGACTGTACAACCTAAGCAGGGCTGCTCGCAGAGATAGCAAAAAGACGTAACAAACTAATAGTTTTTTGAATGCAAAAGATGCAATAGACTTACACAATGGTCCCCTCCGGCATACAACTAGGAAAATACCGGTCGCTATGGAGGGTGAGAATATGTATGGGCACATAATCATACCATGTAGGATAACTAAGTAGATGGTTATGCTGTTTCATCCCATCTAGCAACAATGCTCTACACTGTGTGTGTTTATATATTTACATATTTATTCCATCTAGCTACAATGCTCAGCACTGGGTGTGTTTATATTTATATATCTATATATTTATTCCATCTAGCTACAATGCTCCGCATTGTTTTTATATATCTACATATTATTCCATCTAGCTACATTGCTCCGCACTGTGTGTGTTTATATACTTACATATTTATTCCACCTAGCTGCAATGCTCTGCACTGTGTTTATATATTCATATATTTATTCCATCCAGCTACAATGCTCTGCACTGTGTGTCTGTGTGTGTGTGTATATATATATTTTATAGTAATATGTACATATGTATATTAGCTGCTCTTGCTTGCTTGTTTTTTTTCTTGCCTTCTGATTGTTGCTCTGAGTGTTGCTATCCCTGTGCTGTTGCAATCCTGGAATTTCCCCGTTGTGGGACTAATAAAGGCTTATCTTATCTTATCTTATCTTATCTTATCTTAACTGAGGCCACCGGGAAAACAGGGATGCCACCTGGACGCTCAGCAGCCCAGGGAAGGGGAATGCCTAGTGCTGCAGGGCAGCTGTCAGCACAAGGAGAAAGGCAAACATGACTTACGAGCTGGAGTGATCCAAGGCGGTCCGTGCTGTACGGAGGATGAGGGCAAGGCCGAAACAGCCGCTAACACCAAATAACCACAACGGTCTAGTAGCGTTAGAGAAGACTAGTTAGTCAGGTTGAAAGTAAACGTAGGGGATGAAGGTTTGCATACACAGAGGAACACGCTGCTGTGTATAAAGCGCAATGCTCCGGCGATCTCTTCTCACTCAAACAGAGCTTAAGTAGTGACAACACTGATGAAGGAAGAGACCGCCGGTGTAGAAGAACGTGAACTGGATCAATTGAAACCAGGTGTGCATGAGTGAGTGTCAGAGCATGTGAATGGAGGTGAATGAGGCGTGCATTGTGTGCATTGTGCATTGTGCGTGCATGTATGTGTGTGAGACACCGACAAGAGAAACAGCTGATGACACTGACAGAAGGAGGGGGCGTGGCCGAGCTGTCAGGGAGCGGAGGACCCAAAGGGCTCTCTGAAGCGCCTGATAGAAAATAGACAATGAAAGGAGACAAAATAGCCACAGTGTCAGAACTGGGTTTGGACCACCAAACCCAGGTTCATGACAAGGACAGTCTGAACTCTGTGAAAACATCACAAGAAAAATAAATTTATAAAAGATGCGAGTTTATGTCCAGTATGATTTTTGAGTAGTCTGATATTTGGAATATGATTCTCTAATAAACAGTCACAGACATCTGTCCTACTCATTTTTCCTCATCACCCAAACTGCCGTCATCACAGCTCTAATAAGAAGCTACTGTAATTTATATTTTAGTCATTTTCTATAACGTATATCTACAAATACCAGGAATCTGTGTGTGTCTATTCCTCACATTTCTCTTGAACCGTTCATCAGACTGACCTAAGATTTTATAGGTGTTTTGCTGAGGTTACAAGGGTGTGCATCCCCGAGTATGGAATCATTTAGACAAAATATTTAATTATGATCATTAAAAGTTTAGCCATCAATCTGTCTCTTCTAGTGTTACATGCCCAGGCTTCTAGAAGTGTAGATGGGGTTTTGGATTGACTTGGTGCTGATTGGATAAAACTCAACATCACGACCAGTCACCAGAGCACTCTGTGAACAAAAAAAGGAAATGAAAAGCATCAAGTCTGACCAGAAAAAGATAATAGGAAATATTTAATGCTTAAAAATTGATAATATAATGTTGCTGTCATTGCGTAGGGTCTAATTGATAATTCGGCATATGTGGAGAACACGAGGCATGCGGGCACATCAGGAGGAGTGCCAGCGGGGACTCGGGGGTCTGGCAAAGGACAATGGTAGTGGCCAGTGTATCCAACACAAAATGCACTGGGAGAAGCAGCAGCTGGACGACAGTCCTTCGCAGGGAGGCAAGCTCACTCAGCCCAGTCAGCGGTAGACAGGAGTCCCGGCTGCTGCTTCACCTGTGTGCTGCCCCTGTGGACAGCAAGTCCCCTGAGGCACTCCTCCCTGTATGCTTGCATGCCTATTTAAAAATTTAAAAGTTAATAATAATACCACCATGACTGTGAAGCAGAATGCCCAGATCAATTACATATCATAGGCGGCCACATATGCACGATTTGACTAAACAATGACCGGGACCAAACGGGACACTAAAATGCCCAGATAATAAATAATTTTTCACTGAATCATAAATCATTTTTATTTAAATATTTACCAACAAATAGGCAACACTGGCACACCAGTTGCAGCCAAACAGGTCTGCTGTGATAAAGTTGGGTATTTTGTTGTTGATTTGATTGATTAAATATTGCTAAATTTTAAAAGGACACACTAGAATGGGTTTCAGATATTTGTAAGTGTCCTGTTATAGTATTGCATGAGTTTATTGATGGTACACAGAGGAAATACTTCATCACTGAACAAAGTGATATAAACTAAAATAATTATAATGATTGACTGAACAACTCCCATTCCCCAAAGTGCAAGATATAGCACTATTATGAATAGAAACCATAAAAGAGTCTATTTATAATTTCTTACATAGTAAATGACTTAGGCATAATTAAATTGCCTGCACAATTCTTTTAAATGGGTATTTTGTTTTCTTGCTATAAGTGTTCACATATTGTATCTTTGGATAAACGAAATGTGACATGCCTGCTGTAACAGCATTTATTTATACAGAATACATTTTCAAAGGCAGCCAACATTTGGGCATGTGAAGACTAATTGGGCTACCTGTTTTAGACAGGAATACTTGCTTTCTACGGGCAATGCACTAGTCTAATTATGATTGATGATTGGTTGTGACATACATCTCTTGATGCACCTGGACACATCATCAGTAAAATACCTGGGGTCATAGGGGGTTTCCGGTCTTTCAACTTAAGACCCCCTCACCCAGGTGACCCGACCAGGAGGGATCAATTCTCGGCCTGTGTCCAAGCAGCATTAGCCCACTGTTTGTCCCTAGTGATCCACAGCCATCTTGAGGCCTTCTCTGCAGCTTCTGAGGCTCTGCTGATGGCTTTCCTCTTGTGCACTCCAGTGATGCCCAGGAGGCTGGCGGCTGTGCGTAGTGATCTTCCTGCAAAGCCTCTGCTCCCCACTTCAATGAGCAGGCGCCGTGCATGCCACCCCCGTCTGTGGCAATCCTTTGTCAGCTCAGCATAATTCCCCCTCTTCCTTTTGCTAGCCTCTTCCATCTTCTCTTCCCAGGGCACTGTCAGCTCAAGCATGACCACCTGCTTGGATTTTTCGGAGAACAGTACAATGTCCGGTCTAAGGCTTGTCTCTGTAGTGACTTCTGGGAACCTGAGTTGTTTCCCCAGGTCCACTCTCAACTGCCAGTTATGTGCCATTCCCAGGAGACCCGCTTGAGTTCTCAGTTGGGACTTGCGGTGTTCTTCGGCTCGAGTGAATGTAATATGGCATTTTGATGGTTGGTAGCGCTTGCTCTGGTCAGTGGCATGGCAGATGGACTCAGCAATCACCTTCAGCACCTGATAATGATGCCAGTGGTAGTGTCCGTTACCAAGTCCCTTGGGGCAACTGCTGAGGATGTGCTCCAGTGTTCCTCTTCCTTGGCACAAGGTACATGCTGGTATTTCTGTCTTCCCCCAACAGAAAAGGTTAGATGGGCTGGGAAGAACGTTGTACACTGACTGAGAAATTTAATGCACTAAGGTTCAGTCTTCCACAACTCGGACCATGAGATCTTTC
The DNA here is from genome assembly GCA_020510985.1 of Pholidichthys leucotaenia. Taxonomy (NCBI): domain Eukaryota; kingdom Metazoa; phylum Chordata; class Actinopteri; order Cichliformes; family Pholidichthyidae; genus Pholidichthys; species Pholidichthys leucotaenia. The sequence continues at coordinate 65,777,884 of CM035840.1, forward strand.
TGTCCATTGCTTGTTCCCATCTCGTCCATGCACCCTGCTGTCTCAGTCCCACCATCTGGCTTGCACGCTCCTCCTCGACCCCAGCTCTTACCTCCTTTTGGACCAGGTCATGCCTCTGCTTGCCTTTTATATTGCTGTAGCTTCTTGTCGGAATGCTACCCAGTCCTGCACGGCCAATGGCCACAGAACCCACCAGCGCTCTGTGGCGAAGCCTTGACTCCACCTGGTCCACAGCATCCTGTGCCCTCCACTTTCTCCCAGTTCTCTCTTCAATACCAGCTTGGGAGACTCTTGGATCGCTGGATTCCTTGTACTGGAGCACCTCCCTTGTTCAGCTAACTTTAAACTCTTTGCTGAGGTTGCTAATGGGCAGTGTCAGCTTGTTTGTATTGCCATAGAGGACGGTGCTGCTCAGACTTTTGAGCAATCCTAACCACCTTCAGAAGTGACTACTAACCCTCCTCTCAAACCCTTCCACAGTGGAAAGTGGAAATTCATATATCAGCAATGGCCATAATATCCTAGGAAGGATGCCATGCTGGTATATCCAAGATTTAAATTTCCCCGGTAGGCCTGATTTGTCAGTAGCTGCCAGCCATCCCTCCAGTTCTTGGTTTGCTGCTCTGATGGAAGGGACGTCCTTCAGGATACAGTCAAAGTTTTTTCCTGAGGCTCTTCACAGGTTTTTCTGTTACTGATGGGATTTGGGTTCCTCCAAGGAAGAAATTGAACTTATCTGTTACCTTCTCTTTTTTTAATGAAATGGCTGTGGAGAGAAATGTCTACTGTATTATAACCGAAAACATGCAACATAAAAAATGTTTTTTTAGAATAAGTTAATAACATCCTAAATAATTAACAGCTCACCTCACCATTACAGATATCAGACAGATGAAAAATTCTCTTTAATCCATTTGTTTGACTTTTTTTCAGAGCATTTTTAACCTCCAGAAGACAAAATTTAGTTTGTTTGGTCTGTCGGGCACTAACAAAGTTCTCCTTGATAGCAAAAATGTTCACTCTGTCAGTCTAAGAAGATTTTATGAAGACTTAAATATACAGAACAGATAAAATCAGTTATCTACTTGTCTATAAGTCTGCCATTTCATTTATTTTTTCCACAATATTTTTTATTGAATCTTTTTTTTTTACAAACATGACACAAACAATCAGACACTAACACAGAAGTAATTTAAAAATTAAAAAGAATAACAAAAAAAAATAAAAAAAAATTGTGTAATAAAAATAACAACAACCATTAACAAACACAAGTCAACAACAATGCTCCTCTGTTTAGTCTAGGTAATCTATTACATAAGAATACATAATATACATTCAACAGCTTGGAATTTGCAAGGTCCACACATATCATTCACCTTCTTCTTCAGTTATGTTTAAATTCTTTACATAATCAATGAAAGGTCTCCATATATTCTCAAACACATGTTCCTTTGATTTCAGTATATATGTTATTCTTTCTAGTGGAAGGTTTGTTAACATTTGTCTTAACCACTGAGTCACATTTGGTCTATGAATCTTTTTCCACAGTAGTGCAATACATTTTTTGGCATTAAGCAAACTGAGGTCTATGAATGCTCTTTCACTCTTATTAAAGTTATGTTTTTCTGGATACAGACCCAACAAAAACAGTTTGGGGTTCAATGTGAATTGTTTTGAAATTATTTTTTCAATTGTTACCCTCACCTCTTCCCAAAACATTCTGATTTTTCTACATTCCCATAAACAGTGAAATAGGGTTCCTTTATTTTCCATACATTTTGTGCATGTATCTGGTATGTTTTTGTTATATCTATTTAACTCCACTGGTGTAACATACATCCGCATTAACCATTTAAAATGTATCAGTTTAAGACGTACATTTATTGATTTGGTTTGAGCTCCTGCACAAGCCATTTCCCATTGTTCCTCTGAAATTTCAATTTGCAGGTCCTTTTTCCAGTAATTCAGTCTTTTCTGTGAGTTTTCACTTGAGAATAGTGTCAGTGAGTTGTAAAACTCTGAAATAATACCCTTTCTCTTACTATCTTTCATCAAATTTTTTTCCAAAAATGAATAAGTAGGTTGGGTGAGAGCATTATTTTGATTTGATCGAATAAAATTTCTAAGCTGAAGATATTTAAAAAAGTGTGTTCTATTAAGATTGAATTTAATCCTCAGTTCTTCAAAAGACATTATATTATCTGAGCGTGACAAATATAAGTCTTGAATCTTTTGAATCCCTTTTAAATTCCATACTTTAAATACAGTATCCACTCTCCCTGGTTTAAAATATTGATTACCCCATATTGGGCTAAAGTGTAACAGTGAGTGTGGTTCTTTTAAATATTTTTTGGTTTCACACCATATTTTGATCATGTGCTTTACAACTGGATTTTTAACTTGTTTCTGTAGTTTTTTAGCCGAGTCTGAGTATATGAATAAGGGAGGAGGTAAAGGTAGATTGTATGATTCCATTTCAGTCCAGTGAGGAAGATCATTTGATGAAAAATAATATGTCATAAACCTCAGTTGTGCTGACCAGTAATACAACGTAAAGTTTGGACATTTCAGACCTCCACGATGAAATGGTAAATATAGTAAGGACAAACGTAATCTAGCCTTCCTATTGTTCCATATAAATTCCACTAACTTTTTTTTAATTCTTGAGAGTAGATCTGAAGGTGGTGGTAAAGGAATGTTTTGAAATAAATAAAGTATTTTTGGTAAGATATTACTTTTAAGTATATTAATTCTCCCGATCATCGACATTGGTAGTGGCATCCATCTCTGAAGTAACTCATTAGTATCTGTCATTAAGGCTTCATAGTTGGCATTGACGACTGATTCTAGCTTAGGCACAATTTGAATTCCTAAATATTTAAACTGATTTACAACATTGAATTGGTTTACCTCAGGAGCTGGATGATTTTTCTGAGTCTCATTTAGCATTAATATTGAAGATTTTGTTTTGTTTATTTTATATCCTGATATTTCCCCAAAGTTCTTTATTAAATTTAACAAGGTCGGAATTGATTTTTTAAAATTCGACAAACAAAATTATGTCATCGGCATACAGGGAGATTTTATGTTCTGTTGGTCCTACTTTAATTCCATATATTTGTGGATGTAAACGTACTGCCATCGCTAAAGGTTCAGTTGCCATAGTAAACAGTAAAGGTGAAAGTGGACAGCCTTGTTGACATCCTCTATTGATTTTTATTGATTTTGAGATATTGCTGTTTGTTAGGATTTCTGCTGTAGCATTATTGTATATTATCTGAACCCATTTTATGAAATTATTTCCAAGTCCAAACCTTTGTAGGACTTCAAAAAGATAGGGCCATTCAACCCTATCAAAGGCCTTTTCGGCGTCCAATGATAGGAGAGCTGTATCCGGTGCTTCTTTATTGGAATAAATAATATTAAATAGTCTTCTTACATTATGGAAGCCTTGTCTTCCCTGTATAAAGCCATTCTGATCTCGGTTAATAATATTTGGTAATATTTCTTGTAGTCGTTTTGCTAAAATTTTACAAATTATCTTAAGATCAGCATTTAATAGGCTTATTGGTCTCATGTTTTCACATTTATTAGGGGGTTTACCTGGTTTTGGCAACAGTATAATTAAGGCATTATTCATGTATGATGGTAAATTACCATTTTGAAATGCTTCTAAAACCGTTTCCAACAGTGGTTTTATTAATTTAGTCTTAAATTTTTTATAGAGGTCAACTGGAAGACCATCTGGTCCTGCTCTTTTCCCTGATTTCATATTACCAATGGCTTGCCCAACTTCTTCTTGACTAATTTTAGACTCCAGTATCTCCCTGTTTTCATTTGGAATACATAGTATAGATAATCCACCCAAAAACCCATTTAGTTTTGTTAAGTCAGTTTCATTTTTTGTATCATATAGTTTTCCATAATAATCTCTAAAGGCACTATTAATTTCTAAAGGATCTATAACTACCTGTCCCTTACTTATAATACTGGTAATTGGTGTTTTAGATTCTAATTGTTTAATCTGCCATGCCAATAATTTTCCTGATTTTTCACCTTGTTCATAAAAAGTTTGCTTCAATCTTAGAAGACTTGAGGCAGCTCTATTCGCTGATTTTTTGTCATATTCAGCTCTCAGAATCAGTAATTCGTTCTCTAACTGTGGGTTACTTCCTGCATACACCTTTTCTTGAAGAATTTTTATTTTACGTTCCAATTGGACTCTCTCCTCTCGGGTCTTCTTAGATTTTGAACCTGTATAACTAATAATATGCCCCCTAATAAAAGCTTTGAAAGCCTCCCACTTTATACATGCCGTTGTTTGTGTAGTATTGATATCAAAGAACTCATCTATCTGTTTTTCTATGTACTTAACAAATTCCTCATCCTGAAGCCATTTATGTTGAAACTGCCACCTAACTGGGTCCTTTGTCAATTTCTTATCTACATATACTAGACAGCAGGGTGCATGATCAGAGATCACAATATTATCATAGAAACAGTTTTGAATCTTGGACCTTAATTCTGTCGAGATCAAAAAATAGTCAATACATGAGAATATCTTATAGATATTAGAATAACAAGAATAGGCTTTGACTTGTGGTTTCATTTCTCTCCATATATCTAGCAATCTCAATTCTTTCATAAAATAATTAATGGTCATCCTACATCCATTGTGCGTACAGTCCAATCCTGTTGATCTATCTATACTGGGATTCAATGTACAATTAAAATCCCCTGCCATTATATGTTGCCCTGTAGGTGATGATAAAGTGAAGAATAAATTAACAAAGAAATTTTGATCATCAATATTGGGGCCGTATAAGTTCACCAGATTTATATTTTCTAATAACAAAGATCCTTGGATGATTAGATATCTTCCAAATTTGTCTCTAATTACATTTTTCATTTGAAATGGGACTGTTTTATGTATGAGAGTCATAACTCTCCTAGCTCGGGATGAAAATGAGGTCAACACATTACCTTGCCATCTTCTCCTAATTCTTTTTACATCCTCCTCTAATAGATGAGTTTCTTGTAAAAATACAATTTTTGAATCTATGTCTTTTATTTTATTCATAACTTGTTTAAGTTTTTTAAGATTTTGTAGACCTCTGCAATTCCATGAAGTTAAATTAAGATTGACGGTTTGATCTATGATCAATAAGGAGTTTGAGATTACCTTGCAATATGAACATACTCTTACAGAGAAGCAAATACATGGATGATAGAACATTCATCCTACGAACTAAACAAAAACAAATTCCCTTTCCCCACATTCGTGGTAATCCCCCCCAAAATCAAAAAAATTCCGTCTCCCGTTATAGCTATTGACTGTTCCACACCTGCAAGGATCAGTCAAACCACTCTCTCTTTCTCCTCTCAATCACCCTGACTCTACTACTATTCTTATGACATTAACTCTCTTCTGTAGTTTTTTTCAACATAACTTCAAAGTTTTATAGCAACTTTGTACATCTTAGCTTTTTTTGTTGTTTTTTTTTTAAATACAGTCTGTGTTTTGTAGACATGTTTATGTTTCATAGCAATCAGATGTCTGTACATATGCTTAAAAGTTCTACCTTGAATGAATGAATGAATGAATGAATGAATTAATTTTATTTATTTCGGATAGTACATTACAGGTTAAAAGAAACTGTATAATATAACAACAAGGTCAAATTAGACAAAGACTCCTTCTACTATACAATTCCACGTAAGTTATCCGAAATGGGTGATGGCTGAAGCCGCAGCTTATATTGCCCACCCATATTCCATCCAAGAATTCAAAGGAGAAAAAAGAGAAAACAAGACAAGAGCGATTACAATTTAAAACAAGGCTAAGACAAAATGTGACTGAGAGAAAAAGAAAACTGAGCTAGTCTAAGTTAAGCGGTTACTATTCAAAAACAAATCTAAGACATAGTGTCACAGAGAAAAAAAGAAAAAAAGAAAAAACTAAGCTACAACACAACACAGGCTGGAAATGTCAATCCTTATGTGAGTTTACATGTCGTCTTGTAAATATGTTTGGAGTATTTCTTCCTTTAGTTTTTGTTTAAATTGTCCAAGCTTTGTACATGATTTTAATTCAGGTCCAAAATCGTTCCATAATCTGACTCCTTGCACTGAAATACAGTGTTGCTTGGTGGTTGTTCTCACTGTAGGCTTTGGAAATATACATGTTCCTCTGAAGTGATATCGTTTCTCCCTTGTTTGGAACAACTTTTGGATATTTGCGGGCAGTGATAGATTCTTCACTTTGAACATTATTATTGCGGTTTTAAAGTCAATCAGATCTTTCAACTTGAGAGTTTTTTGTTTAAGAAAAAGTGGGTTTGTTGGTTCCCTGTAAGCTGCTTTGTTGATTATTCTAATAGCTCTCTTTTGAAGCATAAAGAGTGGATATATGTTTGTTTTATATGTATTTCCCCATACTTCATTACAATATGTCATGTATGGGAGTATTAATGAATGGTACAAGGTGTATAGTGTGGGTTGATTCAGCAAATTTTTCACTCTGTGTAATATTGCAATTGATTTGGATACTTTACCTTTAATATAATTAATATGTGGCTTCCAACACAGTTTGTTATCAATTATTACTCCAAGGAATTTAGTTTCGGATACCCTTTCAATCTCTACACCATTTACACTGAGTTTGGGTACTGGGTAGTTGTGATGGTTGTTAAAGACTATAAATTTTGTCTTGGTTAAATTGAGCGTTAATTTGTTTGAATCAAACCACAGTTTCAGCTTTCCTAATTCCTTTCCGAGTGTATCCAGAAGTTGTTCCAAATTGTTTCCACTGCATAGCAGATTAGTGTCATCAGCAAACAATATTAAGTCCATTTTTTCTGAAACTTTACATATATCATTTATATACATATTGAATAATAATGGTCCCAAAACTGAACCCTGTGGGACTCCACAGGTGACCTTCAGTAACTCTGAGTTTTTGCTGTTAACACATGCAAACTGATATCTATTCTTTAAGTAACTACTTAACCAGGACAGTGCTACCCCTCTAATACCACAATTTTGTAGTTTCTTTAATAATAGATTGTGATCTACTGTATCAAATGCTTTTTTAAGATCCAGGAATACTCCAACTGAATACTCTTTATTTTCAGTGGCTGTTGATATTTTTTCTGTAAATTCCATTAAGGCATATGCTGTTGTCCTTTTGTGTCTGAACCCATATTGCTGCTCACACAATAAATCATTCTTCAGTATGAAGTTGTCAATTCTCTCATAGAATATTTTTTCAAGTATCTTGGAAAATTGCGGTAATAGTGAAATTGGTCTGTAGTTGGAGAGTTCCCCTCTGTCGCCTGTCTTGTAAATCGGAATTACTTTAGCTATTTTCATTGCATTGGGAAATATACCTGATTGGAGAGACAGGTTACAGATATACGTCAGTGGTTTCACTATGCATTCGATAACAGTTTTGACTAGTAGCATGTCAATACCATCGCAGTCAGTAGATGTTTTACTTTTGAACGATTTAACAATTTCAATGACCTCTCTTTCGTCTGTGTTCTTTATGAAGATGGTGTCTTTTACAGCAGTGTTATTGCATATTGTATCACCTGTAGGCGCCGTAGTGGGTATTTCTCGGGCCAGTTTAGGTCCAATGTTAACAAAAAAATTATTAAATTCATCTGCAGGTGAAGCTATATTCACATTCGGAGTCGATTTATTATTTTTTGGAATATTAGTTGGGTAGCTAGTATTTCTGCTTTTATTTCCAAGGATACTGTTGATTATTGTCCATGTATTTTTAATATTGTCTTTGTTTGTTTCCAGTTCTTTACTGTAATAGTCTCTTTTACTGCATCTTATTATATATGTTAACTTATTTTTGTATGTTTTATACCGTTGCTCTGCTTCTTTTGTCCTTTTCTTTATGAAAGCTTTATATAATAAATTTTTCTTTTTACACGCCTTTTGTAGTCCTTTGGTTAACCATGGTTTGTCAGCAAATTTGTGTTTAAGCTTTTTTTTAACTAATGGGCAGTTTTTTTCATAAAGAGTGGTTACAATGTTTATAAATGTGTCATAGGCTTCATTTACATCTGATACATAGACTTCTGTCCAGTCTTGCTTCAGCAAGTCCTCTTTAAAAGAATTGATTGCGTTTGGTGATTTGTGTCTGAACGATTTTGAGATTTTTTCTGGGTTGGGCCCCGTGTGGCCATGGATAAGTGCAAAGATTGGCATGTTCATGTTCATTTGTCATGTTCATGCTTAGCTCCCACCAGTCTCCTCTTGGATCTGCTTAATGAGCTCCTGTGCCTCTTGAGGGGTCTTGAAGGTGTGGGTTCTCCCCTTATATGTGACCAGGAGTCTTGCCGGATGAATCACTCCGTGATGAATCCCGAGGTTGCGCAGCTCTTTGCGGGCGGGGTCGAACTGCCTCCTTAATTGTTGTATTCCTGTGGCCAAATCTGGGTAGAACCGCACCTGTTGATCCTGGTATTTAATTTCCCCTTTAGCTCGCGCCGCATTGGTGACCGTCATCTTGTCTCTGTAGTTGAGGAACTTCATAATCAACGTCCTCGGTGGTGTCTTATTATTTCTCGGTGAGCCCATTCAGTGATCTCTCTCTAAAACAACCGATGACTGCAGATCCGCGTTGTTCAGCGCTTCTGGAATCCACTTTTCCAAAAAGGAACATGGGTCTCGTCCCTCCGCTCCCTCCGGGAGGCCCACCAGCCTCAAATTATTCCGTCGCGACCGGGATTCCAAGTCCAGGACGTTATCTTCCAGACGTTTACATTTTGATTCCAGTGTTTGCAACTTAGATTGTAGGCTGGTGACGTCATCTTCAGCGCTTGAAAGTCAGAGCTCCGCCTGCAATACTCGCTCCATACAGTTGTTTATATCCTTCCTCATTCCTTCTATCGCTGCTATAATCCCATCAAATTTAGACGAAAACTCTGTTCTCATGGAGTTGATGGCAGTGAGCACTGCGTTTGTCCCCTCTTCAGCAGTTCCTGCTCTGCCGCTGGCTCCCTCCTCCGCCATTGTTTCTGTTTCGCCTCGAGCGTGGAAGTCTGTTAGCTTGGGTTGTTTTGTCGAGTTACCTTTTCCTCCACCTAATTTCCCAACCTTGGTCTTTACCATATCCACGCCAAAACGCTGGGATGGGTTTTTGTTCCAATTAAGAGAGTTTTAGTAAACTTTTTATTTTTAGGAGCAGAGCAGTGTGAAACACGTCTTCCTACATGGCCGCCATAACCGGAAGTCCCATTTATTTATTTTTAATAATGTTTTTGCTTGTAATGATATATTCTTATTTAGCTTTATCAGTTTTTTTTATCCTAAAAAAATAGAATAGAATAGGCTTTATTGTCATTGTACTGTTGTACAACACAACGCAATTGTGGGTGCTCCATCAGGCTACTGCGCAATAAAGTAAGTGAGCAGAATTTGAAAATAAAACAGTTAACAGGACACAGACTTAACCATATGACTGAAGTAAAAATAAAATAAAAGTAAAAAATAACAAATAGCCCATTGATATATACACAGGTTGTATATACCAATGCATTTGGTATACAGATGGTTGTTAACAACAGTCTTGTCTGACATTACATCTTTCTTCACTCAAACGAGGTTCCAAGAGATTTTCATAGAATGTTTTAAAGGGGTCATTGTCTGCATTTTTCCCCATATTTTAACAGCTCATGAAGTATTTGTGACATATTTTGTTCACATTTTCTTTAATTTTTTAAATTATTTACATTTAATTATTTATTACAAATTTGTGTTGTATCTTTGCTGGCTTTCTTGGAATGCTCTGATTTAAAGCCTATCACTTTAAGAAACATCCTTCACCTATTCAACTCCGCCCTCCCTCTTTCATCAGTTAGCCATTAGCTGATTAGCTTCTAGCCTCCTTCTAGCTCAGATGAGCGGTGCTGGTTCCCTGATCCACAGTTGATGGTATATCTCGTGTCAGTTCGGCACATCTCCCAATAATTTTGCTGTGATTCCACAGCAAATCCCTAGCACCACGCACCAGGTGGTTCCCCGATTCAACCAATGTGGTCCAGGACCCAAGGCTTTTGGCTGGGCCGAGCTGCTGAGCCACGGGATCTCAAAGGGCAATGACTCACTGTGTGGGACTCCGCTCCGCTCCCACGGCCAGCTGGGAGACACCCAATCACGAGGCAGCCCCCTACATTACACACGAGAATGGAGTGGGGTGAAGCTCGGGAGGACTGTGGAGGAGTTGGCTGTGCGAACCAGCAGCCTCGGGACGGTTGCCGCGACTGGCATGCCGGTGTGAGTTACTGGGAGATTGGCGGAGTGACGCGAAATGTATCGTTGACTGTGAACCAGGTGCTAACAGGGATGGCTGTGAGGGTGGCTAAGATCTGAAGAAAACAACAGTATAAGCTGCGTTTGGTGCGAGCCTCCTGGTTCCAGTGTTAGCTGGGGGGCTAATAGCTCAGGGGCTAATAGGCTCCCTTTAGTGCCCTTTCCATCTACATGGAACAGCTAGGCGGGCCAATAATAGACCAGTGGGCGAGTCTCAAGGATGGCAGTGGGTTGGCTTTTTGTAATCATGACGTATATGATTTACCCAGAAGAGTCAAAAACGTTTCTGGGGGAGAAAAACGAGATAAATATTGTGTGTGTTAAGATCAGCCCATCTCTGATATTAACCTGAAAAAAAGACTAAACAAAAATCTAATTTTAAGTTTAAGCTGTCTGTTCATGACATCCGACCAATCTCACAAAAGAACTCCAGAAAACTCCACATTATGGGACTGGTTTTGTGCCAATTTCAATTATGGGGCTAATTTGAGTGGGGCACAGTTTGACCAGCATTACCTCCACATGCTATGTATCTGACCAAGAGGGGTCGTATAGGCTCCTTAGGAATATCAGACAAGGCTTTGGCAAGCACAGTCCCACTGCCATTTATTGAAAACCATCTGCTTCAGAGAGTGATCTGGTTGGGGAAGGAATGGATAGATGAAAAGAGAGAAAGAAGGGAAGGAAAGCAAGAATTAGAGTAGTCACTGGTGGAATTGTACAGATTCGAGTTTCTTTGTGGTATTTCCCAGGGCAATGGCAGCACTATCTCTCTACTCCCAGACCTCAGTGTACTGCAGTATGAGACACAGATAGAGCAGATGGTCCCCTATTAGAGACTACATGCAAAACAAGTTGAGGGGGATAAGCTAGCTCCAGTTTGCATACTGTGCAGTAGTTGCAGGGTAACTTGAATGAGCAATAGTGAAAATAATAAAATGGTAGCACAGCAACATTTATGTATTAGCAAACCCTATTATTTAGAGGCATATGCTGCATGTATTTAATGATAATTTTGGGTGTCAGTTGTCAATGATCTTTCAGTAACTGTTGCATTTTTAGTTTATTTAAAAAAGGGGGGAAAGTTTATCAATTCAAATTTTATTCTTAATTTTGTACCTTCAAATTCAAAACTAGAAAAGCACTCGGAGAGCGCAGACCTCCGCCAAGCGGCACAGTTCCCCCCATACAGTGTTTGTGTGTATGTTTTCAGATTCCCTGAGCATGAAGAGATATGACTAGCAACTGGATTCACAATGATTATTTGTTTATTTGACATGGACAGTGCAATAAACAGACAATTAATGAATGACAATCAATGTGATAGTGATAGGATTAGTGGTTCAGTAGTGTAAAACGGGGCTATAAGGGACGGCGGGTTAATAAGGGACACTTTTCTGGGAAATGTTTTAAATGTAATTCTGCTTTTTTTATTTTGAACAGGACGCTGAGTTGTGTTGTTATTGTCAAATATCCATGAATCCTTCATCAAATCTAGGCGGAAGCAAAATTAAAAAAGCAGAATTACATTTAGAAAAGTGTCCCATATTACCCCGCCGTCCCTTATAGCCCCGTTTTACGGTTGTAAAAGCATTGCCTCCTTGGCGGAGGTAATAAACTGAAGTGTTGGTGTGTCCATCTCCTCCACTGATGGATGCAGATTGGTTAGACAGGTTGCCGTGGGTTTTATATTATATTGGGGTTGCGTTCCGCGGCAAAACAGAATTTAGAATCTTCCCCGGCAGAGAGGTCGTTTTTACGCAGCGCCTATAGCTGGGCGGGGAATTTGTGGCAAATAATCGGGCGGCGGACAGGTGGCCGTGTCAGGTTTTGCAGCGTGGCGCAAAAACAGGCACGCTGGCGGGCCCAGGCCAGCAGTGTTTTCCGCGTGCTTTTGTACCTAAAACGTTGAAGAACGCGGAGTTTGTGTTGGTCATACACGACGACCAGCGCAATGTGCGCAGCGCCTATGGCTGGCACAGGCATGCTGGCGGGCCCAGGCCACCAGTGTTTTCCGCATGCTTTTGTGGCTAAAACGTTGAAGAAGACGGAGTTTGTGTTGGTCAGACACGACGCCCAGCGCCCTCCATTGCGCCTGCGCACATGTTGAAAATGGCCGTATGTCACAGTGTAGAAAAATGCTTTAAAAAATTCCTGTATGCAGACGGTGATGCGGATCATCCCCAAAATTTAATCAGTTCTTCCTTGTACCATTTCCAACAATGCCTGAAAGTTTCATTGAAATCCGTCCAAAAGTTTTTGAGTTATCTTGCTAACCAACAGACAAACAGACAGACAGACAGACGGACAGACAGACAAACAGACAAACACACAGACAAACACACAGACAAACCCCGGCAAAAACATTACCTCCTCCTGGCCTTTCGGCCTGGCGGAGGTAATAATGGATTCAATGGCGGCGCACATAGTTGCAGCGGCTAAATGGTTCACCAGTCGGAGCGGTATTTGGATGTGTTTTTTTTTGTTTTACGTGTTTGTTTTGTGCACATTTTGCCGAGCGAATTTCACCAATAGCCGGCATGATATTCTGAAGATCGGAATATGCTACGAGGGGAAAGTAACAAGTGAGTTTCTCCGCTTACACAAGATCCCGGTGGAAGTAGCGAGGAGTCCCGGCTCTCCGTGGATTACCATCCCAGCGGGGAGGAGGCGCAGGCGGCGGAGGGAGAGGAAGCAGAAGCGGGGCTGTAGAGCCGGCGCGCTAGTAAGGCTACGGAAACAGCCATTCAAAACCTCCGCTTCCCAGCCTTTTCCTCTCAAACGCCAGATCTCTCGTGAACAAGATGGAGGAGCTAAGGTTACAGATTAAGGTAAACAACTGTGCCAGAGATGCATGCATTCTTCTTATCACCGAGACCTGGCTTCAACCATCTGTCCCGGACTCGGCTATCGAGCTAGCGTGGTACTCTACACAGCGCTATGACCGAACAGCGGATTCCAGTAAGAGCAGAGGAGGAGGGCTCTGTGTGTACATAAATAACAGCTGGTATACTAACTCAGTGATCATGGAAAGTCACTGCTCACCGGACATAGAGTATCTGACTGTTAAGTGCAGACCTATTTATCTCCCGAGGGAGTTTACTGTAGTTTTGGCAACGGCTGTTTACATTCCACTGGATGCTAATGCTAACTTAGCTATCAGATTGCTACATGCTAGCATTAGCCATACACAGAGTATTTACCCTGACGCCGTGCAAGTTATAGCGGGGGATTTCAATCATGCAGACTTAAAGGCAGCACTCCCTAAATTCCATCAGCATGTTAAGTGTGCTACTAGGGGAGTGAACACTCTGGACAAGGTCTATTCAAACATCAAACTGGGCTATAGAGCTAGATCATTACCACATCTGGGCCAGTCTGACCATTTGTCCATGCTATTAATTCCTGCATACGCCCCCCTCAGGAAAACTGCTCCCATCATCTCTAGGACTGTTGCCATATGGCCGGAGGATGCTTCCCAGCAGCTGCAGGATTGCTTCGATAGGACAAATTGGGAAGTCTTTGAACATCAGGACCTGGAGCTGTTCACAGATAGTGTGCTGTGCTATATTAAGAATTGCATAGACACTATCACAGTGAACAAACGGATCCGCATCTTCCCTAACCAGAAGCCCTGGATGAACCGGGAGGTCCAGCAACTGCTGAGGGAGAGAAACATCGCCTTCAGGTCTGGTAACAGCGAACTTTACAGCACAGCTCGGACCAACCTGAAGAGGGGCATCAGAGAGGCTAAGGCAGACTACAGGAGGAGGATTGAGGACCATCTGGACAGCAATAATAGCCGGCAGGTGTGGCGGGGCATCCAGCACCTGGCCAACTATCGAACGAATCCGGGAACCACGGTAGGTGACCTCACACTGGCGGAGGATCTGAATATCTTCTTTGCCCGCTTTGAGGTCGCTGCACCTGTCTCGGCCAACCTACACCGGGCCCACAGCAGTACGTTCCTCACTTTGGAGGAACATGAGGTGAGGCGCACTCTGTGGTCCATCGACCCAAGAAAAGCAGCGGATCCAGACGGTGTCCCGGGACGTGTGCTGAGGGACTGTGCGGATCAGCTGGCTGGAGTCTTTACTAAGATTTTCAACCAATCCCTGGCACAGTCCACTGTCCCATCTTGCCTGAAGTCCTCCACCATAGTCCCCTTACCCAAGAAACCTCACATTTCTAGCCTCAACGACTACAGACCAGTCGCACTCACCCCGGTGGTGATGAAGTGCTTTGAAAGGCTGGTCCGTAGTCATATCATAGCATCCCTGCCCCTCAGTATGGACTCCCACCAGTTTGCCTACAGAGCGAATCAATCCACAGAGGATGCAGTGGCCACAGCACTCCATGCCACTCTAGCCCACCTGGAGCGGCAGGGGAGCTATGTGCAGATGCTCTTCGTGGATTACAGCTCTGCATTTAACACCATTCTTCCACACAAACTGGTGGTCAAGCTGGGGGACCTGGGGCTTCCTCAGGCTATTTGTATGTGGATCAGCAGCTTCCTCTCTGGTCGCAGACAGAGAGTCAGGGTGGGCCATCATACATCTACGGCCCTAAGCCTCAGTACCGGATCCCCCCAGGGCTGTGTGCTGAGTCCCCTGCTCTACTGTCTGTATACACACGACTGCACCCCCGCCCATCACAATAACACCATCGTGAAGTTTGCAGACGATACTACAGTGGTGGGTCTCATTTCGGGGGGGGGGGGGGGACGAGTCTGCCTACAGAGATGAGGTGGTGCGGCTGTCGTCATGGTGTAAAGAGAATAACCTTCTCCTGAACACCTCTAAGACTAAAGAATTGATAATAGACTACAGGAGGAAGAAGACAGAGATTTCCCCTCTCATCATCAACGGGGACTGTGTAGAGAGGGTAGCTGACTTCCGTTTCCTGGGAGTCCACATAGAGGAGAACCTGTCTTGGAGTTTAAACGCCTCTGAGCTGGTGAAAAGGGCCCAGCAGAGACTGTACTTCCTGAGGATTCTCAGGAAGGAGAACATCACACAGAGACTGCTGGTGTCCTTTTATCGAGCTTCTATTGAAAGCATATTAATATACTGTATATGCATCTGGTACAGTAGTTGTACAGTAGCTCAGAGGAAAGCACTCCAGAGGGTCATTGACACCGCCCAGAAGATCATTGGCTGCCCTCTCCTCACGTTGGAAGACTTACACCGCTCCCGTTGCCAGAAGAAGGCTCAAAATATTTTAAAGGATACTTCACATCCTGGACACTCATTGTTTGAACTACTGCCATCTGGGAAACGATACAGACAAATGAACACAAGGACAAACAGACTCAAACACAGCTTCTATCCAACAGCAATAACCATTCTGAATAAAATGAGGAAGTAATGTGCTAAATGGACATGATTGTATGTTGTTGAATGCTCCTTGCAATGACTGTGTGTGCATGATGTCCTGTGTTGATGTCTGTGTGAATGTGGCTTGTTATTTATTCTTTTAATTATTATTTTATCTGATTTTTTATGTTTTTTATAATGGTGTAATGTTTTTATAAATGGGGCACTGACTGGAGAGCACTTTGAATTTCGTTGTACCTGTGACAATGACAATTAAAGATCTATCTATCTATCTATCTATCTATCTATCTATCTATCTATAACATCAAAACACCCACACTGAATATTACATATATCCAAATTTAGCTTTTTTTAATAAAGGGCACAAGAAAAACAAATATTAATGTATAACATTAAAATACAGTATATTGTGTTATATGTTACAATATTTCAGTACAAAAAGCTGAAACATTAATGTGCAACACCATTAAATGTAACACATAAATTTCTAATTTATCCCTCTTGACTGATTTGTACGTGAAGAATGAAGAATTGATTTTCTGCTGAAGCAGAGTGCCTCTGAGGTTTCTCCTCAATGTCCCCATTCCTCTCTCCTACAACACTAACAAGGAAAGTGATTAGTTGCACAATACACACTTCCACACAAACTTAACATCTTTGCAAAAGTAAATTATATGGCATCAGATTGTATTTTGGAAGGCAAGCTAAAGCTGGGTTCACACTATAACGTTTGGACCGACTTTTACTGACATTTTGAAAAATCAGAGAAATGAGTCCAAACATTTGTGAAATTACGTTGGTGAGCACACACCAACTTTTACAAACTCATTTGCCAGCGTTGCATTCAGCGTTGTCAAACTTTTGCCAACTTAGGCTTGTGTACTGTATGTGTAGCAGTTCCCAACTTAGGTTAACTTAAGCAAACAAATACTCAGCGCAGTTCAGCTGATATCAGCGTCAGGCGACACTCATATAAAGATCAGTATTTGTGGATGATTCCTGCCATCCTGGACCTGCTTTTTTGAGTGGATTCACACTGCAATGTTTGGACCAACTTTTGCTAACATTTTGACAAATGTCTGGCTCTGCTGGCAGAAGTTGATAAAAGTTGGTGTTTGTTGGCAAACGCTGGGGAAAGTTGTATTCGTTGAGAATTTTCAGCATGCTGAAAATTTGCTGACGTTTGGAAATAAATGTTGGTGAAAGTTGTGCTCAATTTGTAATAGCTCGTGAGCGCTGAGCTAAGTTATGCAGAGTTTACCCTAAGTCAGCCTAAGGTAAGATTCTTTGGCAAACATTGACTGAAATGCTGGTGAAAACAGATGATCTAAAATTCAATTTCAGATATCTGTAATTGAAACTGTGACTAGTAACAATATACTTACAGATATCTATAAACATGTTGTGGATATCTACTGAGAAATATTGACTATCTCAAATGAATTATGACTAGTAACAATTGGATTGTAGATATCTGAAATAAGAGCTTCTCCGAGTAAGAATTCTATTTCAGATATCCATAATGTTCATTCTAGATAGGAAGAATGTAATTGTAGATATCTGGAAGTGAAAACCCAATACACATGAATGGAGAAAAGTGATGTCATTTTTCCTAGGAAGAACGATGTCATAGATATCTGAAATGATCATGAGAGAGGAAGAATTTCATTGTGGACATCTGAAATGTTCGTTTTTACTAGGAAAAAATTAATTATTGATATCTACAATACACGTCCTCTCAAGCTATTAAATGGTAAAAGGGCCACTTAATGCCATTCTTACGAGTTAGAATTTTATTTTGACTAGGAAGAAAGACATTCTTACTAGTAAGAGTGTTATTTTGATGAGGAGGAATGCTATTTTGGATATCTAAAATAGAATTTTAGATAATCGATCAACCCTTTTTATGTTAAAATGGCGTCCTAACAATCTCTCAGTAGATATCCAAAACATGTTTACAGATATCTATAAGTATATTGTTACTAGTCACAATTTCAATTACATATATCTGAAATTGAATTTTAGATAGTCATAATATGAATAGTGGATATCTGCAATATTGTTTCTACTAGTAAAAATGTGTTTTGAATGTCCGAAATACATTATGGATATCTGGAATGTTTTTTTCATTGTGGATATCCAAAATGAAAATTATGACTAGTAACAACTGGATTGTAGATACCTGAAATAAGAGTTTCTCCTAGTAAGAATTCTATTTCGGATATCCAGAATGTTCATTCTAGATAGGAAGAATGTAAATGTAGATATCTGGAAGTGAAAACCCAATACACATGAATGGGGAAAAGTGATGTCATTTCTCCTAGGAAGAATGATGTCATGGATATCTGAAAAGATCATTATGGAGAGGAGGAATTTCATTGTGGATATCTGAAATGTTCATTTTTACCAGGAAAAATTGAGTTATTGATATCTACAATACATATCCAGGCTAGCTATTAAATGTTAAAACGGCTTGCCATATGAAGTTGGCTGTCTTTCAAATGGGACTGTAGAACCACAGCTGGCTTACTTCTGTGTTGGATTAATTGTGTCACAGCTTGTCCTAAATTTGATTAACGAAAGGCTAACTGTAGGTAAAGTCCTTCTAGGAACAAGTCTCAACTCTATTCAGCCAGGTTTTTTTTTTTAATCCAGACAAGCTTTAATTATAATATTGACTAGTGCATACTGTGTAGATAATGGTATTTATAAAAGAGATTTCATTTAGTATGTTAGAAGGTTGTTTTTTTTATGCAAAGCCAGTCCCCTTTCTCATATGACTATAATTGATTCAGTAGTTATGCAGAAATGTACAAAGGTGAAGGAAAAAAAAAACACAGCCATTTTATAGCCATCCATCGTTGTGTGGCAACAGATTGACCCCAAGCACTCCATTTAGCGATAAAGGCAGCTGCTGACTCGAGGCCAGCATTCTTTGCCTCTGTATCACGTGTGTCCATGTGACAGGGCAATCAAGAAAATGAAGTGCAATAATGGAGATGGTTTCCCTGCCCCACATGTTTGTGCCGTGCCCCTCATCATCTCACCCTCCAACATATTGTTTTAACAAAGGTAACTGCTGTCACCAGGGGCAGGATGGGTTGTTATACTTAATAGGCTCTAAATCAAAGCTGCACCACCAACAGCCAGTCAGAAAGTGGGAAAGCTGTCACCCAAGATCTCCGCTCAAGGTTACCACTGCAATGCCCGACAGGCTGAATTTGTTCTCCTGCTTTCTGTTTCTTCAGGGGTAGTTAATACCGTTTGCTGCTTTCTGTTTCTTTTCGATCTAAATCTTTTCCCACTATCTCAGTTATTCACTGTCACAGACACGCTTCACACTTTACCTTTACCGATTTCCTTCTTTTTCTTTCTGGAGCTTTATTTTAATCCGCAAGTTTGCCTCCTCATTTTCGTCATGCTGTCCTCTGGTATCTATCTCGCTTCTCACTTTCAGTTATTCTCTCTTCCCCCTGTATCTTCTTTCACATGTCTTTCTTACTTTATGATACATTTTATTGTGGCTCAGTCTTTGTCTTTTCTCCACTTTTTTTTAACTTAACCTGCCCTACTGTCTGCCCTTCCATGTATTTCCCATTTCCTTTCTTCTCTTTCTGCACCACTCTGCTATTCTGTCTTTCAAAACATGTAAGGCTTTTGCCTCCATTAATTCAGTGAAGGACACATATACCTTCATCAGTGGCTGGCAATTGTCTTCCTGCTTTATTTATCTGAGGTGCTTCTGAAAAGCTGCAGCAAGTATTAATGGAACAGTGAAAGGAAGAAGACCATGGAAATGTGAATGCTACAGTTGTAGGCAGGTGTTGAGTTCTTGCTTTGCTTGGTGGTGGGCGGTGCTCTTCTCAAGGACGTGCAAGAGAATGCCAATGCAAATCTATTGAAATTCAATTTCAAGTGCTCTTTATGAAAGCATCAGGCACAGGACATATTCATCTGTTCTGCATCCTCTTGCTCCCTTACAGACACCAAATACAGTGAATGAGTAATGGATTGGTAATGTCAGGAACTCTGGGACTTGTTTATTTAAAAAGAGGCAGCATTTGACCTGCACCATCAAGAGTAAAGACCCAGATTGTGCTACATGCCTGGGTTTGTTCAACTCGAACTGAGTTGCATTTGATTGCGTCACAATATCTAAATTATTTTGTTTATGCTGACAGTATTGTGCATCTCCTCTCTGAAGGTTTGGCATGCAGTTTTTTAAAATCCAGGAATAGCTGTTGCTAAGGCAACAGCTAATATGGATCCAAATATAGAATCATGAATGTGGGAAGGAAAAAAAGGGTAATACATTATGTTGTTAAAGCTGCAAGTTTTAATTGTAATAGTTCAAAAATCTTTCAGAGCATACACACAGAAGCATAATCATCATAACTTATCACTTTTTCTCTTCACAAAGTTATCATACCATGTTAGCATTAAGAGCAAAGCAACAAACGTTCTTGCACTGCTTCAGAAAGTTTAATCAGTGAATCAGTAATGGATCATTTGTCAGGCAACTAACTAATCAAAGCTTATAGCTTAAGAAAACATTCTTTCTACTTTATCTAGCTATCTAGAAACTGTCACGAGCTGAGCACTGGAGGTTTCCGCCATACTCAGTCTCGTGGCTTTTTCTCTGTATTTACAGTTAGGCCCAGAAATATTTGGACAGTGACACAATCTTCATGATTTGGGCTCTGCATGCCACCACATTGGATTTGAAAATAAACAACTACAACGGAATTGAAGTGCAGACTTTAAGGTTTAATTCAAGGGGTTGAACAAAAATATATGATTAAACATGTAGGAATTGTAGCTATTTTTATACAAACGCTAAAAGTAATTGGACAAAAATAAACATAACCCTAAGTAAAATGTTACTTTTCAATATTTTGTTGAGAATCCTTTGCAGGCAATGACTGCCTGAAGTCTGGAACCCATGGACATCACCAAACACTGGGTTTCCTCCTTTGTGATGCTTTGCCAGGCCTTTACTGCAGCTGTCTTCAGTTGTTGCTTGTTTGTGGGTCTTTCTGCCTTAAGTTTTGTCTTGAGCAAGTGAAATGCATGCTCGGTTGGGTTGAGATCTGGTGATTGACTCGGCTATTGCAGAATATTCTACTTCTTTGCTTTAAAAAACTCCTGGGTTGCTTTTGCAGTATGTTTTGGATCATTGGTGAAGTGCCGTCCAATCAACTTTGCTGCATTTGGCTGAATATGAGCAGAAAGTATATCCCTATACACTTCAGAATTCATCCGGCTGCTTCTGTCTTTTGTCACATCATCAATAAACACAAGTGACCCAGTGCCATTGGAAGCCATGCATGCCCATGCCATCACACTGCCTCCACCATATTTTACAGAAGATGTAGTGCTTTGGATCATGAGCTGTTCCAATTCTTCTCCAAACTTTCTTCTTCCCATCATTCTGGTACAGGTTGATCTTAGTCTCATCTGTCCAAAGAATGCTGTTCCAGAACTGGGCTGGCTTCTTCAGGTGTTTTTTGGCAAAGTCAATTCTGGCCTTTTTATTTTTGAGGCTGATTCATGGTTTGCACCTTGTGGTGAATCCTTTGTATTTACTCTCATGAAGTCTTCTCTTTATGGTAGACTTAGATACTGATACACCTACTTCCTGGAGAGTGTTCTTCACTTGAGTGGGGTTGTTCTTCACCATGGAAAGGATTCTGCGATCATCCACCACTGTTGTCTTCCGTGGACGTCCAGGCCTTTTTGAGTTCCTAAGCTCACCAGTGCACTCTTTTTTTCCTCAGAATGTACCAAACTGTTGATTTGGTCACTCCTAACATTTCTGCTATCTCTCTGATGGATTTCTTCTTTTTTTTCAGCCTCAGGATGGTCTGTTTCACCTCCATTGAGAGCTCCTTTGACCGCATGTTGTGTGTTCACAGCAACAGCTTCCAAATGCAAACGCCACACCTGGAATCAACTCCAGACCTTTTAACTGCTTAATTGATGACAGGTTAATGAGGGAAGAGCCCATGCAGCCTTGTTATTTTTTTTGCAGCCTTCTGAGTCAATTGTCCAATTACTTTTGGTCCCTTGAAAAAGAGGCGGCTACGTATTAAAGAGCTGTAATTCCTAAACCCTTGCTCCAATTTGGATGTGAGTACTCTCAAATTACAGTTGAGAGTCTGCACTTTAAGCCCATATTGATTATATAATTGTATCCTGAATATGTTTTCGTAAACAGCTAAAATAACAAAACTTGTGTCACTGTCCAAATATTTCTGGGCCTAACTGTATATATTCGTTGTACTTTTGTGCCTTTTTGGTTTTTGTTATCCCTGCAGTGTTTTTTATTTTCCTGTTTATGTCTTAGTTTTACTATGTTCTGATTCTGTATCAATTGGTATCTATTTCTCAGCTCGTACTTGTTTATATTTTATTCTTCTAATTCCTTATTGTTGTGGTTGACAGCTGTCAGGGCATTTCCTGGTTGGTGATTCATGTGGGCATAGCCCTGTCAGCTGTCTCTCCTCATTACTTCCAGCTGATCCAAATTATTAATCATTGCTACCTCCTGCCCGCTCATGTTACCCCACACCTGGTATTACTTGTGTTATTTGTTCTGACCCTATTTAAGGACAGCATTTTTCATTTCATGTCACCGCTGTCTTGAATAAGCCTGAGTTTGTTTTTCTGGGTTTCTCCTTGCCACCAGAGCCCTTCCCCTGCTCTGGTGAGTTTATCCCAAGTTCATTCTTGCCATTAAGTTTTCCTTATCTGTTTTTGGATTTTGGTGTTGTGCACTTTGTTTGGACTTTATATTTGTTGTATTTTCAATAAATCTCACAACTCACAGTTCAGCGCATGGGTCTGTCTTTATGCCCTGAGGGGCCATTCATGACAGAAGACAGCGGCCAGTAAATGACCCAGCTGCTGTGAGCTGTGGATTTTTTCCTTTTTTATCACTCACCTGTTCTGTGGAGCTACCATGTCTGTCACCCCGGACTTTTCAACCCTGGGATTGAGCAAAGCAGCGCGGTGGTCTGTGTGCGTATTGGAGGACATCGCCACGCAGACCCGTGTCTCCCGTACCCCCAAAGTAGCCCGAGAGTGTCTGGAGGGTGCGGCGCAGGTACACGAGGCATGCCCCAGCCTGTGGAACCACCCGGAGCTCAATGACCTGCTTCTCTTGGTATTCCTCCCACCATCGACTACTCACGGGCTGGGGGAATCAATTCATATGTCCGTGCCTGCGCCAACAAAAAGCAAGCACCCACGCACACGGAAGCCTCAAACCTCTTGCTGTTCTCCGGCGGCAGCTCCGCCTCCTCCTCCTGAACACCAGCCTGCTCCATCGGTCGAAGAGCAGGAGGAGCGCAGGCAGGTCGTTATAGCGGAGACTGAGCTCCTTGTTGAGTTTAAGCCATGGCTCCTTCCGGATCTTGCCCAGGAACTGAAGAAGGTTCCTACGGGCCCTCTTCCTCCTCTCTAGGAGCCGATGTCTCCACCACCCGCTCCAAGACACCGTCGCCGGAGGAACACCTCCACCGCTCAGGCAGCAACCTCCCCTTCGCCGAGGCAGAAGACTCCCGCAGCAGTGCATCCTCAGTGTTTTTCCTCTCTAGCTGTTCCGCCAGCTTCTTCTTTACCTGCAGCTGCTGTTTCCTGCTTCCCCTCGGCGATTCCTCCCACTGCTGGGAGGTCATCCGTTTCCTTCTCGGCCCCTCCCGTCACCACGTCTGCAGGGGCAGCTCCTCCATGTTCCTCTGAGGGGCCCACAACAGCTGCAGCCACGGGGAAGGCGGATTCTATGCCAGCTGCAGCAGAAAACATCACGCCCTGGGAACACAGGCAAGTGCTTTTTTCATTCTCTATCATTAACGCATGAATTACCTTGTCTGATTCCCGGTGGTGAGGCTGAGACTTTGCAGTCCTCTGAGTCCTCACTGCCTGCTGCAGCTACACACCTTTGACCTGCTCTATCTGTGTCTCCTCCCATTTTCCCTGAGTGCCTGCCGGTCCCGCCAGGCAATGGAGGAGCCTGCGGGTCTGGAGGACCAGGTTCCTGCCCCGCAGCTATGGTCCAGATAGAGGGAGAGTGCTGCCTCCGACCTGAAGCGTGCACCGACAATAGAGCGTCCCCTGGCTTCAGCTACACAGGATCCAGTGCCAGCAGGAAGCCAACCTCCAGAATCCACACTGGACGAGCCACCTGCGTGGGTTACCTCGCTGGAGGGTCCCAGGTCAGCACTTTCCACCATGCCTGCTGCAGGGGCCACTACAGCAGGGTTGGAGCTGGATCGCCAGAGGGCCGGGCCCAAGGAACCATCACCTGGATCGACGGAGTCCTAGAGGGCGGTGGAGCTTGAGCTCAGGTGAGTGCTCTCCTTTGTTTTTCTTGTGTCTATTTTGGAGAGATCTCGTCTGGCTCTTGGTGGGGAAAGCCGAGTGTAGCCATCAGCTGCACCTGAGCTCACCTTGCTGGGCTCCACTGCTGCCAGTGACCCTGACCCTGTTTCTCTACCTGTCCTGTCTGAGCTCTCCCCCAGGGTTACCGAGGATGTTCCAGCTTTTCCAGATGTCTCCATGGGTCCAGGCTTGCTGCCTGAGATCATCATGGGTCCAACTCCTCCCGCTGAGGTTGTCAAGGGCGCTCCGTCCCAGCCCGGGATCTTTGTGGATGCTGCTCCCCCTCCGGTTGAGGTCTTCGTGAGTGCTGCTTCCCCTCTGGTAGAGGTCTTTGCGGATGCTCCGTCTCAGTCCAGGTACACTGTGGGTGCAGCTTTGGCCCAGTCCAGGCCCACCAAGGGTGCTGCTTCCCTTCCAGTGGAGGTTGTCGCAGGTGCTCCGTTCCGGCCCCGGGCCTCCGAGGGTGCAGCATTGACCCAGTCCGGGTCCACCAAGGGTGCAGCCGTGGCCCAGTCCGGTCCCACCGAGAGTGCTGCTTCAGTTCCAGTGGAGGTCGTCGTGGGTGCGCCGTTCCAGCCCAGGGCCCACCAAGGGTGCAGCTTTGGCCCAGTCCGGGCCCACCGTGGGTGCAGCTTTGACCCAGTCCTGGCCCACCGCGGGTGCTGCTTTGCTGTAGCCCAGAGCCACCGCGGGTGCTGCTTTGCTGTAGCCCGGAGCCACCGCAGGTACTGCTTTGCTCCAGCCCAGAGCCACCGCGGGTGCTGCTTCGCTCCAGTCCGGAGCCTCCATGGGTGCAACCCTGTCCTAATCTGGGACCACCGTGGGTGCAACCTCACTCCAGTCCAGAGCCTCCATGGGTGCAACCTCACTCCAGTCCAGAGCCACCGCGGGGGCTCCAATGTCAAGGTCCGGTACCACCGAAGGTGCTGCTGGCCAGTCCGAGGGCGTCATGGTCCCCCCTCCTCTGCCAGACGCCGTTGTGGTCCCCCCCTCCTCTGCCAGATGCCGTCAGGGTTCCCCTTCCTCTGCCCGAGGCCATTGGGGTTCCCTCTCCTCTGCCCGAGGCTGCCGGGGTTCCCTCTCCTCCTCCTGACATCATCGCGGTTCCCCTGACTCCCCTGTCGTGCTCACCACTAGGGCTTCCTGTTGGGCAGCCGCCTCCTGGACCACCCCTTCTGTTCAGGTGGTTGAAAAACTCTGGCAGACCACCCGACAGACTGTGGTGCGGAGTTGGGTGGCCTAGGTTCCCTGGGAGGCCACCCGACTCATTCCATCATGCCATCTGGTGGGCCTGGGACTCTGGCCGTCCGCCTGAACTGTCTAGCTCTTCGGTCCAGGGGACTTAGGGGGGTTGGGGTTTTGTCTGGTGTGGGTCCTGAGCGGGGTTGTTTTGTTCCCTCCTAGCCTGTTCCCCCACCACCCACCCACAACATACACAACAATAACCCTGGGTGGGTTATTGTTGTGCTCCTGTTGGGGGTGGTGGAGGGGTTCTTTCTTTTTCTTTTGATGTTACCCTGGGGTGTCTGGGTTCCACCCCTTGAGAGGGGAGCTCTGTCATGAGCTGAGCACTGGAGGATTCCGCCATGCTCAGTCTTGTGGCTTTTTCTCTGTATTTATATATTTGTTGTATTTTTGTGCCTTTTTGTTTTTCTGTTATCCCTGCAGTGTTTTTATTTTCCTGTTTATGTCTTCTGTTTATGTTCTGATTCTGTATCAGTTGGTATCTATTTCTTAGTTTGTACTTGTTTATATTTTATTCTTCTAATTCCTTATTGTTGTGGTTGACAGCTGTCAGGGCATTTCCTGGCTGGTGCTCTGTGTGGGCGTAGCCCTGTCAGCTGTCAGCCGGTTGCTCTCCTCTCATTACTTCCAGCTGATCCAAATTATTAATCATTGCTATGAATGGATGGATACTACCTCCTGCCCGCTCATGTTACCCCACACCTGGCATTACTTGTGTTATTTGTTCTGACCCTATTTAAGGACAGCATTTTTCATTTCATGTCGCTGCTGTCTTGAATAAGCCTGAGTTTGTTTTTCTGGGTTTCTCCTTGCTACCAGAGCCCTTCCCCTGCTCTGGTGAGTTTATCCCAAGCTCGTTCTTGCCATTAAGTTTTCCTTATAATCTGTTTTTGGATTTTGGTGTTGTGCACTTTGTTTGGACTTCATATTTGCTGTATTTTCAATAAATCTCACAACTCACAGTTCGGCGCATGGGTCTGTCTTTCTCCCCTGAAGGACCATTCATGACAGAAACAATATTTTTTTAAAAAATGGCAAGAGAACAGCGGTTGTAGAAGCTCTTGTAACCCCCAATTTCCACTGACATTGGTTGCGGACTGTTATGGCTTTGATGTGGTCATCGCAGCAAATGGTTCCCATTCTAGTCAGTGTTCTACTCTCCACCAGATACGGTATGTTGTGGCACAGATCATCTCAACACATCACTAAAAATATGCAACAAGTCTATTTTGGGGGCATGCAAGGAAATGCTGCAATATCTACTGTATTTAATGTTTGTTCATTAAAAAAGATTTAAGGATCACCTGTTGTTTTCTGAGGTCTGATCCTCCACTGCTGTGTCAGAGAAGATAAACTTTAGCATAACATACAAACACTTCACAGAATTATCACTGATAGGCTACTTACGCTTTAATAAACCACACATGAATCCAGATTAATGGACAGTTGGCAATGAATTCAAACCTTGTTCTGATCCGTACCAAATTGAAACACAAACACAGCTGGTGGGGACTGCTGCAAGGCTGAGACCGCCCTGCAGCTGCAACAGAACACAACTGCAGTCAGTGGAAATGAGGCATAAGCCAACTTGTAGAACTATTAGCTGGCAAAATTTTCTGTGTGTATTTCTGGAAAAACTCATGTTTTTAATGACACATGCCAACAATAAATGACCTATGTGTCCTTCTGTTCATTCAATGCTTTACTCCAACAAAAAACGTCCTATGTGATTCTTTTTAACAGCTGCTTTTATGACCTATGCTGTTTGTACATTTTGGCATAAGTGACCTCTTGTGGTCTTTAAAATATTTTTTACCTTTTCATTTATTCATTTATTCGATAAAAGGTATAGTGTACATTAAACAACTTTCAAACAAATGTAAGTGTACCCGAGTTAGCCAAAAGGCTAGTTTTCATTGGTAGTCCCTTTGCCAGCTGTTAATGGGCATCCTAAAATAAATAGTACATTTAAAATAAATAAATAATGCATTCAACAGTCATAGAAGTACATTGCAATAAAAACACTTGCATAATAATAATAATAATACATTTAAGCATGATGTTCGTCAAGCCATTAATACATAATACAAGTAAATAAAAGAAGGAATAAGAAGATATTTCTCAGTGTTCACATTTTTGGATATCAACAAGCCATTTCTTTGCATTACACTTAAATGAAATGATGGTGACTCTTTGATTGCTTGTGGTACTATATTCCAGTGATGTGATGCTCTATAGGAAAACACGACCTGGCTGAATGCAGTTTTCCGGTATGGTATTGTACAGTCCCCTCTAGCAGCACCCCTGGTAACTGCTGGATTTAAAAGTGATGAACTCAGAGAGAGGAGGTTGAGCTTAACCATGCAAAATTTTACATATTAAACAGATGTGTTGAAGTTGGATCAAATTTCCCAGCTTCACAGTTTGTATTTTTTCAGGGATGTGATAATGGTGAAAACAGAGTTTTTTCTTTATCTATCTAATACTTTCAGTGCTTGCTTGTACAATGACTCCAATGGTTTTATAGTTGTGTGGTGGGTATATGACCAACTTGTAAAACAATTTGTGATGTGGGTGAGAACCATTAAATGGAGGTACATTTTTGCTGCCTCAGTTGATAGAACATTTCTGTTTGATAAGTTGTACTGAATTTTATGTCTAATTTTTTGACATGGTATTTGAATCTGAAGGTTGAGCCGGGATGTAATCCTAAGTACTGTATTTGAATTTTGTAACTACTTCTGACCAGAGATGAAGCTATCTATCTGTATATTTAGCTGATTTTTAAAGAATAACATACAAACTGTTTTTGAAACATTTAACTGTGAGCAACAGTGATTCAGCCAGAATCATAGCACTTGTTAACTGGTTTGTAACTTCATCTGGACTTTTACCATGAGTAACCACAGCTCTATCACTTGCATACATAAGGGTGTCACACTGATCATAAATGGAATGCAAGTCATTGATGTACAGGCTAAATAGGGCTGGCCCAAACATGGAGCCCTGTGGGACACCAGTGGACAGCTGTAAAGATGTCGATTTGGAGGGGTGGCTGTGGCGCAGGTGTAGTGTGGCCCACTACTGATCGGAGGGTCAGGGGTTCGATTCCCGCTCTGTCTGCAGTCTGCATGTTGAAGTCTCCTTGAGCAAGACACTGAACCCTCAGTTGCTCCTGATGGGTCAGGCCAGCGCCTGTGTATGGCAGCTCTGCCGCCATCAGTGTGTGAATGTGTGTGTGAATGGGTGGATAGCAGGATCTGTAAAGCACTTTGGTCATTTAGAGATGACAAAAAAACTGCTATATAAGTGAACGCCATTTACCATCTGTTAACTCTGACGCGTTGGGAGTGGCCATACAGGGAGAACTTGTTAAGTTGAACAAACTCACTGGAGAAGTTGAATTTAAGTAACTTATTCAGGAGGATTATATGAGTAACTGTATCAAAAGCTTTTCATAAATAAAGGAAGATAGCCCCTACTACCCCATCCCTATCCATCAAGGCCTTAACCCTGAGAGGATTTTGGTTGCAGATCTGCACCATCTGTATGCACCCTCTGGTGGCAAAGATTTTTTTCAAGAAAATATTCAGTTTAGATATCACAAATTCCAAAGGCTGTAACTTGAAAGTGGTAAGAGATAATGGGTTACTGTAAATGACAAAGATGTAGAATATAATCCAAAGTTTATGATAGGAGTAAATTTATGCATCTAATTTGCATAATGTGACGGCAGCCACATCAGATTACATAACTTTTGGTCAAAGTGGACTTTGGACATATTTACACAAAGGACAGTTTTGTTTTTTGTCTTTTTTTTTGTTATCATATCTTAAAAATATATGAACCAGAAAATCAGCAGAATGTAAACAAACTGATAAAAAACATCAGACCTACCGCTCGTCATGTGTTGCCATGCGTCCATGTGCTCATCCCCAGTCCTTATTTTGTCCTTCTGTTGGTCATTTTTGCTTTCTCTCCCACATCCAGAAACAATCACATTTATCTTCTTATTTATTCCACCTTGATTTCTACGCCGCGGAACTGGCAATATTGTTGTCTCTGTCACGTGCAGCTTTGTCAATGGTGGACGAAAAGTGTTCTGCTCCTGTCCATCTTGTGCTGTCCAGAAGGTAAATATTTCCCTTCAGAAGCTAAATAATCCCTTTTAGAATCATAGTTGGCAAAATTTGGAGCAAATGCTTCCTCCCTGTGGAAATATATGTTTCGCAATTGTTTATACGGCTCTCCTTCTGTGCCCCAGAAGTGATGTCAGATTTGACGCGGTTCGGGTTTCCTGACCTCAGTCCTCCAGTGAAGAGCAGTAACCTATATGTGTCTGCCATCTAGTGATGTGAAATGCTTGGCACATCTGGGTTTATTTTATTTTTTTTTCATACTTTTTGACCAATCACGTGACAGGTACGGATCTGTGACACCAGCCGCAGGAGAGGCAGATCATGTAATCAATAATCCTTAACAAATGACAGGGACGCCATGTTTGAATTTATTCCACCACTCTAAGAAGAAATATAAATTAAAAAAAAAATATATCAAGGAATGGCGGTCCGCAAGCACACACACGCGTGGCCGTCATCCGTGCAGAGTTCAGAAGCAGCCCACCTGTGTGACCGCTCCAGTCGCCAGGCAGAGTGTCTTGCTAGCATCACTGTCCAAGAGAAACATTTTTTAAAATACTTTAAATGTGGGGAAAAAAAGCAGAAGAGGTATGTAAGCACTGGAGGTATTTATCATGGTTTTAACCCACTGGTAATGGGAGCAATAATGGAAGAGTTGCTTAGCTAACAGATGTGGTTAGGAGCTCAAGTAGGTTTATTTTGTCTTCCTTTTGATTATTAGTTTTTTGTTTTTCTTATTTCAGACAAGAATAAAAAAGAAATGTTTTTGCCTTTACCTTAGTTAATATTATTATGTACAGTACCTGGCAAGTTAAGATGACCAAAATTCACGAAGTCAATGACTTTAATCCATCAGCAGCCTTCAGACAAACTAAACGTGCCAACATTTGGATTTCAAAATAAGGGAGGTTTTTCCTGCTGTCTGGGTGGTGAGGAGAGTTCTACAAAAAACTATAAATATATAGAAATATTATAATAGAAATAACTGCATCTTTGGTCATGTAAGTAAATTTTTTTCATTAAATACAATTTTATTAATATTTTTTTCTTTGAAATCAGAGTTAAATTATTGTTCTGTTCTGGCTCTGTAAAATTATGGTCAAAAATTGTTATAAGGGAAAAGTAAAAAAAAAAAATTGCCACAGTTTCTTTCAAATTTATTTAAAAAAACTACAATTTTATTTTAAAAAAAAGACAAAAATTAGCCATAAAATATTCCACAAATTTATAAAAGTCTCAAATGTACAAGAAAAGTCAATTTTACAAGAGGAAATTACAATTTTGAGAAAAAATGGTTTCAAATTTAGATAAATTTACAGAGAAAAGTAGAAAACTATAAGAAAATGGTTATAAATTTTGGAGAAAAACCTCAAACCTTCAAGACTGAAGTCATTATTCAGGTTTTTAATGGGTGCTCTTTGTACCCTTAACTCAACTAGAAATTTTTGGTCATCTACTTGTAATTATTAATTTCAAAGCACTACTTTTACATGAGTAGAATTTCTGGCTGCTATACCCACCTCTGATCATATAATTTAAGTATGCATGAGTAAATTGCTGTCATGACTGATTAGATTATTCAGCCCACGTGCAAGGTGCAGCAACAAAGAGACGATCAAGCTATTACACACGTCTGAGTTTCTTTTATTGAATAGCAAAATCCACACAGCTACAGAACAGTCACTCGCCAGAGGAAGGAGCCTGTAGGGAGAAGATGAGAGCTGTAAGCAGAGGAATGGAATAACGGAAAATGGGCGAGCCAAATTACCACTTACGTGGGCTCCAAGGGAGCGCCAGCAGGACTCCAGTGGGGAATAGACGAACCAGCAGGGTAGGGAATTAGCTGGTGGAGCCTGACTGGGTGGAGGTTACTGTGGTGTGGGATGAAGTGGCAGGAGAGTGCGCGCAGCCCCCAGTGACACACCCGCACAATGGCAGCAACCTGCACAAAGGAGACAAAGCACATAGGTTAATAATTTCTTACACCAATGTATAATTGGCTTGCTGTCTTTAGCGGCAGTATACCCAGACAAGCCAGCGTTGAATCACTGAAGGATGCTTCTTTAAGTATGCTGGCTGATGAGAGGGCGCAGGTGTGTCCTCTCCCTCAGGTGTGATGATGAGCTGAGGAGAGATGAACGGGAAGGAGGGGGCGTGCTCTCACCACCCATGACAATTACTATGATGAATGTTTTTTTCCCTTCCCTACTCTCTCAATGGAAAAAAGAAATACTAGAATAAAAATACAAAAAAACACACATTTTTTGTCATTTATGTAAACCTTCTTAGGCCTCCGTTGGTCAGGGTTGACCATGGGTGAAGCATCCTAGTTCTGGTTGTCTGCTTGCCTGGAGTAGTTTCGTCGGTGGCTAAATAAACTGATGTGGGAGTCGCAGTCTCTATAGCAAAGGTCACACCTGTGTGTAGTCTCTGGTCTTTTGGAGCTGCTGCTTTCCTTCCTGCGTGCTTGTTTTTCTGCAGCAGCGGTCATCATTTTCTCCTCTCCTGATTTCAGGTGTTGCTTCAGGGTCCCTTTCCACTTTGCATGGTCACCTGCCACGCTCTCCCAGGTCTCTGTGTTGATGTCGGTGGCTTTCATGTCTCTCTTAACGACATCTTTGTACCGGAGCTGGGGGCGACCAGTGGATCTCCTCCCAGATGCCAGTTCTCCATACAGGATGTCCTTTGGGATGTGCCCATCGTCCATGCGGTGGACATGGCCTAGCCAGCGCAGCCTGCGCTATCTGAGGAGAGTAACCATGCTGGGAAGTCCCGTGCAATTCAAGACATCTACATTGGTTACCCTGTCCTGCCAGGATATGCCCAGCATGCGGCAGATGCTTCGCAGATGGAAGGTGTTGAGTTGCTTCTCCTGTCTGGCATATGTTGTCCATGACTCACTGCAGTACAGCAGTGTGCTGATGACACAGGCGTTGTACACTGCCATCTTAGTGTTCACCGACAGCTTGGGGTTTGTCCATATTCTGGTTGTGAGGCAAGCGGGTGTTATAGCTGCCTTCCCGATCCTCTTGTCTATTTCTGTGTCAAGGGAGAGGTTGTCAGTTATGGTAGAGTCAAAGTAGGTGAAGTGGTGGACGACGTCGAGTTCATAGTCATCGATGGTGATGGCAGGTGGTGATTCAGTGTCTTGTCCCAGGACACTGGTCTTTTTCAGGCTAATGGTGAGTCCAAAATCCTTGCAGACCTGTAACAAGCGGTCCATCAGTGTCTGCAGCTCCTGCTGGGCATGTGTTGCAATTGCTGCGTCGTCAGCAAACAGCATGTCTCTGATGAGTGTTTTGCGAGCCTTCATCTTGGCTCTGAGGCGGGCAAGGTTGAAAAGCCTTCCATCTGACCTGGTGTGTAGGTAAATTGCTTCAGTTGCAGTGCCAAAGGCATGCTTTAAGAGAACGGTGAAGAATATCCCAAAGAGTGTGGGAGCAAGGATGCAGCCTTGTTTGACGGCATCGCCACTGCAGATGCTGAAGGGGTCGGAGGAACTCCCGTTTAACTGCACAGTCCCCTTCATGTCTGAGTGAAAACACTCACTCATGCTCTGCAGCTTTGGTGGGCAGCCTATCTTTGGGAGAATCTTGAACAGGCCGTCTCTGCTGATGAGATCAAACACCTTGGTGAGATCTATGAAGGCGACATACAGGGGTATCTGCTGTTCTCTGCACTTCTCCTGGAGTTGATCAAAATGACCCCAGCAAAGACTTTGCCGACGATGCTGAGTAGAGAGATGCCTCTGTAGTTTTTGCAGTCACTTCTTTGTCCCTTGTTCTTATAGAGGGTGATGATCTTGGCATCCCTGATGTCCTGTGGTACAGCCCCTTCTTGCCAGCACTGACAGAGGACTTCATGCAGTGGGAGCAGGAGGATAGTTTTGCAGTGTTTTATCAGGTCCGGGGGAATCCCATTACTGCCTGGGGCTTTGCCTAAGGCCAAGCTGTCGATGGCCTTCCTGAGTTCCTCTATGGTTGGCTCCACATCCACCTCCTCTATGACTGGCATACACTCGATGGCGTCAAGAGCTGTGGGGGACACTGTGTTCTGTCTGGAGTAGAGGTCGGAGTAGTGTTCCACCCATCTGTCCATCTGTTGGCCCTTGTCTGTAATTACTACCCCAGTGGAAGATTTGAGGGGAGCTGTCTTGCTGTGGACTGGTCCGAGTGTCTTCTTGATGCCATCGTACATCTCTCTAATGTTTTATCTTTTTTTTAAGCACGGCGTGCAATAGCTGCATCAGCTGGGCTGCCAGGGGAAGGAAGCGGTTATAAAAATTAACCATTCCCAAAAACTCCTGTAATGCCCTCATGGTCTGCGGGCACTGAAAATCCGACACAGCACGCACTTTGTCCGGTATCGGGATCGCTCCCTCTGGCGAAATGCGGTGGCCCAAAAAGTCAATCACTGGCACACCGAACTGGCACTTTGCCGGGTTAACTATCAACCCGTGCACTTCCAACCTCTGGAAAACTGTCCTGAGATGGGCAATGTGCTCCTCCTCGGATGCGCTGGCTACCAGAATGTTGTCTAAGTAGATAAAAACGAAGGACAAGTCGTGAAGCACTGCGTCCATCATCCCCTGGAAGGTCTGCACCGTGCCTTTTAATCCAAATGGGATGCGTAAAAACTTGAAAAGGCCAAAAGGAGTTATTACTGCTGTTTTTGGAACATCTTCAGCGCGCACCGGGCCCTGGTGGTAACCGCGGACCAGATCCACTTTGAAAAAAAACACACACCTCGGCTAGGTGCACAGAAAAATCCTGGATGTGTAGAATAGGATAGCGATCATGTTCCGTAGCATTGTTCAAGCACCAGAAATCGCTGCACGGTCGCCACGACCCATTGGCTTTAGGCACCATGTGTAGCGGGGATGCTCACAGGCTGTTGGAGCGCCTGACAATGCCTAACTGCTCTAAGTTGTCAAACTCCTCTCGTGCACTGGCCATTTTAGCTGCATCCAAACGCCAACGATGCACGAACACCGGCAGGCCTTTCGTCGTTATAAAGAGCTCAACCCCATGTTTCGTTACCGTAGCTGAAAAAGTCGGGACCATGAGTGCTGAGAACTGTGCGAGAAAATGTTGGTACTTACCCCCTGGAGCTATAACGTTAGCCAGTGTTGCTGACCCAGCTCCCCGAGCTGTGCAAGGCAGTGAAGTAAAAGAGACAGCGTCCACTAGTCTCCTATTAGCAACATCGACTAACAATCCATAAGCGCATAGAAAATCTGCCCCTAAAATTACGCCGGAACATGCAGGTATCACAAAGTCCCACTGAAAGTTGCGTCCGTTTAAGCATATCGTCAGTGTCTGTTCGCCAAATGTCCTGATGGTGGATCCGTTGACAGCCATGAGCTCAGGACTGCTGCGTCCTGCCACCCTGTCTGCGTTGACCGGCAGGATGAGGATCTTCTGGGAGCCAGAGTCCACCAAAAACCGTCTCCCTGAACGTGTGTCCGTGACATACAGTAAA
Source organism: Pholidichthys leucotaenia (assembly GCA_020510985.1). Classification (NCBI taxonomy): domain Eukaryota; kingdom Metazoa; phylum Chordata; class Actinopteri; order Cichliformes; family Pholidichthyidae; genus Pholidichthys; species Pholidichthys leucotaenia. The sequence continues at coordinate 65,812,796 of CM035840.1, forward strand.
GCAGTCTGTTCCTGTTGCCATCGGTTGCAGCTGCCACTGAATTCCGAGCGTGTCATCTTCCCGGCTTCTTGAATTGGCATGGTGCCAGGCAGCATTGGGCATTCGAGCCGAAACGGCAATGATCAAAACAGATTGCCTCGTTCCTTCATCTTCTGGTGTCCGTCCCGGCTACCACGAATGGCTCCTCGACCTCACTGAAGTCCCTCATGGATGCCGGTGCCACTGTCTGCACCCTGAGAGTTCTGGTCACTGAAATGATGCAACCAGGGCGCGGTAGTCCTTAGCAACCAGCCGCAGCAAGTTGGCCAGGATCGCTCTCGCTGTAGCCAGTAGGTTCCTGAGGAACAAGTGGGTGAACAGGAAAGATTCATCGTCCTTCCCCCTCAGTGCCAACATGCTCTCCATCAGCTCCACTGCTGATTTGTCCCCTAATTCTGAACGTGTTAGGAGCCTCTCTGCCCTCTCACTGTCAGAAAGGGTATAGCGCTGGAGAAGCATCCTCTTGACTGCCTCATATTTTCCTTGGGCCGGCGGTTCCTGGAGCAGGCTTGTCACCTGTTGTGTGGTGCGCGCATCCAGCGCAGCCACCACGTAGTAATACCTGGTATTGTCTGTTGCTATCTCGCAGAATGCGAACTGGGCTTCTATGTGCAAAAACCACACGGTGGAGCTGTGAAGCCAGAAGCCTGGGAGCTCGATTGGGACCATGCACGCGGTGCTGGTGCTCTCCCTCAAGGCAGTCTCCGGGGCGGTGGTTGGCTCGATTTCCATGGCACGTCTTGGGATCACCAGTGTGGAGAAAGGAGGCAGGCGAGACAACAAGCTGGACAATACAGTCACTTTATTCATCCTCCAACATATTTTACAGCAAAAAAGGCTGTCTGGTCTCTGTGCATTCCTCTTTTATACCTTTATTCCGATGCATCAAGCCCCGACACTTCTGACCATAACCACTGTTGTTTGAACAAAGAATGTGTGGCACATTAACATAACATAACACCAGCTCCACTCCAACACACTTCTTCTCTCCGGCATTTACTCCTCTCCCCAGGGGGCGCATAGTCCTTACTGTCCCATCTGATACTCCCCGGTGACGCCTCCTCCTTCGGTCCATTGTCCTCTGGGTGGAGAAGTCCAACACCATGCCTCCACAATATCACTGTTTAGTGATGAGCTCAGTGTAATATTGAATTTCTTCTGTGTATCGTCAATAAACTCATGCAGTACTATAACAGGACACGTTTACAAATATTTGAGACCCATTGTAGTGCATCATTTTATATTTTAGCAATATTTTGCTATTAAAAGGTTTTTAAAACTTTAATGCTAAGATTGAGGCGGTGCTCATATCGTTGCGCTGGGGCGATACTGAGGCCAAATAATGATCTGAACCTTGAGGGCGTGACTGACAAAGACTGAGCGCCGTCGCCCTATTGAAAGCGTTTGTTTTTTATTGATGCAAGATTATTTATTATTATTATTATTCCTTCTAAATGATCGCATTTTGACCCTCTAAACGTTAGCCAAAACGCATTATTTTTTTCACACACACCTCAGACCCAGTGAAAAATTTTGTAAACTGGAAAAAATATGTGTCTCATGCTGAAAATTTATCCAGCGTATGGTTGATACATCGTGGAGCAAAGGTGTAGGGTCTTCCCCCCCATGTTTTTTTTTTTTTTTTTTAACCTTTGGTTAAAAAAAAGGTGGATCCAATCAGCTGATCGCTGGAACCACAGAGCTCAGCTGTTTTCTATGATAAATTGGCCTCAGGGAAAAAGCACACGCCGTGCATTGTGGAGCGTGTAAATGAAGAGGCGGATTTGACTCAGACGATTTATTACACATCTCACACAAGAAGCATAGACAGAATAACATCTCAGCAGAGACTCTTCTCTTAAATAACATGGCATTCCTCTAGAAGCTTCTAACACACAAAAGGCGTCACATTGCATTCACTTCATTCATTCTTCACACCTCCCTGTTATCTCACTAGGGAACCACTGCTCTTTGTTCTTGTTTAAGATGGTAAACAATTATGCTCTCCCCATGTGCCGCCATACCACCTCCCCGAGCATCTTGGATAGAACAATAGAATAACAGTCCGTATCACCATTAAACATCAGTCCACATGTGGCTTGGGCTTCAGTCTTCTCCCATATCTGCTGTAGCCAGGGTTCACCGCCTCCGCGGCGCCGTCATTCTGGGGGGTTGATGTTTGGGGGGGAAAACTTTTTGTCTGTCCGTGTGGATGCACTGGGGAATCCTTTCTCTGGGGAGCTCCCCGTGGGGGTCTTCCACGCCGAGGGGCCCTCGCCAACAGCACCTGCTCATCCGCCACAACGAAAGCGGGTTTGAGTCTGTCTATGCCAATCTTTTCCCTCCTACCCCCCAAGTCTAGCAAAAAATGCTTATCCCCTGTTTCCAGCACTCTGAACGGTCCATCATAGGGTGGGCGCAGTGGGGGGCGGTGGGCGTTGTGTCTGACAAACACAAACTCCGCGTTTTTCAAAGTTTTAGGCACAAAAACGCGCGGAAAACTGTGGTGGGCAGGGCCCGGCAGCATGCTTGTGTCTATGCTACGCTGCAACAGCTGAGACGGGGAGCTGTCGGGCGCGGGATTATCTGGCAGAAACTCCCCGGGCAGCCGGAGTGGTTGCGCAAAAACGAGTTCTGCCGGGGAAGCTTCCAGATCCTCTTTAGGCGCAGAACGTAACCCCAATAAAACCCACGGTAGCTTGTCTACCCAATTTGCATCCGTCAGTGAAGCCCTGAGAGCCGCTTTCAATGATCTATGAAAACGTTCGCATAACCCATTAGCCTGTGGATTGTACGCAGTTGTGCGATGAATTGTGACACCCAGGCTGCGGGCCATTGTCGACCAGAGTTCGGAAACAAATTGAGGGCCTCTGTCAGACGTAATGTCCGATGGGACTCCAAAACGCGCCACCCATGCTGTTAAAAACGCGCGCACCACCTCCTCGGCCATGGTTGCCGCCAGCGGAACCGCTTCTGGCCAGCGCGTGGTGCGGTCCACCATTGTCAGGAGGTGCGTGTACCCCTGTGATGGCGGGAGGGGGCCCACGAGGTCCACGTGAACATGGTCGAACCTCTTAGCCGGAATGCGAAACAGCTCCAAGGGAGCCTTCGTGTGTCTGTGTACTTTGGCTCGTTGGCACGCCACGCAGGCTGCCGCCCACTCTCTCACTTGTTTGCAAAGGCTCAGCCACACAAATTTCTCTCCGACCATTTTGACCGACACGCGCACTCCTGGGTGCGCCAAAGTGTGAACCAACTCAAACACGCGGCGGCGCCATGCGGCCAGGACCACGGGACGTGGGCGACCCGTGGAGACATCGCAGATTAGGGGGGGCATGCCATCCTGCAGCACCCTGCTCTCCAGCCTTAACCCTGTTGGTCCAGACTGGAGCCCGCGCACGTCCACATCACTAACCTGCTCCGCGGCCATGGCTGCGTAATCTATCCCCCCGCAGACCGGGGCCACCACGGTGCGCGAGAGGCAGTCTGCCACTACATTCAGTTTGCCCGACACATGCTGAATATCGGTAGTAAACTCTGAGATCGCAGCCAGCTGTCTCTGCTGCCGGCCCGACCACGGTTCTGAAACCTTGGCCATCGCGAACGTTAGCGGCTTGTGGTCAACGAACGCGGTGAAACTGCGCCCTTCCAGCTAGAACTGGAAGTGGCGAATGGCCAGGTGGAGAGCCAGCAACTCTCTGTCGAACGCGCTGTATTTACGTTCACTGTCGCGCAAAGTCCTGCTGAAAAAGGCGAGCGGCTGCCAAGCCCCGGCAACGCGCTGCTCCACGACAGCCCCTATGGCCACATCTGAAGCGTCAGTGTTGAGCGCTATACGGGCCGTTGGGTCTGGATGTGCCAGCAATGTGGTGTTTGCCAGGGCTGCTTTGACTTCCGAGAACGCCCGCTCTCGCTCCGGGGTCCATTCAACCCTATCCGCGGGTTTTTGTTTTTTGAGCGCAGCGTACAGTGGTTGCATGAGCTGCGCTGCGCGGGGAAGGAAACGGTTATAAAAGTTCACCATTCCCAAAAATTCTTGTAGCACCCTGACCATTTGCGGCCTGGGAAAATCTGCCACTGCAAGCACTTTGTCAGGCAGCGGGACCGCTCCTTCGGGAGAGACGCGGTGCCCCAAAAAATCAATCCCCGTCACCCCGAACTGACATTTCGCTGGGTTGATTATTAACCCGTGCTCTTCCAACCTCCGGAAAACCGTCGTGAGGTGGGTTTCGTGTCCGTCTTCGGACGCGCTGGCTACTAAGATATCGTCCAGGTAAACGAACACGAAAGGGAGATTGCGCAGCACTGCATCCATCATGCGTTGGAACGTCTGTGCAGCCCCTTTAAGCCCAAATGGCATGCGCAAAAACTCGAATAAACCGAACGGAGTTATTACTGCTGTTTTGGGTATGTCCTCAGCGCGCACTGGGACTTGGTGGTAACATCGGACCAGGTCTATTTTAGAAAAAATGCGCGCTTCTGCAAGGTGAACGGAAAAATCCTGAATGTGAGGAATTGGGTAGCAGTCGTACGCTGTGGCGTTGTTCAACCTGCGGAAATCCCCGCAAGGTCGCCACGATCCCTCAGCTTTAGGGGCCATGTGTAGCGGGGAAGCCCATGGGCTGTTTGAGCGCCTGATGATGCCCAGCCTCTCCAGGTTGGCGAACTCCTCGCGCGCTATGGCCAGTTTAGCTGCGTCCAAGCGCCAAGTTCTTGCAAAAACGGGCGGCCCGGTGGTGGTGATAAAATGCTCCACCCCGTGTTTAGCGATGGCTGCCAAAAACGTCGGGACAGTGAGTGCTGGGAACTGAGTGAGCAGTGTGTGGAACTTACCACATGTAGCTGTGACGTTGGCTTGTGCTGTTGGCCGGGTCACTCGAGCTGTACAGGGGAGAGAGTCAAAGGACAGTGCATTAACTAGGTGTCTGTTAGCGACATCTACCAACAAACCATGTGCACATAGAAAATCAGCCCCCAGTATATGGAAATTCAATGCTGCTATGACAAAAGTCCACTCAAATGTACGGCCGTGTAGAGACAAGAGTAGAGTCCTCTCACCAAAGGGCTTAATCTCCGAGCCGTTTGCTGCCGCCATCTCGGGGCCGCTAGATCCTGCCAGCCGGTCAGCGTAGGTCGGCCGGATGAAACTCTTCTGGGCGCCGGTGTCCACGAGGAAATGCCTTCCCGAGCGTGCGTCCGTCAAGTAGAGCAGCTTGTTCTCCTCCCCGAGGGTCACGGCTGCTACCGACCCCCGGTCTTGGCGTTTGCCGAGTCGCTTGAATTGGCACGGTAGTATACATTTGCGTGCCCTCTCTGCGAAGCGGCGGTGGTAGAAACAAAGCATGTCTCCCCCGCGTTCCTTGGCCCCCGCTGCTGCTGCCATCGATGGCTCCTCGCCTCCTCCGGTCGTCGCGCCAAGCTCTGTTGCTGCCGCAATGATCGTGAACTCCTTGGTGGCGACGATGATCCAGTTTGCTTCCCGGGCTAGCGCACGATAGTCCTGCTTGGCCAGCAATGGCGAATTGGCCAGGGTCGCTCTTGCCGCTGACGGAAGGTTCCGGAAGAAGAGGTGGGTAAAAATAAAATGGTCGTCGTCTCTGCCCTTTAACCTCAGCATCTTCTCCATCAGGTCTATGGCCGACCCGTCTCCCAACCCAGTCCGTGTCAGGAGTCTCTCTGCTCTCTCACCATCCGAGAGTGTGTAGTGCTGGATGAGCGCAGCCTTCAGCGCGCCGTACTTGCCGTCGGTTGGTGGCTGATCGAGCAGGCTCTCTACGTGCTGAGCCGTGCGGGCGTCGAGCGGTGCGACCACATAGTGGAACTTGGTGTCATCTGCCGATATCCCCCGGAGGGCGAACTGTGCCTCGATTAGGTGGAACCAGAAGCGCGGGTTGTGCTGCCAAAAATCCTGTAGCTTGATCGCAACAGCACATGCGTGGCTGGGGGTTCCCGTCGAGGTTGGCTCCGGGATCTTTCATCGTGTTCCATGATTCGTCTTGGGTCACCAGTGTGGAGCGTGTAAATGAAGAGGCGGATTTGACTCAGACGATTTATTACACATCTCACACAAGAAGCATAGACAGAATGACATCTCAGCAGAGACTCTTCTCTTAAATAACATGGCATTCCTCTAGAAGCTTCTAACACACAAAAGGTGTCACATTGCATTCACTTCATTCATTCTTCACACCTCCCTGTTATCTCACTAGGGAACCACTGCTCTTTGTTCTTGTCTAAGATGGTAAACAATTATGCTCTCCCCATGTGCCGCCATACCATTATCTTTTTTTCACTTTATTGAAAATAACTTGCAAATAACAATGTGAGCACTGCAGCTCTATTGTAAGCGGTTTGTTTTTTATTGATCAAATTTGTCGTGTTTCGCTTCCTTGTTTTGCACGCAGAGCTTACCCATGGTGCCAGCAATGCTGCTCCCCCCTTCCTTTTCCCCAGTGGCACCTCCTGTTCTCCGTGCCGAACTATCCATTAGACCTATGCAATCACAGCAACTTTATGGTATGATTTTTTAAGCATTAAATCTTAAGTATTATCTTTTTCTATTCAAATTTGTCACGTTTCGCTTCCTTGTTTTGCACAGGGAGCGCTGTGGTGGAGTCAGTCCGAAACCAAACCCCGCCACACTACATGGGCATGAGACAGAATGGTGGCTAAAACTTTTATTGATAAAAATTACATATTTTGACTGAGTGACTCCATATGTTCTCCATGCCGAATTATCCATTAGACCTATGCAATCACAGCAACTTTATGGTATAATTTTTTAAGCATTAAATCTTAAGTATTATCTTTTTCTAGTCAAATTTGTCGCATTTCGCTTCAATGTTTTGCACACAGAGCGCTGTGGTGGAGTCAGTCCAATAAAAATTACATATTTTGACTGAACGACTCCATGTTCTCCATGCCGAATTATCCATTAGACCTTTGCAATCACAGCAACTTTATGGTATAATTTTTTAAGTATTAAATCTTAAGTATTATCTTTTTCTAGTCAAATTTGTCACATTTCGCTTCCTTATTTTGCACACGGAGCACTGTGATGGAGTCAATCCGAAACCAAACCCTGCCCACACTTCTAGAAGCCTGGGCATGAGACACAGCGGTGGCTGAACTTATTGATAAAAATTACATATTTTGACTGAGCGACTCCATATTCGGGGATGCACACCCTTGTAACCTCAGGAAACCACGTGTAAAATCTGAAGTCAGTCTGCCAAACGATTCGAGAGATATGCGTGGAACAGACAGACACACAAACACAAAGATTTCAAGAATTTATAGATAGATATTAGTGTATAATGCACATAATTCACAAATCCTTCATAAGGATAGGCCTATTAATCTTTCAGGCAGGTTTAAAACATCCAGCAATTTCAAACATCCAGTTATAAAACTACCCACTGAAATGAGATTCTCTCTGAGGTTGTAACAAACAGTCTCAGTATCTCATTTAATGGGCAGTGGTTTGAATGGTAGTTGAAGAATGGGAGTGATACAGTGAGGTAGCTTTAACAAGAGCTCTTTGTTAATGAAAATGGCAAGGCATAGTCATCTTCTTGTTGCCAGGCTTTATTTTTTACAGTACACGGTGATGAGTATAAAATTTGTCTCCTGTAATGAAACACAGCACAATGACAAAGTTTATCAGGGTGTTTAAGGCAGCGCGAGCAGCTTATGAATCAGGATGTTTTCACGGTCAAACACAGGCACGATGCTTCTTGTTGCAGCCATGTCTCTATTCTTCAATCTTGAACCATTATTAGGTCTAATTTCAAGGTTTTTTTTTTATTTACTGTTGATGTGGAGGGAGTTTATTTTTGCCAATAATGTAAAGACATAGTTAAAAAGAATTTTAAAGATGTGTAGTTATATAATGCTTTTCGAATCTCAAGGACCGCACCAGGTGCATTTAGTTACCTAGGCTGTGTGGGTTGAAGAGAGGTGCCAACTGCTGATTTACACACTCATGACACATCACAGTTGCTTTGTTTGATTAGATTTTCTGTCAGGACTGTGTGTATACACTGAGGATTTGTGAGGCAGTCCCTCCACTTCTCTTGCAGCTGTGTTGCTCTTTGTTTGTCATACACATTGTCATTTGACAACCTCATGTTTTGCCCTGCTTAGTAGATTTAATTACTCGCAATCAGCTAAAAGGGCAGCATTTGTATGTGCAGCCTTTTAAATTACCTTATCCAGTGAAATAATTCTAACACCGTGAGATTCATTTAAAAGATGTGTGATTTAAAGTATGCTTTAAGCGATGAGATAAATTGAATGGCCAGGATAAATGCACCTGAGTTACTACAAGGAGTGCTTTACTTTTAATAGATTGAAAATCGAGTGGTGCAACCTTAAGTGCTTCAGCGCCCACCTCTTATAGACCCTCTGCATTTCGACCTCTGTCTGCCACTGATGAAGACAAATAGCACTGGCTGAGCAGGAACCATCTGAAGCCATGTGTGGTGAGAATCAACAAAGATAAACTATAAAAAGGTGGCTCCCCGAATGATCATTATCTCTAAAATAAGCGATACTAGAATGCTGGGACAGCACGGTACCACCTGCAGTGTGCTTCTGTAGAAGGTGCTGTTTTAATTAGGAATGACACACTCCCAAGAAGACTATCCATCCATCCATCTTCTTCCACTTAATCCTTTTTGGGTTGTGGGGGGGCTGGAGCCTATCCCAGCATCTTTGGGCAAGAGGCAGGGTACGCCCTGGACAGATCACCAGTCCATCGCAGGGCCAACGCAGTGCGACAGACAACCATTCACTCTCACAGTCATACCTAAGGACAATTTAGAATCCCCAGTTTGATGCCAGTTAACCTAACTTGCATGTTTTTGGCATGTGGGAGGAAACCGGAGAAATCCCGGAGTAAACCCATGCAGACACGGGGAGAACATGTAAACTCCACACAGATCACTGTTGGTCGGGGGCTGGGATTGAACCCAGGATCCCCTGGCCAAGGGTAAGTTGCTGTGCTGCCGCAGTGCTAACCAAATAGATTATTTTTTTGAAATGCATCAGATAAACATGGACCACTGACTGATGTCAATTTATATTTTTATTATTTTTTGTACCTTCAAGTTATCTGTTCTTATACAAACCCCAATTCCAGACATCACAACTAATGAAATGACAGACACTTAAAGGCCAAATGTCACGTAACAGGGTACTTTAAATATCTTGAAACTAGATATAAAAGGGAACCAATCCGTTCGGGTCTTGGTGCATATGCTTCAGTAACAACGGAATATTCGTTAATTTAAAACTGCCGCGCTTGGCCTGACACGGCCCCTGGAATCGCCTGGGGAAGAAGGCGGAAGTGACGAAATCGATTGTACCCTAGTTTGATGCTTGGGGTATTTCAATTGATTGTTTATATTGAGACTGGAAGGTTGAAGTGAGCAACAAGAAAGAAAAAATTGGATATTTCACCCATACCTTAAAACGGGACTATCAGGGACAGCTGGGTAATAAGGGACACTTCTCTGGGAAATGTTTTCATACCTGTCAAGTGAGACGTTTTCGCCGTACTTCAACACCGTAAAAAGCGGCTATAAGCAACGGCGGAGCAACAAGGGACACCTCTCTGGGAAATGCCCAAAATGCAACTCGTGTTGTTATTGTCAAATATTTTAAGGATTCATGGATATTTGACAATAACAAAACAACTGAGCGTCCGGCGCAAAATAAAAAAAAAAGCAGAATTCTGTATTTGTCAGGCGATCTCTTGTCTGTTCCGCAACCGCTGCACAGCTCAACGTGTTAAACCATTGTCCTAATGACTTCTCATGGTAGTGAGAATAGCTCAAGCTGAGCGATCAGCCCGCCCAGACAATTAAACCTAATGAGTGACTCCACACTTCGAACAGTAGTGAGAATAGCTCAAGCTGAGCGATCAGCCTGCCCCAGCTGTGAGTGATCACACACAGGAGTCCTCAAGACACTCAGTTTTTTTTCCAGTATATTTTTTCTTTTGGGCGTACAGAAATGGCAATACGCCCGTTTTTGCTAAAATTGCATTTTCCCCGTATTTTCCTTAAAATATTTGACAATAACAACATGTACTACATTTAAAACATTTCCCAGAAAAGTGTCCCAAACCACTCTGCCGTCTCCCACAGCCGCGCTTGGCACCAAAATACGGCGAAAACGTCTCACTTGACAGGTATGCGCCTCCATTTTCATATTGATCTGGTCAATTTCTTGACAGCAGCGGCTCTCCTCCACTGTAATAATAATGGCTTCCGAAAAATCAATATTTATGGGGCGCCCTGGACAGACCCCCTTCGGCTTCGCAATTCTGGAGGCAATTAATGTCCAGTTCAATGACATTTTCCACTGGTTCTGCTCTCTGGTCATTGTTGGAACTGTTGTCATCAGACAAAGCATCTGATTCCGTCTCGGACGGCTCGAACCGGTAAGATTCTATGCCTCTGTCACTGTCTGAACCACTGACAAAAAAAAAAAAGACAAAACTAAACTAATTTGTTCACAATCGCTGTCACTTTCCGTCATGATTGTCCAATGTTGATAAGTGTGAATGTGGATAGGCAGGGCAGCCAGGGTACAACTGGTGATGTCAAAAACATGGGCGTGGTCTGGACTGGCTGTCACAAGCCAGCAAGCAAGGTGGGGCCTTCACCTGGTGTATTTTGTGCAATTATGTAAATACAGGTGGGTGATATGGTCTCCGGTATGAATATTTGGTTTAAGCTATGTGTATTTTATCTAAATTCGTTGTCATTTAGAAAAAAAAATTACGTGACATTTGGCCTTTAAAAACTCAGTGATTTATTAAAAAAAACATTAAATCTAGTATTCAAAGATTCAAAGATTTTATTTGTCAATACTGCTATACGTACAGGACGTACAGGAGAATTGAAATGGCATTTCTCTCTCTCTCTCTTCAGTGGTGTGCACAATATAGGAAAAAATGTATAAGGCTGGAAAAACAACAGCAGTCTATGTACAGTAATGCTACCTGTAGTGCAAATGCCAACAAAAGATTGACCCAGAACTCCCAGAGTGCAAATAAAGATAAATGACAATGAAACCAGTAATCCTATATATAGAAAAGTAGAGCAGTAATACTCGTAGTTGCAAGTTCAGCGCAGTAGTGTAGGTGCAGTGACAGATAGGACTGCTCATGATCAGTGTTGCAATGACAGACAGCAGCAGATATGGCATTTGCGCAAATGGTTGTTGTGAAGTGCAGAGACATAAAGCAGCAAATGTATTACTGTTGGTGTGTCAGTCTTTCTGTGCCAACAGCTAAGGTAGTTATTGTGCGGGCGAGTGTGTTACGGTCTGGGGGGGGGATGGGGGGGTGGACAGAGTAGATGTCAGAGAGGGAGGGCAGAGGGGCACCGATGATCTTGCTGGCTGCTTTCGCTGTGTGTTGAGTGTCTTCCGGCAGGAGGCGGTGCAGCTTCCATACCACACCATGATACAGCTGGTGAGGATGCTCTCAACGGTGCCCCGGTAAAATGAGCACATGATGAGGGGTGTTACTTGTGCTGTCCTCAGTTTGTGGAGGAAATGGAGGCGAGTTTGAGCCTTCTTGGCCAGTGATGTGGTGTTGTTGGGCCAGAAGAGGTCCTCAGAGATGTGCACCCCCAGGAACTTGGTGCTGCTCACCCTCTCCATAGCTGCACCATCACTTATCAGAGGGGGATGCTGTGTGTTGCCTCCTGAAGTCAATCACAATCTCCTTGGTTTTTCCCATGTTCAGGAAGAGGTTGTTGTCTTTACACCACTGGACCATTTGGCTCACCTCATTTCTGTAGTTGGCCTCCTCATTGTTGGTGATGAGGCCAACCACCGTCGTGTCATCCGCAAACTTGATGATGTGGTTGTTGTTGTAGGGTGGTACACAGTCATGGGTCAGCAAGGTGAAGAGCAGTGGGATGAGCATGCATCCTTGTGGGGGCCCTGTGCTCAGTGTGATTGTCTTGGATGTGTTGGTGCCAACTCACACATTCTGTGGCCTCCCTGTGAGAAAGTCCAGCACCCAGTTACAGAGAGAGGTTTTGAGTCCTAAGTGTCTGAGTTTTTGTATTAGGTGCCAGGGGCTGATTGTGTTGAATGCTGAACTGAAGTCCAAGAACAGCATTCGCACGTAGGAGTTCTTTGGGTCCGGGTGGGTGAGGGCTGGATGGAGAGCAGCAGCGATGGCATCGTCTGTGGATCTGTTTGACCTGTATGCAAACTGAGATGGGTCGTGGGAGGGAAGGAGGATAGACTTGATGTTCTGCATGACCAGCCACTTGAAACACTTCATTATGATGGGGGTTAGTGCAACAGGCCGGTAATCATTGTAGCTGGATGGGTCGGGCTTCTTTGGGACTGGTATTATGGTGGCAGTTTTAAAACATGTGGGGACAACAGCTTGACTCAGGGAGATGTTGAAGACGTTGGCCAGGACATTCTTGAGCTCCTCTTCACAGTCCTTCACAGGGATGGCAATTTTCCGCCGATCCGCGGATTTCCGCCGATTTATTTTCAAATTGATCATTTCTGTGAATCGTCTAAATCCGTTGAGAAAATTTTAGGGGGGATAAGGTACCTTATTGTTACCGATTTTAGCAAAAATCAACACAATTACATAAGCGCTCGGCGCTTCCCCGGGTCAAGTCTCCCGCAATAACCCGGATGTGTTGTGTTCAAGCTACTGCTGTATTGTAAATAGCCCTGCGATTGGATAGTTGCAAACGATTGGACCAATCAAATGGCTCGTTGTATGCTTTGTCAAAAATTCATGGCGGCGTTCTCAGGGATGTGATTTTCCTCTAATTCGCCGAATTCCGCTTTATTTTATCTTCCAGGAAGATAAAGTACTTTAAGTACGTTTGTGGCTTGTGGTCCACGAACGCAGTGAAGGTGCGCCCTTTCAGCCAGAACTGGAAGTGGCGTATGGCCAGGTGGAGAGCCATTAACTCTCTGTCGAACACGCTGTATTTACGCTCACTGTCGTGCAAAGACCTGCTAAAAAGGTGAGCGGCTGCCAAGAACCGGCAGCGCATTGCTCCACGACGGCCGCTATGCCCATGTCCGAGCCGCCAGTAGTGCAGCGTTTGCCAGAGCTGTTTTAACCGCAGAATGCCTGCTCCCGCTCAGGAGTCCAGTCGACTCTGTCCGCTGGTTTCTGTTTCTTGAGTGCGGCGTACAACAGCTGTATGAGCTGGGCTGCGCGGGGGAGGAAACGGTTATAAAAGTTAACCATCCCCCAAAAACTCCTGCAGCACCCTGAAATTGATGTTGAGGAGGAAAAAATAGCAAAACAATTTAGTTAGATTACTTTTATGATTCCAAACAGTTTGAAATTGACAGTGCACAGTGGACAATGACTCATAACTTTTGAATATTTCTAAGACTTGGCTACATCAGTGATTGTGCAAAATGAACTGCTCAAGATTCAATGGAGATTGAAACTGGTGATCTGAAATGAATGCTGAAATTATAAAAAGTAATGGTATGTTGGAATTTTATTTCTATTATGGAATAGATAAAATTAACTGATTTTGATTTGATCAAGTGTTAAAGCATGTGATGGATAATACTTGTTGGAATATTTTAGGAATGCTATCTTCTTGGAACATAAGTCAATATTATACAGTAATAAGTGGCATTCACCTGTTTGTTTTATGTCATTTAAGCACAGTTCTGGTACTTAAAAATCATAAAAACCCAGGAGCTTCGGGGGGCTTCGCCCCCCTTACCCCCCCACCAGGGCTCTGCCCCAGACACCACTGGGGGACTGCGTCCCCCAGACCCCCTGCTAAATTTTCAGATAATTTCTCCAAACCAAAATCACATCCCTGGTACGTGTTGGAATTCTGAGCTTTCGGTATTGTTTTCAGTGGAATTATAAGATTTTTATCGAAGGATCAGGAGTCATCAGTGCTAGAAATAGACAAAAGTGTCAAAAATAAGTTCCAATGGAATTGGCTTGAGAGAAAAGTGATGGTAAAGGTGAAAATTGGCTCAAAGTTCGACGAGGTAACAGAAACACTCAGACAGTTTCTGAAGAAAACAGAAAAGGAGATGAAGTTCAAAGTTCAGAGACTGACACAGCTTGCTGCCAAAAGGAAGAAAGTTTCACATTAGAAGTGACTTGGTGACCAGTGTAAATAGTGTAATAAACTCTTATAGAACTGTTAAATATGTTGGACTAAAGACAGGGAGGCAACATTGAGGAAAAAGTAAGTTAACTTTTCATTAAATTTAATGATTTATCTAAGTCTAGTATTTCATTTTTTGTAATCATTTTTTTTCAGTCTAAATTACTTCTGTTTTACTGAAAATCTCTCAGCTTCAGGGGGGCTGCGCCCCCCCGGCCCCCCCATATGTCAATCGACCAAATTAGATTTCAGCTGAAATCAGAATTTCCTGTTGCCATCCATGCCTTCAGGATGTGACCCTGTATGTTGTCTGGTCCAGCCGCCTTGCGTGGGTTGATCCTGCAGAGGGTCCTCTTCACGCTAGCCGGATCCAGACTTATGGCCTGCTCATCTGGAGGAGGAGTGGTCTTCCATGCTGATGTGCTGTTTTGTGCTTCGAAGTATCCAAAGAAGTCATTTAGGTTGTTAAGCAGTGTGATGTCACTTGCACAGGTCTGTGGTGGAGGTCTGTAGTTGGTGAGGGTCTGTATGCCATGCCAGGGAGACTGTGCATCTCTGGTGTTGCTGAACTGGCCGGATCTTTTCTTGCTGTACTGTCATTTTGCCTCCTTGATGCCACGGGACAGGTTGGCCCTAGCTGTTGTTAGTCCTGCAGTGTTGCCAGCCCTGAAGGCTGCATCCCAAGCCCTCAGGAGCCTATGGATCTCTGCTGTCATCCATAGCTTTTGGTTGGCAGGAACAGTGATGGTTTTGCAGTGAGTGACATCATCAATGCATTTAGCTATATATGCTACACTATCCTCAGTGTACTCCTGTAGGTTTGTGTGTCCATTTTTGAGTGGCTGCGAGCTTGAAAGTGTCCCAGTCTGTAGTGCTGTATCAGTCTTTCAGAGCATCAGAGGCCCCCTCTGGCCACACACGTACCTGCTTTTTTGTTGGTCTGATTGTTTTTACTCTGGGTGTGTATGCCAGCTTTAACAAGATGGTGAATGGCGCCTAGCGGCTGCCCCGGCCTTGGATGCGCTCTGCAGAGCGTGCCCAAATGCCAAGTCACGTTTCGTTACCTTGTATTCATACATGTGTAATGACAATAAAGTTGAATCTCATCTCATCATCATCTCATGTGATCAGAGAGACCCAGGTGGGGAAGGGGGAGGCTCTGTATGCTTTCTTGTGAGTTGTGTACACCAGGTCCAGCAAATTGTCTCTTCTTGTTGGAAAGTCTACATGTTGGTGTAGATTTGGTTGGAGGGCCTTTAAATCTGCATGGTTGAAGTCTCCTGCCATGATGAGGAACACGTCTGGATGCACCATTTATGTCTGACTGATGGCCTGATAGAGTTCTTTTAGTGCTTTACTCCTCTTGCCGATGGCAGTGGGCGGGACATACATGGCGACTAGTAGAGTAGATGAAAATTCTCTTGGAATGTAAAAGGGTCAGCACTTGATGATCATAAACTCCACCAATGGAGAACAGTGTTTGTGTACAACAGTTGCATCACGGCACCAAGCATCACTGATGTGCACACAGACCCCGCTACCTCGGGTTTTCCTTCCTTCTGTGAACACTCTGTTACCACGGTAGGATGTTAGCCCTGCTAACTGAATGGCAGAGTCCGGTATATTGTCATTTAACCATGTTTCCGTCAAGATAAAAACACAGCAGTTCCACGCATTCATTTTGTTGTCTGGTGAGCATACATTGGCCAGAATGAGGGAAGGGATCAGGAGTCTGTGTGGACTAGTGGTTAGCTTCGTTTGGATACCTCCACGTTTACCTCACTTTTGTTGCCACTCACACCGTCTACGGCGTCTCCATTTGGGATGAGACACAGCAGTCGAGTCCGGCTGTGTGGAGGTCTGGTGGAGGAGACCTAGGCCATGGAGTTCCTCTGTAATGCTCTGGTCCAGGACGTAATGTTTGGTCATATTCCTTATCTCCAGAAGGCTGTGGCGACTGTAGCTTGTGCGCAGCATCATATATCTACATTAAACACATAAATATACACTTAAGCATAATTTAAACAACACCAAGTGGCAAAAAACACAAAGAGAGAATAGAGGCCACGGCGTGTTCACACACCACTTAGCGTTTAAAAAAACCAACTAGTATCTTGTTAATTGTTTTGTTCACCTGTTGTTTTCTGTCCTTGTTCAATGTTTACAAACCCCAATTCCAATGAAGTTGAGATGTTGTGTACAACAAATTAAAACAGAATGTAATGACTTACAAATCCTCTTCAGTCTATGTTCAATTGAATACTCTACAAAGACAAGATATTTAATGATCAAATTGATAAACTTTATTGGGTTTTTTTGTACGTATTCGCTCATTTTGAATTTGATGCCTGCAACACGTTCCAAAAATGCTGGGACCGGGGCATGTGTACTACTGTGTTACATCACTTCTCCTATTAGCAGTACTCAGTAAGCATTTAGTAACTGAGGACACTAACTGTTGAAGCTACATAGGTGGAATTCTTTCCCATTCTTACTTTCGATATACAACCTCAGTTGCTCAACAGTCCGAGGTCTCCATTGACGTATTTTATGCTTCATAATGCGCCACACATTTTCAATGGGAGACAGGTCTGGACTGCAGGTAAGCCAATCTAGTACCCACAATCTTTTACTATGAAGCCACGCTGTTGTAACACATGCAGAATGTGGCTTGACATTGTCTTGCTGAAATAAGTAGGGATGTCCCTGATAAAGGAGATGCTTGGATAGCAGCATATATTGCTCTAAAACCTTTATGTACCATTCAGCATTAATGGTGCCTTCACAGAAGTGCAAGTTACTCATGCCATGTGCACTAATATCCCCCCTCCCCATACCATCATAGATGCTGGCTTTTAAACTTTGCGCTGATAACAATCTGGATGACCCTTTTCTTCTTTAGCCTGGAGGACATGGCATCCATGATTTCTAAAAACAGTTTGCAATGTGGACTCGTTAGACCACAGTACACTTTTCCACTTTGTGTCAGTCCATCTCAGATGAGCTCAGACCCAGAGCAACTGGCGGGGTTTCTGGGTGTTGTCGATATGTGGCTTTCACTTTGCATGGTAGAGTTTTAACTTGAACTCGGAGATGTAGAGTTGAACTGTGTTAACTGACATTGATTTTCTGAAGTGTTCCTGAGCCCATGTGGTAATATCCTTCACAGAATGATGTTGGTTTTAAATGCAGTGCCGCCTGAGGGATCAAAGGTCATGGGCATTCAATGTTTGTTTTTGGCTTTGCCGCTTACATGCAGAAATTTCTCCAGATTTTCTGAATCTTTTGATGATCTTATGGCCTGTAGACAATGAAATTCCTTGCAATTGTACATTTAGAAAAGTTGTTCTTAAACTGTTGAACTATTTGCCCATGTAGTTGTTCATAAAGCGGTGACCCTCGCCTCATCCTTGTTGTAAACAACTGAGCTTTTCAGGGATGCTCTTTTTATACCCAATCATGACACTCACCTGTTTCAGATTAACCTGGTCACCTGTGGAATCCCCCCCCCCCCCAAAAAAAAGGTGTTTTTGAGCATTCATCAGCTTTCCTAGTCTTCTCTTGCCTCTGTCCCAGCTTTTTTGGAATGTATTGCAGGCATCAAATTCAAAATGAGTGAATATTTTAAAAATACAATAAAGTTTATCAGTTTGAACCATAAATATCTTGTCTTTGTAGTGTATTCAATTGAATATAGGTTGCACATCATTATATTTTGTTTTTATTTACATTTTACACAATGTCTATTTCATTGGAATTGGGATTGCGGAAGAAGATGGATGGATGGATGGATGGGATTTGTTAACAATGACTGAACAAGGACAGAAAACAACAGGTCAACAAAACAACTAACTAGATACTAGCTTTAATGTTGTTGGTTTTTTTTAACTTTTTAATAAATCATTGAGTTTTTAAGTGGTAGTCATTTCATTTCATTAGTCATGCTGTCAGTTTACAGAATACTGCATGACCACAATCTCCATCTCAGCTGTTTCCCCCTTTCCCCGCTTCTTTTCAGATATCGACGAGTGCGCTGAAGGAAAGCACTACTGCAGGGAAAACACCATGTGTGTTAACACCCTCGGTTCCTTTATGTGCATCTGCCATACGGGCTACATCAGGATCGATGACTACTCCTGCACAGGTGAGTTCCTCCACTGGCCTTTTGACAGGCTCGAATCAAGGCGAGAAAGCAGCACTCCACAGATTGTATGCTGGAATCTGTTACAGTCAGTGACTTTGATGATGATTTTTCTTGTTGTTTTTACTCACACACTAGAGGATGGTATTTGATTTCACAGTGATAATTTCTGCGTTCAAAAGATGCACAGATTTCTGGAGATGGAGAGTGAAAGAGGCAGTGTGGGACATGTAGACATAAATATTATGAGTTATCAGAGTGGTGGCAGACAGAATGAGGATGTTGTGTAATAGATAATCATGTTATGACAGGGAGATATTGGATCAAGCAACACCTGCATAAACCAGTGTAAACCTTAGGCATGTGCTACACAACACTGTTCTGCTGCATCTGTCAGACTACAATTATGCAGTTATTCATTTTAAATGTATGTGGAGCAATGCATTTAAAAGTTTGATTTACTCCAACTGATTTCTGCACTGATTACTATGTCCCTGAGAAATACTGTGCTTATACATGGAAATCAGTGGGTATCACTTTACAATAGGATTACTCTAATAAAGGATTTATAATTTAGAAGTAGTTATTATTTAGGTTATATTTTTCAAAATCACGAGTAAGCAATTATACATAAGTTATGACATGTTTTGTACATCAGTACAAGCTCATTATTTGACATGTTCAAGAGACTTACAGTGCTTAAATACTAGTAACTTCCTGATGGATATCTGATGGTGGAAATGTTGCTAAAGAGGACAGACAGTAGGCTCACTATTTGACAAGAAACAAGCCCCTATTTTCTTATTTCGTGGGTTTCATGTATTTGCACCAAATGCGAAGTGAGCTTTTCAGGTGGTGGGAACACATTTAAAGTTCATCTAAACATGTGAAAACACACATTTGAGTCCGGGTAGGTGGTCCTCATAGGTAATCAACACTGGAGAATAAACTAGTTTGTAAATGAGACTGTAACTCACCTGCAGACAGATGGACCCGAGCTCTGCAGCTGAAATGGAGTGTCAGGAGGTTATCCACCCACGTACTCCTGCTACAGATGTGCTAATGAGTGCTAGCAGGCTAGCAGTGTAAACAATCAACCATTATCCAGGTGCAGTTTCTGGAGAAGGCAGTGACATTTTCACAGCTGTGTGCCCCATCGGATAATGTTGTAAACCTAAACATGATGGTGTTATTGGGATTTCCACAGCAGGTAGAAAGCAGCTGCAGAAGTTGATGAAAGCAAGCTGCCCCTTTGCAACTCGCTGAGATGTGAATTTGCATTTTTGCATTGAGTTTACATGTAATCGAGCAACATGAAAAATCTGCACTTTCATGTTTGGTCTGAACGCACCTTTAAAACAGCTTATTAAGGATTTACTAATGATTTAAGACAAGATAAAACTTTATTAGTCCCACAATGGGGAAATTCCAGGATTGCAGCAGCACAGGGATAGCAGCACTCAAAGTAATAGTAAATAAGATAAGAACTGGTTAGCCAAAGCAGTAAAAAAATATACATACACACGTGGACAAAATTGTTGGTACCCCTCTGTTAATGAAAGAAAAACCCACAATGGTCACAGAAATAACTTGAATCTGACAAAAGTGGTAATAAATAAAAATTCTATGAAAATTAACCAATGGAAATCAGACAATGCTTTTGAATTGTGGTTCAACAGAATTATTTTAAAAAACAAACTCATGAAACAGGCCTGGACAAAAATGATGGTACCCTTAGCTTAATATTTTGTTGCACAACCTTTTGAGGCAATCACTGCAATCAAACGATTTTTGTAACTGTCAATGAGACTTCTGCACCTCTCAGCAGGTATTTTGGCCCACTCCTCATGAGCAAACTGCTCCAGTTGTCTCAGGTTTGAAGGGTGCCTTCTCCAGATGGCATGTTTCAGCTCCTTCCACAGATGTTCAATAGGATTTAGATCAGGGCTCATAGAAGGCCACTTTAGAATAGTCCAATGTTTCGCTCTTAGCCATTCTTGGGTGTTTTTAGCTGTGTGTTTTTGGGTCATTATCCTGTTGCAAGACCCATGATCTGTGACTGAGATCAAGCTGTCTGACACTAGGTAGCACATTTGTCTCTAGAATACCTTGATAGTCTTGAGATTTCATTGTACCCTGCACAGATTCAAGACACCCTGTGCCAGATGCAGCAAAGCAGCCCCAGAACATAACAGAACCTCCTCCATGTTTCACAGTAGGGACAGTGTTCTTTTCTTGGTATGCTTCATTTTTGCGTCTGTGAACATAGAGCTGATGTGCCTTGCCAAAAAGTTCCAGTTTTGTCTTGTCTGTCCATAGGACATTCTCCCAGAAGCTTTGTGGCTTGTCAACATGCAGTTTGGCAAATTCCAGTCTGGCTTTTTTATGATTTGTTTTCAACAGTGGTGTCCTCCTTGGTCGTCTCCCATGAAGTCCACTTTGGCTCAAACAACGACGGATGGTGCGATCTGACACTGATGTACCTTGACCTTGGAGTTCACCATGAATGTGTTTAGAGGTTGTTCTGGGCTCTTTTGTTACCATTCGTATTATCCGTCTCCTCCTGCGGCCACGTCCAAGGAGGTTGGCTACAGTCCCGTGGATCTTAAATTTCTGAATAATATGTGCAACTGTAGTCACAGGAACATCAAGCTGCTTGGAGATGGTCTTATAGCCTTTACGTTTAACATGCTTGTCTATAATTTTCTTTCTAATCTCCTGAGACAACTCTCTCCTTTGCTTCCTCTGGTCCATGTTTAGTGAGGTACACACCATGTCAACAAACAGCACAGTAACTACTTGTCACCCTTTAAATAGGCCGACTGACTGATTACAAGTTTGTAGACACCTGTGATGTTAATTAGAGGACACATCTTGGTTGAACATGTCCCTATGGTCACATTATTTTCAGTCTTTTCTAGGGGTACCATCATTTTTGTCCAGGCCTGTTTCATGAGTTTATTTTTTAAAGTAATTCTGTTGAACCACAATTCAAAAGCATTGTCTGATTTTCATTGGTTAATTTTCATAGAATTTTTATTTATTACCACTTTTGTCAGATTCAAGTTATTTCTGTGACCATTGTGGGTTTTTCTTTCATTAACAGAGGGGTACCAACAATTTTATCCACGGCTGTATGTACACAGTTATATACATAGTGCAGGAGCATTGCAGCTAGATCAGGGGTGGGCAATCATGTGCCATGGAGGGCCATTCTACTGCAGGTTTTCTGTTCCACCCAGTCTCTTCAGCAGGTGTTTTCAATGATTAGCAATCCTTGAAGCTGATCAGAGCACACACCTGCTGAAGAGACTGGGCGGAACAAAAATCCTGCAGTGGAATGGCCCTCACTGCCCACCCCTCAGCTAGATGGTATCAACAGCGTTACAGTTAGTTAAATTACTCAGCAGGATATAAATATGTACTCAGACAGTATATTTCACATTTGAATGAACAGTGCTGTTGCCACCCTCAATAATAATTGTAATTGTCTTAGTTGTGTATTGGAGGGGATGATCTCTGTTGTGCAAAGTTGTGACGTTTAGTACATTTAATACAACCTCTACGAGCAGCACCGGTTAAGTTATAAAGTCTGACAGCTGTAGGTAGGAAGGACCTTCGGAACCTCTCCCTCGAGCCCCTAGGATGGCACAGCCTACTGCTAAATGAGCTTCCAAGTGCGTTCAGCGTGTCCCACATGGGGTGGGACGTGGACTCCAGCAGAGATGACAGCTTAGCCACCATTCTCCCCTCCCCTATCTTCTCCACTAGGTCAAGGCGTCGCCCCAGTACAGAGCTAGCTTTTTTGACCAGCCTGTTCAGTCTTGTCAGCTGCCATGATGCCACTGCCCCAGCAGACCACTCCAAATGTGATGGCTGATGCCACCACCAAATTGTATAAGGTCTTCAGGAGTGCCCCCTGCACTTCAAAAGACCTGAGTCTCCTCAGGAGGTACAGCCTGCGCTGCCCTTTCTTGTATAGCACGTTGGTGTTGTGTGACCTATCTTGATGTCTATTCCCTGGATGTTTACCAGTGCTGTGGGGGGTTGTCCTCACCTGCGGCAGTCCACCACCATCCATCCATCCATCTTCTTCCGCTTAATCCTTTTCGGGTCGCGGGAGGACTGGAGCCTATCCCAGCATCTTTGGGCGAGAGGCAGGGTACACCCTGAACAGATCGCCAGTCCATCATAGGGCCAACACAGAGAGACAGACAACCATTCAGTCCACCACCAGTTCCTTGGTTTTCCTCGCATTGATCTGGAGGCAGTTCCACAGGCACCAGTCCACGAAGTCCTGGATAATTCCTCTGTACTCTGCATCATCTCCATCAGAGATGGGGCCAACGATTGCAGAGTCATCAGAGAACTTCTGTAGATGGCAGTGTGGTGTATTGTGTGAAAAGTCAGCAGTGTAGAGGATGAACAGGAAGGGAGCCAGAATTGTTCCCTGTGGGGGCACCGTACTGCAGATGGTGGTGTCAGACACACAGTCCTGAGTTCTCACAAACTGTGGTCAGTCTGTGAGGTAGTCCAGGATCCATGTTGACAGGTGCTAGTCCACCCCTGCACACAGCAGCTTGTCCCTCAGGATCACTGGTTGGATGGTATTGAAAGCACTGGAGAAATCAAAGAACATGATCCTCACGGTGCTCCCAGACTTCTCCAGGTGGGCCAGAGAGTGATCTAAGAGGAAGATCCCTGCAGCCTCCACCCTGATGCCATGCTGGTAGGCAAACTGAAGTGGATCCATCGCTGGTCCCACCAGGGGGCAGGGTGGGTGAGGCGCGGCGCAGCCTCTCCAGGGTCTTCATTAGGTGTGATGTGAGGGCCACTGGTCTGTAGCTGTTCAGGTCCTTGGAGTGGGTTTACCTGAATAATAGCCTACTTTTCAACAATTTATACATTCTTTATTAGTGTAGTATTATTTTCTTCATTAAGGAGATTATGCAGTCATGTGAAAAATTAGGACACCCCATTAAATATTCAGTTCTTTATTAAGAAATGTTCACATATCTATGTCTAACCTTGTTTTTGTTTTTATTTGCATTTTTTAACATTTATTTTAGCCATTTTAAGAGGGAATGAATGTGGGGGTGTGCTAAATAAGATGGGGGTATCCTAACTTATTCCTCACTGCTTATTTAGAATTGTATTTTACAGAAAATTTGAAAAAAGTGTTTAATTAATTTTTAATTGTTTAGTTGTATTACATGAATCTCCCAGTATTTTAAACACTGATATTAAATATCCATATGTCCAAATATGTTTAAAAAAAACCACACAGGCTTATACAGGGTATCCTAATTTTTTCACATGACTGCACTGTATGGTCGTTGCAGTTTGTCTGTTGCTTTGGCTGTTAACAGGATTACACAAAAAAATATTGGATGAATTTTGATGAAATTTGGATTAGTCCATTAGGTTGTTGGACAAATCCAGGTCAGTAAGTGTATCCTGGATCACCACCAGAGTGGTGGCCTAGGGGTAGCGCCCCACAACCTCACGGTTGTGGATTCATGCCCCAGCTAGGCCACACCAGAGACCACTTAAAAATGGTACCTCCCACCTTCTAGCTTGGTGCTCGGCATAATAGAATAAGAGAAGGAATATTGGTCAGGGTGGTGCCTTGCATGGATAGATTTTAGATGTGACAGACATTGTAGATAGGAGAAAAGTAATTTAGTTCTGCTGTACATGCTAGGCTGTATGGATAGAATGACAATAAAGTTGGTTTTCTTTTCTTCTTCTTTCCACTTTTTTTAAACATTGTCAGATTTTTTAAAGTAGATTTTTGCTAATAACATCGAAAGTAATGGACTAATTAGCCTGAAAATACACAGGCACAGACATCTTATAATGCTCTGTCAACTGACTCATTTTAATCACATTTTAAAGGGTAGACAAACCTCCTTGACTGAGGTATGCACTCCTCTGGTGTCCTCTAGTTGTAAACTGGTGCTAGCCAATGCAAGTGTTTCAATGACATATTTAGCTGTAATTCAATCCAGCCACAGGAGGTGCACAAGCCAGTGTACTCCTAGTGCCAGTCCCAAGCCCAGGTAAATGGGGAGGGTTGTGTCAGGAACGGCATCTGACGTAAAACCTTTGCCAAATCAAACATGCAGATCATGACGAATGAGACTTTCATACTGGATCGGTCGAGGCCCGGGTTAACAACAACCGCCACCGGTACTGTTAACTGACGGGGTGCCAGTGGAAATTGGGCTACCGTTGGTCGAAGATCGAGGAAGGGGAGAGAGGGAAGTTGTGTTATGAGGGAGAGAGAGAAAAGGAAAGGTAGAAGTGTGGAGGTGAGAGTAGGCACGTTAAATGTAGGGACTATGATTGGTAAAAGCAGAGAGTTGGCTGATATGATGGAGGGAAGAAAGGTAGATATACTGTGTGTTCAAGAAACCAGATGGAAGAGAAGCAAGGCTAGGAGCATTGGAGGGGGATTTAAACTGTTCTACCATGGTGTAGATAGGACATGTCAGGTCAGGCATTGGTTTGCTTGCTACCAGATAACCATGAAAACCGGTACTACCTGTCTCATGGGTTGGGCCGTCAGCAACTCAACTGGCAACCCCGCCCTTCCGAGGGTGTGGAGAGTGAAACTGGGCATCCTGGCAGAACTAAAAACAATATCTGTCACAGGTCTGTGGTGGACCACTCCCAGTTACATGGGGTAAGACTGGACATCCTGGCAGATAAAGGTCTGTGGTGGACTTTTGCCAGTCGATGCATCGTGACATGCACTACACAAAGAGCAGAGATAAACAAACCTATCATCTGGTCAGTCACTGCAACAGATACTGGAGTCAGTTTGTCTTGGCCTGTCCTTGCCACTGATAATACCGCTATCTGCCAAGAATGTGCTGCTACTCCAGTAAAAGCCAGCGGTACTCAAAATACTTTACAGCAGTTTCATGAAATGGTCAGTCAGAAAGCAGCTTATACCGGCTCGGACGTCACCCGGGTTAACAAGGTCAGGAGTTCCTGGCAGTAAGTGGAGGGTGAAGGACAGAGCTGCATGGAGGAACCTGATCAGACCTAAATGAAACAGTCATTGTCGCCCCCGACAGACTGCTATAATGACCATGGTGTAGATAGGAAGAGAAATGGAGTAGGAGCAATCTTGAAGGAAGAGTATGTGAAGAGTGTTCAGGAGGTAAAGAGGGAGTTGGACAGAATCATGAGTTTGAAGCTAGAAATCAAAAGTGTGATGTTGAATGTTGTCAGTGCGTATGCCCCACAAGCTGGATGTCAGGTAGAAGAGAGGGGAAATCTGGAGTAAGTTAGATGAAGAGGTAGAGAGTGTTCCCAGGGGGGAGAGAGTGGTGATTGGAGTGGACTTTAATGGGCATGTAGGTGAAGGGAACAGAGGTGATGAGGAGTTTCTGGGTAGGTATGGTCTTTAGGAGAGAAATGTGGAAGAACAGGTGGTTGTGGATTTTGCTAAAAGGATGGAAATGGCTGTGGTGAACACATACTTTAAGAAGAGAGACAAACGAAGAGACAAACATAGGATGACTTACAAGAGTGGAGGAAGGTGCACACAGGTGGACTACATCTTTTGCAGAAGGAGAAATCTGAAAGAGATAGGAGACTGCAAGGTGGTGGCAGGGGAGAATGTAGCTAGACAGTATCAGATGGTAGTCTGTAGGATGACTTTGGAAAGCAAGAAAAGGAAGAGAGTGAAGGCAGAGCCAAAGATTAAGTGGGAGGAGCTACAGAAGGAGGAGGATCGTACAGAGTTCAGGAAGGAGTTGATACAGGCTGTGGGTGGTAGGGAAGAATTACCAGATGACTGGGAAAGTACAGCAAAAGTATTGAGGGAAACAGGTAGAAAGGTATGTGGTGTATCCAGTGGACAGAGGAAGGAAGACAAGGAGACTTGGTGGTGGAATGAGGAGGTACAGGAAAATATTCAAAGGAAGAGGTTGGCAAAGAAAAAGTGGGATAGTTAGAGAGATGAAGAAAGTAGACAGGAGTATTTGGAATCTGGGGGCATGGCAAAGAGAGAGGTGGCAAAGGAAAAGGCATATAGTGAGTTGTATGAGAGGCTAAATACTAAGGAAGGAGAAAAGAACTTGTATCAATTGGCTAGACAGAGAAATCGAGCTGGAAAAGATGTGCAGCAGGTTAGGCTGATTAAGGACAGAAATGGTTTAGTTTAGTTTATTGGTTTATTTGTCAGGGACCATGTACAGAAAAAACATTAAACACAGGGTAAAGATTATAGTGTTTTCACTAATTTCCATCTGTAGTCCCTGAGGCAGGCAGGAAGATATTAAAAGAAAAGCAGCACATATAGAAAGTAATTCAGGTCAGGTTTCAGAAACTGTTGACCCTGAAACAAGCAGGGAGTAAGTTTAAAAGGTAAAAAGATTAGAGAAATAGCACACATAAAAACAATTTGAGTACAATTTCAAATCCCATTTAAGGAAGAGAGTCAATGCTGGCAGGCTTGATTACTTAAAATTAGGGCTGAAACGATTAGTCAACGTTGTTGATAACATCGACAATAAAAATTTGTCGACAAATCGTTTAATTATAAAGTGTATATGCATGCCGCAGAAATGTTCAGTTGTAACTGCAATGCACAAATGGAACTGCTGCGGGCAGCAGCACCTCTTTCCAGCATGCACAAACAATTTCCAGTGAAGAAGAAGAGGAGCACAGCATGGCGAAGTGGAAGAAAAATAAACACGTAGAAGCGGAGTAGAGCTAAAAAAAAAAAAGCAGACTCACACTTTCTATAGTGGGAACATTTCACAGAAAACAAAACAAACAAAAAAAAAAACAAGTAAAATGACAATACTGTTAGTACATGCTGTTTATGTTAGCTTACCTGTTTGACAATAAGCTCTCTGGTTGCTGAGGGCTGAGCTGTTTAAGTCATGGCTAACATGTTGTTGAATGCAGTAAATGACTGAATTACAGGAATCGCTATCTCTTTTTCAACTTCGTTAATATTAGCCCTCATTCTAAATGCTAGTGCATCTGGGTTAATTAGAATATTCCAATTTGTAATTTAATAAATAAAAATCTACAACCATAATAATCAAAATTAAATCAAATGGCTTGAAATATCACTAAGTGCAGTGAATACTGAATATGATGGTTTATTTTTCTAAATTATATTGTTTAAAAATGCACTTATAGAAAACTGCCACCTAATGTTAGTTTGTGGGTTGGAGCAGATCAGTCATTCAGTTGTAAGATATTTAATCAATTGTTTAATTGGCATTAGGAATTATGCTGTCTGTGATAAACTGATATATAACCTTAAACTTGTGATAATTAATACAGAATTCTTGTGTTTTTGTATTTAGCTCTGGAAACTGCTTATAAAATGTTATATTAAAGCAGGGACTGACAACAAGGTGATTTTCACAGGTGTGCAGGCTTAAATAGCGGGTGAGGTCAAGTATGCACTAGAGCCCCAACAGGAAGCAAAGATGGTGGACATGAGAAAAATAATCGTGATTAGTCGACTAATCGAAAAAATATTCGTTAGATTAGTCGACTACCAAAATAATCGTTACTTGCAGCCCTACTTAAAATCCATTTTTTAGTCTCTGGAAAAGTCTCTGTAGTTTGTGTTGTTATGTCCACAAACCTGGAATGAAGATGGACGAGGATGCTGTGCTTGAACTCAAACTTTATTACACGTTTATAAGGTTACATACGTATATATGTACTCAACTCCCTGAACTATCCCTGAGGACGAGCTGTAGCAAAAGAGGCCATGAGATGGCTGACTCTTCCCTATATATGGTGGCGTGATGACATCACCAGCCAGCTGCGTCATCATGCCGCCCATTGTAGTAAATCCCATCACTACACCTCCCCCTTGCAAAATACAGAACACTCTCAATTTGACCCTCCCCAATTTAGTATACTCAAGTAATCAAACATTTAAACCTATGAACTAGGGTCAGCAGGTGGACCACTGCTGGACCCGACATGGCTGGATGGATTATTTTGCCGCCTTCCTAACTGAACAGTCACTCTTTCTTCTTAACAGTCTCCATGGGGAAGACGGTTCTGCCGGAGGGGCCTTGTAGTGGGCCCGCCGTAGACGTGCCCCTGGAGATGCCGGGCCGCCGGGGCCAGGCCCGATCTTCATAACGTTGAGGCCTGGGTCCCACACTGCATTAGTTGACTCCTGCAAAGCCTCGCCATCTGGAGCAGCCACCCGGACACGTCAGAGTTGATTTGCATGTCGAACCAAACCATCCGTCAGCCGAAAACATGCTGATCCTAGCTTCGCCACGATCCTTAGCAGCACCCGCTGTCCCGTCAGTTGTGACTTGGTCAGCCGCTGTCCCGGTCTCTCGTCGGCATTGGACTCGAACCTCGTCCATGACTTTGAGTGGTGCCTTGTTCGGTCTCATATACCACTGTGATCGCTGTGGCGCTCCATGCTCATCTGTTTTGGGACCTCTGTCGTGCCATAACAGTTCTGCCGTTACCGTGTTCATCGCAGACCCTTCACTCCAACTTTACCGTCATTGTTTCTGTAGTTCGAAGCTGTTCATGGGTACGGAAGGTGTCCGGCGTCTCTCCTGTGTCGTTCGCTGTTGCGAACTCTTCACCCGTCGGCTCAGTCGTAACCCTCGTAGACTGATGCTGAGCATGGGTACTGAAGCAGTCTGGTTCCTCCTCTCTCCTGTTTGATGTGCTTTGTTGTACCATGTTGTAGATAGTGTCTGTGCCCAGTTGTTGTGCCTCAAGGTTCTCTGTGTGCACGGGCTCCCTCTCCTGCGATTCCACAGCGGCCTCCGGCTGGGTGAGGATCTGAGGCGAGTCCTACCGCTGTCCCCCTCTCGGGCAGCTCTCCTCCTGAGTGCACGGGGTGGATGGTTTGAAGTCGATGTCGCCCTTTATACTCTTGTCCCACACCACATCGTCATCGTAGATGCCTGTTGTGTCCCAGTTGCCGCAACCGGACCATTCAAACCTGGTGTCGTCACGGATAGTGAAGCCCAGTCTGTAGAAGAGGTCACATCCCATAATGTTGTCACCGTGCATAGACACTTGGAATGTGAAGTCATACACAATCTTCAACTTGTAATAGACTGTTAGCTCGACTGTCCCTACATTACTGAGTCTGTGACCGCCATATCCATACAGCTCTGCTGGGTTCTTATTTATTTTGTGGTTGAGGAAAAATTTCTTCACCGTGGCCCAGTTTAACATCGACCTAGCCGCTACCGTGTCGAGCAGTAGTGATACAGCCATGCTGACTAATTCAACCATGCTGTATGCATAAGCATTGATTTCAGGGCTTACCATGTGGATGGTGGTCGCTGGCGGTCGGCTTTGCTTGCTTGGCGAGCTCCACTGTGCCAGCAACCAGCACACTTTGGTGAAATGGTTAAATCGTCCACACTTGTTACAACATTGTCCACTTGCTGGGCAAAAACGTCCTCTCTCATGGTGCTTCAAGGAACCACAGTTGCCACATGTGGGGCCTCTCGGAGTGGTCCTCCGGTTAATGGCATTTGCCTTGTACTCGTCCACCGTGTCTTCATATTCCTCCACTCCCACCGCACTGGCTAAGTTCGTCTGTTCTGTTAGCTTCTGTTGTTGGCACCCACCTAGCTCTGATGCTAACTTCTCTGCTGACGCAAGCTGGAACGCTAGCTCTGTCATGCCTGCTAGTGTCATGTTGTTTGGCGCCATTAACATCTTAGCCCTTACCCTTGGGTTACTCGTGTGCTCAGCTAACTGGTCCCGCACCATCTCGTCCTCCAGCAGTCCAAAGCAGCACATGCTAGCCAGATGTCTTAACTCTTTGTGTCAACGATAGCCCTCATGAGCCATCAATGAGACACTATAGGCGACCAGTGAGTTGCGTATTTATTAAACAATGACAAAAAGGTACAAAATAATGAGCCACAAGGGGCAAAATACAAATAAGGACAAGGCAAGAGCACTCTGACGATAAACACAAGTTAAGGAATAAACTTACAGAGTGTGGCGAGGAAAAGAGGATGACTGGAGCCAGAGCGTAGGGACTCCAGTCTAATGTTGGGGAGACCAGCGTTATCCATAAGCGAGTGAGGTCGCAGCCCCAAGCAAACAGAGCTGCTCCCTTAAATAGGGCTTTGACAGATTAACCAGCTAATGAAAGGTCATCAGCTGATTGGAATCTCGCCGTCCAGCGGAGCTCCGCTCTGACAGCCGGAAGCCCCGCCGAGACGCTGTCAGAACAAAAGCCCGGAGGCTTAGTGGTCCGCCTGAGAAGAGAACGAAGAACAACCGGACAATCCGAGTGCCGACAAAGTCAGCACATGGGCCATGACACTTTGAGTGTAACTGTTGCAGAATTGCGACATAACCCCTAGTGGTCAAGAGTGGTAAATATTTTTGTCAATAAAATAGTTCAGATTTCCAAGGCTATAACTTGAAAGTGGTAAGAGATAATGGCTTACTGTCAATTAGAAAGATGTAAAATATGATCCAAAGTTTCAGATAGGAATAACGTTACGCATCTAATTTGCATAATGTCGTGGCACCTCTTTAAATTTCATAACTCAGTCAAAACTGGACTTTGGACATATTACACAAAGAATTGATCTTTTTTTTGACAACGTTTTTTGTACAGAGGTACCTCATCATCTTATCTTCCAAGTATATGAACAAGAAATCAGTACAATATTAAAAAAATACAAAAAAACCCCCCAGAAATTCCCCACTTACTTTTGACAAAGGGAGACTGGCTGGCTGGCTGGCGTGGTCACTGCGTTTTCACCCATCATGGTCCTTATTTCACGTTCTGTCAGTCATTTAAAGTCTCTATCACATCTACAAAGTCTTATGAATATCCCACATAAATTTCGCTTGTATCCCGCGGCTATTTTCTGCATACAAAGCCAACAAAAGTGACGGTGACCGATCACGGCCATATTAGCTTTCTGGGCTAAAATGCTAAAAACAGGAAAAGGAAATGAGAAGTTCTTTTTTGGTGTATTACATGTCATCCATTGAGTCCTCCAACGGATGTCTGCCACCTTTTGAAACTGGCAAATCAGTACAAATCCCCAATTAAGCAATCATGTCAGAGTGAGACGACAGGCGCAGTGCCACGCTCTGCCACTAGGGGCATGCAAATTCACACACTCAAAGGGTAAAGCCAGCGACGAATTGCTGGGTGGACTCACCAATTCCCTGTCACCTCTGGTGGAATTGAATTTGTCGTGCTATCATATTGTCCAGTGTAGCAAAGTAGCTAGCTAGTAGCTCAACAGCATCCACATACGAGTTTGTCGGACCAAGTGTGTGTAACATCCTCTGACCTTCTATGCCCAGGTTGTGGACAAGCAGTGCCCGCTTCCTTACTTTATCCAGCTTTCCCAGGTCCAATGCTGCAACGTAGGTCTCAAACGCATCCAGCCATCATGGCAATGGGACATCTGATTCGCCTGGGGACTCGAGGAAAGGCCTTAGCAGTCTTAGGCACGCTTCCATGGTTCGTAAATTCTCGTTGCCAAATGTTATGTCCACAAACTTGGAATGAAGACAGATGAGAATGCTGTGCTCGAACTCGAACTTTATTACACATTTATAAGGTTACATACATATATATGCACTCAACTCCCTGAACTATCCCTGAGGACGAGCCGTGGCAAAAGAAGCCATGAGATGGCCAACTCTCCCCTATATATGGTGGCATGATGACATCACTAGCCAGCTGCATCATAACACCGGCCATTGTAGTAAATCCCATCACTACAATTTGTGCTGGTCTTCAAAGCAGTGGGGAGCTTGTTCCATTCCGTTATAGCTTTGTATGAGAAGGCTGATTGTCTAAAAGCAGTTTTACGTGGGGGGATGCAACAATGCCGCCTAGAGGAAGTCCTTGTTGTTGTGCTATTTTGTTCAGAAGTTAAGTACACAAAAGTCTTAAGAGGTGGGGGTGCAGAACCATGGATAATTTTAAAGACCAACCGTATATTTGCATACATTATCACATTTTCAAAGCTTAACACCTTAAGTTTGGCAAGTATACAACAATGGTGATATTGTCATGTCTTCTTATCCAGAATTTTGATGGAATGTTTATACAGGGATTCCAAGGGTTTCAGAGTCATACTGTTGGCTTGTGACCAGCATGAGATGCAGTAGGAGAAATGTGTCAAAATCATGGCATTCAGAAAGGTTTCTGATCCTTTTAGAGTGAGTTTCTGATGCACCAAAACATTGTATGGTTATATTTCAGAGTGCAGCTCATTCATTTTATGTGCTTTTTAAAGCTGAGCGTGGGATCTAATGTGACGCCAAAATACTTAAACTCTGTTATGTGTTCTATATTTATTTCATTTACAGTTATAGTCGGATAGGGTCGATGATTTTGTTTGTTGGTAAAGTATATGGCAACTGTTATCCCTAAGTTTAGATCAATCAATCAATCAATCATTCATTCATTCATTCATTCATTCATTCATCTTCTTCTGCTTAATCCTTTTCGGGTCGTGGTGGTGGTGGGGGGGGGCTGGAGCCTATCCCAGCATCTTTGGGCGAGAGGCAGGGTACACACCCTGGACAGATCGCCAGTCCGTCGCAGGGCCAACACAGAGAGACAGACAACCATTCGCTCTCACAGTCATACCTAAGGACAATTTATAATCCCCAGTTTTGATGCCAATTAACCTAACTTGCATGTTTTTGGCATGTGGGAGGAAACCGGAGAAATCCCGGAGTAAACCCACGCAGACACGGGGAGAACATGCAAACTCCACACAGATCACTGTTGGTTGGGGGCTGGGATCGAACCCAGGATCCCCCGGCCAAGGGTGAGTTGCTGTGCTGCTGCAGTGCTAACCACTCCTCCACCGCGCCGCACATCAATCAATCAATCAAACTTTATTCCAGACTCATGGTCCATCAAATAAATAAATAAATAAAAAACAAAACAAAACAGACAAAAAAACCCCAATACAATTAAAACAGTTAATAAAAACAAGACAATTAAAAAGTTAGAAACAGTTAAAAACAGTTAATAAAAGAAGTACAAATACAGTACAGATTTTAAGCCTGTACTGTCACTCAGACTTTTCAGAGTGAGGCATGATTGATTAAGTCCTTCTGACACTTTCTCCATTGCTATCATTAACTTTTCGGCCACTTGTTTGGCATCCTTCCCATGTGTGTAGATGACTGTGTCATCTGCATACATCTGAATTTTTATGTAATTTTCACACACTGATGGCAAATCATTAATATACAAAGTAAACAGCAGTGGGCCTAAAATTGAACATTGTGGTACTCCCATGGTGCATGCCTTTGATTGGGATACAGTATTGTTTATGCGCACACACTGGGAGCAACCAGATAGATACAATTTTAACCAGCTAAGGGTATTCATGGACAGTTTATATCCTGATAGTTTAGAAAGAAGGACTGAGTGATTGACTGTATCAAAGGCTTTACGCAAGTCTAAAAAGATGGCTACTATCACCCCCCTTTGTCCAGATTTTTGTTAATCGTTTCAGTAAAGTAACAACATGCAGTCTCTGTTGAGTGGTTTGACCTGAAACCAAACTGCATGGGATGCAGCAGCTGGGCAGATTCAAGATGTTCTTCCAGTTGGTCTACGACCACCTTTACAATGGCTTTTGACAAAACAGGAAGTATACTTATCAGCCTATAATTACCAATTTCCTGTTTGTCTCCAGCTTTGTGCATGGGGGTTACAATGGCAGGTTTCAATGCATCAGGAAATATATTTTCATATATTGATTGATTTATTTGTTCTGCAATTAGAATTATTAATGTTGAAATGGTAATGTACTAACAAATGACCAGAGTGTGTTGAGAAGGTAGAAGGAGTACCTTGAAGAGCTGATGAAAATAAAGTACACAAAATAAAAAAAATAAAAATCAAAAATAAAGAAAATGAGAGGGAGAGAGGTGGATGGATGAAGGAAAGATGGGGAACAAGGAAGTCCCGAGGATTAGCAAGGCAGAAGTGAGGGCAGCTTTGAAGAGGATGAAGAATGGAAAGGCGGTTGGTCCAGATGACATACCTGTGGAGGTATGGAGATGTTTAGGAGAGATGACAGTGGACTTTTTAACCAGATCGTTCAACACAGTCTTGGAGAGTGAAAGGATGCCCGAGGAGTGGAAAAGAAGTGTTTTAATACCAGTTTTCAAGAACAAAGGTGATGCTCAGAGCTGTAGTAACTACAGAGGCATAAAGTTAATCAGCCACACTATGAAGACATGGGAAAGAGTTGTTGATGCCAGGTTAAGAGGAGAGGTGACAATCAGTGATCAGCAGTATGGTTTAATGCCAAGAAAGAGTACTACAGATGCAGTGTTTTCTCTAAGAGTGCTGATGGAGAAGTATAGAGAAGGTCAGAAGGAGTTGCTCTGTGTCTTTGTGAATCTAGATAAAGCATATGATAGGGTGCCAAGAGAGGAAGTATGGTACTGTTTGAGAAAGTCAGGAGTGGCAGAGAAGTATGTGAGGGTGGTGCAGGACATGTATGAGGACAGCGAGACAGTGGTGAGGTGTGCTGTAGGAGTGACAGATGGGTTCAAGGTGGGGGTGCGCTTACATCAGTGATCAGCTCTGAGCCCCTTCTTGTTTGCCATGGTGATGGACAGGCTGACAGATGAGGTCAGGCAGGAGTCTCCATGGACCATGATGTTTGCAGACGACATTGTGATCTGTAGTGAGGGTAGGGAGCAGGTGGAAGAGAACCTGGAGAGGTGGATGTATGCTCTGGAGAGAAGAGGAATGAAAATCAGTAGAAGCAAGACAGAATACATGAGTGTGAATGAGGGGGAGGAAGATGTAATGGTGAAGATGGAAGGAGTAGAGGTAGTAAAAGCAGATGAGTTTAAATACCTGAGGTCAATCATCCATAGCAATGGAAAATACACAAGAGAGGTGAAGAAAACAGTGCAGACAGGGTGGAGTGGGTGGAGACGAGTGTTGTGGTGATTTGTGACAGAAGGGTAGCAGCAAAAGTGAAAGGAAAGATTTACAAGACAGTCGTGAGACCTGCTATGATGCATGGTTTGGAACTGGTGGTGCTGACAAAAAAACAGGAGATGGAGCTGGGAGTGGCAGAGTTGAAGATGCTAAGATTTTCATTGGGAGTGACTAGGAGGGACAAGATTAGAAATGAGTATATCAGAGGGACAGCTCGGGTTGAGCTATTTGGAGACAAAGTAAGAGAGGCAAGACTGAAATGGTTTGGACATGTGCAGAGGAGGGATAGTGGATATATTGGACAAAGGATGTTGAAGATGGAGCTGCCAGGCAGGAGGAAAAGAGGAAGACCACAGAGAAGATTCATGGATGTAGTGAAGGAAGACATGAAGAGGGTTGGTGTTACAGAGGAAGATGCAAGGGATAGGGTGAGATGGAGGCAGATGATCCGTTGTGGCGACCCCTATCAATCAATCAATCAATCAAACTTTATTTGTATAGCATTTTTAAAACATTAGATGCTGCGCAAAGTGCTTTACGTAGATAAAAACAATAGACACATTTAATTACACATTTTACATGATACAGCCCCACCCCTTCCAACCCTCCCATAAACATACCCACAAACACAACAAACAGGCACATACGTACATCATCCCCTACTTCTCTTACACACATATAAAATAAAGGAGACATTGCTCGGCACCGAGGCACCACATGAAGGAGCAACCATCCTGAGGAAACACTGGAGCTAAAACACATAAATACAAAATAAAACTAAGAACACAAAGGGCAAAGGGAACTAAAGATCCATACTTAGAAACTGAGCTAAGAACACACCAAAATAAGAAAATCTAAAAGCAAATGGAGCTAAGAAGAATGTAAAACAATGGAACATAAATGACTACTTCAGTAATAGTTAAACGGTTTGTTAAAAGCCAAAATTTAAAAAGGTACAAAAAAAATTAAGAACACATAAAAACAGGAACTAAAAAACCCATACAAAAAAAACCCTGAACTAAACACATCAATAAGAAGATGAGAAAATCTAAGAAGAAATGGTGCCAAAAAGAACATAAAACAATGGAACATAAATGACTACTTCAGTAATAGTTAAACAGGTTTATTAAAAGCCAAATTAAAAAGGTGGGTCTTGAGCCTGTTCTTAAAAACATCTATTGACTCTGCGGCCTGAGGCTCTCTGGCAGGCTGTTCCACAGACGAGGACCATAATAGTGAAAGGAAGCTTCACCAGAGGTCTTGGTCTTGACTTTGGGAACCATTAAAAGGCCAGTACCAGAGGACCACAGGGTTCGCGAGGGCTCATAAGATAAGAGCAGCTCAGTTAGATAAGAAGGCCCAAGACCACTGAGGCATTTAAAAACTACTAAGAGAACCGTAAAATCGATCCTAAAACACACGGGAAGCCAATGCAGCGATTCTAAAATTGGTGTAATATGCACCCGCCCCTTGGTCCTCGTTAACACTCGTGCTGCTGAATTTTGGAGCAGTTGGAGATGTGATATTCTTTTTTGAGGAAGACCAGAGAGCAGGGCATTACAATAGTCTATACGACTAGTAATAAAAGCAGTACTCTGACATCTTAGGAATACTCTGGCAATATTCCTAAGATGGTAAAATCCGATTTTTGTTCCATTTTTAATGTGTGAAATAAAATTAAAGTCCGAGTCTAGAAGAACGCCCAGGTTCTTGACACAATGTGTAGGTTTTAGACCTAGCAATTTTGGTAGAAGTTTCTCTCTCTTGTCTTTAGGACCAATGATTAAAACTTCTGTTTTGCCCTGGTTGAGCTGTAAGAAGTTCTCTGCCATCCATGACTTTATATCTAAAATACAGTTCAAAAGGGCATTAATTGGTTTTGTGTCATCAGGAGATGTGGCAATGTACAGTTGAGTATCATCAGCATAGCTATGAAAATTGATGCCATGTCTTCTGATAACATCCCCAAGTGGTAACATATAAAGATTAAAAAGTATTGGCCCTGGTAGATTTGCTGGACGCCATGGTGATAGCAGCTTAACGCTGAAGCTCCCAGACCCAATCCAAGAAAATATCTTGAAAATTAGATTTAACGGATTTTTGGAAGAGTGAAAAGCAAAAGACAAAATCATCATGTCTAAAGGAAAACAGAAGAAACCGAAATTCTCCAGGCCAGGACACGCATCGGCCGGAGAATCTGAACCGGAAGATTTCCGTTCAGAAGACGAGGAGCTGAATGTAGCTAACAAGAAGGTTAGCTTGAAAACGCTATTTGAAGAACTACGACGATTTCGCCGAGAGGTTTGGGCCGAATTTCGTGAATTCAGAGACGAATTAAAAAGGACAAACAGCAGAGTGGACCAGGCCAAGAACCGAATCTTGGAAGCAGAGGAAAGAATAAAAGTGCTTGAAGATTCCGTGCTGGACCTACGCAAAAGACAGTCAACAATAGAGGCTAAGCTAACCGACCAAGAAGGAAGACAAAGAAGAGACAACATAAGAATTCATGGTCTGAAAGAAGGAGCCGAAGATGGTTTCAACTCAATGGCAGACTGTGTGGAATCTTTACTAAGAGAGAAATTGGATATTCCCCAAACCACCGACTTGAAGATAGAAAAGGCCCATCGTACGTTAGTCGCTAGGCCAGCGGCGGAAGCGCCCCCACGTTCGGTGTTAGTGAGATTTTCCAATTTCAAAATAAAACAAGAGGTTGTAAGACTGGCTTGGCAGAAAAAAGGATTTATGCACCAAGAGAGAAAAGTCTTTGTGGAACACGATTACGCCCCGGAGGTCCTTAAAAAGCGCCGGGAATACAACGACGCTAAAAAGGTGCTACGAGAGAAGAAACTGCGCTTTCAGATGCCATTTCCTGCGAACTTAAGGGTCTTCTACGGTGAGGAGACATGTCTCTATAATTCGGCGGAAGAAGCAACAGCTGACATGGCGAGAAGAGGGCTCCCAGTAACGGTGTTTAAACCCGCAGCAGACCCGAGCGATAGGATCAAGGCTCAAACGTGGACCACACAGAGACCTTCAAAATCCACGGGCCAGCAGTGGGAAACCCACCGCCAGAGCGTCACGGATAAACTGGCCGTTTTCAGGTTGGAATAGTGACCTTTTTTTTTTTTAGTCAATCTGCACATCCAACCCCCCTCATACAAGGTAACAAACATTAAAAGAGATGCATATCCAGCATGTGGTAAAACATTTCATGGAACAGTCACAATATTAGAAACAAATAAGTCTTTTTAATAAAAAAAAAAACAACAACAAAAAAAAACTTGTTAAAATAGAAATGTGACAATGATCCACATGTTCTCCCCACACTAACAAATACTGTTTTAGCGTGAATGTCCGCTGTGATGGGGGTGGGAGGGTGCACACAATTTCACAGGGTATAGGCATTAAAAAAAAAAAAAAAAATCATTACAAGTTCGGATTGGGTTCTGAAATTCACGTTAAAAGCATGGGACAACTTACAGGGGTAAGAGAGGGCCCTCAACACGTAACAGAGTTTGAGGAATTTCCCTCAGAGCCTACACTCCATCAAGGCTCTTCCAGGGTCTCTAACAAGACCTCAGCTCAGGAAGTTCTTTTGTCAGTTTTTTGTTTTAAAGTTTTATACACTATGTTCTTAATGTTTTTTATGTTCTTAATGTTCTTTCAGTTTCTGAGTAGCACAAAAGAGGGCCACCACACTGTTACACTAAATAAGACAACACAATGGAGAAACAGGGTGTAACCAAAATAATCTCATATAATGTAAAAGGAATCCTGAATCCAGTTAAAAGATCCAAGATTCTAGGCAAAATGAAAAAAGACAAAGCAGGAATAATATTTTTACAAGAAACCCACCTAACAGACGTGGAACACACTAAACTCAGTAGACAAGGGTTTAAAATGATCTCTTCATCTTCATATAAGTCAGGGAGGAGGAGGGGAGTAGCGACATTGATATCAACCAAAATTACATTTGAAAAAAAATCAGAACACAAAGATAAAGAAGGGAGATACAGTTTGGTAACTGGGCGGCTAGAGGGAGAAGATATCACCCTGCTGAATGTATATGCACCCCCAGGGGCTAACTGGAAATTTTATAAAAATGTATTTGACCTAATGATAACTAAAGCCCAAGGTTTAGTGATATGTGGTGGAGACTTCAATCTAAGACTGAATCCATACTGGGATGCATCAGGTAATTCTCCACATCAAAATAACACTCAAAGCAGGAAAACTCGGATGCTACTAAAAGAAATGGGAATCTGTGATGTGTGGAGGGAACTCAACCCCAGTGTAAAAGATTATACATTTTACTCAACGCCACATTCATCTTACTCAAGGATTGACTATTTTTTAATGTTTAATAGAGACATTGGAAGAGTAAAAACGTGTAAAATAGGACTGATGGATCTCTCTGACCACAGTCCGATCTATATGGACTTAAGTATCCAAAAATACACAAATAATACATTTTCTTGGAGGTTGAATTCAAATGTCCTGAAAGGACCACTGAAAGATGAATTGGAATCAGACATTCTCAGATATTTGGAAGAAAACGATAATGGAGAAGTATCCCCTTTAATACTGTGGGATGCATGCAAAGCTGTAATAAGGGGAAAGATTATTGCAAAACTGGCAACCCAAAAGAAACTGAGACAAGAAAAACTAACCACATTAGAGTCAGAACTTAAGAACCTAGAAAAAGAACACAAAGGCAACACTCATTCTAATGACTAGCTCAAGATTAAGGAATTTAAAAATCAAATAAATGAGATCTACACAATAGAAATCCAGAAGAAACTTACATTTCTGAAACAAAAATACTATGAAGCAGGCAGTAAATCAGCAAAATTACTAGCCTATAAATTGAGGAAACAACAAACAGAAAGAGCAATCTACAAAATCAGAGATCCAGTATCAAAGGAAATAAAATTCAGAATTCAGGATATTCTTAAAAATTTCGAGAACTACTATAAGAACTTATACTCCCTCAAAAATCATAAAAACGCATCCGAGGCATTCCTAAACACATTAAACCTTCCCCAACTTACGGAGTCACAAAATAAAACACTACTGTCAGAAATACAACCTAAAGAATTGGATAAAGCAATTATGAAACTTAAAGCTAACAAATCCCCAGGAGCAGATGGTTATACAGCAGAGTGGTACAAAACCTTTAAACAGCAACTATCTCCTCTCCTCCTGAAAACATTTAACTATGTCCTCCACACAGGGGAAATCCCCCCCTCCTGGAGAGAAGGGGTCATTGCAGTTATACCTAAACCTGAAAAGGATAAACTAGAATGCTCCAACTACAGACCAATCAGTGTATTAAATCAGGACTATAAGCTTTTTACCACTATCCTTGCCAAAAGGTTAGAAAATATACTGACAGACTTAATTCACTTAGACCAAACAGGTTTTATAAGACAAAGACAGACACAAGACAACATTAGACGCACTTTACACATAATTCATCATATAAAAAAATATAACTTAAATGCAGTCATATTGGGATTAGATGCGGAAAAAGCATTCGATTCGGTTGACTGGTCTTTCCTATATAGAATCTTATCCAGTTTCAATTTTCATAACAACTTCATTAGAACTATCCAGGCACTATATAAAAAACCAACAGCTAAAATAAGGATTAACGGTAATTTATCATCATCTTTTGAGCTGGAAAGAGGATGTCGTCAGGGCTGCCCCTTGTCTCCACTGCTCTTTGCAATCTTCATAGAACCTCTGAGCCAATGGATAAGACAGAATCAAAAAATTCAAGGTATTACACTTGGTCAGAAGGAACATAAAATAGCACTCTTTGCTGATGACATTTCAGTATACCTAGGGCAGCCGGACACCTCTTTACCAGAACTAATCTCAGTTTTTTCAGAGTACGGAGATTTGTCGGGGTACAAATTAAACATGCACAAAACCCAAGTTTTAACATTCAACTATGACCCAAATCATTATTCACTAAGAAAACTCAAAACTAACTGGGAGATGGAATCTATGAAATATCTGGGGGTCAATATCCCGAAACAACTCAACAAAATTATAACACTACACTACGATCCACTGGTGACAAAAATAAAATCTGACCTAGCAAGATGGAATATGATACCATTCTTGGGTACAACACAAAGAATTGAAGCAGTCAAAATGAATATACTTCCACGTCTTCTATACCTTTTCCAAACAATACCGGTAGAACCTCCCAAAAAAACATGGCAGGAGCTGGACAGAAGGATCTCAAGATTCATATGGCAGGGCAAGAGACCTAGAATCAGATATAGAACCCTACAGCTAAACAAAGACAAAGGTGGGCTTGCGCTGCCAAATATCAGGGACTATTTTAAAGCCGCACAAATTAAAACTTTAATGGAGATATGTAACCCAGTCTACACTGCACAATGGAAGGAGATCGAATGCCAAATAACAAGTGACATCCCCCTACAGGCGATAATAGGGAACAATACCTTACCTAAACTTTTGAATAACACTAACCCGTGGATAGAGACCCCGCTAAAAATTTGGTTTAAGATAGTCAGAGAGAATCAAACTAAAGAGCCCTATCAACTTCTGCAATGGATTGCCTATGATCAAGACTTTACTCCTAATAAAACAGACACTAGATTTAAAAAGTGGAAAGAGAACGGATTGATAAAATATTACGATTTTTTTAAAGGTCAATTTTTAAGAAGTTTTGAAGATTTGAAAAAACAAGGCCTAGTAAATCAAGACCTTTACAGGTTCTTTCAGCTTAGACACCACATAAACAATATACTTAAAAAGGAGGATTTGGAAAGGGCCCAGTCAGGTGTTCTGAAGGTCTTCTTAATGGCATATAAAGGGATCCCAGGGATCAGATACATTTCTAAAATATACCAAGGTCTTCAAGACTTAAAAGGAGACAACACATCATATATAAAAGAGATATGGGAAAAAGAGGGGAATTTCAATTTACAACTGGAAATATGGGAAAAGCTAAACAAACAGCAATGGAAAAGTAACTCATCCCTGCAGTGGAGAGAATTTGGATGGAAAAATTTGTTAAGATTTTTCAGAACACCTGCACAAAACAAATTTACTCGTAAGGGGTTGAATTGTTGATGCTTGTGTGGTGAAGAGACTGCAAATCATTTTCATGTGTTTTGGTCATGCCCAGTTATCCACCAATATTGGACCAATGTACAGACAATATTGGGGAAAATATTCAAAATAACAGTTCCCTTTTCTTTTGTAACTTTGTATTTGGGTTTACTACCGGACTCTCTGGAAAGACGAGGAGAAAAATACCTATTCAATGTTTTAATATTGGCAAGTAAAAAAGCCCCAACTAAAAAATGGATGTTGAAGGACTGTCCTACACCCTGAAGATTGGATTAATGTGATCCAAGACATTTACTCGATGGAAAAGTTGACATTCGCACTGAGACAAGACATGGATGGGTTCATGAACTTTTGGCAACCCTGGATCGCATATGTGTCTTCCATTAGATCTAATCTTTGACAAATACCATTTCAATAATGGCTCCGCTCTTTGTTCCAACGCTACTCAGAGGCTCTTTTGCTTTTAATGATTTATTTCTTATTTTTCTGTTTGTTTGTTTTTTTGCTCTTTTGTTTTGTTTGTTTGTTTTTTATTCTCTTTAATTTCACTTTTTCTTTCACTTTAAAAAAAAGGGGGGGTGTTGTAAGAATTATTCTTCCAATGTTGTCAAATAGCAAAAAATAAGGGAACATGTGATGAAAATGTAAACAATGCAATGCTGTAATGACCTGTATACCCTTTACAAAAACTTAAAAAAAAAAAAAAAAGTTTTGGCCCTAAAATTGAACCTTGGGGTACCCCACATTTGATTTCATGGATTGCCAAAGAACATGTATCCATACTTACAAAATAGCGGCTATTTGTGAGATAGGAATGAAACCATCTGAGAACAGTACCTGAGAGGCCCACCAGGTGTTTGAGTCTGCTTAATAAAATGTGGTCATCTACTGTATCAAAGGCAGCGCTGAGATCCAGCAGCACCAGGACTGACAGTTATGGGAGTCCATGTTAAACCTGATATCATTAACGATTTTTTAAAGGGCCGTCTCGGTACTGTGGTTTGTCCTAAAACCAGACTGAAATTTCTCAAGAATGCTGTGGTCCATAAGAAAATTGTTTAACTGGATAAAAACATTTTTTTCTAAAACTTTACTTAAAAACGGTAAGTTGGATACAGGTTGGTAGTTACTGAGGATATCAGGATCTAAATTACTCTTCTTCAAAAGGGGCTTCACCACAGCCATTTTAAAGGAAGCGGGGAAAACATCAGTCTGAAGAGAGCAATTTACAATGTTTAAAATCTCATGTTCAAAGAATCCATAAAATGTTTTAAAAAGTGATATGGGAATCGGATCTAAAAGGCAGGAGGTCAAGTTTTCCTGGGTGAAAACTCTACCAAGCATCTTAGCATCAACCAGGGCAAAACAGTCCAGCATTTCCTCAGCTAAAGGTGAGTCCAAGATTCCATTAAAAGCAGTCTTATGGTCAGATAAAATGTTGGATCTAATAGAATCAACCTTGCACCTGAAGTGGTCTGCAAAACTCTCACAGGGAGAGTTGGATGGCAGGTTTGTATTTTTATTAAAATCTGGGTTGATTAACTGATCAATGGTTGCAAAAAGGACTTTAGGGTTATTGTTATGGGTTGAGATTATGTTGGAAAAATACTCAGTTCTCGATATCTTGACTGCATTATTGTATATTTTTAATTACCTCCACCAAGGAGGTTATGTTTTCATCGGCATTGGTTTGTCTGTCTGTCTGTCTGTTTGTTTGTCTGTCTGTTTGTCTGTTAGCAAGATAACTCAAAAAGTTATGGACGGATTTTCATGAAATTTTCACAGATTGTCAGAAATGGGGTATCCTACAGATGATTAGATTTTGGTGGTGATCTGGATCACCGTCCAGAAGAAAACCGCCATTATGGAAAATGCGATTTTCGTGAATAACTACTCAACCACTAATCCTATCATTGTGAATCTAATTGCTAGTCATATGTTTTCATGGTCAAGGAATCTGAAAACGTACACACAAACACTGTATGGGGGGAACTGTGGCGCTTGGCGGAGGTCTGCGCTCTCCGAGTGCTTTTCTAGTTTATTCTGTAGTACTTGGTAATTGATAGTTAATTTGTTTTTCCCCCATTTCCTCTCAGCCATTCTGCACTCTCTTTTCAGTTTTTGGATTTGGTTATTTCTCCATGGAGGCTTTGGTTTATTCCAAACTTTTCTTGTGATTATTGGGGCAACTCTGTCAATAGTTGATCTTAAGTTACTGTTAAAATTATCAACAATAAAATCACACAATGCAGGTGAAATAACTGGGGGAGTATTGCGTAAGAGTTTGATAAAATCAGCAGCCACTTCAGGTGTCAGATGGCGCTTCCTCACAGTTTGCACCGAGGTCTCCTGTTGCATAAAACCAGTGATGTTAAAAACCACACAGTAATGGTCAGCTACAGCCAAGTCAACAACAA
Organism: Pholidichthys leucotaenia; assembly: GCA_020510985.1. Lineage (NCBI taxonomy): Eukaryota > Metazoa > Chordata > Actinopteri > Cichliformes > Pholidichthyidae > Pholidichthys > Pholidichthys leucotaenia. The sequence continues at coordinate 65,857,610 of CM035840.1, forward strand.
AGGACACACTCGTGGGCAGGCCATGGCTAATGACAAGATCCAGAGTGTGTCCCCTGTTGTGAGTCGGCTGCATGACATGTTGAGTAAAATTCATGGACATGAGCAGGTCATTAAAATCATCTGACATATGGTTGCCCTGCTTATCAATGTGCAGATTAAAATCACCGGAAATGAGAATAAAATTATCTGAGGAGTGGATTATTGATAAAAACTCAGAGAACTCATTAATAAAAACAGTGCAGTATTTGGGTTGCCTGTAAACTGTGACGCATAAAATTGCGGGTCTGCTAAAGACAAAAGCATGGTGCTCATATGCGGTATATTCATCAAGTAAAATTTGCTTTACTGCAAGTGAGGAAGAACAAATTGATGCAGTACCCCCACCCTTCCTGCCCTTTCTTATGGAAAAAACTGAACTAAAATTTGGTGGGGAGGCCTCAGTGAGAACCGCTGGTGCATCCGTGCCAAGCCACGTCTCCGTTAACAATAGACAGTCAATCTTATTATCTAAATTCAGGTCATTGATGATAAAAGTCTTGTTAGCGAGTGACCGTATATTTAAAAGAACCATATTTATGGTAGGTGGTGAGTTATTTATGGGTGGGTAATTTGTTTTTTGTGGATTATTGTTTGGAGACTGACACACAGAACGTAGGCAGCGTGGGCGTGGGTTCTTGTGAACTGTATGTTTTATGGATGGAGGTCTGTCCGTGATCAGTGTCCTAATGGGGAAGGTGGGTAGTGAATTAATTTCCAGGTAAATTTAATTCTGGTAAAGGGAGCAGCTGAAAGAAGAAAATTTAGCTGTAATTCAGCAAATGAATAGACCACTAAAAGTAAAATAATACATTCTTCAGTAGATGTTTTCTGTTATATAAAACATGTCTTCATTCCTGCTTTTTCAAAACTTTAGATGTGTCAAACTGAATAGCAAGTGAGTAAAACTGCTCTTAAAGAAAACTGTTGATTTCTAAACTTGAAAAAAAAAACCAACAACAACAGACATTTGTTTGTTATGTAACATATTTACAAGTCTGAGCTTTCTAAGATGATTACATTTTGTGAGAACAGCGTGTGAGTGTGTCCGTGGTCAGTCATCTTATGGTGTGTGAGTGTACTTGTGCACGTGTGAGGGTGATGAGAGGAAAGGAAGTCGCTGAAAACCTGAAAAGCAGCAAGACTAAGTGGAGGCGGCAGACCCATTTGTTCCTGATCAAAGTTGAAGCAAAAGTTCTTTTCAAAAGCAAACCAAATCAGCCTCAAAAGACTGTGCGGTTGATTCAGAGCCTTTGTTCTCTGTCTGTGTTGTGGTTGATGATGGTAGTACTGCTGACTGGTCACAACTGCTTCTTCAACTGCATTTACACATATTATGTATATGGTACCTGAAGTAGAACCATGCTATAGTACAGTACTTCACCTTGTTTAATCAGTCACTCTGATTATCGTGTTTAATCAGTCACTCTGCAAAAACATATTTTAAAAGATGCCCATATTTGAACTCAGCTGCATCTTATTGGAAAAACCATCATTTATCTTCTAGAGCTAGACACAATCTAATGACAGTCTAATGACAGTTTTTCAGACATGGACAGCCTGTGTCACCAGCATATAATTGCTCTTTTATTAAATAATTATGAATATTTATGCCCTTATTTCAGACAACAAGAATTAAAGGAGAGAGCGCATGGAAGCATTAATATTGTGGTTTATTTGTGTGTTTGCCCTCAAGTCATGGAAGTTCCCAACATGCTCATATTAACCATGAGTGCTTGCTCATATTAAAAATGGCCATAGTTTCAGATAATGAGCGTGGTGTATGTGAGTAATCCCTCTGTAATCAAGAAGCTTAGATTTTAGACTGCTTTATGTGCTCTGTTCTGGAAAAAAAAATTCTTCTAAATCTTGGTTCTGATTGATGTCCAAGAGAGGGGGTGTCCTTAGCATGTTTATTTCAGCTCTTGCTTGAGGAAATCAGTTCTGTCTCCTAGAAGCATTTTGAGATGGTTTTGATTCTCTGGACCAGACTTTCAGGAAGACAAGAAACGGGCTGCAGGACTATATTACTAAAGTATGTCTCATTATAGCTTTTATACAGTAAGAGGAAAGACTGCCAGCAAGAGGAACAGGACACTCAGTTCATGAACAAAAAGTGTGTGTAGTCAGGAATTACATAGCTTTTTATACACTCAGAATCAGTGGTTGCATTAAAGGAGAATTCTCCTTCATTGACGGATAAGTTTTAGTAGTGATGGAAAATTTTTAAGGCTGTCGGTCATTTTGACGGATTGTAATTTAACTTCTAACTGTAATTCCTTGTCATTTTCTGCTGAGTTGGATTCAGTTTCACCATGAAAAACAAGAATCTTTGCCCCTGCTATTATCTTAAATAATACAGTTTTACCTTCCAAACTGGGGATAAGCAAGCAGGGAGGCTTGTCCACTAAACCCCAAAATTCCAGAAACTGCTGCTGCTGCGCGCACTCAGCTTTCTACAGCTGCTCTGACCCAGTACAAACCAGGATGAATCTAGTCAAAATTGCCAGAATAAAGAAATAAAACCTTTATCCAAAGGAAATTTCTTCTCCCCTCTGGGAATTGTTTTTCTCTGCCTGACTGAAATGAATCCTTATTCCAGGTGAGTCCTGTGTTTTCTGAACATTTTTGTTTTGTACTGTATTCGTAAGTATTTTTTTGTTCGAAAAAAATATTAAAATGAAATTATTATTAAATGGTAATAGGGAAACAGAAATCATTATTAAATAATTTTGTTTGTATCGGATATAATTTTATTAATTAAATGGCTGGAGGTAGTTGTAATTCAAACATTGTGCTCCTGTGGTGATTTACAGCACATTTTCTTTTAAAAATACACCAAAAATAATTTAAATACAACATTCTGTTTATTTTATAGTTGGCAGCTTTGAGAATAATAAGGACTTACTACACACACACACACACACACACACAGAGCGTGGATATAAAAAGTCGACACACCCCTGTTCAAATGCCAGGTTTTTGTGATGTAAAAAATGAGACCAAGATAAATCATTTCAAAACTTTTTCTACCATTAATGTGACCTATAACCTGTACAACCCAATTGAAAAACAAGCTGAAATCTTTTAAGGGGAAAAATAAAAAATAAAAAACTTACAGTAACCTGTTTGCATAAATGTGCACACCGTTAAACTATATTTTCTTGCAGGACCTTTGGCTTTTATTACAGCACTCAGTCTTTTTGGGTAGGAGTCTATCAGCGTGGCACATCTTGATGTGGCAATATTTGCCCACTCTTCTTTGCAAAAATACTCCAAATCTGTCAGGTTGTGAGGGCATCTCCTTTGCACAGCCCTTTTCAGATCACCCCACAGATGTTCAATCGGATTCAGGTCTGCACTGTGGCTGGGCCATTCCAAAACCTTCATCTTCTGGTGAAACCATTCTTTTGTTGATTTGGATGTGCGCTTTGGGTCATTGTCGTGCTGAAAGATGAAGTTCCTCTTCATACATAGACAAAATACTGGAAGTCAGGATATCTAGAAGAACTTGACTGCTCTTTTTGAATAACAAAATCTTCTTTTGACTGCTAAATACTTTGTTAAGACATCTTGGACACAATAGACACCCATATAAGTGTAAAGGCAGAAGTGCATCCATGGCATCCACCAGTTAGGACAAACACAATCTGCTGGATCTGCAAAATTTAAGATAACTGTGATCTGTAAATTAAGGTTTCTGAAGTTTAGAATTTTACTATTACTGAACATAGAATAATTGGCAATATATAGCAAACATGCCAATCTTTATATGAATGTGTTCACATATGAGACAGACAGAAATTTGGCCAGATTTACAGATGGCAGGATTGACTGCATATGTCAGTAGAAGCAAGACAGAATACATGAGTGTGAATGAGAGGGAGGCAGGTGTAACAGTGAAGTTGCAAGGAATAGAGTTAGAGAAGGTAGATGAGTTTAAATACCTGTGGTCAACCATCTAAAGCATTGGAAAATGCACAAGAGAGTTGAAGAAGAGCGTGCAGGCAGGGTGGAATGGGTGGAGACGAGTGTCAGGGGTGATTTGTAACAGAAGGATAGCAGCTAGAGTGAAAGGGAAGATTTACAAGATGATAGTGAGACCTGCTATGATGTATGGTTTGGAGACGGCACTGACAAAAAGACACGAGACTTTGCTGGAGGTGGTAGAGTGGGACTGACTAGGAGAGACAGGATTAGAAATGAGTATATCAGACAGACAGCTCAGGTTGAGCCGTTTGGAGACAAAGAGAGGCAAGGCTGAGATGGTTTGGACATGTGCAGAGGAGGGATACTGGATATATTGGGCAAAGGATGCTGAAGATGGAGCTGTCAGGCAGGAAGAAAAGAGGAAGACCACAGAAAAGATTCATAGATGTAGTGAAGGAGGACATGGAGCGGGTTGGTGTTACAGAGGAAGAAGCAAGGGATAGGGTGAAACAGAGGCAGATGATCTGCTGTGGCGACCTCTAAAGGGAGCAGCCAAAAGAAAATAAAATATTTTTGAGTATATAAAAATATTTACCATATATAGAAGAGAAAAGTAATACAAAGAGGAAAAAAAGCATTATGCAGGCTATAAGGAATTCATTTTACTGTCATGGAAAATAGGTTGAAGTTTAAAAAAAAGTTGAGTTATATTGAATATACACGACCAGTCAAACGTTTGGACACATTGACCCATTCATTTTCAGTGGATAGCTGTGTCCAAACTTTTGACTGGTAGTGTATGTTAATAATCACTATTATTGCTCCAATATACTGTAAAGGCAAAATTTGATACAAGTATGTTTACATTAATTTATAAATTTTCATAGCTCCTTACCTAATGTGGGATTATTGAGCTTGAGTCTATCACAGCCATTATCAGGCAACAGGCAGAGTAAACTGTGATCAATCAATCAATCAAACTTTATTTGTATAGCACCTTTCAAACATTAAATGCTGCACAAAGTACTTTACATAGATAAAAACAGTAGACACATTTAGTTACATATATTTACGCGATACATGCCCACCCCTTCCAACTCTCCCACAAACATACCCACAAAACACACACACACACCGGCACATACAACCATCCCCTATTTCTCTTACACACATATAAAATAAAAGAGACATCGCTAGGCACCGAGGCATCATGTGAAAGAGCAACCATCCTGTGGAGCCCCCCACACCGGGAGACCACACAGCCCATAACCACAGAGTGCACCACAGAGGTCACCCCAACCAGGACAGGCCTGGGCCCGCACCACAGCTGTAGGCATTGGCATAAAGCCCTCACCGACCCAAGCTAGAGCGACCCACAAGAACAGCACCCCTGCAGATGGGCCAGGCAGCATCCAGCATGAGGGTCTCCACTGAGGAAACACTGGAGCTAAAACACATAAAATACAAGCTAAAACTAAGAACACATAAAACAAAGGGAACTAAAAACACATACTTATAAATTGAGCTAAGAGCACATCAAAATAAGAGAATCTAAAAGCAAATGGAGCTAAGAAGAATGTAAAACAATTGAACACAAATGACTGTTTCAACAATAGTTGAACAGGTTTGTTAAAAGCCATATTTAAAAAGGTACAGAAAGAAACTAAGAACACACAAAAACAAGAGGAACTAAAAACCATACTTAAAAACTGAGCTAAAACACATCAATAAGAAAAGATGAGAAAATCTAAAAACAAATGGCTCCGAGAAGAACATAAAACAATGGAACATACACTACCGTTCAAAAGTTTGGGGTCACCCAGACAATTATTTTGTGTTTTCCATGAAAAGTCACACTTATTTACCACCATGAGTTGTAAAATGAATAGAAAATATAGTCAAGACATTGACAAGGTTAGAAATAATGATTTGTATTTGAAATAATAATTTTTTCCAGATACTCAACCTGCTCAAAGGAAGGTCAGTTTTATAGCTTCTCTAACCAGCTAAACTGTTTTCAGCTGTGCTAACATGATTGCACAAGGGTTTTCTAATCATCCATTAGCCTTCTGACGCAATGAGCAAACACATTGTACCATTAGAACACTGGAGTGATAGTTGCTGGAAATGGGCCTCTATACACCTATGTAGATATTGCACCAAAAACCAGACATTTGCAGCTAGAATAGTCATTTACCACATTAGCAATATATATTAGATATTAGAGTGTATTTCTGATTAGTTTAAAGTTATCTTCATTGAAAAAAACAGTGCTTTTCTTTCAAAAATACGGAAATTTCTAAGTGACCCCAAACTTTTGAACGGTAGTGTAAATGACTACTTCAATAATAGCTAAACAGGTTTGTTAAAAGCCAAATTAAAAAGGTGGGTCTTTATCCTGTTCTTAAAAACATCTATTGACTCTGCAGCCCTGAGGCTTTCTGGCAGGCTGTTCCACAGACGAGGACCATAATAATGAAAGGAAGCTTCACCAGAGGTCTTGGTCTTGACTTTGGGAACCATTAAGCCAGTACCAGAGGACCTCAGGGTCTGCGAGAGCTCATAAGATAAAAGCAGCTCAGATAGTTAAGAAGGCCCAACATCATTGAGGCATTTAAAAACTACCATAAAAAGAGAACCGTAAAATCGATCCTAAAACGCACGTGGAGCCAATGCAGCGATTCTAAAACTGGTATAATATGCCCCTGCCCCCTGGTCCTCGTCAACACTCGTGCAGCTGAATTTTGGAGAAGTTGGAGATGTGATATCCTTTTTTGAGGAAGACCAGAGAGCAGAGCATTACAGTAGTCTATACAACTGGTAATAAAAGCATGGATCAAGACCTCCATGATGGCAAGAGAGAGAAAAGGGCGGACTCTGGCAATATTCCTAAGATGGTAAAATCTGATTTATGTTACATTTTTAACGTGTGAAATAAAATAAAATAAAAGTCAGAGTCTAGAAGAACGCTCAGGTTCTTGACACAATGTGTGGGTTTTAGACCTAGCAATTTGGGTAAAAAATTGTCTCTTGTCTTCAGGACCGATGATTATAACTTCTGTTTTGTCCTGGTTTTGCTGTAGGAAGTTCTCTGCCATCCATGACTTTATATCTAAAATACAGTTCAAAAGGGCATTAATTGGTTTCGTGTCATCAGGAGAGGTGGCAATGTACAGCTGTGTATCATCAGCATAGCTATGAAAATTGATGTCGTGTCTCCTGATAACATCCCCAAGTGGTAACATATAAATATTAAAAAGTATTGGCCCTAAAATTGAACCTTGGGGTACCCCACATTTGATTTTGTGGGTTGCCGAAGAACATGTATCCATACTTACAAAATAACGACGTTCTGTGAGATAGGAATGAAACCATCTGAGAACGGTACTACCTAAGAGACCCACCAGGTGTTTGAGTCTGTTTAATAAAATGTGGTGATCTACTGTATCAAAGGCAGCGCTGAGATCCAGCAGCACCAGGACTGACAGTTTGTGGGAGTCCATGTTACACCAGATATCATTAACAATTTTTAAAAGGGCTATCTTGGTACTGTGGTTTGTCCTAAAACCAGATTGAAATTTTTTTTAAAAATTTGTGGTCAATAAGGAAATTGTTTAATTGGATAAAAACAATTTTTTCTAAAACTTTACTTAAAAATGGTAAGTTGGATACAGGTCGATAGTTACTGAGAATATCAGGATCTAAATTACTCTTCTTCAAAAGGGGCTTCACCACAGCCATTTTAAAGGCAGCGGGGAAAACACCAGTCTGAAGAGAGCAATTTACAATGTTTAAAATCTCATCTTCGAAGAATCCATAAAATGTTTTAAGAAGTGATGTGGGAATCGGATCTAAAAGGCAGGAGGTCAAGTCTAACTGGGCAAAAACGCTACCAAGCATCTTAGCATCAACCAGGGCAAAACAGTCCAGCATTTCCTCAACTAAGAGCAAGTTTGAGATTCCATTAAAAGCAGTCTTCTGGTCAAATAAAATGTTGGCTCTAATAGAATCAACCTTGCACCTGAAGTGGTCTGCAAAACTCTCACAGAGAGAGTCGGATGGCAGGTTTGTGTTATTATTAAAATCTGGATTGATTAAGTGATCAATGGTTGCAAAAAGGACTTTAGGGTTATTGTTTTGGGCTGAGATTATGTTTGCAAAATATTCTGTTCTCGATGTTTTGACTGCATTATTGTATATTTTTAATTTATTCTGTAGAATTTGGTAATTGATAGTTAACCTCTTGCACTCCAGGATACCGCGGGCGGTCACATCTCTGCGTCCTAGGGCGCACTGAAAAAAAAAAAAAAAAAAAGCTGCAGACACAGCCGCGAACAGAAAGCCAAAGGAGTGCTTTGATTGGTTTAGATTTGATTGACCTCTCATTCGACTAATAAGAGCCTTGAATTGGGTTTCTGAAACCTTGAAGAACCAATGACTGAAAACCTAGCAAGAAGGACCCGCCTACCAACGGCTGTGAATGCAGTGAGCCAATTGAAGCAGAGAACTTCGACAATTGAAAGCGTACGTCCCATGCGTAAAATCTGTTTTGTGTAAGCCGCTGGGTGACACACACGCGTTCGCCAGTCTTTTTTTCTGACTACTGTTCTTATTTGTTTTGAAAAATCGTTCGCCAAAACCGCAATCATGGAAGCGCAAAACCGCAATAATGGAATTATGGTTTGACCAGGTCGTGTGATCAGAACCACGAGTCCGTAACAAGTGGACCAGCGTCATGTTCATCTGACAATGAGGAAGAGAAGTTCACCAGCGACACTGCTGTTGTGGACAGGTAAGTGTTATAAGCTAAATTATTCTTTATCCCTGAAAATTGTAATCAAAATGACTTTTGACCGATCGGTAAATTACAACTGTGTGTCATCGCAACATGAAGACCGTGGCACACGGACCGTGAAACACCCCCCCCCCCTACTCTTCTGTAGCGGATTTCAGATATTATTGCAGATATTTTAGTACAACTGTGCGTAGTAGACCACGGCGCACCATCCCCGCGGTCCGTCATGTAGCGATGGGTGATGTCCGTCCTCTGTAGCGGGGGGTGGGGAGTTGTTATCTTCTACATTACAGATATTTTAGTATAATTTTTAGTGCACTGTAGGTTATTTTTTCTTGTAAAAAAAAAAGCCACACATTTTTTACATGGCATGCTTCTTTGTGTGTGGGGGCTTGTTTGTTCATTCATTCATAAACAACCCCCCCCCCCACACACACACACACAGCCCTTCACCTTTCATTAGAGCCCAAGATGAAGCTTCTATATTGAATCATTCAAAAGTTACAGATGTTTTTCCAAACTGTGCCATTTGGCACAATTTGGCACAGTTCAAAAACGCCTGGGAACTACCTGAGGAAAAAGGTGTGTAATATATTCAGTTTGTGGTATTGTTACAAAATTTTGACCTCAGCTGGATAACACTTGGTTCTACATTTCTGTTGCATTTTCCAGCCCAGATCTGACAGCTGTGTGTTATTTGCCAAGCATTTGTATCCAAAAAAACACCCAGGCGAAATTTATTTTCTTCAAGTTCAGTATGTTTAGATGACTGTTACTCAGTGACAGGAGCACTTAGAGAGATTATGACTGTTTTGCCAAAAAATTCAAAGTGTTTTCTTTTAAATGAGACCAACCCCATGAAGATGCTGCAAAGGGTTGAAGAACAGCTTTTGATTTACTTTGGGTACGTTATTTTTAGGCATTTGTAGGGAAATTGACCAGACTGCAAGGGGTTAATTTGTTTTTCCTCCATTTCCTCTCAGCCATCCTGCATTCTCTTTTCAGTTTTTGGATTTGGTTGTTTCTCCATGGAGGCTTTCGTTTATTCCTAACTGTCCTTGAGATTATTGGAACAACTCTGTCAATAGTTGATCTTAAGTTACTGTTAAAATGATCAACAATAAAATCACAGAATGCAGATAAAAGTGTTGTGTAAGAGGTTGATAAAATCAGCAGCCACCTCAGGTGTCAGATAGCGCTTCCTCACAGTTTGCACCAAGGTCCCCTGTTGCATAAAACCAGTGATGTTAAAAAACACACAGTAATGGTCAGATACAGCCAAGTCAACAACAGAGGACACACTCGTGGGCAGGCCATGGCTAATGACAAGATCCAGAGTGCGTCCCCTGTTGTGAGTCGGCTGCATGACATGTTGAGTAAAATTCATGGACACGAGCAGGTCATTAAAATCTTCTGACATATGGTCGCCCTGCTTATGAGTGTGTAGATTAAAATCACCGGGCTGCACGGTGGCGCAGTGGTTAGCACTGCGGCAGCACAGTTTACCCTTGGCCGGGGGATTGTGGGGATCGTGGGATCGTGGGTTCGATTCCAGCCCCCGACCAACAGTGATCTGTGTGGAGTTTGCATGTTCTCCCTGTGTTTGCATGGGTTTACTCTGGGATTTCTCCGGTTTCCTCCCACATGCCAAAAACATGCAGGTTAGGTTAATTGGAGACTCTAAAGTGGCCCTAGGTGTGAGGCCCCCTTCACTTCCGCTCTCCAAAGAGAGCAGACACTTTTCTTCCCAGCTCCGGCTCCTTATCTCTCTCCTTCCCTAACTGACTGGATCCCAGCTTGCTATCGTCTGTCTGCGTGTCTTACTGCTGATTATCGAACGAAATTATGGATTTAATAAGCTGGGCTTTGAACGCAATTGACAGTTTTTTCAACGAGGAAATCTGGCCCGGGGGAGCCGATCTGTCCCGCAGGCACTGCTGCTGCGGGTTATTTGAAGGACACAAGTAATTGGAAACTCTTGTGTCTGTGTGATCTTTCTATTGAAGCTATTGGAGATTTATATCTTTTCGGAGCAATGGTCATCGGAATTCTACTGATTGGATTTGGGATTGTTCTGGTGTACCGCAAACTGAAGAAGATGGATAGAGCTTATCAAAAAGCGGACCTGGCGAAGCTCACCCATCAAATTGACCAACTGGGCAGGACTCTGACAGCGGCCAATGGAGAACTGTACAGGAAAATGGATTACATCACGATCACGCTGAGAGCTGTCCATGAATTGATTTCAACGCCCGGCCATGAAGGAATTGGTGCACTGAATCCGTAAGAGAATAGAAAGTTTTTTCTCTGAAGTCAGTGCTATTCGACCTGTTTCTTTCGGCTCCCTCAGCACTCAGTCCTCCAGATAATCAACAGTATATTTGTTTTCATAACTGGCGGGCAGCATTTGACTCTCAAGGACAGCTGTCTGGCAAAACTATTCCATCTGCCGTGCTCAAGGACACTGGCCTTTGTTTCAGACTGTAGTCATAACATCTGCTGAGGAAGAGACATTGTTGTCCTCCAACTGATTGCCACTGATTGCACTCAACTTACACAAACTGATCCACTATACTGACTCGAAGATATACACTCACTGCTCTCTTTGTGTCATTGTGTGGATTCTATTGTCTGCTAATTGTGCAATGAGAGTTTTTTTCTTGTAATCATAATATCGGTCATATATGAACTTTATTCTGATAAACAATGCTTTTTTCTCTCTCCTATTGTGTCCACCCCTCCCTCCTCCCCATTGCCTTCTTCTGTTCCCCTTCTGCTGACAGGCGCCTCCACGGCTCGCCGCGTCACTGAGAATGTCATTTATGACGTTTCAGTGTCAAGTCAAATTCCTCGTATATTTACCTGTTATTTACTTGTAAATGTGCTTGGCAATAAACTTATTCTGATTCTGATTCTGATTCTGAGTGTGTGTGTGTGAATGGTTAAGGGATAGCGCCGTATCGTGGCTGCTTCATCCATCCAGGTGGTGGATGCCCTCAATTTCCCCTCTGGGGATCAATAAAGTATACTAAATCTAAATCTAAAAAAAAATAAAAATTATATGAGGAGTGGATTATTGGTAAAAACTCAGAGAACTCATTAATAAGAATGGAGCAGTATTTGGGTGGTCTGTAAACTGTGACGCATAAAATTGTGGGGTTGCTAAAGACAAAAGCGTGGTGCTCAAATATGGTATATTGATCGAGTAAGATTTGCTTTACTGCAAGTGAGGAAGAAAAAATAGAAGTGGTACCCCCACCCTTCCTGCCCTTTCTTATGGAAAAAACTGAATTAAAATTTGGTGGGGAGGCCTCAGTGAGAACCGCTGGTGCATCCGTGCCAAGCCACGTCTCCGTTAACAATAGACAGTCAATCTTATTATCTAAAATCAGGTCATTGATGATAAAAGTCTTGTTAGCGAGTGACCGTATATTTAAAAGAGCCATATTTATGGTAGGTGGTGAGTTATTTATGGGTGGGTAATTTGTTTTCTGTGGATTATTGTCAGGAGACTGATTCACAGAACATAGGCAGCGTGGACGTGAATTCTTGTGAACTGTATGTTTTATGGATGGAGGTCTGTCCATGATGAGTGTCCTAATGAGGAAGGTGGGCAGTGAATGAATTTCCAGACCAGATGGTGGAGGCTGACAAAAAGGGGACAGGTGCTGGATAGAAGTCTTCCTGGGGGTCAGAGATGTGAGTGGATCCGGGGGGGAGGGGTCGTGGGATGTAAACAGTCAATTGCGTGTTGTGGTTTGAATGATATGCATCAGGTTTGCTGCTAAAAGCCGGCTACCTGATGCATTTAAATGTATGCTGTCGGCTTTATATAGAGTGTGGCGGCCCCAAAACAGACTTTCTGCTGTTTGATAGAATATTAAAGTTTGCAGAAGTCATTTTTAGTGATTTCAGAGTGTCTGCGGGTGGTGTCGTTAATCCCTACGTGAATAATAATCCGTGTGATGGAGGGACGTTATGACTGCAGCAGAGCCGGGAGCTTTTCTAACAGGTCGGGGACAGTAGCTCCTGGGAAACAGTGAGTGATAGAGTTAAAATACCTGATGTGCCTGATGATGGAGTCACCGACGATCATCGTGGTTGGAGTTAAAAGCAGGCAGAATGTTGGTGGTTGCAGGGTCTCTTGGCGAGAGTCAGTGCGGTGAGGTGGCGGCAGAGTGGGGGTCCCATCGTCGGGAGAGGTAGGACCCCGTACCTCACCAGCCAATGAGTAGGGCAGTGAAGCGGGACCAGAACTGGAAGAGGGATTCCTTGATTGCTCCGTGCAGTGTGGCCTCCTGGAGTGCCAGCGAACAGCCTCCCTCAGGATCATACATCGGGCACAGGACTCTCCAGAACGGGTCCAGAGCTGCCGTTGCTCGGCTGGGGCCACGCAAGCCACCCCACTGCTTCAGCCCTCAGCGGAAGAAAGGCCGCTGGGTCTTCCAGTGAAGGAATTGATGCGACGTCAGCGGGGGCTGCACATTGAGCGGAGCCCGGGCCAGCTGGAACCGATGAAGTAAGAGCATCGGTGGAAGGTCGATTATCAGCTGTTGCCAGAGCCTCATAGCAGTTGGAAACGGACAGAGGAGGGCTGGTGGTAGATGCATCTGAGACCCTTTTTTTGCCCCGGACCACCACTACAGACCAGGTCATTTGATTTGGAGTTGAGCAGGAGGAGGGCCGTGGACAGGCGGAGGGGTCCCAGGTGACTGTGTCTTGGAGGGCTGAGTCACTCAAGGCTGGGTTTTTTTTGACTCCTGGGCCGCTAAAAGACTCATAGTCCGTGACAGTAGTGGAAGACGTAAGCTGAAGTTGGAGAGGAGCGTGTTTTTCTGCTTCAGTTCTGTGGAAAACCGTCGGATATCCTCCTCTCGGTCAGCACTTTTCTTTTGTGCTTTCTCCAGGAGGATTTTATTATCCCCAGGCACTGACATGTCCATCTTTGACTTTAAAAACATAAACGGTCCAGCTGTTGTCAGCTGTATGATCAATATAGCTGATCAATAAAATTCTAGCTCCAGTTTAAAAAGTTAGAAACACTAAGTAAAAAAGTTAATATCAATGAAAGAGATAAGAACTTTAAAACAGAGTTGTTAAAATAAACAAAAACAGATAAAATAACCAGTACGTGTAAAAGTGACCGAGTTTTCAAACAGACGCCGACGCGGTGCATGTGTCTGTAATGGAATGATCACCATTCCATCACAGTATGATTATGTTGTGAGAAGTTTCTTATGGCATGTAAAATAATCTTATTCTTTCTGTTGGGTGGTGTTTGATAGTCTGAGAGGAAAGAAATAAGAATTTCAATCATTAAACGTGGGCTTACTTAGCTTAGGAATATTCAAGACTTTACTGTTCTGAATTTTACACTAGCAGAATAATCAGATCACTTACAACCAGCATTTTAAATCTAATGGAATAAACTCCCACAGCTTAGAATGCCATTTTTTAAAACTGAAATGAACATGTGTGCTCTGAGCTCCACCTACAAGATCCTTTTGGTGAAATAATGACTGAGGTATTTTCCAGAGCTCTGATTGGTGAATGGAGGCTTGTTTTGTATGTGCTGATATATTCTCATGAGCATAACCTGCTCTGAAGCAGGTTAGCTCAGTAGTAGGGGTGCATTAATGTTTCAATAGTGACAATAAATGCAGTATTTAATATTCTGATAAGTGATATTGTGTTAAAGATGCTGTTTTTATAAAGAAATGCTGTTAAAATTTTTAAGAATGAAATACAGAAGAAAAGTAAGTTTGTAATCCGTCCGTGATGTAGTCTCTGTCCTCACCTAGAACGTCATTCATGTGATCTGCCTCAGCTCTCAGTAGTTGCTTCGAGCTTGTGAAACACAAGTAGCTACTCGTGTGCATCGTCTTCGAGGAGGAGGCAACATGCTGCATCTCCTCTGTGTCTCTAATTAAAAAAGCAATTTGCCCCGATGCAGACCAACTCAGCAGCAGCACAGGGAAGGAGCCGGCTGCCGCCTTTGCTCGACGCCAGCGGATTTAGGCCTGCAGCCTTCCTGCTGTGCTGTTGGAGTTTGAATTGAAGTCGTAAAGATCAGCAGCATGACGAAGACTCTTTGAAAACACCCATTTCCTGCTCAGTATGCCCCCCTGTAGAGTTTTTCTCTTCCCTTGTCAAAGAAAATCAGGAAATGATAGTGCAAAGTTAAGAATTTGTGACTTTATATCAACGGGCTTCTAAAGGCATGAACAAGTTAGAAATGAGATTTGAGTAGCTGATTTTTGAGGCCTGGAAAACACATATCCATCTTTTTTTCCTCATGATTTATTTATAGAAACAACCCATGCTTACACAGTCATTTTCAACATTATCTTCAGAGAGCCACTGTACCTTATGTGATTTTATTCACTGTGATCTTTTTGTTGTCTTCTGAGCTGTGGGCAACTTTTATTGTTTTACTCATTTGTCTTTCTTCCACTATGTGCTCAGGTCGCTGATGCAAAATGAAGATTAATTCCCCCAAGCCCAGTGGATTAAACTGTGTCACAATATTTTATGTAGTTTCCTATTAAAATGCCTTTAAGTCACTCTGGTGGAATACACAGCTATGCGCCTTCTTATAAAAGTCATTTTGTGTGATTAAACTGCAGCTTATGCAAAGGCTTGATTTAATGACTTTTCCCCGCTTCCGTCAAATTACTGTTGTGATCTCCCCGCTGAGTTATTGGATTGTGATCTCCCACACATCTACTGTGCCCTCACAGATCACAGTACTTCATAGTAAACACAATCATA
The DNA here is from genome assembly GCA_020510985.1 of Pholidichthys leucotaenia. Taxonomy (NCBI): domain Eukaryota; kingdom Metazoa; phylum Chordata; class Actinopteri; order Cichliformes; family Pholidichthyidae; genus Pholidichthys; species Pholidichthys leucotaenia. The sequence continues at coordinate 65,873,142 of CM035840.1, forward strand.
CTATAGCAGCATCTTACCCTTTAGTTATAAGCGAAATTGCTGCCAAATTATATCTCTATAGCAGCATTTGCTTTTCTTAAAGTAACACAATGCAAGATTTTCACCGTAAAATAATGTTTCCAGGAATCATTTTGAAGGTACATCAACCGTTGATGTGATTAAATGTCATTCGCATCACAGTCTGAGTGGCTCTGCATCACTGAAAAGACTAAAATAGCAAGTTGTCAGTTGGCGGCTAAAATTGCATCCTAAGAGTAATATCTCACAGAGTGGCGAATGCTGACGAATGTAGTGATTTTTGGATTCACCAACTTTTCTGATGAATGTTGGCAAAAATTAAGCTAATAACTCATGGAGCAGCAAATGCTAAGGAACGTTCAAGAATGTTGTGATTTGAGGGGTTTGTCAGGGTTCGTAAAAGGTTGCAAAGCATTTCGCACACAGCTTTTAAGGTCTTAAATAGTTTTGTCGTAAAGGTTCTTAACCTCTTGCACTCCAGTGTACCGCAGACAGGCACGTCTCTGCGTCCCAGAGCGCATGAGAGCGCTCTCGTGCGCCCTCACGCGCTCTAGGACGCATGAGGGCGCTGCGTCCAAGCGCGCACTGAAAAAAAAAAAAAAGTTCTTCCACTACAGACACAGCCGCGAACAGATCAGATATGATTGACCTCTCATTCGACTAATAAGAGCCTTGAATTGGGTTTCTGAAACCTTGAAGAACCAATGACTGAAAACCTAGCAAGAGGGACCCGCCTACCAACGCTGTGAATGCAGCGAGCCAATTGAAGCACAGAAGTTCGGGCTGGGTGAAGAGAGACTGACTGCTGCAGCAGATGAAAAAAAGGACCCGCAGGAAGAACCTGCTACAGACCCAGCAGCACGGAGATCACCCACAAGTGTGACCTGCACTTATTCCAGCAGAATAGACGTTTAGGATTCTCTTCCATGGTCATCATAGACCGACGGAGACCGACGGAGGCCGACGACGAAGGTCGTAAATCATTTGCCAAAACCGCAATCATGGAAGCGCAAAACCGCAATAATGGCATTATGTTTTGACCGGGTCACGTGACCAGAACCACGAGTCCGTAACAAGCGGACCAGCTTCATGTTCGTCTGACAGTGAGGAAGAGAAGTTCGCCAGCTACGCTGCTGTTGTGAACAGGTAAGTGTTATAAGCTAAATTATTCTTTATCCCTGAAAATTGTAATCAAAAATGACTTTTGACCGATTGGTAAATTACAACTGTGCGTAGTAGACCGCGGCGCACGAAGTCCGAAGTCCGTGCGCCGCGGTACACGGTTCGTGCGCCGCGTCCGGACCGTGAGCGTCCCCCCCCCCCGCTACTCTTATGTAGTGGGGGGGGGGGGCGCGGGGACCGCGGGGACTGTGCGCCGCCGTCGCCACATCGCCACATGACTGTTCCGTCATGTAACGATGGCCGATGTCCGTCCTCTGTAGCGGGGGGGGGGGGAGTTGTTATCTTCTACATTACAAATATTTTAGAATAATTTTTAGTGCACTGTAGGTTATTTTTTCTTGTAAAAAAAAAAGCCACACATTTTTTACGTGGCATGCTTCTTTGTGTGTGGGGGCTTGTTTGTTCATTCATTCATGAATGAATGAACAAACCTTGGGCTCTAACTTTCATTAGAGCCCAAGATGAAGCTTCTATATTGAATCATTCAAAAGTTACAGACGTTTTTCCAAACTGTGCCATTTGGAACAATTTGGCACAGTTCAAAAACGCCTGGGAACTACCTGAGAACAAAGCTGTGTAATATATTCATTTTTTGTGGTATTGTTACAAAATTTTGACCTCAGCTGGATAACACTTGGTTCTACATTTCTGTTGCATTTTCCAGCTGGGATCTGAAGCTGTGTGTTATTTGCAAGCATTTGTATCCAAAAAAAAACACCCAGGCGAAATTTATTTTCTTCAAGTTCAGTATGTTTAGATGACTGTTACGCAGTGGCAGGAGCACTTAGAGAGATTATGACTGTTTTGCCAAAAAATTCAAAGTGTTTTCTTTTAAATGAGACCAACCCCATGAAGATGCTGCAAAGGGTTGAAGAACAGCTTTTGATTTACTTTGGGTATGTTATTTTTTGGCGTTTTTAGGGAAATTGAGTGCAAGGGGTTAATAAAAATTCATCCATCCATCCATCCATCCATCCATCCATCCACAATCCATCCATCCACATCCATCCATCCATGCGCAATTTATTTTTTTTTTGTTCTGCCGTGATTAATTGTGATTAAAAATGTGTTTGTGTTAAACAGGGCGTTACGTTAATGCACGATTAACATGTTAACTCCTTCACCACTATTTTTTTTCCATATCCTACAGACTGTGTTTGCCTCATTTCAATTAAAAATATGCTATTTGTTGGTGGTGATCAAATTTTTACATACCACTTAACAAAGGCTCCTGTTAATAGAATATTGAGAGGAGTGTTTGGTTATTTTATGTTTTCTTTTGCATTACTCTATAAAAGTGGTGTCACACTCAAGCTTGCTGAACAAGATGAGAGAACCGAATAAAATCAGGAGCTAGGAATTCATTAATAGTAGAATTACTATTAGTTTACTTCTGTCAGCACTGAATAAAATAGTAGAGCATGCTATTTCAGATATTGTCTTTCTTCATTTTTTGTTAGCAGTTCTGAGCAGCAGTTTTTAGTGTGAACCAGTAATTTTATTGTTTCTGTAGAAACCACATTTGCCGCAGTGCAGTTTATTGCTATATTTAACAAAATACAAATGACTCTTGCTTCAAAATAGATTAGTAAAACAAAACAACAATAATAATAATAATAATTATTATTATTATTATTATTATTATTATATACTCTACCATTCAAAAGTTTGGGGTCACTTAGAAATTTCCTTATTTTTGAAAGAAAAACACTGTTTTTTTCAATGAAGATAACTTTAAACTAATCAGAAATACACTCTAATATCTAATATACATTGCTAATGTGGTAAATGACTATTCTAGCTGCAAATGTCTGGTTTTTGGTGCAATATCTACATAGGTGTTTAGAGGCCCATTTCTAGCAACTGTCACTCCAGTGTTCTAATGGTACAGTGTGTTTGCTCATTGCGTCAGAAGGCTAATGGGTGATTAGAAAATCCTTGTGCAATCATGTTAGCACAGCTGAAAACAGTTTAGCTGGTTAGAGAAGCTATAAAACTGACCTTCCTTTGAGCAGGTTGAGTATCTGGAAAAAATTATTATTTCAAATACAAATCATTATTTCTAACCTTGTCAATGTCTTGACTATATTTTCTATTCATTTTACAACTCATGGTGGTAAATAAGTGAGACTTTTCATGGAAAGCACAAAATAATTGTCTGGGTGACCCCAAACTTTTGAACGGTAGTGTAATACTGAGAAACTTTTTACAAAAAGGCATTGTCCACATTTTGCTTTGGTGCTCATGCAGTTTCAATTGAAATTATTCAACCCCCACTGTAAATTAGGGTTATTGGCAAAATATTCAAACTATTTGCAGTAAACAGGTCATACAAGAACAGTTTAAATAGCTCAACACAACTTTGCACAGCACCAAAGTGCAACACGTACACAAACCAGGATTTTAACCAGGATTAACATATTTCGTTTTGCTCTCACAAGTGAATACTTCAGACAAAGCAAGCGCGAATCAGCAGAGTTGGCTTCTAGCTAGCTAGCTACTAGCGCTCCTCACCAATACTCCTTAACCAGGAGAGAACAGCATTCTTATTGCACAAAAAAGTGAGCTTGCCACCAATAGGAGATGCACAATATCACAAAACACTCACCATCCATGGCTCTCTCACCTTCACCTTCAGCTTCTCCCTACATTGTTTTAATGTCCGGTTGTATCCTGGGCTGCAATCTATTTCGTTGCGGGTCGCTCCATCTCGCTCTGGATACTATCGTCAGCCACTAAGCACAGAAAAGTCTGCACCTTTTCGTTGGACCACAGTGTAGATTTCCACGAAACCTGCGAAGCCATCTCTATTAATATCGTGTTTACTCGCTGATTGTGTTTTTTGCAAATGGTGGTTGTAGATTCTGCAGAAGACGGCACTCTCATGATGTTACCCCCTGACCAATCAGTGTCCTGCAGTCTGTTGACGTCACATTTTCAGCCCGACACAGCATAGTTAGAATCCCAGTGGAATAGGTACGAAAAAAGTACCTGGTACCAGGTACCAGGTACTAATGGAAAAGCCTACAAAGCGTGCCGAGTTGAAGTGAGTAGGGCTGAGTGGGTACTAGTGGAAAAGGGGCTTAAGCAACAAAAGATAAGATAAGATAAGATAAGCCTTTATTAGTCCCACAATGGGGAAATTCCAGGATTGCAACAGCACAGGGATAGCAACACTCAGAGCAATAATCAGAAGGCAAGAAAAAACATCTACTAAACATATGTCCATATTACTATAAATATATATATATAGACACACAGTGCAGAGCATTATGGTTGGTTGGTGAATGTGCAGCAGAAAGTCTAAGCTCTCTCTCCGCGGATGCAGCGGGCCAGCTGGAAGTCTTTGGGCATGATGGTGACCCCCTTAGCGAAGAAGAGACCACCAGGTGGGCCTCGCTGGTCTCCTGCAGAGCCATGACGGCGAAGCTCAGGAAACGCGGGACGGTCTTGAAGTCCTGAGCGATCTCCCTCACCAGGCGCTGGACGGGCAGCTTACGGATGAGCAGCTCCGTGGATTTCTGGCAGCGACGGATCTCTCTTAGAGCCACGGGCCTGTGACGGTGGCTAGCTGCATCCTTGGGGGCTTCTTCCTCCAGTAGATTTTACGGGCGGTCTGCTTGGTTCTTGCCATCGCTCTTTATTATTCTGTCTTATATTTCTTGCACGCCGCCTAAACTCCAGCCCGGCACCCGCGTCGTTTTCGCTACAGCTCCCGGTATGTCGAGTTTCCCATTAGCACCGGGCGGCGGCCAAGTGCTAGCTAGCACTAGCTCCTCCCCGCTGTAGCGTCTCCCGCTGCAAACCGTGGCTCCGTCCGCCGACCCGGGAGACCCCCGGGGCGATCCGTGCGTCCGTGATATATATACAGAGTGAAAGGTGTAGAAAGAAGAAGGAAGATTAAAAAAAAAAAAAAAAAAAAAAAGGCTGTTCCCAGACATCCCATAGTGCAAATAAAGATAAACGATAAAACCCAGAAATCCTATATATAGAAAAAGTAGAGCAGTAATACTCATAGTTGCAAGTTCGATGTGGGTAGGTGCACACAGTGACAGATAGGACTGCACATAAACAGTATTGCAGTAACAGACAGCAGCAGATATGGCATTTGTGCAAATGGTTGCAGTAAAGTGCAGAGACATACAACAGCAGATGTATCATTGTTGGTGTGCCAGTCTTTCTGTGCCAGCAGCTGAGGTAGTTATTGTGCGGGTGAGTGCGTTACGGTCCGGAGGAGGGGGGGGGGGCAGTGTTCAGGGTCCTGATGGCCTGGTGAACAAAGTTGTTTAACAGTCTTGTTGAGCAGGCCCGGAGGCTCTGGTACCTTTTCCTCGAGGACAGAGGGGTGAGAAGTGTTGAGTCACCGATGATCTTGCTGGCTGCTTTCACTGTGTGTTGTCGTGTTTTCCAGCAGGAGGCAGTGCAGCTTCCATACCATACTGTGATGCAGCTGGTGAGGATGCTCTCAACGGTGCCACGGTAGAATGAGCACATGATGGGGGTGGGACTTGTGCTCTCCTCAGTTTGTGGAGGAAATGGAGGCGAGTTTGAGCCTTCTTGGCCAGTGATGTAGTGTTGTTGAACCAGGAGAGGTCCTCAGAGATGTGCATCCCCAGGAAGTTGGTGCTGCTCACCCTTTCCACACCTGCTAAATCGATGATCAGAGGAGGATGCTGTGTGTGTCCCCTCCTGAAGTTGACCACAATCTCCTTGGTTTTCCCCACCTTCAGGAAGAAATTATTGTCTTTTCACCACTGGACCAGTTAGCTCACCTCATTTCTGTAGTTGGCCTCCTCATTGTTGGTGATGAGGCCAACCACCATTGTGTCGTCCGCAAACTTGATGATGTGGTTGGTGCTGTAGACTGGTACACAGTCATGGGTCAGCAGGGTGAAGAGCAGCAGGCTGAGCACGTACCCTTGTGGCGCCCCTGTTCTCAGTGTGATGATCTTGAATGTGTTGCTGCCAACCCGCACATTCTGTGGCCTCCCTGTGAGAAAGTCCAGCACCCAGTTACAGAGACAGGTTTTGAGTGCCAAGTGTCTGAGTTTTTGTATTAGGTGCTGGGGGATGATTGTGTTGAATGCTGAACTGAAGTCCAAGAACAGCATTCGCACGTAGGAGTTCTTTGAGTCCAGGTGGGTGAGGGCTGGATGGAGAGCAGCAGTGATGGCATCTTCTCTGGATCTGTTTGACCTGTATGCAAACTGAGATGGATCGTGGAAGGGAGGGAGGATGAACTTGATGTTCTGCATCACCAGCCGCTCAAAGCATTTCATTATGATAGGGGTCAGTGCTACGGGCTGGTAATCATTGTAGTTGGATGGGACGGGCTTCTTTGGGACTGGTATTATGGTGGCAGTTTTGAAACATGTGGGGACAACAGCTTGAGTCAGGGAGACGTTGAAGATGTCAGCCAGGACATTCTTGAGCTCCTCTGCACAGTCCTTCAAAACGCGACCTAGTATGTTGTGCCACGCCAGAGGGAGCATGCATCTGTGGTGTTGCTGAAGTGGCCAGCAAGTACTTCTTGCTGTACTGTTGCTTTAAGGGATAGGTTGGCCCTAGCTGTTGTTAGTCCTGCAGTGTTGCCGGCCCTGAAGGCTGGTTTGTTTTAAAGATATGGAAACCAAGGACGCCATATTGTCCGGTAACAGCGGAGAGCTGAAGACCGCCCACAGCCGGACCCGTCGACCAATCCACTGAACCAGCCAGCTGGAAGAGAAGATGAGAAGGGAGGGGGGGAGGGAAAGAGAAGCAGATCTGTATGTTACCTGCTGTGAAGACTTGAAGGAGAAATTAATAACCGCTGTTTCAGGCAACCCGATACTATATGACCAGTCCTTGCCGTCAAATAGAAACAACATACAAAGGAATGAGGCATGGAGAGCAGTGGAACATGGGCTCATCCAGCCGAAGCTCGCGAACCAGGCAGTTAAATTCGACATGCAATGTGCGGGTCTGTAGGATTGGGTGAATTCAAAACCGGCGGCGACAACGACAAAGTCGCCTTTTGTAGCGCAAATATACCAGCGCTATTAAAAACAATCCACTCATGGTTAATAATGACTATTCCAGTATTTCCTCCCACATTGCTGGACTCCGCCTAGCCAAGAACTACGTTACACACCCCTTTTCCGTGCCTCATAGGTTGCTGTATGCAATTCCGAAATATGTGGACCAGTGGACATGTAGCATCAATGGCACAAAACATGAAGAGAGAAGAGAGGCTACTGCGTCTTCCCGTGCCACCTAGAGGAAAGAAATTGAAAAGTTAATTTAATTTTATTTCAGTTATTTCAGTTCTTTAATTCAAAAAACTGAAACTCGTATATTGTATGATTCATTACACAGAGTGATATATTTCAAGTGTTTGTTTCTTTTAATTTTGATGATAGGATGAGAGATAAGATAAGCCTTTATTAGTTCCACAATGGGGAAATTCCAGGATTACAGCATCAAAGGGATAGCAGTACTCAAAGCAATAGTTAATAAGATAATAGGAACTGGTTAGCCAAAGCAGTAAATGAATATACATATGTTCACAGATTAGCATTGCAGCTAGATGGAATAAACAGCATTACAGCTTGTTAAGTTACCCTGCAGAATAGGAATATGTACCCAGACAGTATATTTCGCATTTGAATCGCAGTGTTGTTGCCACCTTCAGTAATGATATTGTCCAAGTTGTGTATTGGGGGGACGATTTATATTGTGCAAAGTTGTTAGGTTTCGTGCATTTAATACAACCTCTATGAGCAGCCCTGGTTAGATTATAAAGTCTGACAGCCGTAGGTAGGAAGGACCTGCAGAATCTCTCCGTCGTGCGCCTAGGATGGCACAGTCTACCGCTAAATGAGCTCCTCAGTGTATTCAGCGTGTCCTGCATGGGGTGGGACTTGGACTCCAGCAGAGATGACAGCTTAGCCACCATCCTCCTCTCTTATCTCCTCCACTGGGTCAAGGCGTCGCCCCAGAACAGAGCTAGCTTTTTGGATCAGTCTGTTCAGTCTCTTCCTGTCGGCTGCCGTGATGCCACTGCCCCAGCAGACCACTCCAAATGTGATGGCTGATGCCACCACCGAATCGTAGAAGGTCTTCGGGAGTGCCCCTTCACTCCAAAAGACCTGAGTCTCCTCAGGAGGAGCAGCCTGCACTGCACCTTCTTGTAGAGCGCATTGGTGTTGTGTAACCAGTCCAGTTTATTGTTCAGGTGAACACCCAGGTACTTGTAAGATGTCACCATCTCAATGTCTGTTCCTTGGATGTTTACTGGTGCTGTGGGGGGTTGTCCTCGCCTGCAGCAGTCCACCACCAGTTCCTTGGTTTTCCTCGCATTGATCTGGAGGCAGTTCTGTAGGCACCAGTCCACGAAGTCCTGGATAAATCCTCTGTACTCCACATCATGCCCATCAGAGATGAGGTCGACGATCGCAGAGTCGTCCAAGAACTTCTGTAGATGGCAGTGATTATGGCTTACAGCTCATGAAAACCCAAAATTCACTTTCTCAAAAAAGAATATTACATAAGATCAATTTTTAAAAAATGGATTTTTAATAGAAATGTTTGCCGACTCAAAAGTATGTCCATATACACACTCAATGCTTGGTTGGGGCCCGTTTTTGCATGGATTACTGCATCAGTGCAGCATGACATGGAGGCGATCAGCCTGTGGCACTGCTGAGGTGTTATGGAAGCCCAGGTTGCTTCAATAGCGGCCTGAAGCTCATCTGCGTTGTTGGATCTGGTATCTCATTTTCCTCTTGACAATCCACCCTAGATTCTCTGTGGAGTTTAGGTCAGGAGAGGTTGCTGGCCAGTCAAGCACAGTGATACCATGGTCATTATGCCTCGGTGAAAACGGAGGCGTACAGTAATCGCTCAATGTGTCTGTGAGTGGCTCTGTCTGATTGTCTGTTTCAGCTCACCTGGTCAAAATTAAGTGCAACTAAAGGCTTGTATCATTCTATCACCATATTTTCTCGACTTTTAATTGCCAGAATTCCGAAATAAGGCTTTGTTTTCGAAATAATCACAAATTTAACTCACCTGTACCATCAATGGAGCTGGGAAAAAAGGTATTGTACTAACTATGCCGGGCAACTAGAGGTGACAGTGCAACTTTTTTTATAGCACAGCACAGCATGTTTTTTACAGCACGTGGAGCCAAACTGTTATAAAATACCAGTTACTGAAAAAAACATGTATTCAGCAACTATACCATTTATTCATCACCAATAGTTTTCACACTGGTTTTGCTGTTTAGGTTTGCAGAGGAAGGACAAGGTAAAACTCGTTAAAAACTCATTAAAACTACAAGTTCCAACATTCCTCGCTCGCAAATGGTCACAATGACCTGCGCATGCACCTGGAAATTCCCACCAGAGAGAAGCACTGAGCGATCCGCCAATACCAGGTGAACAAATGTCTGTCTTTTTGCCCATCTGTTTTCTTCCTCTGCCACTAAACAGCAAAAGCTTCTGTTCGTCTTGATTGCCATTGTATTCACGTACCTCCATCGCTTCCGCCTTTTAAAACGTCTGCCACCATGTTTTTCTTGTGTGTTGAGATTGCAGCTGTTCAAATCAGTTTGGTGGCTCTTGGCTGCCTCCGACAGTATAGGCATGTGAACTGCAGATTATTTTCACTGCGCATGCGTATACTCCAAAACTACTGGATGGATTTGGATGCAGTTTTTTACCAGAAGTGATCCTTGGGCTAGAGAGGAATCCATAACATTTTGGTGATGATTCCAGAATGCATACCTCCACCAAGGCTCTCATCTTCTCACAGTGTGTTAGCAAGAATACTCCAAAAACTAAGATAAGACTTTAGTAATCCCACACGGGAAATTAATTTGCCACAGCAGCACAAAGTCATTCGTTTCTCTTGATCAGGTGCTAAGTAAAAACCTGTAGTTACTTAGTACTGTGCATGTACTTACCTTTATATAAAGGTAAGTACATGTAAATTGAATGTTACATCATCATTGTTCAAAATTCAGAGAATTTCAAGACATAAAAAAGAATTTTGCATCATATAAAGCAAAAATACCTGTACATGTAAACAAAAAAGTATAAAAAAACATGTGGCCATAATTCAAATTGATTGAGCAAAACCAATGTGATTTTTGGATTCAGCACATCAAAATTGTCCTAAATCAGCTAAAAAAAACTTAGACAATATATTTGGTGTTGACCAGTGTTATTGAAATAAATGAACTTTTAGGTGATATTCTAATTTATTGAGATGCACCTGTATTTTAAGGTGAAAATGATAAATATCAAGATGTGTATACTGTTACAAAATAGGATGCTCATATTGAAATCTGTAATTTTAAATTTTAAGCTGCTCTAAATACTTGTATATAGAAGTCATTTTTCTGATCTAATATAACAAATGTTTATTAGCAATCTGACATCTGCTTGTGCTTGAAAAGAGCCTAAAGAGAATAAAGTCCTCTGAATTTCTCACAGATAAAATACTATAGTTTTAGAAGGAACCATTAAACCACTGCCTTCAATAGCTATTGACATTATATAGTCATATGATATATATGTGTTTTTATTATCTGTAATGGCTTTGACCAATTAAGAAATCACCAACTCAGCAGAAACAATGGTCCAAGTATTGATAGACATAGAGCGTATTACAGTGTTGCACGTGAACTAGTCTGCCGATTAAAGAGGATTAAATTGACACTGGCTCATTTCATGGCTCAGTGTTTATGTGCAGGATAATGTATTAAAGGATTCATCTGCAGATTTAACCCAACTGCACACAGCACGGCACTTTGGTAGCATTTGTCCTCGGCTTATCAGAATGCCAGTGAGCTCAGACAGAAGTCCATATTTTACATTGAGACCACCTGCAGTGAAGGGGAATGGTGTACTCAGATCTCAGCTGGAGGTAGACTGAAACATGTGGACATCATGTACTCGTTTAAATGAAGTATGCTTGGCTAAATGTCCCGGCACAACCCAGGCTCTGTATCAGGTGCAGTATAATAGCAGAAACATTGCCAACTTTCTCTTGCCCCTCCCTGCATGCTTCATCTTGAAGGTCAACATTCCTCCTCTTTTCTTCTATTCTTCGTCTTTTCCCCAAAATGCCCAAGGTGCTGCACGCTCTGTGAGATTAGCAGCTAATCCATGAAAGGGAGGAGACTGACTGGGCTCTTCCCTTGAATGTTATTAAAGATTGTCCGAAGGGTGTGTGTATGTTTTCTAAGTGTACATGTTCATGCCTTCTCTTGTTCCCAAGCTGTGTAAGCAGTGTGTATGTCCTTGTTCTAATCCTGTGATAACCAGACTTAGACCCCTGAGGGATGGAGGGATGGTAGAGGGTGGACAGACACCAGAGGTGGAGCAGGGGATTTGTCAACAACAGACATCAGAAGAAAGATGACTTGGATGGAGTTTGACAGAAGTAGTTGCTGCCTGATTGTTGTGACATCTGTATTCCAGTTGAACAACATCATCCCGGGAGCATTTAGACCTGAAAGTCTCTTTCTTTTTCCTTATTTGGACATTGGAGTGTATCTGGAATGTTAAGAGTTCGTTAAAGAGGTTTTTTATGTAGCAGCTATTGTCATTTAGCAGTTCTTGAGAAAAAGTGTGCATTCATGAAGTGAAGAAGCTGAATGTTTTGTTAAACTTAGAATATTTCCACAGTAAAAGATATTTTCAAATTGTTTATTCTTAAAGTCACTAAATCTTTTTTTCTTTTTCTTTTTCTGGCACGTTGCATTTTTAATATGTTGGCGGTGTTCAGTAGTCTAGTAGTAATGATGTATCAGAGCAAGTTTCTGAATCACAGTTATCTCTGCTTTGATTCATAGTCACCTGGGGCCTCATGTATAAAGGATTTTTCATACTGAAAGATGGCATACTCACAAAATTTGAAAAGTATGTGCGCACAAAAATTTTCAGATTTGTAAAACTGTGCACACACCTGATTCTTCGCTTCTTTTCTTTATACATCCCACCTCACATGAAAAGTCAGCGCACGTGCACGATCTCTTTACTCCGCCTCAGTTCCTCCCACTAATGACTATGTAAACGACAAAAAACGCCCCTTCTGTCACTCTTCTGTCAAACTATGATCGTCAATCCTGCGGAAAAGCACAACATAAAAAATAATAACTTAATAAGAAGAAGACATCTATATTGTCATTCAGTCCATTCAGCCAATCATGTACAGTAGAACGAAATTACATTTCTCCTATCTACAAAGTTAATCACATGTAGAATCAGAGGGGTCGCAGCCATCCAAGGCACCGCCACAAACAACTTCTCCTTCCCCCATTCTATTATGCTGAGCTCATTTTTTTTAAAATTTCTGTTGGATCATAAGACAAAAAAGAAAAGGAAAGAGAAAAAGACAACATTTCAGACAGAAAGGGTGTAGGCTGAAGCAACAACTTTTGCCTACACCTCAGTTAATGCAGCTGGCTCAGACTGAAATAAAATAAAATGACATTAAAATTAAGGTCTATAGACGGATCACTATATGACAGTGTGGGGGGGGGAGCTAACACACGGGAAAAAATGCTGTGAAAGAAAGCCCTCGGTAATCCGCAGACAGACGTAATTGTTATGTAGTAATATAAAGTAATATAACGGTTCCAAGGTTGTCATAGCCAGGAGCGGCACTGGGGTTAAGCTCCCAGTGCTCATAAAATGCTCCTTACGGCGTGCGTCTCGAAAAGCCTCTGACAACTAAGTCCAACTCCTAGCCTGCCCGTGTGGTTTAGTCTCTAAGCCCGGCGGAACTGCTTTTACTAATAGGAGAAAGGGCGAGGGCGGACCTCTGGCGCCTTAAACCAGATGCTTCGGGTAGATGGTGGCTCGTCAACCTGGGAAGGTAGCCCATCTAGGGGAAGGTAAACCCTGATTTCAAACCTCCGCTGCCTTGCGGCACACCCGGTCACGGGAAAAGCTTCGGGAGTCAACCCTGAGGAAAAATCCGGAGTCGGAGCCCCTAAGGCAGTTCTCTGTTGTGCTCAACATCATTCTGGCAGCTCCTGCGACAGCGCTGGTGCCAAACTGTAGCAGCCCGGCTGTTTCTTTGGATTCATCAATGACGTGGAGAGGGGGGACATGCTGCATGGGTAACATCTTGTCCTCCATATCTTCCTGCCCAGGCTTGAATCCTACCAACGCCCAACGCTGGAAGGTAGAACACCGGATCACTGGAGAGGACACTCCAGCTTCGCCTTTGGCGTAGACAAAACATGGGGAATGACAGTTACCGGTTATAAGCCACCGCTCAATTGGCGTAGAGCGCGGCGCCAGGGGTTGTTCCCGATGGTGGGAGGGATCATCGGATCTCACTGGACAGCTACCGCCCGCCTCAAGCTGGGCAGCCCCCAGCCAATAAGGTGTTGTCCCGCCACAGCTTGCTTTCCTCATTGGGTGCATGGGGGATGAGGAGAAGTCCGAACAGCAGGCTGAGAACCTTTGCACCAGGCAAGACAAAAAACAAAAGAGACCAACTCTAAAACTGGGAACTTGGAACGTCCGCACTATGATGACAGGACTCGCTGCTAACCTCAAGGACATCAACAACACCAGGAAGACTGCCATCATCAATAATGAGCTGAAGAGACTGGGAGTGGATATCGCCACTCTCCAGGAAACACGGTTGGCTGACGCAGGCACACTGAGAGAGAAGGACTACACGTTCTACTGGCAGGGAAAGGGCAGTGACGAACACAGGGAACACAGAGTGGGCTTCGCAGTGAAGAACACCTTGCTGAAGATGGTGGAACCGAGCAGCAATGGCTCTGCACGACTCCTCACCCTCCGCCTGAACACCACTCAAGGCCCAGTCACCCTCGTCAGTGTGTATGCCCCAACACTGACAGCCACACCAGAGGCAAAAGACGAGTTCTACGAGAATCTCGCAACAACTGTCAGGATCATCCCCAACTCTGAACAACTCATTCTCCTTGGAGACTTCAATGCCAGAGTGGGTGCTGACCACAACTCCTGGCCCTCCTGTCTTGGACCATTTGGCGTGGGCAGAATGAACGACAACGGACAGCAGCTGCTCGAGTTCTGCACATATCACGATCTGTGCATCACAAACTCGTTCTTCAAGACCAAGCCCCAACACAAGGTTTCCTGGCAACATCCGCGCTCAAAGCACTGGCACCAGCTGGACTTGATCCTGACCAGGTGCACCTCACTGAAGAACGTGCTAATCACCCGTTCATTCCAGAGTGCAGATTGCGACACAGACCATTCATTGGTGTGTTGCAAGGTCAAGCTGCAGCTGAAGAAATTCCATCATGCTAGACATCCTGGAAAGGCACGGATTGACACCAGCAAGATGGCCCAACCAGAACTTGTTGAGCAGTTTGCCTCCACCTTTGAGAAGGAACTTGATGTACCACAAGAAGGAGAATCTGCAAAGCAGAAGTGGGAAGAGCTGCGAAACACCATCCACCGCACAGCCTTGGCTACCTTTGGGAGGAAGACCTCGAAGTCACAGGACTGGTTTGATGCCAAGTTGACCGAGATGACCCCCGTCATTGAAGCCAAGTGCTCAGCACTTGCTGAGTACAAGAAGTACCCAAACGAGAAGAATCTCCAGATTCTCAGGGCTGTGAGAAGCAAAGTTCAGCAGACTGCTCGGTGCTGTGCCAATGAGTACTGGACTCAGCTCAGCCAAGACATTCAAACCGCTGCCATAACAGGGAACATCCATGGTATGTACGATGGCATCAAGAAAGCACTTGGTCCGGCTCAGAGCAAGACGGCCCCCCTCAAATCCTCCACTGGGGAGATGATCACAGAAAAGAACAAGCAGATGGAGAGATGGGTGGAACACTACTCCGACCTCTACTCCAGACAGAACACTGTGACACCATCAGCCCTTGATGCCATCGACTGCCTGCCATCCATGGACGAACTTGACGCCGAGCCAACCATCGACGAACTCAGCAAGGCCATTGATAGCTTGGCTGCTGGCAAGGCACCCGGCAACGACGGCATACCCCCCGACCTGATCAAGCACTGCAAGACCGCCCTACTGCTGCCATTGCATGACGTCCTCTGCCAGTGTTGGAAGGAAGGTGCCGTACCACAGGACATGAGGGACGCCAAGATCATCACCCTCTACAAAAACAAAGGGGAGAGAAGCGACTGCAACAACTACAGGGGCATCTCCCTCCTCAGCGTTGTTGGCAAAGTCTACGCACGAGTTGTTCTCGTTCGTCTACAGAAGCTTGCCGAACGTGTCTACCCCGAGTCTCAGTGTGGCTTCCGTGCTGAGCGATCGACGGTAGACATGATATTCTCCATCCGCCAACTCCAGGAGAAATGCAGAGAACAGAACATGCCCCTGTACGTCGCCTTCATCGACCTCACCAAAGCGTTCAATCTGGTCAGCAGAGAGGGCCTTTTCAAGATCCTGCCAAAGATAGGATGCCCACCAAAGTTGCAAAGCCTCATCTAATCGTTTCACACCAACATGCAGGGGATAGTGCAGCACGACGGCAACGTCTCAGAGCCATTCAACATAAGCAGCGGAGTGAAACAGGGCTGTGTACTTGTGCCAGCCCTCGTTGGGATTTTCTTTGCTATGCTCCTGAGGCATGCCTTCAGCACAGCAACAGAGGGAATCTACCTGCACACAAGATCTGACAGCAGGCTTTTCAACGTCGCCCGCCTGAAAGCCAGAACCAAAGTACGCGAGGCTCTAATCAGAGACATGCTGTTTGCAGACGACGCTGCAGTCGCAACCCACACACAGCAGGAGCTTCAGACCCTTATGGACCGCTTCTCCCAGGCATGCAAGGACTTCGGGCTTACCATCAGCCTGAAGAAGACTAACGTCTTGGCACAAGGCACGGAAGCACCACCAACCATCACCATCGACAACTACGAGCTGGAGGTCGTGAATCCGTTCACGTACCTGGGGTCCACGATCAGCAACAACCTCTCCCTTGATACAGAGATCGACAAGAGGATTGGAAAATCAGCCTTCACACTCGCTCGCCTCACCACATGAGTGTGGGAGAATCCCAAACTCTCTGTCAAGACGAAAATGGCAGTGTACAACGCCTGCGTCATCAGCACACTGCTCTATGGGAGTGAGACGTGGACAACATACGCCCGGCAGGAAAAGAGACTGAATTCTTTCCACTTGCGCTGCATTCGCCACATCCTGGACATATCCTGGCAGGACAAAGTGCCCAACACAGAAGTTCTGTCCTGCGCCGGCCTTCCCTCCATGTTCACTCTACTCAGGCAGCGCAGGCTTCGCTGGTTAGGCCACGTTCACCGTATGGAGGATGGCAGAATCCCCAAAGACGTCCTCTACGGAGAACTGGCAGGAGAGACGTTGGCCGCCCACAGCTGCGCTTTAGAGACGTCTGCAAGAGAGACATGAAGGCCCTGGAGATCAACACAGAGCGCTGGGAGGACCTTGCAACGGACCGCTCCAAATGAAGAGGCACCCTGACCAGACAGCTCAAGGCGGGTGAAGATAGACTGACTGCTGCAGCCGATGAAAAAGGACCCACAGGAAGAGCCGCCACAGACCCAGCAGCACGGAGACCACCCACAAGTGCGACCTGTGTGACACGGACTGCCATTCGCGCATCGGCCTGTTCAGCCGCAGGCGGTGCTGTTCCAGTAGAGTAGACGTTTAGGATTCTCTTCCATGGTCATCATAGACCAACGGAGGCCGACGAATATAACGTATTATTGTGTGATGTGGGTGGTGGCTCCACCTTTTCGGTTCCACCGCCACCCTGGGTATAAAGGGCTGATGCGGAAGAGGCACGGTTTCTTTTGACCTATGCCTCTGTCTGTATAGGAGCGCCTTGTGAATCTGTGAGTCACATAATAAAGTCAAGTTCTATTGCACCTCTGGCCTCGTTATTGGAACACTGGTTATGGACATAACATTTGGCGACGAGGATAAAAGTATGGATAAGGGTGTTTCTAGTATTCGGCCATTTTTGGAGCTCCCGGGTGAGCCGCCGGTTCCCTGGATGAGGTGGTATGCAGCATTCCAGAATTATTTGGTGGCTTTAAACCTCGCCAAATTGGAGAAACTGTGTGCACGAGCGATATTGGTCCATAATCTCAGTATGGAGGGACAACGCATTCTCAGCACATTGGGTGAGAGTGATAGTTTTGAAGACGTAGCTGGGCTAATGGCGCGCTACTTTTGCGCTACGGAAAATGTCATAGTCTGAAGGATTCAGTTTTGACAGCGCCACCAGTGGACTGGAGAGTCAGTGCAGCGATACGTTGCAGACCTGTGTCAGCTGGCTGGGGAATGCCAGTTCGGGACTTTGGAAAAAGAAATGGTCTGCGATCAGTTGGCGGAGCACACGCTATGTTCTGCGGCATGGTCAAGGCTCCTCACACACTCCGGTGAACTGACGTTAGCTATGGCGGTCGAGATAGCTCAACAGTTTGAAGCAGCAGATAAACTATGTAAGGACCTCGGTGAGAGAACTCCGTTGAGGCAAGCTGAATCACAGTCAGTGGCGCAGACTGTGGACCTGGATAGCGATGAGAGCACAGAAGACACGGAGGGATACGCTACCGCTATTAATATAAGTTCCGCCCCGGAGTCGCCCAGATGTATGGGCTGCAGGTCCAGCAAGCACTGTTACAAGGCAAAAGAGTGTCCAGCAAGGGGCAAACGCTGTGGCAAGTGTGGACTCCTACATCATTTCGCCAGGGCCTGTAAAAAATTTGAGTGAGGGGAACGGCGAAGCGAAGTGAATTCCCCCGCCATGACTCCTATAGTTATTCACACCGTCTCTCCGAGCGCAGATGGGCGGATTTACTGTAACGTGATGCTGGACGGCGTGGAAGTGCCATTGTTAGTGGACATGGGAGCAGTGGTTTCCGTGTTGAACTGGCCTACTGTAAGGAATACAGTATGTTCCCGTATTACCGAGTGAGACGACTGTCAACGCCATATTGTGGCTACGGAGGAAATCGTGGGTTTGCTGGAGTTGACAGCGAGATACAAGTTGGCAGTGATGTCCAACGTCCAGTTTGTGGTGACTGTCAGTGGGTCGAATGTGATGGGCTGTGACATGTTCTATGGCCTGGGCTTCATGATCACCAGTGGCATCGGAGAGGAGTGGTTGAGCTGTGGTTTGTGGGACTGACTGGTTCCGAGCGTGGTGGACGATGCGGTATGGGACAAAGATTGGCCCAGTATTCTGGGAGATGGACAGGACCAATTCCATCAGGGCCATTGCGGGAAGGTTCCGGTGCCAGGATCCAAGTTACCCTGGATGTGGGAACTAGGCAGCACGGTGGAACGCCTGTGACGGCGGATGGAACTGAGAGGAGAGCTCCCTCTGCTTCCGGAGTTCAGCCTGGAGATATTGAAAAGCAAGGGGCTGCAACAGCTTCGCCGGTGTTCGAAATGCAAGAGGGTGGGGCAGGACCGGCTGGCATGGTGGACAGACGTGCCACACAGCAACACTGGGGCCGAGTCGGGCTTCGCATGGGGTCGGTAGAGCGGTTTGACCCAGAGAGGAGGCCCAGTCTAGACGTTGCGGACGTTTGAAGCCGAGTTGAGCTCCCCTGTGGGTTGCTGACATGGTTCAACCCAAGGAGGAGGTTTGGCTAAGGGGGGTCCATGGCAAGAGAAAACGACAGGATGACCAGGGACGGCTGCAGGTGGTGGCTGTCCGAGAGGACGGTTACCTCCAGCTGTCCAATGGCTCATGGAGACACCCCAACGAGCTGCGGCACGCCAGCGATAAGAAGGAGGTGTCGAGACTCCGACGTGGTTCCTCTCCAGAGGCGAAGAGACGAAGATGGTCTCGGCGGGAGCCGCCAGACGGGTCTCCGGGGAGTGGCTTCTAAATCGAGACTGTACGGTAGCAAGGGGCGATGAGTTGGGTTAAATGTGAATTGCCACAGCTACGTAGTTAATATGTTTCTCGTGCTAAACTGCTACAACAAGTGCCCATGTAAAAAAAACAAAAAAGCCCAAAACAGTAATGTGTGTGTCACCATGTTTGGGGGGTTGTGTTACTTTAGGGTTTGCCTGGGTTGGGGTGGTATTATTGGGAATGCTAATAGCAGGGCATGAATGTGCATGTTTACTGATTGATGATTTGTTTATTGAATTAAGGGGTCATTTTTTATTTATTATTTTTTTTTATTTTATTATTTTTTATTATTATTGGGTAATGACCGAAAGAACGAGATCGCGGATACAAGCGGCTGAAATGAGCTTTCTCCGTAGGATTGCTGGACTCACCCTCAGAGATAGGGTGAGGAGCTCAGTCATCCGGGAGAGGCTCAGAGTAGAACCGCTGCTCCTCCACATTGAAAGGAGTCAGTTGAGGTGGTATGGGCATCTGATTAGGATGCCTCCTGGACGTCTCCCACTTGAGGTGTTTCAGGCACGTCCCACTGGGAGGAGACCCCGGGGCAGACCCAGGACTCGGTGGAGAGACTATGTCTCCCAGCTAGTCTGGGAACGCCTTGGTATCCCCTCTGAAGAGCTGGAGCAGGTGGCTGGGGAGAGGGAAGTCTGGGCTTCTCTGCTTGAACTGCTGCCTCCGCGACCCGGACCTCCGGAAAAGCGGTAGAAGATGGATGGATGGATGGATGGATGGAATTAAGGGGTTACCTTTGTGTATATAAGTTTATGGGGTTATTTTGTGTTATAATAGGAACACGGCGATATTTTATTTTATGGATTTTTATTATCAGAGACGGCAGAATAATCCGTCTGGCCATGTGGAGGTGGGACGGTTGTCCACCTGTCCCCCTCTAGTTTTAGTTGTTTATGTGCATGGATAGGCCTGCCGTATTTGTTTGCCACTAGAGTGCGACTCTGATACTAAATTTGGGAGGGCCTAATTAGTGTGTATGCGTTTTGGACTTTTTTAAAGGAGGGGGGGTGTTATATATTAATATGGTGTATTATTGTGTGATGTGGGTGGTGGCTCCACCTTTCCGGTTCCGCCGCCACCCTGGGTATAAAGGGCTGATGCAGAAGAGGCACGGTCTCTTTTGACCTATGCCTCTGCCTGTATAGGAGTGCCTTGTGAATCTGTGCATCACATAATAAAGTCAAGTTCTATTGCACCTCTGGTCTTGTTATTGGAACTCTAGTTATGGCTATAACAGTGATGTTACTGAGTAAAATAAATAAATAAAGACCACTGAATACCACTCCAATGTTACAGCTGAATTTATATAAGTTACAAACCAAATCTGTCAGAATCCAAATTGCGCATGACAGCCAGGATTAACACATAGAGCTGCACAATATAAAAGCCTTTAATTTCTAAATTATAGCCTCCAAGGTACAGCACCCGTTGTGCTCAGGATCCTGCTGTAGTCTTCGGGTCAAAATGACTCGAAGACAACAGGTGTTATAATGGTTTCCCCTGACCCACTTCCTGAGGTCTGAGGAGGCCGAAATGTCAGAGGGGGAATCCGTTCAGAGTCCCTGGAAATCCAGGTAAATTGCAGCCCGGAACTCCCCATGGTCCTCCTTTTATTCAGTGTTAATCCAGAGGATCTCCCCTTTTTTCTTGGGGTCAAAATGACACATTTATAGAAAAAGGATCCAGTTAACAGCTGTGCTGGCTGGTCCATGAGTGAGGCAGGTCAGTTCATCGGGGTTTCACTGCACTCAGTGAGCTGAGTTATGGAGATAAATCACGTAATAATAGTCATGTTTTTCACAGACTAATTCAGAGACAAAGCATTTTAACTGAAGTGGAAACGTTATTTTAACATATTCCGTGAGTTTCAGCTGTTTTGTAGTTTAACAGATCCATCTGATAGAGCAAAACAGAATTTTCCGGACAGCCGCAACTTCTCATGGCAGGTGAAAACTTTCAAGATTCAAAGGCTTTATTATCATGTGCACAGTTCAGAAATGCTACATTTCCTGAGCAATGAAATTCCTTCTTTGCTCTCCGAACGAATGCCAAGGTAATAGGTACACAACGATACTAATAAGGTAATAACACAATAACTCAAGCCTAATACTAATGGATGCTAATAACACACACACCAACCCACAGTTACGCAGTTAGGGCTCCTAAGCATGCCTTGATACTAAATACTAATACTAATGAGTACTAATAACACATTAGGGAATTTGGACAGCTAAAGCAGTTGATGAAGTCAAACAAGAGGAATGAAACTGAAAATTCACTGCATGACTACAGTAGTAGTGGTATATTGATATCAGAGATGATGTGAACCTGAGATGGCATAAACCTATGTACAGTGTGCAAATGAGCATTGTGCAGTGAGCAGTATATAATTATAAATTACAAATATTTCTCTGTAACGGTAGTACCAGTAGACTGTACAACAGTAGAATTTGCAGCTCGGCCGGCAGATTCTCACATCATGTTTGTTTTTATACATCCCAGTGTGAGCGTGAAAATCAGCATATGCTGTGTTTTTGTGCGTGCGCACTGTTTATACATGAGGCCCCTGCTCTTTACCCCACTTCCTGCTTCTCCTTCAGTTTTATTTGTCCAATAAATGCAAAATTGCCCCAAAACAATTTTTTAAAAATATTATAAAAATTACACAGTGCGTCCAGAAAGTATTCACAGTGCTTCACTTTTTCCACATTTTGTAATGTTACAGCCTTATTTCAAAATGGATTAAATTCATTTTTTCCTCAAAATTCTACACACAATACCCCATAATGACATTTTTTTTTAGATTTTTGCAAATTTATTAAAAATAAAAAACTAAGAAATCGCATGTACATAAATATTCACAGCCTTTGCTCAGTACTTTGTTGATGCACCTTTGGCAGCAATTACAGCTTCAAGTCTTTTTGAATATGATGCCACAAGCTTGGCACACCTATCTTTGGGCAGTTTGGCCCATTCCTCTTTGCAGCACCTCTCAGGCTCCATCAGGTTGAATGGGAAGCATCGGTGCACAGCCATTTTCAGATCTCTCCAGAGATGTTCAGTTGGAGTCAAGTCTGGCCTCTGGCTGAGCCACTCAAGGACATTCACAGAGTTGTCCCGAAGCCACTCCTTTGATATCTTGGCTGTGTGCTTTAGGGTCGTTGTCCTGCTGAAAGATGAACCGTCGCCCCAGTCTGAGGTCTGGAGAAGGTTTTTATCCAGGATGTCTCTGCACACTGCTGCATTCATCTTTCCCTCTATCCTGACTAGTCTCCCAGTTCTTCCTACTGAAAAACATCCCCACAGCATGATGTTGCCACCACCATGCTTCACTGTAGGGATGGTATTGGCCTGGTGATGAGTGGTGCCTGGTTTCCTCCAAAGATGGCGCCTGGCATTCACGCAAAGAGTTCAATCTTTGGTCTCATCAGACCAGAGAATTTTGTTTCTCATGGTCTGAGAGTCCTTCAGGTGGCCTTCTCCCTTGATTGCTCAGGGGAGAAGGCCAGCTCTAGGAACAGTCCTGGTGGTTCCATCCATTTATGGATGATGGAGGCCACTGTGCTCATTTGGACCTTCAAAGCAGCAGAAATTTTTCTGTACCCTTCCCCAGATTTGTGCCTTGAGACAATCCTGTCTCAGAGGTCTACAGACAATTCCTTTGACTTCATGCTTGGCTTGTGCTCTGACATGCACTGTCAACTGTGGGACCTTATATAGACAGGTGTGTGCCTTTCCAAATCATGTCCCATCAACTGAATTTACCACAGGTGGACTCCAATTAAGCTGTAGAAACATCTCAAGGATGATCAGTGGAAACAGGATGCACCTGAGCTCAGTGTTGAGCTTAATAGCAAAGGCTGTGAATACTTATGTACATGTGATTTCTTAGTTTTATATTTTTAACAAATTTACAAAAATCTCAAAAAACTTTTTTCACGTTGTCATTATGGGGTATTATGTGTAGAATTTTGAGGAAACAAATGAATTTAATCAATTCTGGAATAAGGCTGTAACATAACAAAGTGTGGAAAAAGTGAAGTGCTTTGAATACTTTCCGGATGCACTGCATACCAGAATTATATCACAATATTTCTGTGAATTTTCATAATGATGTTCTTGACAGTATTACAAATTACAATTTTTTCCAATTTAATTAATAAAGGACAGTTTCATAGTGTTATTTGCCTTCAACATATTCAGTAAAAACAAAAAACTTGATCCAGTTTCAGGTCACTGCGACCACGAAGTTTCTGCTGTCTTCCCGTCCCATATTTGTTTAGTGTATTCTTGCCCTGACATTCCTTTTTCATTTGATAATTATGCCAGTTTTCCTGCTTGGTATGTAAATCAAAGCACCACTATTTCATGAAATAACTTGTTTAACAGTATGTTATAAAATGGGGCTATTTTTCTTAGTTTTCTTTTGGACAGCAAATATCCGAATGAATACATTTATATTTAATTTAAGATAACTAAGATACATTTATAGCCACAGTAAATTTTATTTTCAATAGAGTATGAAAACTATAGCCAGTTAACCTAAGAACCTGTGTTTATTGCCTCCCTTTTTTCTTTCCTCATTTCCTTTGTTGCTATAGCAGTAAAAAAGGGGAAGCAACAAGCTTTTCCTTCATAAGATCATAACATCGCAAGATCACGGTCCTTTCAAGACTGTAATTGTTAAATTACATTCAAGGTTACCCTGTTTTGAAGAAAGTAGCCTGCGGTCTGGCCTCGCAGAAGCTGTTGGTGTTTTGGCAAAAAAAACAAAAAACAAAAGTGCATGTAGTGGAGCAAGAATGGAAACAGTCAGCTGGAGCTCCCTGGTGACAGGTTGTACATAATTGATTGTTTATCTGTCTGCAGCCCGAGCAGCAGCAGTCAGCTAGGAAATACTGCTCTCACGATAACACGCACGTACATGGGGCGGTGATTAAATTGAGAAACGCTTACAGCGAGTACAGAGTGTAATAAGTCTAAATTTCTAAATAACTAAATTTACAAAGAAGCAATCTAAACTCAAGGGTCATAGTAATAATACACACTTTGCATGCACACAGATTGAGCACCTTTGTGCCTCAGATACCCTGTCAGCTCAGACCGACGGCTTTGGTGTTTGCTGCTCTGGCAGATGTGACCTTGTAAAGAGGGGGGGTAAAAAAAAACACCTAAATCCTTTTCCTCTCTCCTGGGCTCCTATTACTGTTTTTATATGCCCATGAGCAGACTTTAATTCCACCCAACAGCAGGTATGTGTGTTTCTGTGCATGAGTGTGCACGAGAGTTGCCGCAACAAGAGCAAAGCAGTGGGCCCTCCAAAGTGCCCTTCAATCCATCTCACATACACATTCACACATACATCATACCCCCCAATAGAGGAGCTCATCACGATGTCACTTTCAATTTGGAGGAGCCCACGGTCTGTTCGGGAGATATAATGGATTGGATGATGGCATGGAAATGGATGATTCAGCTCAGGTCTCCGGCAACAAGCCTTTAGGTTTCTGATCCTCTCGCTCTTCAGGTGCCATCTTCCAGTCCTCAGATCTTTCACAACATGCATGTGTTTTAAAAAGGCTGAAGTTGAAGAAGAAAAACAAATACCCACTCCACAATCTCTGGGCCGTCTTACAGCGGTGCAGTCCATAATCAGTTGTCTGAAGCACGGGGCATGTCTATGGGTGTTTCATTCATTCTGCTATTACAGCAGTGCAAAAATGAATTTTGTGCTGGGTACAAAGTCCGAGGAGGCTGTTCTAATACTCTTAATTATTCAGAGATGTGTTTGGATTTTATTTTTTTTTTTGTGTGTACTTTATTGATCACCAGAGGGGAAATTCAGGGCATCCACTTGGATGGATGAAGCAGCCACGGTACAGCGCTATCCCTTTTGCCATTCACACACACATTCACGCCTAGGGCCACTTTAGAGTCTCCAATTAACCTAACTTGCATGTTTTTGGCCTGTGGGAGGAAACTGGAGAAATCCCGGAGTAAACCCAAGCAGACACGGGGAGAACATGCAAACTCCACACAGATCACTGTTGGTCAGGGGCTGGGATCAAACCTGGGATCCCATGGCCAAGGGTGAGTTGCTGTGCTGCCACAGTGCTAACCACTGCTCCACCGCACCACCCATGCAACATGAAATAAACCAGTCTCTGTCTTTGCTCTCATTCCCTTTAATAAACAGGGGTGTGAGATCAATGGCTTAATGCTTTATACGCAGTAGTGGCTTAGAGGTAAAGCATCCGCCCTACAACCGGGAGGTCGGGGTTCAAGTCCCGGCTGGGTCATGCCAAACACCATATAAAAATGGAACTTCCTGCTATCCAGCTTGGTGCTCAGCAAAAATGGAACGGAGGATGGAAATGTGGACGGCAGTGGCTCAGGAGGTAGAGCGGGTTGTCCATTAACCAGAGGGTTGGTGGTTTGAATCGCACTCTCTCCAGCCCTCCTGCAGTTGTGTCCCTGGGCAAGACCCTGTAAGCTGGATTCATGCTGCACCTCCGCTGTTCGCGTACATGCAACTGGAAACCTCGTGTGACGAAATTTACACCATTGTCTCCAGTCCACTAGTGTCTGCAGGGCTCTACTGTGGACGACCGTGTGCAGCCCAAATTTTATGACTGCGTGGCCTACCCACGACCTGAACGCGTTGACAGCACATGCACAAGACTGAACGTCCCTTTCACGAGGTGGCGCTACCACCATACAAAGACAAAGTAGAAAAGGAAGACAACGAGGACGTGGAAGACGAGAATAAACATACATGAATCCTTCTGCAGCAGCAGCAGCTTGAGCGGAGAAGAGCACTGGAAAGTAGTAATTCCTCCTTTTCCTTGAAACGACACCATTGTTGTTGCTACAAAAAAAATGTGTGTCGCTCTCATGTTTATAGCCGGTGAACAAACTGGCGTGTTAGCGCATTTGAACTACCCATAGGGCTGGGGTGAAACTACAAATAACAGTTGTGCACATGCATCAACCGCTTTGCCTGATAGACGAAAAAAAGTGAGCATGTGTGCGCGCCGGGCTTGCCCAAAGTGCACGTGGACCAAAGCAGACCAGAGGGGAAATGCAGCATGAATAAGGCTTTACCCACCTTTCCTCCAGTGTCGACACTGGATATGAATGTATATAAATGTTCGGTAGTGGTCAGAGAGGCCGTTGGCGTGGATTAGCAGCCATGTTTCCGTCAGTCTGTGCCCCAGAGCAACTGTGGCTACAGTAGTAGCTTATCACTATCAATGTCTGTCTGGAGTGAATCAATAATAGACTCACTGTAAGCGCTTTGAGATGTCACTTGACATGTAAAGCGCCATAAATCTAATCCATTATTATTATTATTATTATTACTAATATGACAGTGTTTAAATGGGAGGACAAATCTGTTTTGCGCCGAGGACAATGTGGACTCGTTGAAAATGCATTTAAGGGCAAGGAGCTTTTAAGGAGCTTTTCACCTCCTCCACAGCCCTGCTCACACTGGGGATACTTGATCATAGTTATGCATGGATGAGAGCTGTGGACAACAATTCGGAGATTATGCCAGTCTTTCTCTTTGTCCATGATTTTAACTGAGTTGTACAATTTCCTTCAGTTATATTATTATTTATCTGAACTTCTCTTTTTAAAACCGAGAAAGAGGAGCCGCTTATCTCGGCTGAGTCTGTTAATCTCCTCTGCTGAATGCAAAATATTTTAATTCAAAATAACTTCCGATATTTTAAATTAATCATTCTGTTAAAAGAATGACAGTGAATGAGGTTAAAAAATTGTAAAAACTGTCATCATGACTGTCATAATGACTTCCGGCGCCACACGAGTCGGCTGCCTTTTGCAACAGCGGCTCAATTCTGAGTCTTTTTTCCTTCCTCTCTCTTTTTGATCCGGTGACAACTCCCTGATCTGGCACACCTTTCACTCCATTTATATCACGGACACACAGATCGTCCCAAATGTCTCCCGAGCCGGTGGACGGAGCCACTGTTTATAGCAGGAGACGGTACAGCAGGGAAGTGCTGCTAGCACTCAACCGCCACCTGGTGCTAACGGAAAAACTTGACATACCGGGAGAACTGAGGCGAAAACGCCATGAGTGCCGGGCTGGGGTAAGGCGGAAGACAAGAAATATAAGGTACAGACCCACCCTTCCATCCGTTGTCATGGGGAATGTACAGTCGTTACTGGGAAAGGTAGATGAGCTAGCGGCTATCTCCCGCTACGATAGCATATACCGGGAATGCTCTCTCCTTTTGTTTAAGGAGACGTGGCTATCTGAGCTAGCAGCAGATGCTAACATTGAGCTGGAGGGTTTCCACACGATACGGGCAGACCGAACACCAGACAGTGGCAAAGCAAGGGGCGGTGGAGTGATAATGTATGTTAACAACAACTGGTGCAGACCAGGACATATCACTGTTAAACAACGACACTGCAGCAAAGACATTGAGTTGCTAGCTGTTAGCATGCGGCCTACATATCTCCCGAGGGAATACTCACACATGATCTGCATTGCTGTTTATGCAAATCCGACGGCGAACGCTGGGACAGCGCGTGACGTCATCCATTCAGTAACCGGCAAGCTGCAGACAGAACACCCAGATGCTCTTCTCCTCATCTTAGGCGATTTCAACCATGTTTCACTGTCTCCCATTCTACCCACGTTTACCCAGTATGTCACATGCCACACTAGAGACAATAAAACACTACGCATTCTACGTTTACGTATTCTACGCAAACACTAAGGAGGCGTACACCTCATTACAACTCCCCCCACTCGGGAGATCGGATCACAACTTGGTTCATCTCCGGCCGGTGTACAAACCCCTAGTGCACAGACAATCTCCGGCCATGCGCACAGTGAAGTTATGGTCTGAGGAGGCAATGGACACTCTAAAGGGCTGTTTTGAAACCACCGCCTGGGAGCAGCTCTGCGATCCACATGGTGAGGACATCGATGGCCTCACTCACACCATCACGGACTACATCAGCTTCTGTGTGGACAACACCGTTCCCACCAAGACCATACGGTGTTGCTCAAACAATAAACCCTGGATCAACCCTGAGATAAAAACACTTCTGAGAGAGGAGAAGAGGATCTTCAGGTCGGGGAACAGGGAGATGCTGAAGTCTGTACAGAGGGAGCTGAGGAGAAAGATCAGAGAAGGCAAGGACAGCTTCAGGAAGAAGATGGAGGACAAGCTGCAACAGAGCGACATCAGCGGGGTCTGGAGAAACCTTAAAACCATCTCTGGGCTCCAGAATACCTCCCCCCAGGCCACGGGGGGCAGGGAGTGGGCGAACAATCTGAATCTGTTTTTCAATAGGTTTGACCAACCGCCCTCCCCCCTGACTGCACAACAACCACTGCTGCCTCTAAAGACATCAAGTCCTGCTGCCCACTCCCCACTCCACCAACACCCCCCCCACTCCCAACACACAGCCCCCCAACCTGACCCTCACTAAGACCCAGGTGAGGACGGAGCTGAGGAAGATCAAGACGAGGAAGGCGTCGGGACCGGACGGCATCAGCACAAAGCTCTTCAAGTCCTGTGCAGACCAGCTGTGTGGGATTGTGGAGCACATCTTCAATCTGAGCCTGAAGCTGGGGAGGGTACCACAGCTGTGGAAAACATCTTGTGTGGTACCTGTACCAAAGACTTCCCACCCCAAAGATCTGAACAGCTACAGACCAGTGGCCTTGATGTCCCACATGATGAAGACCCTGGAGAGACTGCTCCTTGCTCACCTCCGCCCCCTGGTGGGACCAGCGATGGATCCACTCCAGTTCGCCTACCAACATGGCATTGGGGTGGAGGATGCGGTGATCTTCCTCCTTCACCGTTCTCTGTCCCACCTGGAGAAGCCCGGGAATGCAGTGAGGATCATGTTCTTTGACTTCTCCAGTGCTTTCAACACCATCCAACCAATGATCCTGAAGGACAAGCTGCTGTGCGCAGGGGTGGACCAGCACCTGTCATCATGGATCCTGGACTACCTCACTAACTGGCCTCAGTTTGTGAGAACCCGGGACTGTGTGTCCGACACAATCATCGGTAGCACGGGGGCCACCCAGGGAACGGTTTTGGCTCCCTTCCTGTTCACCCTTTATACTGCGGACTTCTCACACAACACAACACACTGCCATCTACAGAAGTTCTCTGATGACTCTGCGATCATCGGCCTCATCTCCAACGGACATGAAGCTGAGTACAGAGGGCTTATCCAGGACTTCGTGGACTGGTGCCATTGGAACTGCCTCCAGATCAACACGAGGAAAACTAAGGAGCTGGTGGTGGACTGCTGCAGGCAAGGACAACCCCTCACAGCACCACTAAATATACAGGGAACAGACATCAAGATGGTGACATCCTATAAGTACCTGGGTGTTCATCTGAACAATAAACTAGACTGGTCACCCAATACTGACGCACTCTACAAGAAGGGACAGCGCAGGCTGTTCCTACTGAGGAGACTCAGGTCTTTTGGTGTACAAGGGGCGCTGCTGAAGACATTCTATGACACGGTGGTGGCATCAGCCATCACTTTTGGAGTGGTCTGCTGGGGCAGTGGCATTACGGCAGCCAATAGGAAGAGACTGAACAAACTGATCAAGAAAGCTAGCTCTGTCCTGGGGCAGCGCCTTGACCCAGTGGAGGAGATAGGAGAGAGAAGGATGATGGCTAAACTGTCATCTCTGCTGGAGTCCGAGTTCCACCCTATGCAGGACATACTGAATGCACTGAGGAGCTCATTTAGCAGCAGACTACATCATCCTAGGTGCACAACCGAGAGGTTTCGCAGGTCCTTCCTACCTACGGCTGTCAGACTGTACAACCTAAGCAGGGCTGCTCGCAGAGATAGCAGAAAGACGTGACAACCTAATAGTTTTGAATGCAAAAGACGCAATAGACTTATACAATGGTCCCCTCCGGCATACAACTAGGAAAATACCGGTCGCTATGGAGGGTGAGAATATGTATGGGTACATAATCATACCATGTAGGATAACTAAGTAGACGGTTGTGCTGTTTCATTCCATCTAGCTACAATGCTCCACACTGTGTGTTTATATATTTACATATTTATTCCATCTAGCTACAATGCTCCGCACTGTGTGTTTATATATCTACATGTTATTCCATCTAGCTACAATGCTCCGCACTGTGTGTTTATATATTTACATATTTATTCCATCTAGCTACAATGCTCCGTACTGTGTGTGTTTATATATCTACATATTTATTCCATCTAGCTACAATGCTCCGCACTGTGTGTTTATATACTCATATATTTATTCCATCCAGCTACAATGCTCCACACTGTGTGTCTATATATATATATATATATATATATATATATATTTATATTTATATGTACATATGTATACTTGCTGCTCTTGGTTTTTTTTTCTCTTGCCTTCTGATTGTTGCTCTGAGTGTTGCTATCCCTGTGCTGTTGCAATCCTGGAATTTCCCCATTGTGGGACTAATAAAGGCTTATCTTATCTTATCATTAGATAATGATGAATGTCAGTGTGTTAAATTAAAAAGAAAATTAAATTAAGGGCAGCGGTGGCCTAATGGTTAGGGATGTAGACTGGTGAGCGGAAGGTCGCAGGTTTGATCCCTGGACCAGAAGGATTAGATCTGGGTGGGCCAGATAACATAGCAGTGTTTGCCCCACCCTCCTTAATCCCACTGTGGTGCCCTTGAGCAAGGCGCTTAACCCCAACTGCGCCAGTGGAGTTGCTCAGTGGCCACAGGTCAGTCTGTGGTTGTACTGGGCAGTTTCCAGGTGTGAATGTGTAACCGAGTGTGAACAGGGCGTCTTTGAAAAAGAGAGGTTGCCTCTCACTGGAACTACCTTGTATAAATAAAGGTTAAATAAAATTAAAAAATAAAGTAAAAAGAGGACTATCTGCTGAATCATAAACACACACACCATTTTTTTCCCTGTGTGCAGTGAAAAACTGCTGTGTCTGTTTAGTTGTCCTCATTTAACAGAAAATAACGGCTGAGTGTGTGTTTTTCATTAATCGGGATGCACGAGCACAAACGGACACGAGATATGATGATGTGATATGATGACAGACACGACAGATTAATGGACAGAATACTTTGACACAGAAGAGAGGTTTGTCGTTTAAAGTCTTCAAACTGACAATATCCCAACACACCGGCGCTGTGCACCACATCCACATGCTCCCTGTCCATTAATTTATTCCCCTAAAAAATTAATACATTAATGCCTAATCTATACGCTATACTCCAACGGTAAGTCCGCAATTAAGAAGAAAATGTGGATGGAATAAAAAAATATTAAGTCTATCATCATATTGTAATTAAAATGACAGATGATTAGATTATAACTTTTACAACACTCTGTTAAAATAATAGAAAATCCCAGCGCATGCTTTTTCCTTATGTGCTCCTGTCAGTAGGAGCTGCACGATTTCAAAACATGGTGCTGAAATGGCATTAAATGATGCATTTATGACGACAGATCTCCCTTTTCCTCATCAAAAGTACATCATCATAAAATGTACCAAAATACTGATACACATGAGATTACACGCTGCCACACCTTTTCCACTCCTCAAAGCTCAAAGCCGGCACACTGTCCGCTGGTAATCAGATGGTAGGGCACAAAGTGTAAAAAAACAGACAATGTGCTGATCATCATAATAGGGCCCCCTGTGTTTAAAGACTGCCACAGAGCTCATAATTACTTGGCTGAGTTGGCCGCCCCACAGCAATCCTTAAAAAAACAAGGACCAGCCTAAGCTGTTTCTTCCAGATTACCTGAAAATTCTTGTTATATAAGAGTTGTAACTTTATTTTCTTATTTTTATTTTATTTTTTTATTTTTTTTTTGAGATTGTGAACTTTTTATCATTTAGGCGTTCTTTGAAAATGATGTATGTAGTAGCAGACAGATGATAGCATGAATTAAAAAAGAAGATTCTGTTTTTGGTCCTTCTGGGCTTGATGGAAGACAGAGATGGGGAAAAAAGGAAGGAAGGAAGGGAGAATGCAGAATGTCAAAACAAGTCCAAAAAGTATTCAGCCCTTTAGCTTTTATGCTTTGTAGGCAAGTGCACACCAGAAGACAATATTTATGTGAATCTCCAAAATACTATGGATGAGTATTCTTTTCTTGGCCTCTCACGGGGATAAAAACCAGCCTTTGAGTTCAGGGGCAGATAAAGGACGTGATTGAAAATGCTCCTTCAAATGGCAGGGGATGGGTTTAAATGATTTACACTTATTTAAGTGTTTACTTTAAGGCCGCATCAAAAGATTTTTCAAATAACTGGTTATTGTAGGTGGAGTGCCGGGAAGGCTAAGCCTAAGAGGCTGTCCATTATGAAAAAGAAAGAAAACTGTGCATCACAAGTAAAATAATTCTCACCCCCAAACTCATGGAATATAAACACTGGCTAGGAATTCATTCTTATATTTCAACAAAAGGGGTACCTGCTTAATGTCATTTTCCCCACAAGTATGGATACCAACAAGTCCTCAAACCATTAGGTAAAAGAGGAACATTAATTCATCACCTCAGAGTGAGCTCACTATATGTGCTGTCTCAAAGATGGTGATGTCACTGCCTTTCACTGCATTTCCAAATTTCAGAAGTTCTTAAAATCTCATAAGGAGTCAATTTGGGATGAAAGACGGAACTACAAAAAAAAAAAAATCTGCTCCCACCCCCAAGTCTCAAGATCTCACACCATGTTGACGTTTAGTCACTACTATCTGTGTTTACTTTAACTTCCTCATTTAAGATTCATTTCCTGATTGAAATTTACTTACTTTAAGCATTAAATACATATTTTTAGATTGCTAGGGTTAAGGTAATGGGCATGCTGAGGGATAGGAAAAGGTGAGCATCTAATTTACACTGCAACTTTAACCCTATTATTTCCACAAAATAGAGGTCACTTAAAGTCAAAACGTACACATAGGGTTTATCATCTGCCCATAAACACATCAACTCATCAAAGTTATTGCAGCCTTTATTGGATTGTTTGAATGACATTAAAGCATCAATGAATTCAAATTCCATTAATCTGAATCAATACACGACTGAGTTGCCCTCCCTCTCGGACATCTACCACACCCGCCTCACCCGCAGAGCCATCAACATCGCAGGTGACACCTCCCACCCCTCACATTCCCTCTTCAGCCCCCTGCCCTCTGGGAGAATATACCGGAGCCTCTGGGCCCACTCCACAAGACTGCTAAACAGCTTTGTTCACCAGGCCACCAGGACCCTGAACTCTGCCCACCCCCCACTTCTAGACTCTTAACACACTCATCCACACAATAATTTCCTTAGCTGTTTGCACAGAAAAACGTGGCACACTAACAGTACCACATCTGCTGCTGTATGTCTTGCACCTTACTGCAACCATTTGCACAAATGCCATACCTGCTGCTGTCTGACATTGCAATACTGATCATTGCCAGACCAATCTGTCACTGTCTGCACCCCCATTACCGCATTGAACTTGCAATTTACTGGTATTACGGTTTACTGTACATAGGATTGCTGTGTTTTTACTGTTATTTGCACTATGGGTAGCATTACTGTACATAGATTGTTGTTGTTGTTTTCCATCCTTATTCCTGCTTGTCTTATATATATATTGCGCACACCACTAAGAGAGAGAAACGGCATTTCATTTCTACTGTATGTCCTGTACATATAGAAGTATTGGCAAATAAAAATCTTTAATCTTATTTAGTCAGTCTTGTAGATGTCCCCGACAGTTTTCTTGGTCCTTTGGCTCTCTATAATCACACCTCTGTTCAGTAGCTAACAACAAAAATGTTAGTGTGACATTTGACTTTGTTTTTAAAAAAATGATAAACAGATCAGTTCAGTTATAAAAACATGCTTTTTTCATTTAAGACTTTTAGCCAAGGCAAAGCCCTATTTCCCTTCCAAAGATTTTAAGTAATTCATGCCATTTTATCGGAGATCCCTGTAATTCTTCATATGTGCGTATAGATCAGTCATCTCTTCATCATCTTGAACTGGTTCAAAATGGTGCCATTCATCTTTTAACAGGTTATCAGAAGCTCAACCACATACCATTGGTATAGGTTTCACTCCTCTGGCTTCCTGTTAATATAGAATTGTTTTTTTTAAGTACTTATTACTAGTTTATAATTCACTAAATGGGCTGGCCCCAGTCTACCTAGAATAACTTTTACATTGTTACGCTCCAGCTTGAACATTAAGATCAACAAACCAATTACTCCTTAATGTTTCAAGATACAAATATGGAACAATTCATCTCTTCATGTTGTTAAAGGGATTCAGGAGGGTAAGGCAAAGTCAAAAGATGAATTTTTATAGCATGTTTAAAATCGCAAGATTAGGTCAGTGGCTCAATGAGCTGTAAAGCACAATAGAATAGGAATAACCTGTAACCTGTTACCTTGTGCAAAAAGCCTTTTGTTAATTGTTGAAGTGATGCCTTGTGTAATACTGAATATCATAAACTACAGATATGTACAGTAGTGTGAAAAAGTGTTTGCCTCCTTCCTGATTTCTTATTTTTTTTGTATGTTTGTCACACTTGTTTCAGATCCAAATATTAGACAAGGATAACACAAGTAAACACAAAATGTAGTTTTTAAATTAAGGTGTTTATTATTAAGGATTAAAAAAAATCCAAACCTACAT
This sequence comes from Pholidichthys leucotaenia, assembly GCA_020510985.1. Lineage (NCBI taxonomy): Eukaryota > Metazoa > Chordata > Actinopteri > Cichliformes > Pholidichthyidae > Pholidichthys > Pholidichthys leucotaenia. Next base: position 65,907,946 of record CM035840.1, read on the forward strand.
GGGCCTGTGTGGAAAAAGTGACACCCCCCCCCCATTAAAACATAAATTAACTGTGGTTTATCATATTTTTGGAAAGCTGAGTTCAATTTCTCTAGCCACACCCAGGCCTGATTACTGACACCTGTTCTCAATCAAGAAATCACTTAAATAGGACCTGCCTGACAAAGGGAAGTGGACCAAAAGATCCTCAAAAGCTAGACATCATACTGCGATCCAAAGAAATTCAGGAACAAATGCGAAACAAAGTAATTGAGATCTATCAGTCTGGAAAAGGTTATAAAGCCATTTCTAATGCTTTGGGACTCCAGCGAACCATAGTGAGAGTCATTATCCACAAATGGCGAAAACATGGAACAGTGGTGAACCTTCCCAGGAGTGGCCGGCCGACCAAAATTACCCCAACAGTGCAGCGATGACTCATCCAAGAGATCACAAAAGACCTCACAACAACATCCAAAGAACTGCAGGCCTCACTTGCCTCAATTAACGTCAGTGTTCATGACTCCACCATACGAAAGAGACTGGGAAAAAATGGCCTGCATGGCAGAGTTCCAAGACAAAAGCCACTGTTGAGCAAAAAGAACATAAAGGCTCGTGTCAGTTTTACCAGAAAACATCTTGATGATCCCCAGAACTTTTGGGAAAATACTGTGTAGACTGACAAGACAAAAGTTGAACTTTTTGGAAGGTGTGTGTCCCATTACATCTGGCGTAAAAGTAACACAGCATTTCAGAAAAGGAACATCATACCAAGAGTAAAATATGGTGGTGGTGGTAGTGTGATGGTCTGGGACTGTTTTGCTGCTTCAGGACCTGGAAGACTTGCTGTGGTAAATGGAACCATGAATTCTGCTGTCTACCAAAAAATCCTGAAGGAGAATGTCCAGCCATCTGTTTGTGACCTCTAGCTGAAGTGCACTTGGGTTCTGCAGCAGGGCAATGATCCAAAACACACCAGCAAGTCCACCTCTGAATGGCTTAAGAAAACCAAAATGAAGACTTTGGAGTAGCCTAGTCAAAATCCTGACCTGAATCCAACTGAGATGCTGTGGCATAACCTTAAAAACGCATTTCATGCTCAAGAACCCTCCAATGTGGCTGAATTACAACAATTCTGCAAAGATGTAAAAGACTCATTGCCAGTTATCACAAACACTTGATTGCAGTTGTTGCTGCTAAGAGTGGCCCAACCAGTTATTAGGTTTAGGGGGCAATCACTTTTTCACACAGGGCCATGTAGGTTTGGATTTCTTAATAATAAACACCTTCATTTGAAACTGAAAGGAACGAACATTTACATAAACGAGCATCTCACAAAAGAAAACGCAGAAATAGTCAGAAAAGCAAGATACCTGAGAAAGCAGAAAAAGATTCAAAACACCTGGACACAAAACTGTAAAATATACATCAAATTAAATGGATCACCTGAAGAAGCCAAGGTCATTAACGTCCGTAATATTGTGGAACTAGATAAATATCAATGAACATTATGAACTGGAGTCGACAGCAACAAGAGACAACTGTAGGACACTGAAAGATCACACTCATCTGCATCTGGACATTTAATTACATGAAACAAAAGATCAACAAACAGGAACAACAGGAACTGAAAGTTTTTGAATATACGGATCACAACCCACAGGACGTAGAATATAACATCGACCCTGATAATAATTTATTTACCTCCATCAATAATAACTGTAGTTACTACACGGATGAACAGTTTAACACAATGGTCACATCTGATTTCAGTATTTCTATGATCCACTTCAACAGCAGAAGTCTCTATGCCAACTTTAATAACATTAAAGATTATTTACATCAGTTTAAAGAGCCATTCAATATTGTGGCAATATCAGAGACGTGGCTCAGTGAAGAGAAAGGAGTGGATTTTACATTGGATGGCTATGAATTAAATTATATAAATAGAAAAGTGAAAAAAGGAGGAGGAGTTGCAATTTATGTTGACAAGAGCTTGCAATACAAGGTTGTTGAAAATTTGTCAGTAACTGTGGATGATTTATTTGAATGTATTACAATAGAAATCTGTCTGGACAATGTGAAGAATATGGTCGTGAGCTGTGTATATAGAACACCTGGATCAAACGTTGACTTATTTAAGAACTGGATGGAAAAAATGTATGCAAAACTAACTCATAAAGTTATGTTCATCTGTGGGGATTTCAATATAGATCTTATGAATTCAAAACAACATAGTTTGACAGAAGAATTTATCAACACAATGTACAGTATGGGCTTACATCCAACAATCACCAGACCTAGCAGTATCACGTCACACAGTGCCACACTAATAGATAACATATTCACAAACATTATAAGATAAGATAAGATAAGATAAGCCTTTATTAGTCCCACAACGGGGAAATTCCAGGATTGCAACAGCACAGGGATAGCAACACTCAGAGCAACAATCAGAAGGCAAGAAAAAAAACAAGCAAGCAAGAGCAGCTAATAAACATATGTACGTATTACTATAAAATATATATATATATACACACACACACAGACACACAGTGCAGAGCATTGTAGCTGGATGGAATAAATATATGAATATATGAACACACAGTGCAGAGCATTGTAGCTAGATGGAATAAATATGTAAATATATAAACACCCACAGTACGGAGCATTGCAGCTAGGTGGAATAAATATGCAAGTATATAAACACACACAGTGCGGAGCAATGTAGCTAGATGGAATAATATGTAGATATATAAATATATAAACACCCACAGTACGGAGCATTGTAGCTAGATGGAATAAATATGCAAATATATAAACACACACAGTGCAGAGCATTGTTGCTAGATGGAATGAAACAGCATAACCGTCTACTTAGTTATCCTACATGGTATGATTATGTGCCCATACATATTCTCACCCTCCATAGCGACCGGTATGTTCCTAGTTGTATGCCGGAGAGGACCATTGTGTAAGTCTATTGCATCTTTTGCATTCAAAAAACTATTAGTTTGTTACGTCTTTTTGCTATCTCTGCGAGCAGCCCTGCTTAGGTTGTACAGTCTGACAGCCGTTGGTAGGAAGGACCTACGAAACCTCTCGGTTGTGCACCTGGGATGATGTAGTCTGCTGCTAAATGAGCTCCTCAGTGCATTCAGTATGTCCTGCATAGGGTGGAACTCGGACTCCAGCAGAGATGACAGTTTAGCCACCGTCCTTCTCTCTCCTATCTCCTCCATCGGATCAAGGCGCTGCCCCAGGACAGAGCTAGCTTTCTTAATCAGTTTGTTCAGTCTCTTCCTATCTGCTGCAGTAATGCCACTGCCCCAGCAGACCACTCCAAAAGTGATGGCTGATGCCACCACCGTGTCATAGAATGACTTCAGCAGCGCCCCTTGTACACCAAAAGACCTGAGTCTCCTCAGCAGGAACAGCCTGCGCTGTCCCTTCTTGTAGAGTGCATCAGTATTGTGTGACCAGTCTAGTTTATTGTTCAGATGAATACCCAGGTACTTATAGGATGTCACCATCTCGATGTCTGTTCCCTGTATATTTACTGGTACTGTGAGGGGCTGCCCATGCCTGCGGCAGTCCACCACCAGCTCCTTAGTTTTCCTCGCGTTGATCTGGAGGCAGTTCCGATGGCACCAGTCCACGAAGTCCTGGATAAGCCCTCTGTACTCAGCTTCATCTCCATTGGAGATGAGGCCAACGATCGCAGAGTCATCAGAGAACTTCTGTAGATGGCAGTGTGTTGTGTTGTGTGAGAAGTCCGCAGTATAAAGAGTGAACAGGAAGGGAGCCAGCACCGTTCCCTGGGGGGCCCCCGTGCTACTGATGATCGTGTCGGACACACAGTCCCGGGTTCTCACAAACTGAGGCCGGTTCGTGAGGTAGTCCAGGATCCATGATGACAGGTGCTGGTCCACCCCTGCGCGCAGCAGCTTGTCCTTCAGGATCATCGGTTGGATGGTGTTGAAAGCACTGGAGAAGTCAAAGAACATGATCCTCACCATATTCCCGGGCTTCTCCAGGTGGGACAGAGAACGGTGAAGGAGGAAGATCACCGCATCCTCCACCCCAATGCCATGCTGGTAGGCGAACTGGAGTGGATCCATCGCTGGTTCCACCAGGGGGCGGAGGTGAGCAAGGAGCAGTCTCTCCAGGGTCTTCATCAAGTGGGACGTCAAGGCCACCGGTCTGTAGCTGTTCAGGTCTTTGGGGTGGGAAGTTTTTGGTACAGGTACCACACAAGATGTTTTCCACAGCTGTGGTACCCTCCCCAGTTTCAGGCTCATGTTGAAGATATACGTCACAATCCCACACAGCTGGTCTGCACAGGACTTGAGGAGCTTTGCGCTGATGCCGTCCGGTCCCGGCGCCTTCCTCGCCTTGATCTTCCTCAGCTCCGTCCTCACCTGGGTCCTGGTCAGGGTCAGGATGGGGGGCTGTGTGTTGGGAGTGGGGGGGTGTTGGTAGAGTGGGGAGTGGGCAGCAGGACTTGATTTCTTTAGAGGCAGCAGTGGTTGTTGTGCAGTCAGGGGGGAGGGCGGTTGGTCAAATCTATTGAAAAACAGATTCAGGTTGTTCGCCCACTCCCTGCCCCCTGTGGCCTGGGGGGAGGTATTCTGGAGCCCCGAGATGGTTTTGAGGTTTCTCCAGACCCCGCTGATGTCGCTCTGTTGCAGCTTGTCCTCCATCTTCTTCCTGAAGCTGTCCTTGCCTTCTCTGATCTTTCTCCTCAGCTCCCTCTGTACGGACTTCAGCATCTCCCTGTTCCCCGACCTGAAGATCCTCTTCTTCTCTCTCAGAAGTGTTTTTATCTCAGGGTTGATCCAGGGTTTGTTGTTTGAGTGACGCCGTATGGTCTTGGTGGGAACGGATTTGTCCACACAGAAGCTGAGGTAGCCCGTGAAGGTGTGAATGAGGCCATCGATGTCCTCACCATGTGGATCGCAGAGCTGCTTCCAGGCGGTGGCTTCAAAACAGCCCTTTAGGGTGTCCATTGTCTCCTCAGACCATAACTCCACAGTGTGCATGGCCGGAGGTTGTCTGTGCACTAGGGGTTTGTACACCGGCCGGAGATGAACCAAGTTGTGATCCGATCTCCCGAGTGGGGGTAGTTGTGATGAGGTGTACGCCTCCTTAGTGTTTGCGTAGAATAAATCCAGTGTTTTATTGTCTCTAGTGTGGCATGTGACATACTGGGTGAACGTGGGTAGAATGGGAGACAGTGAAACATGGTTGAAATCGCCTGAGATGAGGAGAAGAGCATCTGGGTGTTCTGTCTGCAGCCTGCTGGTTACTGAATGGATGACGTCACGTGCTGTCCCAGCGTTCGCCGTCGGATTTGCATAAACAACAATGCAGATCACGTGTGAGTGTTCTCTCGGGAGATATGTAGGCCTCATGCTAACAGCTAGCAACTCAATGTCTTTGCTGCAGTGTCGTTGTTTAACAGTGATATGTCCCGGTCTGCACCAGTTGTTGTTAACATACATGATCACTCCACCGCCCCTAGCCTTGCCACTGTCTGGTGTTCGGTCAGCTCGTATCATGTGAAAACCCTCCAGCTCAATGTTAGCATCTGCTGCTAGTTCAGTTAGCCACGTCTCAGTAAACAAAAGGAGAGAGCACTCCCGGTATGTGCTATCATAACGGGAGATAGCCGCTAGCTCATCTAACTTTCCCAGTATCGACCGTACATTTCCCATGACAACAGATGGAAGGGAGGGTCTGTACCTTATATTTTTTGTCCTCCGCCTTACTCCAGCCCGGCAGCCGCGGCGTTTTCGCCTCAGTTCACTCGGTATGTCGAGTTTTTCCAATGGGACCGGGTGGCGGTTGAATGCTAGCAGCTGTTCTCTGCTGTATCGTATCCTGCTATAGACAGTGGCTCCGTCCACCGGCTCAGGAGACATTTAGGACGATCTGTGTGTCCGTGATATAAGTGGGGTGAAAAAAAAAGACGGATCAAAAGAGAGAGGAAGGGAAAAAGACTCGGAATCGAGCCGCTGTTGCAAAAGGCAGCCGACTCGTGTGGCGCCGAGAGAAAAACTTTTATTATATTATTATGGAAAATAATTATTATAAAAATTATTATAAAATTATTATAAAAATAATATAATATTTATATAATAAATATAATAATATTTTATAATATAATAATTATTATAAAAATTATTATTATATTATTATGGAAAATAATATCATGAATGGGCTTTTATTGAATGATATCAGTGACCACCTGCCGATTTTTGTTGTCTATCAATGTGATTATAGGAAGAAAAAGTATACCAAAAATATTAAATGTACTGCTCAAAAAAATAAAAGGAACACTTTTTAATCTGAGTAAGCTGGACTAGCCTGCGACAATTTCTTCACTTTAAGTTTTGGAGTGTTTTCATTTCCATCAAAAGACGTGGCATCTTTTCATTCTTAACACATTATCCAGTCCATATCAGTGTAGATATCCAGCTTATTTTTTCCCATTAAAATCTGATGTGTTTTCAAAGTGTTCCTTTAATTTTTTTGAGCAGTATATAAAAGAATAAGAACTGAAGAATCTATGTATTTACTGGCAAAGGAATTATTAATACAAGACTGGAAGATAGTTTGTGATGAAAATGATATAAATGAAGCATATGATAAATTTTTACAAATATTTCAATCATTGTACAATAAAAACTGTCCTATAAAACAATATAGTGACAGACAACAAAACAAAAATATTCCTTGGGTCACCAAAGGGTTACTAAATGCATGTAAAAAGAAGAATACGTTATATAAACAGTTCATTAAGTGCAGAATGGAAGAGGCTGAGATCAAATATAAAAGATATAAAAACAAGCTTACTAATATAATGAGGACTTATAAGAAAGAATACTACAACAGAATATTAGAGGATAATAAAAATAACTTAAGAGGAATATGGCAAGTACTCAATGGGATTATTAGTAACCGACCTAAGAATGCTAATTATCCAGAATATTTTATTGAAAATGACAATTTGATAAATAATATGGAGGATGTGGTCAGTGGTTTCAATAAATTTTTTGTAAACGTTGGTCCTGAATTAGCAAAATCAATAGTGACACCAGAAAAAAAACAACAGTGGTTCTGTAAATGAAATAGAAGATAGAAATCCAAACACAATCTTTTTGGGTGCAGTTACTGAAAAGGAAATTATCGAGACTGTGAGTAAATTTAAGAACAAAAAATCAACGGACTAGAATGAAATTGACATGACAATAGTGAAAAAGTAATTGAAGGAATTGTTAAACCACTCACCCACATCTGTAACCTGTCATTTCAAACTGGTAAATTTCCAAACAAAATGAAAATAGCAAAAGTAATGCCACTGTACAAAACAGGAGACAGTCATTATTTCACAAATTACAGGCCGGTCTCTTTACTCTCACAATTCTCCAAAATACTTGAAAAAATCTTCACTAAGAGACTGGATGATTTCATTGAAAAACACAACCTCCTTACAGACAGCCAGTATGGTTTTAGAGCAGATAAATCAACATCTTTGGCACTGATCGAACTTATAGAAGAAATTACTAGTTGTATAGATAAAAAAAAAGTTTGCTGTAGGAGTATTTATAGATTTAAAGAAAGGTTTTGACACCATCGACCACAGAATTCTACTGAGGAAATTGGAAAGGTATGGGATAAGAGGGGTCGGACTGAGTTGGGTGGAAAGTTATTTAAGTAACAGACAACAATTTGTACAAACTGGTGAGCACAAATCACCCTTCATGGACATCACTTGTGGTGTGCCCCAGGGGTCAGTTTTGGGACCCAAACTCTTTATATTGTATATAAATGACATATGCCAAGTATCAAAAATTCTGAAATTTATTTTGTTTGCGGATGACACAAATATCCTTTGCACTGGTAAGAATTTGCAGCAGGTTTTAGAGGTGGTCACAACTGAAATGAAAAGGTTAACGCAGTGGTTCAACAAAAATAAATTATCTCTAAATCTGAAAAAACAAAGATTATGTTGTTTGGAAATTATAAAATAAATCATGAAATAATGGTAACGATAGATGATACCAGAATAGAAACAGTACAGGAAAATAAATTTCTGGGGGTGACGCTAGACAATAAAATCTGCTGGAAACCTCACATCAGTCACATCCGGGCCAAGTTGGCAAAATGTATAGGGATACTGGGGAAGACAAGACACATCTTTGACTATAAATCATTGATTCTTACTGTACAATTCACTGTTTCTACCATATCTTAACTACTGTGTAGAAGTCTGGGGAAACACCTACAAGACCAACCTACAGCCAATATGCACATTACAAAAAAAGCTATAAGGATAATAAATAATGTAGGATATAGAGACCATACCATATCGTTGTTTTTAAAGTCACATGTCATAAAGTTCATGGATTTAGTTAAATTTAAGACAGCACAAGACATATACAGGGCAATTAATAATCAACTCCCAACTAATATACAAAAAATATTCAAAAAAGAGACAATGATTATAATTTGAGAGGAGACTTAAACTTTACAAAACCTAAGATACGAACAGCTAAGAAAAGTATGTGCATATCTGTCTGTGGGGTGGATTTGTGGAACAGTCTGGAGCCGGAACTGAAACTATGTACAAACAGAAATCAACTCAAAAATAGGTATAAACATTATTTGCTTAAAGAATATATGTTAGAAGGGTAGTATTTATATGTACAATTCACTATGCTCACTCTGGGACACTATGGAATGGTGGGTGGGACAGTGCTGTGTATATCTGTGTTGTTTGGGGCTTTTGATGTATGGACTGTATGTATGTTGGGATGGATGGGTGTTAATGTTGATATGTACAAAATATAGTTAATTGTTTACTTGGGGTCTTAAATGTGGTAAACTGAATATATTGCACATGGGTTGTATTTATGGAAAAGAGGAGTTGGAGTTGATAAGTGTTCACTTCTTCCTTCTCCCTTTCGAACACTGTATACTGTCACTTTGTTGCACTTGTCATTTGTTTTGTTTTGGGTTTTTTTACTTTTTTGTTCGAAATAAAGTATGTATCTATCTATCTATCATTTAAAAACTGCATTTTGTTTACTTGTGCTTTCTTTGTCTATTATTTAAATTTGTTTGATGATCTGAAACATTTAAGTGTGACAAACATACAAAAAAATGAGAAATCAGGAAGGGGGCAAACAGTTTTTCCACACGACTGTATATTTATGACAGTTAAGCATGATATTGTTTTTGAGAAGTATTGACCCAGCAGCCACTGGACACAGCCTCTTAAACCAGAAAAGTAGAAATCAAACAGATTTTGACAGCCACCATTAAAATGAAACTTCTTCTCTGCTCCTTCAGATGATCTCATTTGTGACCTGACAAATCCTCTTCCCTCCACTGAAAAATATGACAATTTGCTGATTACCAATTCCGCGGCAGCTATTACAATAAAATTTCTGTCTTGTAAATGTAACATATGGTGTCAAATTTATTATGGCAAGAACATCAATTTAATTCAGGGTTTTTATTTTGTTCATTATTAGTAACCTCGTACCACACCGATTTTGATTTGTTGTCATTTAGGCCCTCGATTTTTAAAGAGAGTAATTTATATGTTAATTCCTCATCAGCTTTTACTCATGCATTTCTTTCTGACTTATAAAGGTAGAACATGATGTGCTCTACATTATAACAACAAAATCATCTTAACTGCAATTTTTATTCAATCCACTGTTAGTAACTTGAAGCTTTAATAGCCTACTATTCATCACTTTGGTACAATTACTGGGTAATAATGAGAAATACACAGAGAAACATAAGTTCTTATTTCTTCAATTTCTCAGACTAGAGCAGTTTTGGGTTTTTTCATATCATAAAAAATGTTCTCACACTCACTTGATTTCTATATCAGCTTATACTCGAGGCTTCTACTTTATTGTATTTTGCCAGTTAGGTCTTTGCGTCCTATCCCGAGGTGATCCACGCTGAGGGGAACAGATTTGTTTGCTGGTTGGATGCAGTATGTTGTCACAGGCTGTAGCCATTAGTCAAGCTTGCCAGTGATTCATAACACACCATATCACTAACCCCACAGTGATGGGAGCCTGGGATTTGTGGTTCTGAGGGGACATTTTGTTAATGCTTGTATGAAATATCTCCTGTGGGCACTTAGACACGGCAATTGTGCCAAATTACAACACTCAAATTGAAGCTTTTTTTACACAGTACTATATAGTATGTCTGTAAATTACAGAGTTGAAGAACGTGACTCATCTTCTACTGGACTGCTGCTAATGTCATATCACCAGAGTCACAGCTGTCTAACTATTGAGTCATTTAAAAGAAATCTGAGTTTCCAGCCCCCCCGCGACCCGAAAAGGATTAAGCGGAAGAAGATGGATGGATGGATGGATGGGAAGTAAAACAAATCACCAGTTGGCTGCGATCATTTCTTGTGTTTGCCAAGCAGACGACTCAGTCAGTTTTCTTTAATCGAAAGTCATTATCTTGATAGTGGCCATGCTTTGCAGATGTGAAGATAATGTCTGAACTGATGCTGCTGCGTTTACTTCCACTTAGTTTACAAAAATGATATATATGATACTAATGCATACGGTACTGTGTGTGCTCCTTGTTTACAGAACACGACGAGTGTCTCAGCGGGCTCCACAACTGCGATGAAAACGCCTTGTGTTTTAACATGGTCGGAGGACACAGCTGCTCCTGTAAGCCTGGCTACACTGGTAATGGGACAGTCTGCAAAGGTAAGCATTGACTGTGTACCAAACCTTCTTACCGTCGCCAAGGAGGTTATTTTTTTGCTGGTGCGCATTTGTCTATTTGTTTGTTTGTTTGTTAGCAACACTACTCAAAAACTACTGAATGGATTTGGATGAAATTTTCACCAAAGGTTTGGCCTCAGGATGAACCCATTTTGGTGATGATCTGAGAGTGCATACCTCTGCCAAGGCCTTTGCTTGTATTTGTGCAGCAGGATTACACAAAAACTACTTGATGGATTTGATGAAATTTTCACCAGAGGTAGTCCTTGGGCTACAGAGGAACCCATTACAGTATGGTGATGATCCAAGAGTTTTTGCATAATCTTGCTAAACCATTGCATGAAGACTGCGCCTTGGTGGAGGTATGCAAGCATGGATTACCTCCAGAATGTGATGGGTTTGTGTGTAGCCTAACCACCTCTGGTGAAAAGTACATCAAACTCTGTCCAGTAGTTTTTGAGTAACTTGCTAACACACTGTGAGAAGATAGAGCCTTGGCAGAGGGATGCACTCCCAGATCATCGCCATACTCAAATGGGTTCTTCTGTAGCCCAAGGACTACATCTGGTGAAAATTTCATCAAATCCATCAAGTAGTTTTTGTGTAATCCTGCTGCACAAATACAAGCAAAGGCCTTGGCAGAGGTATGCACTCTCAGATCATCACCAAAATCTAATGGGTTCATCCTGAGGCCAAACCTTTGGTGAAAATTTCATCCAAATATGGTCAGTAGTTTTTGCATAATCCTGCTAACAGACAAACAAACAAATGCTGGCAAAAACATAACCTTTGCAGAGGTAACGAGAAAAGCACTCCGAGACCGCATACCTCCGCCAAGGCTCCTTCCGTTCTTCATGGATCACCTCCAAAATGTAATGGGTTCGTGTGTAGACCATGAGCCAGTTCTGGTGAAAAATGCATCAAAGTCTATCCAGTAGTTTTGGAGTATTCTTGCTAACACACTGTGAGAAGATAAGAGCCTTGGTAGAGGTATGCATTCTCAGATCATCACTAAACTGTAATGGGTTCCTCTCTAGCCCAAGGACCAGCTCTGGTGAAAATTTCATCCAAAATCCATGCAGTAGTTTTTGCGTAATCCTGCTGCACAAATACAAACAAGGTTCTTGGTGGAGGTATGCACTCTCAGATCATCACTAAAATTTAACGGGTTCATCCTTGGCCCAAGGGCCACCTCTGGTGAAAATTTCATCCAAATCCATCCAGTACTTTTTGCATAATCCTTCTAAAAAACGGACAGACAGACAAACCACCCCGATTACATAACCTCCTCGGCAGAGGTAATGAAGTCAGTAATAAATAGATATACATTACCACAGTGAAGCTGAGGATAATGATGTAGATGCTATGTACATTGATTGTCACCCCTGAAAAGTGAAGAAGAAATGTAGAATTTGTTTTTAAACCAGTAAATTTGCAGTAAGTCTAATGGCTTTTTCAGCCTGACATTTTAAGTTTGTTGCTGTTTAGGTGGTCTATCTTTGTGTTTTCCTTTATTACGTGTGTTTTACTTTTCTGTGTTTATCTATTTAATCAAATTTTATTGTTTTTATTTATCTTTTACTTAATTCTGACACCAGTGTAGTCCCTGTGCCATCCCAAGCCCAGGAAAATTGGAAGGGTTGTGTCAGGAAGGGCATCCAGTGCAAAATCTCTGCCAAAACCAAAACACGGATCATCATTAATAACACTTCCATACCATAAGGTGGAAGCAGATGAGCCGCTGTGGCGACCCCTAAAAATAGGGAGGTGCCGGAAGAAGACAAAGAAAACTCTATATCCAGTCAATGTTTTGCGCTAAACCAGACCAGATCATCTTTTCTTCTACGTAAACAATTACCATAGCACAACCTCCTTTGAAAATTAAGAGATAACTCCCTCAAACTAATTGAGGGCTGTTGGTTGCTAATTAAAGATCTCTATGTCTGAACATTTTTCAGGCATGTCTTTATGGTTGTACTCTCGCCCGCATCCCCATTAAAACCTTTCTGTGACCCAGATTTAATGAGCGCCTCATGATGTTTGTGGCTGTATTTGTAATCTATGCTCTTACTAGAAAATTGACCTGACCTCAGCTGGTTAATCCATTTCTTGAGTAGAAATCTATTGAAGGTGGAACTGTACTGTTGTTACACATTAAGATCAGTTTACTGGTCATACAGAGTGGTAGACATCCTGCTGAAAAAATAACTGACGGATCTTGGCTGTATTCAGATAAATGTGAGATAAGTTTGGATTTCTTTTGGTTTCAGTTTGATCATCCTTTTTAAATCTGTCTGTTGTGTCTCTCATTTCTGCTTAGAAGGGCACTTACTGGCTGAAGTGCTCCTTTAACAATGTTACAATTACTGCGAGGTATCTCTTTTACCAAACAGAGCCTCTTTTGTCTTCAATAGTTCTCACGCTATTCTGGGAACCCATGGTATGATTTATGCATATATTACATTTATTTCCATTTTGTTCTGTCAACTTCAATGACTTCTCTGTGTTTTGGGGACGCATTAACAGTCTACCCATGGATAATGAACATTTCTGAATTAACCTTGGTGAGATGCATTAATCACGCAAAATAATATTGCACAAGCCTATAATGAATCACAGCACTAAATTAGCTCTTATTGTGCATGCAAATACATATGCTGCTGCTGGTCTAATTACATAGTTAATGCTCGTTAATCTTGGTGAGTAATGGGTCTTCTCTCCTCTGCTGCATCTCCAGCAATGTGTGACGGATTGTGCCAGAATGGGGGAACCTGCATTTCACCTAACAACTGTATTTGCCAGCAAGGATTCACCGGGAAGAGATGTGAAACAGGTAAAAGGCTGTTGACTCTTAAAATCCTTTGTTATTGAATAAAGGTCAAATGATTGTTTTAACATTCTTCAGATTTAAAAAGAAAATTATATGGGGGGCTGAAAAGTTCATAGGCTGATTAAGAAGGCGTTATGCTCCTAGGTGCTGAGCCAGTAGTATTTGAGCTTCAGTGGCCGAGGAACAAGAGGGCAGAGCAGAGCTGAGAATGAGAGAACTGTCAAGAGTATGGGTACAATAAACCACATTTGGTCAAATTTGACCACTTGTTCAAGGTCAGCCTATGAACTTTTCAGCACCCCCCCTTCCCATATATGGAAAGAGGAGAGGAAACTGCTGTATGTATGATGTACAGTAGCAATTATTCCGGTGATCCTGTACTCTAAGCCCTTTTGAGAAAAAAATCCCTTTCAGAGGTCTATGCCTTTTTTTTAAAAAAAAAAAATGCTAATTACATCTAAAGATCTGTCTGGTTCCTTACATTAAGATCTTTTTACTGAAAAAAACTCCAAAAAGTTTCTGATTTCAATATATCACTCAACAACTCTATTGCTGTGCAGTGACTATGGGCTGCCAAAAAAAAAGATATTCAGATAGTAATCAATAACAAAAATATATGTATATTAGGCAGGGTTGCCAGCTGTCCCAGTTTAGCCGGGACGTCCCATTTATTGGGCTAAATATGTTTGTCCTGAGTGAGATGTCCTTTGTCCTGTATATTTAAGGCTGCCTTAATGAATGGGCTGGGCTGGGCTGAAGCCCAGGGGCCTACGAAGATCAGGGCCTATCATGAGCCAATGAAAAAGATTCACATTGTTGTTCATTGGTCAAATTCTATGTCCATCACTTGATATTGTGGCTGCTGATTGGTCTAATTTACAAGTTCCCCATGTGGGTACCAGTAACAGTATCCTATCAGAGGAATTGTTTTGACATGTGACTATGCCAGTGAGAGGTGAGAAGTAATTAGCTTGGTCAAAATGTCCAGAAAAAAATTTCAAAGTGGCACTCATAAAATTATTAAAAGGAAAAGAACTTAGGGAAAGCGAATTGCTCAAAAAATCCTGGATTTTTCTAAACTGGAGCATTGAGTGAAAGAGGCTGCTAATTATGCACGGAGGAGACAGGTGGGCCGTTAAAGCCCTCACCTGGTGGAGAAGGGAGAAGAAAGGCCATGATTGCTTACATCAGACAGCTGTGCATGGGACAATGGACTCTGAACTTGGTACAAAGTAGACTGGATCAAGCATGCCTCCATAGAGTATGATGATATTCATGCGCTGGACTTAAAGGACATAGTGAAGGATTTTTCTTTAAAGAAGACCAGCAGAAAGCACTTCTAAAAGGTAAGACATGCTATTTGCAGTGTTTCCAGCCACCTGTGCAGGTTTTCCATTGCTGCTGTTGTGCTTGTTTGAATCAGGAATACTTCACTGATGTAATTTTATGCCAAAGGCGGTATTTGTCACGCTGTAAAAAGGGAAATCTCAGTAAGATAAAATACTCTAAATCAAGGCTTTATGCTTGTTTTTCTCCTACAAGATAATTTTGACAAGAATTTATTTTTGTTGTGCAGTTTTCTGTAAGATTTTGCTTGCTTTACGAAAGTTTTTACTTGTTTTAAGCAGTTTAATCTTACTTTCTTGGCAGATATTTTTTTTTCTAATTTTAACTAGAATTATCTATTGCCAGAATTTTTTTTGTGTTTAAGTAAAACTAGAAAAGCACTTGGAGAGCGCAGATCTCCGCCAAGTGCCACAGTTCCCCCCATACAGTGTTTGTGTGTACGTTTTCAGATTCCTTGACCATGAAAACATATGACTAGCAATTGGATTCACAATGATAGGATTAGGGGTTCAGTAGTTATTGACGAAAATGGCATTTTTCGTAATGGCGGTTTAGTGCCACAGTTCCCCCCATACAGTGTTTGTGTGTACATTTTCAGATTCCTTGACCATGAAAACATATGACTAGCAATTGGATTCACAATGATAGGATTAGGGGTTCAGTAGTTATTGACGAAAATGGCATTTTCCGTAATGGCGGTTTAGCGCCACAGTTCCCCCCATACAGTGTTTGTGTGTACGTTTTCAGATTCCTTGACCATGAAAACATATGACAAGCAATTGGATTGACAATGATAGGATTAGTGGTTTAGTAGTTATTCACGAAAATAGCATTTTGCGTAATGGCGGTTTTCTTGTGGACGGTGATCCGGATCACCACCAAAATCTAATCATCTGTAGGATACCGCATTTCTGACAATCTTGAAAATTTCATGAAAATCCGTCCATAACTTTTTGAGTTATCTTGCTAACAAACAGACAGACAGACAGACAAACAAAGAGACAAACCAATGCCGATGAAAACATAACCTCCTTGGCGGAGGTAATTATCTGCCAACAGAGCAAGAAAATTTGACTTATCACATTGTGTAAAACAAGTTAAAACTATTGGAAAGCATGTAAAATTTTCTTACACATAAACTGCATAGCAAGAATAAATATCTTGTCAGACAAAAAACAAAAACAAACAAGCATAAGCAGCTTTAATTTATTTTAATTTACTTACTGTATATTTGACTTTTTGCAGTGTAGTTGTGTTTTCTAGCTCAAAGTTGCATGATTTCTCAAAGAGAAACAAAAATGAGGTGGTAGTGGCTCAGGAGGTAGAGCAGGTCGCCCAATAACTGGAGGGCTGGCGATTCGAATCCCGCTCCCCCCACATTGCTGTTGTGTCCTTGGGCAAGACATTTTACCCACCTTGCCTCCAGTGTGTTCATGATTCATGATACTGATGTATGAATGTGAATAAATGTTCGGTGGTGGTCAGAGCGGCCGTTGGCATGGATTGGCAGCCATGTTTCCATCAGTCTGCCCCAGGGCAGCTGTAGCTACAGAGGTAGCTTACCACTATCTTCGTCTGTGGAGTAAATGAATAATGGACTCATTGTAAAGTGTCTTTGGGTGTCATGAAAAGCGCTATATAAAAACAATCAGTTATTAAAAACATAGCCATTACACATTTTTAAACTGAGATTCTGTATTCTGTAAAATCTGAAATTTCTTTGTATGCAGTGTGGTATTTTTTCCCTTGTAGTATTAAACATGACATTGAATATCAGTATTTTTTAAGGTATTACAAGGTAAAAAAAATCCCAGTATTATGACAACTCTAATGCCCACAACATCGTAGCACCGCGCAATAGTTAAAACCCTCTGTCCCTTATTTGGCTGTGAGAAAGTTGGCAACCCTAATAATACAGTCTTGTGAAAAAATTAGGACACCCCATTAAATATTCAGTTCTTTATTCATAAATGTTCACATACCTATGTCTAACATTGTTTTCGTTTTTATTTGCATTTTTTAACATTTGTTTTAGCCATTTTAAGTGGGAATGAATGTAGGGGTGTCCTAAAAAAGATGGGGGGTGTCCTAATTTATTCTTCACTATTTGTTTAGAATTACATTTTACAGAAAATCTGAAAAAAGTATTTAATTAATTTTTAATTGTTTAGTTGTATTACATGAATCTCCCAATATTTTTAACATTGATATTAAATATCCATATGTCCAAATATGTTTAAAAAAAACCCACACAGGCTTATACAGGGTGTCCTAATTTTTTCACATGACTGTATATATGTATATATTTGTTCTGCTACCTGAGACAGCCATTCCCAAACTTCATAATGCCGAGGCCCACTTTAAAAATTAAAAATATTTTGCTTTCTACCACAAACTTTGTTGCAAGTTATTTGTTAAAAAAAAAATAAAACCATGCCAGTGATAAACAAGAAGGAATGATTATAGTGCAAAAAGAAGTTAGAAATAGGGATGCACTGATATATCGACCTAACATCCGTATGGGCAGATGTTTACCTTATTGAATGATATCGGCTATCGGCAAATAAGATATCAGCAATGCCGATATTTTTCTGGTGTGTCCTAGTTGAGTGGCATTGATTTTGCCCTGAAACAGACAGCAGTAGAATACAGCTGCAGATTCAGAAAACATCCGAGACTGAACCATTTTAAAGTGTTTTAGTTCATTTTTTTCTTTTTTGATAATGCATATTTCTTAGCCGATTCCAAAACAATCAAAAATAATAAGTTGGCTATTGGTAAACCTATTATTTTTGACATCAGTCTATACAGGAACAGTATCCTCCAAGCCTGTTTAAAGGTAGAAGTTTACAGTTCTGTTGAACATGCTACTGAAAAAACACCCCACTATTTTCATATTAAGTTGAGGTATTTGTCTTATTTTCTCTGGGGAATGTGTCTTTATGTATCAATCATCACTGTAAAACAAAGGAGATGTAAATTGGTGGGAAAAATGTGTGTATATTGCATAGATGATCGACAAAACTGTTTTCAAAATACCAGCATATCGATTATCAGAGGAAAAAAAGTCCAGTATTGCGTCCCTAGTTATAAAAGGAAAAATTAAAAATGTAATTCATAATCCACAGCTTGGTATATTTTCTTTACATTCTTAAAGACTGAAAAAACCCATATTGTGTAACATATGTATAACATAATGCATATTTTTTTGTGAATGCTCTTTTAAGGCCTACCTGCAGTAACTTCGGGTATCATCAGTGGGACCTTACCCTCACTTTGGGAACCACTAACCTAAGAGAATCGTAGCATATTTTTGTCACTTCCAGTTATGTTACTTTATTTTATTTGTTTCATTCCACTTACTTTTCCAATCAATCAAACAACTTAAAAATATTCTTGTTGCTGCTATTGTTTGTTTTGTGTGTTCTGACATTTATTTTTTAAAAATTCATGCCTGTTAATTTTTTTCATCCCCCTGCAATATCAAAAATGACATTGAGTATTGGTTATTTTCTGCGAAAATTTTCATAGTGGTGTGCAAAAATTTGGCCACCCTTTGGCAAACAGCATATTTTGGTTATTTTTAATTGGTTAATTTAATTAACTGCATATGGTGTCCATACACATGCATATATGTTTGCATATGTTTGTTCAGTTTTCAAAATGAATAAATATGCATTAAGGTTTGCTTGCAATATTGCGATTTTTAGCTCATTCCGGTGATGCGATGGCGCATCATTCATCCGTCTGTCTGTCCACGTTTCATGGGACTTGTTACAAGTGGGTCTGCATCCAGGTTGTGGTCAAGGTCAAAGTTCAGGAGATCAGGACCCATGTGATTTCAGAAAAAAGCACTACTAGGCTTTTGCCCGGCTAATTCTCAACTCGTGCACAGTGATCAACAGATGGGCCTGTATCCAGGTTGTGTTCAAGTTCAGGGTCAATGTCAGAGGTCAGATGGTTGGAGCACTCATATAGTTTTATGAAAATTGTTACTCCTCCTAGGCAATTGCCCTAATTCTCACCAAACTCAGTCAATGATCCTCAGGTGGGTCTGCATCCAGGCTGTGTCAGATACAACCTCTGGCAGAACAGGAATGAATGACTCCTTCAGGCGGGTAGAACTCCAGTGTAACATAATTTATTTACAGGGTGTAAAATAACGTACAGCACGGGGGCTGTTAAACACAAAATACGCAGATAATGCTGACCAGATGATAACGAAGGTCTGGAGAGAAACTCTTGATAATAATGCCACAAGGAGAAATGAAAACAGCAGGTATATATAGGGACACAGAAATTAATCAAACCAAGGACAGCTGAGAGCAATAATTAACTAAACGGTAACATATGGGAAGGAACTGGACAAACAGGAAAAAACAAAGAACTCTTCCAAAATAAAAGCAGAGCTAGAGCTAAGGAAAACAGGGAAACAAATGGTACTGAATGCAAACCGTGGCAAACCCAAAAACCCAACAGAAAAAGTGGACATGGTCTCAAACCATGTCCAGGACATGAAAGGCTAAGCTCAAGGACAAGCGGTTTCCAAGCACATCAAACCAGAATGAGCTTCTCCCTCACTGATAATCTGGCTTCCATATCCTGCAGAGGTTGTGTACATCTTTTCAATTAAAATATTTGCTGTTTGTCCAATGGTGGTCAAATTTTTGCCTACTCCTTTAGCTATGGAGTTTGAAATTGTAGTATGTAATTCTAGTATGGGGACAGCCCTGGCAAATACTAGTGTATATCTGTCAAGAAGCTTGTGTTTATGTGTTTACTGATAAATATCCTCAGCTGTAATGTTGGCTTGCTTCAATCTATTGTTGGAATGGTGGGTATCAGTGATAGAAAAAAACAGTTCCTACATAAAACTTTTCAAAACAAGGTTTGTGTTTCCTTTTTCAAGCCATGATTTGTGTTTTTATACTTTTTGGGGGGCTGTTTGAGCAAGAGAAGATAGGTGCCATTTGGTTCCATTAGGCTTTTTTTTTTTTTTTTTTTTTTTACTACTGATATCTCTTAAAAACACCAAAGAAATCTAAATTGATACACAGCACATTGAGCCAGAGGTAAAATACTTTGGCTGGGCACTGTCGCTTTCAGCTCAAATGTGTTGCTGTGCTTATCGCGGCCTATCTGGAGTCCTGTTTTAAAACGCAGCGATTATTCTCATTCTGTCTTTTCGCTGAACCCCTGATAAAAACAGCTGATCAGTAAATGCTGAGTAGTTTTTCTGTGCTCTCTCGCTCAACTATATTAACTGCGCTTGTGTGTGGTTGTGACTGTGTGTGATGGTGTGGGTCTCCTCTCCATGGTGAATAATGAGCTTGTACCTCCTCCAGCGGCCCGACGCTGGATTTGAACTGCAGTTGCAGCAGTGTGGGCATTACACCATATCACAGCCATTATTAATCAGCTCATGAGCTACATGCCACATAAACATTACAACTGTATCCGATAGGACACATATTAAGTCAGCCAGCGTTTGTGGTAAAGGCTGTATCACTACTTGCTCTTGTGCATGAAAGTATGTCAAACACAGTGTTTTGCTAATACTCGGGGCTTAACTTGGTGTTTATCCTGCGGTGCCTGTGATTTAGGGTGACCAAGAAAGACTGTAATCTTGACGGCTGTGCTTGATGCACTAGATGTCTGATCTATAGCAGCAGCACCTCTCTCATAACCCATTTCACCCTTTCATGGAGTGTCCTTCAGGAGACATGTGGCCAAAGTAATAGAAAGTCATGACAACTCTCTCAGTGTGTACGTGAGCGCTTGCGTTCGGATGAGGCAAGCCGCGCCGTTCTGCTTTTTTCATTGGCCCAAGTATTGATTGCACATAAAGGACCTTATTTTACGAGGCGTCCCTTTTACTGCCCATCTTAAAGTAAATGAATTTCCTTGTGGCGCTGATGCGAGATGCTGTGGAAGGAGTGTGCATTGATGTGCGTGTGTGTGTGTGTGTGTGTGTGTGTGTGTGTTGTAGAGGTTGTGTTAACGCACCTGCCCATAACACCTTATCCTCATCCCCATTTTGCAGCGAAAAAGGTTCCTTAGTAATGGGACATTCCAGGCAATCACACATTTCATTACCTTCTATAGTGTTTTAAATTTCCACCTTTTTCTCATCTGCCTTTTTATCTTTAAGTTACTGTTCTGCTTCTACAAAAAATAGTCACAAAACGTACAAGGAGAAATCCTACAAAATATACACTTAGGTTTTTTTTTTCTCTTATAAGAGATTGTAAAATGAGAGACCCACAAATAAATACATTTATAGGAACATATTTTTTGTAGAACAGCTTATTTTTTTCCGCGCACATGTATAACCGTCCTCCGCCTTTCCAGGCACTTATAAGGAGGAGATAGAGTAGCAGCCGAATAATCTTTAATAGAAATCTATGGAGGTATTCTGCAACACCAAAGATCGCTTTTTATCAGGGACCCTCCTACCAGAGAGTTACTCATCTTCTGTTGTATGACTGATGGAATCGTGGTGCATCTCACTTGTAAAGAGAGTAAATATTGTCTTCATTTTCTACCTGTATATGTGGACTGATATCACATTTATTTTAATGAGTCCTGTGAGATTAACTGGAAATGTGCTGGTACTGCATTAAACTATATTGTTGCAAAACTGTGCAATTGTATATAACCTGCAGGGGAAACGGCTTTTTTAAAATCCCAGCTTTGACACATCATTATATACATTCAAATTTTTTTTATGCCCTGGTAACAAAAACTATCATTCTTGACATTAATTTAGATGGGCTCATTTAGTTATACAGTAGATATAAAAAGTGTACACTCACAGTCAAGTTAAGATGTTTCATGCTGATAGGATCTGACCCAAAAAGACTGAAAATTATTGGTTTAGTATGAGTTTAAGGATGTGCAAACTAATGCAACCAGCTTAATGTATATTTTTATTTTTGATATTTTTCCCTGGACAGATTTGTTTGTTTTTCAATTGAACCATACAGGTTACAGATCACATTCAAAGTGGGAAATGTCTGAAATAGACATTTTAACAAGGTCTGTACACTTTTTATATCCACATGAAGATTTTGACATCCTTAGCCAGATTCCCTCATTCCACCAGCTCTATGCAAAATGTATGAAAACAGTGTCATCTTTATAGCAAAGAAAATACACCTTTAAAGCAATATATTTTGTAGAAATTGTGTTTTACAGTTGTTGTTTTTGAACAGAGCCAAACTCGTGCTTTTCTTCTGTTGTCTTCCTGTTGAACATTTACTCTTTCTCCAGAATCTTTTCTCCATAAACACAGATGTCTATTTCCTAATGACACCATTGGGGGGATGAATGATTGGTTGCACAGGGATCAGTCTGTTTATACATAGACACCTCACAGCTAATCATTGTGGCTGATTAGAATTTGAGGTTTAGGAACATGAGACACAAACCCGCTCTCACATGAGCACCAGAACACTTGCACACTCTGTTATGTCCGTAATCCGTAACCCACTGACGAGGCTAGAGGTGCAATAGAACTGAACTTTATTGTGCAAAACTCACAGACACAAGGCGCTCTGTACAGGCAGAGGTGAAGGTCAAAAAGAGACCGTGCCTCTTCCGCCTTGGCCTTTTATACCCAGGGTGGTGGCGGAACCGGAAAGGTGGAGCCACCACCCTCATCACATAATAATATAGTATTTAATATAAAACACACTCCTCATGCCTCAGGCGAGTTTTCCTTTTTTTTGTTTGTCACCACAGATGCTGCTGCTGTATGTGCGTATGTGGTTCTTTCCACCCTCCCCTCCCACAATCAGACTCCCTCGTGTTCTCGTCCGAGTCAGCTCCATGACAGCTACCATCCTGATGTTTTGTGGTTTTATAGTCCAGGACCACCATCAGGGCCCCATGCTGCAGGGCTAAGGCTTCTGGCGCCGTTTAGTGACTTCACCAGTCATTCATTGTGAAAGGAAGGGTCTCTCTTACTGACTCCTCAGTGTGACAGAAGCTCCCAGTGAGGGACATGTCTACTGCTGAAGCTCACAGAGATGTATGGGGGTTAATGTACTGCTGGATATTCCACTCGACTGGTGGAGAGGAGGAGGGGGGAAATGTGAAGGAAAGGGGTAAAGAGCTGTAGTTTGGGGAAAGGAGATGGAGATGTACAAGGGAGTGACAGATGCAAAATTCAAGGAAGGGAGAGGTAGTGAGTTGGGGAGGAGGTTGAGAGGAGGTGAAGTGGAAAGGAAGATACAGGCATGTTGGGAAATCTGACTGATGCTGCCATGGAACTGAAGATTCGAGGGAAGAGATGGGTGGTTAGAGGGTAGGGGTTAGCAACTTTTTTTTCCTCTGCATTTGGATGTGGAATGAGGCTGGTGGAGTGAGAGCTGCCAGAGGAGGAGAGGCAGAGCTGGTGAATGAACATGGAAAAGCTTTCACTAAGTCTGGGCTCCCTACCCCCCGAACCCTATGAGCTTTTAGAAGCATCCCTAGGGACGTCACCACTTGTGCTGCTGCAGCGGCAGACTGACGGCCTGTCATAAGACACAGAACAGGAGCTCTTCAAGGCAGAGCAGAAACGCACACCTACAAGCATGCACTTATATATGAGAAGGTGCCAACAGTTTGCAGATTCTCAGCCTTTTGCATTATTTCAGGCTGTTGCACATTGGTGCCTTATATTGTTGGGTATGCGTGCAATATTTTTTTCCCGTGTATGGATGTGTTGTCTGTTTCTGTTCATCTCCCCTCTTGCAAAAACGTGTGCACTCGCTGCCTTGTCATTGC
This sequence comes from Pholidichthys leucotaenia, assembly GCA_020510985.1. Classification (NCBI taxonomy): domain Eukaryota; kingdom Metazoa; phylum Chordata; class Actinopteri; order Cichliformes; family Pholidichthyidae; genus Pholidichthys; species Pholidichthys leucotaenia. Next base: position 65,931,655 of record CM035840.1, read on the forward strand.
CATTCAGATGAGAATAGATGGGGAGGGACAGGGGACACGCAGTGCTGACAGACAGACACCAGCGAGCGGAGAACTCTGACACATCATGAATTATGTACGATGCAGCTGCAGCTGGGCACAGTCTCTTCAGTCATGGATATAAATGTACACAGGGCCAGCCATGTAATGTGTGCCCTGGACATGCAGCATAGTCAACATGGATGCCCCAGGCTGGCACTCTGCTTTATTGCTTGAATGAGAGATGGGCAGTGGTGGGAATATTAGGTTTATTTTTCATTAAAATGGGGGTTTGTTTTCCTTCATTTGCTGGGCAAAATGTAGGATGGAAAATATACAGCAAAAGTTTGTAATATGATTCAGAGTTTAATACATGTTTTTTGCAACTTTTACACTCTCACCCATGCTTGTTTGTGCACTCAACAGCAACGGCAATATTTGGTTGATCAGATACAGCACTTAATGTTGCAGCCATAAATTGTATTGGTGCAAAGAGTTCTTCATAAAATTAGAGCTCACAGCAAAATGTTGCAGTAAAAAAACAAAATCCTAATCACCTATGCATATACTTTTTACCCCTCATCCTCTAAAGGCTGAAGAGCTATTGTCGTCACCCCGCTGGGTGGATGGGCAGCAGCAGCGTCAACACATACCTTGTGAAAGGGATAACTAGAGAAAGAAATGTGGGCTTTTTGGCAAATTGATACCATAGTTGTATCTATGAATAATCTTGGATGAGTTCAAATTTGGGTGTTCTCTGACCTTTAGGTTAAGGTCAGTGGTCCCAAAATCTTGTAAATGCAGTAACTACAGAAAGAAATGATGTAGCCTTTTCAAATTGATATCTTTGTGTCTAAAAACAATCTTGGATGGCTAAGACCCTGACCTCTAACTATGGGTTTTGGGTCAAAAGGTCGAAGGTCAAAGTTAACATTCCCTTTGCATTATTTTTTTCCGCAATATTTTTATTGAACCTTTTTTTTTTTTTTTACAAACATAACACAAACAATCAAACACTAACACTAAAGTAATTTAAAAAAAAATGTACTAAAAACACCAACAACCGAAAAAACGACTTCCGGTCTGGACGCCATGGTGATAGCAACCTAACGCTGAAACTCCCAGACTCAATCCAAGGAAAACATCCTCAAAATCAGACCTAACGGATTTTTGGAAGATTAAAAATCAAAAGACAATAACACCATGCCTAACCACAAGCAGAAGAAACTGACATTCCCCAGGTCAGGACGCACAGCGGCTGCAGAATCTGAACCAGAGGACCTCCGTTCAGAAGACGAGGACCTGGGCCTAGCTAACAAAAGGATTAGCTTGAAATCGCTATTTGACGAAATACGACGATTTCGGGCCGAATTTCTTGAATTCAGAGAGGATCTAAAAAGGGCGAACAGCAGAATGGACCAGGCCGAAAACCGAATCTTGGAAGCTGAAGAAAGAGTAAAAGTGCTTGAAGATTCTGTGCTGGATTTACACAGAAAACAGTCAAGGCTGGAGGCTAAGCTAACCGACCAAGAAGGAAGACAGAGACGAGATAACATCAGAATTCACGGTCTGAAAGAAGGAGCTAAAGATAGTTTCAACACAGTGGCGGAATGCGTGGAATCCTTATTGAGAGAGAAGTTGGATATTCCACAAACCACCGATTTGAAGATAGAAAAAGCCCATCGTACATTAGCCGCAAAGCCAGCCCCGGAAGCGCCCCCACGTTCTGTGGTGGTAAGATTCGCCAATTTCAAAATAAAACAAGAGGTTGTAAGACGGGCCTGGCAGAAAAAAGGATTTATGCATCATGAGAGAAAAGTCTTCGTGGAGCACGATTACGCCCCTGAGGTTCTTAAAAAACGACGGGAATATAACGACGCCAAAAAGGTTCTACGGGAACAGAATCTACGCTTTCAGACGCCATTTCCGGCGAAGCTAAGGGTCTTTTACGGGGAAGAGTCATGTCTCTATAATTCAGCGGAAGAAGCAACAACTGACATGGCAAGAAGAGGACTCCCGGTAACGGTGTTTAAACCCGCAGCGGATCTGAGCGAGAAGATCAGAGCTCAAACGTGGTCCACTCAGAGACCTTCAAAATCCACGGGCCAGCAGCGGGAAACCCAGCCCCAGAGCTACAAAGATAAGCTTTCCAGTTCCAGGAAGGAATAGCGACCTTTTTGGGTTTTTTTTTTCTTTTCAGTCACTCTGCACTTCCACCCCCCCTCCTACAAGGTAACAAACATTAAAGGAGATGCAGAATCAGCATGTGGTAAAACCTTTCATGGAGCAGTTATAGCATTAGAAACAAATGTCTTCTTAATTTAAAGGGGAAAAAAAAAATCATGTTAAAATAGAAACGTAACAATGACCCACATGTTCTCTCCATACTAACAAATACTGTATTAGAGTGAATGTTTGCTGTGATGGGGGTGGGAGGGTGCACACAATCTCATAGGGTATAGGCATAAAAAAAAAAAAAATCATTACAAATTCGGATTGGGATCTGAAATTCACGTTAAAAACATGGGACAACTTACAGGGGTAAGAGAGGGCCCTCAACACGTAACAGAGTTTGAGGAATTTCCCTCAGAGCCTACACTCCATCAGGGCTCTTACAGGGTCTTTAAAGAGACCCCAGCTCAGGAAGTTTTTTTGACAGTTTTTTGTTTTAAAGTTTCGTACACTATGTTCTTAATGTTTTTTATGTTCTTAATGTTCTTTCAGTTTCTGAGTAGCAAAAAAGAGGGCCACCACACTGTTATACTAAATAAGAAAATACAATGGAGAAACAGGGTGTAACCAAAATAGCCTCATATAATGTAAAAGGGATCCTGAATCCAGTTAAAAGATCCAAGATTCTACGCAAAATGAAAAAAGACAAAGCAGAAATAATATTTTTACAAGAAACCCACCTAACAGACGTGGAACACACTAAACTCAATAGACAAGGGTTTAAAATGATCTCTTCATCTTCATATAAATCAGGGAGGAGGAGGGGAGTAGCGACATTGATATCAACCAAAATTACATTTGAAAAAAAATCAGAACACAAAGATAAAGAAAGGAGGTACAGTTTGGTAACTGGGCGGCTAGAGGGAGAAGATATCACCCTGCTGAATGTATATGCACCACCAGGGGCTAAATGGAAATTTTATAAAAATGTATTCGACCTAATGATAACTAAAGCCCAAGGTTTAGTGATATGTGGTGGAGACTTCAATCTAAGACTGAATCCATACTGGGATGCGACAGGTAATTCTTCACATCAAAATAACACCCAAAATAAGAATACTCGGATGCTACTAAAAGAAATGGGAATCTGTGACGTATGGAGGGAATTCAACCCCAATGTAAAAGATTATACTTTTTATTCAACGCCACATTCATCTTACTCAAGGATTGATTACTTTTTTATGTTTAATAGAGACATTGGAAGAGTAAAAACATGTAAAATAGGACTGATGGATCTCTCCGACCACAGTCCGATCTATATGGACTTAAACATCCAAAAATACACAAATAATACATTTTCCTGGAGGTTGAATTCAAGTGTCCTGAAAGGACCACTGAAAGATGAATTGGAATCAGATATTCTCAGATATTTGGAAGAAAACGATAATGGAGAAGTATCTCCTTTAATACTGTGGGATGCGTGCAAAGCTGTAATAAGGGGAAAAATTATTGCAAAACTGGCAACCCAAAAGAAACTGAGACAAGAAAAACTAATCACACTAGAGTCAGAACTCAAGAACCTAGAAAAAGAACACAAAGACAACACTCATTCTAATGGCTCGCTCAAGATTAAAGAAATTAAAAATCAAATAAATGAGATCTACACAATAGAAATCCAGAAGAAACTTACATTTCTGAAACAAAAACACTATGAAGCAGGCAGTAAATCGGCAAAATTACTAGCCTATAAATTGAGGAAACAACAAACGGAAAGAGCAATCTACAAAATCAGAGACCCAGTATCAAAGGAAATAAAATTCAGAATTCAGGATATTCTTAAAAGCTTCGAGAATTACTACAAGAACTTATACTCCCACAAAAAACATAAAAACGCATCCGAGACATTACTAAACACATTAAACCTTCCCCAACTTACGGAATCACAAAATAAAACCCTACTGTCAGAAATACAACCTAAAGAATTGGAAAAAGCAATTATGAAACTTAAAGCTAACAAATCCCCAGGAGCAGATGGCTATACAGCAGAATGGTACAAAACCTTTAAACAGCAACTATCTCCTCTCCTCCTGAAAACATTTAACTACGTCCTCCACACAGGGGAAATCCCCCCCTCCTGGAGAGAAGGGGTCATTGTAGTTATACCTAAACCTGAAAAGGATAAACTAGAATGCTCCAACTACAGACCAATCAGTGTATTAAATCAGGACTATAAGCTTTTTACCACTATCCTTGCCAAAAGGTTAGAAAACATACTGACAGACTTAATTCACTTAGACCAAACAGGTTTTATAAGACAAAGACAGACACAAGACAACATTCGACGCACTTTACACATAATTCATCATATAAAAAAATATAACTTAAATGCAGTCATATTGGGATTAGATGCTGAAAAAGCATTCGATTCGGTTGACTGGTCTTTCCTATATAGAATCTTATCCAGTTTCAATTTTCATAACAACTTCATTAGAACTATACAGGCATTATATAAAAAACCAACAGCTAAAATAAGGATTAACGGTAATTTATCATCATCTTTTGAGCTGGAAAGAGGATGTCGTCAAGGCTGCCCCCTGTCTCCACTGCTCTTTGCAATCTTCATAGAACCTCTGAGCCAATGGATAAGACAAAATCAAGAAATTCAAGGTATTACACTTGGTCAGAAGGAACATAAAATAGCACTCTTTGCTGATGACATTTTAATATACCTAGGGCAGCCAGACACTTCTCTACCAGAACTAATCTCAGTTTTTTCAGACTATGGAGATTTATCGGGGTACAAATTAAACATGCATAAAACCCAAGTCTTAACATTCAACTATGACCCAAATCATTTTTCACTAAATGAACTCAAAACTAACTGGGAGTTGGAATCTATGAAATATCTGGGGGTCAATATCCCGAAACAACTCGACAAAATTATAACACTAAACTATGATCCACTGGTGACAAAAATAAAATCTGACCTAGCAAGATGGAATATGATACCATTCTTAGGTACTGCACAAAGAATTGAAGCAGTCAAAATGATTATACTTTCACGTCTTCTATACCTTTTCCAAACAATACCGGTAGAACCTCCCAAAAAAACATGGCAGGAGCTAGACAGAAGGATCTCAAGATTCATATGGCAGGGTAAGAGACCTAGAATCAGATATAGAACCCTACAGCTAAACAAAGACAAAGGTGGGCTCGCGCTGCCAAATATCAGGGACTATTTTATAGCTGCACAAATTAAAACTTTAGTAGAGATATGTAACCCAGTCTACACTGCACAATGGAAGGAGATGGAATGCCAAATAACAAGTGACATCCCCCTACAGGCGATAATAGGGAACAATGCCTTAACTAAACTCTTGAATAACACCAACCCGTGGATAGAGACCCCGCTAAAAATTTGGTTTAAGATAGTCAGAGAGAATCAAGCTAAAGAGCCCTATCGACTTCTGCAATGGATTGCCTATGATCAAGACTTTACCCCCAATAAAACAGACACTAGATTTAAAGAGTGGAAAGAGAAAGGGCTGATAAAATATTATGATTTTTTTAAGGGGCAAACTTTAAGAAGTTTTGAAGATTTGAAAAAACAAGGTCTAATAAATCAAGATCTTTACAGGTTCTTTCAGCTTAGACACCACATAAACAATATACTTAAAAAGGAGGATTTGGAAAGGGCCCAGTCAGGTGTTCTGAAGGTCTTCTTAATGGCATATAAAGGGATCCCAGGGATCAGATACATTTCCAAAATATACCAAGGTCTTCAAGACTTAAAAGGAGACAACACATCATATATAAAAGAGAGATGGGAAAAAGAGGGGAATTTCACTTTACAATTGGAAATATGGGAAAAGCTAAATAAACAGCAATGGAAAAGTACCTCATCCCTGCAGTGGAGAGAATTTGGATGGAAAAACTTGGTAAGATTTTTCAGAACACCTGCACAAAACAAATTTACCCATAAGGGGTTGAACTGTTGGCGCTTGTGTGGTGAAAAGACTGCAAATCATTTTCATGTGTTTTGGTCATGCCCAGTTATCCACCAATATTGGACCAACGTACAGACAATATTGGGGAAAATACTCAAAATAACAGTTCCCTTTTCTTTTGTAACTTTGTATTTGGGTTTACTACCGGACTCACTGCAAAGACGAGGAGATAAATACTTATTCAATGTTTTAATATTGGCAAGTAAAAAAGCCCTAACTAAAAAATGGATGCTGAAGGACTGTCCTACACCTGAAGATTGGATTAACGTGATTCAAGACATTTACTCGATGGAAAAGTTGACATTCGCACTGAGACAGGACATGGATGGGTTCATGAACTTTTGGCAACCCTGGATCGCATATGTGTCTTCCATTAGATCTAATCTTTGACAAATACCATTTCAATAATGGTCCTGCTCTTTGTTCCAACACTACTCAGATGCTCTTTTACTTTTAATTACTTAATTTTCTGTTTGTTTGTTTTTTGCTGTTCTGTTTGTTTGTTTATTCGTTTGTTTTTTTTGTTTTTATTTAATTGTCCTTAATTTCACTTTTTCTTTCACTTTAAAAAAAAAGGGGGGGTGTTGTGATAACTATCCTACCAATGTTGTCAAATAGCAAAAAATAAGGGAACATGTGATGAAAATGTAAACAATGCAATGCTGTAATGACCTGTATACCCTTTACAAAAACTTAAATTAAAAAAAAAAAAACACCAACAACCACTAACAAAGGCAGGTCTTCAACAATGCTCCTCTGTTTAGTCTAGGCAATCCATTACATAAGTATACATATTATACATTCACCAGTTTGGAATTTACAAGGTCCACACACATCATTCACCTTCCTCTTCAAAAGTTATGTTTAAATTCTTTACATAATCAATGAAAGGTCTCCATATATTCTCAAACACAATTTCCTTTGATTTCAGTATGTATGTTATTCTTTCTAGTGGAAGGTTTGTTAACATCTGTCTTAACCACTGAGTCACATCTGGTCTATGAGTCTTTTTCCACAATAGTGCAATACATTTTTTGGCGTTAAGCAAACTGAGGCCTATGAATGCTCTTTCACTCTTATTAAAGTTATGCTTTTCTGGATACAGACCCAACAAAAACAATTTAGGATTCAATATGATTTGTTTTGAAATTATTTTTTCAATTGTTACCCTCACCTCTTCCCAAAACATTCTAATTTTTCTACATTCCCATAAACAATGAAATAGGGTTCCTTTACTTTCCATACATTTTGTGCACGTATCTGGTATGTTTTTGTTATATCTATTTAACTCCACCGGTGTAACATACATCCACATTAACCATTTAAAATGTATCAGTTTAAGACGTACATTTATTGATTTGGTTTGAGCTTCTGTACAAGCCAATTCCCATTGTTCTTCTGAAATTTCAGTTTGCAGGTCTTCTTTCCAATAATTCAGTCTTTTCTGTGAGTTTTCACTTGAGGATAATGTCAAGCAGTTATAAAACTCTGAAATAATACCCTTTCTCTTACTATCTTTCGTCAAGATTTTTTCCAAGGATGAATAAGTAGGTCGGATGAGAGCATTATTTTGATTTGATCGAATAAAGTTCCTAAGCTGAAGATATTTAAAAAAATGTGTTCTATTAAGATTAAATTTGATCCTCAGTTCTTCAAAAGACATTATGTTATCTGAACATGACAAATATAAGTCTTGAATCTTTTGAATCCCTTTTAAATTCCATACTTTAAATACAGCATCCGCTCTCCCTGGTTTAAAATATTGATTACCCCATATTGGGCTAAATTGTGACAATAAGTGTGGTTCTTTTAAATATTTTTTGGTTTCACACCATATTTTGATCATATGCTTTACAAATGGATTTTTAACTTGTTTCTGTAATTTTTTTGCCGAGTCTGAGTATATGAATATGGGAAGAGGTAAAGGTAAATTGTATGATTCCATTTCAGTCCAGTGAGGGAGATCATTTGATGAAAAATGATATGTCATAGACCTCAGTTGTGCTGACCAGTAATACAACATAAAGTTTGGACATTTCAGACCTCCACGATCAAATGGTAAATATACAGTAGTAAGGACAGACGTAATCTAGCCTTCCTATTGTTCCATATAAATTCCACTAACTTTTTTTTTAATTCTTGAGAATAGATCTGAAGGTGGTGGTAAAGGAATGTATTGAAATAAATAAAGTATTTTGGGAAAGATATTACTTTTAAGTATATTAATTCTCCCAATCATCGACATTGGTAGTGACATCCATCTCTGAAGTAACTCATTAATGTCTGTCATTAAGGCTTCATAGTTGGCACTGGCGACTGATTCTAACTTAGGCACAATTTGAATTCCTAAATATTTAAACTGATTTACAACTTTGAATTGATTTACTTCAGGAGCTGGGTGATTTCTCTGGGTCTCATTTAGCATTAATATTGAAGATTTAGTTTTATTTATTTTATATCCTGATATTTCCCCAAAATTCTTTATTAAATTCAACAAGGTCGGAATTGATTTTTTAAGATTCGACATAAACAAAATTATGTCATCGGCATACAGGGAGATTTTATGTTCTGTTGGTCCTACTTTAATTCCATATATTTGTGGATGTAAACGTACTGCCATCGCTAAAGGTTCAATTGCCATAGTAAACAGTAAAGGTGAAAGTGGACAGCCTTGTCGACATCCTCTATTGATATTTATTGATTTTGAGATATTGCTGTTTGTTAGGATTTCTGCTGTAGCATTATTGTATATTATCTGAACCCATTTTATGAAATTATTTCCAAGTCCAAACCTTTGTAGGACTTCAAAAAGAAAGGGCCATTCGACCCTATCAAAGGCCTTTTCGGCATCCAATGATAGGAGAGCTGTATTCGGTGCTTCTTTGTTAGAATAGATAATATTAAATAGTCTTCTTACATTATGGAAGCCTTGTCTTCCCTTTATAAAGCCATTCTGATCTCGGTTAATAATATTTGGTAATATTTCTTGTATTCGTCTTGCTAAAATTTTACAGATTATCTTAAGGTCAGCATTTAATAGGCTTATTGGTCTCATATTTTCACATTTATTAGAGGGTTTAACTGGTTTTGACAACAGTATAATTAAGGCATTATTCATGTATAGTGGTAAATTACTATTTTGAAATGCTTCTAAAACCATTTCCAAAAATGGTTTTATTAATTTATTCTTAAATTTTTTATAGAGGTCAACTGGAAGACCATCTGGTCCTGCACTTTTTCCTGATTTCATATTATCAATGGCTAGCCCAACTTCTTCTTGACTAATTTTAGACTCCAGTATCTCCCTGTTTTCATTTGGAATACATGGTATAGATAATCCGTCCAAAAACCCATTTAGTTTTGTTAAGTCAGTTTCATTTTTTGTATCATATAGTTTTACATAATAATCTCTAAAGGCTCTGTTAATTTCTAAAGGATCTACAACTGCCTGTCCTTTACTTATAATACTGGTAATTGGTGTTTTAAATTCTAATTGTTTAATCTGCCATGCCAATAATTTCCCTGATTTTTCACCTTGTTCATAAAAAGATTGCTTCAATCTTAGAAGACTCGAAGCAGCTCTATTCGCTTATTTTTTGTCATATTCAGCTCTCAGAATCAGTAATTCGTTCTCTAACTTTGGGTCACTTCCTGCATACACTTTTTCTTGGAGAATTTTTATTTTATGTTCCAATTGGGCTCTCTCCTCTCGAGTCTTCTTAGATTTTGAACCTGTATAACTAATAATATGCCCCCTAATAAAAGCTTTGAAAGCCTCCCACTTTATAAGTGCTGATGTTTGTGTAGTATTGATATCAAAGAACTCATCTATCTGTTTTTCTATGTACTTAACAAATTCCTCATCCTGAAGCCATTTATGCTGAAATTGCCACCTACCTGGTTCCTTTGTCAATTTCTTATCTACATACAGTATATTAAACAGCAGGGTGCATGATCAGAGATCACAATGTTATCATAGAAACAGTTTTGAATCTTGAACCTTAATTCTGTGGAGATCAAAAAGTAGTCAATACGTGAGAATGTCTTGTAGGTATTAGAATAACAAGAGTAGGCTTTAACTTGTGGTTTCATTTCTCTCCATATATCTAGCAATCTCAATTCTTTCATAAAATGATTAATGATCATCCTGCATCCATTGTGCGTACAGTCCAGTCCTGTTGATCGATCTATACCGAGAATCAATGCACAATTAAAATCCCCTGCTACTATATGTTGCCCTGTAAGTGATGATAAAATAAGAAATAAATTAGCAAAGAAGTTTTGATCATCTATATTGGGACCGTATAAGTTCACCAAATTTATATTTTCTAATAACAAAGATCCTTGGATGATTAGATATCTTCCTAATTTGTCTCCAATTACATTTTTCACTTGAAATGGGACTGATTTATGTTTGAGAGTCATAACTCCCCTGGCTCGAGATGAAAATGATGAGGTGAACACACTTCCCTGCCATCTTCTCCTAATTCTTTTTACATCCTCCTCTATTAGATGAGTTTCTTGTAAAAACACAATTTTTGAACCTATGTCTTTTATTTTATTCATAACTTGTTTAAGTTTTTTTAAATTTTGTAGACCTCTGCAATTCCGTGAAGTTAAATTAAGATTAACGCTTTGGTCTATGTTCAGTAAGGAGTCTGAGATTACCTTGCAATATAAACATGCTCATACAGAGAAGCAAAAACATGAGTGGTTGAACATTCATCCTACAAACTACACACAAACAAATTCCCCCTTCCCACATTCGTGGTAATACCGCCAAAATCAAAAAAAAAAAATTCTTTCTCCCGCTATAGCCATTGACTGCTCCACACCCGCGAGGATCAGTCAAAACCACTCTTTCTTTCTCCTCTCAATCACCCTGACTCTACTGCTTTTAATGACATAACATTAACTCTCTTCTGTAGTTTTCCAACTTAACTCCAAAATTTTATAGCAACTTTGTACATCATAGATTTTTGGGTTTTTTTTCTTTTTATATAATACAATCTATATTTTGTTAACTTGCTATATGCTTCAGATCAGTCAGATGCCTGTGCAAATGCTTAAATATTCTACCTTTATATCTTGTTCATGCTTCATGCTTAGCTCCCACCAGTCTCTTCTTGGATCTGCTTGATAAGCACCTGCGCCTCCTCAGGGGTCTTGAAGGTGTGGGTTCTCCCTTTATATGTGACCAGCAGTCTTGCCGGATGAATCACTCCATGACGAATCCCGAGGTTGCGCAGCTCTCTACGGGCGGGGTCAAACCGTTTCCTTAATTGTTGGATTCCTGTGGCCAAATCTGGGTAAAACCGCACCTGTTGATCCTGATATTTAATTTCTCCTTTAGCTCGCGCCGCGTTGGAGATCGTCATCTTGTCTCTGTAGCTTAGGAACTTCATAATCAGCGTCCTCGGTGGTGCCTTATTATCTCTCAGTGGGCCGATTCGGTGGGCGCTCTGTAAGACGACCGATGACTGCAGCTCCGCGTTGTTCAGCGCTTCTGGAATCCACTTTTCCAAAAAGGAACATGGGTCCCGTCTCTCCGTTCCCTCCGGGAGGCCCACCAGCCTCAGATTGTTCCGTCTCGACCGGGATTCTAAGTCCAGGGCACTATCTTCCAGACGTTTATTTTTTAATTCCAATGTGCACACCTTTAATTGTAGGCTGGTGACGTCATCCTCAGTGCTGGAAATTCGGAGCTCCACCTGCGATACTCGCTCCATACAGTCGCTTATTTCCTTTCTCATTCCTTCTATCGCTGCTATAATCCCATCAAATTTAGAGGAAAAGTCTGCTCTCATTGAGCTAATGGCAGCGAGCACCGCACCTGTGCCCTCGCCAGCAGTCACTGCTCCGCCACTAGCTTGCTCCGCCATAATCTCTGGAGATTTTTCTGCTTCGTCACGAGCGTGGAAGTGTGTTAGCTTGGACTGTTTCGACAATTCAGTTTTTCCTCCACCTACTTTCCCAGCCTTAGGCTTTACCGGCATATCCGCGCCCAAACGCTGGGATAGGTTTTGTTCCAATTGAGGGAGTTATTTGCCAACTTTTTATTTTTAGGAGCAGAGCAGAGTGAACCACGTCTTCCTACGTGGCCGCCATAACCGGAAGTCCCCCCCCCCTTTGCATTATTACTATAGAATGTGTAAAGCTAGGGTCACCAAATTTGGTACACAGGTTCACCCTGAGACCCTGACCTCTGGGTTTGGGGTCAAAAGGTCAAAGGTCACAGCTAGCTTTCCCTATGCCCCATTACTATAGAATGAATAAAGCTTGGGTCATCAAACTTGGTATACAGGTTCACCCTGAGATCTTGGCCTCTGACTATGGGTTTGGGTTCAAAAGATCAAAGTCAACATGCCATATAAACTATATCTCAACAACAATGAAACCTAGGGTCACCAAACTTTGTACACATTTTCACCCTGAGACCCTGACCTCTGATTATAGGTTTGGGGTCAGAGGTCACAGTTAGCTTCCCCTATGCTCTATTGCTATAGAATGAGTAAAGCCAGGGTCACCAAACTTTGTACACAGGCTCACCCTGTTGCCCTCATCTCTAACTTTGGTTTTGGGGTTGCAAAGTCAAAGTTTTAGGTCAAAATGCCATATGAAGTACATCTCAACAACAAGCAGAGGGGCTAAGGGACACCACTGGCAGCCACCAGTATTTTTGGAATGTCTGTACACACAGCAGGCCATGTGATTTGGCAAGGGGAGTTTATTTGTATAGCACATTCATATATAAGACAATTCAAAGTGCTTTACATTAAACATTAAAGCATTACAGCAAGTTGCAAAAGAAATGCATAAGAATTTAAAAGCAAACTTAAAAAATAAATTAAAGACAAACAGAAACAAGCTAAATAGAATAAAGCAGATAACGTGCAAGAATAAAAGATGCAGCGCATTGTGGGAGATTCACAATTCTACTGAAAGGCAGCGGCAAATGGGAAGGTTTTTAACCTTGATTTAAAGCAGCTGTGAGTTTCAGTAGCCCTGAAGCTTTCTGGGAATTTGTTCCACATGTGAGGAGCATAAAAACTGAACACTGCCTCACCATGTTTGGTTCTAACGCTGGGCACAGATAGTAAGCCTGACCATGATGACCCGAGGACTCTGGGTGGTTCATAATGGACCAGAAGATTTGAAATGTATTTTGGCCCTAAGCCATTCAGAGCTTTATAAACCAACAGCAGTATTTTGAAATCTATTCTTTGACAGACAGGAAACTAGTGTAAAGATCTGAGGACTGGAGTTATATGATCTACTTTCTTGGTCTTAGTGAGGACTTGAGCTGCAGTGTTCAGAACCAACTGCAGCTGTTGGAAGATATGTTCACAAAAATTATGCAGCATTCAATGTACGTTCAGGCACATGTTGCAGGTGATCCTGCATGTTGCCATGTCTGTCAGTGAAAGCAACTTTCATGCCAGAATGCAAAATGGATGAGTTTAAAAAAACTGTTACTTAATTGATCTGCTTTTCCTTTTAATTTAGGGTAAAGTTGCAAGCAGTTTTGCTTCTCATGACATCAGTGAAGTACAGAGGAGCAAGGTTGTTGTGAAACCAAATCAAACCTAACCTATTTGTCCCCATTTTTGTTTGAATAAATCCTGAATTCATAGAGTTTCAAACACTTTTGTTGTGAGCCTAGCCTGCCTTTTATAGAACACACAACTCCTTAAGCTTGGCTGAATGGCTTGCTTTATGTTTATGAAAACAGAACATTGCTGTATGCTCTAAAAACACAATATATACAAAGGAGACATTTTAAAAAACAAAATTAAAAGTAATTGAAAATGTAGACTTATTTTAGTCTAATTTAGTCTCAGTCAAAGCTTTCAATGTGCCACATGCTATACATTGCCTCTTATTGGGCAAAAGTGTACAAATGTAAACCCAAAGTCCTTCAGTAAATTGACAGCTTGTAGCACTTAGCCAAAATTGAACTTCAGAGTATGTAAGTAATTTGAAAAAATTATACCCAGGTGGCCAATACATTACCATGAAAGAGGAGGGCATATAGAGCAAATAAAAAGGGAAGAAAAGTGGCACTTTAGGGAGCAAGATAAAGTTGATATTGAAAACACAGTTTTATCTGTGTAGTTAGAAAAAGAAAAAAATACTTAGCGGGTTTGCTCACAAATAAAAACAAGTAGTTGCATCTGTCCATGAGCATGTAAGCATCAGCATGCTAAATATGGCTCCTCTTAGTGCCTTTGTATAACCAACTAGAGTTGAACTCTGCAGAAATTCAGACCCATGCCACAGTTCTAAGGGTGCTTTCACACCTACAGGCTTTAGTTCGTTTCAATCGAACTCAAGATCGTTTTCTCCTTTAGTGCGGTTCAGTTTGTCTGGTGAGAACACGGTAGTTGCACTCAGGTGCGCACCAAACCAACCGTACCGAGAGCACCTGAAAGAGGTGGTCTTGATTTGAATCAAATGGCGAACTCTGGTGTGGCCCTGCAGGTGAGAAAGCGACCGCACTAAAACGGGACCAGTCACTGTACATACCTGATAGATCTTCGAAAGTATCTGTGGCTGAGCATGTCACGGTTCTGGAGGATTAATGAACATTAACATATTTTCCATCCATAGCATTGCTTCATTTTCAAACTGTACAATTTGCCCAAAGTTGTATATGCACGTATGCAATAAACGATAACCAGGGCGATGAAATTCCGCTACAATTTGTATTATTTTCTCCCCAGAAATGCATAAATACACAGTAGTCATCCTACTTCCTGTATTTACCTTTCCTGTTCTCGCAGCAAAAAAATCTGACCGATAAGAACGGAGAACATTCTGACATACAGTAAGTCTCGCAGGATTTAACGTGACGCAGTTTGGTGTGCTTGAATTTTTTCTTGTGTGAAAGGGGACCAAACCAAGGAGAAAATGATGCAAAGTAACAAAGTAAAGTAAAGTGATTCGGACCAAATTAAATGAATTTAGGTGTGAAAACACCCTAAGTAACTCCCCATCTCCTTCTCATCTGTGATATGATTAGAGCCAACATACAGAATGCAAAGATATGCATCAGTAACATACAATGTGTGCAATAAGCTTTCAAGGCCCATGACCCCATGGCCGTGACCTTTGAGCTTTTGACCACAAAAACACACCCACAACCAAAGGCCCCAAGTTTGGTGAGCCTATCTTCATTTGTTCTTGAGTCAGAGTGCAAATTTGTGACTTTGTCCAACTTCTTTTTTGTGCTTGTCTTACAGAGCAGATGACCTTGTGACCTTGACCTTTGAAATGTTGGACTGTATTACAACAGTCTAGTAAAAAGGGCATTGTCAAAAGTTCAAAACACATTTATGAGCATGTCCAAGTCCATTTTGCCATTACAGTAGAAAAAAAACTTTGTGCCAGTGAAAAGTGCAAAAAGGTTGTCCTAACTCTTAATTATTCAGAGGTGTGTTTTGGGTGTAACATCCTTTCTTCAAGCAAGGGTGCATGATCTTAGGTGGATTGTTGTTAAAAAGGCACTTACTTTGGAGGGCAGATCGGTTTTGTGCAGGAGAGAGGATGTGTTTGTGCACAAAGTGAAAATGCACATGAACACCATTGGTCTGCACTTGGCATTAAGCCAGACATTAATTAAAGTTAGTGTCCAGACAGTTATTTTATGGAGGGAGAGGAGGAGGAAGAGGAGATGATTGAACAAAAGGAGTGAAGTTAAATTGTTTTAAGTTTGGTTCAGTGCAGTGTACATGGATGCACGTCTGACTCACTCCATTCCCCGTTGTGTAACATGCTGAAATGGTTTTATGGCAAGCCAAAAGGGCCAAAAATGTGGCACTTTGAAAATGCCTTTATTTACACCCCCCCACACACACACACACAGACAGACACACACAAAAAACTCTTTAAAAACAGTTGTTTTCAGCGCCAGAATGCCATTTTTTACCCTCTAGGTGTTGAAATATGATGTTTTTAAAACTCCAGAGTTAAAGTGCTTCATTTTGCAATGTTTCCACCAGCACTGAATGCAACACAAAATGCCATCCTGGGACAAACAATAATCTTAAATACACCATTTTCCTAAATGCTGAACAGCCTCACCCACTGGCTTTGATTTCATCTCCAGCCAGTACAGAAAACAATGATCACACCAGCGGAACAGAAATCACCGTTACTACAAAATCATCACCTGATTCAACTCATTTCATCAATTTTGTAACAATGTTGCTACATTGAATGTTCATGTACAATTAATGAGCATTTTGGTGTACTTTTCTCCTTGCATTGAAATATATTGCACCAAAGTAATTGCTTGAAGGGTTTTTTGTGTGTTTTTTAGGCCTTTTAAAGACTGGATGATCAGAAAGAAGTCAAACTATTGTCTCAAAGCCTCTTTAACCTTTAGTCACACATTTTTTTTTACTAGTCTATAGTCCCTGCATAAAACAGTTGTGCCCAACATTACTGAGCATCCTGTCCTTGTTCGTTATTGACTAGATTGCTGAACTGTTCCTGTGTGATGAATGGGGAGACAGGCTTTGTATTTCCTTTATTTTCAGCTCATTATCCTCTCTTTTCAAGTCTCTCTATGCTTATTAGGATGCTTGGCCACGAGTTAAAATTTTCTGTCACTTGTGCTGTCAGTTCTGTAACTAATGGCCGTCTCTGCCCTCCTGTTAGTTTCTCAGAGGACATGGTGGGCTGATGAAGGGAGAGGATTTGATCAGATGCTGTGGACGGACACCTCTGCCTTCCATCTCTCAGTTCATCTGCTGTCTTATGTTCTCATGAGCACTTTTAATCAGCAGATCTGAATCACACCAAGGAACTAATAGTACTCTTTAAGGACAAAGAGAAAGAGATAAAAGATTCATACGTATGTATGGTGTTAATGATACAGTTTAGATTTTCTGACTCCTACTCACTCCTGAAGGGTTATGTTCAAGGATGCCGTGGTGCAGCACACCTACGCTGTAAATTGATGTTTTATTGGAAGGGAAAGCTCTTATTTCTCAAGTTGTGATTGCTTTCTAGCGCACGCCTTTCCCCCAAAACAGACATGATCTAAAGAGAAACTATGTTATTTGTCTCAACAATTAAATGTCCAATACTTTAAAAAAAAACACTCCTTAACCCCAAGACTTCTTTGTTGTAAGAAAAATATTTAAAGGAAAAATTAGCTAATTTGTTTCATGAGGACACGCGCAGACAGGTGAGAAACGAAGGCTGAATCCAATATTTCATTATTGGATGATTGTGAATGAGAGGGTGGGAGATTGGAAGACTAAGTGATTTATAATGGCCTGTAAAACTAGAAAAGCACTCAGAGAGCACAGACCTCCGCCAAGCAGCTCATTTTCTCCAAGTGACATTGTTAGAAATGCAGCAGTTTTCTAAATGCAACAGTTCTGCATTTGATATTGATGAAAAATACTAATTCATGTTTCCTTCTATAAGATGTATTGAAATAACAAATAAATAGTATTAGGTATCTTAGCTACAGAAATTCTGGTGTACCAGCAAAAGTAAAATTTAACCAAGTTGATACTGATTTTTCCTAAAAATTCCTGGATCCAGGTGGTGATCCGGATCACCACAAAAATCTAATCATCAGTTTCCCGTGCAATTACACACTTTTCCTGAAAATTTCATCAAAATCCGCTCAGACCTTTTTGAGTAATGTTGCTAACAGACAAACCAACCAACCAACCAACCCTGGCAAAAACATTACCACCTTGGTGAAGGTCAAAAAAAAAAAAAAATGTAGGAGATAAAATAGAACGGTGGAAGGAGACGCGGGAGTGAGCAAACCTTGTTGGCAGTGAGAGAAGAATGTGTGGAGCACTGAGGTCATGTTGACATGTCAACTAAGACAGAGCGCAAACCAGAGCTAGACAAGCAGTTTGTTCCCTCAGACCTCATTTACATCCGTGTTGAGCTCCAGGATGGTTGTCACAGTTTTAGGTAACATGACAGGCCAGACTGATAAAAACTTATAGGAACAGCTTTAAAGATGTGCAAAACAGCCGATGAACGAACAGACTAGAGCGATGAATGAACAACTACAGTTACACAAGCAGTTGGATAAGTAGAAAATACAAAGGCACATGGATGCTAAGCCCAATATAAACTCTTATGTTAGTGAAATGAGAGAAATGGAGAGAAACGAGTTACCTGTGTATGAAAATGGGTCAGCACAGGTTAAGTTGCATAAAACAGAGAAAATGCCAACAGTCATGGAGGCTGCTGATGTTGTGTAATAGTAACAGCAAGGGTCACAGTGTGTGCGCCAACAATGGTAGGCAAGATAAAATCATCTCCTCCTCATCGTAGTCATGGTTAAATTCATCCCTGGGCACCTCCTACTCTGTGAATATTTAAAGCATATTAATTTTTTCACCTCTTGACAGCTCCCATGATGCATCATGGCAACGCTCCTTTTTTTTCTTGCCACAATTTACCCACAAGGCCTGGGGGGGCCTTTGACTGTTTAAGCTCAAGTGGCTTGTTCAAGCACAATGATTATGTATTCATTATTTATTTAGAGACAGCCCAACAAAGCACTCACTCCATCACCCATAATTAGTATGTCTTAATTAGACCCTGCTAATGGCCGGAGTTGTCCTTTAGCCCGGTGCAACCTGCTGCTTCCACCTAAATGACACATCTCACTGGGATATGCCACTACTGTAGCTGCTCAAGTACAGCAAACTGCACTGGGCCCAGGACAGCTACTTGACAAGTTAGAAATTCAGTGTGTGTGTGTGTGTGTGTATGTGGGGGGGGGGGGGGGGGTTGCTTTTTCTTCTCATATCCCCAGTATTCTTCTCAGTAAAAAATCTATCAGACCTTACTTCCTATATTTTCATCCTCAGTCAGCTGCCAGTCTAATCTGCCTGTGTAAAATCAGTCTACATTAAACCTTTCTTTCCCTCCACCATCTCACTTCTTGTAGTTATTTTCACAGCCACTAGAGGGCAGTTGTTTTCAAAGCACTATACCGTATACCTACTGCTTACAACGCTTCATGTGGTCCTTTTCCATTGGAGGGCAGTCTCAAATACCTCAAAACTACTAGCAAATAAAGTAATACACTATTGTACTGTAGAATGCAGTCAACAAGCTGCAAAAAACAATTGCTAAAGCTGTATGCGCTTCCTGGAACACTGTTTTTTTTTTTTTACTCTAAAGTTATAATAGTAATTTGCTGGGTCAACAAAATGGCAAAAACACAGTGAGATAGTGAGAGATATAGTTCATTCAGCGAGGAAAAGAAAAATTAGCAAATCCAGTGACTAAATATTCTACTCAGATATGAAATGTTATTGTAAAAAAAAGTACCCAATGTGTAGTTTTTGAATATATTCTTTTCTTTTACAAAATATATGAAAGTAGAAGCCTGCACCACCACCCAGTTCACACAGCACCATGATCCCCATGATCCCTCCTGCACATGGTGAGCCCACTGGAGGACGGGTCCATGTGGCTCATTCAGGCTGAGCCCTGCTGGGTCGCATGGGCCGAAACCCGGAAACCAGTCACTTGCCATCAAGCCCCTCCCCCTGGCCTGGCGCCAGGGCAGGACCCAGGTGACCACATACCAGGCGGGGTACACAGGAGCCTTGTAATTTTTTTTCATAGGGATCTGCTGGACGGCTCTTAGTCTGGCCTTTGGTAGACCCTACCTGGGGCAAGTTGCCCCCAACAACACAGCACGGAAACCCCTCCACCAGGGTAAGGTGGTGATCCATGGAAGGGAAGTTGTTATCAGTATTTATGAAATCCTTTTTTGAGTTATGCTGCCAACACAAGCACACACAAACAAATGCAGGCATAACCAAACTTTTTAGCAGAGGTCAAAAAACCTTTATTTTCCGTGCTGTCAGACTGTGACTACAATACCAAGGTTTACCAAACTGATGCCATTATACTCCTGATTGTTATGACAATTTAGTTTATTACTTTCTCTTTAAACGTCCCTTTAAACACAGTTCTTGATCCTACAAGCTAAAAGGCAGCAATTCTAACACATGTTTATTTATCTGTGTCTCATCAGTCCCGTGGACTCAGTTGTCACTCAGAAACATTCACCCACCCTCCCACTCAGAATCTTGGTGACTTAGTGAGCAATGCTGATATCTCTATTTTCATAGCCTAAAAAAACAAAACAACAGTTCCACTTATTTACGTATACATGTTTTCTCTTCATACACAGAAGATGAGAAACTGGGGTTTGTGCTGCTTCAAAGAGGGGGTGAACCGCATGCAGAGTGATTGCATTCTGTATGCACTTGCAGCTACTGATTGTTCACAAGGCTTGTTTCCAATTTACCATGATTACTCATCCAGACTCCCACTCAAGTGCTTGCAGATATGGATTTGCTTTTCAGTGTCTGTTTCATCTTCAGGAACTGAAGAGTCTAACTCAGTTTGCCTCTGGTTCCATGGTGATTGATTTGTATGAGTTTACTCCGTCTCTTAATGAGTTAAGATGGAGTACCGGTGACAATCGCTCAATTAGACTTTAATGTACATTAAAGAACACACAATCCATTCCTCACCTTATCACCGTGTCACGCCAATAAAAGCTTTGTACACATTATTATCGACTCGAATGTTCTCAAGTCTGTTCTCCGCTGTCATTGTAAACGTGATCTGGCATGAGAAATTTGGCTCATTTTCAAATCTACTTATGTTCAAATGGTATCTGATTTGACGAATTGTTGAGCTAAAGATCCAGAGATGTTTATGAATAATTCGTCCCTGTGCCTGTAAGGATTATCAGATACACTTCTCTGGTTGAGTTTGGTTGCTGCACGGGAGCATGTGGCACTGTTAACAGCCTTCACAATGAGTGATGCAATGCAGCAGAACTGTATCCCGACCCCGGGGGCTGTCTGTCAGTCAGAGCTGGAAAAAGATACAGGGAGCAGAGAATAGTGAAAAGAAAGAGTGGAGGAAGGGGCAAAGGCTCAGAGTGGTACCTTTCCTGGATCAGAATTAACAGTTTGACTGAAACAAAGAGGTTTTTTTTCAGGAGCGGGGAGAGTTAAAAAGAAGAGGGCAGACTAAACTCAACTCCAAACTCTTTTTCTGGTCAGAGAAAGCAAACCGTAGGGATTAGCAAAGGTGATAATGAAAACACCTCTGGTTGTGTCTCAGTTTTTAGAGGGCTAGATGAAGGGAAGGAAAAGGAAAAATGCAGAAAGGTGAAGACAGAGGGTGAATAAAAAGGGAAGAAGGGCATAACAAGCCCAGGAGGGTGCAGAGGGAAGACCGACCGCTAGTTCCTCTCTTTGTCCTTGGAGAGGTGCCTTAATAGAGCCCTTGTTTCCAGCCTGCCTCTCAGGATAACAAGTAGAATAACTGCAGTGTCTCTCTCATCCTCACTTTTGCTCTTCCTCTTCCTCCATCTACGCTTTCTCTTACTGTTCTCTTCTTTATATAGCTCGCCCTCCTCTGTCTGTGTAGGTGTGTCATTTTCCATGTCTTCCAGTTGGTGGGATGACTCCAAAATAACTGCTCTTCTGTGGCCCTGACCTCTCCAGGAGGTAGAAGCAGAAAGCCTGGTTTTATTTTGGTTGTTCTGCTCTGAGAGAGAGAGTGAAGAGAGCACAAAAATACAAAGATTTAACAAGTTAAGAAATAATACCATGCCATTCAAAACTATGATTTAACAAAAGCAGAGACGGCGCTCCTCGACAGCGCCCTTGTTTGACTGTCGCTGCTGATGGCTTAATTACAACGATCCTCCATTATCGTAATTGCAAGATGATAAAAGAGAAGGCGAGACCTCTGTAAGTGTGTTGCATCCTCGCTGCGCCTCACACATCCAATCCAGGGTGTGACAGCAGTGGGTTTCGCCATCCCGGAGCTCTGCAACACTTTAAATGCTGGTGTTGCGCCCTAATTGCGGCTGACAGGTTTGCTTAGATGAAGGAGAAGACAACGCGTCTTTTGTCGAAGGTGCAACCCTCTGTTGTTACAACCAGACAGCAAAACATTTAAAACACTTGAATGAAACTGGCTGAAAATAGCCCATTTGCATATTTTTAGACTGACTTCATCATGAGTGTCTGGTAAAAATAGTATCTGCCTGTGCAGCTGAACTTAGCTCAGCTATTCTAATGGAGCCATATTGCATAGAAGAGAATAATTCACACAAATGTGGTTTGAATTTTTAATTTTACAGTATCAATATACCTCATGCATCTTTCTCCATTTTAAAAGCTCCAAGTGCTATAATCACATTACAATTCATGGGCAACAAAGAGTGTAGGATATTTCTCTGCAGGAGTTCTGTGAATTTGTATTCACTTTCAAAGATGAAGCAGTAATGACATTTGCTATAGAATCATTATTTTTTTAGTGTCCTTTCAGCCCAACACTGCAGTCCTCAGGGGAGAAAATGAGGTTCCCTCCTCTCACTACACTAATGTAACGGCTGAAATGTGTTTCACTTTCAAAGTCTTTGAAAATCTTCTACATGGAAACCAGAAAAAAACCCCAAAGGTTTACACTTAGAAAGACTACCTCAACTCATGAATAAACAATTACACACACACACACACACACACACACACACACACCCACACACACACACACACACACACACACACACACACACAGAGTATATGCATAAGTTATAGGACATGCTGTATTGCATACATTGATGCAGGCCAACTATTTGGGATGATCATGAGGCTTTTTGGATAAAAGTATTTACATCAGATGAGAAAACAGAGTAATCTAAAGAAACTGATATCTGAGGTTTTGTCATGGCGGCCTCTGGGCCGTCATTAGTGTCATTAGCCCCAGCTGCGCACAGACCAACAGGTGTGAATCAACGGCTGTTAAAAGCCAGTGTCGCTGACAGCCCGGACGGAGTCGTCTGTCTTCCTCAACGGAGAATGAACCTGCACTCCGCACTCTGGTCTCGTCAAGAATATCTCTTGTCTCGTCTGGAACTTTGTCTGTCTCGTCAAGAACTTTGTCTGTCTCGTCAGGAACTTTGTCTGTCTCGTCTGGAACCTCGTTTGTCTCGTCTGGAACCTCGTTTGTCTCATCAAGAGCTTCACTTGCTGCATCCAGGAACTCTTCCCAGCGTCAAGCAAGTAAGCGCACCATTTGCTACTCAACGCCAAACCTTTACCCCTGTGCACAGGTGGACCACCTTGGCGGCGGACCTGCGTCCCCAGCTGACGGGGTAACGCCATCACGTCTTCGTAGCGGCTCGCTACCACCACGCCTACCGGTACGTCTTGCTCCTCAATTGCCAGAACTATTATTGTATCAATTACAGGAGTATTGGCCAACGTTATCGGTGGAATCACTGTCATCAGCATCAGCTGTGTCGTCATTGCCACTGTGTGTGGAGTCACTAACCTCGTCTTTGTCTGCATCATCATCTGTGTCATCGTCATCCCGGTCTGTGGAGTCACAGCCGGCGTCATCGTCAGGATCATCGTCATCCCGGTCTGTGGCGTCACAGCCGGTGTCATCGTCAGGGCTGACATTGTCACAGCCGGTGTCATCGTCAGGGCTGTCATTGTCACAGCCGGTGTCATCGTCAGGACTGTCATTGTCACAGCCACGGGTAGTAACCCCAGCACGGTCACGGACGCCTTCACCTCCACGTTGCCCGGCCGCTGGAACTCAGCAGAGCGAAGCCAGTGCTGCTCTCAAGTAAGCCTTGTTATCTGCAGCTTTTTGCTAGTGTGGAGCATTAGTAATTTGTCTCTGCTTGTCTGTTCCAGGGTTGCCGGGTCTCCGTCCAGGTCGCTCAGCTCCAGTGACCAGAACGATATCATCGCACTCACACTCGCATTACACTCACTCACTATTAAATAAAGATTATTGTCACTATATGCTCGTGTCAGTGTCTGTCTCCTGGGTCCCGAAACATGTCAGTACGACTCCGTCACGAAGACCCAGCGGACAGTTCACTGTCACGCCAAATCAACACTCTTAGCGCCCGGGTAGATTTATTTGCACACCAACAGACAGTAATCTTTAATCAGCTATCTGTAATAATTGGTCAGCTGGATCGTCTGGAGGGACACCAGACGTTTCCCCCCACCGCAGACAGTTCTGCCCCTGTGGGCTTAGCATCTGGACAAACTAACATCTCCTCGTCTTCTCGCCTCACCCCTATTCCCACCCCTGCCCGGTTCAGCGGAAAACTCGGGGAAGCTCGTGGATTCATATTACAGTGTGAGTCAGTTTTTCTTCGTGTTCCGGGGGACTTTACTCTTGATTCAAGCCGGATTGGCTACATTATAAATTTGTTAGCAGGAAGAGCTTTGGACTGGGCGTATTCCATTAGGGCGAAACCAAGCTATTCCCTGCTCACTTACCAGGACTTTGTGAATGAATTTTTGTCTGTTTTTGATCATACGGATAGAGGTGAGGTGTTGACAGAACGATTGCTGAGCTTACAACAGGGAAAGAGATCAGCTGCTGATTACGCCATTGACTTCCGGGTCCTGGCTGCAGAGATTGGGTGGGGGGAGCCATCATTATGTGATATCTTTCTACGTAGTCTTAATGATGAGTTGAAGGATGAGTTAGCGACACGGGACAAACCGGATAATTTACGGGATTTGATTGCCCTAGCGGTTAGTCTTGATAGCAGATTAAGGGAGCGGGCGGCTGAACGGCGTTCTACTTCCCGTTCGGTTAAATCCCACCCTCGCCTCCCCAACTCTCCTCCTCTCGCTCTATCTGCGTCAGAGGAACTTCCGGTTCAGCAAGCTATAATCAGTAGCCGGTCTAAAGTGTCAGCAGCAGAGAAACAACGCCGCAGGGATCAGGGCCTTTGTTTCTACTGTGGGAAAGAGTCACATGGGGTTTTTGAATGTCCCAATAAGTTAAAAAGGGAGGGCCCGTGGATCAGAGTAGGGGGATTCACGGGCAATAACTCTAAAGAGCCCCTTACTTGTTGTCGATTACCTCTTAGGCTCGTCCATTTACATACAGAACACTCCACATTGGCGTTAGTAGATTCTGGAGCTGAGCAAAATTTTATTTCTAGAGACCTGGCAACCCAGATGGGTCTTAGCTGTCAGACTCTAGATCCCCCTGTCAAACTGATCACCTTGTCTAAAGCGTCGTTGACTACTATTGCTCATCAGACGGTTCCTGTGTCAGTTATTGTATCAGGAAATCACAGGGATGAAATTCAGTTTTTTGTTCTGCCTGTTTCTTCTTTGCCCGTTATTCTGGGGTACCCCTGGCTGCGCCTACATAACCCCACTATTGATTGGCAAGCTGGGAGAATAACGGCATGGAGTACGTTCTGCCTCAGTGCCTGCCTTCAATCGGCGGCATGCGCCCCATCCGTCAAGGTGCCTCTGCCTGATTCATCGCCACCGGACTTGTCCAAGGTGCCAGAGGTCTATCACGATTTGGGGCTAGTATTTAGCAAGTCTCGGGCATTGTCCTTACCCCCTCATTGCCCTTATGACTGCGCGATCAACCTGAAGGCTGGGGCCCCTCTACCTGCTAGCCGCCTGTACAGCCTGTCAGTCCCGGAGCGCGAGGCTATGGACACATATATTAAGGAGTCCTTGGCTTCTGGTATTATCCGCCCGTCGTCTTCGGCAGTAGGTGCTGGATTTTTTTTTGTTGAAAGGAAAGACGGTTCTCTACGCCCCTGTATCGATTTCCGGGGATTGAATGAAATAACTGTGAAAGACAAATATACCCTGCCTTTGATGAACACTGCTTTTGACTCCCTCCAGGGGGCGTCCTGGTTTACTAAATTGGACCTTAGGAATGCCTACCATCTAGTGCGCATAAGGGAAGGAGATGAGTGGAAGACGGCTTTTCGGACCCCCAGCGGACATTTTGAGTACCTGGTAATGCCGTTTGGGGTAACTAATGCTCCAGCCATGTTCCAACGTCTGATAAATGACGTACTACGGGATTTCCTGAACTCGTTTGTTGTTGTTTTTCTCGACGATATTCTCATTTTCTCCCGCACACTAGAGGAGCATCGAGTGCATGTGCGCAGGGTACTGCAGCGCCTCCTGGAGAATCAACTGTTCGTGAAGGCTGAAAGATGTGAGTTCCACACTGACCAAACCTCCTTCCTTGGGTTTGTTATAGCTCGGAACCAGGTGATCCCTGACCCGGCCAAGGTCAAGGCAGTTGTGGATTGGCCTGCACCGACCTCCAGAAAGCAGCTTCAGGGGTTCTTGGGGTTTGCTAATTTTTATAGGAGGTTCGTGCCTAATTTTGGCAATATTGCCCGTCCCCTGTCTGCTCTTACTTCCCCTAAGATCCCGTTTTGTTGGAGTAAGGAGGCAGCTGAAGCATTCGAAAGACTTAAGAGGGAGTTCGCCTCGGCCCGAGTCCTTACTCAGGTGGATCCGAAGCTGCAGTGCTTGGTGGAGGTGGACGCTTCTGATTCAGGAGTTGGAGCGGTACTCTCCCAACGGTCTCCCGAGGACGGTAAGATTCGCCCTTGTGCTTATTTCTCTCACCGTCTCACTTCTGCAGAGAGGAATTACTGCATCGGAGACAGGGAGTTACTGGCAGTAAAACTTGCCTTGGAGGAATGGAGACATTGGCTGGAGGGGGCTGCTCAGCCGTTCGTGGTTTGGACGGATCATCGTAACCTGGAGTACCTCAGGACGGCGAAGCGCCTGAATGCACGCCAGGCTTGCTGGTCCCTCTTCTTCGGCCGTTTTAACTTCTCCATCATGTATCGGCCGGGAAGTAAGAACGGTAAGCCGGATGCTCTCTCTCGGCAGTTTGACACTCCATCCTCTGAGGACCAGGAGACCCCTATCCTGCCGCCTTCCTGCGTCGTGGGCGCCCTGTCCTGGGGAATCTGCAAGACGGTTCGCCAGGCTCAGAAGACAGAGCCCCGGGGGGGGGGGGGGCGCTTGTTTGTTCCACGCGCTATCCGGGGCAAGGTGATTGAGTGGGGTCACGTTTCCAAGTGGGCCTGTCATCCTGGAGTGGGTCGGACCGTGGATCTCCTTCAAAGGACCTTCTGGTGGCCAGGGTTACGGAAGGACGTTGTTAATCACATCCGGGCCTGCGCTCAGTGCGCCACCAGGAGGACTACCCAATGTAATATCCAGGTGGTCAACCGGCATAGGAGACCCGCCCCGGACTTTAAGGTGGGTCAGAAGGTCTGGTTGTCAACCTGGAATATTTGTGTATCGGCCGAGGAACGGAAGCTCATGAAGCGCTTCATTGGCCCTTACACTATTAATCGTATTATTAACCCTGTGTCTGTGCGCTTGTCTCTCCCCTCTTCGATGCGTATCTGCCCCGTTTTTCATGTCTCCCAGGTCAAACCATACATCTTGGACCCCCTGTGTCCTGTTCCAGCGGTTCCCGCGCCCCCGAGGATGATCGATGGCCATCCGGCCTGGGGGGTGACTGCTGTCCTTGATGTCCGCAGGCGGGGTCATGGTCTTCAGTATTTGGTGGACTGAGAGGGCTTTGGACCGGAGGATCGCTCTTGGATTCGCCCAGCGTTGATCTTGGATAAACAGCTGATTCGCGATTTTCATCGGGCGAATCCAGGTAGGATTGGGCAGATGCCTGGAGGCACTGCTAGAGGGGGGAGTACTGTCATGGCGGCCTCTGGGCCGTCATTAGTGTCATTAGCCCCAGCTGCGCACAGACCAACAGGTGTGAATCAACGGCTGTTAAAAGCCAGTGTTGCTGACAGCCCGGACGGAGTCGTCTGTCTTCCTCAACGGAGAATGAACCTGCACTCCGCTCTCTGGTCTCGTCAAGAATATCTCTTGTCTCGTCTGGAACTTTGTCTGTCTCGTCAAGAACTTTGTCTGTCTCGTCAGGAACTTTGTCTGTCTCGTCTGGAACCTCGTTTGTCTCGTCTGGAACCTCGTTTGTCTTGTCAAGAGCTTCACTTGCTGCATCCAGGAACTCTTCCCAGCGTCAAGCAAGTAAGCGCACCATTTGCTACTCAACGCCAAACCTTTACCCCTGTGCGCAGGTGGACCACCTTGGCGGCGGACCTGCATCCCCAGCTGACGGGGTAACGCCATCACGTCTTCGTAGCGGCTCGCTACCACCACGCCTACCGGTACGTCTTGCTCCTCAATTGCCAGAACTATTATTGTATCAATTACAGGAGTATTGGCCAACGTTATCGGTGGAATCACTGTCATCAGCATCAGCTGTGTCGTCATTGCCACTGTGTGTGGAGTCACTAACCTCGTCTTTGTCTGCATCATCATCTGTGTCATCGTCATCCCGGTCTGTGGAGTCACAGCCGGCGTCATCGTCAGGATCATCGTCATCCCGGTCTGTGGCGTCACAGCTGGTGTCATCGTCAGGGCTGACATTGTCACAGCCGGTGTCATCGTCAGGGCTGTCATTGTCACAGCCGGTGTCATCGTCAGGACTGTCATTGTCACAGCCACGGGTAGTAACCCCAGCACGGTCACGGACGCCTTCACCTCCACGTTGCCCGGCCGCTGGAACTCAGCAGAGCGAAGCCAGTGCTGCTCTCAAGTAAGCCTTGTTATCTGCAGCTTTTTGCTAGTGTGGAGCATTAGTAATTTGTCTCTGCTTGTCTGTTCCAGGGTTGCCGGGTCTCCGTCCAGGTCGCTCAGCTCCAGTGACCAGAACGATATCATCGCACTCACACTCGCATTACACTCACTCACTATTAAATAAAGATTATTGTCACTATATGCTCGTGTCAGTGTCTGTCTCCTGGGTCCTGAAACATGTCAGGTTTGAGAAAACAAATGAATGTAGGCTCACTATTGGGCAAAAAATGAGTCACTATTTCCCTTTTTATCTCCTGTGTTAGAACATCTAATTGCAGAAAACGTGTGTGAGTGAGAGGGAGGCAGGAGTAACAGTGAAGATGCAAGGAGTAGAGGTAGTGAAGGTAGATGAATTTAAATTATAGTAGGGGATTTTAATATACATGTTGAATGTAGATAGTGACTGTCTTAATAAGGCATTCAATTAAATATTAGACTCGATGGGGTTTTCCCAGAAAGTAGAAAATTCTACCCATTATCTCCACCATACATTGAACCTTGTTCTGACATACACAACCGTTCAAAAGTTTGGGGTCACTTAGAAATTTCCTTATTTATGAAAGAAAAGCACTGTTTTTTTCAATGAAGATAACTTTAAACTAATCAGAAATACACTGTAATATCTAATATACATTGCTAATGTGGTAAATGACTATTCTAGCTGCAAATGTCTGGTTTTTGGTGCAATATCTACATAGGTGTATAGAGGCCCATTTCCAGCAACTATCACTCCAGTGTTCTAATGGTACAATGTGTTTGCTCATTGCGTCAGAAGGCTAATGGATGATTAGAAAACCCTTGTGCAATCATGTTAGCACAGCTGAAAACAGTTTAGCTGGTTAGAGAAGCTATAAAACTGACCTTCCATTGAGCAGGTTGAGTATCTGTAAAAAATTATTATTTCAAATACAAATCATTATTTCTAACCTTGTCAATGTCTTGACTATATTTTCTATTCATTTTACAACTCATGGTGGTAAATAAGTGTGACTTTTCATGGAAAACACAAAATAATTGTCTGGGTGACCCCAAATTTTTGAACGGTAGTGTATGGCATAGAAATAGAAAATCTGGTAGTGTCTCCTCATAACCCTGTACTGTTAGACCATTGTCTGTTAACCTCTGATTTCACTATTCCTGACTATTTGATTCCTAAAGAAAAATATTACTACAGCAGATGTCTTTCAGATGATGTTGTTACCAAATTTATGCAGATTGTCTCCTCTATGCCATGTGTCAACACAACGGAAATAAGTTATGGAGAGCTTGCTCCTTCTGTAATTGATAGCATGGTAGATAGTGTTACAGCTTCTCTGCATCAGACTCTAGACTTGGTGGCCCCTTTAAAAAAGAAAAAGTCCAATCAGAGATTTCTAACCCCTTAGTTTAACACAGAAACTCGTAGCTTAAAACAAAAAACTCATCAATTAGAAAGAAAATGGCATCCCACTAATTTAGATGAAATCTATTTAGCTTGGAGAAATCATCTTTTAATTTATAAAAAAATCTCTTAGAAAAGCTAACAAGTTATTATTCTGCATTAATATAAGACAACAAGAATAATCCCAGGTTCCTTTTCAGCACTGTAGCCAGGCTGACAAAGAGTCAGGACTCTGTCAATCCTCGCATCCCCCTAGAGCTTACTAGTCAGGACTTTATGAACTTTTTCAATCATAAAATTTCATCTATTAGAGATAAAATCAGTCATATTCTTCCCACCGTAAACTTAAGTACAGCAACTACTACAATTCCTTCAATTGATATCTGTTTGGATAAGTTTACTCCAATTGACCTTTTAGAGTTAGATAATATAATTTCCTCATCCAAGCCTTCAACTTGTCTTTTAGACCCTATTCCTACCAGGTTATTTAAAAAAGTCTTCCCATTTGTCGGTAGCTGTATTCTTCAAATAATCAGTTCTTCTTTAACATTAGGCCATGTACCGCAGGTTTTTAAAACACAATTATACATGTCAATGAAGCCGGATGATAGTAATCAATTAGCCAAGTTAGAACCCTGTCTTAAGGAAATCAAAGCTTGGATGACTTGTAATTTTCTGCTATTAAACCCAGATAAGACTGAAGTCATTCTTGTTGGTCCAAAAAACCTTAGAAATACCTTTCCAAATCAAACTCTTAGTTTGGATGCGGCTACTCTTTCTCTGACTAGTTCTGTGAGGAACCTTGGAGTTATTTTTGATCAAGATCTGTTTTTTAATTCACATATTAAATTTGCTTCTAAGACTGCCTTCTATCATCTGCGTAATATTGCCAAGATTAGGAGCATCTTGTCTCTGAGTGATGCTGAGAAACTGATCCACGCTTTTTTTAGCTCTAGATTAGATTATTGTAACTCGTTATTATCAGGTTGTCCTAAAATATCTTTAAAAAGTCTTCAGTTGATCCAAAATGCTGCTGCAAGAGTTTAACAGGTACTAGAAAGAGAGATCATATCTCTCCGGTTCTGGTCTCCCTTCATTGGCTTCCCATAGAGTTTACAATTAAGTTTAAAATCCTTCTTCTCACTTACAAAGCTCTTAACAATCAGGCCCCTTTTTATTTAAAAGATCTGATATTACCTTATCATCCTAACAGAGCACTACGCTCCCAAAATGCTGGATTACTTGTAATACCTAGAATCTCCAAAAGTACAATGGGAGGCAGAGCCTTCAGTTATCAAGCTCCTTTCCTGTGGAACCAGTTACCAATCTGGGTTCGGGAGTCAGACTCGATCTCTGTTTTTAAGAATAGGGTTAAAACCTTCCTTTTCAATATAGCCTACAATTAGGGAGGGATCATGTGTCTCTTAACCCTCCCTTTGTTCTGCTGTTAATAGATTTAGACAGCCAGGCGACCTCCAATAATGTACTTGGCTTCACTCCTTTAATGTTTGCTCTCTTTATGTCTGTTCTTTTCATCTTCTCTATCCCCTCACCCCCCCAGCCAGTTGCAGCAGATGACTGCCCCTCCCTGAGCCTGGTTCTGCTGGAGGTTTCTTCCTGTTAAAAGGGAGTTTTTCCTCTCCACCGTCGCCAAGTGCTTGCTCACAGGGGATCGCCTGATTGCTGGGGTCTTTCTGCAATTGTGGGGTTTCCCCTACATTTGAAAGTGCTATGGCGCTATATAAATAAAATAAAGTTGAAATACCTGGGGTCAACCATCCAATGCAAAGGACATTGCAAAAGAGAAGGCAGGCAGGGTGGAGCAGGTGGAGATGAGTGTTAAGGGTGATTTGTGACAGAAGGGTGGCAGCTAGAGTGAAAGCAAAGGTTTACAAGATAGTAGTGAGACCTGCTACGATGTATGGTTTGGAGACGATGGCACTGACAAAAAGACAGGAGGTGGCAGAGTTGAAGATGCTAAGATTCTCATTGGGAGTGACTAGGAGAGAGAAGATTAGAAATGAGTGTATCATAGGGAGAGCTCAGGTTGAGCAGTTTGGAGACAAAGTAAGAGAAGCAAGGCTGAGATGGTCTGGACATGAGCAGAGGAGGGATAGTGGATACGTTGGATAAAGGATGTTGAAGATGAAGCTGCCAAGCAGGAAGAGAAGAGGAAGACCACGGAGAAAATTCATGGACGTAGTCAAGGAGGACATGGTGAGGGTTGGTGTTACAAAGGAAGATGCTAGGGATAGGGTGAGATGGAGCCAGATGATCCGCTGTGGTGACCCCTAAAGGGAGCAGCCGAAAGAAGAATTTATAACAACTAATTAATGATTTTAAAAAAGACCAGGAGATTGGCAACCTTTACTACGAGAATCTTGAGCCACAATACAAATTTGAACATTAAAATGAAGATAAAACAGTTGAGTTTCAGCAGAGGATAAAGGTGTGTCAAAGTTTTCTTCCTCCTAAATCTTTCTCATAAAATTGTAATTTGTTATATAAAGTCAACATAAATTGGCAATTTTTCCCCATGATTTTTTTCCTTTAAGTTTTTCTTTTCTGTTCTTTTTTCCTAAAAATGTTGGGACTTTTTCCTTCACATTTGCAGCTTTTTTCTCATATATTTGCTATGCCTTTCTTATTCATTTGTGTGTGTGTGTGTGTGTGTGTGTGTGTGTTTGCTCTAAAATTTGAAGGCTGTCTTATAAATTTGAGATTTTTTGTTGTAAAAGCCACCCCCCCCCCAAAAAAAAAAGTTTATGAATCTTTTTACTTTTTAGGCTCATCTGGGCTTAGATCCAGAGACAAGCTTACAAATTCACTTCAGCACTTTTGGTGTTGATAGCCAGACATGTTAAGCTCCTTAAGTTTTTTTTTTTCCCTTAAGTTACAGGTTAAAGTTTTTATTTTTTAAGCTCACTATTTGGTAGGAAACAGTTCACCATTTGTTTACAACTGAATGAATAATCTACTTATTATGTACTTATAAGTCCTTTATTAAGTGGTTCCAAAAACAGATATACTGCAGACTTTTTTTAACTAACCTGCAGCTTACAAAGTCGGAAGCTGGTAATTTTTAAATAGATAAAGCCTTAATCTTTGGGACATTTGATCAACGATTAATCTGCTGCAGAAATTCTATTAAAAGGCTGAGAGCTCATTAGCCAATAGATCTTAATCCCATTACTGCTCGTGCAGTGGGGGTCCATGAGCATGTCTGCCTGGCGCTCTGTGGGGGATACTGTCGCAGGCAGTTGCGGAGAAGGTCACACACGGCACACTGCCATTTTCATAATGAGCACAGAGCATCATGCCTCATGCACAATCATAAAAAAGCCATCACTGGCTGCACAGACACATTTAATCACAGTATACGTCTGGACCTAACGTATTTAGCCCCACTGTTTAATAACGGGCTTTATTTCCTCTCTCGTGTGGGCCTGGCCCTTAGTTTAATTAAATGTTAGCTGAAATATCAGACTAATCTTCCTCTCTGTATGCATTATACTCATTGTGTAAAATCATATTGGATTTCTTCCCAGTTGATGTTTGCAGGGTCGGTCGTGGTTATGAAAGACTTGAAGGTTGTAAGCAGAAAGAGGAGTGAGAGAGTAAGAAAAGAGAAAAGGAGTGAGAGATGAAGAGGGAATGATGAAGAAAGAAAAAATGTGCGTAAAGCATGTAAGCTCAGTCGTGTATTAAAGACGAGAGCTGAAGGAGGAGGCAGAGTCAAGGATGTTTCTAAGTGGAGCTCTGTGAAAACAAACATCAGCTCCATCTATTGACAGCCACCCACAGGCTGTTAGAAGCTGTGTCAAAGCCCTTCCACGAGCTCCTTGGCACATCGCACTATGGAAGCTCCTTATGCCCAAGCAAATTTGGATAAAACCGTGTATGCAAATTCAGTCCGTTTACCTGCATACTGTATACAGTGAGTAATGTACGGAAAGATTAGAACGGCATATCACAGGCACATCAAAACAAAAGCCAGTTATGTCTCTGTCCTCCAAGAATAAGCTTGTTAGATGTATTCATTCCCTGCTATCTTTTATTGATACAGATGTCGTGCTCTGGCTATGAAGCCCCACTTGATCAATAAAGCCTTTGGACTGGATCCACTGGAATGCTGCTCATGTTGTTTTATCAATTATGAATCAGTCAATGTTGAAAATGCTTAACAGGCAACACTGAGCTCGGTTTCTTTTTTTTTCTTCGGTGTAAAATAGATTCATTTTTTAAAGTCTACATGATGTGTTGACTAGATGTGGTACTCACTTCTTTTTCACTTGTACTCTCTTCTCTTGTCTCTAGATATTGATGAGTGTGTGGACGGCTTTGTCGAGTGTGATAGTAAATCCACTTGTGTCAACTTGCCCGGCTGGTACCACTGTGAGTGCCGTGATGGCTACCATGACAATGGCTTGTTTTCCGCCAATGGGGAATCATGTGTAGGTGAGTTACCCTCCTTCACAATCCTTGATCAAACATTCTATATATGTGGTTAACTTTTCATTCTGTGTGAACTTTGCAATGTTGCGGAATTCACATACAGTGGTAGTTTCATCTCAGAAAATGCATTTATGGATTTTTTAACCCTAAGAAATACTGTTAAAAGATTAAGAGGTTTTTCTTAAAGAATTAGAATTAAAACATCTTTTATTGTGGTGAAATACTGATTAGAATTGTTTTTTTCTAACATTTACAGATAAAGCTTTGTGTTGTCAGTGAACAGTTGATGTATATAGGGCTTTTTTTTAAATTCCTAGTTTCAAGTAAATAATATAATATGTGACATTTCAGTGCTCTTGTGCATTAATATGTGTATTTGGAGTGGCTACCAATGGAAAATATCTGAAAAAACACAAACCTGTTACTTTGTGAAGAGTTTATGTTGGTCTCATGCAGTGAGCCATTTCAATTTGTCTCTGGGTCTCACATAAGAACCAGAGCTCATTAGAATGACGTCATCCTTCCATCTTTATCCCCACCCATTTTAGTGACAGTGGAAGTGGTTGTGATGCTATGACTGTCTACAGTCAAAACAGCTAGCCTGCTGCTTCTATATGATCTACTACTACTCACCCTACTAGATATCTGTGTTCGCAGCTGGTATATTAATCCATACTCAATTTTATGTTCTGCTTGCCATATTGGCTATATACACAATGCTCGTGTATGTTGATTGGTTAGGGTTTGGGTTAGGCTTCGTGCATGGGGGGGGGGGCGGCGGCTGAAAACTTCATAGTGGTCAAATTTAAAAATAATAAACTAAGAAATCACATGTACATACGTATTCACAGCCTTTGCTCAAGACTTTGTTGATGCACCTTTGGCAGCAATCAGAGCCTCAAGTCTTTTTGAATATGATGCCACAAGTGTGACAGAGATCATCCTGCGCAGTTCGCCCCACACGGGACACGAACCCGCGACCTCTCAGTCAACTAACACAGTCCGAGCATGGGAGACACAGCACGATCGCGCTGAGCTAAAGGTCCGACCGATAGCTCAGCGCTACCGATACTGTATGAGGCTTTGGGAGGGAGGTTTACTAACGTTCTACGCCGAACAGTACTAGTTGGCATCCGTTACACTCTCCCCCTTAAACCTCACTCCCATCCCGGGTTCACGGCACCAGTGTGACAGAGATCATCCTGCGCAGTTCGCCCCACACGGGACACGAACCCGCGACCTCTCAGTCAACTACACAGTTCGAGCATGGGAGACACAGCACGATCGCGCTGAGCTAAAGGTCCGACCGATAGCTCAGCGCTACGATACTGTATGAGGCCTTGGGAGGGAGGTTTACTAACGTTCTACGCCGAACAGTACTAGTTGGCATCCGTTACACAAGCATGGCACACCCATCTTAAGATAAGATAAGATAAGCCTTTATTAGTCCCACAATGGGGAAATTCCAGGATTGCAACAGCATAGGGATAGCAACACTCAGAGCAACAATCAGAAGGCAAGAAAAAACAACATCTAGTAAACATATGTCCATATTACTATAAATGTACAGTATATATATAGACACACAGTGCAGAGCATTATGGCTGGTGAATGTGCAGCAGAAAGTCTAAGCTCTCTCTCCGCGGATGCAGCGGGCCAGCTGGAAGTCTTTGGGCATGATGGTGACCCCCTTAGCGAAGAAGAGACCCACCAGGTGGGCCTCGCTGGTCTCCTGCAGAGCCATGACGGCGAAGCTCAGGAAACGCAGGACGGTCTTGAAGTCCTGAGCGATCTCCCTCACCAGGCGCTGGACGGGCAGCTTACGGATGAGCAGCTCCGTGGATTTCTGGTAGCGACGGATCTCTCTCAGAGCCACGGGCCTGTGACGGCGAGGCCTCTTCACTCTGCCGGTGGCCAGAGCGCCTCTCCGAGCAGCCCTGGTGGCTAGCTGTCTCCTGGGGGGCTTCTTCCTCCAGTAGATTTTACGGGCGGTCTGCTTGGTTCTTGCCATCGCTCTTTATTATTCTGTCTTATATTTCTTTCACGCCGCCTAAACTCCAGCCCGGCACCCGCGTCCTTTTCGCTACAGCTCCCGGTATGTCGAGTTTCCCATTAGCACCGGGCGGCGGCCAAGTGCTAGCTAGCACTAGCTCCTCCCCGCTGTAACGTCTCCCGCTGCAAACCGTGGCTCCGTCCGCCGACCCGGGAGACCCCCGGGGCGATCCGTGCGTCCGTGATATATATACAGAGTGAAAGGTGTAGAAAGAAGAAGGAAGATTAAAAAAAAGGCTGTTGCAACAGGCAGCCGACTCGTGTGGCGCCGCTGGTCCAGCGGAACCGGAACCGGCGCAGAACCGGATCTTTGCGCAGTTTCACCCATTCCTCTTTGCAGCACCTCTCAAGCTCCATCAGGTTGGATGGGAAGCATCGGTGCACAGCCATTTTCAGGTCTCTCCAGAGATGTTCAATTGGATTTAAGTCTGGGCTCTGTCTGGGCCACTCAAGGACATTCACAGAGTTGTCCTGAAGCCACTCCTTTGATATCTGGGGGCGGCAGTGGCTCAGGAGGTAGAGCAGGTCGTCCAATAACCACATGGTTGGCGGTTCAAATCCCGCTCTCCCCAGATATCCTGCCGTTGTATCCCTGGGCAAGACACTTGACCCCCAATTGCTCCTGGTGGGTCTGGAAGCGCCATGTTAGGCAGCATGCCACCATCAGTGCGTGAATGTGTGTGTGAATGGGTGGATAGCAGGATCTGTAAAGCACTTTGGTCATCAAGAGATGAGAATAAAAGTGCTATATAAGTGAATGCCATTTATCATTTACCATTTTACCATATCTTGGTTGTGTGCACTGGGTTGTTGTCCTGCTGAAAGATGAACTGTCTCCCCAATCTGAGGTCAAGAGCGCTCTGGAGCAGGTTGTCATCCAGGATGTCTCTACATTGCTGCATTAATCTTTCCCCCTATCCTGACTAGTCTCCCAGTTCCTGCTGGTGAAAAACATCCCCACAGCATGATGCTGCCACCACCACTACCACCATGCTTCACTGTAGGGATGGTATTGGCCTGGTGATGAGCGGTACCTGGTTTCCTCCAAACATGACGCCTGGCATTCATGCCAATGAGTTCAATCTTTGTCTCATCAGACCAGAGAATTTTGTTTCTCATGGTCTGAGAGTCCTTTATGGGGCCTTTTGGCAAACTCCAGGCAGGCTGCCATGTGCCTTTTACTAAGGAGTGGCTTTCCTCTGGCCACTCTACCATACAGGCCTGATTGGTGGATTGCTACAGAGATGGATGTCCTTCTGGAAGGTTCTCCTCTCTCCACAGAGGAATGCTGGAGCTCTGACAGAGTGGCCGTCGGGTTCTTGGTCACCTCCCTGACTAAGGCCCTTCTCCCTTGATCACTCAGTTTAGACGGCTGGCCAGCTCTAGGAAGAGTCCTGGTGGTTCCGAACTTCTTCCATTTACGGATAATGGAGGCCACTGTGCTCATTGGGACTTTCAAAGCAGCAGAAATCTTTCTGTACCCTTGCCCAGATTTGTGCCTCGAGACAATCTTGTCTCTGAGGTCTACAGACAATTCCTTTGATGTCATGCTTGGTTTGTGCTCTGACATGCACTGTCAACTGTGAGACCTTATATAGACAGGTGTGTGCCTTTCCAAATCATGTGGGGATGTTTTTTAAAAGCAGGCTCAAAACCTACTATTTTAACCTTGCTTTTGATTAGCTTCCTATTTTAATTCTCTTAATTTCTGATTTTAAATCTGTTTTATGACACAATCACTTATCTTACTGCAAATTAATATTTATGAATATATGTCTGACTGTATTTAGATGTCGTTTTACTCGTCTAGTCATCTTAACTGCCTAAACCAGGGGTGTCCAATCATGCCATGGAGGGCCAAGACCCTGCAGGTTTTTCAGGTTCTTCTACCCAGTCTTTTCAGCAGGTGTTTTCACTTGTCAGCAATCAGTGGGAAGAAAATCCGTGAAATCTGCTGTTGAAGACACTGGTTGGAGGTAAAGCCTGCAGGGTCTTGGCCCTCCATAGCACATGATTGGACACCCCTGGCCTAGTCTTTTTTTTATCAGCAGGCTGTCTTATTGTTTGTCGGTGACTTTTTGTCCCTCTGTAAGGGCTCCGGCGTTTCCTCATGGGGGGGGGGGGGGGCCCTCCGGTGGGGGTTGTGCCTGTTTTCTGGATGCAGGGCGCTGGCCTGTGGTTGTCCTGGTCTGCCCAGCTGGGGAAGCTGTGCACTGCGGCGCCGTGCTTGCGGGTTGGACTTGGGCAGTCTCAGAGTTGGTGTTCCTGTAGCCATGAACTGGCACTTTCCCTGCTAGTGATTGTTCCCAAGTGATGGTGCTTCCACACTTGGATCCTCGGTGCCCAGCTATAAGCCATAAGCTTTAACCATAAGTTTTAAGCCTGCTTCATGCTACACCTCTTCTGTCCATGTACGTACAACCGGAAACCTCGTGTGACGAAATTTACGTCATCGTCTCCACTCCGCTAGTGTCCGGAGTGCTCAACCGCGGACGACCATGTGCAGCCCAAATTTTGTGACCGTGCCGCCTGCCCATGACCTGAACGCGTTGAAAAGCGCATGCGCAAGACTGAACGTCCCATTCACAAGGTGGTGATATTGACACGGCATTCATCAGTAGACGAAGAAGACAACGAGGAGGCGGAAAACGAGAATAAAAACATACATGAATCATACATACATACTTTCTTTCACAGTGGCAGCAGCATCTTCGTGGTAAAGGAGTTAAACCCGGGAAGTCAAACAGCAGAAATTGACTCTATATTTGAAGAGAAACTTTGTGAAGAAGTCTGCCGTTTCTTTGTTGGTGAAAATCCTGGCGTGTCAGTGCCTTGGCGCTACCTATCGGGCGGGAGTGAAACTACAAATGATGGTTGTGCACATGCGTCAACCTCTTGGCCTCGGTAGATGAAAAAAGTGAGCATGAACAGCACTGCGTGCATGCCAGGCTCGTCCAAAGCATACGTGGACCAAAGCGGACTAGAGGGAAAATGTAGCATGAAGCAGGCTTTACACTGATGAAAGTTTCTTTGTGTGTGTGTTTGTGTATGTGTGTGGGAGGCAGGGGGTGTAAATTGGCTTTTATTTCAATGTGTGAAGCACTTTGTGTTGCATCCTTTTGTATGAAAAGTGCTATATAAATAAAGCTTTGATTGACTGATGTATAATCAACTGAATTTACCGCAGGTGGACTCCAATTAAGCTGTGAAACATCTCAAGGATGATCAGTGGAAACAGGATGCACCTGAGCTCAATTTTAAGCTTCATGGCAAAGGCTGTGAATACTTATGTACATGTGATTTCTTAGTTTTTTATTTTTAGTAAATCTGCAAAAATCTCAAAAAAAGCTTTTTTCACATTGCCATTATGGGGTATTGTGCGTAGAATTTTGAGGAAAAAATGAATTTAAAATATTTTGGAATAAGGCTGTAACATAGAATGTGGAAAAAGTGAAGTGCTGTGAATACTTTCCAGATCCACTGTAAACATTGTCCAGCACATAGTACTTGAGTGTTTGTGGGTTATGTCACATGCACGGAGGCTAATTACCTTGTTAGCTGCATTGGGGAAGTCTTATGCAACCATGATTGTGTTACCACCATATAGTGATTATGAGTCTCTTATCAGGTTCTTAAATACAGCCTTAGCTTGTCCATTACTTCTGTAAAACAGTTGAGATGACATGGATCGCCATCAGAGGCTAACAACGACTTAGCTTCTGCTCCTTTTAGTGCATCTGTGCACTTCGCTCACTTTTTCTTGGCATCTTCAGATGGAATAAAGAGTCAACCATCACATGCTATTCAGACGGAGAGTGTTTGTTTTCGTTACAAGCTGTTAATTGTGCCGCCCCTGTTCTGCTGCATCTGAACAGCATGAACTGCTGTTTCCTGAGTTCAATGCCCATGCCTGTAACTCCACGGGGATGCCTTAAAGGGGCAGTACATAAAAAGCTCTCACATACACACACACAATGGGAAGAGGGGAAAAAAACTGACATGAGCAAGATTATATTGGTTCTACACACCAAATGTCGGTTCCCATTTTATTCCGGTTAATCCCCCAGCTCTACTACAACCTTAGTTTCATCAGCCAATCACAACTACTTACTTCAGGGGTGTCCAATCATGTGCCATGGAGGGCCAAGACCCTGCAAGCTTTACCTCCAACCAGTGTCTTCAACAGCAGATTTCACTGAACTTCTTCCCATTGATTGCCGATAAGTGAAAACACCTGCTGAAGAGACTGGGTAGAAGAGAAAACCTGCAGGGTCTTGGCCCTCCATGGCACATGATTGGACACCCCTGACTTACTTGTTGGTGGCTAAAGTTGTGCCCTGTGGTTGGCTGTTGAAATGAGATCATTGTTACCATAGCTGTAGTCCTTTCCTTGTAGTCTTTTCAGTGTTCCTACCCAGAACAAGAACGTTAGGCTGAATTTCAATCTACTCCCTAAACCCTTGAGCCCTGAGCCTTCGTAGACTTAGGCTTCCGCCATCAGTTGTGCCTGAGTGTGCGAGAGTGCAAAGGGATGAAGTGGCTCAAAATTGTAGAAATGAGACACACTTCACTTTACCTTGGCAACACTAGAAGTTATTTTTTAAATGACCTTTGTTTAAAGAATTAGTCAATAAAAATAGTGTATATAATAGTGTATATATAATTCATCACAAAAAAAGAACAGAATAAAAAACTGATTAAAGACCAAACTAAAAGAGAAACAAACAGCAGTGTATTAACAAAGGATAAAAAATTTATCCTAAAAGTTCAGGTGTGTGTCCAGCGTCTCTATAACTTTTGTCTTTCAGTCTGTGTAACTTTTTAAAATAAAATCCCAATTTTGTTTTAAATGGTTGCAT
Organism: Pholidichthys leucotaenia; assembly: GCA_020510985.1. Classification (NCBI taxonomy): domain Eukaryota; kingdom Metazoa; phylum Chordata; class Actinopteri; order Cichliformes; family Pholidichthyidae; genus Pholidichthys; species Pholidichthys leucotaenia. Next base: position 65,973,101 of record CM035840.1, read on the forward strand.
TCTTGTTCATGGTTCATTCTTGTTTTTACATCTACATTCAGGAATATTTGCTTGTTGAAATAAAGAGGTTCAAACAATGTTTTTTTTTTTATTTTCAGTGTTACAGTTTTAACAAAGATATATATTTTCAACCCATTTATTTTAACTACACTTTTAATTTCTTTGAAATTAAAACATGTGACTGGCTATTGTGGGTCTCAGACTTTTTGTTTTAAACATTACTTTCTTCAGGAATGATCTGAATTAAATGTGCTGCTCCCTCTTGTGATTAATTAAATCATCTTTTTTTAAAACTGCACAATTCATCCCTCCCAACACACACACACACACACACACACACACACACACACACACACACACACACACACACACACACACACACACACACACACACACACACCACCCTAAATTATTTAAACTATTAAACTGGGTGTAATTCAGCATAAACTCGGTCTTTATTTTGTGTATTTTTATTTTGACAAAGATTCATGTCAAGGCAGTTTTGGTTTTTTTGTGGGGTGGAGCAGGGGTGAAGGGGTGGTCAGTGATGAACAGGTGGCCAATCAGGAGCTTTACTTGAGAAACTCCAGCATGGCGCTCTGAACTGTGGGTAATTCCCTTACCTTAAGTCAGCATAGCGTGCTGACTTAGGAAAAGGGGTCATTTAAAGGCTCAAAAAGTCAGTGAGTGATCAGTCAGTCACGTCCTGATTTCAGATTGGGACAGCCCTAAACCCTCAGTCACTTAACGTGAACATGCCTAAAGTCAACGAGTTTGCAAGGGAGGAGAATGAGATTCGGCCTTACATAGTGCTGCTTTAAACAGGTCATTGTGAAGAAGGGCGTTTAAAGCTGTGCTATAGTATGTAAACCCTAAAGTATTTTTACTAAAGCATGTCACAGAGATTTCATTAACGCCTCTGGGAACTGTTTAAACATGTCCCCTTTAATGCAGTAGTTTAAACGTTATTGTCCATTAAAGTCAAGAATGGGAGGGTATTTAGAGTCAACCTACCCTGTGAATTGCTATTATGCAGCTTATCATTTATATAATTGAATATATTGTGCCAGTCTTCTCAGCAGCATACCATGGTACCACCTCTTTTTTCACCTTGTATTTTAGAGCCCCTGACTTCATGATTAACTGAGGCCTAAATTCAGCATTACTAGAATATGGCTTTGTTTGCCTCATTAAGCTCCACAATGCCTCATTAATGGAAACACACATTAATTTTCCATTCACTGGCTTTTAATTTTACATCTCACTTTAATTACAACTTGAAGGCCCTCTCTTTGATTTCTGGTTTCAGAATTACAGTACGGGATTCGGATAAACAGCTGCAGACACTCAAAATTATGCTGATAAATTCTTGTGTTACTGCAAAACCGCTCAATTTACAACCCCAATTCCAGTAAATTTGGGACATTGTGTAAAATGTAAGTAAAATCAAAATACAATCATTTTAAAATCCTTTTCAACCTATACTCAATTGAATACACTACAAAGACAAGATGTTTAATGTTCAAACTGATAAACTTTATTTTATCAGATTTTTTTTTTTACTGATAAACTAACTTTCTCAAACTTCACTGCAATAAATCAGAAATTCTCATGATTGGCCCCAAATCCCTCCTCCCTTCTTCAAAGAATCTCTGTCTCTGCATCGACGCCCACACTGCCACCTCCTCCCCTTCGGTCAGAAACCTTGGCATCACCAGGGATTCAACTCTCTCCTTCAAACAACACATCAACAATGTCATAAAACATATTTTTTCCACCTTTGCAACACTGCATGTCTCCAGTCCACCCTTTCCCCTTCTGGTGCTGAAATCCTTATCCACGCATTCATAACCTCCAGACTGGATTACTGCAACAGCATGCTCTACAACCTTCCCTCCTCTGACCTCCAAAAACTGCAATATGTACAGAACTCTGCTGCCCAACTGCTCATCTACTCCTGTTCCAGAGACCACATTACACCCATTTAGAAAAACCTACACTGGTTACTGGTACAACAACGCATTCACTTCAAGATCCTGCTCATCACCTACAAAGCCCTCAGTAACCTTGTTCCTCCATACCTAACAGACCTGCTCCAAAGTCACGCCCCCACTTGCCAACTCAGATCATCTGATGCAAACCTCCTGACCAAAATCACCAGGACTAAACAACGTACAGTAGGGATGGGTGTATCAATACTTCGATACCAGCTGGTCGATACTTTGGAGTAGATACTTTTTTAAATATCGCAATACCAGCGTGTTAATACAAAACGTGCAATTTGTTTTCACTTCTGAGAGTTTTAGGCATTAAATTTATGTGTGAAAACCGGTGAAAAACCAGCCCAGGCATGTTTTAAAGATTGTCTGCCATGTCACATAATTATGGGAGCCTATCAGATGTCAGAGATGTTAGCCCCAGGGCATTGGCTGCAAAATACATCAGATATACAATGGTGTGAAAAAATGTTTGCCCCTTCCTCATTTCTCTTTTTTTTTTGTATGTTGTCACACTTAAATGTTTCAGATCTAACAAATTTGAATATTACACAAAAATAACACAAACACAAAATGCAGTTTTTAAATGAAGGTGTTTATTATTAAGAGTTAAAAAAAAATCCAAACCTACATGGTCCTGTATGAAAAAAGTGACACCCCATCCCCCCTGATAAAACATAAATTAACTGTGGTTTATCACATCTTTGGAAAGCTGAGTTCAGTTTCTCTAGCCACACCCAGGCCTGATTACTGCCACACCTGTTCTCAATCAAAAAATCACTTATATAGGACCTGCCTGACAAAGTGAAATAGACCAAAAGATCCTCAAAAGCTAGACATCATGCTGCATCCATCCATCCATCCATCCATCCATCCATCCATCCATCTTCTTCCACTTAATCCTTTTCGGGTCGCGGGGGGGCTGGAGCTTATCCCAGCATCTTTGGGTGAGAGGCAGGGTACACCCTGGACAGATCACCAGCCCATCGCAGGGCCAACACAGAGAGACAGACAACCATTCACTCTCACAGTCATACCTAAGGACAATTTAGAATCCCCAGTTTGATGCCAATAAACCTAATTTGCATGTTTTTGGCATGTGGGAGGAAACCGGAGAAATCCCGGAGTAAACCCACGCAGACACGGGGAGAACATGCAAACTCCACACAGATCACTGTTGGTCAGGGGATGGGATCAAACCCAGGATCCCCCGGCCAAGGGTGAGTTGCTGTGCTGCCGCAGTGCTAACCACTCCGCCACCGCGCTGCCCCATCGCTACAATCCAAAGAAATTCAGGAACAAATGAGAAACAAAGTAATTGAGATCCATCAGTCTGGAAAAGGTTATAAAGCCATTTCTAAAGCTTTGGGACTCTAGCAAGCCACAGTGAGAGCCATTATCCACAAATGGCAAAAACGTGGAACAGTGGTGAACCTTCCCAGGAGTGGCCAGCCGACCAAAATTACCCCAACAGCGCAGCGACGACTCATCCAAGAGGTCACAAAAAGACCACAAAACAACATCCAAAGAACTGCAGGCCCCACGTGCCTCAGTTAAGGTCGGTGTTCATGACTCCACCATAGGAAAGTGACTGGGCAAAAATGTCCTGCATGGCAGAGTTCCAAGACAAAAACCACTGCAGAGCAAAAAGAACAAAGGCTCGTGTCAGTTTTGCCAGAAAACATCTTGATGATCCCCAAGACTTTTGGGAAAATACTCTGTGGACTGACGAGACAAAAATTGAACTTTTTGAAAGGTGTGTGTACCATTACATCCGACGTAAAGGTAACACAGCATTTCAGAAAAGGAACATCATACCAAGAGTAAAATATGGTGGTGGTAGTGTGATGGTCTGGGGCTGTTTTGCTGCTTCAGGGCCTGGAAGACTTGCTGTGGTAAATGGAACCATGAATTCTGCTGTCTACCAAAAAACCCTGAAGGAGAATGTCTGGCCATCTGTTCATGACTGCAAACTGAAGCACACTTGCGTTCTGCAGCAGGACAATGATCCAAAACACACCAGCAAGTCCACCTCTGAATGGCTTAAGAAAATTAAAATGAAGACTTTGGAGTGGCCTTGTCAAAGTCCTGACCTGAATCCGATTGAGATGCTATGTAATGACCTTAATAAGGCAGTTCATGCTCGAAAACCCTCCAATGTGGCTGAATTACAACAATTCTGCAAAGATGAGTGGGCCAAAATTCCTCCACAGCACTGTAAAAGACTCATTGCCAGTTATTGCAAACGCTTGATTGCAGTTGTAGCTGCTAAGGGTGGCCCAACCAGTTATTAGGTTTAGGAGGTAATCACTTTTTCACACAGGGCCATGTAGGTTTGGATTCCCCCCCGCCCCTAATAATAAACACCTTCATTTAAAAACTACATTTTGTGTTTACTTGTGTTATCTTTGTCTAATATTTAAATTTGTTTGATGATCTGAAACATTTAAGTGTGACATACTGTATAAAAATATGAGAAATCAGGAAGAGGGCAAACACTTTTTCACACCACTGTATGTGTGATTTTCAGTTTAGTTTGTTATCAACAATAACCCCTCAGAGCTTGGTTTCCAAAACTGTGTCAATTTCAACATTGTTTATTTTCATTTTTCTGTGATTATATAATTTACGGTTTCCAAATATTATACATTTTGTTTTTCCAAGGTGAACAGATAATTTATTGGCAGTGAAACATTGACTGATTTGTTTAAGTTCATTTTCTACTGAATCCAGAAGCTTCTTAAGATTTTCTCCACTACAGAAAAAGTTGTCATCTGCAAATAAAATACACTTGAGCAATTTAGATACAGAACATAAATCATTAATGTACAAAATAAATAGCAATGGATCAAGTACAGAACCTTGTGGTACCCCACATGTCATCTTCAGCAACTCGGAGGTCTGTATTATTCACATGAACATATTGATATCTACAGTATCTTCTAAATAGCTGTGTAACCAGTCAAAATCAATTCCTCTGATGCCATACTTGTCTAATTTACTGAGGAGTAATTTATGGTCAACTGTATCACATGCCTTTTGTAAGTCCAGAAATATTCCAACTGTGTATTCTCTTCTGTCTGTTGCGTTCGTAATCTGTTTAACAAAGTCCATGAGTGCCAGTGAGGTGGTCAGGTTCTTCCTGAATATATACTGTTGTTCGCAGAGTGTATTGTGCTTATCACAATATACTGACCATAGTTTTCCAAAGTGTTCCTGAGCCCATGTGGTAATTTTCTTTACAGAATGATGTTGGTTTTAAATACAGTGCTGCCTGAGGGATCAAAGGTCATGAACATTCAATGTTGGTTTTCAGCCGTGCCGCTTGCGTGCAGAAATTTCTCTTGATTTCTCTGAATATTTTGATATTATAGACTGTATGAAATCCCTAAATTGGACTATTTGCTATGCAGTTGTTCACAAAGTGGTGAAACTTGTCCCATCCTTGCTTGTGAACAAGTGAGCTTCTTGGTGATGCTCCTTTTATACAGTACCTAGTCATGACACTCACCTGTTTCCAGTTAACGTGTTCAACTGTGGAATGTTCCAAAAGGTGTTTTCTGAGCATTCCTCATCTTTCCCAGTCTTTTCTTGCTCCTGTCCCAGCTTTTTTTGGAACGTGTTGTGGGTATCAAATTCAAAATGAGTGAATATTTATTTAAAAAAAAACCCACAAAGTTTCAGTTTGAACATTAAATATCTTGTCTTTGCAGGGTATTCAATTGAATGTAGGTTGAAAGGGATTTTTAAATCGTTGTATTTTGTTTTTAATTTGTTTTACACATCATCCCAACTTCACTGGAATTGGGGTTGTATTATGCTGTGTTTTTGTCGTTTTCTTATTTACTGATCCGTTTGTGTAACTTTATGATGGAATACATTTGTCATTATGAGTAGGTTTTCCTCCCCCAAAAATATCACATTGCTTTTTACAGCCTGTTCAGTTCTGGAGAATTCTGTGATCCAGCCTGTCAGGAAAAAATGTCAGCTGTCAAAATGGAAACCCTCAATCTATAGTAGCATTGAAGTGTTGCCTGTAACAATAGTGCTAGCGCTGCTCTACTCGTTGACCCAATCTTGGCTGTCAGTTTGAGCTGGGAGAGGCAGGGAGAGAGATGGGGGGAAAAAAACACACATTAAAGCTTTTCCAACAAAAAAAAAATCTAGCCTGTCTGCAACAAAGCAAAGTTATAATTTGACCAAAAGTGGGTTTCTGGGTTGCATTACAGCTGTAGACTGCATGTTAACAAAATAGATTTGAAAAATGTTTTCCTGCTGCATTTAACAGATAGGTTCAGTAGTGTTGTGCTCAGCAAGTACAGGCAAAAGTAACACTCTTTACCCATCATCCTGTTATTAAAGTAACGTCGGTCTTGTATAAAAAAAAAGCCTGAAGCTGTGTTACCGCTACCAAGCATATGTATGATGTCACCTTTTTCTGTGCTCCCTGCAGATATTAATGAATGCAAGACTGGGAGGAACACCTGTGCCAATGACACAGTGTGCTTCAACCTGGAAGGAGGCTACGACTGCCGGTGCCCCCATGGTCACAACTGCACCGGCGACTGTATCCATGACAACAAGGTCAAGCACAGTGGGCAAATCTGGGTGCTGGACAGTGATAGGTGCTCCGTGTGCTCCTGCCAGGTAAGGAGCACAGAATTATTGAGGTGCAGAAACATACAGAGAGAGCAGATGTTGATGGGTCGAGGGAAACAGAAGGTATGCCCTGGATAAGACTAATAAAAAAGAAGTAAAGAAAATTTGTCCAGGCCATATATATATAATTGAGAAATGATGTTCCACACCCATCCATCTCTTTCTCTTTTTTATTTTATATTCATCCAGCTGGTCTTTGTTTTTCTTATTTTTTAGCTTTAATCTTCACCCAGAACAATTGTTGGCAAACTTGACTATTAAAAAAAACATTTTGGGAAATTTCTCACCAAAAAAAAGAAAATCTTATGGACCCACAATACACATTTGAGCTTTAGAATGGACCTAAAACTGACATGTTGTACCCAAGAATAAATGTCTTTTTCAATGTGTCCACGGATCCTTATAAAGTCTTTTTAAAAGTCTTAAATTTGACCAAAATTAAGGCCTTAATTATCCTGAAAAGTGTCAGTGACTCTTTAAACCTGCCTTTTGAAGGTTTTAAAAAGATCATAAATATAAACACAAAGGCTTCAGCCCCCCCGCGACCCAAAAAGGATTAAGCGGAAGAAGATGGAGGGATGGACATTCGCTGTATTACTTGTAATGTATGATGAAATCTTTGTATTCAGTTTTGTGAAAATTAAGTTACTGTTTGTTTTTTTAAATCATAACAGAAAGTCAAATGAGAAAAAATTTTCATAAAATTGTAACTTTTTCCTCATTTTCCTGCAACTTTATCTGATAAATTTGCTATTTTTTTTCTTGTAAATATGCAACTTTTTGTAAGAAATTTGTAATTTTCTTCACGTCATTGTGTAACCCTTTTCTTGTAAATTTGTGACTTTTTTTTTGTAATTTTGCAATTGGTAATGCAACCAAGTGGCCAAGTGGTAGATCATCCGCCCCACAGCTGGGAGGTTGGGGGTTCACACAACAGTTGGGTCATATTGAAAACCAGATAAAAATGATACTAGTGGCCTTCTAGCTTCGTGCTCAGCATAATAGAATGGGGAAAAAGAAGTTAACAGCCATTGAAGACGGAAGACAGCCCCAGGGCATTGGCTGCAAAATAATAATGCATCAGATATACAGTGGTGTGAAAAAGAGTTTGCCTCCTTCCTGATTTCTCATTTTTTTGTATGTTTGTCACGCTTAAATGTTTCAGATTTAACAAATTTAAATATTACACAAAAATAACACAAACACAAAATGCAGTTTTTAAATGAAGGTGTTTATTATTAAGAGTAAAAAAAGAAAATCCAAACCTACATAGCCCTGTATGAAAAAATGATTCCTCCCCCCTCCCGTTAAAACATAAATTAACTGTGGTTTATCACATCTTTGGAAAGCTGAGTTTAATTTCTCTAGCCACACCCAGGCCTGATTACTGCCACACCTGTTCTCAATCAAGAAATCACTTAAATAGGACCTGCCTGACAAAGTGAAGTAGACCAAAAGATCCTCAAAAGCTAGACATCATGCCGCAATCCAAAGAAATTCAGGAATAAATGAGAAACAAAGTAATTGAGATCTATCAGTCTGGAAAAGGTTATAAAGCCATTTCTAAAGCTTTGGGACTCCAGCAAACCACAGTGAGAGCCATTATCCACAAATGACAAAAACATGGAACAGTGGTGAACCTTCCCAGGAGTGGCCGGCCAACCAAAATTACCCCAGGAGCACAGCGACGACTCATCCAAGAGGTCACAAAAGACCCCACAACAACATCCAAAGAGCTACAGGCCTCACTTGCCTCAATTAAGGTCTGTGTTCATGACTCCACCATAAGAAAGAGACTGGGCAAAAATGTCCTGCATGGCAGAGTTCCAAGACAAAAGCCACTGTTGAGCAAAAAGAACATAAAGGCTCGTGTCAGTTTTGCCAGAAAACATCTTTATGATCCCCAAGACTTTTGGGAAAATATTCTGTGGACTGACAAGACAAAAGTTGAACTATTTGGAAGGTGTGTGTACCATTACATCCGGCATAAAAGTAACACAGCATTTCAGAAAAGGGACATCATACCAAGAGTAAAATATGGTGGTGGTAGTGTGATGGTCTGGGGCTGTTTTGCTGCTTCAGGACCTGGAAGATTTGCTGTGGTAAATGGAACCATGAATTCTGCCGTCTACCAAAAAATCCTGAAGGAGAATGTCCGGCCATCTGTTCGTGACCGCAAACTGAAGCGCGCTTGCGTTCTGCAGCGGGACAATGATCCAAAACACACCAGCAACTCCACCTCTGAATGGCTTAAGAAAAATAAAATGAAGACTTTGGAGTGGCCTTGTCAAAGTCCTGACCTGAATCCGATTGAGATGCTATGTAATGACCTTAAAAAGGCGGTTCATGCTTGAAAGCCCTCCAATGTGGCTGAATTACAACAATTCTGCAAAGATGAGTGGGCCAAAATTCCTCCACAGCACTGTAGACTCATTGTTAGTTACTGCAAATGCTTGATTGCAGTTGTTGCTGCTAAGGGTGGCCCAACCAGTTATTAGGTTTAGGGGGCAATCACTTTTTCACACAGGGCAATGTAGGTTTGGATCCCCCCCCCCCTTAATAATAAACATTCATTCATTCATCTTCTTCCGCTTAATCCTTTTCGGGTCGTGGGGGCGCTGGAGCCCAGCATCTTTGGGTGAGAGGCAGGGTCCACCCTGGACAGATCGCCAGTCCATTGCAGGGCCAACACAGAGAGACAGACAACCATTCACTCTCACAGTCATACCTAAGGACAATTTAGAATCCCCAGTTTGATGCCAATTAACCTAACTTGCATGTTTTTGGCATGTGGGAGGAAACCGGAGAAATCCCGGAGTAAACCCACGCAGACACGGGGAGAACATGCAAACTCTGCACAGATCACTGTTGGTCAGGGGCTGGGATCGAACCCAGGATCCCCCGGCCAAGGGTGAATTACTGTGCTGCCGTGCTGTGCTGCTAACCACTCCTCCACCGTGCCGCCCTAATAAACACCTTCATTTAAAAACTGCATTTTGTGTTTACTTGTGTTATCTCTGTCTAATATTTAAATTTGTTTTATGATCTGAAACGTTTACAGTGGGGTAAAAAAGTATTTAGTCAGCCACCAATTGTGCAAGTTCTCCCACTTAAAAGATGAGAGAGGTCTTCAATTTTCATCATAGGTATACCTCAACTATGAGAGACAAAATAAGAAAAAAAAAATCCAGAAAATCACATTGAAGGATTTTTAATGAATTAATTGGTAAATTCCTCGGTAAAATAAGTATTTGGTCAATAACAAAAGTTCATCTCAATACTTTGTTATATACCCTTTGTTGGCAATGACAGAGGTCAAACGTTTTCTGTAAGTTTTCACAAGGTTTTCGCACACTGTTGCTGGTATTTTGGCCCATTCCTCCATGCAGCTCTCCTCTAGAGCAGTGATGTTTTGGGGCTGTCGCTGGGCAACACAGACTTTCAACTCCCTCCAAAGATTTTCTATGGGGTTGAGATCTGGAGATTGGCTAGGCCACTCCAGGACCTTGAAATGCTTCTTACTAAGCCACTCCTTCGTTGCCCGGGCGGTGTGTTTGGGATCATTGTCATGCTGAAAGACCCAGCCACGTTTCATCTTCAATGCCCTTGCTGGTGGAAGGAGGTTTTCATTCAAAATCTCACGATACATGGCCCCATTCATTCTTTCCTTTACACGGATCAGTCGTCCTGGTCCCTGTGCAGAAAAACAGCCCCAAAGTATGATGTTTCCACCCCCGTGCTTCACAGTAGGTATGGTGTTCTTTCTCCTCCAAACACGACAAGTTGAGTTTTTACCGAAAAGTTCTATTTTGGTTTCATCTGACCATATGACATTCTCCCAATCCTCTTCTGGATCATCCAAATGCTCTCTAGCAAACTTCAGACGGGCCTGGACATGTACTGGCTTAAGCTGGGAGACACGTCTGGCACTGCAGGATTTGAGTCCCTGGCGGCGCAGTGTGCTTCTGATGTAGCCTTTGTTACTTTGGTCCCAGCTCTCTGCAGGTCATTCACTAGGTCCCCCCATGTGGTTCTGGGATTTTTGCTCACTGTTCTCGTGATAATTTTGACCCCACGGGGTGAGATCTTGCGTGGAGCCCCAGATCAAGGGAGATTATCAATGGTCTTGTATGTCTTCCATTTTCTAATAATTGCTCCCACAGTTGATTTCTTCACACCAAGCTGCTTACCTATTGCAGATTCAGTCTTCACAGCCTGGTGCAGGTCTACAATTTTGCTTCTGGTGTCCTTTGACAGCTCTTTGGTCTTGGCCATAGTGGAGTTTGGAGTCTGACTGTTTGAGGTTGTGGACAGGTGTCTTTTATACTGATAACAAGCTCAAACAGGTGCCATTAATACAGGTAACGAGTGGAGGGCAGAGGAGCCTCTTGAAGTTACAGGTCTGTGAGAGCCAGAAATCTTGCTTGTTTGTAGGTGACCAAATACTTATTTTACTGAGGAATTTACCAATTAATTCATTAAAAATCCTTCAATGTGATTTTCTGGATTTTTATTTTTTTCTCATTTTGTCTCTCATAGTTGAGGTATACCTATGATGAAAATTGGAGACCTCTCTCATCTTTTAAGTGGGAGAACTTGCATAATTGGTGGCTGACTAAATACTTTTTTGCCCCACTGTAAGTGTGACAAACATACAAAAAATGAGAAATCAGGAATGGGCAAACACTTTTTCACACCACTGTTTATAGCGCTTTTCTGGGACCTCAAAGTCACTTTATACGAAAAGAAGAAAAAAAAGAGAAAACGTTATGATCCATTAACAGTTGAAAGCTTTCTTGAAAAGGTGTTTTTTAAGCTTATTCTTAAAGGAGTGGAGTGAGTCCGTATTGCAGATATCTGAGGGCAGGGAATTCTAGAGGGTTGGGGTGGCAATGGCAAAAGCTCAGGATGTCAGAATGAGTCACATGGTCATGGAATTGATAGCATGGCCAATCGAACACAAAAGAGAGAAAGAGAGGTAATGCAAGATTTCATTAATTTCAATTCCAGTAAATAATTGGACAAGGCTTAATGTGATCACACACTTTTTACACACTTAAAGAGTCTTAAATTTAACTTCCATGCAGCTAAAGATACTATGGTATATGGCAAGTTTCTTTTTCATCATTCATAATCTTTTCTAATAAAATTGTGACTTTTCATAAAAATGTACAACTTTTTTCTTGATGATTTTACAACTTGTTCTAAATTTGCTTTCTTTTCCTATTAATTTGCTGCTTTTTGTGCACTTATTTATTTGTTCTTAAGAGTTCAGCTTTTCTTATAAATTTTAGACTTTTTGTTGCCAATTTGCATTTTTTTTCCTTTTCATAAATTAAAGATTGGTTGTTAGCTGTTAGTTCATCTGGGATGTGATTCAGAGACAAGCTTATGTGTTCGCCCTTGCAACTTCGGTGTAGTTGGCATTGTGGGAAATGTTAAAGGTTTTATTGACCCAGGTGAGCATTGGCATGCTTTGTTACCAACTCTTGTTTATGAAGGCCACAGGGAGCAGCTGGCTATGAGCAAAAGAGTCACATGTGGCTCCAGAGTGACAGTGTAAACTTGTTTGTTCTTATAAGTGATGCTGTTCCCCACAGGGCCAATCAGCAGCAAATGTCTCTTTGTTGTGCCCTGTTGGCCGATATGCTCCTCTTCAACCAGTCAAAAGCACTAAAGTAGTGCAGGGTTGTTTTTTTTTTAAGCTTGACATGATGTGACAACTGATGAAGGACTAAGAAACAGCACCTTTGGGCTTAACAGTGCCATGACTACAGTGACATTGTGGTGATGTGAAAATGACGAGACAGAGTTCTCTCTCAAAGTCAACTTTATTCACAACACGATCATCTCAAAGCAGAGAGAAAAAAGAGGATGAAACAGTAAACTCTCGTCCTTAAATATCAGGGACTTCACACTTCGTAGATCACATGTCACACAGACCACTTTGCATTATAAAGACAGTCACAATGCATTTCTCTCCATGGTATCACTTCCACTGTCTCCCATGCATCCTTTCCTTAATCCTTTAATTGCACCCCCACAGTCTCAGGCCTTGCATACCAAAGCTAATATTCCTGCAGCTTCCTGCCTTTGTTCTGACATAAAATGTGAGTCACAGAATCTCCATGAGTGTGTCCACCACACCAAGCCCCCCCAGCATTTTAGACAACAGAACAACAAGAGAATACACATCAGTCCACATGCTGTATAGGCTTCAGCCTCCTGCCGTATCTGCTGAAGTTGGGGTTCAACGTCTCTGCGGCGCTGTCACGCTGGGGGTTTGCCGTCTGGGGGCGAAAACCCTTTGTCAGTCTCTGCGGGTGTTCTGGGGAAACATTCTTGTGGGAAACATTACTGTGTGAAGCCCCACGAGGTGGTTTACCTCTCCGCGGGGCCCTTGCCAACAGCACTTGCTCATCTGCCACCACAAAAGCGGGTTTAAGTCTGTTTATGCCAATTTTCTCTTTCCTACCCCCAAATCTAGCAAAAACTGCTTGTCCCCCGTTTCTAGCACTCTGAATGGTCCGTCATAAGGCGGTCGCAACGGGGTTCGATGCGCATCGTGTCTAACAAAAACAAACTCTGCGTTCTTCAAAGTTTAAGGCACAAAAACGTGCGGAAAATTTTGGTGCGCGGGGCCGGGCAGCGTGCTTGATTCTATGTTACTCCGCAACAGCTGAGACGGGGAGGCGTCTGGCGCAGGGTTATCTGGGAGAAACTCCCCAGGCAGCCAGAGTGGCTGCGCAAACACTAGCTCAGCTGGGGAGGCTTCTAGATCCTCTTTAGGCACAGAACGCAACCCCAATAACACCCATGGTAACTTGTCAACCCAATTTGAATCCGTCAGTGCCGCTCTGAGAGCCGCTTTCAATGACCTATGAAAACATTCGCATAACCCGTTAGCCTGTGGATTGTACGTGGTTGTGCGGTGAATTGTGACACCCAGGCTGCGGGCCATTGTCGACCAAAGCTTGGACACAAATTGAGGGCCTCTGTCGGACGTAATGTCCGATGGAACACCGAAGCGCGCCACCCACGCTGTTAAAAACACGCGCGCCACCTCCTCGGCCGTGGTTGATGCCAGCGGGACCACTTCAGGCCAGCGCGTGGTGCGGTCCACCATTGTCAGAAGGTGTGTGCACCCCTGTGACAGCGGGAGGGATCCGACGAGGTCCACATGAACGTGATCGAACCTCTTGGCCGGAATGTGAAATGGTTCCAAAGGAGCCCTCGTGTGCCTGTGTACTTTGGCTCGTTGACACGCCGTGCAGGCTGCTGCCCACTCTTTGACCTGTTTGCGGAGGCTCGGCCACACAAATTTCTCTCCCACCATTTTGACCGACGCGTGCACTCCAGGGTGCGCTAACGAATGAACCGAGTCAAAAACGCGGCGGCGCCACGCGGCCGGTCCTACTGGACGCGGCCGTCCAGTGGAGACATCGCAGATTAGGGGGGGCATACCGTCTTGCAGCACCCTGTTCTCCAGCCTTAACCCTGTTGGTCCAGACTGGAGCGCGCGCACATCCGCGTCATTAACCTGCTCCGCGGCCATGGCTGCATAATCTACCCCTACGCTGACTGGGGCCGCCACGGCGCGCGAGAGGCAATCTGCCACTTCATTGAGTTTGCCCGCCACATGCCGAATATCAGTGGTAAACTCTGATATGGCAGCCAGCTGTCTCTGCTGCCGGCCTGACCACGGTTCAGAGACCTTGGCTATCGCGAATGTTAGCGGTTTGTGGTCAACGAACGCGGTGAAAGCGCGTCCTTCCAGCCAGAACTGGAAGTGGCGGATGGCCAAATGGAGAGCGAGCAGCTCCCTGTCGAACGCGCTGTATTTACGTTCGCTATCGCGCAAGGTCCTGCTGAAAAAGGCGAGGGGCTGCCAAACCCCGGCTACATGTTGCTCCACGACCGCCCCTATGGCCACCTCTGACGCGTCAGTGGTGAGCGCTATGCGGGCCGTTGGGTCTGGATGTGCCAACAACGCAGCCTTTGCCAAGGCTGCTTTCACCTCCGAGAACGCTTGGTCCCGCTCCGGGGGCCACTCGATCTTATCCGCGGGTTTCTTTTTTTTGAGCGCGGCATACAACGGCTGCATGAGTTGCGCCGCGCGGGGGAGAAAACGGTTATAAAAATTCACCATTCCCAAAAACTCCTGCAACGCCCTGACCGTCTGCGGCCGGGGAAAATCTGCCACAGCGCGCACTTTGTCAGGCAGCGGAACTGCTCCTTCGGGGGAGATGCGGTGTCCTAAAAAATCGATCTGCGCCACCCCGAACTGACACTTTGCTGGGTTGATTATTAACCCGTGATCTCCCAACCTTCGGAAAACTGTGGCCAGGTGTTTTTCGTGTTTGTCTTCGGACGCGCTGGCTACTAAAATATCGTCCAGGTAGACAAACACGAAAGGGAGATCGCGAAGCACCTCGTCCATCATGTGCTGGAACGTCTGAGCAGCTCCTTTAAGTCCGAATGGCATGCGTAAAAACTTGAATAGGCCAAACGGAGTTATTACCGCTGTTTTGGGTATGTCCTCAGTGCGCACTGGGACTTGGTGGTAACCGCGGACCAAGACTATTTTAGAAAAAATGCGCGTCCCTGCCAAATGAACGGAAAAATCTTGGATATGTGGGATTGGGTAGCGGTCGTGCGCTGTAGCGTTGTTTAACCTGCGGAAATCCCCGCAAGGGCGCCATGATCTGTCAGCTTTCGGGACCATATGCAGGGGGGAAGCCCACGGACTGTTTGAACGTCGGATAATGCCCAACCTCTCCAGGTTGGCAAACTTCTCGCGTGCTATGGCTAGTTTAACTGCATCCAAGCGCCAAGCGTTTGCAAAGACGGGCGGTCCGGTAGTGGTAATAAAATGCTCCACCCCGTGTTTAGCGACTGTTGCCGAAAATGTGGGGACTGTGAGTGCTGGGAACTGAGTGAGCAGTGTGTGGAACTTACCGCTTGCTGCTGTGACGTTGGCTTGAGCTGTTGGCGGGGCCACTCGCGCTGTACAGGGGATAGAATCAAAAGAAAGTGCATTAACCAGGCGCCTGTTAGCGAGATCAACCAACAAACCATGTGAGCACAAAAAATCAGCTCCCAACATATTGAAATTTACTGCTGCTACAACAAAAGTCCACTCAAATGTACGGCCGTGTTGAGACAGAAGCAGAGTCTTCTCACCAAAGGTCTTAATCTCCGAGCCGTTCGCTGCCGTCACCCGGGGACCTCCGGAACCAGCTAGTCTGTCCGCGTAGGAAGGTGTGATGAAGCTCAACTGGGAGCATGTGTCAACGAGGAACTGCCTCCCCGAGCGTGCGTCTGACAAGTAGAGCAGCTTGCTCTCTTCCCCGAGGGCCGCGGCTGCTACCGACCCCCGGTCTTGGCGTTTCCCGAACGCCCAAACTGGCACGGCGGTACACACTTGCGTGCCCTCTCTGCGAAGCGGCGATGGTAGAAACAAAGGACGTCCGGTCCACGTTCTCTGGCCCTTGCCGCCGCCGCCGTCGGTGAGTCTGGCACCGCTGCCTCTGGCCACCTGTCGTCTCCGGTCGTCGCGCCGCGTTCCGCTGCAGCGGCCGTGGCTGCGCGCTGCTTGGTGGCGTTGACAATCCGCTGCGCCTCCCGGCCCAGCGTGCGGTAGTCCCGTAGGGCCAACAGTGGCGAACTGGCCAGGGTCACGCTCGCTGCTGACGGTAGAGTCCTGAGGAAGAGGTGGGTGAAAATGAAGTGATCGTCAGAGTCTTTCAACCTCAACAACTTCTCCATCAGGCTCGCGGGCATGTCGTTTTCCCCCTCCATCACCGCCAGGAGCCTCTCTGCTCGCTCCTCCGCCGAGGGGGTGAATTACTGGATGAGTGCAGCTTTCAACACGCCGTATTTGTCGCTCTCCGGTGGCTGGTCGATCAGGCTCTCCACATGCTGGGCCGTGTTGTTGTCCAGCTTTGCGACTATGTGGTAGAACTTCGTGGCATCTACCGATATCCCCCAGAGGTTGAACTGCGCCTCAACCGCGTTGAACCAGGAGCGCGGATTGTTCTGCCAGAAGTCCGGTAGCTGGACTGTAGCGGCATTCGTTTGGCTGGGAGCTCCTGATGCGGCTGGCCCGGGGGAATTTTCTTCTTCCATGATACGTCTCGGGTCACCAGTGTGGTGATGTGAAAATGACAAGACAGAGTTCTCTCTCAAAGTCAACTTTATTCACAACACCATCATCTCAAAGCAGAGAGAAAAAAGAGGATGAAACAGTAAACTCTCGTCCTTAAATATCAGGGACTTCACACTTTGTAGATCACATGTCACACAGACCACTTTGCATTATAAAGACAGTCACAATGCATTTCTCTCCATGATATCACTTCCACTGTCTCCCATGCATCCTTTCCTTAATCCTTTAATTGCACCCCCACAGTCTCAGGCTTTGCATACCAAAGCTAATATTCCTGCAGCTTCCTGCCTTTGTTCTGACCTAAAATGTGAGTCACAGAATCTCCATGAGTGTGTCCACCAGAACATTAACATTTCTGACAGCAAACATTTACGGCAAGCCTTGATGGCATTAATGTGCGAAATGATTCTGGGTTGACCACAAGATTTAGTGTCTTTCACTGGAGAAAGAAATTCCTGTGTTCATTCAGTTAAGGTAAAAGATTAAGGAGTTTGTGTAACTGTGTGCACTGATCAATATTTTATTTGCAAAAGGATCAAATCGGTTTGTTAGAACTGCTTGTAGAAAAATGAACAACTGACTTTGTTTCCCCTGGTGGAGGTCAAGGAGCAATTAGCAAGGCTTCACATTCCCCACTTTACACATCTCCGTTAACTCAGTGGGCATGGTATCCCAGTTAAAAGCATTCTAACACACTGGGTGAATACAGTAGACGAAACAATGAAAGCTTTGTTATGCATGACCTGGATCTTTAAAAAAAAAAAAAAAAAAACAGGAACAAGGTTTTTACTACGAAACACTTCTAGAGGCTCTCCAAGGTTAGCTAGAGAATATGGGCAATTGGCATCAAACTGGGGATTCTAAATTGTCCTTAGGTATGACTGTGAGAGTGAATGGTTGTCTGTCTCTCTGTGCTGGCCCTGCGATGGACTGGCGATCTGTCCAGGGTGTACCCTGCCTCTCGCCCAAAGATGCTGGGATAGGCTACAGCCCCCCCGCGACCCGAAAAGGATTAAGCGGAAGAAGATGGATGGATGGATGCCCATATATACCATATTAGCTGCCTGACATTCAGCTCAATGACAAGTACAACAATGACAGAGAGATGGGGGATATTTCAATACCTAGTGCTATCCACCCTCTACGAATATGTTACATTAATATTTGTGTGCATGTCAGTCTGGTCACCCACACACAGTCAGTGTCTTCTTTTACATTCTTGTACCCATGTTTTTCTTTCCCAATTTCCTCTTCTACGTTGATTTGCTATTTGTAGCTGCAGAAGGCAGAAGGCAGAAAATTTCAATTAAATATTAATAAAGTCTGGACTTCACTGTTGGCCCATTACCCTGTATTTCATCCCATTATGGAGCTAACTGTTGCACAGTGATGTTTTCATTAATGTTTTATATAAATATCTTGACTCTTTGTCCCCGAAGTTGCTTATATGCCAGAGCCCTCTGACCATCAAAACAGGTTCTGATGAATTTAAACGCCCCAAATTCCTGTGGGACAAACACACAAAATGTATTGTAGGAAACAGTTCTCTTGTTCTGAAAGTGTGGCTGGCATGCTGCTGCAGTTATGAATCCAATAGGGATGCTTTTGTAGCTGTTACTGTCATATAACATCGCCTAGCCTTTTAAAGTACATTTTTAGAGTCATACTATGGGGCAGATTTACTAACGTGCTGCGCCATCACAAAACCCTGTTTTGGCGTTAAAAAACTACTGTTGAGATTTACTAAAGGGCACAGGGCAAAATTTGCAGTGGAAAGGCGTGGGCTATTAATTTTGCGCCTGGCCTCATTGCATATGTATTTGTGGGAGTTGTCATGTCAAAGTGCAAATTTGAGGGAAGAGAGTATTTAAATGACTGGTGCAAGGTGATTTACTAAGGTTTGCGGTTATCAGTCTCCTGCTAAATGTGCCAGGATTTAACGCCCAAAAAAAGCTTGTCTTAATTCATCTGCGCATGACATGATAGCGATCGTTGATGCCAGGAGGAGACCCTGGCGAGAACTGAGGGCGCATGACTTTATTTGGCATGACAGAAGACAGATTAAATGAATATCAACGGTCCCACAGAGATCGGTGTTATGCTGAACTGGACATCAGTTGGCAGGTTTTTTTTTTAAATTTTATACATTTATACTGTATATAGCTTACTACATTAATTTGTATCCATAAAATAGGATACAATAGGAGTCCTTATACCCGCAGTGGACATACAAATGGTGTCAGCCAATAATGACTTTTTTCTTTTCTGTGAAAAAAAGAAAAGCTCCCCCTCAGTCTTGAAGCAAAATCTTCCACATTGCCAATTTTCTTCATTTTTTTTTCTCCATACATATTACAGTATTTCTTTTTGCTGTGCATAAAACGGTAATTCCGTTCCCTCTTCTATTTCTGTCTCCCAGTTCAGGATACACAATATAGGAGGAAAACAACAATAAGATTATTAACAAAAAGAGCACATGGATCCATAGAAACGTCCCCCGAAATTGCAACACCTTAACTCAATGGCATTTATAAAAAGTTGTGAAGTGGGAGACCTGTAGATTTTGTTAAAACAAAGTTATTCACATAATAAAACCCGAGTCTCCATCAGACCGTCTTGACAGTTCTAGTGTTAATAAAATAAACACGTTGGCCAAATAATTTATTCATAAATAGTTTATTAAATTAGATACAAATGCTTCATTTATACATCCATCCATCCATCCATCCATCCATCTTCTTCCGCTTAATCCTTTTCGGGTCGCGGGGGGGGGCTGGAGCCTATCCCAGCATCTTTGGGCGAGAGGCAGGGTCCACCCTGGACAGATCGCCAGTCCATTGCAGGGCCAACACAGAGAGACAGACAACCGTTCACTCTCACAGTCATACCTAAGGACAATTTAGAATCCCCAGTTTGATGCCAATTAACCCCTTGCACTCCGGTCAATTTTCCTAAAAACGCCAAAAAATAATGTGCCCAAAGTAAATCGAAAGCTGTTCTTCAACCCTTTGCAGCATCTTCATGGGGTTGGTCTCATTTAAAAGAAAACACTTTGAATTTTTTGGCAAAAAAAACATGATCTCTCTAAGTGCTCCAGCCACTGAGTTACAGTCATCTAAACATAGTGAACTTGAAGAAAATAAATTTGGCCTGGGTGTTTTTTTGGATACAAATGCTTGCAAATAACACACAGCTTCAGATCCGGGCTGGAAAATGCAACAGAAATGTAGAACCAAGTGTTATCCAGCTGAGGTTCAAATTTTTTAACAATACCACAAAAAAATGAATATATTACACAGCTTTGTTCTCAGGCTGTTTCCAGGCGTTTTGGAACTGTGCCAAATTGTGCCAAATGGCACAGTTTGGAACAACGTCTGTAACTTTTGAATGATTCAATATAGAAGCTTCATTTAGGGCTCTAATGAAAGGTCACACTCAGGGCTGTCTGTGTTTGTGTGTGTGTGTGGGGGGGGGTTGTCACCCCCCCCCCCCCCCCGCTCGCTACAGAGCATGGACTTCGGCCATCGCTGCACAACGGATTAGCCTCATGTGGTGATGTGGGACAGCAGCGCAATCACCGCGGTTCCCCCCCCCTCGCTGCAGAAGAATAGCAGGGGTGGGGGGGGGCGTTCACAGTCTGTACGCGGCGAACAACCCCTTGTACAGCGGCGCACAAACTGCGCCGCGAAGCACAGTTGTAATTTACCAATCGGTCAAAAGTCATTTTGGATTACAATTTTCAGGGATAAAAAATAATTTGGCTTATAACACCTTACCTCTTCACAGCCACATTGTCCTGGCCAACTTCTCTTCCTCATTGTCAGATGAACGCGACGCTGGTCCGCTCGTGCTTCTGGTCTCGCGACCCGGTCAAAACATAATTCCATTATTGCGGTTTTGTGCTTCCATGATTGCGGTTTTTGGCAAACGATTTTTCAAAACAAATAACAGTAGTAATTAAAAAAAGACTGGCGAAGGCGTGTGTGTCACTCAGCCTTCGTCGTCAGCCTCCGTCGGTCTATGATGACCATGGAAGAAATCATAACGTCTACTCTGCTGGAAGAAAAAACAACAGCGTTGGGAGGCGGGTCCTTCTGGCTAGGTTTTCATTCATTGGTTCTTCATGGTTTCAGAAACCCAATTCAAGGCTCTTATTAGTCGAATGACAGGTCAATCAGATGAACTAATCTGTTCACGGCTGTGTCTGCAGCTTTTATTTTCAGTGCACGCTTGGACGCCATCACCATCTCCATCTCCACCATCAGGATCATGCGTCGAGAGCCCTCGTGCGCACTAGGACGCAGAGACTTGCCCGTCCGCGGTACAACAGAGCGTAAGAGGTTAACCTAACTTGCATGTTTTTGGCATGTGGGAGGAAACCGGAGAAATCCCGGAGTAAACCCACGCAGACACGGGGAGAACATGCAAACTCCCCACAGATCACTGTTGGTCAGGGGCTGGAATCGAACCCAGGATCCCCCGGCCAAGGGTGAGTTGCTGTGCTGCCGCAGTGCTAACCACTCCGCCACCGCAGTGCCTCATTTATACATATTAAACAAAAAAGTCTGCCATGTTAAATGAAAATCTAAATTTTGAAATATAATGAACAAAAATAAACTATTTTAGTGGTGGTTGCGCTTAAACAAAAACTTAAAAAAAAAAACTTTATATATTATGCTCCTCGGAACTGGCTGTGCCTGTGTTGATGACCCGCTTCCTCATCAGCTGTGCCTGTGCACAATTTTGCGATGCTCTTGGCGGATGGGTGGGCATTATTGAAATGAAGTGTCTGCGTCTGTGTTCATAATTTTGTGTGTTGTTAGTAGATCACTGGCAAAAATTGGCCACTTCCTGAGGCACTCTGACTAATTTGCGCACTCGCCAATTTGCACTGCCTTAGTAAATCTGCCCCTATGAGTGCGCTTTATGCTTTTTATCCCTCAGTCTCTAAAAGGCACCTCAGACAGATGGGCGGCATTTGGGTGACTTTGACCTCAAGGTCAGAGGTCAGATTTTCCATAACTCTTGTAAACATTGTAACTTGAGAAGGAAATGCGGGAAGCTTTTGATATTATAGCATATTTGTATCTATGAGAAATCTGGGACAAGTTTGAATTTGGGTGAACAAATCCCTTTTCCAAAAACATTGTAAGCATGGTAACTCAGAAAGGAAATGATGAACATGTTCCACACTGATACCATAGTTCTAGAAAAGTTCTATATTTGAAAAACCTAGGATGAGTTCAAAGGTCACAGGTCAACTCTCAAAAAAACTGGCAAATGTGATAACTTGTGAATGAAATGACGTAGGCTATTCATATTGATCTCATAGTTGCATCTATGAAAAATCTGGTATGATTTTTATTTTGAGTGACTTTGCATAAAAATTCAACCAGCCAATGCTCTTAATGCCAGCAGGCTGAGGGGTACCACTGGCAGCCGCCAGTATTTTTCACAGTTGTTAGCCTCACTCTGAAATGTCCACATTAAAGAACAACATTTGCTGTTAAATAGCTTAAGTAGTAAAGCAAATATTCATCACTGGTAAGATTTTGGTTATGCTAGCTTTTGGTGCTAGCCATAAGAGTAACAAAATGTTGGTTAATTCATTAAGACCAGTTCCAGTGCAGCGAGAGAATTTTAATGGAAGATGGTTATGAGATTCTTCCGGGCACCTTAAATAGTGGCCACAATGAGTGTGACCCAGTGCAATACTTGCTAGAGCAACTATAGCCAACATATTAGAAACAACACATATACATATTTTCTGGTCATGTCTTAAGTTAGATACATTTTGGAAGGAGGTGTTTGGAGCACCTGAACGTTTTTTAATCAAATCTCAAATGGTATCACAAGCAAGACCAAACACTGTCTCCATGGGATTTTACTAACTGCTGCAGTGTAGTAAATCACAGTAAGGGAGCAAAAAGTAGATCCACCTTCCTGCCATTCTTGGAATGAGAAGGTTTGAGAAATTTATTAGGTTGAACAAAAAAAAAAAAAGCTATTGCCAAAGGGTCCAGAAAGACACACTACTCACAAAAAGTTAGGGATATTCAGTTTTCGGGTGAAATTTCAGGATGCACCTAAAATGCACTATAACCTTTACAGGTGAACTTAATTTGACCTTCTTTAACTTTTTGAATGCACATGTCCAACTGTTCAATGTTTCAGTACGTTTTGCATAATTTGCTGTTCTCTAACAAGGTGCTTAAAGGCAAAATTCACAACAGGTGTTTGATCCATGAATCCACCACAAATTTTCTGGTTCAATTAGAATTGGTATTTAAACAGCCCTCTTCATCATGCTATTCACATTTTGACACCATGAGACCAGGACGACACCTAACAATTGATCAACAGTACCTGGCCATTGCAAGGCTTCAAACAGGATGTTCTCAGAGGGAAGTGGCCACTGAGCTTAGAGTGTCACAGAGTGTCATCAGCAGGTTGCAACAGAGATAGAGAGAGACTGGAAGAGCCACAGAAAGGCGTGGAAGTGGACGGTCTTTGGCCATATCCCACGCTGATGACCACTTCATTGTGAACAGTGCCCTGCGGAACCAGATGATGAATGCCACTCAACTCCAGGCACATTTAAAGGAGGTGAGAGGCACCCAAGTGTCACATCAGACCATTCGAAACCATTTAGATCAGCGTGGTCTGTGTGCTAGACGACCTGCAAGGGTACCTGACCACACCACCAGGCACAGGCATCATCATTTGCATGGGCCAGGGAGTATTTACGCTGGACAAGGGACCAGTGGGCCTTAGTGCTGTTCTGATGAAAATCGATTCATGTTGAGCAGAAATGATAGCTGTCAACAATGTTGGAGAAGTCAAGGAGAGCGCTAAGCATCAGCCACTGTTGTCACCATGTTACAGTCTGGACAGGTGTGTCTAGTCAATACAGAACTGCCCTACACCTTGTGAATGGAACAATGACAAGCTGATACTACCTGAATAACATCATTAATCCTGTCATTGTGCCCCTGCATGAACAGCACAGGCCTAATTTCACTTCATGGATGACAATGCTCCAGCTCATTGAGGTCGCATCACTAGGGAACGGCTGCTGGAGGCTGAGGTACCTAAAATCAAGTGGCCTGCACGTTCTCTGGACCTGAATCCCATAGAAAACCTATGGGATCAGCTGAGTTGTCATGTAGAGACTCCCACACCCCACAATCTCAATAACCTGAGGGCTGCCCTTCAGGAAGAGTGGAATGCCATGCCTCAGCAGACAATAAGTCAACTTGTGGACAGCATGAGACATCGCTGTCAAGCTGTAATTGATGCTCAAGGGCACATGACAAGTTATTGAGACACTGACATTTTTTGTTGTGGTATAGCCACCACTGTTGTTGGCTTTTGTTTCAATAAATTGTTTGAGGTGAGAAAAATCACCATTGCATGCTTCTACTTAAATGCCCTACTTTCATGATATAATATCACTGTAGTGTGAACTTTTTACATTTTCCATAAATTTCACCCGAAAGCCAAATATCCCTAACTTTTTGTGAGTTGTGTATTTCTCAAAAGGTGGAGCCCTGTTTTGGGCACCTGAATCCAGAGAAAATGATATCCCAAACGGCACTGCACAGCCCTTCAAATGAGCTTTTTCCTCATCCTCTCATTATTTAGTTATCTGTTCATTTATTTGTACCCCCCACCACCAACACCAAATGCTGAATTGGCTGTATTATAAATGGAAAAATTACATAAACAGTAAGTTCAAAACAAATTGATTGATTGATTCCTCACATCTGACATGATTGCACCCTGGCAGAGAAAGATGTGATGGAGAAAGTTGCATAGATGGATCATGATGGGTGACGATGATGTCATGGTGATGATGAGCAGTTTGATTAAAATACACAAACTGCTCTATATATAATCCCTTTAAAAATTCTATTTGTGTGAGTCAGGCTTGTGATGTACTTGTTTTGATGGATTTCTGACACCAAAGTGACAAGGCTTCTGGGAACAGTTGGTCCAGAAAACATTCCATCATCATCTTTTTTTCTTCCTCTTCATGATTACCAGGTTACAGAGCAGTCATACTTTGCATTTCAACATTTCACTCAACATAATGCTGTCTCCCAATAGTAGAAGGTGATTATGGTGGATTAGAGTCAGTAGTGAATGATCAAGCGGCAAGTTATTCATTTGATTACAAAAGGTCCAGAGCAGAAATGGCTCCCTAATTAAATGAGTCATATTAATTGATTTGAGAAATTGAAGAGCTGTCTGTCAAAATTAGCTGTATTGAGCGGTTTGGGGAGTATGGGAGTAAACATGTTATTGTTTTGAAGGTGGGTGGACGCAGCTGGATTTCAACCAGAGAGCTGTGACCAATTCACTGGGGAAACCAAGGTCACCCAGAGCAAAAGAGGCGGTCTGGACGGGGGTTGTGTAATATGCAAATAGTTTATTGTTTCCTTTGGCTTGGATGCCAGATGGGTGGGTCTTTATGCACCAGAACATTTGTCAGCTTAGTTGGTAATTTCTAAAACATGGTAAAAATGTAAATGGAATTTATTTGATTAGCAAAATAATAAGTACATCTGTAGGTTATTAAAATGATAAAGGAAATGATGAAGATTAGGGTTAATCGAGATGTGTTTTTGATTTGTTTAAACTATGGTTTAAAAAATGTCTTTAAATTTGTTCAGCCAATATTAAAGCCTTTCTTATCCTTAAAAATGGCATCCATTCCTTAAATCTGCCTTTTAAAGGTCTTGAAAATCACACAACTGTCATAAATGCATAGCTGTTCTCTTGTTAGATTGCAAGATCTTTGTTTTTGTGTGGCGTTTTTTTTCTCCTTTCATCATCATACAAAAGACCAGAATTTGTCATAAAACAGGGATGTGATTTGGGGTTCGGAAAATTATCTGAAAATTTTGCAGGGGGTCTGGGGCAGAGCCCCGTTGGGGGGGGGGGGGGGGAAACCTGGGTTTTTATGATTTTTAAGTACCAGAACTGTGCTCAAATGACATAAAACACACAGCTGAATGCCACTTATTACTGTATAATATTGACTTATGTTCCAAGAAGATAGCATTCCTAAAATATTCCAACAAGCATTATCCATCACATGCTTTAACATTTGATCAAATCAAAATCAGTTAATTTTATCTATTCCATAATAGAAATAAAATTCCAACATACCATTACTTTTTATAATTTCAGCATTCATTTCAGATCACCAGTTTCAATCTCCATTGAGTCTTGAGCTGTTCATTTTGCACAATCACTGATGTAGCCAAGTCTTAGAAATATTCAAAAGTTATGAGTCAATGTCCACTGTACACTGTCAATTTCAAACTGGAATCATTAAAGTAATGTAACTAAATTGTTTTGCTATTTTTTTTCTCCTCAACATCAATGTCAACATATCTACAGAAAATATACAAAGTTCCAAGTCCATTTCAGCATATTCCCCCATATCTACACTACATTTTTTTTTTAATTTCGGACTTCAATGCCTTAATGTGGGTCTTCCTGGCTTGTTTCTGAGCAGCTTGAACTGTCTTCCTTGAAGCAGACTTGCTCATTTGGGCATCCATTTTCACTTCAAGCTTCTTCCGCTTTGCCGAGAGCACCTTTTTTTTGAGCAATACAAACGGGACTACAAACATTTAACTGTAGAAAATAGCATACATATATGTGCATGCAAGCAAGCAATTATCATTCAGTAACATAAGAGATGATAAAATCCATATCTGATATACAGTGATCCCTCGCTACTTCGCGCTTCACCTTTCGCGCCCTCAGTGCATCGCGGATTTTTCAAAAATATTCATCAAAAATTCAAAATTGAGAAATAATGGCCGGGCGCTAGCAGAAGGCAGGGAGACTACATTAGACCATCAGGTATCAACACGGAGAGCCGCACAACTCAAAAAATCCACCTCTCTGTTTGCTGTAATCGTGTTGGCTCAGCTCGGAAATCTCGCAAGCTGATTGGCCGAGACGTTTCACCCCGCAAGCTGATTGGCCGAGACGTTTCACCCACCTCCTCTCCCTGCCGAGTGCCCATTAAGGGAAGGAAGACCGCATTCATTGCTCTTTATCGCTTGTGTTACTTTTAGTCTCGCCGCGTGGAACTTTTTGCTGTTCTCTTGTGCCATTTTGTGCGAAATAGTCTTCCCGTCGAGCCACTACGCCGCCTCCTGCAGCTTCTCCAGCTCTATCGGAAGCTGCCCTCGATGATCCTGCGCTTCTAGCACCTGACGATGAGGCGTCACCTGAGGAGCAGTAAAGGTCTCATTAACCTGTGCAGTAAATCATTTTCATCTTGAGTTACGTATCTTTTTATAAGAATAAAAGAGTTCTAAAAACATATTTATGTACACTTTATTTACATCTACGTATGTATGTACACGTACACACACACACACACGTATCATATGAGTGAGAGAATGAACGTACGTATTATTTATGGATGACGTCATTAGGGGTGACGCTACTTCGCGGTTTTTCACTTTTCGCGGTCGGTTCTGGAACCCATTAACCGCGATAAGTGAGGGATCACTGTATGTGTGATATTAATTAGGGAAGACAGAAAAGCACAAACATAAACGTAATTCTAAGTATGACATGTATACAAAAATATATCTTCACATACCTCAAAATTCACTACTCTATCCGCAACTGGCACTGGTTGTTGGGGTGGATCATTCCTTTCGATTTCCGTGTCCGATCGTGTCGTCAACAAAGGGTGGAGGCCGTATGGTTTCGATGGTTTTTTCTAAACACCGAACGTTCCAGCAATTCAATAATTAGTGGACCTCGATTTGACCTCTTGTACATGTTTTTTGCTCCTAGCATGACTCTCGAGAGACTTAAATCCTCTTCCACCATAGTCAGTCGTGTTGTGACACCACGTGCATATCGCCTTCCTGGCACGGTCGATTTTCCGTATGCGAGAGCGTATGCGAGAGCGAGGAAAACAAAGGATTGCCTTTAAGATAAGAAACAACCGCGTTCATCGGTCACTGCAAGGACGATCAGCCAATCAGGCGCGTCGTTTCATAAAAAAGGCGGAATTCCGCGAATTGGCGGAAAAATCACATCCCTGATAAAATCATATTTTTTAATCATAAATATGAAACTCTCATAAAATTGTAACTTTTTGCAAATATGCAGCTTTTTCTTGTAACTAATTTTTACCTCTGCCAAGGAGGTTATTACCTCCGCCAAAGAGGGAGGTTATGTGATCATCGGCGTTGGTTTGTCTGTTTGTTTGTCTGTTTTTCTGTTTGTTTGTCTGTTAGCAAGATAACTCAAAAAGTTATGGACGGATTTTCATGAAATTTTCACAGATTGTCAGAAATGGGGTATCCTACAGATGATTAGATTTTGGTGGTGATCCAGATCGCCGTCCGCAAGAAAACCGCCATTACGCAAAATGCCATTTTCGTGAATAACTACTAAACCACTAATCCTATCATTGTCAGTCAAATTGTTGTGAATCCAATTGCTAGTCATATGTTTTCACGGTCAAGGAATCTGAAAACGTACACACAAACACTGTATGGGGGGAACTGTGGTGCTAAACCGCCATTACGGAAAATGCCATTTTCGTCAATAACTACTGAACCACTAATCCTATCATTGTGAATCCAATTGCTAGTCATATGTTTTCATGGTCAAGGAATCTGAAAACGTACACACAAACACTGTATGGGGGGGAACTGTGGCCGCCATTACGGGAAATGCCATTTTCGTCAATAACTACTGAACCACTAATCGTATCATTGTCAATCCAATTGCTAGTCATATGTTTTCATGGTCAAGGAATCTGAAAACGTACACACAAACACTGTATGGGGGGAACTGTGGCCGCCATTACGGAAAATGCCATTTTCGTGAATAACTACTGAACCACTAATCCTATCATTGTCAATCCAATTGTTAGTCATATGTTTTCATGGTCAAGGAATCTGAAAACGTACACACAAACACTGTATGGGGGGAACTGTGGCCGCCATTATGGAAAATGCCATTTTCGGGAAGAACTACTCAACCACTAATCCTGTCATTGTCAATCCAATTGCTAGTCATATGTTTTCATGGTCAAGGAATCTGAAAACGTACACACACACTATATGCGAGGAACTGTGGCCGCCATTACGGAAAATGCCATTTTCGTGAATAACAACTGAACCACTGCTTGTCATATGTTTTCATCATCAAGGAATCTGAAGACTGTATGGGGGGAACTGTGGCGCTTGGCGGAGGTCTGCGCTCTCCGAGTGCTTTTCTAGTGTTTTCATTGGCGTTGGTTTGTCTGTCTGTTTCTTGTTAGCAAGATAACTCAAAACGTTATGGACGGATTTTCATGAAATTTTCACAGATTGTCACAAATGGGGTATCCTACAGATGATTACATTTTGGTGGTGATCCAGATCACCGTCCAGAATAAAACCGCCATTACGGAAAATGCCATTTTCGTCAGTAACTACTGAACCACTAATCCTATCATTGTGAATCCAATTGCTAGTCATATGTTTTCATGGTCAAGGAATCTGAAAACGTACACACAAACACTGTATGGGGGGAACTGTGGCGCTAAACCGCCATTACGGAAAATGCCATTTTCGTCAGTAACTACTGAACCACTAATCCTATCATTGTGAATCCAATTGCTAGTCATATGTTTTCATGGTCAAGGAATCTGAAAACGTACACACAAACACTGTATGGGGGGAACTGTGGCACTTGGCGGAGGTCTGCGCTCTCCAAGTGCTTTTCTAGTTCCTCATTAATTTGCCATTTTTCCTGTAAATTTGTAACTTTTTTCTCACAAATTTGCTATTTTTTTTCTTGTTAATTTGTATGTTTCTTCTTGTAAATTTGCAATTTTTCTTTAATCGTCTGCAGCTGCTGCATGAGCACGGCAACCTGCCTCTCTGTGACGTCAAGGCGGTGTATAGCAGAGTGTTCCGCTGATGCAGCCTCCGCTGAGCTCACGTTCTGGCTGGCTCGTTCTGTCATGATGAAAGAATGGTCAGCTCACGTGCAGGGTGCCACACCAGAGAAAACACACACGACACAGAGAAGCTACATTTAAACAATTTCTTAATCCAAAAAGGGTAAGCACAGTTAAGGAAAGACGCCACTCGCCAGAGGAGGACTCAGCCTGTAGGGAGGAGACGAGAGCTGGTTAATAGAAGGAGGGAGGTCGGGAAAGGTGGAAGACAAATTACCACTTATGGGAGCTGAGCAGAGAACCCGACAGAGACCCAGCAGGAATAGACGAACCATCGGAATGAGGCTGGCAGGGAGTAGGGAAGGAGAGGAGCTGGGTGAGGTGTCTGACTGGGTGGAGAAAGGCAGCTGAAGCAGAGATGAGGATGATGGAGCAGGTGAGCGCACAACGATCCCCGGAGACACACCACACAGATTGCAGCAACCTGAGAAGAGGAAAAGGGGAGGAATTAAACACTGTATCCTCGAAGTATTAATACAAACGCACTTGCTTTTTGATAAGGCAGTATACCCAACAAGCCAGCACTGAAACATTCACAGATCGGTCCTTATAAGCGCAGGCAAAGCAGAGACGGCAGGTGCGTCCACTCACGCAGGTGTGATGATTACCTGAAGAGCCGGGGAATCTCTTGCAGTAAGGGAGGAGGGCGTGCGCTCACCTGATCATGGTCCACTGGGTTTGTTGGGATGGGCTTTGTGAAAGGCCCGGACCATTCCTTTGTGGTGGAAGTAGGACCCGGGAATCCATGACCTTTCTTCGGGGCCATAGCCCTTCCAGTGGACGAGGTATTGCAGGCCCTGGCCCTGACAGCAAATGTCCAGAATCCTCTGGACGGTGTAGGTGGTCTGGCCGTTGAGGATCCAGGGAGGAGGAGGTAGCTTTGGGGGGGGGGGGCAGATAGGGCTGGTGGAGAGGGGTTTGATTTTAGTGACATAGAATGTCGGGTGGATGTGAAGCATCCGTGGAAGCTCCAGGTGGACCGTTATGTCATTGACAATCTGGGAGATGGTAAACGGGCCCAAGAAGCGACGTGATAACTTTCTGGACTCTGTCTTCAAGGGCACCTGGTCTGCCAACAGCCACTCGCACTGCCCGACTGTATACTTGGGTGCTGGGACCCGCTTCTGGTCTGCATACTGGCAATTCCGCTCCGTAGAGCGCAGGAGGGCAGCTCGGGTGGCCCTCCAGAGCCGAAGGCAGCAGCGGGCGTGGGCCCCCATGGATGGCACGGCGACTTCCCTCTCCGCCATGGGGAACAGGGGGGTATACCCCATGGAATGCTCGAAAGGCATGAGTCCTGTGGCGGAAGAAACTGCCGAGTTGTGGGTGTACTCCACTCAGGTCAGATGGGTGCTCCATGTGGAAGGATTGCAGGATGCCTCGCATCTGAGGGCAGCCTCCAGGGACTGGTTGGTGCGCTCAGCCTGCCCGTTGCTCTGTGGATGGTATCCGGATGTGAGGCTGACCGTGGTGCCCAATGACTGACAGAAGGACTTCCAAACGAGAGAGGTGAATTGTGGACCCCGGTCAGACACAATGTCCAAGGGGATCCCGTGCGGACGGATGGCATGTGTAGTCAGCAGGTCGGCGGTCTCAGAGGCGGAGGGTAGTTTGGGGAGGGGCACCAGATGGATTGCCTTGGAGAAGCGGTCTACTATGGTAAGAATCACAGTGTTACCTCGTGAGGGGGGAAGTCCTGTGACAAAATCCAGGGCGATGTGGGACCAAGGTCGGCTGGGAACTGGTAGTGGATGAAGCAGGCCAACAGGAGATGAGGAGTCGGATTTGTTACAGGCGCACACCTGGCATGCTTTCATGTAGTCCTGGCCGTCCACCCGCAGGGTGGGCCACCAGAACACTTGTTGGATCAGATTTATCATCTGGGAAACCCCAGGGTGGCAGGCAAAGTGGCTGGAGTGGCCCCATCAGATGACGTTGCTGCGGAGGCCGGCTGGGACAAACAGACGATCACTTGGTCCCCCCTCCAGTCTGGGCTCCGTGGACTGGGCCTGCCAGACCCTCTGCTCAATC
Organism: Pholidichthys leucotaenia; assembly: GCA_020510985.1. Classification (NCBI taxonomy): domain Eukaryota; kingdom Metazoa; phylum Chordata; class Actinopteri; order Cichliformes; family Pholidichthyidae; genus Pholidichthys; species Pholidichthys leucotaenia. The sequence continues at coordinate 66,004,956 of CM035840.1, forward strand.
TAAGGGCTCCAAGAATGCACGAAGATGGCAAAATGGGTTGGGAGAGGGACAGGGGCCTGGAAGGTTAGGGCTGAATTGACGGGAAAGAGCGTCCGGTTTGTTGTTACGAGAGCCAGACCTGTAGGTGATGGTAAGATTGAACCTAAGAAAAAATAAGGCCCAGCGGGCCTGCCTTGCGTTAATTCTGTGGGCCGACCAAAGATATTCTAAATATTTATGGTTGGTCCACACGACGATGGGATGGACCACTCCCTCCAACCAGTGCCTCCACTCCTCTAGGGCCAATTTAATGGCTAGGAGGTCTCGATCTCCTACGTTGTAGTTCCTCTTGGCTGGGGTGAGCCGCAGAGAGAAATACGCGCATGGGTGGAGCTTCTGGTTGGAGCTTCTGGTTGGAGGTCGAGTGCTGCAAGAGGACAGCACCCACTCCCGAATCAGAAGCGTCCACCTCCAGGATGAACTGGAGCTGAGGGTCGACCTGGGCCAAGATGGGGGTATTAGAGAGCAGGCTCTTTAATTTGGAAAAGGCCTGTTCAGCTGCCTCGGACCAGAGGAAAGGCACCTTGACTGAGGTCAGCTGCGTGAGAGGCTGTGCTACCCCACTATAATTCCTGATGAATCTGCGATAAAAGTTCACAAACCCCAAGAAGCGTTGAAGCTCCTTGCAGGAATGGGGCATGGGCCAATCCCGCACAGGCTTCACCTTGGCCGGGTTGGCTCTCAGCTCCCCCTCAGCCACAATAAACCCCAGGAAGGAAGTGGACTGGGTGGAAAACTCGCACTTCTCGGCCTTCACAAAGAGCTGATTTTCCAGGAGCCTCTGTAACACAGCCCTGACGTGGACTGTGTGCTCCTCTGGTGTGCGGCAAAAGATCAAAATATCGTCCAAGTAGGCAAAAACAAATTGACTTACCATATTGCAGAGGACGTCATTAATGAGGCGTTGGAAGACGGCAGGGGCGTTGGTGAGCCTGAAAGGCATCACTAGGTATTCAAATTGCCCCAAGTGTGTTTTAAAGGCTGTCTTCCACTCGTCCCCCTTGCAAATACGGACCAAATGGTGCGCGTTGCGTAGATCCAATTTGGAGAATACCTGCACGCGGTGAAGGAGCTCGAATGCCGAGTTGATTGGGGCAGAGGATATTTATCTTTGACGGCTATGGTCTTTAATTCCCGATAGTCAATACACAAACGCAGAGATCCGTCCTTCTTTCCGACAAAAAAAAAAACCCTGCCCCAAGAGGAGCCGAAGAAGGCCGAATGAGGCCGGTGTTCAGAGAGTCCTTAATATAGCTCTCCACCACCTCCCTCTCTGACCCGGAGATGCTATAGAGCCGGCTGGACGGCAGCCGGGCACCCGGGACGAGATCTATGGCACAGTCGTACGAGCGATGAGGAGGTAACGAGAGCGCTCTCGACTTGCTAAAGACCTCCCCTAGGTCATGATAGACCTCGGGTACGAGGCTGAGGTTCAACAGCTCCACTGGAGGGGAGGTGATGGGTAAGGATGGTGAACACTCAGTCAAACTGAGACAAGATGTCAAACAAAAGGGGCTCCAGGAAGAGATGTAGTTTTGCGCCCAATTAATAATGGGGTTGTGCTTCCGGAGCCAAGGGTGCCCCAGAACCACTGGGGAGGATGAATTTGAGAGAATAAAGAACGATAAAATCTCCCGGTGGTTCCCGGAAAGAAGGACGGGGATCGGCGCCATGCATTCGGTGACAGAAGCCACGTTCCTGCCAGATAAAGTCGTGATGTTTAACGGAGTGGATAATTTGGTGATGGGAATGCCTATTTCCCGCACGAGCCGTGAAGAAACGAAATTTTGTTCCGCCCCTGAATCAATATAGATATCTGGATATCGTCAAAAGGGAAAAGAGCCAAAATATCATCATTCCTCTCGACCCCTGGCAACTGGATGAGGGCCAAAATAAAAAAGTTATCGGGGGGATGAATAAGAGTCCCGCCCATCAGACCCCCCACGGCTACTGACGGGCCATGTCTTTTGGGCTTCAGATGGCAGTTGTTCAGCTTGTGCTTTAAAGAGCCACAGTACATGCATGCGCAGGCTCTCCTCCATTGCTGGTGCTCTTTCAGAGCCAGATGGGCCCGGCTGAGCATCATCGCTTCAGAGGAGGAGTTGGCTCCACCTGTGTCCATAGCCAGGGAAGGCACATGCACAATGGGCGGGTGAGAGGAGGATTTGCGCTCTTTCGTGCGCTCGCGATATCGGTTGTCCAAACTGACAGCCTGATCGATTAGACCATCCAGAGAGGAGAGAATGGCATGAACTGCCAGGTCATCGCAGAGGTTGGCATTTAAACCCTAGAGTTAAGACACTGCGTAACGCCACGTCATTCCAGCCAGAGTCCACCGCGACGACCCGAAACTCCACAGAGAAGTCGGCGGCAGACCGGCTCCCATGGCGGAGAGACATAAGACGGCTCATGATATTGCCCTCACTCTCTGTTTGGTCAAATGTATGGGAGAATTCACCAATGAATCTATCAAATGTATAACTAGGACCCTCCAGACTGTCGAGGATGGACTGAGCCCAACTAAAGGCTCGATCTCGCAGCAGGAGGGTCATGAAATGAATTGTGGATGTATCGTCCCGATATTCCTCACCCACCTGGCCCAAATAAAGATGAATATGACAAAGAAATACCTTACATTTTCCCACCTCTCCCACGTACGGGGCAGGTGAGGGAATGGAGGTTGTTTGGCGGATGATGGAAGAAACAGTGGCAGCAGGTGGAGAGGAAGGACCCGAACGAGACATGTGAGCCAAATGATCGGTGACCGTGCTCAGCTGCTGCATAATCATCTGCAGCTGCTGTGTGAGCACGGCCTCCTGCCTCTCTGTGACGTCGAGGCGGTGTAAATCGGAGTGTTCCGCTGATGCAGCCCCCGCTGAGCTCACGTTCTGGCTGGCTAGTTCTGTCATGATGAAAGAATGGTCAACTCACGTGCAGGGTGCCACACCGGAGAAAACACACACGACACAGAGAAGCTACGTTTAAACAATTTATTAATCCAAAAAGGGTAAGCACAGTTAGGGAAAGACGCCACTCGCAGAGGAGGACTCAGCCTGTAGGGAGGAGACGAGAGCTGGTGAAAGACAAATTACCACTTATGGGAGCTGAGCAGAGAACCCGACAGAGAGACCCAGCAGGAATAGACGAACCAGCGGGATGAGGCTGGCAGGGAGTAGGGAAAGAGAGGAGCTAGGTGAGGTGTCTGACCGGGTGGAGATAGGCAGCTGAAGCGGAAATGAGGATGATGGAGCAGGTGAGCGCACAACGATCCCTGGAGATGCACCGCACAGATTGCAGCAACCTGAGAAGAGGAAAAGGAGAGGAATTAAACATTGTATCCTCAAAGTATTAATACAAACGCACTTGCTTGTTGAAAAGGCAGTATACCCAACAAGCCAGCATTGAAGCATTCACAGATCGGTCCTTATAAGTGCTGGCAAGCCAGAGATGTGCGTCCACTCACACAGGTGTGATGATTACCTGTGGAGCCGGAGAATCTCTTGTAGGAAAGGAGGAGGGCGTGCGCTCACCTAATCATGACAAAAAAGGCCTTAAAAAGTCTTAAATTTAGCTTCCTTATAGCTGTAGGTATAGAAGAGTCAGATATTCTCATATACAATAATAACCATTTGTTTACCTCAAGCCCAAGCAAGAAACATGACTAACAGCATAAAAATCAGAATCAGAATCAGAATCAGAATCAGCTTTATTGGCCAAGTATGCACAACACATACAAGGAATTTGACTTTGGCTAAAAACTTGCTCTCGTTGTTCAGGTGAAGGATTTAAATAAGGATTCAATGACAACCAGAGTATGTACAGTAAATTACAGTCTGTCCACGTTTCTATAAAAGAATGCAAATATATACAGGAATATATGCAGTTATTTACTCGGACTAACCACACTTTGCAGAAATATATGAAAAAATATACAATCACACAGTATTTCAATGTGGACTCAGATTCAGTGATATAATGTGAATGAAGTAAAAAGCAGTGTGAGAGTTATGTGCAATGTAATAATGGATGAAAAGTCATGAGTACAGCAACAGGTAGGACTAGGTGAATGTTAGGAGTTCATCAGAGTGATGGCTTGAGGAAAGAAACTGTTCCTGTGACGGGTGGTTTTGACCTTCAGTGATCTGTAACGACGACCAGAAGATAGAAGTTCAAACAGTTTGTGGCCGGGGTGTGATGGGTCAGCACAGATGTTTCCCGCCCGTTTCCTGGTTATGGACCGATATAAGTTCTCAATGGAGGGTAGGTCGGTACCAATGATTCTCTCCGCAGACTTAATGATCCGCTGCAGTCTGGAAAAGACTGCAACAAGAATATCTTGTTGACAGACGGTTTATTACACACTTTGCATCTCTAAAGCACAGAACAGAATGAAACATTACAGCAAGCTCTCTCCTCTTTAACCCAAGTCACTCTTCACACGGAAGTTTCTCCTCACACAGCATGACATTTACATTACACTGCCTTCAACCCCCGAGGTGCTAAATAATCTGACTTCCCCCAGGTCCTATACCCCCCCCCCCAGCATCTTAAGACAGAACATCAGTCCACACGCTGTTTTTGCTTCAGTCTCCTCCCATATCTGCTGTAACTGGGGTTTACCGCCTCCGTGGCGCTGCTGTGCCGGTGGGGGGCTGCTGGGAGTGTGTCTGACTGCTGGTGAGCTGTGGCGAGGGGGGGGGGGGAACTTCGCTCTGTCCGTGTGGCTGCTCTGGCGAATCGTTTCCCTGGGGAGCTCTCCATGGGGGTCTTCCACGCCGAGGGGCCCTAACCAACAGCACTTGCTCGTCCGCTGCTACAAAGGCGGGTTTGAGTCTGTCTATGCCAATTTTCTCCCGTCTACCCCCCAAGTCTAGCAAAAAAGGCTTATCCCCTGTTTCCAACACTCTGAATGGTCCATCATAGGGTGGGCGCAATGGAGGGCGGTGGGCGTCGTGTCTGACGAACACGAACTCCGCGTTCTTCAAAGTTTTAGACACGAAAACACGTGGAAAACAGTGGTGGGCTGGGCCCGGCAGCGTGCCTGTGTTTGCGCTACGCTGCAAAAGCTGAAACGGGCACCTGTCCGGCACGGGATTATCTGGCAGAAATTCCCCGGGCAGCAGTAGGGGCTGCGCAAAAACAAGCTCTGCCGGGGAAGCTTCCAAATCCTCTTTTGGCGCGGAGTGTAACACCAATAAAACCCACGGCAACCTGTCCACCCAATTTGCATCCGTCAGTGAAGCCCTGAGTGCTGCTTTCAGTGATCTATGAAAACGCTCGCATAACCCGTTGGCCTGTGGGTTGTACGCGGTTGTGTGATGAATTGCAACCCCCAGGTTGCAATTCATGGCAGGTCTGCCATCGCAGACCAGAGTTCAGAAACAAATTGAGGGCTCCTGTCGGACGTAATGTCCAACGGGACTCCAAAACGCGCCACCCATGCTGTTAAAAAAGTGTGTGCTACGTCTGCGGACGTGGTTGCCGCCAGCGGGACTGCTTCTGGCCAGCGCGTGGTGCGGTCCACCACTGTCAGGAGGTGTGTGCGCCCCTGTGATGGCGGGAGGGGGCCCACGAGGTCCACATGAACGTGGTCGAACCTCTTAGCCGGTACCTGAAACGGCTCCAAGGGAGCCTTCGTGTGTCTGTGTACCTTGGCTCGTTGGCACGCCATGCAGGCCGCAGCCCACTCTTTTACTTGTTTGCGTAGGCTCGGCCACACAAACTTCTCTCACACTATTTTGACCGGCGCGCGCACTCCTGGGTACGCCAGAGTGTGAACCGACTCAAACACGCGGCAGCGCCACGCGACCGGGACCACTGGACGCGGGCGTCACGTGGCAACATCGCAGATTAGGGGGGGCATGCCGTCTTGCAGCACCCTGCTCTCCAGCCTTAACCCTGTTGGTCCAGACTGGAGCGCGCGCACGTCTGCATCACTAATCTGCTCCGCGGCCATGGCTGCATAATCTATCCCCACGTAGACCGGGGCCACCACGGTGCGCGAGAGGCAGTCCGCCACCACATTCAGTGTTGCTACGACAAAAATCCACTCGTATGTACGGCCGTGTAGAGATAAGATCAGTGTCCTCTCACCAAAGGTCTTAATTTCCGAGCCGTTTGCTGCCAACATCCCGGGGCCGCTAGGTCCTGCCAACCGGTCGGCGTAGGTCGGCAGGATGATGCTCTTCTGGGCTCCGGTGTCCACGAGGAACCGCCTCCCCGAGCGCGCGTCCGTCATGTAGAGCAGCTTGTTCTCTTCACCGAGGGTCGCAGCTGCTACTGACTGCCGGCCTTGGCGTTTTTCTGAGCGCTTGAATAGGCACGGTGGCGCACATCTGCGTGTGTTCTCTCCGAAGCGGCGGTGGTAGAAACAGAGCGTGTCTCTCTGGCACTCCTTGGCCCCCGCTGCTGCTACCGTCAGTGGCTCCTCGCCTCCTCCGGTCATCTCGCTGGGTTTCGCCGCCGCCGCGTTGACTGTGATTGCCCTGGTGGTGAGGATGATCTTGTCTACCTCCTGGGCTAGCACACGGTAGTCACGCGCGGCCAGCAACGGCGAATTGGCCAGAACCGTTCCCGCCTCTGTTGGAAGGTTCCGGAGGAAAAGGTGGGCAAACAGAAAGTGCCCGTCGTCCGTGCCCATTAACGCCAGCATCTTCTCCATCAGGTCGACGGCTGAACCATCTCCTAACTCGGTCCGTCTCAGGAGCCTCTCCGCTCTCTCACATTCCGAGAGCGTGTAGCGCCGGGTGAGCACAGCCTTGAGCGCCTCGTATTTGTTGCGGGCTGGCGGCTGATCGAGCAGGCTTGCTACCTGCTGAGCTGTGCGGGCATCCAGCGCTGCGACCACATGGTAGAATCTGGTGTCGTCTGCTGTTACTCCCCGGAGGGCGAACTGGGCCTCGGTGTGGTGGAACCAAGAGCGTGGGTTGTGCTGCCAGAAGTCTGGTAGTTTGACTGAAACCGCACATGCGTTGCTGGGGGCTCCAGTCCGGGCTGTCTGTGGGATGGCTGCTGCATCGCTGGGGCTTCCCGACCGGGCCGGCTCCGGGGTTCTTGCCTCGTGTTCCATAATACGTCTTGGGTCACCAGTGTGGAGTGTGTGAAATGAGAGGCAGATTCATGACAGACAGTTTATTACACACACATCTCTAAAGCACAGAACAGAATGAAACATGACGGCAAGCTCTCTCCTCTTCAACCCAAATCACTCTTCACACATTTACATGGAAGTTTCTCCTCACACAGCATGACATTTACATTACACTGCCTTCAACCTCCTATGTCTCTGGCTCCTTGTGGCTATATGCCCAGGAACTCCCTGGGCATTGTTCTCCCATGCTTATTCACTGTCTCTGTCTGAGGTGCTAAATAATCTGACTTCCCCCAGGTCCTATAATCTTAGCATTATAAATAAAGTGTAATGGGATGGCAAAGTTAAGATTTAATTTGAAAAAAAAAATTAAACTTGCTACATTTCTAGTTGGTCTAATCACGTAACACTGAATAAGGTAAATATGATATCAAAAAAGTGGCTCATGATCTGGTGGAGGGTTGTCCCTGCCTCATATTGGGAAGAATCAATGAAAATGAAATGCTTATGGCATATTCCTTCATCGCACTGTTTGCAATATCACAATTAAAATCTTAACTTAATTTTATCAATTAATTAATATATCAAAATTGGCCATAAAGGTATCACAAAAAAAGTTTTGTTTTTTTTTTTAATCAGAAGACCAGAGCTATACAAAATGTCCAGTCTCATCTTACCTTAAAGAATCTGTTTGTAGTTATTTCTACTTTAAAAATATATTTTTAAAAAAATTACCCATTAATATATTTAGTGTGTTTAGCAACAACAACTATGATGTTGTACCAAAGATGCCAGTTAATGCATTACAGAGTTGTGCACTAAATTTTCTGCCAGGCCAGTCTGGTCGTCCTGTAATACCACTGTTTCGCCTGAAGGGTGAGTCATGACTGTCACAGGCCTCTGCAGCTAAAGACACTTTTTGACACAGTGCTGCCATCTGATGCTGATAATGAGAAAAATTGAAAACTTCACATTGGTCATTTAAAGCTGCAGTAGTGAGAATAATTCTGTTTAAATCTGAAAATGAAAACATTATCCCAGGGTTTCCTCTGGTAACATTTCTGGGTGGTGGCCTGCCGTGCCAGAAAAATTTCCGCTGCACTTATGAGGAGATATAAATTTAAGAAAAATATATGAAGCAATGACTTTCCGCAAGCACGCACACGAACAACATGCGTGACCGTCATCCGCGCAGAGTTTAGAAGCACCCCGCCCATGTGAGCTTTCCAGTCAGTCACCAGGCAGAGTATCTCACTAGCGTGACTGTCCAAGTAGAACATGAGTTTATTAAAGTACTTTAAACGTGGAAAAAAAAAATCAAAAGAGGTATGTATGCACTGGCATTTATCATGGTCTTAACCTGCTGGAAACGGGAGCAATAATGGAAGAATCACTTAGCTAAGAGATGTGGTTAGAATTCATATGCAGCCGGCTTCATATGAAGGGAAAGGCAGGGGGACTGATGAATTGCTGAGGATATATTTCACCAGCCACTACAATATTAAGTTATGTTCCCTATTATGTACCTGGCATGATAAGGTGACCAAAATTCACAAAGTCAATAACTTTAATCTGCCAGCAGCCTTCAGATAAACTAACCATGTCAACATTTGGATTTCAAAATAAGGGAGGTTTTTCCTGCTGTCTTGGTGGTGAGGAGATTTCTAAAAAAAAAAAAAAAAAAAGCTATAAATATGAAGAAATATCATAACGGAAATAACGGCATCCTTGGTCATTTAAGTTAATTAATAATAATAATAATAATACATCAGTCTTATATAGCGCTTTTCTAAATACTCAAAGACGCTTTACAAAGCAGCATAGGGACAAACATACAGAGAACGGGTAAACAGACAAGGTAGGTACACATAGGTAGAAGAGGCAGTCAGTTTTTATAGGTAGATTTGAAAAGATGGGTTTTGAGTTGACTTTTAAAAGAAGCAAGTGTGTTGGCAGACCGGATGTGAAGGGGCAAGGAATTCCAGAGGGTTGGTGCGGCGATGGTGAATGATCTATCACCCTGGGTGTGGAATTTTGTCTTGGTGATGGGGGTAAGAGGGTGAGCATCAGCAGAGTGGAGGAGACAAGTGGGAGAATGACGAGACAGAAGGTCCGTTAGGTATGAGGGGGCGAGGTTATGAAGAGCTTTATAGGTGATGAGGAGGATCTTGAAGTTGATGCGCTGTTGAATGGGGAGCCAGTGGAGTTGACGGAGGAGAGGAGTGATGTGGTCTCTGGAGCGGGAGTGAGTAAGTAGGCGGGCGGCTGAGTTTTGGACATACTGTAGTTTTTGGAGGATGGTGGAAGGAAGTCCATACAGAATGCTGTTACGGTAATCTAGTCTGGAGGTGATGAAGGCGTGGATGAGTATTTCAGCAGCAGAGGGTGAGAGGGTGGGACAGAGGCGTGCAATATTACGAAGATGAAAAAATGATGTTTTGGTGATATGGTTGATGTGAGATTTGAAGGAGAGGGTGGGGTCCATGATAATGCCGAGGTTTCTGGCCAGGGGGGAGGGGGTGACTGAGTGACCATCGATTTGGAATGAAAAGTTCTGGGAAGAAGGTAAAAGAGATTTTGGTCCAAAAATGATGATTTCCGTTTTATTGCTGTTTAGCTTGAGAAAGTTGTTAGTCATCCAGGTTTTTATGTCTGTAAGGCAGTTGGTGATGGTGGAGAGAATGGCGGGGGTGATGGATTTAGAGAAGATGTACAGCTGGGTATCGTCGGCGTAGCAGTGAAAGTGAAAACCATGTTGACGGATGATGTGACCAAGCGGAAGCATGTAGAGAGTGAAAAGGGTTGGACCGAGCACAGAGCCTTGAGGGACACCGTGCGAAATGGGGGTGGTGCGTGATTTATGATTGTTGATGGAGATGTACTGGAATCTCTCAGACAGGTAGGAGGTGAACCAAGAGAGGGCGGAGTCAGTGATGCCAATAGAAAGCAGACGACGGAGCATGATGGAATGATTGATGGTATCGAAAGCAACGCTGAGATCGAGGAGGAGAAGAATGGTGAGGGAGCCAGAGTCAGAGGCAAGCAGGAGGTCATTGGTGACCCTGAGGAGGGCGGTTTCAGTGCTGTGGTGAGAACGGAATCCAGATTGAAATGTTTCGTAGAGTTTGTTGGAGAGGTGGTGTTTCTTGAGTTGGGTGGCGACAGCTTTTTCCAATATTTTAGCCAGAAATGGGAGGTTGGAGATAGGTCTGAAATTGTTGGGGTTGTCAGAGTCCAGGCCAGGTTTCTTAAGGAGGGGGGTGATGGCAGCAATCTTAAGTGATGGGGGGACAGTGCCAGTGGTGAGGGAGGAGTTGATGGTGTCGATGATAAGGGGGGCAAGAGGGGTGAGACAGGCTTTGATAAGGGGGGAGGGGATGGGGTCCAGGGGGCATGTAGATGATTTCATGCTGGAGAGTATTTCGGAAAGTTCATCAGTGGTTATGGGTGAGAAAAGTGAGAGCTGTTTATCTATGGGTGGAGAAAAAGTGGGTTCTGAGTCAGGGGTGATGGCTGGGGAGGAGGCAAGCTGGTTGTGAATATTGTCAATTTTGGAATGGAAAAATGATAGAAAGCTATTGCATTTTTCAGGGGTGAAGGATGATGAAATGATGTCCTGGGGTTTGAGGAGTTTGTTGATGGTGGAGAACAGAGTGCGGGGGTTGGAGGATCCAGAGTGAATGATGCTGGAGTAGTAGGCAGAGCGAGCTTCATTGAGTGAGGATTGATATAGGTGCATCAGTTCTATGTGAGCGAGGGTGTGTACAGTCAGACCAGTTTTGCAGCTCAGGCGTTCAAGCTGTCGCAGTTGTTTTTTGAGTTTGTGAAGTTCTAAGGTGTTCTAAGGTGTTCTAAGGTGTACCAGGGGGCCGAATGAATGAAAGTGACGGATTTTGTTTTCATGGGGGCCAGTTTGTTGAGGGAGGTAGACAATGTGTTGTTGTAGATGTTTACTAAGTCCGTAGGGGTTGGGTTTACAGGGAAGGTGAAGTTGGAGAGAGTGTTAGATATGCATGTGGAGAGAGAAACTGAGCAGATGGACTTCAGATTCCTGAAGGTTACTGTTCGGTCTTGTTTGGGTTGAGGGGCCGGGATGTCAATGTCCAGTGTGATGGCGAGATGATCCGAGATGGTGAGGTCAGTGCTGGAGATGTTGTGAATGTGGACATGTCCACGTCTGTGGGTAGGGAAAGTTATATGTTGGGTGAAGTTTAGACACTTTAGTAAGTCCAGAAAATCGTTTGCGTATATGCAGTCAGGGGAATCAATGTGGAGGTTGAAATCGCCAAGCAGTAGGACAGATGGTGAGGTTGCAGACAGTACTGTAATGAGTTCTGAAAGATCTGATAAGAAAGATGGATTTGGTTTGGGAGGGTGGTAAATAATTGCAGTGAGGAGAGGTTTTGGGCCGGGGAGTTTAAAAGTCAGGTGTTCAAAAGAGGAAACAGCGGGTATGGAGAGAGGTCGTGGATTGAGGTCACGAAGATGAATAGCAGCAATGCCTCCTCCACGGCCTTCAGGGCGTGGGTTGTCCAGGTATGAATATCCAGCAGGGGTGGTTTGGTTAAGTGCAATGTAATCCAGGGGTTTTTGCCAAGTTTCAGTGAGACAGAGGAGATCCAGTTTATTATCAGTGATGAATTCATTTAGAATGAGGCTTTTATTGTTAAGGGATCGTGTGTTGAAGAGGGCAAGTTTCAGGTGCTTTTGTTTTGAAAATGCGGGTGCGGAAGTCAGGATAGGGCGGAGATTGAAAGGATTCACGTTGGGGTTGTTCTGATGACGCGTCACATTGTTGTGATGACGCAACGCGGAAGTGTGGAAGCCGGTGTCCATGCAGCGATTTGACCAGAGAACGGGGATACAGTTTGTTGTGGTGAAGTGGTAATTAAACTTGCGGCATGAACTTCGGTGGATATATCGGGGCCGGAGGAGAAGTCTGGAGCTTTTTAGTGAGGCAATGAGTTCCAAGGAGGGAGAGGTTTGGTGGTTTAGCCGGAGGAGTTGCGCGGATGTGTAGCGTAGCGCCATAACTGGGGCTATGCCGGTGCTGGAGGTGGGTGATGGAGGTCCGAGTTTGTTGCAGGCGTTAAAACCAATGAGTCGGCAGAGTTGCAGGATGAAGTGACAGAACGTGTCGACCATGGAAGGACGCTTCCCAGCCTCTCTGATTTCTAGCCGAGCAGCGCTAGCACCAGGCAGCAGCCAGTTAGCCGTTGACCCGCCAGCTTGTAGCGAGACACCCGGTAGCAAGCTTGGTAGCGAGCTAGCTGATGGCCCAGCGATGTTAGCAGGGAGTCCCAGACAGATGACAGCCAAAGCACGGACAGGTAGCGGTCGGCCAGCCGTCAACTGGCTGGCTAACAGCCAGTTTCCCGCTAGCCCGCTGGCCCGCAGGCCAAGGCCACCAGCAAGTCGCGGGTAGATATTCCAGAGATGGAGAGTAGAGAGGCAGATGAAGACAATCCAAACCATGACAGGACAACAGTTTGTGACCGGAGTGGCACTTGAGTCAGCCCGGTGGGTGAAGTTGACAGCCAAGATGGTCTTGCAGGTAAGCGTCCACACCACCAGTAAAATGAACAAAAAATAGTAGTATCCAGGTCCAGCAATGTAGGGAAACAAACAAACAAAAAACACAGAAACTGTAAAGTTAAAAAAAAAGAAGAAATTACGAATGAATCACGAATGGGGAAGCGGCGAACAGAGTAGCGCCAGCGTCCTGCCTCCTCGCAACACTGATTCAGTGATCAACACTGATCAGTGGAAACACCTGCTGAAGAAGCAGGTGTTTATTTATTTTATAGTTTAATTTATTTCAGTAATACAATTTTATTAATATTTTTTCTTTGTAATCAGAGTTGAATTATTGTTCTGTTCTGACTGCAAAGTTATGGTCAAAAATGTAAATTGTTATAAGGAAAAAGTAAAATTAAAATTACCACAGTCTGTTTCAAATTTATTTAAAAAAAACAGTAATTTTATTTTTAAAAAACAGACAAAAATAAGTCATAAAATAATCCACAAATTTATAATAAAGCCTCAAATGTAGAAGAAAAGTCAATTTTACAAGAGGAAATTACAAATTTGAGGAAAATGTTTTCAAATTTAGTTAAAGGGCCTATATCATGCTATTTTAAGCCTTTCAGAGTAAACTATATGCATGTACTGTATGTGATAGTATATTACCCTTGGTACACTGGAGAATGAATTTCTTATGAAATATGAGTTATTTTCGCGAGCTACTTTTCCAACCCGGAAGTAAGATGCCTCGATCGCTAAGGCTCCGCCTCTCCTTCTTGTGGCTGCCGCCCAATTCATGACGATAATAAACTCCAACCATTTCTGATGAGTAGGCTCTTCTTTAGGAAGGCTGAACAAACTCCTAAATCTCTCACAGCCAAAGACACATTTACGCCACTTAGAAGACATTGTCTTGCGTAAAAAAGCAAACAGTTGTTGTCACTGAGCAGATTAGGTGCGAGAGGGACTACTTCTTCACAGCGTCAATGCTAAAGTGAAAGAGTTTTGCCGATCACCGCTCCGTTAGCTGCGCGGAGAAAGTGGGTGTGTGCGTTAGCACTTCCTGGAGTGGGCGGCTCACCCACGTTCATACGTATGAAGAGCAGCAGCTCAGAGAGCAGGGTTGAGGAGGAATACTCAGAGATGTGTGAATGGAGCAAAATACCACTTTGGGGGTGTTTTTGGTGAGGAATTAACATTATAACATGCTTAAACGCTCAAAAAAGTTGATTTTGCATGATATAGGCCCTCTAAATTTACAGAGAAAGGCAGAAAACTAAGAAAATTGTTATAAATTTTTGAGAAAAACCTCAAACCTTCAAGACTGAAGTCATTACTCAAGTTTTTAAGTGGGTGCTCTTTGTACCCTTAACTAGAAATTTTTGGTTGTCAACTTTTAATTATTAATTTCAAAGCACTACTTTTACGTGAGTAGAATTTCTGGCTACTATGCCCACCTCTGATCATATAATTTAAGTATGCATGAGTAAATTACTATTATGAATGTTTTTCCCTTCCCTACTGTCTTAATGGAAAAAAGAAACAGTAAAATAAAAATACAAAAAAAATACACGTTTTTGTCATTTATGTAAACCATGACAAAAAAATCCTGCAGGACAAAACATGACACTTGATATTTTCTAACCTGTTTGTATCCCACCATAGACAGAGAGAGAACCTGAATTTGACAGAGCTCAGAGAGGGAAAGATGAGACAGAAGAGAGGAGCCAAGGAGAGGAAAGTGTTCAGGCAGAGGAAGGAGAGAAGGATAACACCAGTAAAATGTCTAAACACAGGATGTCTGGGTGGGACCCCAACTGGCCCAATATTCCAATATTCAAGCCTTGGTTATACAATACTTCAAATGGTAAGTTCCATATGCAGATTTACTGTGCAAAATTTAAAAAAGAAATAAATAGTAAAAAAAAATAACATATTCCAGTAACAATCGTGTCATATGTTTACTGTCCCCCCCCCCAGAAAAATATGTTGCCAACGCGCCAAGGTCTTTAAGCCAGAGGAAACACTGATCATCCTTTTGCAGTTTTTAATGCAAGTGGTCCACATTAATGCAAGTGAAAATTTTACCCTCATGACAGTCTAATTGCCCAAATCATGGGTCTTATCAGCCAGAGGCTTTGCGATTGGTTGCTATTCAAACGCTGACATGTCATACTGTATGTCATTCTTTAGATGGTGAGTGGCTTAGTACAGGGAAGGAAAAGGGGGCTGCAAGAGATGGGCTTTTTAAAAAAAAAATCAGGCAGTTTCTTAGATTTCTGCCTACTCCAGCTTTAAGTTCAATACTTTGGGTATTAAAATATGGTAGTTACTGACATTATTTAAACTAGTGAATTGCCTGTATAAAACAGGTAGCCCAATTAGTGTTTACATGCCCAAATGGAGGCTATCTTTGAAAGTGTATTCTGTGTACATTAATGCTGTTACAGCAGGCATGTCACACTTAGTTTATCCATGCATATATGTGAACACTTATAGCCAGAAAACAAAATATCCAATTAAAAGAACTGTGCAGGGAATTTAATGATGCCTATGTCATTTACTGTGTAAGAAATTATAAATAGAATCTTTTATGACATATTTATAATAGTGTTGTATCTTGTACTTTGGGGAATGGGAGTTGTTCAGTCACCATTATAATAATTTTATATCACTTTGTTCAGTGATGGAGTTGAGTATAATATTGAATTTCTTCTTTTTCTTCCTCCACATATGAGACCTATTCTAGTGCATCCTTTTAAAATTTAGGAGTATTTGATTTTTAAAAAGCTTTTTCAAACTGTAATCAATCGGATTTAAACTGTAATCAATCAAATTAATGGCAAAGTACCCAATATTGCCACAGCAGAAGGACCTATTTGGCTGCAACATCAGTGATGTCCATTTGTCAGTAAATATTTAAATAAAAATGATGTAATTTATTATCTGGGCATTGTTGTGCCCCATTTGGTTCCGGTCGTTGTTTAGGCAAACCGTGGATATGTGGCCCAGGAGTTGCGTTAAATGAAAATTGGCAGATTTTTTCAGCAATGACAGAAAATTCTGAAAGCTGTAAGTCATTTAACAGACTACACTGAGGGTGATTTCATTAAAATCAGTTTAAAATGACAGATAATAATAGATTATGACAGAATTTTTACAACCTTTTCTGTCAGAATGATAAATAAAAAAAATCTAGTAAAACCTCTGATGTGGCCACATATGATACGCAATTGAGCTGGCCATTCTGCTCAATAGTTATGGCAGTATTATTATTATTAGTAGTAGTAACAATCAACAGCCCGGACTCTCGTCTACCACCGACCTGGCTGTATGGGCTTGCCTCCCCCTGGTCTGTCGGATACACTGATGTTCTTTGATGGACCCAGAGTCCCTGCTGGCAGTCCTCCCGGTGTGATCACGTTCCTCATGTTCTCCACATATGCCAAATTATCGTTTAGACCCTACACAGTCACGGCAACATTATATTATCATTGTTTAAGCATTAAATCTTCACTATTATCTTTTTCTGGTCACATGTGCTACTCTTCACTTCCTTGTTTTGGTCATGGAGCGTTCTGGTGACTGGTCGTGATGCCGAGTTTTATCCAGTCAGCACCAAGTCAATACAAAACCCCACCCACACTTGTGGAATCCTGGGCATGAGGAGACAGACCGATGGCTAAACTTTTATTAATTACATATTTTGTCTCAGCAACTCCATACTCGGGGATGCACGGCATCGTAACCTCAGCAAAACACGTATAAAACCTTAGGTCGGTCTGACAAATGGTTCGAGAGAAATGTGAGGAACACACACAGACATCCTTTGCATTTATAGATTGATTCTGAAAAGCATTTTTGGATTCCCAAAATTTTGGTGCAGCATGTGCTCTCACATTGAATTAGCCAGATTAAAAGTGAGCCGCCTTTGTCACCCTGAACAATCCCGCTCCAAGCTCCCTATACCTCTCCAACTCATTAATCTTGTTTTGCACATCTTAGCACTTCTTCAGGCATGACATTTATGATCAGTTACTGTGCATCAGCATTCATGAAATCCACTCCAGTCTGGTGTGATGTGGCAAGAGTGGGATCCAAACAACCACAAAGTGCTCCTTCAAACACATCTTAAGTCATTCTTCACTGCCTTCATTACATTATTCATCATCAACATGTATGTTTAATGGCCCCATCAAACAAATGGCTTTGTCTTTGCATGCATCAGTCTGCTTGTGCCAGTGTGCAGACCCGAGTTCAATGTTTAATTGTGCTCCGTGCTCAGGCTGGCCAAGTGATGTGCCGCCGGATGGTGTGCGACTGCGACAACCCCAACGCCGACTTGTTCTGCTGCCCGGAGTGCGACCCTCGACTGAGCAGCCAGTGTCTGCACCAAAATGGTCTGCTCACCTACGGCAGCGGGGATACGTGGGTGGAGAACTGCCAGCAGTGTCAGTGTCTGGTGAGTGCAGGCACACAAAAAAAATATGAACTTCTGCATGTTAATGGCATTTGTGTGATCACAGGAATTTACCGCTTTTATGCAGAGCAATTTGGGATAATAGTGAAAACAACATAAGCATTCATTGCTGTTCCGCAGTGCCCGCACAAGAGAAGTAACAAATACTCCAGTCTCCATGGAAATGCTCCTGAATCAGATACGCTGTGCCAAGAAAGTTAAGGAAAGATGTTTTGTGTTGAGAGAGGGGGAGTGATTAAGAGGTGAATAGGACAGTTGCAGAGAGGAGAAAATGAAGATTGACTTTCCACTTGTGTAGAAGAAAGCGTGCCAGTGATTAAAGAATTCAAAGGACTGCACATGCTGTTGTCTGCTGCGATGAAAGTACATTTCTGCTAAAGAATACCTCCAAGGTTAAAAGCACGAGTGAATCTGTGTCCGGGTCTGTAGTGAGTAGTGTCTGTATGCTTCATAAAGGCTGGATGAAGGGAATGATTGTGTAGATTAATAGGTTTTTCTGAAACTGTTGTGCAACCTCTAAAAGTCCTGCTTCTCATTCTAAGCAAAAGCAACAGTGGGACTCCTGTGAGTCTTTCACGGTGAAATATATTCACCGTTTTCTTTGTGTTCACACCCTCTGCCGTGCTGACCTTTTCCAAGGTTTACACAGTGTTGATGTTCAAACAACAGGGAAGCACTTTGTGTTTACCAACAAACCTGACAAAAACAGTAAATCTCTCCCCACGTGATGCCCTTTTAACATATTTCCATATGCATAGTAAATGCAAATGGGACACTTTACATTCTACCCCAGCTGTGTTGACTTAACCACCCTCCAACTTGCTGCTAGTGTCACTTCCTCACAAATCATCCTCACTTTGGATCTAAACCAGCTCTTTACAAATCCTACCCCCCCCCTTCCTTTCATTTGGCCTTTGTTGCTTTTCAGATCAGTCATATTTGTAAGCTAACAGTAAGTTGGCTCTGACAGATTTATAGTCTGCGTAGCAGAAGCAATGTCATTTCCTCCCTCCCCTTCCCGCCATTGTAATGCTGTCCCGTTGCCCGGACCTGAGGGCTGCTTTTTGGATTTCTTACAGAGAGCTGTTATAGAGGAGCTTGAAAATCACCGCTCAGCAGAAGGGCAGTGGGGAAGCGCAGTCGGCTGAAAATGGGTTCGCTCGGCTTCACTCTCTCTGAAGCTGTGCTCACTGTAGGCACTTATGTTGACACAAGCCGACACAAACACATTTGAGAATGTGGGCGCACTCGGCACAACAGAAGAACACACACACACACACAGAGTACAAACATGAGTATATGCTTGTATCTACACCCCGCATATGTCCACACGTGCCCAGACATAAAACAAACTCAATTTAAGATCTACAGACGTATCGGCAGAGCGAAGGACCACCGGCGCACACTACAAAGAGCAGCACTTGAAAGGGCAAGGGAGACGGCTGCTCCTGCGTTACCGTACGGGTGCTCCAGTAGCGTGACAGGGACGTGAAATGAACCTTGAATGCTGCCACACTTAGCAGAGCCATGGCTGTCCACCTTCAGCACGGGCCTTAAAATACACAGTGACAGCAGGCAGATGGGCAAAACTTTCTCCCAAGACAGAGATGAGAATCCTTCTGTGCTAACCGTGCAATCATTTCCAATCAAGGATGTGTGGCCTCTGCAGACTGAACACAGGGGTCACTTTGTGATTTGTTGTCACATTGAATTGCCATGATATCAAAGAATCGGTGATTTCCATAACCTTCTATGTGGATTGTACTTAAGGTCAGAGAGAGATTGTTATGAGCTAATTCCCAGGTAAAGATAAATGTCACCAGTTGTAATCCCCCAGAAGCATTTTGTAACATTCAGCCCAATAACCCAGTGACTTCTTACATCTGTCTGCGTAAAAGCAAAGAGATTAAATTGCATGAGAAGCCATGAACACCAACTTTCCAAAATCTCACAAAGGAAACTCAAGTTTTAATTTGATAGGAGGTTCATTCCAAGCTGGGCGGTATTAATGAAACCTTGTTCTATAGCAAATCTTTTCTCAGTTGTTTAGACCGGTGCTTCCCACCCTGCAGCCCCCCTGATCACGGGGGCGGCGTGAGGCTTTGTCTTCTTGGAGGCTGAGAAAATTAAAAATCATGACTGCATACCCAATTGGACAATGAAAATTCTGTATGAAACAACATACTATAAAGCATATTATAAACCCATCTAAAATTAGAGCTGTTCTTAATACCAATGTATTCTGTCCAGTCTTTTTTTCTCCCACAGTAAGATAAGATAAGATAAGATAAGCCTTTATTAGTCCCACAACGGGGAAATTCCAGGATTGCAACAGCACAGGGATAGCAACACTCAGAGCAACAATCAGAAGGCAAGAAAAAAAACAAGCAAGCAAGAGCAGCTAATAAACATATGTACGTATTACTATAAAATATATATATATACACACACACACAGACACACAGTGCAGAGCATTGTAGCTGGATGGAATAAATATATGAATATATGAACACACAGTGCAGAGCATTGTAGCTAGATGGAATAAATATGTAAATATATAAACACCCACAGTACGGAGCATTGCAGCTAGGTGGAATAAATATGCAAGTATATAAACACACACAGTGCGGAGCAATGTAGCTAGATGGAATAATATGTAGATATATAAATATATAAACACACCCAGTGCTGAGCATTGTAGCTAGATGGAATAAATATGCAAATATATAAACACACACAGTGCAGAGCATTGTTGCTAGATGGAATGAAACAGCATAACCGTCTACTTAGTTATCCTACATGGTATGATTATGTGCCCATACATATTCTCACCCTCCATAGCGACCGGTATGTTCCTAGTTGTATGCCGGAGGGGACCATTGTGTAAGTCTATTGCATCTTTTGCATTCAAAAAACTATTAGTTTGTTACGTCTTTTTGCTATCTCTGCGAGCAGCCCTGCTTAGGTTGTACAGTCTGACAGCCGTTGGTAGGAAGGACCTACGAAACCTCTCGGTTGTGCACCTGGGATGATGTAGTCTGCTGCTAAATGAGCTCCTCAGTGCATTCAGTATGTCCTGCATAGGGTGGAACTCGGACTCCAGCAGAGATGACAGTTTAGCCACCGTCCTTCTCTCTCCTATCTCCTCCATCGGATCAAGGCGCTGCCCCAGGACAGAGCTAGCTTTCTTAATCAGTTTGTTCAGTCTCTTCCTATCGGCTGCAGTAATGCCACTGCCCCAGCAGACCACTCCAAAAGTGATGGCTGATGCCACCACCGTGTCATAGAATGACTTCAGCAGCGCCCCTTGTACACCAAAAGACCTGAGTCTCCTCAGCAGGAACAGCCTGCGCTGTCCCTTCTTGTAGAGTGCATCAGTATTGTGTGACCAGTCTAGTTTATTGTTCAGATGAATACCCAGGTACTTATAGGATGTCACCATCTCGATGTCTGTTCCCTGTATATTTACTGGTACTGTGAGGGGCTGCCCATGCCTGCGGCAGTCCACCACCAGCTCCTTAGTTTTCCTCGCGTTGATCTGGAGGCAGTTCCGATGGCACCAGTCCACGAAGTCCTGGATAAGCCCTCTGTACTCAGCTTCATCTCCATTGGAGATGAGGCCAACGATCGCAGAGTCATCAGAGAACTTCTGTAGATGGCAGTGTGTTGTGTTGTGTGAGAAGTCCGCAGTATAAAGAGTGAACAGGAAGGGAGCCAGCACCGTTCCCTGGGGGGCCCCCGTGCTACTGATGATCGTGTCGGACACACAGTCCCGGGTTCTCACAAACTGAGGCCGGTTCGTGAGGTAGTCCAGGATCCATGATGACAGGTGCTGGTCCACCCCTGCGCGCAGCAGCTTGTCCTTCAGGATCATCGGTTGGATGGTGTTGAAAGCACTGGAGAAGTCAAAGAACATGATCCTCACCATATTCCCGGGCTTCTCCAGGTGGGACAGAGAACGGTGAAGGAGGAAGATCACCGCATCCTCCACCCCAATGCCATGCTGGTAGGCGAACTGGAGTGGATCCATCGCTGGTTCCACCAGGGGGCGGAGGTGAGCAAGGAGCAGTCTCTCCAGGGTCTTCATCAAGTGGGACGTCAAGGCCACCGGTCTGTAGCTGTTCAGGTCTTTGGGGTGGGAAGTTTTTGGTACAGGTACCACACAAGATGTTTTCCACAGCTGTGGTACCCTCCCCAGTTTCAGGCTCATGTTGAAGATATACGTCACAATCCCACACAGCTGGTCTGCACAGGACTTGAGGAGCTTTGCGCTGATGCCGTCCGGTCCCGGCGCCTTCCTCGCCTTGATCTTCCTCAGCTCCGTCCTCACCTGGGTCCTGGTCAGGGTCAGGATGGGGGGCTGTGTGTTGGGAGTGGGGGGGTGTTGGTGGCGTGGGGAGTGGGCAGCAGGACTTGATTTCTTTAGAGGCAGCAGTGGTTGTTGTGCAGTCAGGGGGGAGGGCGGTTGGTCAAATCTATTGAAAAACAGATTCAGGTTGTTCGCCCACTCCCTGCCCCCTGTGGCCTGGGGGGAGGTATTCTGGAGCCCCGAGATGGTTTTGAGGTTTCTCCAGACCCCGCTGATGTCGCTCTGTTGCAGCTTGTCCTCCATCTTCTTCCTGAAGCTGTCCTTGCCTTCTCTGATCTTTCTCCTCAGCTCCCTCTGTACGGACTTCAGCATCTCCCTGTTCCCTGACCTGAAGATCCTCTTCTTCTCTCTCAGAAGTGTTTTTATCTCAGGGTTGATCCAGGGTTTGTTGTTTGAGTGACGCCGTATGGTCTTGGTGGGAACGGATTTGTCCACACAGAAGCTGAGGTAGCCCGTGAAGGTGTGAATGAGGCCATCGATGTCCTCACCATGTGGATCGCAGAGCTGCTTCCAGGCGGTGGCTTCAAAACAGCCCTTTAGGGTGTCCATTGTCTCCTCAGACCATAACTCCACAGTGCGCATGGCCGGAGGTTGTCTGTGCACTAGGGGTTTGTACACCGGCCGGAGATGAACCAAGTTGTGATCCGATCTCCCGAGTGGGGGGAGTTGTGATGAGGTGTACGCCTCCTTAGTGTTTGCGTAGAATAAATCCAGTGTTTTATTGTCTCTAGTGTGGCATGTGACATACTGGGTGAACGTGGGTAGAATGGGAGACAGTGAAACATGGTTGAAATCGCCTGAGATGAGGAGAAGAGCATCTGGGTGTTCTGTCTGCAGCCTGCTGGTTACTGAATGGATGACGTCACGCGCTGTCCCAGCGTTCGCCGTCGGATTTGCATAAACAACAATGCAGATCACGTGTGAGTGTTCTCTCGGGAGATATGTAGGCCTCATGCTAACAGCTAGCAACTCAATGTCTTTGCTGCAGTGTCGTTGTTTAACAGTGATATGTCCCGGTCTGCACCAGTTGTTGTTAACATACATTATCACTCCACCGCCCCTAGCCTTGCCACTGTCTGGTGTTCGGTCAGCTCGTATCATGTGAAAACCCTCCAGCTCAATGTTAGCATCTGCTGCTAGTTCAGTTAGCCACGTCTCAGTAAACAAAAGGAGAGAGCACTCCCGGTATGTGCTATCATAACGGGAGATAGCCGCTAGCTCATCTAACTTTCCCAGTATCGACCGTACATTTCCCATGACAACAGATGGAAGGGAGGGTCTGTACCTTATATTTTTTGTCCTCCGCCTTACTCCAGCCCGGCAGCCGCGGCGTTTTCGCCTCAGTTCTCTCGGTATGTCGAGTTTTTCCAATGGGACCGGGTGGCGGTTGAATGCTAGCAGCTGTTCTCTGCTGTATCGTATCCTGCTATAGACAGTGGCTCCGTCCACCGGCTCAGGAGACATTTAGGACGATCTGTGTGTCCGTGATATAAGTGGGGTGAAAAAAAAAGACGGATCAAACGAGAGAGGAAGGGAAAAAGACTCGGAATCGAGCCGCTGTTGCAAAAGGCAGCCGACTCGTGTGGCGCCGAGAGAAAAAAAAAAAAAAACTGCAGTAAAAAAACTTTGATGCATATGCAGTAAACTGCATATGCATCAAAGCTTTTTAGCAGTGGGACTTTTCAAATAAATATGCAACTTTTTCACGTGTGTTTTATCATAATTTGCAGTTTTTCTTGTAGATTACCTACATTTTGTATAAATATGCAGTTTCCCTCATGCAAATTAATTTTCCTCCTAAATTTGTAGTTTATCTGTTTTTTAAATTGCAAATTTATTCATTTAAATTTGTAACTTTTTCATTTTTTTTTAACTATCATCAAGTTTTTCTTGTAAATTTATACTATTTTCATCCTAAATTTTCATTTTTTTTTTCCTGGCAAATTGTAAGCCTCGTTAGTATGAACAAACTACTCCAAATTCAACAAATGCTTTTATATCCTCCAAAACTGTAAACAGTGTGATAAAGATGATGAATTCTACCTGTGTGTAAATGAGCACATGTTTGTGAGAACTGAAGATTTGCATAATCGATTCCCTAATACTACCATATTCGTTGACACAATGGCATTGCTATCTGGTTAAAGTAGCACTATGTAACTTTCTTGTTCTGGGGAGGAACACTGAAAGGACTACAACTATGGTGACTATGGCCTCAGTCCCAACAGCCAATCACAGGGTGCTTAGTTGTTGGTGGCTACAGTTGTGTCCTGTGATTGGCTGTTGAGACAGAGGTCATAGTCACCATAGTAGTAGTCTTTTCAGTGTTCCCACCGACGACGGAGCTATTGCAGGGAATGCAGGCCCACTCAGGCTAAGGTAGAAGTGGCATTCACCCAAAGGTTGATGCATCATCAAAATAATTTTGGAAGCATTAGTTTAAAGTGAAAATCTCACATAGTGTTGCTTTAAACTGATCAGGATTCCATATAAATACATTTAGAATCATAACTTGAATCAAAGTATAAAATTATGCCAACTAATTATTAAGTTTAATAGGGTTTTTACTCTTAAAATTGATTCAGATGAATGAAACACAGAGCTATTTATTTAACCCCTTGCACTCTGGTCAATTTCCCTAAAAACGCCAAAAAATAACATGCCCAAAGTAAATCAAAAGCTGTTCTTCAACCCTTTGCAGCATCTTCATGGGGTTGGTCTCATTTAAAAGAAAACACTGAATTTTTTGGCAAAACAGTCATAATCTCTCTAAGTGCTCCGGCCACTGAGTAACAGTCATCTAAACATACTGAACTTGAAGAAAATAAATTTTGCTTTTTTTGGATACAAATGCTTGCAAATAACACACAGCTTCAGATCCGGGCTGGAAAATGCAACAGAAATGTAGAACCAAGTGTTATCCAGCTGAGGTCAAAATTTTGTAACAATACCACAAAAAATGAATATATTACACAGCTTTATACTCAGGTTGTTCCCAGGCGTTTTTGAACTGTGACAAATTGTGCCAAATGGCACAGTTTGGAAAAACGTCTGTAACTTTTGAATGATTCAATATAGAAGCTTCATCTTGGGCTCTAATGAAAGGTGAAGGGCTGTGTGTGGGGGGGGGGGGGGCGGTTGTTTATTCATTCATGAATGAATGAATGAACAAACAAGCCCTCACACACAAAGAAGCATGCCACGTAAAAAATGTGTGGCTTTTTTTTACAAGAAAAAATAACCTACAGTGCACTAAAAATTATACTAGAATATTTGTAATGTAGAAGATAACAACTCCCACCCACCCCCGCTACAGAGGACGGACATAGCCCATCGCTACATGACGGAAAGCAGTGACGGTGCGCCGTGGTCTAATACGCACAGTTGGACTAAAATATCTGCAATATATCTGCAATCCACTACAGAACAGTAGCGGGGGGGGGGGGGGTTCACGGTCTGGACGCGGCGCACGAACCGTGTCCAGTCCATGCGCCGCGGTACACACTCTGTGCGCCGTGGTCTACTACGCACAGTTGGACTAAAATATCTGCAATATATCTGCAATCCGCTACAGAACAGTAGCGGGGGGAGGGGCGTTCACAACATGACGGGGGGGGCCGTTTGCAACATGACGGACCCGGACCGGAGCGGTCCAGGTTCGTCATGTTGCGATAACGCACAGTTGTAATTTACCGATCGGTCAAAAGTCATTTGGATTACAATTTTCAGGGATAAAGAATAATTTAGCTTATAACACTTACCTGTCCGCAACAGCAGCGTAGCTGGCGAACTTCTCTTCCTCATTGTCAGACAAACATGAAGCTGGTCCGCTTGTTTCGGACTCGTGGTTCTGGTCACGCGACCCGGTCAAACCATAATTCCATTATTGCGGTTTTGCGCTTCCATGATTGCGGTTTTGGCAAACGATTTTTCAAAACAAATAAAAACAGTAGTAAGAAAAAAAGACTGGCGAACGCCTGTGTGTCACCCAGCCTTACACAAAACAGCTTTCGAACTTCTGTGCTTCAATTGGCTGGCTGTATTCGCAGCCGTTGGTAGGCGGGTCCTTCTTGCTAGGTTTTCAGTCATTGGTTCTTCAAGGTTTCAGAAACCCAATTCAAGGTTCTTATTAGTCGAATGAGAGGTCAATCACATCTAAACCAATCAAAGCACTCCTTTGGCTTTCTGTTCGCGGCTGTGTCTGTAGTGGAAGAACGGAAATGCAGCTTTTTTTTTCTTCAGTGCACCCTAGGACGCACAGTGTGCGTACTAGGGCGCCCTCGTGCGCTCTAGGACGCAGAGACGTGCCCGCCTGCGGTACACCAAAGTGCAACAGGTTAAAACTAAGGTTAGACTAACAAACTATTTGCACATACAGTAACTCCTACAACTGGTCTCGACCACCTGTAAATTTTGTTAGCACCAGTACAAAATTTCAAGATAGTAAAACATTGGTGTATGCCTTATGTTTGAAGGTGTTTAAAGGTGATAGAGACAACATTCTAACCTCCTGGCCAGTAGGTGTCACACTTATTCTTGCACCAGCTGCTTGGTAGAGACACGTGGCTTCAACCCAACCCTATTGGCTGTGAAGGGCTGTGACATCCTTACGGGGCATAGATACATATATAGAAACACTAAATAGGTGTAGTGTTATTTAATTTATAATTATGATCAGGTATAAAGATTATTTAATTCAAATTTAAAAGTGTATGTGTGGGGACAGATGTTTGATCCGTCACCACAAACACTCATACCTAGAGAGTAATGCACTCATTTTGGGGCACCAGCTCAATAAATGTGAGCAATTGATAATTAATCTTATACCTGAAATTGATCAATCAATTAATAATCAGTCTCAAAATATTAGTGAATTAGATACTGGGGCTTCGAACACCCACCGACCAGAATAAATTACTCAACAACTTCTCTTATTTTACAGATTTATTTAAATGAAATGATGATTAAATGACATTACCTTCAAATGATTTACAAGCAGTGAAATGATCAACGTTAACCATCACATTACTTGCAACTGGGATAATGAATAACCGAATGTGATCACATCTGTAACCATGGAACTTTAGCGTGAATTTGGAAGAGTTGAAATTAAAAATTATGAATAATCTTGGACAAATTTATGAAGAAAATTATAATTATAGACAAATTCTGAATTATTCTATGAAAGAAAAATGTAATTTTAATGAAAAATTATATTATTTCTCTTTTAATTTTGTATCTGATCAGATGCTGAATTATTCTCAAATCTCAGACGTTTTATTCACTTCAGCAGATGAAACAGAGAGTACAGCTCATGTGACTCCTTGCGTTGTGGTCCTTTTGGCGGCTTCCTCAGCTGAAGATTTCGTGGATTATAAGGGAAGTTTCTGACCACAGATATTCCAAAGTCCACAGTCCAACAACCTTCAAAGTCAAGCAGTCACAAGGCTGGATTTTGACTGCGATAATAAGGCTCCTTCGTCTTCACTCGGTTGGTGTCCGAGCTCCTTCAGGGGCAGTTGTAATGGTGAGCTGCGTCAAGGGTTTTCATTGTTCAGTGGCTTCATCCAGGGGAATTCGAGAATAATTCAAAATCTAATCCCATTGGCAAAATTAAAAGATATTCTTCTGACTTCGTGGAGTTGAAAACAGCTTCCAGTGTGGAAATGAGCGATCGGTCAGTCTCTTGAAAAACACGAAAACACACAGTGAGTTTAAATAAAGTTTAACAGGATAAAAAGTTAGAAAAACAGGAATGCCTAGAAACATGAAGTTTAGATTAGATTAGATTAGATTCAACTTTATTGTCATTACACATGTATGAATACAAGGTAACGAAACACAGTTTAGCATCCAATCAGAAGTGCAAAGGACAGCAGTGCAGTATATACGGTAATTAACAGTATGTGCAATTTAAGCAAATATATGCAAATATATGCAGCAGTGCAGAAAGTTAAGAGTACTGTTATGTGCAAATAATGTCCAATAAGTTAGATGTAGTTATGTGGTTATGCAGTTATGTACAGGTGAGGATGGTAAGAGATGATGATAAGAGAGTCAGCGGGGAACTAAGTTCAATAACGTGACAGCTGTTGGGAAAAAAACTGTTCCTAAACCTGCTGGTTCTAGTCTGAAGGCTTCTGAAACGTCTTCTGGAGGGGAGAAGCTGGAACAGTCCATGAGCAGGATGGTTGGAGTCCCTAAGCGCAGACATCTTTTCCTGTAGACGTCCTCTATAACTGGAAGTGGAGTCCCTGTGATGCGTTGGGCGCAAATGAAGTTTGACTTCATTTGGAAGAATTTTGAGCTCAAAAGAAATAATTAATTCCCAGACGTTTAAAGAAAAACATTAAAACACACACTTTCTCAAGACAATAACAAAACTGAACTCTGTGATACTGCATTAAACTAGGGGGTCTCCCTTCTTATAACTCAGACAACTTTCGCGTGGTTAGGGTGATTGACACCACTGATAACCAACTGTTTCTCGTCGTGGGCGGGAGTTATGAACTTTAGTCCAGTGAGCAACCAGTCCTTTGTTTGTCACTAACCAATGGAATGAAAGAGCTGTAGCCCAGCATATGCTGGGTGATGATTGGCTGATACCGGTCCTCTCACAGAATGACACACATTTTAATACACTGGAGATTTCTTAACATACTTATATATAAAGTTTAAACTAAGTCAAGGATTCATGCACTTTATACTGGCACTTATACAGTTAACATGCAAGAATAAAATAAGATATATTCAAGCACTGAAACATCCATGCACACATTTAAAATCAAGGATTAATATAATTCTTTCAAACCCATTACACTAGTCAACACCAAATTTATTGTCTGAGTTTTTTTAGCTGATTTTGGACAATTTTGATGTGCTGAATCCAAAAATCACATTGGTTTTGCTCAATCGGGTCAACTTTTTGAACTATGGCCACATGTTGTTTTTTACGTTTTTGTTTACATGTACGGATATTTTTGCTTTATATGATGCAAAATTCTCTTTCATTTCTTGAAATTTCTCGAACTCTGAAGAGTTTGCATGCACCAGTTTATGACATGATGTCATAAATTGTCATGATGGCTGATTACTGTTGGACTCTGAAGAGAGACAACCCTGCCGCTGAGCATTCTAGAGGTTCGAATAAACAGAAGTTGAAGTTCTGAATTTTGAACAATGATGACGTAACATTCAATTTACATGTACTTACCTTTACCTTTCCCCTACAGTTGAAAGTGCTATGAGGTGACTGTTGTTGTGAAATGGTGCTATATAAATAAAGTTGAATTGAATTGAATGTCTACTATTCAATTTACAGTAATCGAAGTTTGTAACATTCAATCAATAAATTGTGTTAAAAAATGATTTTTTCTCTTAAAAATCTATTTCGGATGAGAAATATTAACAAAAATCGACCGATAATGTCACAAAAATGTAATCAGTTTAATCAGAAGATCAGATTTTTTTAAAAATCAACTTAGCATAAAAACCTGACCGGATCGAGAGAAATGGATGTTATTTTCGGATTCAGCAGTGCAAAATTGTCTTAAGTCAGTTGAAAAACACTGACAACTTAAAAAAAAAATTATTTTTGTAACCCTGTGTTATTGATTGTCCACACCGAACATCAGAGTCCATTTGCTTTTCCATGGTGTCCTGGAAATTATCCTGAGAAATGAAACTTGGAATGAGTTTAATGTTCTGTCAAAAACTTGGTTCAGCATGTAAAGTCAAAAGTGAATGTCTATTCCAGAGACATCCACAAGGGGTAGTGTCGAGCTGTGGATAATCCTAGGGCCTTAGGAAATGCATTTAAAGTTTATGGGATGCCTGTTCTTTGTCAATGTTTTATTAACCCATAAAACGATCTGGAGTAAGAGAGTTTCCAGTTTATTTATAATGTGAACTAATCCATTCCTTGCACGAGATGGAATCCTTATCTCTTGTACCTCTTTACAAAGGAATGTCTTCTCCACAGTGGTCCTGAGATGAAAAAGCAATTCTTGACTAGCCTTTTCCTGGGTGAGACAATGTCTTTAAGATGAAGAGTAGTTTTATTGATGAAAGCCAATGAGATGATGCTACATAGGATATGGCGTGTTGCTAGGCTAGTCACATTCCATATACATAGCTTAGTTATATGATTACAATTAATGCAATGTACACCTGCTTGCGAATCCTGTTATCAGAATGCTGCAAGTACTGTCAACCATTATAATTACCTACAGAACATGGCACCTCCATTTGCCATGAAAATGTTAGCCATGTCCTATCGTACTGCCACCGTAGTCTCATCATCCAACTGCTCAGATGTAAATATTATCATTATTTCAGACCGGAAAACATTGTGAAAAGTTTTTTTTTTTTCCAATATATTATTTGTTTTAAGAATATAGAGACTTTAATTCTGAAACTTTCTAAACATTTTGTTGAGGCATTATTTTTGAAAAAAAAAATTGTTTTCATGAAAACAGTTTTGTTCACCTTTAAACTGATCATACTTTATATTTACAGATTTGTTAGTACACATGGTTCTTGCATGACGCCCATTGTCCCGCATCTCAGTGTGGAACAGATACCTGAGGCTTCACTCAATCCCTCCCTCTGGCTGTGGGTAAAGAGCACCACTCTTGGGGGGGGGGATTTCCCAGTTTGAATATTTACACACCACACAGTAGTGGGCATTAGCTCTGTGTGACTCTGCACTTTATAGCCAGCCTAATTTACTACAACATTTCTGAATTGCTGAGCCAGACGATGTGCAGTGATATTAAATATCCCCTGTGGGACGACGGCATTGAGCCTCTGGTATCTATGTATGCGCTGGTGTGTTTATACATAAACAGACCAAGCTCATGTTTCATTTCAATAAGGTGTGCAGTATGAGTGACATCGTGAACAGAAATGGGTCAGGCCAGGATGAAGTACACAGTTAAAGTAGGAGTTGCAAACAGGGGTAAAATATTGTGTGTGTGTGTGTGTGTGTGTGTGTGTGTGTGCGTGCGCATGCGCAGTGATATGAAAAACTGTTTGCCCCCTTCCTGATTTCTCCTTTTTTTTGTATGTTTGTCACACTTAAATGTTTCAGATGATCAAACAAATTTAAATATTAGACAAAGATAACACAAGTAAACACAAAATGCATTTTTTAAATGGTGTTTTTTATTAAGGGTTAAAAAAAAAAATCCAAACCTACATGGCCCTGTGTGAAAAAGTGATTGCCCCCCCCCCCCCCCGTTAAAACAAATTAACTGGTTTATTACATCTTTGGAAAGCTGAGTTTAATTTCTCTAGCCACACCCAGGCCTGATTACTGCCACACATGTTCTCAATCAAGAAATCACTTAAATAGGACCTGCCTGACAAAGGGAAGTAGACCACAAGATCCTCAAAAGCTAGACATCATGCTGCGATCCAAAGAAATTCAGGAACAAATGAGAAACAAAGTAATTGAGATCTATCAGTCTGGAAATGGTTATTAAGCAATTTCTAAAGCTTTGGGACTCCAGCAAACCACAGTGAGAGCCATTATCCACAAATGGCAAAAACATGGAACAGTGGTGACCCTTCCCAGGAGTGGCTGATCGACGAAAATTACCCCAAGAGCGCAGCGACGACTCATCCAAGAGGTCACAAAAAGACCACAAAACAACATCCAAAGAACTGCAGGCCTCACTTGCCTCAGTTATGGTCAGTGTTCATGACTCCACCATAAGAAAGAGACTGGGCAAAAATGGCCTGCATGGCAGAGTTCCAAGACAAAAACCACTGCTGAGCAGAAAGAACATAAAGGCTTGTGCCAGTTTTGCCAGAAAACATCTTGATGATCCCCAAGACTTTTGGGAAAATACTCTGGACTGACAAGACAAAAGTTGAACTTTTTGGAAGGTGTGTGTCCCATTACATCTGGCGTAAAAGTAACAGCATTTCAGAAAAGGAACATCATACCAACAGTAAAATATGGTGGTGGTAGTGTGATTGTCTGGGGCTGTTTTGCTGCTTCAGGACCTGGAAGGCTTGCTGTGGTAAATGGAACCATGAATTCTGCTGTCTACCAAAAAATCCTGAAGGAGAATGTCCGGCCATCTGTTTGTGACCTCAAGCTGAAGCGCACTTGGGTCCTGCAGCAGGATGATGATCCAAAACACACCAGCAAGTCCACCTCTGAATGGCTTAAGAAAAACAAAATGAAGAATTTGGAGTGGCCTAGTCAAAGTCCTGACCTGAATCTGATTGAGATGCTGTGACATAACCTTAAAAAGGCGGTTCATGCTCGAAAACCCTCCAATGTGGCTGAATTACAACAATTCCACAAAGATGAGTGGGCTAAAATTCCTCCACAGCACTGTAAAAGACTCATTGCCAGTTATCGCAAAGGCTTGATTGCAATTGTTGCCGCCAAGGGTGGCCCAACCAGCTATTAGGTTTAGGGGGCAATCACTTTTTCACACAGGGCCATGTCAGTTTGGATTTTTTTTCCCCTTAATAATAAACACCTTCATCTAAAAATTGCACTTTGTGTTTACTTGTGTTATCTTTGTCTAATATTTAAATTTGTTTGATGATCTGAAACATTTAAGTGTGACAAACACAAAAATGAGAAATCAGGGAGGGGGCAAACACTTTCACACCACTCTGTGTGTGTGTGTGTGTGTGCACGCGCGCACACACACAGTATAACTCATTTTCTCAGGCCAATATAAAATGACGGTAAAAATCCAATAAGGCTTCCTGTGCTGAAAGTTTGTGGCGAGATTAATACGCAGACAACAATGAGGAGAGAACAAGTCAATTAAAAAGAGTATTTACCTCCACAGTGTGAAAATAAAACTGCTGACTTTAGTGGAAGATTGCTCTGCTCATCTGTATTTTCTTAGTGCCTTACAACTTTTTTCATCAACTGGAGATGGTCCCTCTAGCATACAAATGCACAACGTCAGGAGAAATGTGTGCGTTTGAATGAGTAACTTGTTCAGGCTTGGGGACACGCAGTAGTGTGCTGGTGGTGATTATTTTCCCCGCTACATCCCACTCATATTCCTCCTCTCTGCCTTCACAGCAGGGGCAGGTGGACTGCTGGCCCTTGCCGTGCCCGCCCGTGGACTGCGAGTTTACTGTGGTGCCCGAGGGTGAGTGCTGTCCCCGCTGTGTCACCGACCCCTGCCAGGCCGACACCATCCGCAACGACATCACCAAGACGTGTACGGACGAGCACAATATCTCACGCTTCAGTGGCTCCTCCTGGATTAAACATGGCACAGAGTGCACCCTGTGCCAGTGCAAGGTAAGGTGCTAGCCCCTGTCAGCAGCATCGTAACAGCAAATTACAGTTTGCCTAGTTCAGTGGTAGCTGAGACACAGAGGAGAAGTGGTTTGGAGAGTGAGAACTCTCTGTGCATTTTCAAAGAAAAGGAGAGAACACCGTACCCCGGTATTTGCTCAGGGAAGGCTATTTGAGTATCTGTAACACCTGATGGTTGTCTGTTTTTTTTTTTTTCATATGTGGTGTTAAACATGCAGCTGTTTTGTGCTTTTTTCTGATCATTGTACACATCAAAAGAAAATGATTGTGTCAGTTTTTTATAAAAGTGGGTATTGAAAGCCATTTAATAACCAAGATAAGCACACAAAGATTGATTTATTCGAGAGAATTTGATATCTGTTCTGGGAGTGAGGCAGACGTTTTGTTCAAAAACTCAACAGGGAGCAGGGGAGGATAACAAATAAGATATGATGTTCTGCTTGGGAATTATTCCCTTTCAGATGTCTTAATTTAAGATTATTAGATCATCTCCAGAATACTGTGTTTCTGTTTCTGGCTAAGAGCAGGAAGAGAATACTGATACGACACACCTAAATACTTATTAGCCTCTCTCTTTTAAGTGGTAATAATATCCAACAACCAGCACCTCTAAAGGTCACTGATTAACATTTTTAATTAGCTAGTAATTAGAGTCCTATAGGGGTTATGTTGCAGGCTGCTGTTTAGCTCAGCTACACTGATCCTCAAAATGATGACAGTGATTACATTCCCCTGTGAAGCAGAGGTGTAAAAGCACTGAGTTTTCCAAAATGTTAAACTGACCTTTTATACTAGTCTCACTTCCAGACCATATTTCTAGTATAGTGAGATTCAGACTAAACCTGGTTTTATGTTACGGTGCAGCTTTGGTGTTGATGCTTTATTCATCCTGTCCCAAAGAAGCTGGTTTAGCTTTTAATGACACATTCTCTTGAAGAAAATCTTACTGACTACTGTAAATGTGAATAGCAGGTGAGTGGAGCTGCTGTGGTCACCAATATAGCTGTGCGCCTCGGACTACTATATTGAGGATGTCAGCTTTAATGACAGTAATCATTTAAAGCCAGGAGTAGAAATTACCCAGAGGAGCATTTAGAGCACTGTGAAGCCAGAGGGATTAATTGTACATACGCTGCCGACTTTATTTGAAACTTTGGCCATTGTTTTAATGAGCACTCACATTTACAATGGCACGTTAAATAAAAAGGAACTCCTATCATGTACTGTCCCATACATTCCTTTAAATAAGCAGCCAAGTTTGTACAAGCAGTATTTAAAATGTAGAGACAGCATCATTTGCAGCAGTAAATCAATCGTAGAAAGCTGCTTTTGTTGTTTTATGTTGCTTAGCAATCACGGAGACAGTAAACTGTGCAGGCAATATCCTCTTCATTATCAAATGTCTGCATAAATTGTTTGCCTCAGCTTTAAGACTAATCCACCAACTCCGCTTTCTTCGCCTGAGTTTCTGCGATAAAATATTCTCTCCCTGTTTGCCTGACAATGGTACCCACATCTCAAACAAAAGATAACAGCCATCCTCAATGGACTTCCAATAAGTATTCAGTAATTTTATGCCATCTTTCAAAGATGATTGACATTCAGTTTAACTACTTTACATGGACAACCATTTGCTTGTTCAGTACAGAACTGTTCAGTTAAGTGATTTATTAGAGACAGTTCAGCCCATATTAATATCCAAATATTATTTTCCTTTGACCTCATCAGCAACAGTCAGAGTAAAATAATTACATTTGAAGTAGCGCTTGCAACGTTCTTGTTCCAGGTAGTTAAACTGAAAAGACTACAACTATGGCAGCTGTGACCTCAGTCCCAACAGCCAATCATAGTGTGTGACTGGCTGTTGGGACTGAGGTCATAGTCGTCATAGTTGTAGTCTTTTTAGTGTTCAAACAAAAACAGAGCTGTTGTAGGCTATGTGTGCCCACTCAGACTGTGATGACGTGATGTTCATCCAGTCAAATGTTGATATACCATCAAAATAAATTTGGAAATGGAATACATTTGAGAAAGTCAGCAGCAATGCCTCTTTCCAGAAATCATGACCCTGTTTCTAAAATGCGTCCATGAACCTTGCTATGAGGAGTTTTGTGCTTCTTTGAACCAAACTACAGTGGACAGTCATGTCTTTGAACTCATGCTCGTCACAGCAGAGTGAGATGTAAAGTACCCTTAATTCTCATCTGCATGTTCTGCATGTTCTTAATTCTCATCTGCTTGGCAGATATGTAGAAGACTCAAATTTTTCAAACATTTTTGAACTTCATTTTGTTTCCAGTATATTCAAGTGAATGGAGACACGTCAACAGCAGATACTTTAAAGACAGGATACTCACAGAAAACAATTTGTATGATAAGTAGCATGCGTCTGCCTAGCTCACCATGCAACAATGCTGTTTTTAACGCTGCTCAACTAGCTTACGTTAATGGGCTAAAATACTATCCAGGGGCAGTGACTGCACCAGAAGTCACATTAATTGAATAGTTTGTTATGACGTTATGAAATCTGAAGTCTGTCATTTTCACAGATTGCAATGAGCACGACGATGTATTGCAGCTTTTAAATCCCACCTGCTCACTTTCTATCACATATGTATTAAACAGCAATTATCTTGTATTGTCTCACCAGTCTGTTTAATTCAACAAATAAATAAATGCATAATCTGCATGTTGTGTCCTGTAGATTCATGATTAAAACTGAACATACTAACAAAAACAAAAGCGATTCTTTGTCTTATAATATGGAAATTAAAATGACAAGTAATAATAGATTGTGACAGAATTTTTACAACCTCATCTGTCAAAATGACAGATAATGAGAAGGTGTAGTGCAACCTCTGGCAGTTTTTAATAGCTGAAGAGCTGTTATGAAACCTAAAATTAATTGGTCACCCTGGGGCAGCCTAAAGACCACAAAGCAAACATCATTAAGTCAGAATCACAAACAGAACAACAGTGTCCGCAGCAGCTGTCGATAGCGTTCACATTTGATGCTCTATTAACACCATTTTTTTTTCAGAAAAGTATAGACTTATTCACTAATGTGGATGGAATTGTTATTTTTATAGTTAATAATTCTCTGTGATAACTAAGAAGATGTGGGTGGCACATTCAGTTATGGATTTAAATCAATCACATGCAATCTATATGATATTAAAAGTGAATTTGATGACACAAAACAGTTTAGACAAATGCAGGAGTCTTAAGTTAAGCACGTTTACTTGAATGGCTGTCACTGCCTAATATCATCAGTCCAGCAGATCCATGATCCTCAGGTGGATCTACATCAAGGTTGTCACATCTGTTAGGCCTGAATGAGCTCCTCCATCTTTGACAGTCTGGTTATGTATTTTTTTTGAACCTTCCAGACTAGAAGGGGTTAAAGCAAAGTGACACAGGGACCGTTCACATTTCTCAGAGGAAAGCTTTCCACCCTGGATCCGTTGGTGTCGAAATGACACCCAGATGAACTCTAAATGTCAAAGCGAGTCTGCATGCCATAGCAGCCACACCACCTGTAAATGTTACACGCTGAGTTTACCCAAGGTTAAAGCGAGGCGATAACCCACTCGTGTTTCTTTTCTGTTTGTTTCCAGAATGGACACATCTGTTGCTCAGTGGATCCCATGTGCCTTTAATCCTGGCAGACGCGAAGGCACCTGTACAGTGTTCTCCATGTAAAAACAAAAAAAGTAACACCCACGCCCCTGTGTCTCCTCACCATCCTCCTCACAGGCGTGGGTCAAATAGTGTTTGCATTGTCAGGATTAGTTTTTGGTCTGCTGAATCAGATGGACGGGGGTTACCGTTTGGGATAATTCACACAACGTCACATTGTCAAATACAGGCATTTGTACAAATTTAACCTTCAGGAATGTTCTTATTGTCACTGCTCCTATTGTATGTCCTAAATGGTAAACTCCACTCATCTGGTACCTCATTCACATAAAGTTTTGAAGATGTTCTGGGAATACTCTATGACCCGCACTTGCTTCCCCAAATCCTTTATACCAAATGCAGATGTATATCATACCAAACAGATGACGGACAGTTTCCTCACTTTGACCTGTCTCACCACTTAGACTGAACCTTTCAGGATCACCATTTGCCACTCCCAACCATTGCTACATGAAACTGTAAGATATTACTATTACTGGCATGACTGTGCTTGATGTCCAAACATTTTTGCTGATTTTTAAATTCTCAATGATGATGATACATTAGATAGAGTAAAGGCTGTTAGCATAACGTTCTGTTGCCACATTTATGAGTCGTCTATATTATATGGTGCTTTGTAGCATTTTGTTCCATTTCTCTTTTTGGTAAATTTAATTTCTGAGCTTGTTAATGTGTAATAGTGAAATAAAGTATTTCCATTTACATTTATTTCTGGTCTGTGACTTATATTGTGTTCAAAGCTGTAGCACTCCTTTTATTGCCAGTGTAACAATATTGGCATTGAGTCCTAGGAAGTAGTTTTAATTGGGTTTGCTGTACTACTTTTTAAAACACCTTCATAAAGGATTCAGAAGTTGGAACTCATTAACCTTGCTAAAGGGTAATTAACAAGTCACTTCTTCAGCACAGATCAACTGATTATCAGGAGAACCAGATTATGATGAAAAATCCTTTCATATGATTCCGTTAAATTGGAACCTAAATCTTAACTTGCTGGTGAAGAAAAAATGAAACTACTGCCATAATAACAACTAGGTTCATATAAAACAATATTAACACTTACAGTATAATAGCCATTATTCACACTAGATTCAAAAATCTAAAAGTAAAGTTGTTTTTTGTATAGGCGGTTTAGAATATATTGGTAAGATCAGGAGTTTCTTTGGGGAAAAACAATCTAGTGCATACCTTTATTTTAGTTACACTTAATATACATACTGAGCATTTACTATGTAGTGTCAGATCATGTGTTTTCCTCTTCAGTGGTAATGATCCTACTTAGCAGCAGTGTGGTGAAACTGCTTATATTCTCAAACTACGCTATACTGCCAAAAGTACTGGAACACCCTTCCAAATGAATGGGCACCAGTGCACAAAGAATGGCCCATAAAGACATGGATGAGCGAGTTTGGTGTGGAGGAACTTGACTGGCCTGCACAGAGCTCCGACCTCAGCCCGACAGAACACCTTTGGGATAGATTAGAGCTGAGATTGTGAGGCCTTCTCGTCCAACATTAGTGCCTGACCTCACAAATGTGCTTCTGGAAGAATGATCAAAAATTCCCATAAACACACTCCTAAACATTGTGGCACACCTTCCCAGAAGAGTTAAAGCTGTTATAACTGCAAAGGATGTCTTTCCACAAGGTTTAGGAGTGTGTTTATGGGAATTTTTGTCCATTCTTCCAGAAGCACATTTGTGAAGTCAGGCACTGATGTCGGACGAGAAGGCTCAC
The DNA here is from genome assembly GCA_020510985.1 of Pholidichthys leucotaenia. NCBI lineage: Eukaryota > Metazoa > Chordata > Actinopteri > Cichliformes > Pholidichthyidae > Pholidichthys > Pholidichthys leucotaenia. The sequence goes on from CM035840.1 coordinate 66,043,197, forward strand.
TGCCTCCACTCTAATTCATTCCAAACGTGTTTAGTCGGGTTAAGGTCAGTGATCTGTGCAAACCACATCAAGTTCCTCCACACCAAACTTATTCTTCCATGTCTTGATGGACCTTGCTTTACTTTTTGCAAAATAGTGTATGTAAGCAGGACGCAAGACAGAATACATGAACAAGCAAGACAGAATACATGAGTGTAAATGAGAAGGAGGCAGGTGTAACGGTGAAGATGCAAGGAGTAGAAGTAGTGAAGGTAGATGAGTTTAAATACCTGGGGTCAATTATCCAAAGCAATGGAAAATGCACAAGAGAGGCGAAGAAGAGTGCAAGCATGGTGGAGTGGGTGGAAACAAGTGTTGGGGTGATTTGTGACAGAAAGGTAGCAGCAAGAGTGAAAGGGAAGATTTACAAGACACCCAAGGAGTAGAGGTAGTGAAGGCAGATGAGTTTAAATACCTGGGGTCAATTATCCAAAGCAATGGAAAATGCACAAGAGCGGTGAAGAAGAGTGCAAGCAGGGTGGAGTGGGTGGAGACAAGTGTCGGGGTGATTTGTGACAGAAAGGTAGCAGCAAGAGTGAAAGGGAAGATTTACAAGACAGTAGTGAGACCTACTATGATGTATTGTTTGGAGACGGTGATCGAAACCTAGGTGTTGCTCTGTGTGAGTGGTGGAGCAAGAGAGCGAGAGTGAGGGAGCCACAGAGAGAGGGAGGAGTGTGCACCGGAGAACGTGTTTGTAAGGTATGTGTCACATGCTAAGACCGCATTAATAGGCTGTAAACAGCAGTAAATGTACAAAATAAGCTGCTCTTAAACAAGAATAAATGCTACAGCTGAGAAGCTGTAGTATTTATTCTTGTTTGGCAGGTGAAGCCTGATGGAGCTCAGAGGTTTCCCTTCTAATTGTGCAGAAAAAGATTCAAAGCTTTGAGGTTTCTTTCTAAAGGTCAGCAGCCTTTTTGCAGCAGTGGCTCAGTTCTGAGTTTTCTTTCTCCATTTTTTCTCATTTTTTATTTACTATCCGTTTTTCTTTGATACAACTTTTCTGATCTCGTTACCCCATATCCATCATGGACACTAATATCACCAGACTGGCGCCTAGCGGCTGCATGTCTGGCGCCTAGCGGCTGCCCCGGCCTTGGATGCGCTCTGCAGAGCGTGCCCAAATGCCAAGTCACGTTTCGTTACCTTGTATTCATACATGTGTAATGACAATAAAGTTGAATCTCATCTCATCTCATCTCATATTAGTTGTCTTTTGACTCACATCGCCAATGACTCTGGATATGGTGGGTGGCGGAGCCAATTTTCAGTAGGAGCCAACTGCTATCATTTCGCAGCCTTACGGTGCTAACTGAGAGACTCAATATCCCTCGAGAAATCAAGCAAAACAACGGGGATGTCAAGCTGGAGCAAAATGACGTGCGAGGAAGACAAGGTACAAGCTCGTTTTACCATCCGTTATTATGGGAAATGTGAGAGCACTGCTTAATAAGACAGACAAACTAGCAGCTACGTCCCAATATGAGAGCATCTTCAGCAAGGTTAGCGTCATGCTATTCACTGAAACATGGCTAACAGAGCGAACAACAGATGCCAACAATGGACTGGAGGGCTTCCATTCCACTTACTACGAGCAGATCGGACACTAGATAGCGGCAAGAGCAGAGGCGGGGAGCTGGCAGTGTTTGTGAACAACAGATGGTGTAATCCTGGGCACATCACGATTAAAAAAACAACACTGTAGCAAGGACATTAAGTTGCTAGCTGTTAGCATGCGACCAGCATACCTCCCCAGGCAGTTCTCACATCTCATTATGACTGCTATCTATGTACCTCCCCCCGCGCGTGAGCGCAGAGGCAGTATATGATGTCATCCACTTTAACCAGGCTTGCCTGTCCTCCACTCTGCCCACTTTCAGCCAGTATGTCACGTGCCACACCAGAGACAATAAAACACTGGACTTATTTTATGCAAACACCAAGGAGGCATACACCTCATCACCCCTCCCCACCCCTTGGTAGATCTGATCACAACCTGGTTCACCTCCTGCCTGTGTACAAACCCCTGGTACACAGACAACCTCCTGTTACCCGCACAGTGAAGATATGGTCCGAGGAGGTGGAAGACACTCTGAAGGACTGTTTTGAATCCACTGCCTGGGAGCAGCTTTGGGATCCACATGGTGAGGACATCGACAGCCTCACACACACCATCACAGATTACACCAACTTCTGTGGGGAGAACACCGTACCCACCAAGATCATACAGTGTTTCTCAAACAGCAAACCCTGGAACAATCCCAAGATAAAGACACCGCTGAAAGAGAAGAAAAGGATCTTCAGGTCAGGAAACAAGGAGGAGCTGAAGTCCGTGCAGTGGGAACTAAGGAGGAAGATCAGAGAGGAGAAGGACAGCTACAGGATGAAGCTGGAAGACAAGCTGCAGCAGAGTGACATCAGTAGTGTCTGGAGAGGCCTCAAAACTATCTCTGGGCACTAGAATACCTCCTCCCAGGCCATGGGGGTTAACCGCCCTCTTCTCCACCTGCCCACCAACACCTGCCACCAACACCTTCACCTAGTCCCGCTGTCCACTGCCCTCCCTCCACCCCCACCCCCATTACATCCCCCAGCTCTCAGTATACATCACCTGCTGTTTTCCCCTCACAGACCCAACACCCACCCACCCACCCCAGCACACAGCCCCCCTGTCCCAGTTTGTCCCTCACTAAGACCCAGGTGAGAGCTGAGCTGAAGAAAATCAAGGTGAAGAACGCTGCAGGTCTGGCTGGCATCAGCTTAAGGCTCCTCAAGTCCTGTGCAGACCAGCTGTGTGGGATCGTGGAGCACATCTTCAGCCTGAACCTGAAGCTAGGGAAGGTACCACAGCTGTGGAAAACATCCTGCGTGGTATCCATGCCGAAGACGCCGCACACCAAGGACCTGAACAGCTACAGACCAATGGCCCTCACATCACATCTAATGAAGACTGGACAGGCTGCTCCTTGCCCACCTCCGCCCCCTGGTGGGACCAGCGATGGATCCACTTCAGTTTGCATACCAGCATGACATCGGGGTGGAGAATGCAGTGATCTTCCTCCTACACCATTCCCTGTCCCATCTGGAGAAGCCTGGGTGCACTGTGAGGATCATGTTCTTTGATTTCTCCAGTGCTTTCAACACCATCCAACCAGTGATCCTGAGGGACAAGCTGCTGTGTGCAGGGGTGGACCAGCACCTGTAATTGTGGATCATGGACTATCTCACAGACCGACCACAGTTTGTGAAAACCCGGGACTGTGTGTCTGATACCATCATCTGCAGTACGGGAACCCCCCAGGCAACAGTTCTGCCTCCCTTCCTGTTCACCCTCTACACTGCTGACTTTTCACACAACACACCACACCACACTGCCATCTACACAAGTTCGGCCTCATCACTGCTGAGGATGACGCGGAGTACAGAGGACTTATCCAGGACTTTGTGGACTGGTGCCTGCAGAACTGCCTCCAGATCAATGCGAGGAAAACCAAGGAACTGGTGGTGGACTGCCATTGGTGTGGACAACCCCCCACAAGACCGGTAAACATCCAGGGAACATACACTGAGATGGTGACATCTTTCAAGTACCTGAGTGTTCACCTGAACAATAAACTGGACAGGTCACACAACATCAACACACTCTACAAGAAGGGACAGTGCAGGTTGTTCCTCCTGAGGAGACTCAGGTCGTTTGGAGTGGAAGGGGCACTCCTGAAGACCTTCTATGATTCAGTGGTGGCATCAGCCATCACATTTGGAGTGGTCTGCTGGGGCAGTGGCATCATGGCAGGAAGAGATTGCAGGCTGATCAAAAAAGCCAGCTCTGTTCTGGGGCGACGTTTCAACCCAGTGGAGGAGATAGGAGAGAGGAGGATGGTGGCTAAGCTGTCATCTCTGTTGGAGTCCGAGTCTCACCCCATGCCGGACAGGCTAAATGCACTGAGGAGCCCATTTAGCGGTAGACTGTGCCATCCTAAGTGCTCAAGGGAGAGGTTCCGCAGGTCCTTCCTACCTGCGGCTGTCAGACTTTATAATCTAACCGGTGCTGCTCATAGAGGCCGTATTAAATGTCACAACTTTGCACAGTAGACATCGTTCCCTCCAATACACAACTAAGACAATTACAATTATTATTGAAGGTGGCAACAGCACTGTTCATTCAAATGTGAAATATACTGTCTGGGTCCACATTTATTTTTTGCCGGGTAATTTAACTAACTGTAATGCTGTTCTTTTCGGGTCGTGGGGGGGCTGGAGCCTATCCCAGCATCTTTGGGCGAGAGGCAGGGTACACCCTGGACAGATCGCCAGTCCATCGCAGGGCCAACACAGAGAGACGGACAACCGTTCACTCTCACAGTCATACCTAAGGACCTGAAAAGGATTAAGCGAAAGAAGATGAATGAATGAATGAATGTAATGCTGTTGATACCACCTAGCTGCAATGCTCCTGCACTGTGCATATAACTGTGTACATACTATATGTATATTTATTTACTGCTTTGGTTAACCAGTTCTTATCTTAGTATCTTATTTACTAATGCTCTGAGTGCTGCTATCCCTGTGCTGCTCCAATCCTGGAATTTCCCCATTGTGGGACTAATAAAGGCTTATATTTTCTTATCTTAAAGAGCGTGACTGAAGCACTGACATCATTTCAATTCCATGTCAGCAATGAAAGTTCGGAGACTGTGGTCCTTGTAATCTGCTGATTTTTTTTTGTTTGTTCATTTATACCAGTGGCTTTTAAACTTTTTTTATTCCCCATTTTGGGAAGCCAGGCAATTGCCAAGCCCACCTACACACAGCTATTTCTCTCCCCCTCCACACCCACAATGAATCCAAGAGCAAGGTAAGCCTCATCATATTTCCTTTTCTTCTTGGTTTTTTTGGTAATTATCATCCAGAATTTTTCTTTGCTCATCATTTTGATGGAGAAAGTTTTAAAAATTAGGTCATGATACAATTTTATCCTGCTTAATCCTTTTCAGGTCTTGGGGGGTGGGGGGGGCAACATCTTTGGCCAAGAGGCAGGGTCCACCCTGGACAGACCGCCAGTCCATTGCAGGGCAGATATAATTTTATCAGTAATTTTAATCCTAATATGATAAAACACTGAGTAGTTTTTATTTTCATTTGCATTTTCAGTTTTAATTGTGAAACTTTTAACTTTGCAGAAAATAATAACCCCCCACGGAAGGTTTAAATGTAAATCTGGCCCTCGGGAAGTGAGGAAAAAAAATTGTGGCCCTCACTACCACCAAAGTTGGCCATCCCTGGTCTAGATAAACATACTCTGTTTACAAAAGTTAGAAGACAAAGCTCAGTGTATTATTACCAATATTGATAAGAGAATATTTTACAATAGTAGCTACTTGAAAAAGAAGTCTAACAGAAGCAAGATGAGCAAATGCATCACAGCAGGTGCAATTACTGTCATTCCATGATAGTTTTGTTTATATAAAAAAACCCCACCTTGGTTGCCTTTGAGATCCTTCACAGAGTTAAAACAGACAGCACCAAATTAAGGAAGGTTCGGTCAGTGTCCACCATTCTAGACTTAACCTAAAAACCTCAGCAAACAGATGGATCAAATCCAAGCAGTCCTTCACACAACTGTTAAAAATACTTCAGACAGTTATTATTTTTGGCATATATAAATACCTTTCTGTCCATATTTAAAAGTACTGGGTGAAACTTTTGGAGACTGAGAACTTTGTGACATGTTTTGTTGTTGCTACCCTTGATTAATCCCTGAGGGAAATTCAAATTCACTACTGACCAGAGTAGTGGTGGTACAGCAGGTCACCTACGTACATGAGGCAGCCACAGTAGGCTGTCAATCCCTTCATTATCTACACCTAGGGCCACTTTCACATCTCCAGTTAACCTAACTTGGGTGTTTTTTCGAATGTGGGAAGAAATCGGAGCGTCCAGAGTAAACACACACATGGGGAGAACACGCAAACTCCACATACATGGGCCCTGCTGATGATGGATTTGAACTCACAACCTTCTTATTACTGTGAGGCAATAATGCTAAACACTACAGGAGCCTCAGAGTCCTCAGAAATGAATGGAATAAATGGGACGGCAGTTCACTTAACAACCAAAAAGCATCACTAAACCCAGTTTCCAAAAGTTCAGCCTTTAAAGTTTCATTCTGTATCTGCTCATGGGTCCCGTGTGATTTGATTAAAATCTCTAGAAAGGCTTCTAAATTACTAATTAATCACAATCAGCTTCACTAAATTTGTATCAGTTACTTTGCAAAATGCAACACAAGCAACATTCATAATCCCTCTTCGTTGTGGGAGTAGTACCAAGCCAATTAAAAAACTGAGTTGGGATGTGTGCAGGGATCAATATCATCAGTAAGGTAGAGATTTATGTATGGAAAATTTTTATTAAATTATAAAGCAAAGCGTATAATTAACAACTTGGGAGAGAAGAGAACCCAGATGTACTGTTGGACATGTGAGGGAACAAAGTAGCAAAAGTTTAAAAACATATACAGTATATAGAGAGAGTTAATATGTATTCAAAAAATGAAAACAAAGAGACTAAATAGTGCTGCCCCAGTCATCTCATCTGAAAACGCAATAAATGCAGGAAGTAAAATCAGCTGCAAAAAGAAGCAATAGTAATTTCAAAATAAAACTGGAGTTTGACAAATGTCATGACAAATGCAGGCGGTGTATTTACTTGAGTGTTTCCCTTTTTTGGCATTTTGCCTTTATTAATTAACAACACTGAACAGAGCCAAGAAAGTCGGGGTAAGACAGCAGGGGGAGCAACATGCAGGAAAGGGCCACGCTGGCCAAGAGTCAAACCGGGCTGCCTGAAGGCCATATGTTAGGCATCCTAACCAGTCTACATCACATTATCCTCATTAACGTACTTCACCACAGAAGACCATTTTACACAGTGCTAATTCACTGAATCCCTGACCATTCATTTACCAATATGTTGCAATTGGTACCTCACATTTCAACCTGTGCCTTATAATCTTTCGTTGTACAGTCGTACCAGCCATAGATTCACAAGGATCATCATCTATTTAACCTAGTAGTAGCCTATGTAGTATATAAAGTTAAGCATTTGTACTTCCCTGGGTAACTTCTTTTCTGTTATGCTTCTATTATGGTTCCTCTCAACCTGCTGTCAGAGCCTGTCAGTCGGTGGATTTCGGTGGATTTCTGTGTTCTGGCGCTTGGTTTTTGACTACTTTTTTTGGCTTCTGAGAACTGAATTTGGATTACGAACTGGACATCCTAGTTTCGACCCCTGCCTGATTTAAGACGCCAATAGCAACATTTACGGACTGGGAAACGAGAGCGGAGCGGAGTGGCCCGCCATTCAGCTAGCTAAACAGCTGTTTATTAGCTGTTTAGTCAACATAAATCGTCCGGGATCATGGGTCCTAAGAAAGCTCAGCAGACTGAGGATGTGGACGATATTAAAAGATTGCTCGACTTCTTGGCTGAAGAGATTTCTGCTGTTAAGCTGCAGCAAAAAAAAACATTCTGGGCCTGCTCGAGGAGGTAAAAGCGCTGCGGATCCAGAACGCCGAGAAGGACAAGAGGCTGGCGTTTCTGGAGAGCAGTGTGTTGGACCTGGAGCAGTACACCCAGGTGAACGACATGATCATCACAGGGCTCTACATTAAACCCCGATCATATGCTCGAGCGATGGCCGTGAACAGCGGAGAGAGGCTCAATGCGCTGGAAACCGAATCCACGGAGCAACAAGTGGCGGCCTTCCTGCAGTCCTCAGGAATCCAGCTGGACTATAACACCATTGAGGCCTGCCACCCTCTGCCCAGGAAAAACAACGACAAACCAGCTGTCATCATGAGGTTTGTCAACAGAAAACACAAGACTGCACTGCTAACATTTACATGAACGAGCACCTCACAAAAGAAAATGCAGAAATAACCAGAAAAGCAAGAATCAGAATCAGAATCAGAATCAGATTTATTGCCATTGTTCATGTAGTACACAAACTAGGAATTTGTCTCGATGCCATGCTGCAACATTAAAAACATGATGAGAAAAAGAGATAAACTAAAAAACTAAAGGACTGAAAACGTGCAATAAGTGTAGAAAAATAAGTAATAATAAGTAATAATGATAATAATAATAATAACAATACTAGTAATAATGAGTAGTACTAGTCAAGGCAGTTTTAAAAAATTAGCAAGTAGCAGATAATGTGAAGTACCACATAGTGCAGTCGATAATGCAACAGAAAACAGTGATGAATGACGTGAGTCTGGTTGAGCTGCTGTACATAGTGCACGAGAGTCAAAAAGTCACTTAATGTTCAGCAGTCTGATGGCAGAGGGGAAAAAGCTGTTCATGTGCCGGGAGGTTTTAGTCCGAATGGACCGAAGTCTTCTACCTGAGGGGAGGGGAGCAAACAGTACGTGACCAGGATGTGAAGGATCGGCTATGATCCGGCCAGCACGCCTCCGGGTCCTGGAGATGTACAGGTCCTGGAGAGATGGGAGCTCGCAGCCTATCACCTTCTCAGCAGTGCACACGACGCGCTGCAGCCTTAGTCTGTCCCTGGCAGTGGCTCCTGCATACCACACAGTTATGGAGGAGGTGAGGATGGACTCGATGATGGCCGTGTAGAACTGCACTAACATCTTAGTGGGTAGCTTGAGCTTCCTCAGCTGCCGCAGAAAGAACATCCTCTGCTGGGCCTTTTTGATGAGGGAGCTGATGGTTGGCTCCCATTTGAGGTCTCGGGTGATGGTGGTGCCCAAGAAGCGGAAGGAATCTGCAATGGTGATGGGAGAGCCTGTGATGGCGAGGGGGGGCAGGGGGGTTGTGACTAGACAAGATACCTGAGAAAGCAAAAAAAAGATTCAAAACACCTGGACATCAAACTGTAAAATATACATCAAATTAAATGGATCACCTGAAGAAGCCAAGGTTATTAACATCCGAAATATTATGGAACTGGACAAATACCAATGAACATTATGAACTGGAGTCGACAGCAACAAATGATAACTGTAAGACATTGAAGGATCACACTCATCTGCATCAGGACATTTAACAATGTGAAACAAAAGATCAACAAACAGGAACTGAAAGTTTTTGAATATACGGATCACAACCCACAGGACATAGAATATAACATAGACCCTGATAATAATTTATTTAGCTCCATCAATAATAACTGTAGTTACTACATGGATGAACAGTTTAATACAATGGCCACATCTGATTTCAATATTTCTATGATCCACTTCAACAGCAGAAGTCTCTATGCCAACTTTAATAACATTAAAGATTATTTATATCAGTTTAAAGAGCCATTCAATATTGTGGCAATATCAGAGACGTGGCTCAGTGAAGAGAAAGGAGTGGATTTTACCATGGATGGCTATGAATTAAATTATATAAATAGAAAAGTGAAAAAAGGAGGAGGAGTTGCAATTTATGTTGACAAGAGCTTGCAATACAAGGTTGTTGAAAATTTGTCAGTGACTGGGTGATTTATTTGAATGTATTACAATAGAAATCTGTTTGGACAATGTGAAGAATATAGTAGTGAGCTGTGTATATAGAACACCTGGATCAAACACTGACTTATTTAAGGACTGGATGGAAAAAATGTATGCAAAACTAACTTATAAAGTTATGTTTATCTGTGGGGATTTCAATATAGATCTTATGAATTCAAAACAACATAGTTTGACAGAAGAATTTATCAACACAATGTACAGTATGGGCTTACATCCAACAATCACCAGACCTAGCAGAATCACGTCACACAGTGCCACACTAATAGATAACATATTCACAAACATTATGGAAAATAATATCATGAGTGGGCTTTTATTGAATGATATCAGTGACCACCTGCCGATTTTTGTTGTTTATCAATGTGATTATAGGAAGAAAAAGTATACCAAAAATATTAAATATAAAAGAATAAGAACTGAAGAATCTATGTATTTACTGGCAAAGAAATTATTAATGCAAGACTGGAAGATAGTTTGTGATGAAAATGATATAAATAAAGTAAAAACTGTCCTATAAAACAATACAGTGACAGACAACAAAACAAAAATTCCTTGGGTCACCAAGGGGTTACTAAATGCATGTAAAAAGAAGAATACATTATATAAACAATTCATTAAGTGCAGAACAGAAGAGGCTGAAATCAAATATAAAAGATATAAAAACAAGCTAACTAATATAATGAGGACTTGTAAGAAAGAATACTACAACAGAATATTAGAGGATAATAAAAATAACTTAAGAGGAATATGGCAAGTGCTCAATGGGATTATTAGTAACCGATCAAAGAATGCTAATTATCCAGAATATTTTATTGAAAATGACAATTTGATAAATAATATGGAGGATGTGGTCAGTGGTTTCAATAAATTTTTTGTAAACATTGGTCCTGAATTAGCAAAATCAATAGTGACACCAGAAACAAACAACAGTGGTTCTGTAAATGAAATAGAAGATAGAAATCCAAACACAATCTTTTTAAAGGGTGCAGTCACTGAAAAGGAAATTATTGAGACTGTGAGTAAATTTAAGAACAAAAAATCAACTGACTGGAATGAAATTGACATGACAATAGTGAAAAAAGTAACTGAAAGAATTGTTAAGCCACTCACCCACATCTGTAACCTGTCATTTCAAACTGGTAAATTTCCAAACAAAATGAAAATAGCAAAAGTAATTCCACTATATAAAACTAACTAACTAACCTGCACTTATATAGCGCTTTTCTAGTCACAAAGACCACTCAAAGCGCTTTCATTAATACTAACCCTCTATTCTAAGGGCCTATAGGAAACAAATATCTAGGGACAATTTAGAACAGCCAGTTAACCTAACATGCATGTTTTTGGCATGTGGGAGGAAACCGGAGAAATCCCGGGTAAACCCACGCAACACGGGGAGAACATGCAAACTCCACACAGATCACTGTTGGTCGGGGGCTGGGATCGAACCCACGATCCCACGATCCCCACAATCCCCCGGCCAAGGGTAAACTGTGCTGCCGCAGTGCTAACCACTGCGCCACCGTGCAGAACAGGAGACAGTCATCATTTCACAAATTACAGGCCGGTCTCTTTACTCCCACAATTCTTCAAAATACTTGAAAAAATATTCACTAACAGACTGGATGATTTCATTGAAAAACACAACCTCCTTACAGACAGCCAGTATGGTTTTAGAGCAGACAAATCTACATCTTTGGCACTGACTGAACTTATAGAAGAAATTACTTGTATAGATTGAAAAAAAAGTTTGCTGTATCTCTCCGGTTCTGGCCTCCCTTCATTGGCTTCCCATAGAGTTTAGAATTAAGTTTAAAATCCTTCTTCTTACTTACAAAGCTCTAAACAATCAGGCTCCTTTTTATTTAAAAGATCTGATACTACCGTATCATCCTAACAGAGCACTACGCTCCCAAAATGCAGGTTTACTTGTAATACCTAGAATCTCCAAAAGTACAATGGGAGGCAGAGCCTTCAGTTATCGAGCTCCTCTCCTGTGGAATCAGCTGCCAATCTGGATTCGGGAGTCAGACTCAATCTCTGTTTTTAAGAATAGGGCTAAAACCTACCTTTTTGATATAGCCTACAATTAGGGAGGGATCATGTGTTTTCTGAACCCTCCCTTAGTTATGCTGCTAATAGGTTTAGTCAGCCGGGGGACCTCCAGTAATGCACTGGGCCTCACTCCTTTCCTCACTCTCTATGAAATATTTTTTTTTTGCTGGTCATTAACATTTGTTTGTTCTCTCCCATAGATTGAGTCCCCATCGTGCTGTTTGCTCTCTACATGTCTGTTCTTTTCTTCTTCTCTATCCCCTCACCCCCCAGCCAGTCGCAGCAGATGACTGCCCCTCCCTGAGCCTGGTTCTGCTGGAGGTTTCTTCCTGTTAAAAGGGAGTTTTTCCTCTCCACCGTCGCCAAGTGCTTGCTCACAGGGGATCGCCTGATTGCTGGGGTCTTTCTGCAACTGTGGGGGTCCTCCCTACAGTTGATAGTGCTATGAGATGACTGTTGTTGTGAAATGGCGCTATATAAATAAAGTTGAATTGAATAGGAGTATTTATAGATTTAAAGAAAGCTTTTGACACCATTGACCACAGAATTCTACTGAGGAAATTGAAAAGGTATGGGATAAGAGGGGTCGGACTGAGTTGGGTGGAAAGTTATTTAAGTAACAGACAACAATTTGTACAAATTGGTGAGCACAAATCACCCTTCATGAACATTTCTTGTGGTGTGCCCCAGGGGTCAGTTTTGGCACCCAAACTTTATCTTATATATAAATGACATATGCCAAGTATCAAAAATTCTGAAATTTATTTTGTTTGCGGATAACACAAATATCCTTTGCACTGGTGAGAATTTGCAGCAGGTTTTAGAGGTGGTCACAACTGAAATGAAAAGGTTAACGCAGTGGTTCAACAAAAATAAATTATCTCTAAATCTGAAAAAAAACAAAGATTATGTTGCTTGGAAATTATAAAATAAATCATGAAATAATGGTAACGATAGATGATACCAGAATAGAAACAGTACAGGAAAATAAGTTTCTGGGGGTGACGCTAGACAATAAAATCTGCTGGAAACCTCACATCAGTCACATCCGGGCCAAGTTGGCAAAATGTATAGGGATACTGGGGAAGACAAGACACATCTTGGACTACAAATCATTGTTCTTACTGTACAATTCACTGTTTCTCCCATATCCTAACTACTGTGTAGAGGTCTGGGGAAACACCTACAAGACCAACCTACAGCCAATATGCACATTACAAAAAAAAGCTATAAGGATAATAAATAATGTTGGATATAGAGACCATACCAACTTGTTGTTTTTAAAGTCACATGTCATAAAGTTCATGGATTTAGTTAAATTTAAGACAGCACAAGTAATGTACAGGGCAATTAATAATCAACTCCCAACTAATATACAAAAAATATTCAAAAAAAGAGACAATGATTATAATTTGAGAGGAGACAAACTTTACAAAACCTAAGGCAGGAACAACTAAGAAAAGTATGTGCATATCTGTCTGTGGGGTGGATTTGTGGAACAGCCTGGAGCTGGAACTGAAACTATGTACAAACAGAAATCAATTCAAAAATAGGTATAAACATTATTTGCTGAAAGAATATATGCTAGAGGGGTAGTATTTATATGTACGATTCACTATGCTCACTCTGAGACACTATGGAATGGTAGGTGGGACAGTACTGTGTATATCAGTGTTGTTTGGGGCTGGTTTTGATGTATGGACTGTATGTATGTTGGGATGGATGGGTATCAATGTTGATATGTACAAAATATAGTTAATTGTCTACTTGGGGTCTTAAATGCGGTAATTTGTATATATTTCACATGGATTGTATTTAGGGAAAAGGGGAGTTGGAGTAAATAAGTGTTCACATCTTCCTTCTCCCTTTCGAGCACTATATACTGTCACTTTTTTTTGCACTTGTCATTTGTTTTTTTTTTTACTTTTTTGTTTGAAATAAAGTATGCATCTATCTATCTATCTATGCTGTGTGTATTTCTGTTGGTTTTGGGTTGTCTACTGTGTCATGCTGCTGTTACACTGTAATTTCTCAGTTTGGGATCAATAAAGTACATCTATCTATGAATGTACCTCTTCATATTGTCTAGTCATTACCTTAAATGTTATAAAACTATCACTAACATGGAACAGAGTTGGGGTTTTTTTTCAATAAATTTCCATGAGTCATTTTGTCATTAAGAAATGTTATCTCACTAGAAATATCTTTAAAACGGCACCTGCTGCTCATTACTCCTTGAACATCAACACTTTTACAACAGTAATCTCTTACTGCACTGAAAGTCCATTCAGGTTTCACGTTTTCATCCCCCTCTGGTTTAATTGGCTGAGTACTGGCTTTCAAACTAGTTGCATTGTTGCAAATCCTGCTAGCAGGTGCACACCTATAATTATGATTGCAGCTCAGGGGGAATTTTTCAAGTTCACCACCTGAATGAGAATGCACCCTTTGCTGTTCAAGTCTAAGCATAAACTCAAGCATCTAATAGGAAATAAGACAGACCAACATAATCAATCAGCCAAATGTATTTTGTGCATCCTCGGCCTAAAATGAGTTTATTTCCTGATGAAAGAAATGCAAATTATTTCTTCTTTGTTGGTTCATTGCTACATTTGTTCCCACAGTGCAGTAAACTGGTGGTCAACTGGAAAACAAGAAACTGAGGACATCTTAGTAAAAGACTCCAGAACATATACTTAAGGATTATTTATCTTTCTGAGGACCATCCATTCTGCATTATGACAGATGGATTTATCTACTGCTTTCATGCGCTGCTGTGATTTGGATATTAAACAGGGCCCCTTGTGTTGGATAGGCTTCCACATTCGCATATTTGGATGCGGAGCGATGCCTGCCTCGGCTGAAGCGCACCGATTCTGCTCCTCCATACTTTGTCCGATGCCTCTGGAGATGGTGGTAATACATATATCGCAGAACAGCACTTAAAGCTCCTAATATAATTATCTAGCCGTTCACAGCCGCAGACAAATGAGTTCAGCCTGGAGATGGCTTTATTTCCCCGTGGAACAGTTTCTCTCCACCAACTGATTCCCTGACTCTACCTCGCAGCTGCTTACATTAACAAACACACAACGTAATGGGGCCCATTTATATTCCAACACACTCTCAGCTCACTTGAGTTGTTTTGTTTTTTCCTGCATCTTTCTCGCCCCAAAAACTTTTTACCTCAGGTTGTCCTGTCTCCAAAACTTATACCTGGGTTGAATGATAGGCCAGCGGACAGTAGGCAGTGGACAGTGGCAGTCCGCAGCGGCTGCTCGTAGGTTGGCAAGGGCACCATCTGGCCTGCTTTGGTCTGGTGGCTTCTGGCTGGTGGTGGCATGAAGCCAGTGGGCACCTGAGTGGTGGTGGCGCAGCAGGCCAGACTGGTCCTCCAGCTGGCTCCTAAATGTCCAATTTTCCATGGCAGCGCTGAACCCTCTGCAACAGATGCCTTAACCCACAGGGAGTCCACTTCACTGCCTGTCCTAAATTCACTGTTAATGACCACACATATCACTGTGACTGTCGCTGCTGAAGTAGGGCGACAATGAGAAGTCGGTTTTACTTAAGCAGAGAGTTTAAAAACCATAAAATGCACTGACAACTTTACTTCCTCTGCATCTTAGCTAGTCTTGGTCTCTGTAATTCTCTGAGTTGTTGAAGGAGGAGGACTGTAATGCAGTTAATCAAATTTAATCTTATTTACACTTGGCAAACTCATCCACACAACTTGTATGGAAAATGACATCAACATGTGCAGTTTAGTGTTTGCATGTAGAATATTTACCTCAGTGCTGCAGGGAAAACTGTATGTTCAGTGCATGTGTGGGACTGAGTGCACAAGCATATAGAGCATCAGCCAAAACAAGAACAAACCCCACTTGATTTAGTTCCGAGGTCCCAGAGTTCCCTGCTGCAGCTTAAAGTCAAATAATCAGGACTGCCATTGTTGAATGGCATAAATAAAAAAAAACAGCTTACCAAATATTTCATCAGTTCTCAACAAATTTCAATCATTCTGAAAGTAAATAGGTCGGTGGGTTTAGCTGATGGTGGCTCATAAATGTTAATCAAACCCAGGAAGTGCAGTCTGCTTGTTTGTTCAAGAGTTTAACTAAATAAAGGCTGTGTGTATTTGAAGAAACTGTATTGCTATTTTATGACACATGAAACCCTGTTTTGCACAATATGGGCCCTTTGAAAAATGCATTCTCTTATGAAAGAAGGGGTGATGCAAGTAAATGCTCAATAGAAAACCTAGTATGGTAATTTGATTTTTTTTAAATAGCTGGGAATATTAATGCATTAATGGTAATAGAGACAAGAATCTAACCTCTTGGCCAGTAGGTGTCGCACTTACTCTTGCACCAACTGCTTGGTAGAGACACATGACATCATCCAGTTATGCTATTGGTTGTGACATCCTTACTGGCCATAGATATTGTTATATATGGGATTTGACTCTCGGGGCTTGCCGTAGCCTAGCCGAGGGGGTTGGGGTAATGACGTCAGGCGGGCTACGGCTGAAGTATATATTCTGTTGTTCACTATAATAAAGGCAATTCAGTGTTCAGTTAATGGAGGCTTCCGTCTCGTGTTATTCGGACATAACATTTGGTGACAAGGACTAAAATGGGGGTGTGTATCAAACAACCACCTCCGTTTTTGCAGTCTCCGGGCACACCAGCTATACTGTGGGCCCGCTGGAGGGAGATGTTCAGCGTGTATGTGGCTGCGGCCGGCCTGAGCGACGCCGATGGGGAGAGACGGAGGAGCCTGTTGGTCCACTACCTCGGTAACGAGGGCCAGCGGATATTTTTGGGCTGTGTGGCAACGACTCGCAGAAGGACAGTTTGGAATTGATAGACAGTGTTTTCGGAGAGCATTCCATCGTCACAGCGAGGAGGTATGAGTTTTTTGACTGCCAACAGCGAACGGGTGAGTCCACTCAGTCCTTTATGATGGAGCTACGCAGCCTAGCTAAAGAATGCGCCTTCGGGCCTATCGAGGAGGAGCTGGTCCGGGATAAGCTAGCCCACGGCACTAACAATGTGTGGCTGAAGAGCAAGCTAAAGCTAACTAAAGACACTCTATCACTGGAAAACATGTTCGAACGGGTTAGGCAGAGAGGGTCCACAGTTCAGCAGAGTTTGCCAGCGTTGGCTAAAGGGGGTGTAGCCGCTTGAGTTTCCCTGCCAAGCACAGCCGTTAGCAAGGTGGCTAATTCTCCAGGGCGGATCCCCGGGAGGTGGCGGACTGTGGCGTGGGACAGCCTGCTCTATCACTGCTAAATCATCAGCAGCGGAGTCCAGAAACATGACACAGGTGTGCGTGGCACGTGCAAGGAAGGGACCATTGAAATGGTATGTGCTAAAACTCGACGGAGTCGACGTGCCACTTACGGTGGACTCGGGGGCCGGCAGGTCCATTCTGAGTATAGCTACTTTAAAAAGACTTTTTCCAAATAAAACCATCAAGATAAGATAAGATAAGCCTTTATTATTCCCACAATGTGGAAATTCCAGGATTGCAACAGCACAGTGATAGCAACACTCAGAGCAATAATTAGGAAGATACGAAAAATATAAATAAGAGCAGTAGATATACATACGTACACATAAATATATAAATATATATACAAAGTGCGGAGCATTGTAGCAAGAAGGAATAAACAGCATAACCGTCTACTTAGTTATCCTACATAGTATGAATATGTACCCATACATATCGTCACCCTCCGTAGCGACTGATATTGTCCTAGTTGAATACTGGAGGGGACCATTTGTGTAAGTCTGTTGCGTCTTTTGCATTCAGTACTATTAGGTCGTCACGTTTTTTTGCTATCTCTGCGAGCAGCCCTGCTTAGGTTATACAGTCTGACAGCCGTAGGTAGGAAGGACCTGCGAAACCTCTCGGTTGTGCACCTAGGATGATGTAGTCTACTGCTAAATGAGCTCCTCAGTGTGTTCAATATGTCCTGCATAGGGTGGGACTCGGACTCCAGCAGAGATGACAGTTTAGCCACCATCCTTCTCTCTCCTATCTCCTCCACTGGGTCAAGGTGTTTCCCCAGGACAGATCTAGCTTTCTTGATCAGTTTGTTCAGTCTCTTCCTATCGGCTGCTGTAATGCTGTTGCCCCAGCAGACCACTCCAAAAGTGATGGCTGATGCCACCACCGTGTTGTAGAATGTCTTCAGCAGCGCCCCTTGTACACCAAAAGACCTGAGCCTCCTCAGTAGGAACAGCCTGTGCTGTTCCTTCTTGTAGAGTGTGTCGGTATTGTGTGACCCGTCTAGTGTATTGTTCAGATAAGCACCAAGGTACATCAATGCGGGAACAGTGAGAATGTTTGGACACGGCCACACTGAGATCAAAATGGCGGACACGGTCGACTTTTCAGTGAAATGCGGGTCGAAGACGGTCCCTACGTTCACCTTCCAAATCTTGCACCACGGGGTGGACTTGCTAGGAATAGACCTGCTGGGTGAATTGGGATTTTCCATCAAGGACCCAGAGGGCTCTATGGTACTGACAGTATACCCCGAATGGCATGTCCGCTGGCTGGCGCTGTTCAGAGGCCTGGGATGCATCAGCACGTTCCACCACCGCCCGCTCATAGACCCAAGTGTAATGCTGAAAATTCAACCGCTACAGCAGCTTCCCCTTTCCCTACGGGACAATCTCACGCCGGAGTTGACCAAACTGCTGGAAGCAGGCATCATTGAGAGAGTGGATGTCTCACCCTGGATATCAAATATCGTGGTGGCCAAGAAAAAAAACTGGGTGGCATCCGTCCATGTATCGATCTCAGGATGGTAAATAAGGCGATCGTCCCGGACAAGTACTCGCTTCCAGCGATGGAGGAACTTACTGCAACGTTCAGTGGTTCACAAGTGTTCATGAAGCTGGACCTTCACCAGGGTTACCTGCAGGTGCCCCTCCACCCAGCCATCAGGAACCTGACAGCATTCCTGACCCACATGGGTGTGTTCAGGTACACCCGCATGCCATTTAGTCTGAGTTCAGCACTCAGCTGTTTCCAGAAAATAATGTCCACGATTCTGGCCGGCCTCAAGGGTGTGGTGGCATACCTTGATGACATCATGGTACATGGCCCATCATGTGAAGAACACGATGATCGGTTGGGACGGGTGCTGACGGTACTACAGGAACATGGAGTCACCCTGAATGGAGAAAAGTGTATTTTTGTGGCGGACTCCATTGAGTTTGTGGGGTTCCAGTTGACGGTGGTGGTGGGGGTGGGGGGGGGGGGGCTGTGGCCCCCGCATTCGAGCGTGGAGGTGGCTCTACATCTCCCAGAACCATCGACACCTGCACAGATTTCCTCATTTCTGGGTATGGTGAACGTTTATGGACGTTTTATCCACCGCTACTCGGAAATGATTGGACTCCTCCGGGCACTGCTGAAACAGGATACGTCATGGCAATAGACCCCAGCCTGTTCAGCGGCGGTTGCTAAGCTGAAATGTCAACTCACTTCCCCTCCAGTGTTGGCCCATTTTGATCCAAAACGGCCTACCATTGTCACCTGTGACGCATCTGGCTCGGCAGTGGGGGTGGTTATGTCCCAGGTACAGGACGGCATGGAACGCCCGGTGGCGTTCGCATCGAGGTCTCTCTCAGCAGCTGAACAAAAGTATGCCGTGGGTGAGAGAGAGGCACTCGCCTGCATCTGGGCGTGTGAACAGTGGCATATTTACCTCTATGGGCGCCATTTCACTCTACGGACAGACCACCGAGCGCTGACGACATTGCTGGAGACGTCGGGTTCGGGACACAGACCGTTACGTATCCACAGGTGGACGGCACGGCTGAGGGCCTACAATTTTACCACCCAGTTCACTCCTGGCAAGGATAACGTTATGGCGGATCTCTTGTCCCCCGCCACAGCCAACCACGCACAATCGGACAATAATGACGGCAAGCCAACAGAGGCGGATCTGGTTAAAGCACTGCACGGGGCCCTCCAGGATATAGTGTCCCCCAGGAACTTCGGGCGGAGTCAGAATGAGACCCTTTACTGTCACAACTGTGCTCGGTGAATAGGGAGGGTTGATCCGCAAAGGTGCACGACGAGCTGGCACCCTCCCACTAGTATAAAGACAAACTCAGCTGTTGGGATGATGTGTGTTTGATAAGGGGGCACTGCACGCTAATCTCTGTGTCTCTGAGACCACGTGTCCTAGTGATGCTCCATGAGGGCCACCTGGGCATGGTCAGGGTAAAACAGCGATGCAGGGATTCTGTTTGGTGGCCGGGTATTGATAAGGACATCAAAGTTATGGTGAAGAACTGTGTTCCGTGTTTGGAGAGTGGGAAGACCGGCAGACCACCCCCTCCACCCCTGCAGTCACTGCTGTACCTGGAATGCCCTTGGAAACACATACAGTTGGACATTTGTGGCGAACTGCATGCAGCACCCCCGAACAGTCGGTTCCTGCTCATGGCCTATGACTTGTTCTCAAAGTGGCTGGAGGTGTCACCCACTAACTCAGTCATGACGGATGTGGCTACGGGTTTCCTCACATCACTGTTCACTAGGTGGGGGGGTCCCGAATGCAATCACGACTGACAATGGCCCACAGTTCACCTCTGGGGCGTTTGAAGAGTTCTTGAGCAGTAAGAGCGTGGAAAACATTAAAACCACTTTCTACCATCCCCAGGCCAATGACGGCATTGAACGTTTTAACAAAACCCTAAAAAATGGACAGAGCCCATTTGGCAGACGGCTTTGCGTTTTCGGACGCCCTCCAGAGTACACTGCTTCACTACAGGGCAACAGCCCGTGCTATGACAGGATGCTCCCCGGCGACTCTCATGCTGGGACGTGAACTGCTTCTACCTTTGGATCGAATGAGGCCGCCCGCGACTCATTCTCCAAGGAATATGGACTCTACACGGGATCGAGCTGCTGTGCAACAGCATGAAATGAAGCTGTGGAGAAAGGCATAGGCGAGGCAACGAGCTGAACAACACTTTATTCTTTCTCCAACAATTCAATTCAACTTTATTTATATAGCGCCATTTCACAACAACAGTCATCTCATAGCACTTTCAAATGTAGGGGAAACCCCCACAATTGCAGAAAGACACCAGCAATCAGACGATCCCCTGTGAGCAAGCGCTTGGTGACGGTGGAGAGGAAAAACTCCCTTTTAACAGGAAGAAACCTCCAGCAGAACCAGGCTCAGGGAGGGGCAGTCATCTGCTGCGACCGGCTGGGGGTGAGGGGATAGAGAAGATGAAAAGAACAGGCATATAGAGAGCAAACATTAAAGGAGTGAAGCCCAGTACATTATTAGAGGTCCCCCGGCTGTCTAAATCTATTAGCAGCATAACTAATGGAGGGTTCAGAGACACATGATTCCTCCCTAATTTTAGGCTATATTGAAAAGGAAGGTTTTAACCCTACTCTTAAAAACAGAGATCGAGTCTGACTCCTGAATCCAGATTGGTAACTGGTTCCACAGGAAAGGAGCTTGATAACTGAAGTCTCTGCCTCCCATTGTACTTTTGGAGATTCTAGGTATTACAAATAATCCAGCATTTTGGGAGTGTAATGCTCTGTTAGGATGATAGGGTAGTATCAGATCTTTTAAATAAAAAGGGGCCTGATTGTTAAGAGCTTTGTAAGTGAGAAGAAGGATTTTAAACTTAATTCTAAACTCTATGGGAAGCCAATGAAGGGAGGCCAGAACCGGAGAGATATGATCTCTCTTTCTAGTACCTGTTAAACTCTTGCAGCAGCATTTTGGATCAACTGAAGACTTTTTAAAGATATTTTAGGACCACCTGATAATAAAGAGTTACAATAACCTAATCTAGAGCTAACAAAAGCGTGGATCAGTTTCTCGGCATCACTCTGAGACAAGATGCTCCTAATAAGATAAGATAAGCCTTTACTAGTCCCACAATGGGGAAGTTCCAGGATTGCAACAGCACAGGGATAGCAACACTCAAAGCAATAATTTAGAAGATAAGAAAATAAGAGCAGTGAATATACTGTACATATGTACACATAAATATATATACACAGTGCAGAGCATTGTAGCTAGATGGAATAAACAGCATAACCATATATTTAGTTACCCTACATGGTATGAATATGTACCCATACATATTGTCACCCTCCATAGCGAGTGATATTGTCCTAGTTGTATACTGGAGGGGACCATTTGTGTAAGTCTGTTGCGTCTTTTGCATTCAATACTATTGAGTCGTCACATTTTTTTGCTATCTCTGCGAGCAGCCCTGCTTAGGTTATACAGTCTGACAGCCGTAGGTAGGAAGGACCTGCGAAACCTCTCGGTCACGCACCTAGGATGATGTAGTCTACTGCTAAATGAGCTCCTCAATGCGTTCAGTATGTCCTGCATGGGGTGGGACTCGGACTCCAGCAGAGATGACAGTTTAGCCACCGTCCTTCTCTCTCCTATCTCCTCCACTGGGTCAACGCGTTGCCTCAGGACAGAGCTAGCTTTCTTGATTAGTTTGTTCAGTCTCTTCCTATTGGCTGCTGTAATGCCGTTGCCCCAGCAGTCCACTCCAAAAGTGATGGCTGATGCCACCACCGTGTCGTAGAATGTCTTCAAGAGCACCCCTTGTACACCAAAAGACCTGAGCCTCCTCAGCAGGAACAGCTTGCACTGTCCCTTCTTGTAGAGTGCGTTGGTATTGTGTGACCAGTCTAGTTTATTGTTCAGATGAACACCCGGGTACTTGTAGGATGTCACCATCTCAATGTCTGTTCCCTGGATGTTTACTGGTGCTGTGAGGGGTTGTCCTTGCCTGCGGCAATCCACCACCAGCTCCTTAGTTTTTCTCGCGTTGATCTGGAGGCAGTTCCGATGGCACCAGTCCACAAAGTCCTGGATAAGTCCTCTGTACTCAGCTTCATCTCCATTGGAGATGAGGCTGACAATCGCAGAGTCATCAGAGAACTTCTGTAGATGGCAGTGTGTTGTGTTGTGTGAGAAATCCGCAGTATAAAGGGTGAACAGGAAGGGAGCCAAAACCATTCCCTGGGGGGCCCCCGTGCTACCGATGATCGTGTCGGTCACACAATCCCGGGTTCTCACAAACTGTGGCCGGTTAGTGAGGTAGTCCAGGATCCATGATGACATGTGCTGGTCCACCCCTGCGCACAGTAGCTTGTCCTTCAGGATCATTGGTTGGATGGTGTTGAAAGCACTGGAGAAGTGAAAGAACATGATCCTCACCATGTTCCCGGGCTTCTCCAGGTGGGACAGGGAACGGTGAAGGAGGAAGATCACTGCATCCTCCACCCCAATGCCATGCTGGTAGGCGAACTGGAGTGGATCCATCGCTGATCCCACCAGGGGGCGGAAGTGAGCAAGGAGCAGTCTCTCCAGGGTCTTCATCATGTGAGACGTCAGGGCCACTGGTCTGTAGCTGTTCAGGTCTTTGGGGTGGGAAGTCTTTGGTACAGGTACCACACAAGATGTTTTCCACAACTGTGGTACCTTCCCCAGCTTCAGGCTCAGGTTGAAGATGTGCTCCACAATCCCACACAGCTGGTCTGCACAGGACTTGAGGAGCTTCACGATGATGCCGTCCAGTCCCGAGGCCTTCCTCGCCTTGACCTTCCTCAGCTCCGTCCTCACCTGGGTCTTAGTGAGGGTCAGGTTGGGGGGGTTGTGTGCTGTGAGTGGGGGGTGTTGGTGGAGTGGGGTGTGGACAGCAGGGCTCGATGACTGTAGAGGCAGCAGTGGTTGGTGTGCAGTCGGAGGGGAGGACAGTTGGTCAAACCTATTAAAAACAGTTTCAGATTGTTCACCCACTCCCTGCCTCCCGTGGCCTGGGAGGAGGTATTCTGGAGCCCAGAGATGGTTTTAAGGTTTCTCCAGACCCCGCCGATGTCGCTCTGTTGCAGCTTGTCCTCCATTTTCTTCCTGAAGCTGTCCTTGCCTTCTCTGATCTTCCTCCTCAGCTCCCTCTGTACGGACTTCAGCATCTCCCTGTTCCCTGACCTGAAGATCCTCGTCTTCTCTCTCAGAAATCTTGGCAATATTACGCAAATGATAAAAAGCAGTCTTAGAAACAAATTTAATATGTGAATTGAAAAACAGAGCTTGATCAAAAATAACTCCAAGGTTCCTCACAGAACTATTAACAGAAAGAGTAACCGCATCCAAACAAATTTTTGTTTGGAAAGGTATTTCTAAGGTTTTTTTGGCCAACAAGAATGACTTCAGTCTTATGTGAATTTAATAGCAGGGAATTACAAGTCATCCAAACTTTGATTTCCTTAAGACAGGCTTCTAACTTGGCTAATTGATTACTATCATCTGGCTTCATTGGCATGTATAATTGTGTATCATCTGCATAACAATGAAAATGTATACAGTGCTTTCTAATAATGTTGCCTAACGGAAGCATATATAAGCTAAAAAGAGAAGGGCCTAGCACAGATCCCTGTGGAACTCCATGACTAAGCTTTGAGTTGGAAGAAAACTCATTATTGACATGAAAAACCAGGGCCTATCAGACAAATAAGATCTAAACCACTGCAGCAAAGTTCCATTAAGTCCAACATAGTGTTCTAATCTATCAAGTAGAATATTATGGTCGATAGTATCAAAAGCATCAAATCAATTGGAGTAAACTTATCCAAACAGATATCAATTGAAGGAGTTGTAGTAGTTGCTGTATTTAAGTTAACGGTGGGAATAATCTGACTGATTTTATCTCTAATAGATGAAATTTTATGATTAAAAAAGTTCATAAAGTCCTGACTAGTAAGCTCTAAGGGAATGCAACGATTGACAGAGTCCTGACTCTTTGTCAGCCTGGCTACAGTGCTGAAAAGAAACCTGGGATTATTCTTGTTCTCTTCTATTAATGCAGAGTAATAACTTGTTCTAGCTTTTCTCAGAGATTTTTTTTATAAATTAAAAGATGACTTCTCCAAGCTGAATAGATTTCATCTAAATTAGTGGAATGCCATTTTCTTTCTAATTGACGAGAGTCTGATGCAGAGAAGCTGTAACACTATCTACCATGCTATCAATTACAGAAGGAGCAAGCTCTCCATAGCTTATTTCCGTTGTGTTGACACATGGCATAGAGGAGACAATCTGCATAAATTTGGTAACAACATCATCTGAAAGACGTCTGCTGTTGGAATATTTTTCTTTAGGAATCAAACAGTCAGAAATAGTAAAATGAAAGGTTAACAGACAATGGTCTGACAATACAGGGTTATGAGGAGACACTACCAGATTTTCTATTTCTATGCCATATGTCAGAACAAGGTCCAATGTGTGGTGGAGATAATGGGTAGAATTTTCTACTTTCTGAGAAAACCTCATCGAGTCTAATATTGAATTAAATGCCATATTAAGACAGTCACTATCAACATCTACATGTATATTCAAATCCCCTACTATAATTATTCTATCTGATTTCAGCACTATATCAGCTATGGATTTGGCAAATTCGGATAAAAACTCTGAGTAGGCTGAGGGAGGACAATAAACTATGGCAAAGAAAATTGGGTTTAACCTAAAATTGCTAACATGCCCAATACGGAGGACCAGGCCCTCAAAGTAATTAAAACATGTTTTTTGCTTTACATTAACTAGTAATTTAGAATGGTAAATTGTCGCTACTCCTCCCCCACAACCAAAACTTCTGGGATTTTGATAGTTTAAATAACCAGAAGGAGTTGATTCATTTAAACCAACATAATCCTCTGGCCCTAACCAAGTCTCTGTAAGGGATATTAAATCAATCTGATGATCAATTAACAGATCGTGGACTAGCACAGACTTGGGAGATAGAGACCTAATATTTAACAAACCACAATTAATTTTTAAATTATGAGGAGGAAGGGATGCCAAATCATTAAATTTAGAGACTTAATGTTTAATTTGAATTTTACCAACTTTTTGTTTTATCACTTTGGGATGCTTATACCTTATATTTTTATTAACTTTGGAGGAGCAGACAATGATTCTCTGATGGGGAAGACAGGGGCTAAGTTAAGGGGTGGCAGATGAAGAGGAGCTGCAGAGAGGCGTGTATTTATCAAGTTATGTTGTATTTGTCTTGGGTTATAATGTTTTGGGTAACGGAAGAGACACAGTCTCTATGGGGTTATGAATTGAAGACTGATCTAAACAATGAGAATTATTTGGATTAATAGGATTAATATGAGAAGTGGAAGCAAAAAAGAGCTGGTTGGCAGACCCTGGTACTTCGGGGTGAGTTAATGAGAATCAGAACCAGAATCAGCTTTATTGGCCAAGTATGCACAACACATACAAGGAATTTGACTTTGGCTAAAAACTTGCTCTCGTTGTTCAGGTGGAGGATTTAAATAAGGATTCAATGACAACAGAGTATGTACAGTAAATTACAGTCTGTCCACATTTCTATAAAAGGATGCAAATATATACAGGAATATATGCAGTTATTTACTCAGACTATCCACACTTGCAGAAATATATGAAAAAATATACAGTCACACAGTAGTTCAATGTGAACTCAGATTCAGTGATATAATGTGAATGAAGTAAAAAGCAGTGTGAGAGTTACGTGCAATGTAAGAATGGATGAAAAGTCATGAGTACGGCAACAGGTAGGACTAGGTGAATGTTAACATACCAGCTTTCAGTCACTGTACTAAAAAATGCTGAATGGAATAAAACAAGATTGTCCCCTAGAACACGTGCACCGAGTCTATTTGGATGGATGCCATCTGGTCTCATAAATGATGGGCGGTTCCAAAACAGGTTGAAATTGTCTATAAAACAACATAACAGCAAACAGCAACATAACAGCAAACAGCGCTACAGCACCACAGCGCTACAGAGAAAAAGCCCCCAGGTCTCAGTACATTCCCCTTTTATATCTTTATTCCCATGCATAGACACCAGGGAGCTTCCAACCATCATACATTGTTGTTTAACAAAGGATTGTGTGGCACATTAACATAATGCTGGCACCACTTTCACACCTTTGCTTCTCTAAGCGGCCACAGTGGCTCTTACTCTCTCCGGGGGGGCATAGTCCTCACTGTCCCGTCTGAACCCCCTGGTGACACCTCCTCTTTAGGTCCATTGTTCCCTGGGTGGAGAAGTCCAACAGTCCAACACCGTACCCCCACACAGCCCCCCCCCCCACGAACACCCAGAATGGGCCTTAACCCCCCCATCCTTTGGGCTTGAGCTGGCACCCATAGCGGTTGTAACAGGGGTCGCTGATCCAGTCGAACTGCCCTGCTGGTGGGGTGTACCAGAGGGCACGTCAGTCTGTGGAGGGAAAGGGGGAGGAAAACACATCAGCTCCATGAGCACAGGTCCCTGCCGAGGGATCACCAACTTTCGGAGCCCCTAACTGTGGGCGTCTGCACCGGGGTCCGGTGTGCATCGTGCCTGCTGAAAACAAAACCAGCCTTCTGCAAGCTTCTTGGGATGAATGTGCGGGGAAAACAATGGTGGGCTGGGCTGGGTCACTCCCAGCATCCATCTGTGTAAAAATTGCACAGGCGGATCAGCCTCGGTGCAGAGTTTTCCAGTAGAACTCTCTGGGGATCAGCAGCGGCTGAGAAAAAATTAGTTCTGCAGGGGGCAGCTGCCAAATCCTCCTTAGGCGTGGAGCGCAGCCCTAAGTTGGGGAGGCTGCCAAATCCTCCTTAGGTGCGGAGCGCAGCCCTAAAAGAACCCAGGGCTGGCGGCTCCTGGAGCAGGCTTGTTGCCTGTTGCGTGGCGCGCGCATCCGGCGCCGTGACCATGTAGTAGCGTGTTATGTCATCCATTGTTATCCCGCGGAGTGCGAACTGGGCTTCTCTGTGCGAAATCCATGCTGCCAGGTCGTGAAGTCAGAAGTCTGGGAGCTTGACTGAACCAGCACCTGCGGCGCTGGTGCTCTCCCTCCAGGCAGTCTCTGGGATGGTGCTTGGCTCACTCTCCATGGCACGTCTTGGGTCACCAGTGTGGCTCGCTCTCCATGGCACGTCAGGGTCACCAGTGTGGAGAAAAGAATAGGCGAGGCAACGAGCTGAACGACACAAGACTTTATTCTTTCTCCAACAACAAAACAGCAAACAGCGCTACAGTGCCACAGTGCAACAGCGCTACAGCGAAAAAGCCCCCAGGTCTCCGTGCATTCCCCTTTTATATCTTTATTCCCATGCATGGAGACCAGGAGCTTCCGACCATCATACACTGTTGTTCAACAAAGGATTGTGTGGCACATTAACATAACACCGGCACCACTTTCACACCTTTTCTTCTCTGAGCAGCCACAGCGGCTCTTACTCTCCCTGGGGGGCGCATAGTCCTTACTGTCCCGTCTGAACCCCCCGGTGACACCTCCTCTTTTGGTACACTGTTCCCTGGGTGGAGAAGTCCAACACCGTACCCCCACAAAGTGACAATTTGACAGGAAGCACAGAGCGAGAGCCCACAGTCTGAAGGTGTCGGACCAGGTTTGGATTAGACACCCTAATCGCATGCATAAGTTGCAGCCGCTCTGGACGGGGCCCCTGTGGATCACAAGGCAATGGGGCCAGGACATGTTCGTGCTCGCAGATGGGTCGCAGTGGCATTCCAGCAGACTCAGAAAGTCACCACTGGAACAGAGGGCTAGAGCTATGATGTGAGGTGGGACTGATTGGACTGAGGTGGTGAGAACTTGCAGGCAAGGCCGACGGTGCCTGGTGCAGAGTCCCCGCTTAGGGACACCTGGCTAGAGTTCGTCAGAGGCCCAGGTACCTGGAGGACTATGTTTTGAGGACAACAATAATTGATGCCTGTTGGGACTAAGCGGCAGAATAATCCACTCCAACACGGTGGGGCGTTCTGGTAGTCCGCCCAGACGTCCGTTTGGTTGGCTGAGTTTCGCCTATTTAGTGTTATGTATTAAAATATATATATATATATATATATATATATATATATATATATATATATATATATATATATATATATATATATATATATGGGGGGGGATGTTATATGTGGGATTTGACTCTCAGGGCTTACCGTAGCCTAGCCGAGGGAGTTGAGGTAATAATGTCAGGTGGGCTACGGCTGAAGTATATATTCTGCTGTTCACTATAATAAAGACAGTTCAGTGTTCAGTTAATGGAGGCTCCCGTCTCGTGTTATTCGGCCATAACAGATATATCTAAACACTAGATAGATGGTCAATATACATAGCTTACTTATATGATTACGGTGCCAACAGGTGATTCAATATGCAATAACACTGCTGTAAAAGACACCATCTTCATAAAGAACACAGACGAAAGAGAGGTCATTGAAATTGTTAAATCGTTCAAAAGTAAAACATCTACTGACTGCGATGGTATTGATATGCTACTAGTCAAAACTGTTATCGAATGCATAGTGAAACCACTGACGTATATCTGTAACCTGTCTCTCCAATCAGGTATATTTCCCAATGCAATGAAAATAGCTAAAGTAATTCCGATTTACAAGACAGGCGACAGAGGGGAACTCTCCAACTACAGACCAATTTCACTATTACCGCAATTTTCCAAGATACTTGAAAAAATATTCTATGAGAGAATTGACAACTTCATACTGAAGAATGATTTATTGTGTGAGCAGCAATATGGGTTCAGACACAAAAGGACAACAGCATATGCCTTAATGGAATTTACAGAAAAAATATCAACAGCCATTGAAAATAAAGAGTATTCAGTTGGAGTATTCCTGGATCTTAAAAAAGCATTTGATACAGTAGATCACAATCTATTATTAAAGAAACTACAAAATTGTGGTATCAGAGGGGTAGCACTGTCCTGGTTAAGAAGTTACTTAAAGAATAGATATCAGTTTGTATGTGTTAACAACAAAAACTCAGAGCTACTGAAGGTCACCTGTGGAGTCCCACAGGGTTCAGTTTTGGGACCATTATTATTCAATATGTATATAAATGATATATGTAAAGTTTCAGAAAAAATGGACTTAATATTGTTTGCTGATGACACTAACCTGCTATGCAGTGGAAACAACTTGGAACAACTTCTGGATACACTCGGAAAGGAATTAGGAAAGCTGAAACTGTGGTTTGATTTGAACAAATTAACGCTCAATTTAAGCAAGACAAAATTTATAGTCTTTAACAACCATCACAACTACCCAGTACCCAAACTCAGTGTAAATGGTGTAGAGATTGAAAGGGTATCCGAAACTAAATTCCTTGGAGTAATAATTGATAACAAACTGTGTTGGAAGCCACATATTAATTATATAAAAGGTAAAGTATCCAAATCAATTGCAATATTACACAGAGTGAAAAATTTGCTGAATCAACCCACACTATACACCTTGTATCATTCATTAATACTCCCATACATGACATATTGTAATGAAGTATGGGGAAATACATATAAAACAAACATATATCCACTCTTTATGCTTCAAAAGAGAGCTATTAGAATAATCAACAAAGCAGCTTACAGGGAACCAACAAACCCACTTTTTCTTAAACAAAAAACTCTCAAGTTGAAAGATCTGATCGACTTTAAAACCGCAATAATAATGTTCAAAGTGAAGAATCTATCACTGCCCGCAAATATCCAAAAGTTGTTCCAAACAAGGGAGAAACGATATCACTTCAGAGGAACATGTATATTTCAAAAGCCTACAGTGAGAACAACTACCAAGCAACATTGTATTTCAGTGCAAGGTGTCAGATTATGGAACGATTTTGGACCTGAATTAAAATCATGTACAAAGCTTGGACAATTTAAACAAAAACTAAAGGAAGAAATACTCCAAACATATTTACAAGACGACATGTAAACTCACATAAGGATTGACATTTCCAGCCTGTGTTGTGTTATAGCTTAGTTTTTCTTTTTTCTCTGTGACACTATGTCTTAGATTTGTTTTTGAATAGTAACCGCTTAACTTAGACTAGCTCAGTTTTCTTTTTCTCTCAGTCATATTTTGTCTTAGCCTTGTTTTAAATTGTAATCGCTCTTGTCTTGTTTTCTCTTTTTTCTCCTTTGAATTCTTGGATGGAATATGGGTGGGCAATATAAGCTGCGGCTTCAGCCATCACCCATTTCGGATAACTCACGTGGAATTGTATAGTAGAAGGAGTCTTTGTCTAATTTGACCTTGTTGTTATATTATACAGTTTCTTTTAACCTGTAATGTACTATCCGAAATAAATTCATTCATTCATTCATTCATGATTACAATAAATACAATGAACAGGTGTTTGTGTGGAGTTTGCATGTTCTTCCCGTGTCTGCATGGGTTTACTCCGGGATTTCTCCGGTTTCCTCCCACATCCCAAAAACATGCAAGTTAGGTTAATTTTTTTTTTGTTTATTTTGTATACTTTATTGATCCCCAGAGGGGAAATTGAGGGCATCCACCTGAATGGATGAAGCAGCCACGTTACGGCGCTATCCCTTTACCATTCACACACACATTCACGCCTAGGGCCACTTTAGAGTCTCCAATTAACCTAACCTGCATGTTTTTGGTCTGTGGGAGGAAACGGAGGGGAGAACACGCAAACTCCACACAGATCACTGTTGGTCAGGGGCTGGGATCGAACCAGGGATCCCATGGCCAAGGGTGAGTTGCTGTGCTGCCGCAGTGCTAACCACTGCGCCACCGCACCGCCCAATTGGCATCCAACTGGGGATTCTAAATTGTCCTTAGGTATGACTGTGAGAGTGAATGGTTGTCTGTCTCTCTGTGTTGGACCTGCGATGGACTGGCGATCTGTCCAGGGTGTACCCTGCCTCTCGCCCAAAAAGATGCTGGGATAGGCTCCAGCCCCCCCGCGACCCGAAAAGGATTAAGCAGAAGAAGATGGATGGATGGATGAATGGTGTTTGTGTATCCTATTATTACAATGCTGCAATTTGGTCACACAGTGCTCACATCAAGGCAGTCAGTGCTGTTCTCAATGATGCAATGAGACTGATCTCTGGCACTCTAAAGCCTTTTCCAACAAATCTGCTACTTGTGGTTTCTGGTATTCCTCCTGCTTCCATCTGACATGATTACCAGGTACTTAAACTGGTTGAGAAGTCTGAAGACAAGGACAGCCTAGTTCCCTCCCTGTAGCCCCCTAACGCATCTTGATTTACCACTTCGCTACCAATGTTGCAATGGCTCTCACCATTGTCAACCTCTTGGGTTGAGGACAGATGGCACAAACAGTGGACAATTTCAAAGATTAACCTAGACACATTCATCCAAATCCTTTCTGTGAAACTCAGTGGTTACCAGTTTGGTCTAAATGCCTGGGTACGGTTGAACCACCTCCACACTGGCCGGGGGAGGATATGCTCCTACCTACGGCTGTCGCAATAACCGCAATTACTGTATGTGGTACCACGCTATGGATAAGCCTACCACGGAGGATAACAAGCAACCGCAGTGTATAACTCCCTTAAAGGTTTATTATTTTATGCATTAAAGTAAAAAAGCAGGCTTTTATTTTTATAACGGTGGTTTTGTTTTTGCTTCTTGTGCCGGCCTGTGGAACTGTCAGTAAGGCTACAGTGTTTTGCAGAGACAGTTGAGCTACAAACACTAACGTTAATTGGTTTATGGACCCGTAATGAGGCACAAGCTCTTATGGTGGTCGTAGCTTATTTCAAGTTTTTTCTTTTCGCGCTTCCCCACTTGAGAGGGATTGACCCATCTACTCAGAGTGTTTCAGCAGGATTCCACTCAAATGACCAAGCAGCTTGTCCTTTTTCCTTCTCTTCTTTATTTAATTCTTGAGAATATGGACATTTGCTTTTTGGCTTGTAGGTCAAGGCTGAGGTGAAAAACCTAACACACACACAAAAAAAATTGTCTAAAACCATACAATATTTAAATACAAATATACCCTTTAAATACCAATAAATAGTTAAGAATTAAACATTTCCTTAAATACATTAAGATACAATTTCAATTATTTACTAATTAACTTATATAAATTACCCGTAAGCCATTACCTCCAAACACCCCATAACCACAACCAAGGGCGTAACTTTGTTTCAAACATTGGTGATGTTGAGATCTCTGCCCGTATAGAAAGCTTAAGTCACGCCCCCTCTACTTATGCATATGGAACCTTGCATCGAAAAAAAATTCTCAGTCGAAATGAATGGCAAGAGCAACATTATCTTTTGATCCCGATCAAATTTTGCCACAAGTTACACGTTTGTCAATTTAAAAGAACTTTTCACATAATTAAAGTTGTCAGCTGTCATATAATAACAGAGTAATATTTAGTTTTTGTTTAAATGACTAGCAGACAACAACTCCCATCATCCCACATCACTAAACACAGTTACATTTTAGTGATGTGAAAAGCATTGATTTCTCATAGCATTGACCCCTGCACTGACAGACAAGTCACTAGGATTAATCTTAGCCTGACTCTTAGCTAACTCATTATACAGTAATAATAACAGAATGGATTTGCCTGACTGCTGCCCTCTCCCTGTGTCTCTCTGTGAGGAAATCATATGAACGAAAAGAATATGTCACTCACTTATGAGGACAAGTCTAAAATTGATTAGTTTGTCCAACAGAACATTAGTATGATGATCTAGTCAGCAGATACCTGGTTACTTGTGCCTCCATCCTTTGTGCTGCCTCACTCTCCCTCTGGTCACCTGGGTTGTTATCCCTGGTGCTGCCACTTTCACATTCTTGCTCCTGACATAAAATAAGCTCAATTAATGTTCAAATGGTTTAAGAGAGGTACTTCACTGACAGTTTTGGAAAATGTAATTCATGCAAGAATTTCCCATGTGAAAAACTTGCAAAGATGTAAAATGTTTCCTCCCATTCTTCCCTCATAATAGCATCATAACAGTGCTATCAGCAGGTGCATTAGGTCGTCTAGTTTATTTTAATACCATGATCATCATTCTAGCCACATAACTGAGGTTAATGCAGCTGCTGAATGTGGATGAGGCTTACCACTGTGTAGCTATTTTTTTTACCAAGTAGATGAACTAAGAACCCTGTATGTGATTTAGTCAGTTAGACTATGACAAAAGTAACAGTTATCTTGCCTGCAGAGGCATTATGAACATAGCACACCACACTTTTGGTGTGTAATGTTTCACTCATTAAATAATAGTAAACCTGTGAGATTTGTGACTAAATCATCCTGGTATTAAAAACTTTCTCTGGATTCATTATCTAGACATTAAATTTTTTACAATGGCATTTAGTTTTCAAATTTAGGATTCAGGTATTGTCATGACTGATTAGATAATTCAGCCCACGTGCAAGATGCAGAAACAGAAGGACAATCACACAATAATACATGTTTGAGAATTTTATTGAATTGCAAAAACTCCACACAGCTACAGAACAGTCACTCACCAGAGGAAGGAGCCTGTGGAGAGAAAACGAGAGCTGTAGGAGGAGGACTGGAGTAAGGGATAATGGGCGAGCCAAATTACCACTTACGTGGGCTCCGAGGGAGCACCAGCAGGACTCCAGCGGGGAATAGACGAACCAGCAGGTTAGGGAATGAGCTGGTGTTGCCTGACCTGGTGGAGGTCACTGAAGGCAGGGATGGTGTGGCAGGAGAGCGCGCGCAGTCCCAGAGACACACCCGCACGATGGCAGCAACCTGAACGAGGGAATAAAGCACACAGGTTAATAATTTCTTTACCCAGTGATTATGACTTGCTGTCTTAGTGGCAGTATACCCAGACGAGCCAGCGTTGAATCACCGAAGAATGCTTCCTTAAGTATGCTGGCTGATGAGAGGGCACAGGTGTGTCCTCTCCCTCAGGTGTTCTGATGAGCCGGGGATAGATGAACGGGAAGGAGGGGGCACGCTCTCACTGCCCATGACAGGTATTTGCCCCCCTTCCCTCGTAAAAGGTAAACAACAAATATACCTTTACCAAATGTACCAGAAAAAATGTACAAATTTAGGAGAAAATAGTATAACTTCACAAGGAAAAAGTCAAAAAAATATTTTTAAAAATCTGAAATTTAAATTATTTTGCAAATATGTAAGGAAAAATGCTCATTTTCCATGACAATTTTAAGAAAAAGGCTACATTTTTGTGAGAAACTGAATTTAGGGAGAAAACAACACGGGGGAAATACTGCATATTTATACAAAAAGTAGGCAAATTTACAAGAAAAAAAATGTTTCTGATTTACAAGAAAAGCTGTAAAACTATGACAAAAAAGTCATACACACGAAAAAGTGACATTAGAAACATCACAGTGCTACATAAAACACTGATGAAGTTTACCAAGGGAGAGAAAAGATTGGAGAGAATATTTGGAGCCCCACAAATTGGTAGTGATGACAGCTCTAACTTTAGATGGGTTTATGATATGCTTTCCATCGATGCAGCGCAGCGTTCTGCATAGACCCCTACTTGACAGGAAAAGCAACAGGTTGGAGGAGGTGACAAATGCAAAAATGCTGAAGGAAGCATTGCAACTTTTTAGTTATCAATTTTTTTTTATTTTTAGTGCTTCCTTTATTGCAAATGGACCCTTAAATGCCAACAACCTCAAAAGGTGATGAATCTTGTTATACTAGGTCAGGGTTTCCTCTAGTAACATTTCCGGGTGGTGGCCCTCCACGCTTGAATTTATTCCGCCACTCTAAGAGGAAATACAGGTACATCTCACTAAATTAGAATATCATCAAAAAGCTGATTTATTTCAGTAATTCAATTCATAAAATGAAAGTCATATTTTATATAGATTCATTACAGACAGTGATATATTTCAAGTGTTTATTTCTTTTAATTTTGATGGTTATGGTTTGCAGCTCATGAAAACTCGAAAATCAGTTTCTCAAAAAATTTGAATATTACATAAGATCAGTTTTTAAAAATTGATATTTTTTTTTATAGAAATGTTGGCCAACTAAAAGTATTTCCATGCACACACTCAATACTTGGTCAGGGCTCCTTTTGCATGAATTAATACTGCATCACTGTGGCATGACATGAAGGTGATCAGCCTGTGTTACTGCTGAGGTGTTATGAAGGCCCAGGTTGCTCTGAATGCGGCCTTCAGCTCATCTGCATTGTTGGGTCTGGTGTCTCTTATCTCCCTGTTGACGATACTTCATAGATTCTGTATGGGGTTTAAGTCAGGAGAGTTTGCTGGCCAGTAAAATATGGTGATACCATGGTCATTAAACCAGGCTTTGGTACTGTGGGCAGATGTCAAGTCCTGCTGGAAAATGAAATCAGCATCTCCATAAACCTTGTCAGCAGAGGATGTCATGATACCGAGCGCGATTCAGTGTTGCGCTCGGGTCTTTTGGTTACTACTCATTTTCTGTATATGTATTTGTTCTTCATTTTCTTCCATTATGGTTTGTGCTTTTATTTTGACAGCACAGTCATGTGACTTCCTCCTGTCAAATCTTTTTGCGGGTTGTCACAGCTGTTTAAGTGTTCTTTAATTACTTTTTCACTCATGCTCTCATGCACTCATGATAGAAAAAAATTCATATTTGTCTTATATTTGTATTTGCTTTGTCTCAGAGTCTGTCTCAGAGTTTGTGTAAAAGTGTCAAGGTTCCAGCTGCACTAGTTATCTTGTTTTTACTCCAGCCTGTGTGGCTCCCGTGTGACTGGTACAGAGTGAGTGTCATGGTTCCTGATAAAAGATAATCTGTACACTAAGTTTTGACCAGATGTACTGGACCAATCATAAAGGACAATTTGCCACTCCACCTTTCAGATAACGGAGGGCTTAAAGAACTGAGTGATGTGTGTTTGAGTCAGAATGGTGCGCGAATAGGCTCAGAGATATTTTTGTATTGCTCTCCACTGGCCAGTGTAATTAAATTTGCTGAAACTCTGATCCAGCGTGGTTTTTGACTGAAGGTTTAGAAGAATTTTTCTAACAGACCTACACCTGATTCATGTTTGGATTTTCCCATCTTATTATTAAAGCTCGCTTGCGGGGTTCATTCCTCGCTGCGACCTCGCATTGTGCAGACAGGAATTCCCCTGTTTGATTCCTGTTCAGTACTCAGCCTCACCTGTATAACTGTAAGTTACCCTTCGTGGTTTACATTGATTGCATTTTTTGGTAAGTTTCCCTTCATGGTTTTTCTGTTGTGTCTGTAAATCTGTAAGTCACCCTTTGTGATTCTCATTTATTGCCTTTTTGTATGTTACCCCTCACTGGTTATTTTTGTTTATTATCATTAAATGTGCAAACTCACAGCAGGCGATTGGGGTCTTAATTTCTGCCCTGAAAGGGCCATTTATGACAGTAGGTCGCAGCCAGTAGACGCCAGCAGCTGTGGGTTTGCTTTTTACTTTCTTTTTTCCACTCACCTTTTTCATTGCTGGAGGGAGAGCTGACAGTATGTCCCCAGCACGCTGGGACACAGCTTCCAGAAGGAGGTTGGCAGCCGGGTGGCCCCAGCGTGGATGAACAGTGGGTAGCTCAATTCATCCAGAGCTATGTTGATGAAGCCCTCGCCTCTTGCAGCCCGAAGAAGGCCTGGAGAACGTGGTGGCAGCGGTTGGGACTGTGAAGGGGCATCACGGTTTAAGAAAGTATCCTGAGTTTGCGGAACTATTGTCAACCGTCTCCACTCTCCAACTGTCATTCCCTGGGTTGGCAATAGGCTTGTCAACAGCCCGTAGACGCCGCCTCCCGGCGCAGACCTCCACTCCTCCCCGAGACATGGCCATACCAAATCGGATGGAGGAGAGTCACTGGATCCAGACGTCGCAAATCTCCCGCCATTACCCAGCCACAGGCCGCCGGAGGAACTTCTCTGCCTCTCAGTCCACAGCTTCCTCTTCGACGTGTCAAAAGGGGACCATTGCAGCTTCCACCTCTAGGTTTTCCTTGCCGGCTGTCTCGTCAGCCTTCTCTTCCTGGGCCATCGCTGTTCCCTTCTCCACCACGGCATCTCCTACCGCTGCTGAGATTCCGGTCCTCTCCTCCCCGGCTCTGCCCACCACCGTGTCTGCAGGAACGGCTCCTCAACGTTCCTCGGAGGGGCCCACAACAACTTTAGTCACGGAGAGGGCTAATTCCAGTCCGGCTGCAGCAGAAGACATCGGGCCCCGGGAACACAGGCAAGTGTTTTTTCCGTCTCCATCATTACCACATGAATTATCTTGCCTGATTCCCGGGGGTGAGGCTCAGTCACTGCAGTCCACTGAGTCCTCACCGCCTGCTGCAGGTAAAGATTTCTCCTGCTCTCTCTGCGTCTCCTCCTATGCCCCCTGAGTGTCCGCCAGTTCCAGGATTAAGCCGCCGGACAGAGGAGGAGCCTATGGCCTTGGAGAACCTGGTTCCAGCCCCACAGCCATGGTCTGGACGGAGGGAGAGTGCTGCCTGCAATCTGGAGCCTGCGCCAATGCGTGAGCATCCCCAGGCTTCAGCTGTGCAGGTTTCAGCGTCAACAGGGAGCAGACCTCCTGTTGTCACGACGGGTGAGTCACCTGCGTGGGTCACATCGCTGGGGGCTCCCGGGACTGCATTCACCATCATGCCTGCTGCTGGAGCTGCCACAGCAGAGTCTGAGCTGGACCTCTAGAGGGCCAGGCCCAAGATATTGTCATCTGGATCGACGGAGTCCTGGACGGCGGTGGTGCTTGAGCTCAGGCAAGTGCTCTCCTTTGTTTTTGTTGTTTCCGTGTTGAAGAGATCTTGCCTGGCTCTTGGTGGGAAGAGCCAAGTGCAGCCATCAGCTGTGCTTGAGCTCACCTCGCTGGACTCCACTGCTGCCAGTGACCCTGACCCTGCTCCTCTTCCGTTCCTGTCTGAGCCTTTCCCCAGGGTCACCGAGGATCATCCAGCAATGCCAGAGGTCTTTGTGGGTTCAGCTCCTCCCACTGAGGTCATTGTGGATGCTCCGTCCCAGCCTGGGATCTTCGTGAGTGCTGCTCCCCCTCTGAACTGTGGGGTTGCCGCGATGCTGTGGAACAGCTGGTGATGATCGTCACTTCCTTGTGGTAACGTATCGTCACTTCCTGTTTTGCTGTCTGCCTGTGTGGTTTGCTTTGTGGTTTGCTCTCTAGCCATTAGCTATGGCTACTAGCTCTCCTTCCTCTCCTCCTCTGGTGTGCTCTCTCTGTCAGATGTTTAGCTACACCTCTGCCTCTTTTAGCGATAACGGTAAATGTAATAAATGTTGTCTTTTTGAGGCGCTCGAGGCGAGGTTGTCTGATTTGGAATCCCGGCTCCGCTGCATTGAAACACCGTCTGCGCCAGTTAATCTTGACGGACGCCCATTAGCTGCAGCGGAGCTAGCTAGCTTAGGCCCCCCTGTCAGCGGTCCCTCGGCTCTCCTCAGCAGCGAGGAGACTGGGTGGGTGACGGTGAGAAGGAAGCCTAGTCGCAAAGCCCCGGTACACCACCAACCTGTTCACGTTTCTAATCGTTTTTCCCCGCTCAGCGACACACCCGCTGAGGAAAAAACTCTGATCATTGGCGACTCTGTAGTCAGAAACGTGAACCTAGAGACTCCAGCGGCCATAGTCAAATGTATTCCTGGGGCCAGAGCAGGCGACATCGAGTCAAATTTGAAAATGCTGGCTAAAAGTAACTGTAAATATTCCACAATTGTTATTCACGCCGGCATTAATGACATCCGTCTCTGGCAGTCGGAAGTCACGAAACTTAATATAGAATCGGTGTGTGACTTTGCAAAAACAATGTCAGCCACTGTAGTATTCTCTGGGCCCCTCCCCAATCTGACCAGTGATGACATGTTTAGCCGCTCGTCATCCTTGAACCGCTGGCTGTCTGTGTGGTGTCCTAAAAATGATGTGGGCTACATTGACAATTGGAGCTCCTTTTGGGGAAAACCTGGTCTTATGAGACGAGACAGCATTCATCCCACTTTGGATGGTGCTTCTCATTTATCTAACAATCTGGCATCTTTTTTATCCAAATTTCCAAAACCATGACTACTCAGAGTTGGGACCAGGAAGCAGAGTCGCAGTCTTACACGCCTCTCTGCAGCTCCTCTTCATCCGCCACCCCTCAGCTTAGCCCCTGTCTTCCCCATCAGAGAATCGTTGTCTGCTCCCTCCAAAGTGAATAAAAATATAATGTATAAGCATCCCAAAGTGATAAAGCAAAATATTGGTAAAACTCAAATTAAACATAAAGCCTCTAAATTGAATGATTTGGCCTCTGTTCCTCCTCATAATTTAAAAATTAAATGTGGTTTATTAAATATTAGGTCTCTAACTCCCAAGTCTCTGTTAGTCCATGATTTGTTAATTGATCATCAGATTGATTTAATTTCCCTTACAGAGACTTGGTTAGGACAAGAGGATTATGTTGGTTTAAATGAATCAACTCCCTCTGGTTATTTAAACTGTCAAAATCCCAGAAGTTCTGGTCGTGGAGGAGGAGTAGCAACAATTTACCATTCCAAATTACTAGTTAATGTAAAGCAAAAAACATGTTATAATTCCTTTGAGGGCCTGGTCCTCAGTATTGGGCACTTTAGCAATTTTAGGTTAAACCCAATTTTATTTGCCATAGTTTATCGTCCCCCATCAACCTACTCAGAATTTTTATCCGAATTTGCTGATTTCTTAGCTGATTTAGTGCTGAAATCTGATAGAATAATTATAGTAGGGGACTTTAATATACATGTGGATGTAGATAGTGACTGCCTTAATGTGGCATTCAATTCAATATTAGATTCGATTGGGTTTTCTCAGAAAGTAGGAAATTCTACTCATTACCTCCACCATACATTGGACCTTGTTTTGACATATGGCATAGAAATAGAAAATCTTGTAGTGTCTCCTCATAACCCTGTACTGTCAGACCATTGTCTGTTAACCTTTGATTTTACTATTTCTGACTATTTGGCTCCTAAAGAAAAATATTATTACAGTAGATGCCTCTCAGATGATGCTGTTTCCAAATTTATGCAGATTGTTTCCTCTATGCCATGTGTCAACACAATGGAAATAAGCTATAGACAGCTTGCTCCTTCTGTAATTGATAACGTGGTGGATAGTGTTTCAGCTTCTCTGCATCAGACTCTAGACTTGGTGGCCCCCTTACAAAAGAAAAAGTCTAATCAGAGATTTCTAACTCCTTGGTTCAACACAGAAACTCGTACCTTAAAACAGAAGACTCGTCAATTAGAAAGAAAATGGCGCTCTACTAATTTAGATGAAATCTATTTAGCTTGGAGAAATCATCTTTTAATTTATAAAAAATCTCTTAGAAAAGCTAGAACGAGTTATTACTCTGCATTAATAGAAGAGAACAAGAATAATCCCAGGTTTCTTTTCAGTACTGTAGCCAGGTTGACAAAGAGTCAGGACTCTGTCAATCCTAGCATTCCCTTAGAGCTTACTAGTCAGGACTTTATGAACTTTTTCAATAGTAAAATTTCATCCATCAGAGATAAAATCAATCAGATTCTTCCCACAGTTAACTTAAATACTGTAACTACTACAACTCCTTCTATTGATGTCTGTCTTGATGAGTTTACTCCAATCGACCTTTGTGAGTTAGACAAAATAGTTTCCTCATCCAAACCTTCAACTTGTCTTTTAGACCCTATTCCTACCAGGTTATTTAAAGAAGTCTTCCCACTTATTGGTAGCTTTATTCTTCATATAATCAATTCTTCATTAACTTTAGGCCATGTACCGCAGGCTTTTAAAACGGCTGTAATTAAACCCTTACTCAAAAAGCCAACACTAGATCCAGGAGCTTTAGTTAACTATAGACCAATCTCTAATCTCCCTTTCATTTCAAAAATCTTAGAAAGAGTTGTTGCTGCGCAATTATTTGACCACCTGCAGGGAAATGGTTTACTTGAAGAGTTTCAATCTGGGTTTAGAATCCATCATAGTACTGAAACAGCCTTAGCGAAGGTCACTAACGACCTCCTCATTGCATCTGATAATGGACTAGTTTCTGTACTTGTCCTTTTAGACCTTAGTGCAGCTTTTGATACTATCGATCATAATATTCTACTTGATAGATTAGAACACTATGTTGGACTTAATGGAACTTCGTTGCAATGGTTTAGATCTTATTTATCTGATAGGTTCCAGTTTGTTCATGTAAATAATGAGTTTTCTTTCAACTCAAAGCTTAGTCATGGAGTTCCACAGGGATCTGTGCTAGGCCCTACTCTTTTTAGTTTATATATGTTTCCGTTAGGCAACATTATTAGAAAGCACTGTATACATTTTCATTGTTATGCAGATGACACACAATTATACCTGTCAATGAAGCCAGATGATACTAATCAATTAGCCAAGTTAGAAGCCTGTCTTAAGGAAATCAAAGCTTGGATGACTTGTAATTTCCTGCTATTAAATTCAGATAAGACTGAAGTCATTCTTGTTGGTCCAAAAAACCTTAGAAATTCCTTTCCAAATCAAACTTTCAGTTTGGATGCGGTTACTCTTTCTCTTAATAGCTCTGTGAGGAACCTTGGAGTTATTTTTGATCAGGATTTGTCCTTCAATTCACATATTAAATTTGTTTCTAAGACTGCCTTCTATCATTTGCGTAATATTGCCAAGATTAGGAGCATCTTGTCTCAGAGTGATGCTGAGAAACTGATCCACGCTTTTGTTAGCTCGAGATTAGATTATTGTAATTCTTTATTATCAGGCTGTCCTAAAACATCTTTAAAAAGTCTTCAGCTGATCCAAAATGCTGCAGCAAGAGTTTTAACAGGTACTAGAAAGAGAGATCATATCTCTCCGGTTCTGGCCTCCCTTCATTGGCTTCCCATAGAGTTTAGAATTAAGTTTAAAATCCTTCTTCTTACTTACAAAGCTCTAAACAATCAGGCTCCTTTTTATTTAAAAGATCTGATACTACCGTATTATCCTAACAGAGCACTACGCTCCCAAAATACAGGATTACTTGTAATACCTAGAATCTCCAAAAGTACAATGGGAGGCAGAGCCTTCAGTTATCAAGCTCCTCTCCTGTGGAATCAGCTGCCAATCTGGATTCGGGAGTCAGACTCGATCTCTGTTTTTAAGAATAGGGCTAAAACCTACCTTTTTGATATAGCCTACAATTAGGGAGGGATCATGTGTTTCTGAACCCTCCCTTAGTTATGCTGCTAATAGGTTTAGTCAGCCGGGGGACCTCCAGTAATGCACTGGGCCTCACTCCTTTCCTCACTCTCTATGAAATATTATTTATTTATTTTTTATTTATTTATTTTTTTTGCTGGTCATTAACATCTGTTTGTTCTCTCCCATAGATTGAGTCCCCATCGTGCTGTTTGCTCTCTACATGTCTGTTCCTTTCTTCTTCTCTATCCCCGCACCCCCCAGCCAGTCGCAGCAGATGACTGCCCCTCCCTGAGCCTGGTTCTGCTGGAGGTTTCTTCCTGTTAAAAGGGAGTTTTTCCTCTCCACCGTCGCCAAGTGCTTGCTCACAGGGGATCGCCTGATTGCTGGGGTCTTTCTGCAACTGTGGGGGTTCCCCCCTACAGTTGATAGTGCTATGAGATGACTGTTGTTGTGAAATGGCGCTATATAAATAAAGTTGAATTGAATTGAACGAGGTCTTTGCGGGTGCATCGTTCCAGTGCAGTGGTGCTGCGCCAGTGCGCCGTTCCAGTGCAGTGCAGTGGTGCTGCGCCCCAGTCCGGGGCCACCGGGAGTGCTGCTGCGCCCCAGTCCGGTGCCACCGAGGGTGCTGCTGCGCCCCAGTCCGGGACCACCGGGGGTGCTGCTACGCCCCAGTCCGGGGCCACTGAGGGTGATGCATCTATGCCCAAGGTCGCTGCAGGTCCCCACTCAACATCTAGTTCCATCGTGGTTCTTTCTCTGCCATTTCCTTCATCGGGTGCCCATCTCGTGGTTTTAGGGGTCACAGCAAGCACATATTCCAGCTGCCGCCTCCAGGGGGAGGTGTGTGGTGCTCCACGACACGTTGGCCCAGCAATGCGGGGAGACCACCCAATGAACTCTCTTGTTTGCTTGGGTGGCTTCTGAATTCTGGAAGGCCACCCGACGAGCTCTCTCCTCCATTTTTGTGGCTCGGGAGACCTGGTAGGCTGCCCGACCTTTTCCACCTGATGGTCAGGTGTAGCTGGGACTCTGGAAGGCCACTAGAACTGTTCCCTTGTTTATCCAGTATTGCTTAGTCTTCTTAGTACCTTATTTTGTCAGCGTTGTGGGTCATGTGTGTTTTGGGTTGCTTTGTTTGTTTTTGTGTCTTTCCCTCTGGTCCTGGATCCCCCACCACCCTCCCAGGGTCAGTTTTTGAGGTTATTGCTGTTGGGAGGGGGTGGGTGTACTTTCATCCCTTTTGATGTTACGGTGGGGTGGCTT
Organism: Pholidichthys leucotaenia; assembly: GCA_020510985.1. Classification (NCBI taxonomy): domain Eukaryota; kingdom Metazoa; phylum Chordata; class Actinopteri; order Cichliformes; family Pholidichthyidae; genus Pholidichthys; species Pholidichthys leucotaenia. The sequence continues at coordinate 66,087,151 of CM035840.1, forward strand.
GGATCCAACCCTTAACCACTTGCGCTCCGTTGTTCCGCGGGCGGGCAAGTCTCTGCGTCCTAGGGCGCAGGAGGGCGCAGTCGTGCGTCCTCGTGCGCTCTCGGACGCATAGTCCAGATTGTGGTGATGTAGGTGGTGCTGGCGTCCAAGCGCCACTGAAAAAAAAAGCTGCAGACACAGCCTCGAACAGATTAGTTCATCTGATTGACCTCTCATTCAACTAATAAGAGCCTTGAATTGGGTTTCTGAAACCTTGAAGAACCAATGAATGAAAACCTAGGAAGGAGGACCCGCCTACTGTGAATGCAGGAGCCAATTGAAGCACAGAAGTTCAGGCTGGGTGAAGAGAGATTTACTGTTGCAGCAAATGAAAAAAAGGACGCTGGACGAACCTGCTACAGACCCAGCAGCATGGAGAACACCCACAAGTGGGACCTGCACTCATTCCAGCAGAATAGACGTTTAGGATTCTCTTCCGTCATCATAGACTGACGGAGGCCGACAACAAAGGTCGTAAATCATTCACCAAAACCGCAATATTGGAATTATGTTTTGACCGGGATCCACGAGCGGACCAGCGTCGCGTTCGTCTGACAATGAGGAAGAGAAGTTCACCAGGACTCTGCTGCTGTGAAGAGGTAAGGTGTTATAAGCTAAATTATTATTTCTCCCTGAAAACTGTAATCCAAAAATGACTTTTGACCGATCGGTAAATTACAACTGTACGGCGCACGAAGTACAAAGTGCGTGCGCCGCGATAAACGGTTCATTTGCCGTGTTCGGACCATGAACGCCCCCCCCCCCGCTGCAGAAGAGGAGCGGGGGGGGCGTTCACAGTCCGAACGCCCCCCGGTCCGCAGGGGGAAGCCGCAGTGACTGCGCAGCGGTCACCACATAGCCATATGAGTCTATTCCGTCATGTAGCGATGGCCGTCCTCTGTACCGAGGGGGGGGGACAACCCCCCCCCCCACACACACACACACAGTAGCGAGGGGGGGGAAGCCGCTGTGACAGCGTTGCTGTGGAAACATACAACGAGTGTAATCCGTCATGTAGCGAGGGCCGAACTCCGTCCTTTGTGGGGGGGGGGGGGGGTTAAACCCCCCCCCCCCCACACACACACACACACAGACACATCTCTGAATGTGACCTTTCATTAGAGCCTAAAATGAAGATTCTACATTGAATTATTCAAAAGTTACAGACGTTTATCCAAACTGTGCCATTTGGCACAATTTGACACAGTTCCAAAACGCCTGGGAACAGCCTGAGAACAAAGCTGTGTAAAATATTCATTTTTTGTGGTATTGTTACAAAACTTGGACCTCAGCTGGATAACTCTTGGTTCTACATTTCTGTTGCATTTTCCAGCCCGGATCTGAAGCTGTGTGTTATTTGCAAGCATTTGTATCCAAAAAAACACCGTGGCCAAATTTATTTTCTTCAAGTTCAGTATGTTTAGATGACTGTAACTCAGTGGCCGGAGCACATAGAGAGATAATGGTTTTTTTGCCAAAAAATTCAAAGTGTTTTCTTTTAAATGAGACCAACCCCATGAAGATGCTGCAAAGGGTTGAATAACAGCTTTCGATTTACTTTGGGCACGTTATTTTTTGGCATTTTTAGGAAAATTGCCCGGCGTGCAAGGGGTTAAGGGAGGGGCACCGTCATGATGCCGAGCGCCGGTCAGTGCTGCACTCGGGTCTTTTGGTTACTACTCATTTTCTGTATACTGTATGTATTTGTTCTTCATTTTCTTCGATTATGGTTTGTGTTTTTATTTTGACCAGTCATGTGACTTCCTCCTGTCAAATCTTTTTGCAGGTTGTCACAGCTGTTAAATGTTCTTTAATTATGTTTTCCCTCATGCAACCTGATTCATGTTTGGGTTTTCCCGTCTTATTATTAAAGCTCGCTTGCGGGGTTCATTCCTCGCTACGACCTCACATTGTGCAGACAGGAATCCCCCCCGTTTGATTCCTGTTCAGTATTCGGCCTCGCCTGTATAATTGTAAGTTACCCTTCGTGGTTTACATTGATTGCATTTTACTGTAAGTTTCCCTTCATGGTTTTTCCATTGTGTCTGTAAATCTGTAAGTCACCCTTCGGGTTCTCATTTATTGCCTTTTTGTATGTTACCCCTCGGTTATTTCTGTTCATTATCATTAAACGTGCAAACTCACAGCAGGCAACTGGGGTCTTAATTTCTGCCCTGAAAGGACCATTTATGACAGTGGGAAACATGAAGTGCTCTAAAATGTTCTGGCAGACAGCTGCATTGACTTTGGACTTGATAAAACACAGTGGACTAACACCAGCAGACGACATGGCTCCCCAAATCAGGTGCCAAGTCCTGTCACTTGGAAATCAAGGTCCCAGAATCTGGAGGAAGAGTGAACAGGCACGGAATCCAAGTTGCTTGAGGTCCAATGTGAAGTTTCCAGTCAATGATGATATATGGAGCCATGCCATCTGCTAGTGTTTTTCCTCTGTGTTTAATCAAGTTCAATGTCAGTGCAGCCATCTAACAGGAAATTTCAGAGCAGAAATGTGTGTGTAATGAATCTATATAATATACAAGTTTCACTTTTTGAATTGAATTATTGAAATAAATCAACTTTTCGATGACATTCTAATTTATTGAGATGCACATGTATAAAATTAAGAAAAAAAATATGAAGGAATGATGGTCCGCAAGCGTGCACACAAACAATGCGCATGACTGTCATCCATGTGGAGTTCAAAAGCGCCTCGCCCACATGACTGCTGCAGTAGCCAACATGAGCTTATTAAAGTACTTTAAATGTGGGGGAAAAAGGAGAAGAGGTATGTAAGCACTGGAGGCATTTATCATGGTTTTAACCTGCTGGTAACAGGAGCAATAATGGAAGAGTCGCTTAGCTACAGTAACAGATGTGGTTAAGAGTTCAAGTAGGTTCATTTTGTCTTCTTGTTAATTATTAGTTTTTTGTTTTTCTTATTTCAGACAAGAATAAAAAATGAGTTGTTTTTACCTTTACCTTAGTTGATATTAACTAATTTATGTTCAATATTATGTACCTGGCAAGTTAAGATGACCGAAATTCACGACGTCAATGACTAGTATGTCAGCAGCTTTCAGACAAACAAAACGTGCCAACATTTGTATTTCAAAATAAAGGAGGTTTTTCCTGCTGTTTGGGTGGTGAGGAGATTTCTAAACTAAATAAAATAAATATATCAAAATATTATTACAGAAATAACTGCATCTTTGGTCATTTAAGTTAATTTATTTCATTAAATACAATTTTATTAATATTTTCCTTTGAAATTAGAGTTAAATTATTGTTCTTTTCTGGCTCTGCAAAATTATGGTCAAAAATTGTTATAAGGAAAACAGTAAAAAAAATTACCACAGTCTCTCAAATTTATTAAAAAAAACAGTAATTTTATTTTTTTTAAAAAAAAAGAAAAATTAGCCATAAAATAATCCACAAATTTATAATAAAGTCTCAAATGTACAAGAAAAGTCAATTTTACAAGAGGAAATTACAAATTTGAGGAAAGTGGTTTCAAATTTAGATAAATTTACAGAGAAAAGTAAAAAACTATAAGAAAATTGTTATAAATTTTGGAGAAAAACCTCAAACCTTCAAGAATGAAGTCATTATTCAGGTTTTTAAGTGGGTGCTCTTTGTACCCTTAACTCAACTAGAAATTTTTGGTCGTCTACTTTCAATTATTAAGTTCAAAGCACTGCTTTTACATGAGTAGAATTTCTGGTTACTATACCTACCTCTGATCATATAATTTAAGAGTGCATAAGTAAATTACTATTGTGGGTTTTGTTTTTGTTTTTTTGTTTTTTTTTAATTACTATTGTGTTTTTTTGCCCTTCCCTTCCCTACCCTACTCTCTCAATGGAAAAAAAACACACTAGAATAAAAATACAAAAAAATACACATTTTTTTGTCATTTATTGAAACCATGACAAAAACATCCTGCAGGACAAAACAAGACATGACACTTGATATTTTCTAACCTGTTTGTATACCACCATAGACAAAGAGAACCTGAATTAGACAGAGCTCAGAGATTCCAAGATGAGACAGAAGAGAGGAGCCAAGGAGGAGAAAGTGTTCAGGCAGAGGGTCCAGGAGAGGTGAGAGCAGAGTAAGGAGAGAAGGATGGCACCAGTAAAAAGTCCAAACACAGGACGTCTGAGTGATATTCCAACATTCAAGCCTCGGTTGCACAATACTTTAAATGGTAAGTTCCATATGCAAAGTTACTGTGCAAAATTAAAAAAAAAAAAATAGTACAAAATTAACATATTCCGATTACAACAGTGCCAGGTTTTTTTCTGCACCCCCGCCCCCGAAAAAATATGTTGCCACTGCGCCAAGGTCTTTAACCCAGAGGAAACACTGCAAGGTGCTAAATCACTATACAGTGATAATAAACATCAATATCTCAGTGTCTGGTCACTGCCTAATTTGTGTAATGCTCATGATTAAATAAAATGGGAATGGAAAACTAGAAATGTGATTTTAAGCTCAATAATTAAATTAATAAATTAGTGATGTGCTTTTGAACTCATTTTAACACGTAAAAAAGTTTATAAAATGTTTAGGAATATGAAATGCATCTCTTTTCATTCATTTATTTAGTGTTTATTTCTTACATACTTGTTTAGATACTCTTGTGCAGTTGTGGTATTTTAACAGAGGATAGAAGATCTGAAAATGATCTGCAGAGAAAATCAATTTCTTTTAAAGTGGATATTTAAGAAAAGCCTTCAGAGTGACTTAGTCTATAATCTAAAGTGGTAAAACTTGCTTTTTAATTGAATTTTATAATGATCAAAGTCATGACATTTTAAAAATACAGTACAGTTTCAGGTTAACTTGAATTTTGCGCGGATGACGAGCAATATTTAAACGTATTTATCAGACGTGGACAAAATTGTTGGTACCCCTCTGTTAATGAAAGAAAAACCCACAACAGTCACAGAAATAACTTGAATCTGACAAAAGTGGGAATAAATAAAAATTCTATGAAAATTAACTATTGAAAATCAGACAATGCTTTTGAATTGTGGTTCAACAGAATTATTTTAAAAAAACAAACTCATGAAACAGGCCTGGACAAAAATGATGGTACCCTTAATATTTTGTTGCACAACCTTTTGAGGCAATCACGGCAATCAAATGATTTCTGTAACTGTCAATGAGACTTCTGCACCTCTCAGCAGGTATTTTGGCCCACTCCTCATGAGCAAACTGCTCCAGTTGTCTCAGGTTTGAAGGGTGCCTTCTCCAGACGGCATGTTTCAGCTCCTTCCACAGATCTTCAATAGGATTTAGATCAGGGCTCATAGAAGGCCACTTTAGAATAGTCCAATGTTTCGCTTTTAGCCATTCTTGGGTGTTTTTAGCTGTGTGTTTTGGGTCATTATCCTGTTGCAAGACCCATGACCTGCAACTGAGACCAAGCTGTCTGATACTGGGCAGCACATTTCTCTCTAGAATACCTTGATAGTCTTGAGATTTCATTGTACCCTGCACAGATTCAAGACACCCTGTGCCAGATGCAGCAAAGCAGCCCCAGAACATAACAGAACCTCCTCCATGTTTCACAGTAGGGACAGTGTTCTTTTCTTGGTATGCTTCATTTTTGTGTCTGTGAACATAAGAGCTGATGTGCCTTGCCAAAAAGTTCCAGTTTTGTCTCGTCTGTCCATAGGACATTCTCCCAGAAGCTTTGTGGCTTGTCAACATGGATGCGTTTTGAGTGGTAAGCGCTTTGAATGGTCTTTGTGACTAGAAAAGCGCTATATAAGTGCAGGTTAGTTAGTTAGTAGTTAGTCAACATGCAGTTTGGCAAATTCCAGTCTGACTTTTTTTTATGATTTGTTTTCAACAGTGGTGTCCTCCTTGGTCGTCTCCCATGAAGTCTACTTTGGCTCAAACAACGACGGATGGTGCGATCTGACACTGATGTACCTTGACCTTGGAGTTCACCATGAATGTGTTTAGAGGTTGTTCTGGGCTCTCTTGTTACCATTCCTATTATCCATCTCCTCCTGCGGCCACGTCCAGGGAGGTTGGCTACAGGCCTGTGGATCTTAAATTTCTGAATAATATGTGCAACTGTAGTCACAGGAACATCAAGCTGCTTGGAGATGGTCTTACTTCTTCTTACTTACAAAGCTCTAAACAATCAGGCTCCTTTTTATTTAAAAGATCTGATACTACCGTATTATCCTAACAGAGCACTACGCTCCCAAAATGCAGGACTACTTGTAATACCTAGAATCTCCAAAAGTACAATGGGAGGCAGAGCCTTCAGTTATCAAGCTCCTCTCCTGTGGAATCAGCTGCCAATCTGGATTCGGGAGTCAGACTCGATCTCTGTTTTTAAGATTAGGGTTAAAACCTACCTTTTTGATATAGCCTACAATTAGGGAGGGATCATGTGTTTCTGAACCCTCCCTTAGTTATGCTGCTAATAGGTTTAGTCAGCCGGGGGACCTCCAGTAATGCACTGGGCCTCACTCCTTTCCTCACTCTCTATGAAATATTTTTTTTTTTGCTGGTCATTAACATTTGTTTGTTCTCTCCCATAGATTGAGTCCCCATCGTGCTGTTTGCTCTCTACATGTCTGTTCTTTTCATCTTCTCTGTCCCCTCACCCCCCAGCCAGTCGCAGCAGATGACTGCCCCTCCCTGAGCCTGGTTCTGCTGGAGGTTTCTTCCTGTTAAAAGGGAGTTTTTCCTCTCCACCGTCGCCAAGTGCTTGCTCACAGGGGATCACCTGATTGCTGGGGTCTTTCTGCAACTGTGGGGGTTCCCCCCTACAGTTGATAGTGCTATGAGATGACTGTTGTTGTGAAATGGCGCTATATAAATAAAGTTGAATTGAATTGAATTGAATTATGGCCTTTACCTTTAACATGCTTGTCTATAATTTTCTTTCTAATCTCCTGGGACAACTCTCTCCTTTGCTTCCTCTGGCCCATGTTTAGTGTGGTACACACCATGTGAATAAACAGTACAGTGACTACTTGTCACTCTTTAAATAGTCCGACTGACTGATTACAAGTTTGTAGACACCTGTGATGTTAATTAGAGGATAAATCTTGGTTGAACATTTCCCTATGGTCACATTATTTTCAATCTTTTCTAGGGGTACCATCATTTTTGTCCAGGCCTGTTTCATGAGCTTGTTTTTTTAAAATAATTCTGTTGAACCACAATTCAAAAGCATTGTCTGATTTTCATTGGTTAATTTTCATAGAATTTTTATTTATTACCACTTTTGTCAGATTCAAGTTATTTCTGTGACCATTGTGGGTTTTTCTTTCATTAACAGAGGGGTACCAACAATTTTGTCCACATCTGTATTTAAGGACCAGTGGTCGGAGTAGATTTTGTTTGGACTTGATAAATGTTCGGAGCTGCTAACATTTTGATGAATGCTGAAACACATAAATTTAACTAACAGTTGATGAAAAAATCCATTCTGATCACATTTCATCCATGATTAATACAATGTAAAGACCAAATTTGAATGAGAAAAGCTAATCATTTCTCAGATCAGCTAAATCCTATCAGGCAGTACATTTATTCACTGGTGTAACTTACATTAGCAAACTAGCAACCAGCTAACTTCAGACAATTCACAAGCTAAATCAATAATATGATATTTACCTCATTTTGGACAGAGGGTTTGGTCCATTTGTTTGACAAGTTCAACCAATTTAAAATGTTTGTTGTTCTTGTGGAGCTCATTTCATGTTCTCTCACTGAGCTGAATGCATTCCATACCAGCATCCCCACCTGCAGCCCTTACAACTGACTCCTAGGCCAAATCTCAATCTCCTCCCTAAGCCCTCAAGCCCTGAGACCTTGCAGACTTAGGAGAAAGCCATTAGTAGTGTGTGAGTGGGCAAGTCTGGAAGTGCTTGAAATGGTATAAAAGGAATGGGACACTTGATGACATGTCACCCTACCTTGACAACAGTATATGACAAACATGCTGCTTGGTATTGTGGGATTCGGACTTTTTATATTAAGAATGATTTTATCTTCAAGGCCAAGGAACAGAAGGAATCAATTGCCTGAACTAAATATCTTGCAGGCACTAGCTTTACAGAGTGAAAGAGAGGTAATTATGAAAAAATAATTTTACTTTTATGAAAATTACACAAAATAGCTGATAAATGTCTGCACTATTGTTTTTTTTTTATTTTTCCTTTATTTATACGTTATGTGTTAAATGCAGTATCTTAAATCCTTAGTTATAGTCATCCACTGGCTTACTAAATAATCATAATCAATAAATATACCAGCTGAATACTTACGTGAAACCTTGAGCAGATGCATTTCTGTGGCCCGGGAATTTGGAGTCATGTTCAACACAAAGCTCAGTAAACTGTAATGTTTGTTCATTGCTCCTTGTTTGTAAATAAAAAAAAATGTTTTATTATGCAACTATAGACACACTGCAGACCAGTGAGCTACATTATACTTACATGTAAGCATCTTCTTTTTAGTGATGTTTGGAGTTGTTCCATCCAAGCTTCTGTGTTTGTGTGGGGTTTTTTTTTTTTTTTTGTTTATGTTTTTTTGTGGGGTGGAGCAGGGGTGTAGGGGTGATCATTGCTGAACAGATGACGAATCAGGAGCTTTTCCTTGAGAAACCCCGGCATGACACTCTGAACTGTGGGTAAGGGCTCATTTAAAGGTGCAATAAAAAGGATTCTGACCTCCTGGCCAGTAGGTGTCGCACACACTGTTGACTCACTATAATCTCGTACCGGTTGCCAGGTAGAGAGATAAACAGCATTTCCTGGAGGCTAATATCGATATACTGCAGACTGCTAACATCTCAGACCTTTGCTTATTATGAACCAGACAGCATGCCAAGCAAGGACTCTTGTGGTATAGAATCATGAATTTAACATAATCCTCTCTGATGCATATCTACGGTAAACATTTTTTAAATAACTATATTGTATAGTGTTATTGACAGTTGTGCTAATGTAGCACAACTGTGCTCAAACCAGATAGCTCTCTAGTTTTGACAACATAATTATGACAGCACTTTAGATCAGATTGTAAGGACTTAGGCTGCTGTTAGTTCTGTGATTTTTGTAAATATGCTGAATCACACTTTTATGGTCTGTTTAAGTTCATCCATTTTAGCTACTCATGCTTAAAAAAAGAAAAAATGGCTGTTGCTATTAAGCTCCAGCAGTTATTTAGTCAGTTCTAGTTCATAAATGTGTTTTGTCTTTATAGTTTTAAAATATATAAATGAATGTTGTGAAACATTGGATGAACATTGGATGCCTAAATTCATTTGTGCCCTTTCAGTTACCTGTAGAAGATGAAATCTATTTGTAACCCAGTGTTAAAATCCGCGAATAAAAATAGAAATATTGATACTGCTTTTAAAAAGAAAAACACCCATTTCACAATGGGAATAAATTATTTGAATATGAATATTTAAATAAATATATATTCATAAATAGTTAGGAACATTTTCTGGAAAGTTTTGATAAAGTTCCAAACGTTTTTATTTGGCATTTTGAGCGACCAATGGCTGTGTCGTTTGTTTGGCAGCAACAGCCAATGGGGTCCCGCCAGCCAACGGGGTCACGCACTCCCTCGCTCAGTCTGTGTGTAATTCTCAGAATGCTGTCAGACACTGCCGAGACACGACCGAGAGAGCGCGATTCCTCACGGAGTCGATGAGCTATCGTGCTAATAGCAGCCTTTGCTTGGACGAAATTTGAGATTGGTAAGCCTGAATAAACACCTGCAATGAGACACTGCTGTATTAGCAAATTCTAATGCCCCATTTATTAAATTTTAAGATTGGGATCCAAAGGCTGTGGACGTCGTTGAGCGCGGGAACCCCATTGACGCACGTGTCACCTAGCTTGGTAAGTGCCAATCATTGTGTATGGGAATGCTAATCGCTAGCTTGTAATGCTAACCGCCGATGCTAATTTCAGCTAGTTTTTCATCGGAAAAAAGCATTTTTCAGAGCTGTAGCGGTTAGCAAAGGTCCCAGCTCCCTTGCCATTGACTGGTACTTAATGGTGAAAGTTATATCTGTGGTTTACAGGTGTTTGGATGTGCAAAATTGTGCTAAATTGTTGTGCTAGCACACTTTTCTGTTTTTTATCTTGTCAAGTGCTTTCCAATGCACTTGACTTAGATTATAGATTAAGCTTTTTGTTCTGACCTACTTTGTAGGTCAGGTTTTTGTGCTGGATTCAGAGGACTGTGGATTCTCCAGATCTGGATGGTGAGCCGAAGCCCGAATCCTAGTGACTGGTAAAAGTGACCCAACTAGTCACCTGGACTGATACCAAGGACTGTATATATTGTAAATATATTTTGGGGTATTGTATTTTTATTTTTCTTATTATTGTAACAAGTGTTGTGTGTTTTTTTTATTAAGTGTACATGTCTGTAAATAGTACACAACTTGAAAATTATACATAGTTGCAAGTTCATACACCGTGTGTAAGTGTCATCTGTTGTTACGCCCTCCAGGCTCCTATGAATCTAGGGTCTACCTGACCTGGCCCAATTATCCCTTTTGTCCAGGTAGAAAAGTTATGGTAACTACATTGCCATAACACACCACTACTAAAAAGGGTACTACACCTAAAGTGAGTAGGTGTAGTGGGTGTTACATATTGTTTATTCAGTGTGACAGATTCACAAAGTCATGGTTTACCTCACCTCTGCAAAACTAAAGTATTTTCAAACTTTTTATAACGTAGTGATAAACAAGAACCTAAAATACACTGTACATATTAGATATCTATATAACGTAATCAATAATCCTTAGTGAAGCTGGAAATAATTTATGGTGAAATAATCTTTTTTCAAATAATGTGTAAAAACACTACTGCACCTCCAAAAATTAGCACATCACCATTCAAATCTATATCAAATAGCTCAGACATATTCATCCAAATTTCAAAAAAATAAAATCTTAAAATGGCTAAATTTATGTGGGATTATTGTAAAATATGAAAGTTTTGCTTTTTAGATTTGAGTTATTTCTCAAACTAAATTCACCACAATATTCAACTTTTGGAGGTGGATGAGTAGAATGTAAAAGAAAATCAACCTCAATTCAAGTCAGTCAACATATAACAAACAGAAATTTATTTTGGGGAAAATATTTATTAAAAAATAAACAGTCCAGATGCAGGGTCCATGGGGCAGACCTGGGAGAGCAATAGAGAAATTAATTAAATCAGGATTAGGACACTCCGGAAAGCTTTTGTTGCCCCCATAGTCAGTGTTGACCTTTTTTACTATCGTCAGGTACAATTTGTTGACGTAAAAAAGGACAGTCTCTAAGAAAGTGTCATCACAGACCAACAGCATTAAAACATGACAGTATGTGAACTACTAGACAGTTTTAGGATTACAGCAGTGCTGCAATGAGTTTGCTTCGTCTACATAATGTGAATACAATATATTGTAGGTGAAGGAAAGACCAGGTACAGAAATGGAATTACCTTTTATGTGTGTGTTGTGGGAGGAGGGAGGAGACCCCGGGGCAGATCCAGGACATGCTAAAGAGACTATGTCTCCCAGCTGGTCTGAGAATGTCTTGGTGTCCCCTCTGAAGACCTGGAGGAGGTGGCTGGGGAAAGGGAAGTCTCGGCTTCTCTGATTAGACTGCCGCCTCCACAACCTGGACCCCCAGAAAAGCCGTAGAAGATGGTTGGATGGCTGTGTTGTACATTCATTCCTGCTGCAAGATGACCTGATTAAAGAAGAGGAACAACATTTTCTCTAATTCCACATTCTTGGAACACCAAGTGCACAGGCAGGTTTGTGGTTTTAATAAAAATGAAAAGTCCAAGACATTTTAGCTGCCAAATTTTGACTGTTGTCTTGAGAAGTTATTCAAAAAAGAAAGAAACAAATATCTGTTGCATCTACTTTTGGCAAAATAATCCATAAATATGATTGGTTTGACCAGATTACTCAATAAATATATTAAAAAAAACTCCTTAACAATTCAAAAACAGTTAAAAAAAAATCTCCTAAACAAACATTTAAAAATTAAAAATAAAGGATTTGGCTTTATACATTACTGTGTGTAAAATGTTTTGATAAGACTAAACTTACATTGGTGTGCCGCCGACTGTCTTCCTTACAGGACAGTCCCTCTGGTGGTTGCTGTCCTGAGCTGCTAATGGCATTCAGGCCTCATACACGGGTGGGGTGGAGGAGAAGCTTCTGCTGACATAAACAGAATGTCGTTTTTAAAGGCGTCGGACAGACGAAAATTCAATATCGCTAATTCATATCTCAAATTGTTGTCTGAGATGAGCTAAGGCGAACCGCACATGTTTTGGTGTCAACGAATGTCACATAAGGTGACAATGCGCTCTTGAAGTATGCTGTCATCGAGAGCGGGCGGACCCAGCCAAGCGATCAGCGGCTAAGATGGCCACTGACTGTGTGACGTCACCCCAGGAAAACACACACACACGGTCGGCGGCCACTGCTGTGTTTTGCTTCATGCAACACTTGATGTTTACGTCTTAAAATCGGCGATTACGGATATTTCTCGGAATACTTGTGGATTACAAATAGATTATTTATGAAGATTAGGATTTCATGAATCGAATTAATATGGTTTGGTGTTGTGTTGTCTACAGATTGTAAGAGAAATGTGCTTTTAAAAATGGAACCCCAATTTTCTACCATAAAATGGTGCCCATTATAACTGTGAAATGTTATTTAGTGGAATATAATAATTGCTATATCTGGAAACTAGTTATTTTCTTAATCTGTAGTGATACTCCATTGATTTTTGTATTTCTTTGTATATTTCTGCTGTGTTTTCAAACATTCATACAAAGGTGGTATAGTATGTAATATTTCGTATCAAATTGAGAAGAATTTAGTGTGTTCAAACTATTCAAATGTATATGAAATGCGACTTTGATGAATGCTGAACTATGAGAATTATAACATTGGCATGAACATTAATAAACTCAATATATGATTTTACCAAACTTTATTTACATATCATTGTTCACAAATCTAATCTTGGTAGGCAAAATCCCTTGTATTGATCAGATGGGAATGTTTCTCTGATGAGGCTCACCGCACAGGCAGGCAACATAACCCTCACTTCTTTCCCAAGAAATCCCCAACACCACCGTACCAGTTGCCTGTAGGCTATGTATCTGTATCGCCTGAAAAATATGGGGTTTCATTATTAAATTTATCATTTGCATTGATTATTGAATGTATTGAATGATTTGTTCTTAATTCATCTGGAAAAGTAAATCACATGAATAAATATCGTTTATAAACTCACTCGTGTTGACTTGCATCGTGATCACCATATTGCTGTCTGTAGGCCAGATAAGCTGTCTGAAAAACCCAGATGTCAAGACAGACATAACGAAAACCTGGGTGATCAGTGATACACTTTGGTAGATTATCATTGGTGTATCCACAGCCCTTCAGTTCTTCTATTTTCTCCTTCACCTTCAATATCTCCTGGCAGCACCGACATTCACTTGATTTTGGCATAACGTTACATTTCTCACAAGTGCACCTGTGCAAAAAAATGGTATAATCAGATGCTTATAATAAACTAATGGCTCGTGGGAGTGCTATGTAAATTGGTCTATGAAGTTTGATTAGAAAAAATTAAAAGAATGTAAAAAATTTTGACTGGAAAGAAAACTTTTAGTAAAACAATAATGAATCACAATAATTCTTAAACATGATCCATCATTCTCTTACAGAATTCTGTAGCTTTAGAGACAAGTATTAACATGATGATGATTAACAACATGTCATGACAAACTCGTAAAGTACACATATTATCGCTCAAATAGATTATCCATTTATTTCGAATGAAAATGTTTCTAAGTTGCCAAATAAGGCAGCGAGTGACAAATTGGTAGTTTTAGTTTGAAAATTAAGTGTGTGACCATGCATGTCGCCAAAAAAAAATATTTCTAAGCATCTTTTACCAAGATAAATCTTCGAGCCGATCGTCGTCAACTTGGTCTGTTCCCGTCTCTGTTTCGTCTTCCTCCTCTCCCTCTGGCTCGAACAAATAAGGCTGAATACCCCCCTCAGCACCACCCAAAACTTCTTCATCATCCGATTCTTCATTTTCAATCTCATCATTTATATTGAAGTCGTCAAACTCGACAAAATAATCACTGTCCGAATCACTTTGCTCTCGTTCTGCCATTTTCTTTGTATTCCTGGTGTGACGTCACTAATGCCCGCACCTATCGAGAGATGGCGGTACTGCAGCCTCACTAAGTGAAGGCTGGGCTATGACCAAATAAGGTCATTTATGGAGGCTGGTGACACATATTAAATCGCGGGAATCGGCAGAATTGAATATTTTCATACAATCAGTTGATCGGTTCAATAAAAAAATGCCACTGTCCGAGGCCTTTAAATGTTGATCTATGAGAACACAGTCATATTAATAGTCCTTTTTGTGACTTTTTACATGTAAAAGTTTACATCATACTCACCTAAAGGTCAGATATTGATGTTCTGTCCTTAACCCCCACTGGTCCGTCACATCAGTGAAGGCTTCAGAAGCTGCTGACCCTCTCTCCAGTCCCTGTTTGGTGGAGCTCTTCTCTGCTGCATCATGATGACATTGTCCAAACACCCATCTGTGTTTATTCATCTAATGATAGAGGAAGTCCTCCCAGAGGGTGAAAAAAATGTTGTGGTTTATTACTTGATAGTCAAAAATCTGACATAAATTTCTACATATACATAATTACAGCTACTTCAAGTACTCAAGAAATCCCATGGCTAATGCTGTGCAATAACATTAGTTAGTAAGAAAATAAACCTGTTTATTTATATTATTATTATTTATTAAGACCTGTTTATTCTACTATTAGAACTTAAGCTATTTTTAACTTTAATTTCCACCATGGTAATCAATAAAGCTTTACATTATTATCTTAAACCGTAAAAACAATAAACAAAAGTATTTTTTTTTTCACTTTACACCAAATTATAAGACTGAGCAGCTGCACATCAAAGCTGATAAAAAAAACATGACTGCTGCACAATTAGTATGTGCTGTTACATTCACAGATGCAAATGTTGATCATATCATGAACCTGTCATACATGTCAGCTTGGTAAGGAGCAGTTAGTGGGGTGTGTTTCACATCATACATTGGCTGATATCATCATACACTCATAATAATATGAACATGTCAGAAATAAAATTTTGTTGGTCACATAGACTTTACCAGGGGTCTCCAACCTGAGGCTCCTGGAACGTTCAGGTTTCTGTGGGAAATTTTCTAATTTCTCTTCTTAATTGTTCTAAAGATTTGCAAATAATTTGCTGTTGTTGTGCAAGGGTGCCTACAGAGCACATGCACAACAATGACAAATTATTTGCAAATCTTTGGACCAATTAAGAAGTGAAATTAGAAAATTTCCCACAGAAACCTGAATGTTCTTGGAGCCCTAGGATGGAGATCCCTGCTTTGGACTGTTGCCCCCCCCCCCCCCCTTGCTCCTAACCACCAGATTAGCAGCAGAAGATGAGCTAGTTAGCATCATAGATAGTACTGGTTACCTTACCTGTCTGAAGAAAAGTGGTCACCTCTGCATGACTTCAGCCCTTTGAGACGCTTCAGCAGACATCAGCCATCAAAAGCAGAACCCATATTTATCCTGCTCCTTTGTTGTGCAATACTTTAGTTTAGAACGACTGGGAAACTGACGTCTGCCTTGAGACTCAGGTATTTAGCTGAATAATTCACTACCTGGCAACCCAACAACCCAAAACAAGACGATGGCACGTAATATAGATATAAAAGGCTAGATTGGCAGCGCTGGCCAGTCCGTGCTTGCGGTGGTGTGACGCGCGTCCGCCATCTTGGTACAGGATATCTGTAGCACATCCCTGTGGTCCAGTGCAGACACCTGCTTGGGTCATTCTCCTTTGTTAAACGTTTGACAGGCTTCAGTGAACATGTTTACAACACAGTACAACACAGCGCATAGTGGTTTACTTTCAGCATAATCTGCATAAATATTAGGTGTTTAAGAGCTTCATAACTATTAAATTATGGCATTTTGCAGTGTCTCAATCAAGAACTGTCAAATGAGCTGAAAAAGAAGTTACCATACCCCCTGATTAATAATTAAGCCTACCTCTTTCATTGTGGCCATTTATGCATAAATATATGGCCGAAATTGATTAATTCATACTTTGTCCTGGGCTGTATTTGTTATATTTGCCACCCCAGGCAACCAGCTTATTGCACCCCCCCCCCAATTGTCAAAAATGTTTATCAAAGAAATATTTCAGCCTGTGCTATACAAATTGGCCTAGATATGTAAACTTTGAAATAAATAAAGAGAATAAAAAATTACAAATCAATTATTCAAGTTTCTTCATTTAACTAGACAGACATTATACACCCCCCCCCCCCCCCCCCCATCTACCTGGATCTGTATAGCAGTTGTTTAAAATCAATTTGAAATTCTTATTGATTTTAGGCCCACATAACAAATTTATACAATACACCAATGTTGGGCTGCACGGTGGCGCAGTGGTTTAGCACTGTGGCAGCACAGTTTTACCCTCGGCCGGGGGATCGCGGGGATCATGAGATCGTGGGTTCGATCCCAGCCCCCGACCAACAGTGAGCTGTGTGGAGTTTGCATGTTCTCCCCGTGTTGCGCGGGTTTACTCCGGGATTTCTCCGGTTTCCTCCCGCACACCAAAAACATGTAGGTTTAGGGCGCTCGCGCACGCAGCGACCAGCAGCCAGTGGCTTGTCACCAGACTGCAAACCAAGTCTACCTATGGGTACAAATAAGTAACAAAAAAAAAAAAAAAATGTTCATTACAAATTTATTGCATAGAATAATGCACTCAACATGAAAGCAGCAAGCTCATATTAATCAGTTGCAAAGTGAGGTGAAGTGTTAATTGAATCAAAACACAGTTTAAAGCAGTAGATGTAGGCTTTATTAATTTAACCCAGAGCCCAGCCCATCGTCATCACCATCATCATCATCACACGTAATATCCACCCTGTCCCCTCCTATCCATCATAGCAAATATTTATAGTAATGTCAGGCAAAATGTAATATAAGACAGAAATAGTAATGTCTATGAGATATGACTGCATTAATCATCACCAGATCTTCTTGTACCCCCTCCCTGTAATAGACAAATGGGAAATAGGTAATGTAAAATTCTATCTGTAAAGTTTCAATTTTCAAATAACATATTGTGGAAGTTGTGTTCAATGATGAGACTGAGTTCATTCCTCAGGTTCGGCTTTATTGCAGAACACAATCATCCAACATTCTCAAATAGAAAGAGAGGCAGAATCATGTCACATCACATTCTTATACCTCCGGGGGATTAAGAACTCAAGTCACATGGTGCTTCTGCAAACATTTAATCACAATGCAAGTCTCTGAAGATTCACCATTGTCTCTTATTCTCCGATGTTCCGGGGATGCCCCCAGGGCCTCCTCTCTGAGACAAGGGTCCGACTTCACACCTCCTCGACATCTCCTGTCGGCCCCCGTCGATCCAGACTCTTTGTTCCTCCAGATGTGAAGCCCTAATCCACATAAGCCATACATTTGTGGGAAATATGAACCAAACATATGTGCCACAATATCTGTAAATTACTATCTGCAAACCTTCATGATGTTGGTCTGGTACAGGAGGTAGATGTTTGTACACATATATGTGTAATTATTGTGATAAGACGGTTTGATAAACCTAAATCTTTCATTAGGCCAAGTGTATACAGGAAAAAGAAAAACTATCCTCACGCTATTTGAGTAACTACCAAACTAGTTACAAGAACCCAAAGTTCATTGTTGATAATATTGGCTACCAATACTGACCCAGTAACAAAGAACACAATGTAACACTGTATACTAATATCACATGAGAAATATTGCCATAACTATCGATACTGAATTACAATATATATTACACTCATGGCAGTCATGCATGTACAGAAATCAGTGACCTCCCAAATGAAAATCAGAGTTTTTACCTTTATTTTTGACAACACGCCATTAAATTATTTAAAAACAAATACTCGACACTTACCGTAAGGGTTCTAGCATAACAGTGCTTAAGTCGCAGCCCAGAGTGATCGAAGCTGCTCCTTTTTATCCTCATTAGCAGCGCCTCAGCTGATGAGGATTAATTGGGCCCCAGCCGTCCTGTAACACTGACAGCTGGGAGCCCGCAGAGACGCTGCCCAATGAGAGACAGCGATGAGAAGGGACATGGTCTGAGCGCCGGAAAACCCGGCGTCTCATCCCATGGTGACAGAAATGAAGACTTAATCAGAGTGTTGTGCGTTAAGCTGAGCTGTGGATTTGTTGTGATTCCTGTACCAATATGGCGGCCGTAAATCTCGCGCTCCAGTGACCTACTGCCAATCTAGCATTTTATATCTATGGCACGTAACATCAAGCTAGCAATGCTACTGGCTGTGACCATAGATATAAAATGCTAGATTGGCAGTAGGTCACTGGAGCGCGAAATTTACGGCCGCCATATTGGTACAGGAATCACAACAAATCCACAGCTCAGCTTAACGCACAACACTCTGATTAAGTCTTCATTTCTGTCACCATGGGATGAGACGCCGGGTTTTCCGGCGCTCAGACCAGTCCCTTCTCATCGCTGTCTCTCATTGGGCAGCGTTACAGGACGGCTGGGGCCCAATTAATCCTCATCAGCTGAGGCGCTGCTAATGAGGATAAAAAGGAGCAGCTTCGATCACTCTGGGCTGCGACTTAAGCACTGTTATGCTAGAACCCTTACGGTAAGTGTCGAGTATTTGTTTTTAAATAATTTAATGGCGTGTTGTCAAAAATAAAGGTAAAAACTCTGATTTTCATTTGGGAGGTCACTGATTTCTGTACATGCATGACTGCCATGAGTGTAATATACTGTATATTGTAATTCAGTATCGATAGTTATGGCAATATTTCTCATGTGATATTAGTATACAGTGTTACATTGTGTTCTTTGTTACTGGGTCAGTATTGGTAGCCAATATTATCAACAATGAACTTTGGGTTCTTGTAACTAGTTTGGTAGTTACTCAAATAGCGTGAGGATAGTTTTTCTTTTTCCTGTATACACTTGGCCTAATGAAAGATTTAGGTTTATCAAACCGTCTTATCACAATAATTACACATATATGTGTACAAACATCTACCTCCTGTACCAGACCAACATCATGAAGGTTTGCAGATAGTAATTTACAGATATTGTGGCACATATGTTTGGTTCATATTTCCCACAAATGTATGGCTTATGTGGATTAGGGCTTCACATCTGGAGGAACAAAGAGTCTGGATCGACGGGGGCCGACAGGAGATGTCGAGGAGGTGTGAAGTCGGACCCTTGTCTCAGAGAGGAGGCCCTGGGGGCATCCCCGGAACATCGGAGAATAAGAGACAATGGTGAATCTTCAGAGACTTGCATTGTGATTAAATGTTTGCAGAAGCACCATGTGACTTGAGTTCTTAATCCCCCGGAGGTATAAGAATGTGATGTGACATGATTCTGCCTCCTCTTTCTATTTGAGAATGTTGGATGATTGTGTTCTGCAATAAAGCCGAACCTGAGGAATGAACTCAGTCTCATCATTGAACACAACTTCCACAATATGTTATTTGAAAATTGAAACTTTACAGATAGAATTTTACATTACCTATTTCCCATTTGTCTATTACAGGGAGGGGGTACAAGAAGATCTGGTGATGATTAATGCAGTCATATCTCATAGACATTACTATTTCTGTCTTATATTACATTTTGCCTGACATTACTATAAATATTTGCTATGATGGATAGGAGGGGACAGGGTGGATATTACGTGTGATGAAGATGATGGTGATGGTGATGACGATGGGCTGGGCTCTGGGTTAAATTAATAAAGCCTACATCTACTGCTTTAAACTGTGTTTTGATTCAATTAACACTTCACCTCACTTTGCAATTGATTAATATGAGCTTGCTGCTTTCATGTTGAGTGCATTATTCTATGCAATAAATTTGTAATGAACATTGGTGTATTGTATAAATTTGTTATGTGGGCCTAAAATCAATAAGAATTTCAAATTGATTTTAAACAACTGCTATACAGATCCAGGTAGATGGGGGGGGGGGGGTAGTGTATAACGTCTGTCTAGTTAAATGAAGAAACTTGAATAATTGATTTGTAATTTTTTATTCTCTATTTATTTCAAAGTTGACATATCTGGGCTAATTTGTATAGCACAGGCTGAAATATTTCTTTGATAAACATTTTTGACAAGTGGGGGGGGGGGGGGCAATAAGCTGGTTGCCTGGGGTGGCAAATATAACAAATACAGCCCAGGACAAAGTATGAATTAATCAATTTCGGCCATATATTTATGCATAAATGGCCACAATGAAAGAGGTAGGCTTAATTATTAATCAGGGGGTATGGTAACTTCTTTTTCAGCTCATTTGACAGTTCTTGATTGAGACACTGCAAAATGCCATAATTTAATAATTATGAAGCTCTTAAACACCTAATATTTATGCAGATTATGCTGAAAGTAAACCACTATGCGCTGTGTTGTACTGTGTTGTAAACATGTTCACTGAAGCCTGTCAAGCGTTTAACAAAGGAGAATGACCCAAGCAGCTGTCTGCACTGGACCACAGGGATGTGCTACAGATATCCTGTACCAAGATGGCGGACGCGCGTCACGCCACCGCAAGCACGGACTGGCCAGAGCTGCCAATCTAGCATTTTATATCTATGGCTGTGACATCCTCATTGGACTTCCGTGTTTGTCTTCCTCCAGCTGCTGGATGTAAATATTTATATTACTGTCAACCCGCCAAAAATTACAAAATATTTTTTTTATCAATATACCAATTTTTAGAAGAACATTAAGACTTACATTGTGCACGTTTCTAAACACTTTGTTGATGTATTTTTTTTAAAATCTTTGTTTTCATGAAAATGTTATCTATTGCACCTTTAAGGGTTCATGAAGTCAGCAAGTGAGCAGTCAGCCACTTCCTGATTTCAGATTTTTTTTTTGTTACTTATTTGTACCCGTAGGTAGACTTGGTTTGCAGTCTGGTGACAAGCCACCGGCTGCTGGTCGCTGCGTGCGCGAGCGCCCTAAACCTACATGTTTTTGGTGTGCGGGAGGAAACCGGAGAAATCCCGGAGTAAACCTGCGCAACACGGGGAGAACATGCAAACTCCACACAGCTCACTGTTGGTCGGGGGCTGGGATCGATCCCACGATCTCATGATCCCCGCGATCCCCCGGCCGAGGGTAAAACTGCTGCCACAGTGCTAAACCACTGCACCACCAGCCCTTCACTTCACGTGAACACGCCTAAAGTCAACGAGTCTGCAAGGGAGGAGGATGACATTCGGCCCTGCTCAGAGAATGCACAAGTACCAGTTGGGCAATACCAAGTCTGCAGCGGGTGTGGGGGAAGGGGGGGGGGTTACATTGTCTGATTATTAGAAATGCTACTTTTCATTGCTTGCAAATGAAAAATGACAACTTCTTCATACTCACTTGAGTTGTAGATATTTTTAATCAGCTATGACTATTGGGGGGTTATATTGGCTGGATTTGATTATTGGGGGGGGGGGGTTACAACCCCTCCATAAATTACACCTATGACCACAACCAATCTTTTTTTTTTAACCAAATATGTTTTTTTCCTTTTCCATTTTTTCAAATGTCATATTTCCAAAAATATTTTTTTTAATTCAGTACACTGACCGTTTAAAAATACTACCACCAGTGAGGTTTTTACTTTTAAAATTCACTCTTAATCAAATTATCCCCACCAGTGACTAAATAAACAAACAGTAGCCATGTTTACATGGACACAAGTAACCGGATTAAAAGCCTGATCGGAATAAAAATGCTTCATGTAAACAGGCCAATCTGAATATTCTGACCTGATCACACTCGTCCGGATAAAAATTTCCTTCCAATTGAGACAGGTAGGTTATGCCGATTGTTACGCATATAAACACTTATTCCAAAGTTTGGGTAGAAAATATGTTTACTGCGCATGTCTGTACGTCAGCCACACGTCGACCTGACGTATTTCTGCCTTTACAGCAGTTAGCGGAAGACATGGCGGGAGAAAAAAAAAACTGGTCTGTATTGTCCTGCTGTCTCCCTCTGTTCGTCATATGCAGAAGTATGTACTGCTGGACTTTTAGTTTCATTACGGAGACCAGCAGAAGAAAAAGTACAGTCTGAATAGCACAATACAGGTCCCTTTCAAAAAGAGAAAGACACAAAGCAGGGTTTGTTTACATCGGAAGTTGCTTCTTCTTCTTCTACTATTTCCAGAATGTCGGATAATTGTGCGCATGTCAAAATGATTTAGTCCGTTCAAACGTGTGACACATGGAAACGCACATCCTAATCAGATCAGCTTTTTCAGGATCCATGTAAACAGTAAAGCTCTGATCTGAATTGTAATCAGATTGAAGAAATTTTGCACATGTAACCGTGGCTAGTGTAAAAAAAACCATAAAAGCCAGCTCAGTGAATTTCACAACCATAATTACTTAAAGGCCAAATGTCACGTAACAGGGTACTTTAAATATCTTGAAACTAGATATAAAAGGGAACCGATCCGTTCGGGTCTTGGTGCATATGCTTCAGTAACAACAGAATATTCGTTAATTTAAAACTGCCGCGCTTGGCCTGACACGGCCCCTGGAATCGCCTGGGGAAGAAGGTGGAAGTGACGAAATCGATTGTACCCTAGTTTGATGCTTGGGGTATTTCAATTGATTGTTTATATGGAGACTGGAAGGTTGAAGTGAGCAACAAGAAAGAAAAAATTGGATATTTCACCCATACCTTAAAACGGGACTATCAGGGACAGCTGGGTAATAAGGGACACTTCTCTGGGAAATGTTTTCATACCTGTCAAGTGAGACGTTTTCGCCGTACTTCAACACCGTAAAAAGCGGCTATAAGGAACGGCGGAGCAACAAGGCACACCTCTCTGGGAAATGCCCCAAATGCAACTCGTGTTGTTATTGTCAAATATTTTAAGGATTCATGGATATTTGACAATAACAACACAACTCAGCGTCCAGCGCAAAATTTAAAAAAAAAAGCAGAATTCTGTATTTGTCAGGCGATCTCTGTCTGTTCCGCAACCGCTGCACAGCTGAACGTGTTAAACCATTGTCCTAATGACTTCTCATTGTAGTGAGAATAGCTCAAGCTGAGCGATCAGCCCGCCCAGACAATCAAACTAATGACTGACTCCACACTTCTCGTTGTAGTGATAATAGCTCAGGCTGAGCCAGCACCAGCTGTGGGGGATCACACACAGGAGTGCTCCTCAAGACACTCAATTTTTTTCCCCGTATATTTTTCTTTTGGGCGTACAGAAATGGCAATACGCCCGTTTTTGCTAAAATTGCATTTTCCCCGTATTTTCCTTAAAATATTTGACAATAACAACACAAACTACATTTAAAACATTTCCCAGAAAAGTGTCCACCACTGCGCCGTCCCCCACAGCCGCGCTTGGCACCAAAATACGGCGAAAACGTCTCACTTGACCGGTATGAAAACATTTCCCAGAGAAAAGTCCATTATTACTCCGCTGTCCCTTATAGCCGCGTTTTACGGTATTAAAATACGGCGAAAACGTCTCTCTTGACAGGTATGCGCCTCCATTTTCATATTGATCTGGTCAATTTCTTGACAGCAGCGGCTCTCCTCCACTGTAATAATAATGGCTTCCGAAAAATCAATATTTATGGGGCACCCTGGACAGACCCCCTTCGGCTTCACAATTCTGGAGGCGATTAATGTCCAGTTCAATGACATTTTCCACTGGTTCTGCTCTCTGGTCATCGTTGGAACTGTTGTCATCAGACAAAGCATCTGATTCCGTCTCGGACGGCTCGAACCGGTAAGGTTCTATGCCTCTGTCACTGTCTGAACCACTGACAAAAAAAAAGACAAAAAAAAAGACAAAACTAAACTAATTTGTTCACAATCGCTGTCACTTTCCGTCATGATTGTCCAATGTTGATAAGTGTGAATGTGGATAGGCAGGGCAGCCAGGGTACAACTGGTGATGTCAAAAACATGGGCGTGGTCTGGACTGGCTGTCACAAGCCAGCAAGCAAGGTGGGGCCTTCACCTGGTGTATTTTGTGCAATTATGTAAATACAGGTGGGTGATATGGTCTCCGGTATGAATATTTGGTTTAAGCTATGTGTATTTTATCTAAATTCGTTGTCATTTAGAAAAAAAAATTACGTGACATTTGGCCTTTAAATACTCAACAGCTGCAGCCTATCACTCAGAGTGGTAACCAGAATTTGTGCTGACTCAATGTCATCAATAAGAAACAGCTGCAACATAAATTTAAACTTTAGTGTCTTACCGGCTGTCTCTCTGATTGTTTGTAGATGTTGTTTAGCCAAGCAAATTACAGTCCTGCTGCTACTAAGAACTTAAATGTCTCTCAGCAGTATACTTCCACGACTCCTGTTTTCGTTTTTCTTCTTCTTTTAGATTTGCTTGGCAGTTGGCAACCAGCCTACAGATGCATTACCACCACCTACCGGGTTGGAGTGTGGACAAGAGAATGGCGGGGGGAAAAAAAACTAAATTCTTTTAATTAATCCAGTTGCATTTAAATATCTAAATAGACCTACATATGTTTCTTTGACTGTTGTTCCTAACATGTTATCCAAAACAAAACTTAAATTAGCCCTTTCCATTACTGCAATCAGATGTTTCCTTTGTTCCTGGTATCCCTGACATTCCAACAAAACATGCTGAACTGTTTCTGAAGAACCACAATGTCCACAGCTGCCAATTCGGTGTTTACCTATTCTGTGTAGCATTTGGTTTAAAGTAGTATGTCGTATTCTTAATCGGGTGATGACTATCTCTAAATCTGTGTATTCTGAGAGACTCCAGCAGCAGTTCACTGCTAACGACTCTGCTTCTGTGTGGAGAGGACTGAGGCAAATCACCAACTATCGGCCTCAGGCTTCTAAAGGTCAGGATGACATAGCCCTTTGTCAAAGACTGTCCCAACATTATGCCCGTTTTGACACCTCGTCAGCTGTGTCCATCTCCCCCCCTCCCCCCAGTGCCACTGCCTTCACGGTCCCCACTTCATCAAAGGCGGCCCCCCCTCCTCCCCCCTGCCCTTGTCATCAGTGAGCAGGACGTGCACAGACTGTTCTCCAGAGTGAACCCGCGCAAGGCCCCTGGTCCGGACGGCGTGTCTCCCTCCACCCTGAGACACTGTGCGGATGAGCTGACTCCTGTCTTCACAGACATTTTTAACACCTCCCTGAAGTTATGCCACGTGCCGACCTGCCTCAAAACCTCCACCATCATCCCTGTCCCCAAGAAGTCACGGATCACTGGACTTAACGACTACAGACCTGTAGCGCTCACCTCTGTAGTCATGAAGTCCTTTGAGCGCCTGGTCCTGCCCCACCTCAAGTCCATCACCACTCCCCTCCTGGACCCGCTGCAGTTTGCCTACCGAGCCAACAGGTCTGTGGACGACGCAGTCAACCTGGCCCTCCACTCCATCCTGCAGCACCTGGACTCCCCGGGAACCTACGCCAGGATCCTGTTTGTGGACTTCAGCTCTGCATTCAACACCATCCGCCCCGCTCTGCTCCGGGACAAGCTGTCCCTGCTCAACGTGCCTGACTCCCTCTGCAGGTGGATCATCGACTTCCTGACGGACCGGAGGCAGCATGTGCGGCTGGGAAAGACTGTCTCTGACTCTGTTAGCATCAGCACCGGATCACCCCAGGGCTGTGTACTTCCCCCCCTACTCTTCTCCCTTTATACCAACTCCTGCACCTCCAGCCACCAGTCTGTCAAGCTGATCAAGTTTGCGGACGACACCACCCTCATCGGGCTCATCTCCAACGGCGACGAGTCCGTCTACAGGAAAGAGGTGGCCCAGCTGGCGTCTTGGTGCAGCCACAACAACCTGCAGCTGAACGCTCTGAAGACAGTGGAGATGATCGTGGACTTCAGGAACGTCACAACCCCTCTGCCCCCCCTCACCCTCACAGGCTCTCCCATCACCACTGCAGATTCCTTCCGCTTCCTGGGCACCACCATCACCCGGGACCTCAAGTGGGAGCCGACCATCAGCTCCCTCATCAAAAAAGCCCAGCAGAGGATGTTCTTCCTGCGGCAGCTGAGGAAGCTCAAGCTACCCACCAAGATGTTGGTGCAGTTCTACACGGCCATCATCGAGTCCATCCTCACCACCTCCATAACTGTGTGGTACGCAGGAGCCACTGCCAGGGACAGACTAAGGCTGCAGCGCGTCGTGCGCGCTGCTGAGAAGGTGATCGGCTGCAAGCTCCCATCCCTCCAGGATCTGTACATCTTCAGGACCCGGAGGCGTGCAGGCCGGATCATTGCCGATCCTTCACACCCTGGTCACGTACTGTTTGCCCCCCTCCCCTCAGGTAGAAGACTTCGGTCCATTCAGACTAAAACCTCCCGTCACATGAACAGCTTCTTCCCCTCTGCCATCAGACTGCTGAACACTAAGTGACTTATTAGACTCTCGTGCACTACGTACAGCAGCTCAACCAGACTCATGTCAATCATCACTGTTTTCTTTTTGCATTACCAACTGCACTATGGGGTACTCCACAATATCTGCTGCTCGCTAATATATCTAAAAATTGCTTTGTCTAGTATTACTTATTCATATTCTACATTTTATTGCATGTATAGTTCTTTATTTCTATCTTTTATTTTTATCATGTTTAATGTTGTAGCATTGCACCGAGACAAATTCCTAGTTTGTGTACTACATGAACAATGGCAATAAATCTGATTCTGATTCTGATCTCTTCGTTCCTGTTTCTGCCTACTCCCATTCCAGAGTTTACCTGCTTTTGAATGTAATAAAGATGTCTTCCTGCATCTACTGAGTCCCAATATTGTTACCACTTTTCCTCTATATACTTTTTAATTATTGATTCGCCTTCTGCCTTACTGAGTGAGATTTCCAGCTTTATTGCTTCCAATTTTACTGATTGTTTTGCTAATAAATCCACATCCTCATTACCCTCTATTCCAACATGGGCTGGAACCCAAAGAAAGTTTATTGTCTGACCTTTATTGTAGAGATTGTAAATTAAGGAGTGGATTTCTACAATTGGGTCCTGCCTACATGACTGCAGTGACTGAATACTCTTGAGAGCTGTCCAACTGTCTGAAGCAATGACTGCATTATTTCTATAATTTACCTCCAGCCACTGTAAAGCTGATATGATGGCAACTAGCTCAACTGTGTATACAGACAAGTGATTACTGGTTCTTTTGTTGATAGCCATTTTATATTGAGGAATATATTTCAATATATGAGATTTCAATATTGATTTACTAAATCCACATCAACAAAATGTAGTTACAGAGTTCATGAACTCTATGTACAGCATGAGTCTATATCCCACAATAACACATCCCAGTAGAATCACAGTTCACACTGCTACACTTATTGACAACCTGCTTGTTAATATTATTGATAAGAAAATAGAAAGTGGATTATTGATTAATGATATAAGTGACCACTTGCCAACCTTTGCACTTATCCATGGCCACACGGGGGCCAAAACAGAAAAAATTTTAAAATCGTTCAGATACAAATCACCAAATGCAATCAGTTCTTTTAAAGAGAACTTGCTGAAGCAAGACTGGACAGAAGTCTATGTATCAGATGTAAATGTGGAGGAGATAGGAGAGAGAAGGACGGTGGCTAAACTGTCATCTCTGCTGGAGTCCGAGTTCCACCCTTTGCAGGACATACTGAATGCACTGAGGAGCTCATTTAGCAGCAGACTACATCATCCCAGGTGCACAACCGAGAGGTTTCGCAGGTCCTTCCTACCAACGGCTGTCAGACTGTACAACCTAAGCAGGGCTGCTCGCAGAGATAGCAAAAAGACGTAACAAACTAATAGTTTTTTGAATGCAAAAGATGCAATAGACTTACACAATGGTCCCCTCCGGCATACAACTAGGAAAATACCAGTCACTATGGAGAGTGAGAATATGTATGGGCACATAATCATACTGTGACGTAGCAGGGTTCACACAAAGAAAGAGGAGCAAGATGGTTGTGATGAACAGGCTTTATTTACACACCACCAACCCCCAACCTCCACTTAGTACGCAGAGCAGTGGAGGTCATTCCCACAGACCTCTGTTTACATTACGGTTACACACACATGATACATCTTGCCCTAATCCTGCTAAACACTGCTGGGTCATTATAATGCAGTTATAATGACACAGCAGTATAACCCAGAAATAACACATTTAACACACACAGTAACGTTTCAAACTGGCAAAGCATGCTGGGAAATCCCTGGCCCCCTTAAAATGGCCCCGACGTTACACTGCCCCCCCCCTGGACTGGTTTCTGTCCCCAGAAAAATTAAAGTCCAATTTAAAAGTCCAATACAAACTCATCCAGGTGTCGGGGCGGTCTTCGGCGCCGGTGGCCAACACGTACAGGCCCCCTAGTGTCCATCCGGGTCTCGGTCGGGGTATCGGGCCGGGATGGAAGCTCCGGTCCGTCCACCAGCGGTGCAGATGGCCGATACGGGGCGAGACGGTCACGATGAAGGACCACAACCCGGTCCCTTTTTCTAAGCCTCACCCTGTACACCACATCTGACAGTCTCTCCAGGACCACGCATGGCCCCGACCACTGGCTCGCCAGCTTCGGTGATCGTCCTCTCTTCCTCTCAGGGCAGAAAACCCAGACTCGATCCCCCGGTGCAAAGTCCCTCCCCTGGCAGCGGGAGTCGTATGCCCGCTTCTGCCGACCCCCTGCCGCTGCCAGGGCCTCTCGAGCCAGCTCGTGCACCGTGTGGAGACGTTCTTTCAAACAAAAAAAATAATCCAATCCGGGTTTTCCTTCCACCTCCGGCTCGGGGGGGCAACCGAATACCAAATCCACCGGTGTGCGCAGCTCGCGTCCAAACATGAGCGCCGCAGGGGTGCACCGGGTAGATTCCTGAGCTGCCGTCCGGTACGCCCACAAAACAAAAGGCAGGTGCAGGTCCCAGTCTCGCTGTCGCTGGTCCACTAGGATAGCGAGCTGGGTGGTGAGGGTCCGGTTGAATCGTTCGACCAGGCCGTCGCTCTGTGGATGCAGTGGGGTGGTCCGGGTCTTCCGGATGCCCAGCCGTTTGCAGACCTCTCCGAAGACCTCCGCCTCGAAGTTCCGACCCTGATCGCTGTGCAGCTCCTCCGGTGCGCCAAAACGACAGAACATTTCATCCACCAGCTTTGATGCCGTCGTAGTGGCGCTCTGATCCGGGACCGCGTACGCCTCTGGCCACTTAGTGAAATAATCCATCGCGACCAGCACGTAGCGGTTCCCCCGGTCCGTGGTCGGGAAAGGGCCCAGGATGTCCACTCCCACTCGCTCCATCGGTGCTCCCACCCGGTACTGCTGCAGGGGAGCGTGGGATCGCTGAGTTGGTCCCTTCTGAGCTGTGCATGTGTCGCAGCGATGAACATGGAGCTCCACGTCCTGATGACAGCCAGGCCAGTAGAACCGGGCCCGAAGGCGCTGCAGCGTCTTTGTCACCCCGAAGTGGCCCGCTCCTACCGCCCCATGAACCAGCTGGAGTACTTTGGGCCGGAGTCGACGAGGAACCAGCAGCTGCCAAATGTGCCGCTGCCCAGCTGGAGTCTGCCACTGTCTATACACCACGCCCTCGTGACAGCAGAGGTTGGCCCACTGGGAGTGCAGGGCCTTAGTCTCTGGGTCCAGCGGTGACACAACCTCCCAGGCGGGCCGCTGTCCTGCGTCCAGCCACTGCCGAACCCGCGAAATGACCGGGTCTCTGTCCTGCTCGCTCTGCAGCTGCTGCGTGCCAAGAACCTCTGTGACGTCATCGCTGGGGAGAACTGCCTGATCATCTGAGGAGGGGCTGTGCGTCGCTGCGTGATTCCTGCTCGCAGCGGCTCGGAGAGCGGCAGCCCGTGGGGCGGTTTGGTCCCGATCTTCAGCCCGTTGACAGTGACGACACTCCTCTGTCGCGCAGGGGCGCCGAGACAGCGCGTCAGCGTTGGCATGGAGGCGGCCTGCCCGATGCACAATCTGGAAATTATAATCCTGCAGTGCCTCCAGCCACCTCGCCAACTGTCCATCCGGTTCTTTGAAATTTAACAACCAGGTCAGGGAAGCGTGGTCCGTCCTGAGCTGGAACCTCCCCCCGTACACATACGGGCGGAAGTGACGCAGTCCTTGAATGACAGCCAGCAGCTCTCTGCGGGTCACACAGTAATTTCTCTCGGCTCTGCTGAGAGTGTGGCTGAAGAAAGCGACTGCCTGCTCTCCGTGTTCTCCCTCCTGGGATAGCACCGCCCCGATGCCCTGGTTGCTGGCGTCCGTGTCCACAATGAAAGGGCGGCTCGGGTCAGGATACCGCAGGACGGGGGCTCTGATGAGCGCTGCGCGAAGCTGGCAGAAAGCAGCAGCGCAGCTGTCACTCCACTGGAACAGGCGTCCTTTCTGCGTCAGCTGATGCAGCGGGCTGGCAATGGTGGCGAAGTCTTTCACAAACTTCCTATAATAGGAGGCCAATCCAAGAAAACTCCTCAGTTCTCCAACGTTCCGCGGCACCGGCCAGTCTCTCACTGTTGCCACTTTTTCCGGGTCAGTGGCGACCCCCGCTGCGCTGACGACGTGGCCCAAAAAGGTGGTCTCTCGCCGGAACAGGTGGCATTTCCTAGGGTGTAACCGTAGCCCCGCCTGCTGGATGGCTCCCAGCACCTCTCGGAGATTTGACAGGGCGCTGTCAAAATCAGCTGCATGCACCAGCAGGTCATCCAGGTAAACAACGCAGCTACTCCGCGGCACGTGAGCCAGCACTCGCTCCATCAAGCGTTCAAAGGTGGCCGGAGCGTTGCAGAGTCCAAACGGCATCACTTTAAACTGGTACAGTCCCTGCCCGATGGAGAAGGCTGTTTTTTGGCGGGCCTCGGGTGACAGCTCTACCTGCCAATAGCCGCTGCGTAGATCCAGCGAGCTGAACCAGCTGGAGCCGGCGATGTGGTCCAGTGCGTCATCGATGCGGGGCAGGGGGTAGGAATCTTTCCTGGTGGCATCGTTCAGGCGTCGGTAATCCACACAGAACCGCCACGACCCGTCCTTCTTCTTGACCAGCACCACAGGCGCTGCCCAGGGGCTGTTAGAGGGCTCAATAACATCTGCCTCCAGCATTTCTCGCACTTTTTATTCCGCCGCTGCCCGCCTTGAAAAGGGCAGCCGGTGTGGGTGGAGTCGAATCGGCCTGGCCTCACCGGTGTCGATCTCGTGCTGCACCAACCCGGTCCGGCCGCATTCCTCATCCTTCGCAGCAAAAACACCCACGTAATAGTCCAATAGCTCCCGCAGCTGGCGTCTCTGTTCCGGGTCCAGCCTGCTGCAGCTCCGCTGAAATAATTCCTCCACTGCCTGCTGCGTCTCCGCTGACACGTTGACCCCTCCCCTTGCTGTCCCTGTGTGTGCTCGTGCTCCCTCTGTCCGCGCTGGTGACGTCATCGTGTCCAGTCCTCGCGGTGACCTGCCTGGTCCGGTCTGTCTTGGCAATCCCTCGATCGTGCGTGCCCCCGTGTCCCTTCTCTGGGTTCTGCTGTGGAGCGTGATGGTCCGGTTTCCCAGCTGGAGGGAAGATCCGGTGGTGTCGATCTTGGCACGCCAGGCTGTGAGCAGGTCTAGTCCAATGAACCCTGCTACATCCCACTTCTGACACCAGTGTGACGTAGCAGGGTTCACACAAAGAAAGAGGAGCAAGATGGTTGTGATGAACAGGCTTTATTTACACACCACCAACCCCCAACCTCCACTTAGTACACAGAGCAGTGGAGGTCATTCCCACAGACCTCTGTTTACATTACGGTTACACACACATGATACATCTTGCCCTAATCCTGCTAAACACTGCTGGGTCATTATAATGCAGTTATAATGACACAGCAGTATAACCCAGAAATAACACATTTAACACACACAGTAACGTTTCAAACTGGCAAAGCATGCTGGGAAATCCCTGGCCCCCTTAAAATGGCCCCGACGTTACAATACCATGTAGGATAACTAAGTAGACGGTTGTGCTGTTTCATCCCATCTAGCAACAATGCTCTGCACTGTGTGTGTTTATATATTTACATATTTATTCCATCTAGCTACAATGCTCCGCACTGGGTGTGTTTATGTTTATATATCTATATATTTATTCCATCTAGCTACAATGCTCCGCACTGTGTGTTTATATATCTACATATTATTCCATCTAGCTACATTGCTCCGCACTGTGTGTTTACATATTCATATATTTATTCCATCCAGCTACAATGCTCTGCACTGTGTGTCTGTGTGTGTGTATATATATATTTTATAGTAATATGTACATATGTATATTAGCTGCTCTTGCTTGCTTGTTTTTTTTCTTGCCTTCTGATTGTTGCTCTGAGTGTTGCTATCCCTGTGCTGTTGCAATCCTGGAATTTCCCCGTTGTGGGACTAATAAAGGCTTATCTTATCTTATCTTATCTTATCTTATCTTAAATGAAGCCTATGACACATTTATAAACATTGTAACCACTCTTTATGAAAAAAATTGTCCATTAGTAAAACAAAAAGCTTAAACATAAATTTGCTGATAAGCCATGGTTAACCAAAGGATTACAAAAGGTGTGTAAAAAGAAAAATTTATTATATAAAGCTTTCCTAAAGAAAAGGACAAAAGAAGCAGAGCAGCGGTATAAAACATACAAAAATAAGTTAACATATATAATAAGATGTAGTAAGAGAGACTATTACAGTAAAGAACTGGAGAAAAACAGAGACAATATTAAAAATACATGTGTGGCACATATGTTGGGTTCATATTTTCCACAAATGTATTGCTGTATGTGTATTGGGTGCTTCACGTCTCGCGGGACAAAGAAGGTCTGGATCGGCAGAGATCTGCAGGAGATAACGAGGAGGTGTGAGATTTGGCCTTTTGTCTCAGAGAAGATGCCCCAGAAGGATTTCCGGATCATTGAAGAATGAGAGACAATGGTGACAGATCAAAGAGTTGCATTGTGACTGGGATTAAGTACCATGTGACTGTATGTTTGCTAAAGCCCCATGTGACTTAGGTTTCAATGCTCCAGGAGTATAAGTGTGTGATGTTACATTGATCAGCCTCTTTTCTTGTTGGGAGGTTGATAGAGCATGTGTTCGGACAATAAAGCTGAACCTGAGAAATAAACTCAGTCTCATCCTTGAGCACATCCTCTACACTGGTGACCCTACGACAAATTAGGGCCGGTGACGACCTTCCTGCAGCGGACTCTTCAGGAGCCAGCCGGGCTTATGTAGCTACCGCAGTCCAGCTGCCTGATTTCTGGCAACATAGCCCGCGCTCCTGATTTAACACTGTCGAGGCACAGTTCCATCTTCGGGGAATTTCGGCTGATGCCACGAAATTCTACCATGTAGTCGCAAAGCTGGACAGCCTCACAGCCCAGCGGGTGGAGAACCTGACTAACCACCCACCAGACGACGACAAGTATGGCGCACTGAAAGCCGCTCTCATCCGTGCTTTCACCCCCTCGCTGGGAGAGCGAGCAGAGAAGCTCCTGGTGCTGACTGAAGTAGAGGCAGACAGGCCCGCAGACCTGATGGCGAAGATGCTGAGTCTGAGAGACGACGAAGATGATGGCTTTATCTTCGCCCATCTTTTCCTCAGGACGCTACCGTCAGCGGTGAGAGTTATCCTGGCCAGTTCACAGCTGCTGGCCCACCGAGATTACCACAAGCTGGGCCAGGAGGCGCAGTGACTCGTCAACGCCCATAGGCGACACACGGCCACGATGGCAGCAGCGGAGCTGAGCGCAACGCCCGGAGACAGTAGGGGGCCTGAGGCTGCAGCACCAGATTCGCTGATGTCAGCAGCGGCGGAGGCCAGGAGACACGGAGCGAGCAACGTCCTCTGCTTTTACCATCGACGTTTCGCCAAGAGGGCACGCAAGTGCATTCCACCGTGCCAGTTCAAGCACTCGGGAAACGCCAGGACCGGGAGTCGGTAGCAGCTGCAGCTCTCGGCACGAAGAACAAGCTGCTCTACCTGACGGACGCGCGATCAGGGAGGGAGTTCCTTGTGGACACAGGCTCCCAGCTGAGTTTCATCACACCTTCCCACGCTGACCGGCTGGCGCCTTCCAGCGGACCCCTGGTATTGGCGGCGAACGGCTCGACGATCAAGACCTTCGGGGAGAAGACCCTCCCCCTGTCTTTTCACAGCCGGGCATTCAAGTGGACTTTCATCATAGCGGCAGTCAGTTATAACATGTTAGGTGCTGATTTTTTGTGCTCGAATGGTTTATTGGTTGATCTTGCTAATAGACGTCTAGTTAATGCACTGTCTTTCCACTCTATTTCCTGCACAGCCTGGGTGGTCCCGCCTACTGCACAGGCCAACGTCACAACTGCGGGTGGTAAGTTCCAAGCACTACTCTCTCAGTTCCCAGCACTCACAGTCCCAACGTTTTCGGCGTCAGTGGCTAAACATGGGGTGGAACATTTTATCACCACCTCTGGCCCCCCCATTTTTGCAAAAGCTCGGCGCTTGGATTCAGCTAAACTGACCATAGCACGCGAGGAATTCGCCAACCTGGAAAAGCTGGGCATCATTAGACGCTCCAACAGCCCCTGGGCTTCACCGCTACACATGGTCCCAAAGGCTGATGGCTCGTGGCGGCCTTGCGGTGATTTCCGCAGGCTGAATAACACTTCAGCATACGACCACTACCCAATTCCGCACATCCAGGATTTTTCGGTTCATTTAGCGGGGGCGCGCATTTTTTCTAAAATAGATTTGGTGCGCGGCTACCATCAAGTCCCAGTACGCGCGCAGGACATACCCAAAACAGCGGTAATAACTCCTTTCGGGCTGTTCGAGTTTTTGCGTATGCCGTTTGGACTCAAAGGTGCCGCGCAGACTTTCCAGCGCATGATGGATGCAGTTTTACGCGACCTCCCTTTCACGTTCGTCTACTTGGATGACATTTTGGTAGCCAGCACGTCTGAAGATGAACACGAAAGCCACCTCACAGCGGTTTTTTGGAGGCTGGCAGAGCACGGGTTAATAATTAATCCAGCGAAGTGTCAGTTTGGGGTGGCACAAATTGATTTTTTGGGGCATCACGTTTTGCCAGAAGGAGCGGTCCCTCTGCCCGATAAAGTTCGTGCAATAACAAACTTTCCCCAACCTCAGACGGTCAAAGCATTGCAGGAATTTTTGGGAATGGTTAATTTTTATAACCGTTTCTTCCCTAGCGCAGCGCAGCTCATGCAACCATTGTACGCGGCACTTAAAAAACAAAAACCCACAAGTAAAATCGAATGGTCTCCGGAACGGGAGCGCGCATTCTCCCAAGTCAAATCAGCCCTGGCAAACGCGGTTTTGTTAGCACACCCGGTGCCAACGGCCCGCTTGGCGCTCACCACGGACGCTTCCGATTTAGCGGTGGGGGCGGTTGTTGAGCAGTTTGTAGCAGGGAGCTGGCAGCCGCTCGCGTTTTTCAGCAAAACCTTGCGCGATAACGAGCGAAAATGCAGTGCGTTCGACAGGGAGCTTTTGACCCTGCATTTGGCCATCCGCCATTTCCAGTTCTGGCTGGAGGGGCGCCGTTTCACCACGTTTGTGGACCACAAACCGCTAACGTTTGCGATGGCCAAGATTTCAGAGCCTTGGTCGGGCCGGCAGCAAAGACAGCTGGCTGCGATATCGGAGTTCACCACCGATATTCAGCATGTCGCGGGCAAACATAATGTAGTGGCAGACTGTCTTTCGCGTGCAGTAGCAGCGCCAGGCCCCGTGGGGGCAGGCTCGGCAGCCGTGGCCTCGGGCCAGGGTTGTGGTGCGGAAGCGCACGCAGCCCCGGTCCGCATAGGTTTAGATTATGCAGCCATGGCCGCGGAGCAGGTTAGCGACGCGGATGTGCACGCGCTCCCAGTCTGGACCAACAGGGTTAAGGCTGGAGCACAGGGTGCAGCAAATAGGTATGCCCCCCCTAATCTGCGACGTCTCCACAGGGCAGCCTCGCCCCGTGGTTCCAGCTGCATGGCGCCGCCGCGTTTTTGACTCAATCCATTCTCTGGCCCACCCGGGGGTGCGCACATCGATTAAGATGGTGGGGGAGAAATTTGTTTGGCCGGGGTTGCGTAAACAGGTCAAGGAATGGGCAGCAGCCTGCGTAGCGTGTCAGCGAGCCAAAATACACAAGCACACTAGAGCTCCTTTGGAGCCTTTTCACATTCCGGCTCAGCGTTTTGATCATGTGCATGTGGACTTGGTGGGTCCTCTTCCGTTGTCGCAGGGGTGCACACACCTTTTGATGATGGTAGACCGCACCACGCGTTGGCCAGAAGTGGTTCCTCTGGCGTCAACTACAGCAGAAGAAGTTGCACGCGCATTTTTAACAGCTTGGGTTGCGTGTTTTGGAGTTCTATCGGACATAACGTCCGACAGAGGTCCCCAATTTGTTTCTGAACTCTGGTCATCGATGGCCCACAGCCTAGGGGTGAAGATTCACCGCACTACCACGTATAACCCTCAGGCTAACGGTTTGTGTGAATGCTTTCATAGGTCATTGAAAGCAGCCCTCAGAGCGTCTCTTACGGATACAAATTGGGTGGATAAACTTCCATGGGCTTTATTGGGGTTGCGTTCTGCACCTAAGGAGGATTTGCAGGCCTCCCCAGCTGAATTAGTTCTTGCACAACCCCTCCGTTTGCCAGGGGAATTCCTTCCCGACAATCCCGCGCCAAATTGCCCCCCCGATCAACTGTTGCAGAGAGGCACAGGATCAAACACCCTTCCTGGCCCAGTTCATCACAGTTTTCCATGCGTTTTTGTGCCGAAGGCTTTGAAAAATGCGGAGTTTGTTTTTGTCAGACATGATGCACAACGCCCAGGTTTGCGGCCGCCTTATGACGGGCCTTTCAGAGTGTTGGAAACAGGGGAGAAGCATTTTTTGCTAGATTTAGGAAGCAGGGAAGAGTTGATTTGCATAAACAGACTCAAACCCGCTTTTGTTCTGGCTGATGAACACGTGCAGTTGGCGAGGGCCCCCCGCCGTGGCAGGCCGCCGAGAAGGCATTCTTCGGACCCCCCACAGAGATGTGCTAACAGTTCTGATCCACAGGTGCAGGAGGACGCTGCTGAAGGAACAATGCCGGCTTACAGCAGATATGGCAGGAGATTAAGACCTAGGCAATTGGTGGATTGATTTTTGATATGTGGTTATGTTTTCTGTCATACATCGCTGATGATGTTTTGTCCCTTAGTAGACGTTTGGGGGGGGGGGGGAGTTATGTGGCACATATGTTGGGTTCATATTTTCCACAAATGTATTGCTGTATGTGTATTGGGTGCTTCACGTCTCGCGGGACAAAGAAGGTCTGGATCGGCAGAGATCTGCAGGAGATAACGAGGAGGTGTGAGATTTGGCCTTTTGTCTCAGAGAAGATGCCCCAGAAGGATTTCCGGATCATTGAAGAATGAGAGACAATGGTGACAGATCAAAGAGTTGCATTGTGACTGGGATTAAGTACCATGTGACTGTATGTTTGCTAAAGCACCATGTGACTTAGGTTTCGATGCTCCAGGAGTATAAGTGTGTGATGTTACATTGATCAGCCTCTTTTCTTGTTGAGAGGTTGATAGAGCATGTGTTCGGACAATAAAGCTGAACCTGAAAAATAAACTCAGTCTCATCCTTGAGCACATCCTCTACACATGGACAATAGTTAACAGTATTCTTGGAAATAAAAGCAGAAATACAAGCTACCCAACCGACTTTTAAAAAAATAATAAAACGACTCAGAGGGTGAATGCAGCTTCACCTGCAGATGAATTTAATAACTTTTTTGTTAACATTGGTCCTAATTTGGCTCGAGAAATACCCATTACGGTGCCTACAGGCGATACAATAAGCAATAACACTGCTATAAAAGACTCCATTTTCATAAAGAACACAGACAAGAGAGAGGTCATTGAAATTGTTAAATTGTTTAAAAGTAAAACATCTACGGACTGCGATGGTATTGACATGCTCTTAGTCAAAAGTATTATTGAATGCTTAGTGAAACCACTGACGTATATCTGTAACCTGTCTCTCCAAACAGGTATATTTCCCAATGCAATGAAAATAGCTAAAGTAATTCCGATATACAAGACGGGTGACAGAGGGGAATTCTCAAACTATAGACCAATTTCACTATTGCCACAATTTTCCAAGATACTTGAAAAAATATTCTATGAGAGAATTGACAACTTCATACTGAAGAATAATTTATTGTGTGAGCAGCAATATGAGTTCAGACACAAGAGGACAACTGCATTTGCTCTAATGGAATTTATAGAAAAAATATCAACTGCCATTGAAAATAAAGAGTATTCAGTTGGGGTATTCCTGGATCTTAAAAAAGCATTTGATACAGTGGATCATAATTTATTATTAAAGAAACTACAAAATTGTGGTATTAGAGGGGTAGCACTGTCCTGGTTAAGTAGTTACTTAAAGAATAGATATCAGTATGTATGTGTTGGTAACAAAAACTCACAGTTACTGAAGGTTACTTGTGGAGTCCCACAGGGTTCAGTTTTGGGGCCATTGTTATTCAATATGTATATAAATGATATATGTAAAGTTTCAGAAAAAATGGACTTAATATTGTTTGCGGATGACACTAATCTATTATGCAGTGGAAGCAATTTGGAACAACTTCTGGATACACTCGGAAAGGAATTAGGAAAGCTTAAACTGTGGTTTGATTCAAACAAATTAACGCTCAATTTAAGTAAGACAAAATTTATAGTCTTTAACAACCATCACAACAACTCAGTATCTAAACTCAGTGTAAATGGTATAGAGATTGAAAGGGTATCTGAAACTAAATTTCTTGGAGTAATAATTGATAATAAACTGTGTTGGAAGTCACATATTAATTATATTAAAGGTAAAATATCTAAATCAATTGCAATACTACACAGAGTGAAATATTTGCTGAATCAACCCACACTATATACCTTGTATCATTCATTAATACTCCCATACATGACATATTGTAATGAAGTATGGGGAAATACATATAAAACAAACTTATGACTGGCGCCTAGCGGCTGCCCCGGCCTTGGATGCACTTTGCAGAGCGTGCCCAAATGCCAAGTCACGTTTCGTTACCTTGTATTCATACATGTGTAATGACAATAAAGTTGAATCTCATCTCTCATCTCATATATCCACTCTTTATGCTTCAGAAGAGAGCTATTAGAATAATAAACAAAGCAGCTTACAGGGAACCAACAAACCCACTTTTTCTTAAATTAAAAGCTCTCAAGTTGAAAGATCTGGTTGACTTTAAAACTGCAGTAATAATGTTTAAAGTGAAGAATCTATCACTGCCCGCAAATATCCAAAAGCTGTTCCAAATAAGGGAGAAACAATATCATTTCAGAGGAACATGTATATTTCAAAAACCTTCAGTGAGAACTACCACCAAGCAACACTGTGTTTCAGTGCAAGGAGTCAGATTATGGAACGATTTTGGACCTGAATTAAAATCATGTACAGCGCTTGGACAATTTAAACAAAAACTAAAGGAAGAAATACTCCAAACATATATACAAGATGACATGTAAAATCACATAAGGACTGTCATATCCAGCCTGTGTTGTGTTGTAGCTTAGTTTTTTTTGTCACATTTTGTCTTAGCTTCGTTCTGAATTGTAATCGCTCTTGTTTTGTTTTGTTTTGTTTTTTTTCTTTTTAATTCTTGGATGGAACATGGGTGGGCAATATAAGCTGCGGCTTCAGCCATCACCCATTTCGGATAACTTATGCTGAACTGTATAATCAGAGGAGTTATTGTCTAATTTGACCTTGCTGGATTTTCTTTCCCCCTTTGTTATATTATTCAGTTTCTTTAAACCTGTACTATCCGAAATAAAAATTAATTCATTCATTCATTCATTCATTCATTCATTCATATATACCGCAGCTCCACTATGACCAGTTGCTGGATCCTTGGAACCATCGGTAAATGCTACCAGCCTGTTTCTGAAGTTCTGTTCAATATATTTATGCACTATATAATCTGTTGCTGATTGTTTATGTTGCCTCCTCAGTTGTTTTATTTGAAAATCTACCAGTGGCATCTCAAACAGCCATAGAGGAATAACAGACAACAGGACCGTTGGGCTAAATTCTATGTATTTTAATCCTGCCTGCTCAGCAATGGCATCACTTATCCATCCAAAACTACCAATGTTGGACTCATTGTCTTCCCAGCAATCATTAAGAATAGCTTTTGCAGGATGTGACCTTTTATGCCCCTTCAAATTGATCCAATATGCCAGCATTAATTTGGTTCTTCTTAATCTTAAAGGCATTTAGCCCATCTCTACTTTGATCACTGATACTGGAGAAGTTTTAAATGCACCACAACATATCCTAAGAGCCTTTGTCTGCTTTATATCCAATTGGTTCAGGTGATAATCAGCAGCTGACATAAATGCAACACATCCATAGTCTAGTGTAGCTCTCATTAGATCTCGATACACCCTCAACAGAGAAGCCCTAGAGGGCCCCCAGTCCCGTCCTGACAGACATCTCAAAATATTATTTTTTTTTTTACATTTTCCTTTAGTTTTTTCAATATGCTGCTTCCAAGTTAGTTTCTCATCAAACAACACACCTAAATACTGAACTACCTTTACTTGCTCTAACTTTTGGCCATAAAGCTTTAAAGAAATTTCTTTGTGACTTTTAGAGAAGCAAATTATCTGCATCTTTGAGACCGATAATTTAAAAGCCCATCGATTTGCCCGTTGTTCAACCTGGTCTATTGCTGCCTGCATTTTCCTCTGAATGTATACAAGCTTACATCCTTTATCCATAAGGCCCCATCATCTGCATACAAGGTTTTCCCTATTCCACTATCGATTCCTTCAAAAATATCATTAATCATAATATTAAACAAAACAGGGCTATAAACGCTGCCTTGGGGGATACCATTTTCAGCTTGATATATTTTGGAGTACTCTGTACCAACTCTTACTTCAATCGTTCTGTCAAACAGGAAATCTAATACCCAATTGTATAATTTACCTTCAATACCAAGTTGTCTCAGTTTAATCAGCAACCCTTCTTTCCACAGCATGCCATATGCTTTTTCTACATCAAAGAAAACAGTTATCACATTTTCCCTATTTACTTGGGCTTTTCTAATTTCAGTTTCCAGATGCAAAATGGAATCCATAGTATTTCTCCCTTTTTGGAACCCACTTTGAAAAGGAGAGACATTCCCTCCTTTCCAAGATGTAATTCAGCCTTTCAGTCACCATTTGTTCCATTGTTTTCCCTAACTGTGAGGTAAGAGCTATTGGCCTATAATTATTGAGATCTGATGAATCTTTCCCTGGCTTTAAGATTGGTACTATAACTGATTGTTTCCATGCTCTTGGAATCTTCCCAGTTTCCAAAACTTTATTAAATAACTTCAATATTGTTTGAAGTGCACTCTCCTCCATGTGCGACAACATCCTATAACATATGCCATCCTTCCCTGGTGAAGACTGCTTTGTTTTCAGAATGGCCCTTTTCATCTATCGTGTCCCTTGAAGTATTATCCCTTATGTTTATATGTGGGTGTTTCAATAAAATGCTTTATCTGCTTT
Source organism: Pholidichthys leucotaenia (assembly GCA_020510985.1). Classification (NCBI taxonomy): domain Eukaryota; kingdom Metazoa; phylum Chordata; class Actinopteri; order Cichliformes; family Pholidichthyidae; genus Pholidichthys; species Pholidichthys leucotaenia. The sequence goes on from CM035840.1 coordinate 66,129,017, forward strand.
GTCTAATCGTGTTTGGTAGGTTTTCTGAACTATGAATCTTCACTAAGGTTTGTGCCAAAAGTTCTGTTTTGTCAATATTAGTGATAGTCATTTCTCCATTACTCTCCAACACTGGTATTTTGTACTCTCTTCTAATACCACTCATTTTCTTAATCATTCCCTAAATATCTGATAGCCATGTTTCTCTTCCTATAGTATTACAATACTGTCTCCAAAATAAAGGCTTAGCTGTTTTAATTGTTTTCCTGACAATTGCCTGACAACGTTTGTACTCAATCACTGCTTCCAAAGTATGATGCTTTTTCACTTGTCTGAATGCCCTATTTCTGTTTTAATTCAATTATCACCCCCACCCCCGTAAGATTCTTTCATTGTATATAGCCTGTAGTTTTTGGTATTGCTTGATTTGCTGATTCTATTATAATCACACTAACACTTTTACTAAATTTCTCCCCATCAATAATGTCCTCACTGTGTAGCTGCTCACATCTAGTCTTACACAGATATTTAAATTTATCCCAATCTGTCTTATCTAATTTCCATCTTGTGCCATATTGTATCCCTTCCCCTCCCGCTTCTAGACCAGTTTTAACTGTTATTAGGTAAAGATCACTACCATTAGCTGACCGACTTAAAGTGCTGATGACACGTTTTTGACATTTTTTAGCATGTTGTGTAAATCCAAAAGTCATTGTCTAAGATCAATATAATATTTAGAACAGCGCCTGCATAAACTAGTTATCAAAAAACTGCAGCCACTGACTGGACTATGGCGCCGCCCACCAAATTAAGGGCGGCACCCCAATGACGTAATTGACAGAACGGACTCCAGTGTTGTTAACTAGAATGACAGCAGCTTTGTAGCTCACAGTTTCTCTGATTTCTTGTTTTAATTTTACGGCTATGCCTTTGCGTTGTGTCGTAGGCTTAGATAAACAGCAGACCATGAAAGACCACATCACACGCTTCAGCTCCAACTGTCATAAGCCTCCTCGTGCACTTCTCATGTGCTTTTAGGCAGGAGGAGCACACGAGGAGGGGAAGGATTAATGGATTTACGTGCAGCTTTGACCTACTTTCTGTGATCCCATGCTGACATCTCACCGGTCCAGCCACATCCCGCTATCATTATCACCAGCTGATTCCCCTTCCACTGATCATGTTTCCCGGTCCTCGCCCAGGTGCTTCTCATCACACCATCACCAGCACTGCATGTACTTCGCGGCTGTTTGCCAGTAACGTACTGCTGGTCAATAGTATTGTCATCTGTGCTGTTAGTCTGCCAATATTTTCAGCACTCTCACAACGTTAGTCACTCCATGTTTGCTGTAGTTCTCGTGCGTCCTTGAAGTGATGTCGGCTCTGGGGAGCATCTGCAGCTAACACGTCTCCTCTCATTCATTCTCTGGGGTATGCCGACCCCCGAACACCATCAGTAAATGTGTTTGTGTTTTTTGTACGTCTTCACCTTTTTGGAAATTGTCTGTCGTTCTATATTAAATGTGCTGTGGTGAACCCTGGACATAAATCCTCGTTATTTCATGGAGAGGGATATCCATGCCCTGCGTAAGAGCACATGGAGAGGGAAGATTTACGCGTAAATAACGAGGATTTACACTAGGATTTACGCGCAGAATTCACCACAGCACATGTATTGAACATAAAGACTGATCCCAAAAGGTGAAGACTTACAAAAATACACAGAAACACAAAGAGTAGGCGTTCGGGCCGACATCGCCCAGCGAACATGAAGAGGAGATGTGTTAACCGCAGTTGCACCCAAGAGCCGACATTGCTACAAAGGGGCGCAACAGAACCACAGTTGTGTGGAGTGGCTAACACGTCATGATAGTGTTGGCAATATTGGCTGGCTAACAACACGGCAGATGATGCACACAAAACATGAACAGCTGACTGTCACTGAGTCTGACTCGCTAGGCACAATGCCCGCTTGACACAGCTCAAACCTATACAGTTTGATGCCCCCAAATTCTTTATTGTCATCCCATTCTTCGGAACTATAATCGTCTGAAGATTGGACAACACAAACCAATCCCAGACTACATGTGCTGGAACCATCGTCGATGTTTTCAACCACTTCCATCCTGTGTGTACAAAGGGCAGCCAAGCGCTGTGTTCTGTCGATGATGTTAGAACATGGTCAGGGGGTTTTCCAGCCACTGACGCAATGGGTGACGTGGCGCTCATGAAAATGTCGGCTATTCACGTGAAAAAAAGCCTGTTTGACTTAGAACTGTACAGACCAACCTATTTCGTCATATTGTGTTATGTGTTGAAAAATTAGAGCAAGTCAAAAACATGTCATCAGCACTTTAATACCTCCCAAGATGTAATACCTGCAACAGCATTTGAAACCAAAGTTAGGTGTAACACACTTTCTGTGTCTAGACTACTGCTGAATCTAGTACCTTTCCCATCATTCATGCATACTAACCCCCGTCCTCTAAAAATTCCTCAATTACTGTGCCATTTATATCTATATTCTTGCTACCCCACAACATGTTATGTGCATTGAAATCCCCACACCAAACCACCTTACCCTGTGCTTGTCTATTTACCGTGTTCAAAGTGTCGACTGTCAATCGGTTACATGAATTATGGTAATTAATTGCTATTTCTTCCTTTACTGCCCATATTTTTACTATTACTGATTCATGTTCTTTCCCTATTTCCATTCCTTTATAATTTGTTCCATTCTGCACAAAAGTTGATACACCCCGTCCTCTACCAGTTTCCCTGTCGTTCCTTATAGATGTGTATCCTTGAATGACAAAATCCAACTGAGGTTTTAGCCATGTTTCCTGTGTACACATTACGTGGGGCTTGTCTTGCATATCAGATATAAACTTTTTGAATTCTTGCCCATTTGATATTCAACTCCTGGCTTTCCATTGCAGAATCATGATTACCATTATGACCCACCAACCCATGATGTCTGTGAACTTAAAGATCCCCCACTTAGTAGGTCCTCAACTGCTTCCCAATGTAGCCCCTTAATGCCAAGATATTTTTCTGCTGCTTTCACAATGATTTTGATTTTTTCTGTTTTCTTGGAAGTCTGCACAGTGCAGTTTATCACATCTACCACAAATAAAACAAAATGATTTTCCTTCATAACCAGAGTATCGTCCTTAATTCTACTGCATGCCCTGCAAGCCTGCACACTTTCCCTCTTAGAGTCCACTCCCACTTTTTTAGCTGGCACCTTTTTCGCAGCTTCTGCATATGTTAATCCCTGGAAAACTTGTACCTGATGAATTTCTGCTGTTCTTCTGCTGGCTTCACAACCTCGATAAGCAGAGCTATGTTCACCACTGCAGTTACAGCACTTTAATTTGGCTCCGTTTTCACACTTTCCATACTCATGTTCGCCAGAGCATCTGGCACATCGTTGTCTACGTTTGCATATTGCTGCTACATGACCAAACTTTTGACACTTGAAACATCTGAGTGGAGGAGGAATGTAAACTTTGACTTCATAGCTCATGTAACCAATATACACCTTACTTGGCAGCCTTGTTTCATCAAATTTTAACATTACAAACTATCTGTCATATTGGCCTATGCGCCGGTGCCACCCGCGCTCAGGCCATATTCCTCCTCAGCCCAGCTCTTATTGTGACAGTGTCTCAGCAGGCTCCCGGCTGTCAAGCTCTACGGGACGGCCGGAGCCCAATTACCTCTCATCAGCTGAGGCGCTGTCAACCATTATAAAAGGGAGCAGCTCTGATCACTCGGGGCTGTGACCTCGCGCATATTATCCACGCTCTTCTCCGGTGTGGGTAAGGCTGGAACCCCTACGTCCGGCTCCAGTGCCCCTCTCATCATCATCATCATTTGTAAGTGTACCTTTGTATTATTGTTTGTGTTTTGCCCCATGAGGCTATTTTCCTTTGTTCCTTTCCTTATTGTCAATAAACAACGCAAACTCACTGGTCAGCCCTTGGCTCTTATTTATGGCTCGCAAGAGCCATAAGTAACAGTAGGTCACAGCCAGTGAGTTGCCGGCTGCTGTGAATTTGCTAATTGGACTTTGTTCTTCCCTGTCTGGGTGTCAACTCTGGGAGCATGCCGTCTCCCAGGAGCCGCGTTCGGCACCTGGGTAATGTGCTAGCGACCACCCTGGAGTATGTCGATGGGACGCTCCTCACCGCCACCTTCTACGACAATCCCAACGACATACGTTGGCACCTAGACTACGCTGAGGTTCTCCTGGACAATCTTCCTCGCTACGCCGACCACCCTGAAGTCTGCGCGAGGAGAAATGACATCGCCTCACAACGTGAGATACTCAGTGGGCTGGAGGGAAATCCCGGCAGGAAGCCGAAGAGGAGGAGTCGTCACCCCTCGCTTCGGGATCCCGCTCCTGCCTCCGTTCAGGCCCAGGAGTTCGCACCATCCAGAGGTCTTTCCCCGTCGGGTATGACGTCACTCGGGAATCCCCCGGAGGAGCTGCAGCTGACAGCTATCAAGATCCGAGACCGAGTGGCTGCTGCTTGCTCCGCAGTTCATCCATCTGTCATCATTAAGCATGTGACGGCGGCAGTTAGACTGGTGGAGAGGAATCCAGAGTTGCGTGAGTTCCCTGAGTTTGCCGACCTGCTCGCCTCTGTTTCTGCACAGGAACGGTGATTCCCGGATCTCACCTTCGCCTCACCCCATGCAAGAAACCGTCGTCACACCGGCTGTCAACCTCAGCATGAATCCCGTCCAGATCCAGTTCCGGGTCACCGCAAGGGCTTAATTCCCTACACAGCTGTCACTCCTGCGCCTCGTCAGAGGGGAAACCCCGCAGCCTCGTCCCCTGAGCCATCTTCTCCTGCTGTTACGTCAGCGCTCCGTGCCCGGCTCGTCTCGGCTGTTGCCCCCTCCTCCTCGATGCATTCCCCGGCCGCTGTGTGTACTCAGAGTCCTGACTTGGCGAGCTCCGTCCCGGAACCATCTCGAGCGGCTCCCCGTCGTCCTCCCAGGGGGTCCTCTGTCACCGTCCGGCGGGGAAAGGGAGGAGCAACATCCGCCACAGCAGGCACCACTCAGCCTCCAGGAGACAGGCAAGTCAAAGTTCATTCACACTCTCATTATTGTGATTTGCTCTGTCAGACTCCTGGAGGTGGAGTTCGGGGTTCGCAGCACCCCGAGCTCCCACCACCTGCTGTGGCTTTAATTATTAATCCCGCATCCTCTGTGTCTCCCTCCGCTGAGCGGTCCTCGACACCAGGCCAATGTCACTGGATGAGGAGGGGGCCTGCGGTTCTGGAGAGCCTGGTTCCGGTTCCGCAGCCACGCCGTGGGCGGAGGAGGAGAGCGGACTGCAGCGTGGAACCTGCACCGACGAGGAAGTGTCCCCGGGTCTCCACGGAGGAGCGGTCCGGTCCAGCATGTCGAGGTTCTCCTGCCACCACGCCGTGTGGGCCATCGGCGTGGGCATCGGTGCCGGGGGACTCTCAAGCTGTGCACACCACCATGCCAGCTGCGGTGCCCAACGCAGCTGAGTGGGAGCCTGATGACGACCTCCTGCCGTCTGAACCCGGATCTTCGCAGTCCTGGACGGCGTCAGAACCCGAGATCAGGCAAGTGCTCTGTTTTGTCTTTCTCCTTCATATCTTAGAGCATTTTAGCCTGTCTCTTAGGGAGATGAGCCGGGTGCAGCCGCCCGCTGCGTCCGAGCTTATCTCGCCGGGTTCTGGCGCTGCCGATGATCCTGATCACGGTTCTTCTCTCTCTCCTGAGCCTTCTCCCAGGGTCGCTGGTGAGGAGCTGCTTTCGCCCACTGTGCCAGAGGTTCCAGGTTCGGGGTTGGAGGTCGGTTCTGGTGCGGCGCCGACCCAATCGGGGTCCGACGCGGGTGCAACCGAGACCCAATCGGGGTCCGTCGCGGGAGCAGCCGCGACCCAATCAGGGTCCGACGAGGGTGCAGCACCAGCGGCATCCAGGTTCGGTGAGGGAGCTGCAGATCCCCTGCCATCGGACACTGGACCGGCTCATCTTCATCTTCATCCCCATCTTCACTGTCGTCATCATCGTCACCTTCATTATCCCCCCAAGCTTTCTCCACCAGGGCCCATATGGACCTCTCACTGTCGGCCCGGCTCGCCCTCACTATTCCTCTCCACAGGGAAGCCATTGCCTTTCTCTCCCCTGCGGGCCTGGTGGCTGAGCGATGCGGGTCGGCCGCCAGAGGGACTGCCGTACCCATTCGGCTCTTTGGTTCAGCCGCCCGACCCACTGGACTCTCTGTTCGGCGGTCTGGTCCGGCCACCCGAAGTACTGCTTTTCTTGGCCTGGGATTCGGGTAGGCCGCCTGGACGTTTCCCATCACCCCTGTGGCGGTTTGGACGCTGGGTGGGGGGAGACACCTCCGAACTGAATTATTTCTGCTGTGCTTTTGTGAGGGTGCAGTTATGTAATTTCTTATAGTCATATCACGGTTAACGTGCTTTTTTTTCTCCCCCTCTTGTTGAGGGTTGTCCTGTATCTGTGGATTTCGCCTTAGGAGCCTCAGCTCTCCTTTTAGGTCTCCTGGGGTTGTTTTTCTTTGGGTCTTCTCAACATGTTATGGCATTTTATGGAGTATTGTGGGTTTCTATTTTTCCTTCTCCCATACTCTGTAATTGCCTCGTTTGTCCCCTGCCTATGTAGTGTTTTTTTTTCCCCTCTGTCCGCATATTGTTAGCCTGTTATGGAGTATTGTGTGTGTTTTTTTCCCCTACTCTGTAATTGCTTCATTTGTTTCCTGTCAATGTTTTTTCGTTCTCTGTCTGCCTATTATTAGCATTTTATGGAGTATTGTGCTTTTTCCCCGTACTCTGTAATTGCTTCGTTGTTTCCTGCCAATGTTGGGGTTTTTTTCTCTCTCACGCCCTCCTGGCCTGCGCCCCATCTGCCCACCCTAGGTGGGGGAGGGCTTGGGTGTTACTTGCCGTTTGGAGCCCAGCCTTGAGGGGGGGGGGTCATGTCATAAGGCCCTTTTCCACTAGCACGCTTTAGCGCGACACGGGACGGCTCAGCACGCTTTGTACGCTTTTCCACAAGCCCCAACACGGTTTAACAGCCGCGATTCTCAGCCCCGCTCAAGGGCAGGGTACAGCAGTGCTGAGCTGGGCCGTGTTGTGACGTTAACAGACTGGTCGCCGCTGATTGGTCAGGTCGTAACCAGCGCTGATTGGTCAGGTTGTAACCGCCCCTCTCCTCCTCCTCTTCTGCCGAATCTTCACGACCTTCTCAATAAAGTTTTTGAAAAAAAAAAAAAAAGAATCTTCACGACCGCCATTACTCAGCGCGTAACCACTGTTGGCGGTTTATTTTCAGTGTATTGCTGTGCTATTTTCATTTATTCTCTATCAAAAATGGCTTCGTGTAATAAGGGTGTTCCATGGACCAATAAGGAGCTGCAGTGTCTGCTCACTGCATTGTCAGACGAACGTATCCAGCGCGAGTTAGACGGAGCCACCCGGAATGAAAAAATATACCGGGAGGTCTCGACATCGGAGTCCTTTAACGGTGAGTTTTAATTTTTTTTTATTGTGCGTTTTTTCGCAAATATATTCGGTAAGACGCTCAGTTTATTTATGCAATAAAAAAGCTGTTCATTTGTGGATGATGATCGCTGCTTAAAGCTTTTATTTTAATTATTCATGTGAACAATACGCTGAAATAAGCTTATGTAATCTTGTTAAAAACTATTGTCTTTTCTGTATATCTTGCACTTTCGTGCTGTATTTTATTGTGTGCATTTTCCTTGTAGAATCATCCCACGCGTCCGCCACGCCAGCCCGCCCGGATTCTCCAATGTGAATCTGTCCCGCCACCAGGCGCAAAATGTATTCAATGATAAATATTTGCAACATTTAAATGAGGTTGCAGAAAACGTGAGGGTATCCCTGGAGCAGGATGAAGGCAGGAGCTGGCAGAGACGGCTTCATTCAACCGAGCCTTCCTGACCCAGTTTGGGAAGCTGGTAGAGGCACTCATTGGTCGGCGTGTATAAAATGTCGATTAACCTTCATGTTGTGTTGCAAAGTTTTTTTTTTTATTTTAATATTTTGTATATAATAAAATGGAATTGTTTTGGAAAGTGTGGTTTGTCTGTTATAACACTGAATTATAAAACAGTATAATTACATAGAAATTCCATTGCCTAGTCTGATCAAAATGATGCTGATCATCCTGTCAGGGGTCAACCATTGTAAAGGTAATGTAATTTTTAACTAGACCAAAAAACAAATGTTTTTGTAAGCTTTCTGTTCTTTTTACTGAAATATCATCTCAAATTAGTACATATGATCAAGTTCTAAACTTTGGGTAAATTTTTTATGTTAACTTATAAGAAGTTGCACAGTTGGACTTTAAAATGCAGCAGGAGAGACTGATCAAGCTTACAAGTCAAAGTAGGTAAAAAAAAAGTAAGTATATGTAAATTGAATGTTCTATCAGCATTCCAAATTCAGAGAATTACAATACTTTAGAAGGAGTGTCGCATCATCTAAACGGAAAATAATAATACTGTTGTTCCAAACGTTGACCTGAAGGTGAAAAACATGAATTTTTTTTATTCAGTACATCCAAAATGCCCTAGGATGTAAAAAATAATACAATTTGGTGTTGGCCAGTGTGCCACTGTCTCATTATTTAATACGAATAAAAACAAGTTTCAGCTCATTATTTCTAGGTCATTTGGCAGTTAATTCAAACCAAAAGTGACTTGTGTTGTTGCAGCTTTTTTATCAGAGAGTTTCTCCAGTTTTGGAGCATATAATCATCCGTCCCTTAACTGTTAAACATTAAATAACAGCAGACAGATTGGCAAAGGATACACAATTGTGTTGCTGTTGCCCAAAACCGCTGTGACCCACTGCTTGTGGTGCTACCTTTCATGTGTGTGCTTTTTATGAATATTCACACGTTTTTGTAAGTACAAGTGGGATAGTATTAAATTGAAATATAACATATTTCTAATAATGTTTGCTTTTTGCAAATATTTACACTTATTTTGAAAGTAAAAGTTGGATACTGCGGGGGGGGGGGGTCTAATCATGTGCCATGGAGGGCCAAGACCCTGCAGGCTTTACCTCCAACCAGTGTCTTCAACAGCAGATTCCACTGAACTTCTTCCACTGACTGATCAGTGATAACACCTGCTGAAGAGACTGGGTAGAAGAGAGAACCTGCAGGGTCTTGGCCCCACATGACACATGATTGGAAGCCCCCGGATTAGGTTTAATTGGATTTAACATTTTAACACAAACTGCTTTATGGTTCATAATTCTGTTGACAGACTTACACCAAACCAAAAGGGATTTCTCAAACTGCTGGATTATTCTTAGCTTTTCCAATCTTTCGGTATTTAATTTATGCCACATGGTGGTAACCTTCACATATAAAAAAAGAGACATCTGCAAAAACTTCATAGGTTTATTGTCAGTGCAAATCCCAGTGCAATACAACTGAATGCATATCTAGTACATTGTTGATGCAGAGAATATATATTTCTACAGTACATGTTTCCATGTAAACTTGTGACTGCATTATTTTAATTGCTTTTAATCCTAGATCAAGTTTGTTTTTGCCTAAAATGCATGATAACTGTCAAATATATCTTATTATACCTAACTCAGTAAAGTTTACTTTTTGAATATACAGTATATTTTGTGGCTAATATTAACCTGGCGATCAAGTTGTGTCAGCTGATCGTTTTTTTCTATGATACCATCTCAGAATCTGCTGCAGAAGCAGGTAAGTCCATGATGTCTCAACAGTCTCTCCATGATTTTCAAGCAGATCAGAGCAATTTGTTGTACAGGAAATAAAACGTTTCTACAGACATTCTTAAGCTCAATACTGCTCGTTTGTGAAGCTGTGTTGACATCAGTGATAGGCTGATCACATCCGTGACAGGCACGCCCAGAGCGAATGAAGCAGTAATTTCCCCACAACAGAGCCATCTGAAACACACACAGCGTACATATTTTAGTACCTAACAGCGATAACTTGCAGACATTAAAGTGTAGCACGACGTACTTATAGCAAACTAGCATTAGCAACCATTAGCTTACCGTCATATACGACCTAGTTTGTATCCTCACGCCTTTGGCTCTCCCAGAAGCTGCAGAACTATTCCAGAGTGTTTTCATCTCGCTGCCTGTACCCTTGTCTGGCGGTCCTTTTTGGTGTTTACGGTGAAAAAAGCCACAGACCGAGGAGTGGCCTTGTACAGCTATGTGTTATGTTTTGCTTGGATCTTCTCAATAAAGTTTTGGAAAAAAAAATGTTTTGCTTGGGTCGCGTGCGTTACGTCACGGGAGTGTGGCACCGCCTCGCTGTTATAAACCCACCCACCCCAGCACAACACCCATGCCAAACACTGTGCTAATGGAGACAGAAGCATTCCGAGCCGTACTGAAGTGAATCGAGCTGTACCGAGGTGTGCTGGGCTAGTGGAAAAGAGGCTATATTGGCCTATGCGCCGGTGCCACCCGCGCTCAGGCCATATTCCTCCTCAGCCCAGCTCTTATTGTGACAGCGTCTCAGCGGGCTCCCGGCTGTCAAGCTCTACGGGACAGCCGGAGCCCAATTACCTCTCATCAGCTGAGACGCTATCAACCATTATAAAAGGGAGCAGCTCTGATCACTCGGGGCTGTGACCTCGCACATATTATCCACGCTCTTCTCCGGTGTGGGTAAGGCTGGAACCCCTACGTCCGGCTCCAGTCCCCCTCTCATCATCATCATCATTTGTAAGTGTACCTTTGTATTATTGTTTGTGTTTTGCCCCACGAGGCTATTTTCCTTTGTTCCTTTCCTTATTGTCAATAAACAACGCAAACTCACCGGTCAGCCCTTGGCTCTTATTTATGGCTCGCAAGAGTCATACGTAACACTATCACATTTTTCACAATTTCTGTTAGTTGTGAATCTTTGTATCCCTGTCACTTTTGCTCCAGTTAAGTTTTCCATTATTTCATCTGTTAGGACAGCCGCTGAAATGCCCAATATAACTCCTCTCATTACCTTATTCCCTTCCATTACTGAACACTGCACATTTTTCCTCTCCATGTGACTAGTAATGAACCACTATGAAGAATTCTTGTATTTAAAACTTCTCCAAGTATCTTAATTGCTTTTGTGAGCTTAATTGGGTTCCACTCATGAAATGATGCCCCTTCCTGAGTAAGCTTAATCATTACTTTACACTCCTGTTTATTCTTAAATTGTTCATCTTCTGATTCATCAGCACTTGATAACGCTCTTGATTGTTTTCCTTTACGCTTACGTTTGCTTCTTTTAGATTCCACCGAACTCCAAACTTCCTCTTTCCCGCTTCCTACCTCCATTCCTCCTAGTTCACTCCCTGTTTCATCTCCTGTCCATTCACAACCCGGTTGTGCCACTGCCTCCTACTCTCTGTTGCGTCAAAAATGCCTTAAACCCCCAGTTCTTTTACCAAACCAATTCTATCTGGTTTCAACAAAGGAGTCATGAGGTGTGTGTGTGGGTGTAGTGACCTTGACAAGCAATGTTGCATGCAAAGCAAGCAGTGGAGGAAGTGTGAGAGCCTTCTTGCACAATAACTGACATTCTTAAGAAAAACTACTGAACTATAAGTTTTTACCAACAATACCCCCTGTTGAGGTGTCCCAACAGGGCACCTCACTAATTTATTAGGTTAATGTATGTGTTTTTGCATCTCCCCCTGTTGAGATGGGTCTAAACCCATCTCATAACCCTATTCTAATCCCTGTGTGTAATGAATCTAAGATTCTATATGTGCGTGATGTCCCCTTTCCGGCAATCGTACTGACCTGCCTCCTCCTCAGGTCGCCATATCTCCAGAGGACATCAGGTGTAATGCAGACATCGTGGACAAACATAACAAAAGGCCTATGTGTGTACAGTGTATAAAACTATATTACAAATGACCAGTGCACACATGTGGACACAGACTCAAAGGCACACATATGCATGTATACATACATGCACATATGCATGTGTTCACATGTGTGCACTTTCACTATATTAGGACATGTATATACTAAATCATTTGTCATAATATAAACCTGTGGGGCTATAGCACAGCAAAGCAAAGTCTAACACCATGTAAGTGTATACTGTAGACCCTATTGTGGATTCTAAACTATTTCTTCTGCATCCTCCGGGTCCAGCCTTGGCACGACCTCGTCGTCATCTTGGTTATAAGAGAGCAGATGGACAGCCTCCTGGACACCCTGGTAAGGAGGTGGGTCTTTCCTTCGTCCTCCGATGAATCTTCCCATTTTGACGCCTCCTTTTCATCTTGGTACTGACTCAGCCGCTTGGCCTGCTGCCTTCTGGCTTTTCACTGCTCCCTTTTTGGACTGCCTGGACTCCCACAGATACCTGTTTAAAAGGCAATTCACTAAAATATTGTTGTGTTAATGCCAGTTTATCTTGTATGATTATTTTTGCTGCATGCTTTTTGCTCTTCTGAAAAGGACCTGCCTCATCCTCCTCTCTCTTTGCCTGTTCCTGCTGTCGGTGCAATCTCTCCACATACTCATTTTTGCCTGATTTGTTTGGTAGGGGATCCCCCATATTGCCAAATAGACCGTCTCTTTGCAACCATTTCACCCAAGTCTTAAGCTGTTTTCGTTCCTCATTTAATTTCTCCCGTCGCACAGTTGCTTTTAACACTTCCTCCATTTCTTTCACTGCGTGCCCTAAACTTCCCAAAGGGCATTCAGAGCTGTTTTTATCGTCATCCATTTTATCATTATCCTTAGTATAGTCCGGTTTCATAGCCATTTTAGTCCAATCTGTATTAGTTAACTTCACAAGATGGATTTTTTTTATACTTGTTCCTGTTGTCAGTTCACACAAATAATAATAAAATATTAATATATATATAGAAACTTTTTTTATGCAGTAACACCAACTTATAATTTTAAGGACGTGCCCGTTGCTATCCCAGGGAATTACAATCTCTTGGTCTGAGCTGAATACGCTAGGGGTGCCAACTCTACTTTTTGAAATCAAGCAATGATTTCAAGGGGTTAAAACCTTTTGGCGAAGCTATGCACTTGCTGAGTAACACTCCTTTTTTGGCAACCCTACAACAGTCACCTCGGGGTTAAAACCTTTTACTCAGATATGCAACGCTGTTCGGGGTAACTCTATTTTTCAGTGAAATCCTACTATATAATGTCCACTGCGGGGTTAAAACCATTTACCCAAGCTATCCCCAACTCTACTTTTAGGGAAAGTTTTAGCGCGTACAACTTACCCCACGGGGTTAAAACCGTTTGTAGATTTCCTCATCAAATTCAGTAAATATCAAAACAACATATCATAGATTCAAGACCATATCTCAGTTTCAGTCCACAAATAAAATCACATGTGCATGAATATTTAATCTCTACAGAAAGGTCTGTCCCCAAAGGGACAGGCAGAAATTTGTTGAAAAAGGTTTTCTGCTCACCTCTTATAATGTTGCGGCCGCCAGACTGTAGAGAAAAAATCCTCACGCCATTTACAAAACTAAAACTAAAATTTAGCCTCGTAAACGCGTAGAAACACCAAATTGTTGCGTCTAAAATGCTTTAAACCCCAGTTCTTTTATACGAAGGCCAAATAATCAGACTGAGAAATGAAATATACTTTCACTTATTTTACTGAAAGTGAGATATGGATATAAGCAGCGCTGGAACACAGCTCTTAGGAATTTACCCCGAGAGAGTGTTGCCCAAAAAGTGGGTCCACTAGTTTGTATAAAACTCTGCCACTCCCTCATGCAAGAAGGAGTGGTCTCCTCGCGTGCATCAGTACTTTTCCTTATGTGACAGCACAGCGGTGGGCTGATCCGATTCTATCTGGTTTCAACAAAGGAGTCATGAGGTGTGTGTGTGTGGGTGGGTGTAGTGACCTTGACAAGCAATGTTGCATGCAAAGCAAGCAGTGGAGGAAGTGTGAGAGCCCTCTTGCACAATAACCGACATTCTTAAGAAAAACTACTGAACTATAAGTTTTTACCAACATCTCCCAGTCTTCAGCTCGACAATACACGTCTCCTTTTGCAGCTGCCGTGTCGACCACCCACGAAGCGCTTCCCGTCTGTGAGCACGTGCGTGGCTCCATGACTCCTGTTTTCTGCTGCTCCACCCCTTTTCAAATTTCAGGTAGATTAGCTCCACCCAAGCTGCAAGCTGCTCTTGCCACAACCATTGAGCTGCTGTAGATTGTTTGTCATCCATCTTGCTGCTTTCATTCATGTTCACTTTATTCAACAAGTTGTTTCCTTTTTCAAGATGTTAGTTTTCAAAAACCTAGTTTGACTGAAAAGTTTATGTGTTTTACTTAATGTGTACTGTGCTAAAATAAGAAAATAAAACTGTAAACTTCACCAGCAGTCAAGACCATTGCCATCACATATTACGGGGATCCATACACGCAGTGTTCTCTTTTTTGTGTGAGTGGCTAAATCTCGTTGTTCACTTATGTGCCCCTATTGAGTATAAAATAAATTATTAAATAAATTGTTAAATGTATGTTTATTGCCAATAGCATGTTTGCACCCGGTACTGTGGAAGCTTCCACAGCACCATGTGGGGGACTCTCCAGCTGGACTCCAGCAGGCAGTTAGTGGCGAAAGCATTTGAACAAATTGCTAAATACAGCCGTGAGAGTGAGCACTGAAAGAGCACAAAGCGTGTTATTTCCTTCTGAGCGGAGTGTTTATGATCCTGACAATTGAACTCTGAGAGTGAAACAACTACTGCATAGTGCATTGCTTGTTTGAATGTGATTTTTCGGACAGCGGCAAAAATCACGGAGACAAATGCCACACAGGGTCCTGTACGGAGGCTGACCTGTTTAAATAAGCTGAATGTCGCTGCAGTCTCCAACCAGTCCACACACGCTGTAGTTGAAGTTACCGCCACTGCTATATGAAAATGAGCAAGTTTTTTGTTTTTTTTACAGAATTGACCGGAGCACCGCACAATTGTCACACACGGACAAGTTGAGATGGAGCTGCAGTGAGTTTCTCACTGCTCCCATCGTTTGCCACATAAGTCATGAACCCTGTTTAAATTATGAGACAACGGGGTCCTAAAAATATTTGCAGTAATACCGCATAGTAACATAGTAATATTTGCAGTAACACCCATGTGTTGAGCTATCCACCCTCACTGCAGGGGAAATTCCTCCACCATGACAGCCCTATTCCTACCTAAAGTCCATCATAATATGCATCAACCATCACAATTACCTAGAGAATATGTGTGGTACACCCAAATAGGGCACCACATTTGGAAATAATTCAGAGAGACTGTCATTTTATTTTTATTTTAAGAGTATCTAAATATATTTTGAGATTGTGGACGATCAATAATATTAACATTTGATATGTAGCCCTGTATAAATATTTAAGAATAAGCAGCGGAACCTTTGGCACTGCGGTCGTCCCGCCCCAGGTAAACAATGAGGGTGCACTTCCGGCCCCCTTTAGTACTATCTGGAGAAAGACACGAGTGGTCCTGTGTTCTGTCTTTCAAAGACTCTTTCTGTATTTTACAGGTCAGTATTTGGTTAAAAATGCCATAAATAAGAGCCTTAAGCTCCGTGTTATTTCTGTGTGTCGCGACGAGTAATACTGTGATGTTGGTGTGTCGTTTTGATACGTTTTATACAAGTTTAAGCTGCGGCCAGCGCCGGAGATCAAAGGCGAGCCGCATCGCGGTAGCGGTTTCGCGCCAGTCAAATTTAGCTTTGGGAAAGACGGTTAGCTCACATAAAATGTTTTACTTAATACAAGTACATTTTGCCCCGTGTAAATGTAAAAGTCTCCTGGTGTTAATTAATAGAGTTTGTCCTGTATATATATTTGTCTATTGCCAAGTTTGTGAAGTAATTTGTTAAAGAAAATAAGAGTACTATCTGGAGAAAGACACGAGTGGTCCTGTGTTCTGTCTTTCAAAGACTCTTTCTGTATTTTACAGACCCAAGAGCAGACACGGAGGATCACGTTTTAAAATCTATTTCTTTTTGTTATTGTGGCCACCTCCCCGGGGCCCGTAACATATGACCCCTCCATCTGCCATCAAAAATAGCCATGTTTGCCATGTCCTGTCTATCTATCTATCTATCTATCTATCTATCTATCTATCTATCTATCTATCTATCTATCTATCAATCTATCTATCTATCTATCTATACTGGATATAAAAAGTCTACACACCCCTGTTCAAATACCAGGTTTTGTGATTTAAAAAAAAAACGAGACCAAGATAAAACATTTCAAAACTTTTTTCCACCATTAATGTGACCTATAACCTGTACAATTCAATTGAAAAACAAACTGAAATCTTTTAAGTAGAAAAATAAAAAATAAAAAACTTGGGACTTCCGGTTATGGCAGCCATGTAGGAAGACGTGTTTCACACTGCTCTGCTCCTAAAAATAAAAAGTTTACTTAAACTCTCTTAATTGGAACAAAAACCCATCCCAGCGTTTAGGCGCAGATATGGTAAAGACCAAGGCTGGGAAATTAGGCGGAGGAAAAAGTAATTCGACAAAACAATCCAAACTAACAGACTTCCATGCTCGTGACGAAGCAGAAAAAACTCCAGAGACTATGGCGGAGGATGTAACCAGCAGCGGAGCGGGAACTGCTGAGGAGGGGACAAGCGCGGTGCTCGCTGCCATCAGCTCCATGAGAGCAGACTTTTCATCTAAATTTGATGGAATTATAGCAGCGATAGAAGGAATGAAAAAGGAAATAAGCGACTGTATGAAACGAGTATCGCAGGCGGAGCTCCGAATTTCAAGCACTGAAGATGACGTCACCAGCCTACAATCAAAGTTGCAAACATTGGAATTAAAATGGAAACGTCTGGAAGATAACATTCTAGATTTGGAATCCCGCTCGCAACTGAATAATTTGAGGCTGGTGGGTCTCCCGGAGGGAGCGGAGGGACGGGACCCATGTTCCTTTTTGGAAAAGTGGATTCCAGAAGCGCTGAACAACGTGGACCTGCAGTCATCGGTCGTTTTAGAGAGAGCTCACCGAATCGGCCCACCGAGAGATAATAAGACACCACTGAGGACACTGATTATGAAGTTCCTCAACTTCAGGGACAAGATGACGGTCACCAACGCAGCGCGAGCTAAAGGGGAAATTAAATACCAGGATCAACAGGTGCGGTTCTACCCAGATTTGGCCTCAGGAATTCAACAATTAAGGAGGCAGTTCGACCCTGCCCGCAAAGAGCTGCGCAACCTTGGGATTCGTCACGGAGTGATTCATCCGGCAAGACTGCTGGTCACACATAAGGGCAGAACCCACATCTTCAAGACCCCTCAAGAGGCGCAGGAGCTCATTAAGCAGATCCAAGAGGAGACTGGTGGGAGCTAAGCATGAACATGATAAAGGTAGAACATTTAAGCATTTGTACAGGCATCTGATTGATCTGAAACATATAACATGTCTACAAAATACAGACTGTATTATTTAAAAAAAAAAGCAAAACGCTATGATGTACAAAGTTGCTATAAAACTTTGAAGTTATGTTGAAAAAACTACAGAAGAGAGTTAATGTCATTAAAAATAGTAGTAGAGTCAGGGTGATTGAGAGGAGAAAGAGAGAGTGGTTTGACTGATCCTCACAGGTGTGGAACAGTCACTAGCTATAACGGGAGACAGAATTTTTTTGATTTTGGGGGAATTACCACGAATGTGGGGAAAGGGAATTTGTTTTTGTGTAGATTGTAGGATGAATGTTCAACATCCATGTTTTTGCTTCTCTGTATGAGGATGTTCATATTGCAAGGTAATTTCAAACTCCTTATTGATCATAGATCAAAGCGTTAATCTTAATTTAACTTCATGGAATTGCAGAGGTCTACAAAATCTAAAAAAACTTAAACAAGTTATGAATAAAATAAAAGACATAGATTCAAAAATTGTATTTTTACAAGAAACTCATCTAATAGAGGAGGATGTAAAAAGAATTAGGAGAAGATGGCAAGGAAATGTGTTCACCTCATCATTTTCATCCCGAGCTAGGGGAGTTATGATTCTCATACACAAAACAGTCCCATTTCAAGTGAAAAATGTAATTGGAGACAAATTTGGAAGATATTTAATCCTCCAAGGATCTTTGTTATTAGAAAATATAAATCTGATGAACTTATATGGCCCCAATACTGATGATCAAAACTTCTTTGTTAATTTATTCCTTACTTTATCATCACTTACAAGGCAACATATAATAGCAGGGGATTTTAATTGTACATTGAATCCCAGTATAGATAGGTCAACAGGACTGGACTGTACGCACAATGGATGCAGGATGATCATTAATCATTTTATGAAAGAATTGAGATTGCTAGATATACAGAGAGAAATGAAACCACAAGTCAAAGCCTGTTCTTGTTATTCTAATACCTATAAGACATTCTCACGTATTGACTACTTTTTGATCTCTACAGAATTAAGGTCCAAGATTCAAAACTGTTTCTATGATAACATTGTGATCGCTGATCATGCACCCTGCTGTCTAATATATGTAGATAAGAAATTGACATGAATTGAATTCCCTTCCTGTTCACTCTTTATACTGCGGACTTCTCACACAACACAACACACTGCCATCTACAGAAGTTCTCTGATGACTCTGCGATCGTTGGCCTCATCTCCAATGGAGATGAAGCTGAGTACAGAGGGCTTATCCAGGACTTTGTGGACTGGTGCCATCGGAACTGCCTCCAGATCAACGCGAGGAAAACTAAGGAGCTGGTGGTGGACTGCTGCAGGTATGGACAACCCCTCACAGCACCAGTAAATATATAGGGAACAGACATCGAGATGGTGACATCCTACAAGTACCTGGGTGTTCATCTGAACAATAAACTAGACTGGTCACACAATACTGACGCACTCTACAAGAAGGGACAGCGCAGGCTGTTCCTGCTGAGGAGACTCAGGTCTTTTGGTGTACATGGGGCGCTGCTGAAGACATTCTATGACACGGTGGTGGCATCAGCCATCACTTTTGGAGTGGTCTGCTGGGGCAGTGGCATTACCGCAGCCGATAGGAAGAGACTGAACAAACTGATCAAGAAAGCTAGCTCTGTCCTGGGGCAGCGCCTTGACCCGGTGGAGGAGATAGGAGAGAGAAGGACGGGGGCTAAACTGTCATCTCTGCTGGAGTCTGAGTTCCACCCTATGCAGGACATACTGAATGCACTGAGGAGCTCATTTAGCAGCAGACTACATCATCCCAGGTGCACAACCGAGAGGTTTCACAGGTTCTTCCTACCAACGGCTGTCAGACTGTACAACCTAAGCAGGGCTGCTCACAGAGATAGCAAAAAAACATAACAACCTATGAGGTTTTGAATGCAAAAGATGCAATAGACTTACACAATGGTCCCCTCCGGCATACAACTAGGAAAATACCGGTCGCTACAGAGGGTGAGAATATGTATGGGCACATAATCATACCATGTAGGATAACTAAGTAGACGGTTGTGCTGTTTCATCCCATCTAGCAACAATGCTCTGCTCTGTGTGTGTTTATATATTTACATATTTATTCCATCTAGCTACAATGCTCCGCACTGGGTGTGTTTATATTTATATATCTATATATTTATTCCATCTAGCTACAATGCTCCACACTGTGTGTTTATATATCTACATATTATTCCATCTAGCTACAATGCTCCGCACTGTGTGTGTTTATATATTTACATATTTATTCCACCTAGCTGCAATGCTCCGTACTGTGGGTGTTTATATATCTACATATTTAGTCCATCCAGCTACAATGCTCTGCACTGTGTGTCTGTGTGTATATATATATATTTATAGTAATATGTACATATGTATATATTAGCTGCTCTTGCTTTTTTTTTTTTGCCTTCTGATTGTTGCTCTGAGTGTTGCTATCCCTGTGCTATTGCAATCCTGGAATCTCCTCATTGTGGGACTAATAAAGGCTTATCTTATCTGACAAAGGATCCAGGTAGGTAGCATTTTCAGCATAAATGGCTTCAGGATGAGGAATTTGTTAAGTAAAAACAGATAGATGAGTTCTTTGATATTACTACTACACAAACAACGACATGTATAAAGTGGGAGGCTTTCAAAGCTTTTATTAGGGGGCATATTATTAGTTATACAAGTTCAAAATCTAAGAAGGCTCGAGAGGAGAGAGTCCAATTGGAACGTAAAATAAAAATTCTTCAAGAAAAGGTGTATGCAGGAAGTAACCCACAGCTAGAGAATGAATTACTGATTCTGAGAGCTGAATATGACAAAAAATCAGCGAATAGAGCTGCCTCGAGTCTTCTAAGATTGAAGCAAACT
Source organism: Pholidichthys leucotaenia (assembly GCA_020510985.1). NCBI lineage: Eukaryota > Metazoa > Chordata > Actinopteri > Cichliformes > Pholidichthyidae > Pholidichthys > Pholidichthys leucotaenia. The sequence continues at coordinate 66,149,379 of CM035840.1, forward strand.
TTTTATGAACAAGGTGAAAAATCAGGAAAATTATTGGCATGGCAGATTAAACAATTAGAATTTAAAACACCAATTACCAGTATTATAAATAATGGACAGGTAGTTATAGATCCTTTAGAAATTAACAGTGCCTTTAGAGATTATTATGAAAAACTATATGATACAAAAAATGAAACTGACTTAGCAAAACTAAATGGGTTTTTGGGTGGGTTATCTATACCGTGTATTCCAAATGAAAACAGGGAGATACTGGAGTCTAAAATTAGTCAAGAAGAAGTTGGGCTAGCCATTGATAATATGAAATCAGGAAAAAGAGCTGGACCAGATGGTCTTCCAGTTGATCTCTATAAAAAATTTAAGAATAAATTAATAAAACCACTTTTGGAAATGGTTTTAGAAGCATTTCAAAATGGTAATTTACCACCATACATGAATAATGCCTTAATTATACTGTTGACAAAACCAGGTAAACCCCCTAATAAATGTGAAAACATGAGACCAATAAGCCTATTAAAGGGGACCTGTGGTGGTCGTCTAAACGCATTCAACTTGAAAACATTAGGCAAAGTATTCGTTATTTGGTTAAATAATTATTGCCAGCCATATACCACCAGAGAAATATGCAAATACGACCGCAGGCATGGCCAGCCAATGAAAACTATGCGCGCAGCCATGACACATGCGGATGTGACGTCACCACGTTGATACTGAAAAGTCAATACTCCACCTGTATGAGCGACTAGGGTGCTTTTGTGAGTGTTTTTATTCTATTATGGCTGAATTGTCGGACTCTGAGGAAGAATTCGTCCAACATGGCTACAGGTTTGAGCCAGAAAGGTCTTCTGAGGGTGAAAGTGACGAAGTGGTCCTCACACACAACGCAATTTCGTCTGAAAGGAAACGTCTGTGCCCTGTTCCGAGATTGCGCAACCACTTTTCCGCTACAATCTTCCGACAAGGTGAGCTGGGTTTGGGTACACAAAAGAAGTGTTTATCTTTGTTTTTTCGCTTATTATTGAGACATCCAAAGGCTTTACATTCCGCCATGTTGCGATATCCATATCGCATTGTATGTTTTTGTTGTTACAAGAGCGCCGAGTGTCTGCTGCTCTGTATATAGTTTTAGCGGCGAGGGAAGAGTCCAGCGCCGAATCATCGGCCGTCTGGTGGCCGTTACGACCTCAGATCAGACGAGACGACCCGCTGAATTTAAGCATTTATTTATTTTCTACTCGTTTTAGTTCTGCATTTAATATGAACCCTGAGTTTGAAATAAATGTTTGAATTTGAATTTGAATATCCCGAAAGCCACTGCTCATCCGGGCGCTCCAGGCTCAGCCAATATTGATCCAAATCGCGGTATCCACGACACTATGTCACACGAAGCATCCTGGCAGGCCATGTAGCTGCCAGTATGGCTGCGCCCATGTTTTGCTGACATAGCTGAACCAGCACATCAGCAATGGATTTATATCGCATTGCTTTGAACTTGAACTTGAACTTAAACTTGAACTAGAACGTGAGACAGACTCAATATAATATCTTTTTTTTCACGACCACCACAGGTCCCCTGATCTTAAGATAATCTGTAAAATTTTAGCAAGACGACTACAAGAAATATTACCAAATGTTATTAACCGAGATCAGAATGGCTTTATAATGGGAAGACAAGGCTTCCATAATGTAAGAAGACTATTTAATATTATTTATTCTAATAAAGAAGCACCGGATACAGCTCTCCTATCATTGGATGCCGAAAAGGTCTTTGATAGGGTCGAATGACCCTATCTTTTTGAAGTCCTACAAAGGTTTGGACTTGGAAATAATTTCATAAAATGGGTCCAGATAATATACAATAATGCTACAGCAGAAATCCTAACAAACAGCAATATCTCAAAATCAATAAAAATCAGTAGAGGATGTCGAAAAGGCTGTCCACTTTCACCCTTATTGTTTACTATGGCAATTGAACCTTTAGCGATGGCAGTACGTTTACATCCACAAATATATGGAATTAAAGTAGGACCAACAGAACATAAAATCTCCCTGTATGCCGATGACATAATTTTGTTTATGTCGAATTTTAAAAAAATTAATTCCAACCTTGTTAAATTTAATAAATAACTTTGGGGAAATATCAGGATATAAAATAAATAAAACAAAATCTTCAATATTAATGCTAAATGAGACCCAGAGAAATCACCCAGCTCCTGAGGTAAATCAATTCAATGTTGTAAATCAGTTTAAATATTTAGGAATTCAAATTTTGCCTAAGCTAGAATCGGTCGACAGTGCCAACTATGAAGCCTTAATGACAGATATTAATGAGTTACTTCAGAGATGGATGTCACTACCAATGTCAATGATCGGGAGAATTAATATACTTAAAAGTAATATCTTACCAAAAATACTTTATTTATTTCAAAACATTCCTTTACCACCACCTTCAGATCTATTCTCAAGAATTAAAAAAAAGTTAGTGGAATTTATATGGAACAATAGGAAGGCCAGATTACGTTTGTCCTTACTATATTTACCATTTGATCGTGGAGGTCTGAAATGTCCAAACTTTATGTTGTATTACTGGTCAGCACAACTGAGGTCTATGACATATTATTTTTCATCAAATGATCCTCCTCACTGGACTGAAATGGAATCATACAATTTACCTTTACCTCTTTCCTTATTCATATACTCAGACTCGGCTAAAAAATTACAGAAACAAGTTAAAAATCCAATTGTAAAGCACATGATCAAAATATGGTGTGAAACCAAAAAATATTTAAAAGAACCACACTTATTGTTACAATTTAGCCCAATATGGGGTAATCAATATTTTACACCAGGGAGAGCGGATGCTGTATTTAAAGTATGGAATTTAAAAGGGATTCAAAAGATTCAAGACTTATATTTGTCACGTTCAGATAACATAATGTCTTTTGAAGAACTGAGGATTAAATTCAATCTTAATAGAACACATTTTTTTAAATATCTTCAACTTAGAAATTTTATTCGATCAAATCAAAATAATGCTCTCACCCGACCTACTTATTCATCCTTGGAAAAAATTTTGACGAAAGATAGTAAGAGAAAGGGTATTATTTCAGAGTTTTATAACTCATTGACACTATTCTCAAGTGAAAACTCACAGAAAAGACTGAATTATTGGAAAGAAGACCTGCAAATTGAAATTTCAGAGGAACAATGGGAAATGGCTTGTGCAGAAGCTCAAACCAAATCAATAAATGTACGTCTTAAACTGATACATTTTAAATGGTTAATGCGGATGTATGTTACACCAGTGGAATTAAATAGATATAAAAAAACATACCAGATACATGCACAAAATGTATGGAAAGTAAAGGAACCCTATTTCACAGTTTATGGGAATGTAGAAAAATCAGAATGTTTTGGGAAGAGGTGAGGGTAACAATTGAAAAAATAATTTCAAAACAATTCACATTGAACCCTAAACTGTTTTTGTTGGGTCTGTATCCAGAAAAACATAACTTTAATAAGAGTGACTCTACATCATCTACAGTGACTGGGATCGTCACTTCCTTGTGGTAACGTATCATCACTTCCTGTTTTGCTGTCTGCCTGTGTGGTTTGCTTTGTGGTTTGCTCTCTAGCCACTAGCTATGGCTACTAGCTCTCTTTCCTCTCCTCCTCTGGTGTGCTCTCTCTGTCAGATGTTTAGCTACACCTCTGCCTCTTTTAGCAATAACGGTAAATGTAATAAATGTTGTCTTTTTGAGGCGCTCGAGGTGAGGTTGTCTGATTTGGAATCCCGGCTCCGCTGCATTGAAACACTGTCTGCGCCAGTTAATCTTGATGGACGCCCATTAGCTGCAGCGGCGCTAGCTAGCTTAGGCCCCCCTGTCAGCGGTTCCCCGGCTCTCCTCAGCAGCGAGGAGACTGGGTGGGTGACGGTGAGAAGGAAGCCTAGTCGCAAAGCCCCGGTACACCACCAACCTGTTCACGTTTCTAATCGTTTTTCCCTGCTCAGCGACACACCCGCTGAGGAAAAAACTCTGATCATTGGCGACTCTGTAGTCAGAAACGTGAACCTAGAGACTCCAGCGGCCATAGTCCAATGCATTCCTGGGGCCAGAGCAGGCGACACCGAGTCAAATTTGAAAATGCTGGCTAAAAGTAACTGTAAATATTCCACAATTGTTATTCACGCCGGCATTAATGACATCCGTCTCCGGCAGTCGGAAGTCACGAAACTTAATATAGAATCGGTGTGTGACTTTGCAAAAACGATGTCTGCCACTGTAGTATTCTCTGGGCCCCTCCCCAATCTGACCAGTGATGACATGTTTAGCCGCTCGTCATCCTTGAACCGCTGGCTGTCTGTGTGGTGTCCTAAAAATGACGTGGGCTACATTGACAATTGGAGCTCCTTTTGGGGAAAACCTGGTCTTATGAGACGAGACAGCATTCATCCCACTTTGGATGGTGCTTCTCATTTATCTAACAATCTGGCATCTTTTTTATCCAAATTTCCAAAACCATGACTACTCAGAGTTGGGACCAGGAAGCAGAGTCGCAGTCTTACACGCCTCTCTGCAGCTCCTCTTCATCCGCCACCCCTCAGCTTAGCCCCTGTCTTCCCCATCAGAGAATCGTTGTCTGCTCCCTCCAAAGTGAATAAAAATATAATGTATAAGCATCCCAAAGTGATAAAGCAAAATATTGGTAAAACTCAAATTAAACATAAAGCCTCTAAATTGAATGATTTGGCCTCTGTTCCTCCTCATAATTTAAAAATTAAATGTGGTTTATTAAATATTAGGTCTCTAACTCCCAAGTCTCTGTTAGTCCATGATTTGTTAATTGATCATCAGATTGATTTAATTTCCCTTACAGAGACTTGGTTAGGACAAGAGGATTATGTTGGTTTAAATGAATCAACTCCCTCTGGTTATTTAAACTGTCAAAATCCCAGAAGTTCTGGTCGTGGAGGAGGAGTAGCAACAATTTACCATTCCAAATTACTAGTTAATGTAAAGCAAAAAACACGTTATAATTCCTTTGAGGGCCTGGTCCTCAGTATTGGGCACTTTAGCAATTTTAGGTTAAACCCAATTTTATTTGCCATAGTTTATCGTCCCCCATCAACCTACTCAGAATTTTTATCCGAATTTGCTGATTTCTTAGCTGATTTAGTGCTGAAATCTGATAGAATAATTATAGTAGGGGACTTTAATATACATGTGGATGTAGATAGTGACTGCCTTAATGTGGCATTCAATTCAATATTAGATTCAATTGGGTTTTCTCAGAAAGTAGGAAATTCTACTCATTACCTCCACCATACATTGGACCTTGTTTTGACATATGGCATAGAAATAGAAAATCTTGTAGTGTCTCCTCATAACCCTGTACTGTCAGACCATTGTCTGTTAACCTTTGATTTTACTATTTCTGACTATTTGGCTCCTAAAGAAAAATATTATTACAGTAGATGCCTCTCAGATGATGCTGTTTCCAAATTTATGCAGATTGTTTCCTCTATGCCATGTGTCAACACAACGGAAATAAGCTATAGACAGCTTGCTCCTTCTGTAATTGATAACATGGTGGATAGTGTTTCAGCTTCTCTGCATCAGACTCTAGACTTGGTGGCCCCCTTAAAAAAGAAAAAGTCTAATCAGAGATTTCTAACTCCTTGGTTCAACACAGAAACTCGTACCTTAAAACAGAAGACTCGTCAATTAGAAAGAAAATGGCGCTCTACTAATTTAGATGAAATCTATTTAGCTTGGAGAAATAATCTTTTAATTTATAAAAAATCTCTTAGAAAAGCTAGAACGAGTTATTACTCTGCATTAATAGAAGAGAACAAGAATAATCCCAGGTTTCTTTTCAGTACTGTAGCCAGGTTGACAAAGAGTCAGGACTCTGTCAATCCTAGCATTCCCTTAGAGCTTACTAGTCAGGACTTTATGAACTTTTTCAATAATAAAATTTCATCCATCAGAGATAAAATCAATCAGATTCTTCCCACAGTTAACTTAAATACTGTAACTACTACAACTCCTTCTATTGATGTCTGTCTTGATGAGTTTACTCCAATCGACCTTTGTGAGTTAGACAAAATAGTTTCCTCATCCAAACCTTCAACTTGTCTTTTAGACCCTATTCCTACCAGGTTATTTAAAGAAGTCTTCCCACTTATTGGTAACTTTATTCTTCATATAATCAATTCTTCATTAACTTTAGGCTATGTACCGCAGGCTTTTAAAACGGCTGTAATTAAACCCTTACTCAAAAAGCCAACGCTAGATCCAGGAGCTTTAGCTAACTATAGACCAATCTCTAATCTCCCTTTCATTTCAAAAATCTTAGAAAGAGTTGTTGCTACGCAATTATTTGACCACCTGCAGGGAAATGGTTTACTTGAAGAGTTTCAATCTGGGTTTAGAATCCATCATAGTACTGAAACAGCCTTAGCGAAGGTCACTAACGACCTCCTCATTGCATCTGATAATGGACTAGTTTCTGTACTTGTCCTTTTAGACCTTAGTGCAGCTTTTGATACTATCGATCATACTATTCTACTTGATAGATTAGAACACTATGTTGGACTTAATGGAACTTCGTTGCAATGGTTTAGATCTTATTTATCTGATAGGTTCCAGTTTGTTCATGTAAATAATGAGTTTTCTTTCAACTCAAAGCTTCGTCATGGAGTTCCACAGGGATCTGTGCTAGGCCCTACTCTTTTTAGTTTATATATGCTTCCGTTAGGCAACATTATTAGAAAGCACTGTATACATTTTCACTGTTATGCAGATGACACACAATTATACCTGTCAATGAAGCCAGATGATAGTAATCAATTAGCCAAGTTAGAAGCCTGTCTTAAGGAAATCAAAGCTTGGATGACTTGTAATTTCCTGCTATTAAATTCAGATAAGACTGAAGTCATTCTTGTTGGTCCAAAAAACCTTAGAAATTCCTTTCCAAATCAAACTTTCAGTTTGGATGCGGTTACTCTTTCTCTTAATAGCTCTGTGAGGAACCTTGGAGTTATTTTTGATCAGGATTTGTCCTTCAATTCACATATTAAATTTGTTTCTAAGACTGCCTTCTATCATTTGCGTAATATTGCCAAGATTAGGAGCATCTTGTCTCAGAGTGATGCTGAGAAACTGATCCATGCTTTTGTTAGCTCGAGATTAGATTGTTGTAATTCTTTATTATCAGGCTGTCCTAAAACATCTTTAAAAAATCTTCAGCTGATCCAAAATGCTGCAGCAAGAGTTTTAACAGGTACTAGAAAGAGAGATCATATCTCTCCGGTTCTGGCCTCCCTTCATTGGCTTCCCATAGAGTTTAGAATTAAGTTTAAAATCCTTCTTCTTACTTACAAAGCTCTAAACAATCAGGCTCCTTTTTATTTAAAAGATCTGATACTACCGTATTATCCTAACAGAGCACTACGCTCCCAAAATGCAGGATTACTTGTAATACCTAGAATCTCCAAAAGTACAATGGGAGGCAGAGCCCTCAGTTATCAAGCTCCTCTCCTGTGGAATCAGCTGCCAATCTGGATTCGGGAGTCAGACTCGATCTCTGTTTTTAAGAATAGGGCTAAAACCTACCTTTTTGATATAGCCTACAATTAGGGAGGGATCATGTGTTTCTGAACCCTCCCTTAGTTATGCTGCTAATAGGTTTAGTCAGCCGGGGGACCTCCAGTAATGCACTGGGCCTCACTCCTTTCCTCACTCTCTATGAAATATATTTTTTTTTTGCTGGTCATTAACATTTGTTTGTTCTCTCCCATAGATTGAGTCCCCATCGTGCTGTTTGCTCTCTACATGTCTGTACTTTTCTTCTTCTCTATCCCCTCACCCCCCAGCCAGTCGCAGCAGATGACTGCCCCTCCCTGAGCCTGGTTCTGCTGGAGGTTTCTTCCTGTTAAAAGGGAGTTTTTCCTCTCCACCGTCGCCAAGTGCTTGCTCACAGGGGATCGCCTGATTGCTGGGGTCTTTCTGCAACTGTGGGGGTTCCCCCCTACAGTTGATAGTGCTATGAGATGACTGTTGTTGTGAAATGGCGCTATATAAATAAAATTGAATTGAAATTGAATTGAATTGAAAGAGCATTCATAGACCTCGGTTTGCTTAATGCCAAAAAATGTATTCCACTATTGTGGAAAAAGACTCATAGACCAGATGTGACTCAGTGGTTAAGAGAGATGTTAACAAACCTTCCACTAGAAAGAATAACATACATACTGAAATCAAAGGAAAATGTGTTTGAGAATATATGGAGATCTTTCATTGATTATGTAAAGAAATTAAACATAACTTCTGAAGAAGAAGGTGAATGATGTGTGTGGACCTTGCAAATTCCAAATTGGTGAATGTATAATATGTATTCTTATGTAATAGATTACCTAGACTAAACAGAGGAGCATTGTTGTTGACTTGCCTTTGTTAATGGTTGTTGGTGTTTTTAATATATATATACTGTATATTTTTTTGTAGTTAGTGGGTTTTTTTTAATTATTTTTAAATTACTTTAGTGTTAGTGTTTGATTGTTTGTGCCATGTTTGTAAAAAAAAAGGTTCAATAAAAAATATTGTGGAAAAAAAAATAAAAAACTTACAGTAACCTGTTTGCATAAATATGCACACCCTATTTAACTGGGGATGTGACTCACATTGTAGATGCGGATCACATTCATACTCTTGTTAAATGGGAGTCAGCACACACCTGCCACCATTTAAAGTGCCTCTGATTAACCCCAAATAAAAATCAGCTGTTCTAGTAGGCTTTTTCTGACACTTTTGTAGTCACATCTTACAGCACAAGCCATGGTTTGCAGAGACCTGCCAAAGAATCAGAGGGATCTCATTGTTCAAAGGTATCAGTCAGAAGAAGGGTACAAAACAATTTTCAAGGCATTAAATATACCATAGAACACAATGAAGACAGTCATCATCAAGTGGAGAAAATATGGCACAACAGTGACTTACCAAGAATTCGACATTCCTCCAAAATTAATGAAAAGACGAGAAGGAAACTGGTCAGGGAGGCTGCCAAGAGGCCGACAGCAACATTGAAGGAGCTGCAGGAATTTCTGGCAAGTACTGGCTGTTTAGTACATGTGACAACTATCTCCTGTCTAGGGTGGTAAGACGGAAGCCTTATCTTACAAAGAAAAACATCCAAGCCTGGCTACATTTTGCAAAAACACATTTGAAATCTCCCAATCGCATGTGGGAAAATGTGTTATGGTCCGATGAAACCAAGGTTGAACTTTATGGCCATAATTCCAAAAGTTATACAGTATTTGGCGCAAACACAACACTGCTCATCACCAAAAGAACACCATATCTACAATGAAGCATGGTGGTGGCAGCATCATGCTTTGGGGCTGTTTTTCTTCATTTGAAACTGGGGCCTTAGTCAATATGGAGGGAATTATTAACAGTTCCAAATACCAGTCAGTGTTGGCACAAACTCTTCAAGCTTCTGCTAGAAAGCTGAAGATGAAGAGGAACTTCATCTTTCAGCACGACAATGAACCAAAGCACGCATCCAAATCAAGAAAAGAATGGATTCACCAGAAGAAGATTAAGGTTTTGGAATGGCCCAGCCAGAGTCCAGAGCTGAATCCGATTGAATATCTGTGGGGTGATCTGAAGAGGACTGTGCACAGGAGATGCCCTCGCAATCTGACAGATATGGAGTATTTTTGCAAAGAAGAGTGGGCAAATATTGCCACATCAAGACATGCCACGCTGATAGACTCCTACCCAAAAAGACTGAGTGCTGTAATAAAAACCAAAGGTGCTGCAGCAAAGTATCAGTTTAAGGGTGTGCATATTTATGCAAACAGGTTATTGTAAGTTTTTTATTTTTTCCCTTAAAGATTTCAGTTTGTTTTTCAATTGGGTTGTACAGGTTATAAGTCACATTAATGGTAGAAAAAATTTTGAAATGATTCATCTTGGTCTCATTTTTTTACATCACAAAAACCTGGCTTTTGAACAGGGGTGTGTAGACTTTTTATAACCACTGTATATATATAACCGGCCACCACAGTCTCATCAGACATCTGTTCAGATGTAAATATTATGATTATTTTGGACCCGTAAAAAATTAATATTTTTTCTTCAATATACTATAATGTTTTTTGAACAATATAAAGACTTTAATTCTGCACCTTTCCAAACATTTTGTTAATGTATCATTTTTTTAAAAAAATATTCATTTTCCTGAAAATACTGTCTAGTTCACCTTTAATCTTTTCTATTAATGTAGTCCAATTTAAAAAAAAGTTAAAAAAATTGTCCTCCCGTCATTTCCTGTTATTTTTTTGCATTATGTCCTGTTCACACTCCAGCCCAGTTGGTGGCGCTAATGCACCTCAAAGCTGACTTGCGGTCACAAGTACTGCTTTCTGTGGCTACATTAAGTAGTAATGGAGAAGTGAAAACAAACACATTTAGATGGAAAGTTCTTCGGGTGACCAGATGGCTCTTTGGACAAAACAAAAGTTATATGCACATTCTGCAAAGCTGAATTTCATTGTCATCGAAGCATGTCATTATTGCATCGCCTGAGAGCAAAACACCCAGGAACCTGGGTCTCTCCTACACACTACTTTATTTCAGTGCAGTACTTGAGGTTGGTCATTAACCAAATAAACCTATACAGTAGCACTTTATTTTGCCCTTTGATTGTCTCAAATTCAGATACTCTAGCAGTATTTCTGTTGAATGAGGATCACAGGTATATTTCATTAAAAAATGCAATTAAAAGTTGCTTAACAATACTTTTTTCATTGCTTCTTCACTGTAATTGATTGATAATTTTTTTTAAATTCATGTACAGCCCTAGCTATTTCTAACACTGCATTGTGCAGAAAGGCTTACAAAGTCAAGAGCAAAATTTCTCACTTCAGAAAAATAGTTTGAAGAGCATCATATTAAGTCAGTTTCTTAAAGGAAGAGATGATTCTTTTAAGTACTGGATGTTGTCACCAACTGTTTAACTTTTGAAGGACAGAGCATGAGCAAAAAAATCTTGAAATTCACCATGTAGCTCTTCATTTTATATGACAAGAAGAATTTGGATAAAATTTGATCCCTATCCTCGACAAAGGCATAGCAAGGCAGACATCATTATCACCAACTTGTGCTTGGGGACTTAGTCCTCCGTGCGAGTCGTTGGAGGTTCTGGGAGATTTATCCCAGCCACATGTTCCTCTGAAAGGTATAAGAAACCCACAGAAGGAATTGGTGATGAATTCTCACTCCCTTGTGGCCACTGGGGACAGAAACCATCTTGGGCTCATGAAAAGACTGGAGCAAAACCTACGAGCTGGCTGGGGCTGACAGCACTGATAAATTTCACAGGGTCTTTGAGAGTCACGGAGCTGCCAGTGTAGAGTGATGGGCCATGCCAGACCATGATACACTGATCTAATTGGAGGATAGCTCAAAGACAGTAGAGGAGATTTCAGCTGATCTGTAGCTATGGCTCGTACCCCCTGGGGAATTTTGACTGGTTTATATTTAGCTGTAGGTGCAACAATAGCACTTCAATTTTTATATCTTTTCTGATTTGGTAAAGGACAAGTTATTGAGGCAAATAGTAAATGATGGGAAGTATTTCAGCACAGCCTCTAGGTAGTGTGAACTTGTGACATGAGATGAAAAAAGGAGAATCTTAAAAATTTGATTAAAAGGCGCAATGTGATCGATCATGAATGCTTCCACCACAAGCATCCACTACATCAAGGAAGAGGTCAATACACTGGTAAGACAACATGGGCACTGGCCTTCGACACCCCACAAACATTTTTGAAACTCTAGTTTTGATGTGTTCTCCCACTTTCTGCATGGCGATCCAAAAATCAATATCTAATTTCTCAGCCCAATGGCAGACTTGGAAGAGTCCTCAGTAAAAAGAGCTAATACATTCTGGCAATGAGATTTATTTTCCAAGACAAACAACAGGCTTTACTGAAGTACACCTACTCGGTTTTCACACAGCAGGTGGCTGAGGCTCTTGTTGGAGACCATTACAGCAAAGGGTAATACAAAATTTATTGTTATGGTTGAAATTACTACATTTATTACCATGGTTAGTGATGATTGGCAAGCCTGTTATGTGTGATGATCACACATTTGTTAATAACATCCCAGCAGCAACCTTCAGGACAATGAAGCCACTGCAAAAGTGGTAAAAAAGAAAAAACTAAAGTTCTCCTCAGATATCGCAGTCCCTATTGGCTTCCATCACTGATAATCTTCAAAATCAGGGATAAGACTAAAATTAAGTAATATTACATGAGAGGGAGTTTGGCATCAATGAATATTTTAACTGTGGTGATATAGGTGTTATGTCTTAATAATGGGAGACATGAGTCTTGTACCGAGCAACGAACTGCACTTTATTGAGATTCACACTCAATAATAATACTGGCCGTAGCCCGCCTGACGTCATCACGTCAACTGCTTGGCGTCGGCTATGGCAAACCCCAAGGGCCAAATCCTCACACAACACACACCCCCTTACAAAATGTGAAATGCCCTATATAAAACAAAACCCCCTTCCATTAAGGTTAGTATAAAAGAACCCTCACAGAACACATGCAGTAAATACTGTACATTGTATTAATTTTTCATGTATTGGCTTTTTTTTTTTTTTTACACACAGAACAACAGGCCTGATAAGATAAGTGGACACCTGGGTAGACTGCCAGGGTACCCTCCCATGTTGGGGTGGATTATTCTGCCGCCCATGCCCAACACGCTTCAGCTAAGCCTACTTCTACTAGTCAAAGTCAAAGTCAAAGTGCCTTTATTGTCATTCCATTGCTAAAAAAAACAATGCAACGAAATTGAGATACTGCTCCCTAAAACAAACTATCACTCTCACAGTTCACTCATGCATTTAATATTCTCATAATTACAACAATAAATAATGCTTAAAACAATAATACCTAAAAAGTTGAATACAATATGTACATAGCAATAATAAAAACATACTGAGCGATAAATAAATAAGACCAGCTTATACACACAAGGTTATTGCCACAAAATAACTTAAAATAACATCAGCAGTCAGTACGTGTTACATAAATCCGTTCAACATACGTACTGCTGCTGGGAAAAAAAAACTATGATTAAACCTGGTAGTCCGGGTTTTATGGGATCTGTACCACTTTCCTGAGGGGAGCAAGTGAAAGAAATCATGGCCTGGATGAGTGCAGTCTTTAATAATGGCAGTAGCTCTGTTGAGGTACCAAGACCTGGAAATCTCTTCCAGAGAAGGGAGAGAACAGCCAGTGATTTTTTGCGCAGTCTCGATCAATCTCTGGAAGGCTTTGTGGTCTGCGGCTGAACAGCCCTCATACCAAACCGTTATGCCATATGACAAAATGCTCTCAATAGCAGAGCGATAAAAAAAAGCCCAGCAACTGTGAATTCAGGCCATTCCTCTTGAGGAGCCTCAAAAAGTGTAGACATTGTTGAGCCTTTTTTATCGTAGCTATGGTGTTAACTCTTGGCATCAGCGAGTGTGAGAGTTTCGAGTGTTTTGATCATCCCAGACATACTACATTCTGTAAAACTTACAACCATGTGACCTTATTAAACATCAAGGTACTGCACGCTGCAAGAATCACGGCGCTCGGTTGTGATTTGGACATTCTCCGCCAGCATGGAATTCTGGCGGAGTCCCCGCTGGAAGCTACCCGAGAGAGGAGGAAGCGCAGACGGTGTGAACGCAGGCAAAAGCGTGGAAAAAGGGCCGGGATCCATGCTAGGCTAAAGGCTAACCCTCCAGACCAGCTGTACCGTCGCTTCTTCTCTCTAACGTCCACTCCCTCGACAACAAGCTGGACGAGCTGCGTCTGCTGAGAGAAACCCGGAGAGAGTGGAGACACTGCTGTGTGCTTGTGTTCACGGAGACATGGCTCGACGACAACATCCCTGACGAGGCCATTCAACTGGAAGATATGGCGATGTTCCGTGCCGACAGAATAACGGCGAGCTCCGGTAAGAGCCGTGGGGGGGCCTATGCATCTATGTTAACAAGAACTGGTGCGTTAATGCCACATTAGTGTCTAAACACTGCTCTCCGTTGGCGGAGTTCGTTATTGTAAACTGTCGGCCATATTATTTGCCCAGGGAATTCAGCAACGTGTTTGTAGCGGCTGTTTACATAGCGCCGAGCGCTAACGCTAACGCTAATGCTAAGAAGGCACTCGGGGAACTGCACGATGCGATTAATGAAATCCAAACTTCACATCTGGACAGTTTGTGGTGGTTGCGGGGGATTTTAACCACACCAGCTTAAAGACTGTGCTCCCCAAGTTTAAACAATGTGTAGACTTTAAGACCAGAGGAGAGAATATGTTGGACTTAGTGTACACAAACACAGATGCATATAAGGCTATACCCCGCCCCCACCTCGGCCTTTCTGACCACATATCCGTGATGCTGGTGCCTGTCTACAAACCTTTATTGAAGCGCAGCAGGCCGGCAGTGAAACAAATCAGGATTTGGCCAGAGAGTGCAACCTCTGCACTGAAAGACTGTTTTCTGCACACAGACTGGGAGGTTTTCAAAATAGCAGCCTCCCAGGAAGACAAGACAGATGTGGAGGAGTATGCTGAAACGGTCACCAGCTACATCGCGAAGTGCACAGAGGATGTCACTACAGTGAAGACCATCACTATGCGGGGAAACCATAAGCCCTGGATGACTGCAGAGGTGCGCTCGTTGCTTACAGCCAGAGATGCAGCCTTCAGAGCGGAGGACAGGATCGCTCTCCGCTCAGCCAGGTCTGCGCTCTCAAAGGGAATTAAGGCGCGAAGCGCGCCTATGCGGAGAAAATCCAGGGACACCTCTGTGACACTAGGAACACCAAGCAGATGTGGCAGGGAGTTTGGACACTCATGGGCTATAAGTCTAGGCAGGGGGTCGATGATGACGACGCTTCGCTTCCAGACAGGCTCAACGACTTCTTTGCACGTTTTGAAGCATCTAACCCGACAACCAGAGGGAGGGCTGGCCTACCCCCACCATCGGTCAGACCAGCTTTTACCATCAACACAGTGGACACACGAAGGACCCTAACCAGAGTCAACCCACGTAAAGCTGCAGGTCCGGACAACATCCCAGGACGTGTACTCCGAGACTGCGCGAGCGAGTTGGCGGATGTCCTGACTGACATTTATAACATCTTCCTGAGTCAGGCCATTATTCCCAGATGCTTCAAGACCTCTATCATTGTACCGGTGGCAAAGAAACCAGTTGTGACCTGTTTGAATGACTATCGTCCTGTTGCACTGACACCAATTGTGATGAAGTGTTTTGAACGGCTTGTCAAACCACACATTACAGCCTGCCTCCCTGCATCACACGACCCGCTCCAGTTTGCATATCGTTCAAACCGCTCCACGGAGGATGCTATAGTCACCACCCTACACTCTGTCATCACTCACCTGGACCAGAAAGACACCTACACCAGACTCTTGTACATTGATTTCAGTTCAGCATTCAACACCATTATTCCCCAGAGACTGATGGAGAAATTACTCCTTCTCGGTCTGAACACCGCCACATGCCTCTGGATCCTGGTTTTCCTGACTGAGAGACCTCAGTCTGTCCGGGTTGGAAACAACATCTCCAACTCTGTCACGCTGAGCACCGGATCCCCTCAAGGCTGCGTAATCAGTCCACTGTTGTTTACACTTCTAACACATGACTGTGTATCCAGACGCGAGGGGAACCAGATTATTAAGTTTGCAGACGACACCACGGTGGTGGGACTTATTCTGAGGGATGAGGAATCAATGTACAGGGAAGAAGTGAGAGACCTGGAGGGCTGGTGCAGGGAGAACAATCTGGTGCTCAACGTGGACAAAACGAAGGAGATGATGATTATCGACTTCTGGCGGTCACAGCCTGAACCCATCCCCCTCAGCATCGGTGGCCATTTAGTGGAGAGAATGGAGAACATCAAGTTCCTCGGAGTGCAGATTTTGCAGGACCTGACCTGGAGCAAGAATTCCTTGGGGATCAGGAAGCGGGCTCAGCAGAGACTGCACTTCTTGAGGAAACTCAAACAGGCCTCTCTCCCCATCTGCATCCTCAGGACCTTCTACAGAGGTGTGGTGGAGAGTGTTCTGACGTACTGCATTGCTACATGGTACTCCAGCTGCAGTATGTCAGACAAAAAAGCCCTGCAAAGGATAGTCAACAGAGCTGAGAGGGTAATTGGAGTCTCCCTCCCCTCTGTCCAAGAACTTTTTCGGAACCGTTGTAGGAGCAGGGCACTGAACATTGTCAAGGACCGTTCTCACCCTCTGCATAAACACTTTGAACTTCTGCCATCTGGTAAACGATTCCGGAGCATCAGAGGCAGAACCACCAGACTGATCAACAGCTTCCTTTCACAAGCTGTCAGGATGCTGAACAGTTGACCCGGAATCTCTCATACACACTACTGCACCTACGGACATTATGTATATTATTTGTATATTATAGATAGTAAGTTTTTCCCAAGTATGTCTCAGGGATGTGTGAATGGATGGGGGTGGGGGGTGGGGTGAAGAGATATGTGTGAGTGTGTCTTATATTATGCTGCTTCTATTTATATGGATGCCGAGAGAAACGCAATTTCATCTTGCCTGCACTACAGTTGTATGTACAGCAATATGACAATAAAGTTTGATTTGATTTGATTTGATTTGATTTGAACTGCCCAGGTAAAGTTGTGAGAAATATGAACACCAAGAAACTTAAAAGCCTCCACCCTCTCCACACACTCCTTGCCTATATATAGAGGAGGCGGCTCACTGCTATGCTTCCTAAAATCAATAATGAGTTCTTTTGTTTTTTTTGTATTCAATAGCAGATTATTATCTGAGCACCATCTCACCGGTTTCTGGACCTCATCTCTGTATGAAGACTCATCTCCTCCTGATATGAGGATATCTACAAAGTCATCGAGGTGTCTGGGCCTCTGACGCATCCTAGCCGAGGAAAACCTGCTAGGCTCCGTTGGCCGCACCTAAGAGTCCCCAACATCCCCATCAGGTAAGTTCCAACCCTCATCAGTCAAATCAGCCACAGCTCCCAGACCCTGGGCTGGCAACGTCTTCCTGAACCGGCTGGAACGCCACCGTGACCAGTCCGAGAGCTCGAACGTGTCCCGGCCAAGCCGCCTCACGACCTGCAGAGGCCCCATCCAGAAAGGCTGCAGTTTATGCGTGCGGTTGGGGTGCTTAATCCAGATCTGGTTCGACACATTGAGTCCATGGGCCCTCGCCCTGTGCTTCCTGTCAAAACGTTGTTTAATTTTCTGCTGCTGGGTGATGACCCGGTCTCATGGAGGGTCTGTGTCCCTTGAAGAGGAGGTTGTGGGGGCCACAGCCGGTCCAGAGGCAGATGGAATTCACACCCCAGCATGAGTTTTGCTGGGGGGCACCGTGTCGTGGTGTGGGCCGCTGCCCTGTAGTGGAGGAGCGTGTTCTGAAGGGCGTCAGGGAATACGAAGCCATCCACCAGATGGGCTCTCAGACCATTTTTCAGAGTCTTGTTAAAATGTTCCATGCCCCCATTGGCTTGGGGGTGGTAGAGCGCGGTTGTGATGTGCTCCACGCCCCTATCACCCAAAAACTCCTCAAACCCCCCAGAGGTGAACTGTAGGCCATTGTCTGTAGTGATGGCATCCGGGACCCCCCATCTAGCAAACAGCAACGGGAGGAAACCGATGACCACATCCATTGTGACCGAGTTAGTGGGCAGCACTTTCGGCCATTTGAAGAACAGATCACAGACCACCAGTAAAAAACGGCTTCTTGGGGGAGCCGTGTGTAGTTCACCACAAATGTCCAATTGCATGTGCTTCCAAGGGCCCTCTGGGTATGGTAGTGGTCGCAGGGGCGGGGGCAGTGGCCCACCTGTCTTCCCACTCTCCAAACACAGAACACAGTTCTTAATCATAGTCTCAATTTTCTTATTGATGCCAGGCCACCAAACTGAATCCCTGCAATGTTGCTTCACCCTGACCACTCCCAGGTGGCATTCGTGGAGCTTTGCCTGAATGCGCAATCTCAGCAACACAGGAATCAATGTGCAGTGCCCCCTCGCAACATACACACCATTCCAGCAACTCAGTTCATCCCTGAACCGGTGAAAGGATGCCAGATCACCTTGTACCTTTGTGGGCCAACCCTCCCTGATGACTGAGCACAGTTGTGACAATGTAGGGTCCCGTTCCTGTTTCTTTTGGATCAGAGTGGGCCAACACTGGAGGGGAGGTGAGGTGGGACTTCAGCCAAGCGACCGCCACTGAGCAGGCCAGGGTCCACTGCCACGGTGGGTCCTGCTTCAGAAGGGCTTGGAGTGGTTTGATAGTCTCTGAATAATGGGGAATGAAACGCCTGTAGAAGTTCACCATGCCCAGGAACAAGGATATTTGTGTGGATGTCGTGGGATCGGGGAGACGCAGGACCGCCTTCATGTTCGAGTGCAGTGGGCTCAGGCCCTCGGCCGCCAGCCGGAATTCCACAAACTCAGTGGAATCCACCGCGAAGATGCACTTTTCCCCGTTCAACGGGACTCCGTGCTCCAGCAGCACCTCCATCACTCATCTCAGATGGCTGTCGTGTTCCCCCTGTGACGCACCGTGGACCATGATGTCGTCCAGGTACACTACTACACCCCTGAGGCCAACAAGAATTGTGAACATAATTTTCTGAAAACAACCTGGTGCTTAGCTCAAACCAAAAGGCATGCGGATGTACCTGAAGACGCCTATGTGGGTCACAAATGCCGTCAGGTCTCGGCTGGCTGGATGAAGGGGCACCTACAGGTAACCCTGGCAGAGATCCAACTTTGTGAACACCCTTAAGCCGCTGAACATTGCGATGAATTCCACCATTGTGGGGAGTGGGTATTTGTCCGGGATGATCGCTTTGTTAGCCATCCTGAGGTCAATGAATGGCTGAATGCCACCCGTCTTCTTCTTGGCCACCACAATGTTCAATATCCACTGCGAGGCATCCACTTTCTCGATGATGCTGTCTTTAAGCAGTTTGTTCAGTTCCGCCGTGATGTCGTCCTGCAGGGCAAGGTGAAGCTGCCGTAATGGTTGGCTCTTGGGTATCACGCCTGGGTCAATGAGCGGGCAGTGGTTAAATGCTTTAATACACCCCAGGCCCACAAACAACACCAGTCAGCAGGCATGCCACTTGGGGGACACCATCAGCACCATTGAGCCCACTGGGTCTGTGATGGAGAATCCTAACTCGCCCAGCAGATCAATTCCCAACAAGTCGGCCCCCTGGCGTGAAACCTGGTAGGTAAATGTGGGAATAGTCCTTGACCCGCATGTTACTGAGAAGCTGGCTGTACCCGCCATGCCAATTTTAGCGTGACCATACCAAAGCATTTTCACCACCCCTGCTTTAATGGTTTTACCCGGGAAAAGTCTTTTCAATGTGGCCATGCTCAATATGGATTTGCCAGCACCCGAGTCCACCGTAAGCGGCACATTGATCCTGTCAAGCTGCAAGATGTACCACTTTAACAACCACTTCTTAGTGCCTGCCACACACACCGACGTCATACTTTTGAGCTCTGAAGCTGTTAGTTTATTGGTGGTGGTGCAGACCCTGGCCCAGTGATTAGACTGGCCACAGTTGTAGCACTTCTTTCCTCTGGCGAGGCAAGTGAATGTATCCGCCTAGTGACAGGAATAGCCACAGCCACTACACAGCCCCCGAGCTCCCGCTACTGCCCGTGCCACAGTCCGCCACTTTTTGGGGGTTCGCCCCGAGGAGTTAGCCACGCTGCTAGCAGCCTGATGTGGAGGGGAAGCTTGGGTGGCTAGGTTCTCTTTAGCTAGCACGTGTAGACCTAGCTGGATGACGGACTCTATCTGACTGGTCAATTCAATCACTTGATCCTTACAGCTTGACCCCCCCCCCCCCCAAAAAAAACAAAGGATGTGGAGAGAGAAATAATCGGGTGAATCGGGCAGCGTCATGTCTGGCAGCTGCTGGTTCCCTGACGGCTCCATCCCAAGGTGCTCCAGTTGGTCCACGGGTCGGTGGGGGCGGGCCACTTTGGGGTGACGAAGCCTCTGTAGCATCTACTGGCCGGGGTGTCGTCAGGACGTAGAGCTTCATGTCCACCACTGTGACACCTGCATGGCTCAGAAAGGGCCGACTCAGCAATCCCATACCCCCTTGCAGCAGTACCGGGTGGGGGCACCCATGGAGCGGGTGGGAGTGGACATTCTGGGCCCTTTTCTGACCACGGATCAGGGAAACTGCTACATGCTGGTCGCAATGGATTACTTTACCAAATGGCCAGAGGCATATGCGGTCCCTAATCAGAGTGCCGCCACCACAGCATCAAAGCTGGTGGATGAGATATTTTGTCGGTTCAGTGCGCCGTAGGAGCCGCACAGCGATCAGGGAAGGCACTTCGAGGCAGAGGTCTTCAAGGAGGTCTGCAGGCGGCTGGGCATCCAGAAGACCCGAACCACCCCGCTGCATCCACAGAGCGACGGCCTGGTCGAACGTTTTAACCGGACTCTGACCACTCAGCTCACCATCCTAGTGGACCAGCTACAGCGAGATTGGAACCTGCATCTGCCCTTGGTTCTGTGGGCATACTGGACGGCAGTTCGGGAATACACCTGGTGCACCCCTGCAGCACTGATGTTTGGACGTGAGCTGCGCACACTGGTGGATTTGGTGTTTGACCCTCCACCCCAGAGCCGGAGGTGGAGGGCAAACTGGGGTTGGATTATTTGTTTTGCTTGAGAGAACATCTTCACATGGTGCACAAACTGGCTTGTGAGGCCCTGGCAGCGGCGGGAAGTCGGCAGAAGCAAGTGTACAACTCCCACTGCCAGGGGAAGGACTTTGCACCAGGGGATCGAGTCTGGTTTTCTGCCCGGAGCACAAAAAAGGACTGTTGCCAAAGCTGGTGAGCCATTGGTCGGGACTGTGTGTGGTTCTACAGAGACTGTTGGATATAGTGTACAGGGTGAGGCTGCAGAAGAGGAACTGGGTTGTGGTGCTTCACCATGACCGCCTCACCCCATACCAGCCAGCTGCCCCACTGACAGCCAAGCCAGAAGCTTCATCCCGACTGGATACCCTGGTTGAGACTCAAATGGACACTAATGGGCCTGTGCATGCTGGTCCCCAACAATGGTGGCCGCCCCGATGCCTGGACGGATTTGTATTGGACTTTTGAGTTGGACTTTATTATTCTGGGGACAGAAACCAGTCCAGGGGGGACAGTGTAACGTTGGGGCTGTGAGGAAGGGGCGGAGATTCTCTCGACGTTCTTTGTACCGTGGGGGATTTAAGGACTGTTATCCGTGTGTTCTAAGTGTTATTGCTGTGCCATTATAACTGTGTTATAAGACCAGTTGTGACAGCATTGTTTTCCCTGTATGTAACAAATCATGTGTCTGTGTCACCATGAGTGAGATGAGGGTCTGTGCAAATGACCTTCCCTCCGTTCTGTGTCATGAGTGTGTGTAGAATTAAGCCTGTTTTGTCACAGTCATCTCTCCTTATTGTGTGAACCCTTGCAATGTCACAATATTGTGGATTTAATCCGATGTGCAGTGATCCAAGGAAAATGTCCATTATCCACAGTCCAAATGTCTGCTGTGACAGAGACATGATCCAGTCTCTTAAATTCCTGTTGGAGATCAAATCCATTTTTAAATAATCTTTATCCAGGTAGCAAGTAAATGTGTTTTAACTTCAGTGGATCACAGTCTCAGCTGTCTCATGGAAAATGACTGTTATCAGATCTTCATTCTTTAACAGCGTATCTGGCAATCAGTTGGTTTAATTCTTGGTGGGTCACAAACTGTCCAGAATGTATACCTGTGCTTGAAATCCAGAGTGGCTGTTCAGATAACGTAGATCCACTAATAACACGGTGTTAGCATAGCATTAGCTTTGATGTTGTTGTTGTTCTCAGGTGCTTCTGAAGACTGCAGTTGGTCTCACATGGCCCACCAACATGCTTTTGTCTTTAACTGCAACAAAGGAAAAATAATCTATTTCCAAAAAAACAAAGTAGCTTCATCTTTTCCCAGCAGGAGCAAGCTCCATTTGTGGCTGCAGCAGTGAAGTGGCTCTTTGACTGACTGCTCGTTCAATTCAATTCAATTCAGTTCAATTCAGCTTTATTTATATAGTGCCATATCACAACAAAAGTCATCTCATAGCACTACCAAATGCAGGGAAAACCCCACAATTGCAGAAAGACACAGCAATCAGATGATCCCCTGTGAGCAAGCAATTAGCAACGGTAGGGAGGAAAAACTCCCATTTAACAGGAAGAAACCTCTAGCAGAACCAGACTGAGGGAGGGGCAGTCATCTGCTGCGACTGGCTGGGGGTGAGGGGATAGAGAGGATGAAGGGAACAGCCATAAAGAACAGGAACAATGAGAAGCCAAGTATATTATTGGCGGTCATCCGGCAGTCTGAATCTATTAACAGCAAAACAAAAGGGGGGTTAAGAGACACAAGAGCCCTCCCTAATCGTAGGCTATATTGAAAAGGAAGGATTTTACCCTGTTCTTAAAAACAGAGATCGAGTCTGACTCCCGGACCCAGAGTGGTAACTGGTTCCACAGAAAAGGAGCTTGATAGCAGAAGGCTCTGCCTCCCATTGTACTTTTGGAGATTCTGGGTATTACAAGTAATCCAGCATTTTGGGAGCGTAGTGCTCTGTTAGGATGATAGGGTAATATCAGATCTTTTATATATAAGGGGGCCTGATTATTATTATCATTATTATTATTTACTGGAGTGGTGGCTCAGTTGGTAGAGCATCTGCCCCACACCCAGGAGGCAGGGGTTCAAATCCTGGCCGGGTCATGCCAAAGACCATATAAAAGCGGAACTTCCTGCCGTCCAGCTTGGTGCTCAGCAATAATGGAATGGAGGAGGGAAATCTGTGGCAGCGCTTTGCATGGCAGCGGCCCTCTGATTCTACATATGGGGTGTGTGTGATTAACACTGTAGATAGGAAAAACACAATTTCGTTCTACTGTACATGTATGGTTGAATGACAATAAAGGGTGATTTAATTAAAGAGCTTTGTAAGTGAGAAGAAGGATTTTAAACTTAATTCTAAACTCTATGGGAAGCCAATGAAGGGAGGCCAGAACCGGAGAGATATGATCTCTCTTTCTAGAACCAGTTAAAACTCTTGCAGTAGCATTTTGGATCAACTGAAGACTTTTTAAAGATATTTTAGGACAACCTGACAATAACGAGTTACAATAATCTAATCTAGAGCTGACAAAGGCGTGGATCAATTTCTCAGCATCCTTCAGAGACAAGATGCTCCTAATCTTGGCAATATTGTGCAGATCATAGAAGGCAGTCTTAGAAACAAATTTAACATGTGAATTAAAGAACAGATCTTGATCAAAAATAACTCCAAGGTTCCTCACAGAACTATTCAGAGTGAGAGTAGAGGCATCCAAATTAAGAGTTTGATTTGGAAAGGAATTTCTAAGGTTTTTTGGACCAACAAGAATGACTTCAGTCTTATCTAGGTTTAATAGTAGAAAATTACAAGTCATCCAGGCTTTCCTTAAGACAGGCATCTAACTTGGCTAATTGATTACAATCATCAGGCTTCATTGACAGGTATAATTGTGTGTCGTCTGCGTAACAATGAAAATGTATACAGTGCTTTCTAATGATGTTGCCTAATGGAAGCATCTATAAACTAAAAAGAGTAGGGCCTAACACAGATCCCTGTAGAACTCCATGACTGAGCTTAGAGTTGGAAGAAAGCTCATCACTGATGTGAACAAACTGAAGTCTATTGGACAAATAAGATCTAAACCACTGCAGTGAAGTTCCATTTAGTCCAACATAATATTCTAATCTATCAAGTAGAATGTCATGATTGATAGTATCAAAGGCTGCACTAAGATCTAAAAGGACAAGTACAGAAACAAGTCCAATATCAGATGCGATAAGGAGGTCATTAGTGACCTTCACTAAGGCTGTTTCAGTGCTGTGATGAACTCTGAACCCAGATTGAAACTCTTCAAATAAACCATTTCCCTGCAAGTGGTCAAACAATTGCGCAGCAACAACTCTTTCTAAGATTTTTGAAATGAAAGGCAGATTAGAGATTGGTCGATAGTTAGCCAAAATTCCTGGACTGAGCGTTGGCTTTTTGAGTAAGGGTTTAATTACAGCAATTTTAAAAGCCTGCGGTACATAACCCAAAGTTAAAGAAGAATTAATTACATGAAGAATACGGCTACAAGTAATTGGGAAGACTATTTTAAATAACCTGGTAGGAATAGGGTCTAAAAGATAAGATGAAGGCTTCGATGAGGAGATTATTTTATCTAACTCTAAAAGGTCAACTGGAGTAAACTTATCAAAACATATCAGTTGAAGGAGTTGTAGTAGTTAATGTACTTAAGTTTACTGTGGGAAGAATCTGACTGATTTTATCTCTAATAGATAAAATTTTATAATTAAAAAAGTTCAAAAAGTCCCCCTCAAGGGGGATGCAAGGACTGACCGAGTCCTGACTCTTTGTCAGCCTAGCTATAGTGTTGAAAAGAAACCTGGGGTTATTCTTATTCTCTTCTATTAATGCAGAGTAATAACTTGTTCTTGCTTTTCTAAGAGATTTTTTATAAATTAAGAGATGATTTCTCCACGCTAAATAGAATTCATCTACGTAAATTAGTAGAATGCCATTTTCTTTCTAATTGACAAGTCTTCTGTTTTAAGCTACGAGTTTCTGTGTTAAACCAAGGGGTTCGAAATCTCTGGTGAGACTTTTTCTTTTTTAAAGGGGCCACCAAATCTAGAGTCTGATGCAGAGAGGCTGTAACACTAACTACCATGCTATCAATTACGGAAGGAGCAGGCTCTCCATTTTTTATTTCCGTTGTGTTGACACAAGGTATAGAGGAGACAATCTGCAAAAATTTGGTAACGTCATCTGAAAGACATCTGCTGTAGTAATATTTTTCTTTAGAAGTGAAATAATCAGAAATAGTGAAATCTAAGGTTAACAGACAATGGTCTGACAGCACAGGATTATGAGGAGACACTACCAGATTTTCTATTTCTATACCATAAGTCAAAACAAGGTCCAATGTGTGGTGGAGATAATGGTTAGAATTTTCTACTTTCTGGGAAAATCCCGTTGAGTGTAAAATTAAATGCCTTATTAAGACAGTCACTACCTACATGAAAATGTATATTAAAATCCCCTGCAATAATTAGTTTATCTGATTTCAGCACTAAATCAGCTAAAAATTCAGCAAATTTGGATAAAAACTCTGAGTAGGCCGAGGGAGGGCGGTAAACTGTGGTGAATACAATTGGGTTCAAGCCAAGATAGCCAACGTGCCCCACACTGAGGACCAGGCCCTCAAAGGAATTAAGCATGATTTTTGCTTTACATTAACTAGGAAATTAGAATGGAAAATTGCCGCTACTCCACCTCCACGACCAGAACTTCTGGGATTATGATAGTTTAAATAACCAGAGGGAGTTGATTCATTCAAACCAACATAATCATCTTGCCCTAGCCAAGTCTCTGTGAGGGATATTAAATCGATCTGATGATCAATTAATAGATTGTGAACTAGTAGAGACTTGGGAGTTAGAGACATAATATTTAATAAACCACATTTAATTTTTAAATTATGAGGAGGAACAGAGGCTAAATTAATAAATTTAGAGACTTGAGGTTTGATTTGAGTTTTACCAACATTTTGTTTAAACACTTTGGGATGTTTATGCATTATATTTTTATTAACTTTTGGGGGAGTAGACAAAGGTTCTCTGAGGGAGAAGACAGGGGCAAAGTTGAGGGGTGGCGGATGAGGAGGAGCTGCAGAAAGACATGTACTGTATTTATCAAGTTGTGTTGTATTTGTCTTGGGTTATAATATTTTGGATAAAGGGAGACAGACACAATCTCTGCAGGGTTATAAATCGAAGACTGATACAAACAGTGAGGATTATTTGGATTAATGGGATTAATATGAGAAGTGGAAACAAAAAAGAGCTGGCTGGCAGACCCAGGAACTTCGGAGTGAGTTAATGCACCAAATCCCAGTCACTGCATTAAAAAACGCTGAATGGAATAGAACAGATTGTCCCTTAAAACACGTGCACCAAGTCTATTTGGATGGATGCCATCAGGCCTCATAAGTGATGGGCGGTTCCAAAACAGGTTAAAATTGTCAATAAAACCACTGTTAAAAGTAGGACATGTAAAACACAACCAAGTATTAAGACTGAGAGTTCTGCTAAAATAATTGCAACCTCGTCTGAAAGGTGCCAAAGGCCCAGAGATAAATGTACGTCTGCCACAGTTCATAAGCGTGGACAGAAGGCTCCTGAAGTCACTCTTTAAGATGTCCGATGCTTCATCTGGGATGTTGTTGCATCCAACATGTACTATGACAGTTTTAACATGGGGGAATTCATTTAATAGGTCAAGGGTAAGAGCCTCAATGTCAGACACTCTAGCCCCAGGAAAAATTTTTGTCACACAGTACCTGCTTTTGACGTTCCTCATAATCAAGTCACCAATTACCAGCGTTGTCTGGGGGGGCTTTGTCGGTGGTTTCTGAGGTGGTGAACAATCTTGTCGAAGGTCTTGTTGTGATGGCGGGGCGATGCGCTCTCCTGTTTTTGGAGCTGGAGTGTAATTTGGCACACCTAAAGTAGTCTTAATCCGGGGTTTGTGGGTTTGAGCTGCTGTTGAAGGAGGAGGAGGGACGGCCACGGGCTGACAGCCAGCGTCCAGGTGGGGAAAATCCTCCAGAGAAAGGATGTCAAATCTATTTTACAGTAGCAGGGGAAGAGAAGAGGCACGGCCCTGTCTGGTCGATCGATGATGATTGCCTGCTGGTCTAACCAAGGTGCAGGGCACGCATTGAGGATGAGAAGAACCAACCGGGGCTTTGGGTTTATCCCCGAGTCAAAGCCAGTGCTATTGCTGTGGTCCTGGACGTCAGAAAAAACCGGAGCAGGGGTGGAAGTAGGCGGAGATGCGCTGAACTCGCCCAGGTAAGTAGCCGTCTCTGCCAACTGCGAGTCGGTTGCCGGGGCCGTTGTTCGCCTGAGAATTATGGTGTCAAGGTGGTCTTCAGCCTCCCGAATCTTATAGAGGTTGGAGAGTCTAACTTCCAACTCAGAAACCTTCCTAAGGAGGGACACACAGCTGACACACGTCGGGGATGGAGCCATGACGTTCCAGGCGATAGGTGGATAGCCAGCCAGCCAAAAGCAGCTAAAAACAGGTTAGCTAAAAACAGCTAAAAAGGCTTAAAAACAGGTTAGCAGGTTAGCCTAGCCCGGTAAAAACAGCCCAGCTGGGGGTCCGACCCACCCGCGTGTCCGATCGGGCTTTTCTGCTAGGCCAAAACTAAGCTAACACCAAGCAAAAACTAATATCAACAAAAAGAGATAAAAAATTAAAAACAAAATCAATTAAAACAAACAAAAGCGGACAAGATGATGCGACGAGACATTAACAGACGCCAGCGTTAACACTAATCTTGATGATAGACTGGACCCCAGCTGTGTCAGCTACGTAGGGTCAGTTTGTATTTAGTTGCGCTAAACATATCTATCCATATTAATAAAACAAGTAATGCGAGTAATGCAACTGATCAAATTTCAGTAACTGTAATGCATTACTGAATTTTTAAACAGTAATTTTGTTACACAGCACGTTACTGCAAATGAAGTGGTGTTACAGTTACGTGTTACGCATTACTCCAAACACTGCAGTTTTGTAGTTGGAGAATTATTTTTAACATGATCAAATTTGATTATTGCATGCTAAAATGTAGTTGAATTAAATGTACAACCTTTTTAAATGCAATGACCCTTATGCGATGCGGGGATTTGGCCCTTGGGGCTTGCCGTAGCTGACGCCAGGGTGTGGACGTGGTGGCGTCAGGCAGACTACGGCCTGTATGGGGTGTATGGAGTGTCAGGGAGGGATAGTACCTCTGACGGGGCAACAGTCGCACCTCCTGTGGTCGGCCCGCTTTGGTTCCCACTTTGCACTCAACTCTCACCTGTGGCTCCAAGTAGCTGTTTGTATGGAACAGTGGCCACATCCCTGTAAACCACTTCGACTGGCGGGTGAAACCAGGTGAAGGTAGCCGACCGGTTTGAAACCCTTGGTGAGGTAGGGCTTGTCTACCTACGCATGCGTAGACTGGACCCGGCGGACTGCGTGGAGGAAACCACCAGATTGGCTCAACGGGCAGAAAGGCAGACCCAGCAAAGCCTTGTGGAGTGCAACTAGGGCACAGTGAGACAGGTAGAACACTGCTGGCCATCCACTGTATCCGAACCTATCTCCATCCATCTTGACTACATCTTGCCACTGGAGCCAGATAGGCTGGGACGAGAGAGTGAGGCTGACGACCCTGCACAACTCTCCCTCACTTAAATCAAATTCACGTGCAAGTCAAGATATCACCCCCCCACCCCCCAATTTCCTTCTCATTCCCCCCAATCTCCCTCCAAGTCCTGTTGCAATGAGCAAGTGATGAAGCAGCAGGTGCAGATACACTGGAAGCTGTAGCTACAATCCCACACACAGGCGGCCCAGGGCATCGGGTCACTCTCTACTGGGCCAAAGCAGCAGCGGAGTTCGGCAGCCCCCCGGGTGTCTGAGCAGTCCTCTTTAGGATTTACTCTGCTCACCTCCATGTCCTGAGGAAGGGGCTAGAAAGGGTGCCCTAAACATAGCCTGCTTTACTACACCCTGGCTATCAAGCCGCGGATGGCGGGAATCCCACCCTAGTGGTCAAAATTCTCAGAAGAAATCAACTAAGGTGACATCACTCACCATTGGCACTTGGAATGTGCGAATGCTCATGGACAGCTCCAAAGTGGATAGACCTGAGAGACGGACAGCACTTGTTGCAAGAGAACTCAGCAGGTACAACATCCACATCACAGCTCTGAGTGAGACCAGGTTTGCAGACAAAGGTCAGCTGACAGAAGTCAAAGCCGGCTACATCTTTTTCTGGAGCAGCTGAGGCAGAGTTGGTACAGACTACAAGACTTAGGAGGGAGTACTTGGGAGAAATGGAGTTGGAAAGTGCAACAGCAACAGTCTTCTCCTGTTGAAGACGTGAGCCTCTCATAACCTTCTGATCACTAATACCGTCTATTGCTTGCCTCACTGCAACAAGACCTGCTGGATGCATCCACACAGCAAGCATTGGCATTTGATCGATTACATCATTGTGAGAAGGAGAGACAGGCAGGATGTTACAGTGACAAAGGCGATATGTGGTGCAGACTGCAGAGACCAGGTTTGCAGACGAAGGTCAGCTGACAGAAGTCAAAGCCGGCTACACCTTTTTCTGGAGCAGCTGAGGCAGTGAAGAACGCCGTGAAGCAGGAGTGGGTTTTGTAATCAGATTCAATCTGATCAGCATGCTTACCAGCCTCCCCAAAGGAACCAATGACCACCTCATGACCCTGCGGCTCCCCCTCCGAGGAAAACACCATGCCACATTCATCAGTGCATATGCCTCCACCATGATGAACCCAGATGAGATCAAAGACAAGTTTTACGAGGACTTAGAGACTCTCATTGAAGACGTACCGAAGGAGGACAAACTCATTGTTCTTGGAGGCTTTAACGCCAGACTTGGTACAGACTACCAGACATAGGAGGGAATCCTTGGGAGAAATGGAGTTGGAAAGTGCAACAGCAATGGTCTTCTCCTGTTGAAGATGTGCACCTCTCATGACCTTCTGATCACTAATACCGTCTACTGCTTGCCTCATTGCAACAAGACCTCCTGGATGCATCCACGCAACAAGCATTGGCATCTGATCGATTACATCATTGTGAGAAGGAGAGACAGGCAGGATGTTACAGTGACAAAGGCGATGTGTGGTGCAGACTGCTGGACGGATCACAGACTCATTCTCTCAAAGCTCAACATGCACATCCAGCCCAAACGGCGTCCACAGGAGAAAAAGATAAACAAGCACTCAGTGTTAGCAAGCTGGAACAGTACTCTGTATGACAGAACCTCAGTGAGAACCTTGACAAAAAGTTTAGTCAGCTCGACTTTGGGGTGTACGGAGCAGAAGAAGACTGGGCAGCTTTCAGAGACATGGTGTATGACACCTCACTCACTCATCTGGGCCAGAACATGCACAAACACCAAGACTGGTTTGATGAACATGATGAGGACATCCAAAAGCTGCTTGATGAGAAGCGTGAAGCCCACAGAGTGTACCAGCAAGACAGCAGATCTTGCTGTCTCAAAGAAGGCAACCTTCAACTCCATCAAAGGAAAGGTGCAGGCAAAGCTCAGAGAGTTGCAGGACTTCTGGCTCAGCAAAAAGGCAGATGAAATACAGCAGTATGTTGACAGCAACAACTCCAAACACTTCTATAATGCCCTTAAGACCATCTACGGGCCCCAGTCTTCTGGAACATCAGCACTGCTCAGTACTGACGGGTCCACTCCCCTCACCAACAAGAACGCAATCCTGGAAAGATGGGCAGAACATTTCAGCAGCGTCCTGAACAGACCTTCGTCCATCAATGCAGAAGCCATCACTCGCATGCCCCAAGTAGAGGTGAATACGTCTCTGGCAGAACCTCCAACAGAATCAGAAGTCCAAAAAGCGATCAAACTCCTTTCGAACGGCAAAGCACCAGGCTCTGACTCCATTTCAGCTAAAATCTACAAGGCAGGAGGACCAGTTCTAATACAGAAACTCACCAAGTTCTTTCAGACCATGTGGTAGCAGGAAGTTATCCCCCAGGAGCTCAAGGACACCTCCATTGTCCATCTCTACAAGAGAAAAGAAAACAGGCAGTCCTGCGACAACAACCGTGGGATCTCTCTCCTCACCATCATCAGCAAGATTCTCGCAAGAGTCCTTTTCAATTGCCTCATTCAGCACATGGAAGGCGGTCACCTGCCAGAGAGCCAGTGTGGCTTCAGAGAGGGTCATGGAACTGCTGACATGATCTTCGCCACATGCCAACTTCAGGAGAAGTGTCAAGAGTAGAACAGGGACCTCTACACAACATTTGTAGATCTGACCAAGGTTTCTGATACCATCAGTCGTGAGGGGCTGTGGAAGATCATGGTGAAGTTCGCCTGCCCGGACAAGTTCATCAGCATGGTGCACCAGTTCCACGATGGCATGCTTGCTCGAGTACTGGACGATGGAGACTCCTCCAAAGCTTTCCCAGTCACCAATGGGGTCAAGAAAGGCTGTGTACTTGCACCCACACTTTTCAGCATGATGTTCACAGCCATGCTGTCTGATGCCTTCTGCAACGATGAAGAAAACGCCATCAGGATCAGGTACAGGATGGACAGCAGGCTCTTCAACCTGCGGAGGCTCCAAGCCAAAACCAAGGTGGAAGGGGACTCAGTACTTGACTTCCTGTTCACAGACGACTGCACACTTATTGCTGCTACAAAGGCCCAGATGCAGCAGAGGATGAACTGCTTCTCCACTGCTTGCGACAACTTTGGGCTCACAATTAATACAAAGAAAACTGAGGTTCTGCACCAACCCGCACCACAGAAGACTTTTGTGGATCCAGCCATCACTGTCAATGGGGAGACCCTCAAGGCTATTGACAAGTTCACGTACCTCAGCAGCACACTCTCCAAGTCTGTCAACATCAACGATGAGGTCGATTCACATATTGCCAAGGCAAGCTCAGCATTCGGATGGCTAGGTGCAACAGTGTGGGAAAACAGAGGTATCAGGCTGACCATAAAACTGAAGGTGTACAAGGCAGTTGGCCTGCCTTCCAGACTGTATGCCTGCAAGACCTGGACAGTCTACGAGCACCATGCCAGAAAGCTAAACCGCTTCCACCTGAACTGCCTCAGATAGCTCCTGAAGATCACCTGGTAGGACAAAATCCCTGACACAGAGGTCCTCTCCCAAGCTGAGCTGCCTAGCATCCACACGCTGCTCAAGAGAACCCAGATTAGGTGGGCTGGCCACCTTGTTCGTATGCCTGACTCACGCCTACCAAAGAGACTATTCTATGGAAAACTAGCAGAGGGCAAGCGCTCACAAGGTGGTCAGAAGAAGCGCTACAAAGACACTCTTAAGGCCTCCCTGAAGAGCTTTGACATCAGTCCTGACACCTAGGAGACCCTAGCGCTAGACCGACCATACTGGCATAGCCGTACCAGCAAAGGTGCTGCCTCCTTTGAGCTGAACAGGATTGCCAAGGTCCAGAGAAAATGTGAGCTTTGCAAGTCCAGAGCCACCCCTGTATCTTCTGCCCATGCAGGCCACCTGTGCCTGACCTACGGCAAAGCCTTCTGTGCCCGCATCAGACTGATCAGCCACAGCCGGACATACTGCACCCAGTCCTCTTCCCTGTGATGTCCTTGGTCATTGTCGGGAACAACAGACGAACAACAACAACAACAATAACAATAATCTGTGCCTGTCCTAATAAAGGACTGTTCGTTGCTCGGTTCAACATGGCTCAGGTCTCTTGTTATTAAGACATAACATTTGGCGACGTCAGATTAAACCATGGGACCGTGCATAAAACTGCCATCTCCATTCTGACAGTCTCCGGGTGAGCCAACTACACTATGGCGCCGATGGCCGGAGGCGTTCCAGGAGTACATCGCCACGGCTGGTCTGGGCGGCGCCGACGAAGAGAGACGGAGGAGCCTGCTTGTTCACTGCCTCGGTGAGGAAGGCCAGCGAGTGTTTCAAGTGCTGAGTGGCAAAGGCGCGTTGAAGGAGTGTTTGGACATAATGGACAATTTCTTTATGGACCAGTACAACATTACAGAGTGAAGACATAAGTTCTTCGACCACCGACAACGTGCTGGTGAGTCGACCCAACATTTCTTAATGGAACTCCGTAGCCTAGCAAGCAAGTGTGCCTTCGGGCTGATTGAGGAGGAGCTAGTCTGTGACAAGCTAGCACACAGTACAAGCAATGAGTGGCTCAAAGAAAAGCTAATGCTAACTACGGACGTCTTCATGCTGAAGTAAGTGTTTGAATTGACCAGCCAGATTGGGTCCGCTACCCAGCTAGGTCTACAAGTGCTAGCCAAAGAGAACCTAACCACCCAAGCTTCCCCCACATGTCAGGCTGCTAGCAGTGCAGCTAATCTTTTAGGGTGGACCCCCAAAAGGCAGTGGACTGTGGCACAGGCAGAAGCGGAAGCTCGGGGGCTGTATGGTGGCTGTGGCTATCCCCGTCAACGGGCGGGCACGTCCACTTGCCCTGCCAGAGGAAAGAAGTGCCATAACTGTGGCCACTCTAATAACTGAGCCAGGGTCTGCACCACCGCTAGTAAACCAACAGCTTCGGAGCTCGAAAGCATGATGTTGGTGTGTGGGGTGAGCACAAAGAAGGGGCTGTTAAAGTGGTACATCTTGCAGCTTGACGGGGTCGATGTGCCATTTATGGTGGACTTGGGAGCTGGTAAATCCATACTGAACATGACCACATTGAAAAGACTTTTCCCAGGCAAACCCATTAAAGCAGGGGCAGTGAAAATGTTTGGGTACAGTCACGCTAAAATGGACATGGCGGGCACAGTCAGCTTCTCGGTTACATGTGGGTCAAGGACTGTTCCCACGTTTACCTTTCAAGTTTCACGCCAGGGGACTGAGTTGCTGGGAACTGATCTGCTGGGCGAGTTAGGATTCTCCACCACGGACCCAGCAGGCTCAATGGTGCTGCCGGTGTCTCCCGAGTGGCATACCCGCTGGTCGGCATTGTTCATGGACCTGGGATGTATTAAAGCATTCAACCACCACTTGCTCATTGACCCAAGCGTGACACCCAAGATCCATCCATTACAGCGACTTCCCCTTGCCCTGCAGGACGACATCACGAACTGAATAAACTGCTTAAAGCTGGTATCATTGAGAAAGTGGATGCCTTGCCGTGGGTTTCGAACATCGTGGTGGCCAAGAGAAGATGGATGGCATCTGGCTGTGCATTGACCTCAGGATGGTTAATAAAGCGATCATCCTGGACAAATATCCACTCCCCATGATGGAAGAACTTACTGCAACGTTCAGCGACTCAAGGATGTTCACAAAGCTGGATCTCTGCCAGGGTTATCTGCAGGTGCCCCTCCACCCAGCCAGCAGGGACCTGACGGCATTCATGACCCACATGGGCGTTTTCAGGTACACCCACATGCCTTTTGGTCTGAGCGCAGCACCAAGTTGTTTCCAGAAAATTATGTCCACAATTCTTGTCGGCCTCAGGGGTGTAGTGGTGTACCTAGACGACTTCGTGGTCCACGGTGCGTCACGGGGAGAACATGACAGTTGTTTGAGATGAGTGATGGAGGTACTGCTGGAGCACGGAGTCATGTTGAACAGGGAAAAGTGCATCTTTGTGGCAGATTCCATTGAGTTTGTGGGATTCCGGCTGGCGGCCAAGGACCTGAGCCCCCTGCACTCAAAAGGCGATCCTGTATCTCCCCGACCCCTTGACACCCACACTAATCTCCTCATTCCTGGGCATGGTGAGCTTCTATGGATGTTTCATTCCCCATTGTTCAGAGACTATCGAACCCCTCTGAGCTCTTCTGAAGCAGGACGTGCCATGGCAGTGGACTCCAGCCTGCTCAGTGGCGGTCACTAGGCTGAAGTCCCAACTCACCTCCCCTCCCCTCCAGTGTTGGCCCACTTTGATCCAAAATGGCCGACTTTTGTGACTTGTGACGCGTCTGGTTCGGCGGTGGGGCGGTTATGTCTTAAGTGCAAAACAGTACCGAGCGCCCAGTGGTGTTCGCGTCTAGGTCCCTTTCAGCGGCTGAACAGAAATATGCCATGGGTGAGAGGGAGGCCCTCGCTTGTGTCTGGGCATGTGAACAGTGGCACATCAACCTCTACGGGTGCCATTTCACCCTGCGAACGGGCCACCAGGCGCTGACGACTCTGCTGAAGACGACAGGCTCGGGACACAGGCCCCTATGGATCCACAGGTGGACTAAGCGGCTGAAGGCCTACAATTTCACTATCCAGCTCACCCCTGGAAAAGAGAATGTGGTGGCGGATCTCCTGTCCCGTGCCACGGCCAACACCGCACAACCAGACGATGATGACAACCCCACGGAGATGGATCTGGTCAAAGCGCTGCACGGACCCCTCCGGGACATGGTGTCCCTCCAGCAGCTCCAGATGGAGTCAGAATGGGACCCCCACACTGTCACAACTATGCTCGGTCATCAGGGAGGGTTGGCCCGCAAAAATACAGGGCAATCTGGTGCCTTTTCACCGGCTCAGAGACGAACTGAGTTGTTGGAATGGTGTGTGTGTGTGGTGAGGGGGCACTGCACATTAATTCTGGTGCCTCTGAGATCACGAGTTCTGGCAATGCTCCACAAGGGACTCCTGAGTGTGGTCAGGGTGAAGCAGCATTGCAGGGATTTGGTTTGGTGGCCTGGTATCGATAAGGACATTGAAACTATGGTGAAGAACTCTGTTCGATGTTTGGAGAGTGGAGCGACCGGCGGTCAACACTACTGTACCCGGAGGACCCTTGGAAGCACATTCAATTGGACATTTGCGGTGAACTACACAAGGCTCCCCTAAACAGCTGGTTTTTGTTGGTGGTCTACGATCTGTTCTCCAAATGGCCGGAGGTGTTAGCCACTAACTCGGTCACGACGGATGTGGTCACGGATTTCCTCTCATTGCTGTTCACCAGATGGGGGGGTCCCGGATGCCATCACAACAGACAATAGCCCTCAGTTCACCTTTGGGGGGTTGAGGAGTTTTTGAGTGATAGAGGCGTGGAGCACATTAAAACCCCCAAGCCAAGGGGGGCGTGGAACGTTTCAACAAGACTCTGGCAAATGGTCTGAGAGCTCATTTGGTGGATGGCCTCATGTTCTCTGATGCCCTCCAGAACACGCTCCTCCACTACAGGGCAATGGCCAATACCACAACAGGGCGCTCCCCGGCGAAACACATGCTTGGGGCGTGAATTCCATCTGTCTCTGGACTGGCTGCGGCCCCCCACAACCTCCCCTTCGGGGGACACAGATCCTCCACGAGATTGGGTTGTCGCCCAACAGCAGAAAATTAAATGATGTTTTGACAGGAAGCACAGGGCGAAGGCCCACGGACTTAATGTGTCCGACCAGGTCTGGATTAAGAATCCTAACTGCACACATAAACTGCAGCCTTTCTGGACAGGGCCCTTACAGATCACGAGGTGGCTGGGCCAGGACACGTTTGAGCTCATGAGTCACGGTGGCATTTCAGCCGACTCAGGAAGTCATTGCCTGCACAGGGTCTGGGAGCTGCAGCAGATGGGACTGATGAGTATTGGGACTTATCTGATGGAGGTGCTGGGGATTCTCAGGTGCGGCCAACGGAGCCTGGAGCAGGTCCTCCTCCGGTGAGGTGCTCGGCTAGGACGCGTCAGAGGCCCAAATACCTCGATGACTTTGTAATTAAAGTAGCTATAGCTGAAGCATGTTGGGCATGGGCGGCAGAATAATCTGCTCCAACATGGGAGGGTGCCCTGGCAGTCTACCTAGGTTCCCATTCAGCTGGCTAGCCTTGTTGTTCTATGTGTTTCAAAAAAAAAAGAGAAAGATTACATTACATATATATATACTGCATGCGTTCTGTAGGGTTCTTCCATGCTAATGTTAATGAAGGGGGCTGTTTTCTGTGGTGTTTTTCATGTTTTGTAAAGGGGGAATGTGATGTGGGGATTTGGCTCTTGGGACTTGCTGTAGCCGACGCCGGAGTGTGGACGTGGTGACGTCAGGCAGGCTATGGCTGGTATGTATAATCTGTGCCTGTCTTAATAAAGGACAGTTCGTTGCTCGGTTCAGTATGGTTCAGGTCTCTCGTTATTAAGACATAACACCTTATACGTACATAAAAACAGCAAGAGAAACACTGTTTAAGTGTGATGACCTGAGCACTGATTCTGTCTGCGCTCGGATTGTCCAGTACTTTCTCCGTTCTTCTCTGTGTTGTCATATGGCCTTCCAGGGCTTTTGTTTTGACAGCGTCACGGTGAGACGTCCGGCTATCAGAGCCGGGCCACGCCGTGACAGCTGGATTTCATTTCATTGATTTCATTCCCCTTTTTCTGATTGGTCCTTAGTTTTCATTTAAGGGAGCAGCTGAGGCTTACTCCTCGCTGCGACCTCACACAACGTTGGACTGGAGTTCCTAACCCTGACTCCAGTCTCCCTTTTGATTCATCGTTTTCAGTAAGTGTTATTCCTCCTCAGAGTCTATTGTCTTGTATCTAAGCTTACGTTCGTGTTTTTGCTCCACGTGGCTGTTTATTTTGTCATTTTACCTTTTGTTAATAAAACATGCAAACTCAGTGGTTGACCTATAGCGTCTCATTGATGCCCCGTAAGGGACATCCATAACAGTAGGTCGCAGCCCAAAACGAGATGCCAGTCACCGTGAGTTTGTTTTTTTGGGCTTGTAGTTTTTTCCCTTTTTTTCCATGTACCAGCGTGTTAGGAAATGGCATCGCTAAGAGAGGGCTACTCCTTGGGCTTGGGCTACGAGCTGATTACAGCTCTCAGAGAGGTAGACTATTTCCTCGCCAACGCTCGTAGGCCCTTCACTTCCTTTGACGCACGCTGGTACTTGGACCTCGCAGAGGCAGCAATTAAACGCAGTCCTCACCTTGCTGACCATGCCGAAGTCAGGAGGAGGATGGCGGAAGTCACGGCACTTTGGGAGAAGACCCATAGACTGGAATTCCAGCAGGAAGCCGAAGGTGAGGCATCCCCGCTCCAAGCCTCAGGACCCGGTTCCTGTCATCCATCCAGCCCAGGAGTCTACTTCACCCAAGTGCCGATCCCATCCACAGCGGGGGAGGAAGTCAGCCGGGATTCCCCTAGAAGAGACGCAGTGAGCAGCTGAGCTCATCCGGGGCCGTGTGGCTGAAGCTCATTCTTCTTTCCATCCAACCCAAATCCTGAAGCATGTGGTGGCAGCGGTCAGACTGGTGGAGACCCATCCCGAACTCAATGATCTCCTCAAGTACACCGAGCTGCTAGTTTCCGTCTCTGCGACGTTTCCCAGACCTGACTCTAGCCTTGCCCTCTGCCGGTAAACGTTGTCACCCTGCTCGTAATCAGCCTCAGTGAGATCCCTGTCTGCATCCAGTTCCGGGCCGCTGAGAGAACCAGCCAGCTGTTGCCCCTGCATCACTACAGAAGTGACAGACCGCAGCCTCAGCCTCCGGGTCTTCTGTTCCTGCTGTCCAGTCAGCTCCTCATCCCCGGACTGCCTCAGCTGCTCCTCCCTCCTCCTCGACACTCTCTCCAGCTGCTGCAAGCTCAGAGAGTCCTGCTCTGGCTCCGCCCATCTACGGTCCGGTGAGAGCAGCTCCTCTTCGTCTTCCCAGGGGGCCCTCCATCACCATCCATAGGGGAAAGGGGAGAACCAAGCCCGCTGCAGCAGTCACCATCGGCCCTCAGGTGAACAGGCAAGTGCTGTTTCGTTCTCTCACCCCATATAATGAATTGCCTTGTCTGACTCCTGGGGGTGGAGTTCGAGGTTCACAGTCCCCCAAGCTCTCTCCACCTGCTGTAGCTATAAATAGTGAACCTGCATCCTCTGTGTCTCCTTCCCCTCTCGGTGAGCGTCCCCCGGTGCCAGGAATACACCGCCGGACGAAGAAGGAGCCTGCAGCCCTGGAGAGTCTGGTACCAGCCCCGCAGCCACGTCACGGGCAGAGGAGGAGGGCGGACTACCGTTTGGAGCCTGCGCCAATGATCAAGCATCCCCGGGTCTCCATGGAGGAACTGTCCAACCCAGCAGGTCACAGGTCCCCTGCCACCACGCCGTGCGGGCCTTCGGTGTGGACTTCACCGCCAGGGAGTCCCCAGAATGTGATGACCATCATGCCGGCGCATGCATGTTTTTGTTGTTGTCAGAGCCGGGCTGCGCCGTGACAGCTGGATTTCATTTCATTGATTTCATTCCCCTTTTTCTGATTGGTCCTTAGTTTTCATTTAAGGAAGCAGCTGAGGCTTACTCCTCGCTGCGACCTTACACAACATTGACCTCACACAACGTTGGACTGGAGTTCCTAACCCCGACTCCAGTCTCCCTTTTGATTCATCGTTCTCAGTAAGTGTTATTCCTCCTCAGAGTCTATTGCCTTGTGTCTAAGCTTATGTTCGTGTTTTTGCCCTACGTGGCTGTTTATTTTGTCATTTTACCATTTGTTAATAAAACATGCAAACTCAGTGGTTGACCTATAGCGTCTCATTGATGCCCCATAAGGGACATCCATAATACTAAGTAGCTATTAACAGCAGTAAATACTGTAAAACAGTTGAGAAAATATTTGCAATGTGAGAGTGAAGTACAGATAAATTTGGGGTCCGTCCCAATTTTAATTTCTACTCTTTCCCCTTCTCCTGCCCCTTGGCCCTTGAAATCAAGGGGCCCTTATTCTCATCAGAAAAAAGAAGAAAAAGAAAACTGATGAGAAAAAAGTCTCATCTTACAGAGAAAAATGTCTCAGATTTCCGTGAACTATTCTAATCAGTACAAAGTCAGAAATTTACTAGAAATAAAGCTGTAAATTCACAGAGAAAATTTTGGACCCCCGGTGGGCCATTTTTGGCCCATGGGCCATATGTTTAAGTATTGTCACTTCCTGTTTTGCTGTCTGCCTGTGTGGTTTGCTTTGTGGTTTGCTCTCTAGCCATTAGCTATGGCTACTAGCTCTCCTTCCTCTCCTCCTCTGGTGTGCTCTCTCTGTCAGATGTTTAGCTACACCTCTGCCTCTTTTAGCGATAACGGTAAATGTTGTCTTTTTGAGGCGCTCGAGGCGAGGTTGTCTGATTTGGAATCCCGGCTCCGCTGCATTGAAACACCGTCTGCGCCAGTTAATCTTGACGGATGCCCATTAGCTGCAGCGGAGCTAGCTAGCTTAGGTCCCACTGTCAGCGGTCCCTCGGCTCTCCTCAGCAGCGAGGAGACTGGATGGGTGACGGTGAGAAGGAAGCCTAGTCGCAAAGCCCCGGTACACCACCAACCTGTTCACGTTTCTAATCGTTTTTCCCCGCTCAGCGACACACCCGCTGAGGAAAAAACTCTGATCATTGGTGACTCTGTAGTCAGAAACGTGAACCTAGAGACTCCAGCGGCCATAGTCCAATGCATTCCTGGGGCCAGAGCAGGCGACATCGAGTCAAATTTGAAAATGCTGGCTAAAAGTAACTGTAAATATTCCACAATTGTTATTCACGCCGGCATTAATGACATCCGTCTCCGGCAGTCGGAAGTCACGAAACTTAATATAGAATCGGTGTGTGACTTTGCAAAAACGATGTCTGCCACTGTAGTATTCTCTGGGCCCCTCCCCAATCTGACCAGTGATGACATGTTTAGCCGCTCGTCATCCTTGAACCGCTGGCTGTCTGTGTGGTGTCCTAAAAATGACGTGGGCTACATTGACAATTGGAGCTCTTTTTGGGAAAAACCTGGTCTTATGAGATGAGACAGCATTCATCCCACTTTGGATGGTGCTTCTCATTTATCTAACAATCTGGCATCTTTTTTATCCAAATTTCCAAAACCATGACTACTCAGAGTTGGGACCAGGAAGCAGAGTTGCAGTCTTACACGCCTCTCTGCAGCTCCTCTTCATCCGCCACCCCTCAGCTTAGCCCCTGTCTTCCCCATCAGAGAATCGTTGTCTGCTCCCTCCAAAGTGAATAAAAATATAATGTATAAGCATCCCAAAGTGATAAAGCAAAATATTGGTAAAACTCAAATTAAACATAAAGCCTCTAAATTGAATGATTTGGCCTCTGTTCCTCCTCATAATTTAAAAATTAAATGTGGTTTATTAAATATTAGGTCTCTAACTCCCAAGTCTCTGTTAGTCCATGATTTGTTAATTGATCATCAGATTGATTTAATTTCCCTTACAGAGACTTGGTTAGGACAAGAGGATTATGTTGGTTTAAATGAATCAACTCCCTCTGGTTATTTAAACTGTCAAAATCCCAGAAGTTCTGTGTCACGCCGCGCCATTCATCAGCGGCGCCACCTGCTCACGCACCTGCTACTCGTCAGCGGCGAAGGATAAAAGCCGCCTCGCCCTGAGCGTCGGCCTGAAGCCGTAGACTTCATTTCCTTCGTATGGACTTCTACCACATTCTCTTCAGCATCCTCATCTCCGGTAAGAAGTTCACTTACCTCATCTCTCCAGTCTGCTCCCCTGTGCACAGGTGGATTCCTCGGCGGCGGACAATCCCGTCCCTCGTCTCTCCTCGCTGCTGCACCGAGCCCTGCAGGTGGCTGTCTCCCGGGCTTCCATCCTTGAAGCGCCAGTCATCTGCCCAAACAAGTAAGCTTCTCTCCCTCGCCTATTCTCCTCCCGTGTTGGTGTGTGCTCATCACCCTGTGTCTGATTTCTCCCATAGGGTTGCCGGCTGAACGGTCTCCTGCCTCTGGGTCCGAAGCAGACGCCACCACCAACACATTAACATTCCGCAGACACGCACCCAAACATCCCTGTTGTTAATAAACAGTTTGAACTACTCTGAGCCTGTGTGTGTGCGTCTCCTGAGCCGAACGTTATGTCATTCTGGTCGTGGAGGAGGAGTAGCAACAATTTACCATTCCAAATTACTAGTTAATGTAAAGCAAAAAACATGTTATAATTCCTTTGAGGGCCTGGTCCTCAGTATTGGGCACTTTAGCAATTTTAGGTTAAACCCAATTTTATTTGCCATAGTTTATCATCCCCCATCAACCTACTCAGAATTTTTATCCGAATTTGCTGATTTCTTAGCTGATTTAGTGCTGAAATCTGATAGAATAATTATAGTAGGGGACTTTAATATACATGTGGATGTAGATAGTGACTGCCTTAATGTGGCATTCAATTCAATATTAGATTCGATTGGGTTTTCTCAGAAAGTAGGAAATTCTACTCATTACCTCCACCATACATTGGACCTTGTTTTGACATATGGCATAGAAATAGAAAATCTTGTAGTGTCTCCTCATAACCCTGTACTGTCAGACCATTGTCTGTTAACCTTTGATTTTACTATTTCTGACTATTTGGCTCCTAAAGAAAAATATTATTACAGTAGATGCCTCTCAGATGATGCTGTTACCAAATTTATGCAGATTGTTTCCTCTATGCCATGTATCAACACAACGGAAATAAGCTATAGACAGCTTGCTCCTTCTGTAATTGATAACATGGTGGATAGTGTTTCAGCTTCTCTGCATCAGACTCTAGACTTGGTGGCCCCCTTAAAAAAGAAAAAGTCTAATCAGAGATTTCTAACTCCTTGGTTCAACACAGAAACTCGTACCTTAAAACAGAAGACTCGTCAATTAGAAAGAAAATGGCGCTCTACTAATTTAGATGAAATTTATTTAGCTTGGAGAAATAATCTTTTAATTTATAAAAAATCTCTTAGAAAAGCTAGAACGAGTTATTACTCTGCATTAATAGAAGGGAACAAGAATAATCCCAGGTTTCTTTTCAGTACTGTAGCCAGGTTGACAAAGAGTCAGGACTCTGTCAATCCTAGCATTCCCTTAGAGCTTACTAGTCAGGACTTTATGAACTTTTTCAATAATAAAATTTCATCCATCAGAGATAAAATCAATCAGATTCTTCCCACAGTTAACTTAAATGCTGTAACTGCTACAACTCCTTCTATTGAGGTCTGTCTTGATGAGTTTACTCCAATCGACCTTTGTGAGTTAGACAAAATAGTTTCCTCATCCAAACCTTCAACTTGTCTTTTAGACCCTATTCCTACCAGGTTATTTAAAGAAGTCTTCCCACTTATTGGTAGCTTTATTCTTCATATAATCAATTCTTCATTAACTTTAGGCCATGTACCGCAGGCTTTTAAAACGGCTGTAATTAAACCCTTACTCAAAAAGCCAACGCTAGATCCAGGAGCTTTAGCTAACTATAGACCAATCTCTAATCTCCCTTTCATTTCAAAAATCTTAGAAAGAGTTGTTGCTACGCAATTATTTGACCACCTGCAGGGAAATGGTTTACTTGAAGAGTTTCAATCTGGGTTTAGAATCCATCATAGTACTGAAACAGCTTTAGCGAAGGTCACTAACGACCTCCTCATTGCATCTGATAATGGACTAGTTTCTGTACTTGTCCTTTTAGACCTTAGTGCAGCTTTTGATACTATCGATCATAATATTCTACTTGATAGATTAGAACACTATGTTGGACTTAATGGAACTTCGTTGCAATGGTTTAGATCTTATTTATCTGATAGGTTCCAGTTTGTTCATGTAAATAATGAGTTTTCTTTCAACTCAAAGCTTAGTCATGGAGTTCCACAGGGATCTGTGCTAGGCCCTACTCTTTTTAGTTTATATATGCTTCCGTTAGGCAACATTATTAGAAAGCACTGTATACATTTTCATTGTTATGCAGATGACACACAATTATACCTGTCAATGAAGCCAGATGATAGTAATCAATTAGCCAAGTTAGAAGCCTGTCTTAAGGAAATCAAAGCTTGGATGACTTGTAATTTCCTGCTATTAAATTCAGATAAGACTGAAGTCATTCTTGTTGGTCCAAAAAACCTTAGAATTTCCTTTCCAAATCAAACTTTCAGTTTGGATGCGGTTACTCTTTCTCTTAATAGCTCTGTGAGGAACCTTGGAGTTATTTTTGATCAGGATTTGTCCTTCAATTCACATATTAAATTTGTTTCTAAGACTGCCTTCTATCATTTGCGTAATATTGCCAAGATTAGGAACATCTTGTCTCAGAGTGATGCTGAGAAACTGATCCACGCTTTTGTTAGCTCGAGATTAGATTATTGTAATTCTTTATTATCAGGCTGTCCTAAAACATCTTTAAAAAGTCTTCAGCTGATCCAAAATGCTGCAGCAAGAGTTTTAACAGGTACTAGAAAGAGAGATCATATCTCTCCGGTTCTGGCCTCCCTTCATTGGCTTCCCATAGAGTTTAGAATTAAGTTTAAAATCCTTCTTCTTGGGGGGGCGCTCGTGCGCAGTAATGGAGTAGACGTGTTTTCACGAGGCTCCGTCGCAGTCTTCTAAATTTTGTTTATCTTTGCTACACCTACTTACCAACTTTTTGCCTACTTACTGTCAGAGCTGTCTCTAACTAACCTCCAATCATGCCACCCAAGAGAGACGAGGCAAAATCATCAAATTCAGCCTCGGCTAGCGCTAGCAACGAAGCTATATTAGCTGCAGTTAATAAATATGGCGCTGAGCTAGCTAAAGTTTCAGCGCAGATGGAAGAGTTGAAAAAGTCCGTGGAGGGTCGCTTAAGCACAGTGGAGACGCATTTGGGCATATTACAGAATGAACATAATCAGACTGAACAACGCTTGGATAGCACGGATGTGGCACTCTCTGACGCAGATGTTCGCATCACGGCACTGGAAGCTAGCTACCGTGAGTTGCAGGTGGAAAATGGTCGGCTCAAGGTTAAGCTAAATGACTTGGAGGGGCGCTCGCGGAGGTTAAACATCAGGATCGTGGGGATCAAAGAAGGAGAAGAGAAGGGTAATCCCACAGAGTTTGTGACACGACTGCTACCGGAGTTGCTTGGCCCGAATAATCTGACCAAGCCCGTTAAAATTGACCGTGCCCACCGCAGCCTCAAACCTAAGCCTCCGGACAACGAGCGCCCACGGATGATCATCGCCAAAGTCCACAATGACCGCGACTTGGCCAATATTTTTAAACTCAGCAGACAACAGGGTCCACTCCGTTATCAAGGCAATAAAGTG
The DNA here is from genome assembly GCA_020510985.1 of Pholidichthys leucotaenia. Classification (NCBI taxonomy): domain Eukaryota; kingdom Metazoa; phylum Chordata; class Actinopteri; order Cichliformes; family Pholidichthyidae; genus Pholidichthys; species Pholidichthys leucotaenia. The sequence goes on from CM035840.1 coordinate 66,194,225, forward strand.
TACATCTTCCCGGACTACACGGCGGAGGTTGCATCACAGCGTCAAGCCTTTAACAACGTCAAGAAGAAGCTGACTGATGCCGGCGCCAAGTGCTCTCTACGGTTTCCTGCCAAACTTCAGGTCGTTCGCAACAGTGAAGTTAAAGTGTTTAACACTCCGGCGGATGCAGAGAGGTTTGCCAACTCCCTGACTGACAGTGTATAACTGGCGAAGTGCACATTGTTTAAATTATACAGCTGTTGACGCCATTCTAATACTGCACTTTATTCTGCATCGTCCTTTTTTGATGGCATATTCTAAGTTAATTATATTGTCTTTGTGTGTAGCTTTTTTTTTCAGTTAATTGATTTACATTAGAAGACTGCGCGGCTCCATTGGTGGTTTGCTGAAACGCAAAACTGTGTCCGTTACCCAGCAGTCTCCCAAGTATTAGTGGGTTTTGCCGCATTGTTCCTGTTTTTTGCGGCGTTAAGGGAATGGGTTTTTATAATATGTTTTTCTTTTTTAATTTGTTCTTTGTTTGGTTTGTTTTGCCTGCCAGTGTAGCCATTTACTGCCGAAGCCCATATATTTTTTTAAAATTTAATTTTTAATTTTTTTTTTGAATGCAAGCTGGTTCCTCTGGATCAGGTGTGAGTCATCTCACGTTCACATCATGGAACTGTAGGGGTTTGGGGAAAGCTCTCAAAAAAGTAAAAGTATTTTCACATCTGAAATCATTGTCCTCTGATATAATCTTCTTACAGGAAACCCATATTCCCCCCACAGAACAGAGACGGTTGAGAGCCTTATGGATATCCCAGGTCTATCAATCTACCTTTTCCTCAAAGGCCAGAGGAGTGGCCATCTTAGTGCGCAGAACTATACCTTTTGTATTCAAGTCTATGGTGACCGATCCAGGTGGGAGATTTGTGCTTGTAATAGGTACCATAAACTCTATGCCATTGGCCCTTTTAAATGTATATGCTCCAAATTTTGATAGTCCGGATTTCTTCTGTAAAATTTTTCGTCTTGTTGCAGAACAGAATAACTGTAACATTATTATAGGAGGTGATTTTAATTGTTTCCTAGACCCTCATCTTGATAGATCTTCCATTACAACTGCTCCCATGTTAAAATCTGTGCCAGTCCTAAATAATCTTATTAAATCGCTAAATTTAGTGGATATTTGGAGGCATCAACATCCCTTGGACAGACAGTACTCCTTTTTCTCCCAGGTACATGGCAGTTTTACTAGGATTGATTATTTTCTCGTTGATTCCAATTTAATTACCAACGTTGTTAGTTCAGATTATAACAATATTTTAATTTCTGATCATGCCCCTGTGTCTGTTAAAATAAACTTCAACATGCTTGTGCACTCATATAATTGGAAATACAATCCGGCATTAAATTCAGATAAAGCTTTTTGTGAAAGCATCTCAAACAAAGTTACAGATTTCTTACACTTTAATGATAATGGTGAGGTATCTGATTCCACACTGTGGGAAACATTTAAATCTGTTATTAGGGGTGATATTATCTCGTACCAGTCTTATAATAAAAAGGTTAAACAGAAGCGTATGTCTGAAATACAGGCCCAACTTCCTTTGTTGGAGGAATCATTTTGTATCTCAAAATCAGATGAAATACTAAAGAATATTGTATCTGCAAGACTTGAATACAGCCGCATTCTTGGTGAGCATGTTTGTAATCATATACGAAAGCTTAAACAAAAGCAATTTGAGCTTGGTGATAAAGCACACAGCGTACTCGCTAGGCAGCTGAGAGGTGTTCAAGCTGAACGGGCAATTTATAAAATTGTATCTAATGGAGAACTAATAACTGACCCTTTACAGATAAATAACACTTTTTATGAATATTATAAAAACTTATATACCTCTAAATCATCGTCATCAAAGGAAGATATATGGGGGTTCTTAAATAGATTGGATATGCCCACATTGAGTGAAAATGCCAAACAACAGTTGGATGCTGACTTCACATTAGAGGAGTTCAAAGCTGCCATCCGTTCATTTCCAAATGGTAAGGCTTGTGGCCCTGACGGATTTGGCATTGAATTTTATAAAATTCACATTGATAAACTTGCTCCATTGTTGCTTCGTATGATAAACTCTTCCGTGAAGGAAGGATCATTCCCAGAGACATTATACGATGCGAACATTTGTCTACTGTTGAAGAAGGGTAAAGATGAAACAAATCTAGCTTCTTATCGCCCTCTCAGCCTTTTAGTGACCAGAAAATTGTTGCAAAAGTTTTGGCAAACCGCTTGAACGAACACATTGGTTCCTTAATTCATAGTGACCAAACCGGGTTTATCCCCGAAAGGTTTGCATTTTCGAATACTCGTAGACTTCTGAACGTCATGTATTCTAACAACCCACCATATTCTGCTGTTGTCTCCTTGGATGCACAGCAGGCCTTCGATCAAATTGAGTGGGAGTATATGTTTATTACTCTTAAAAGATTTGGCTTTGGTGACAGATTTATAGCTATCGCAAAAATGCTTTATGCACATCCTAGATCATATGTACTTACTAACAACAATAAATCTGCCCCATTTTTATTACATCGTGGGACCAGGCAGGGCCGTTGTCTATCGCCAATGTTTTTTGCTCTGGCGCTTGAACCACTTGCTGTTGCCATCAGGATGGAGCCTGAAATAGTTGGGTTTAGATATAGCGCATCTGAATGCACTATTGGCTTGTACGCTGATGATGTCATTTTGACACTGTCTGACATTAAACAGTCTCTTCCACCTCTTCTCGAGATCATTAGGGAATTTGGTCAGTTCTCTGGTTTTACCATTAACTGGGAGAAAAGTGTTCTCATGCCTCTTTCAGATGGTCTAGATAAAACATTTCTCAACACATTACCTTTTAAAATATCAAATGAGCACTTTGAATATTTAGGAATCACCATCCCTAGGAATCCCAAACTTATTTTCAAATTGAATTTTACAGAACTATTAAATAAGATTAGGGGCATGATTGAGAAATGGAAATTACTACCAATTTCTCTAATTGGACAAGTAAATATTGTCAAAATGATTGTACTTCCTAAATTTATATATTTATTTCAGAATCTGCCAATTTTTCTTACAGCATCTTTTTTTAAATTAGTTGATTCCATTATTATCTCCTTTATTTGGGCTGGCAAAAACCCCCGTGTCTCTAAATTACATCTCCAAAAACCCTCGGTCGAGGGTGGTCTTGGGTTGCCTATTATGAGACATTATTATTGGGCCTGCAACGCTAGGGCCTTGGTCTTCTGGTCCCAAGATAATCATAATGTGGATCAAATACCGTGTTGGCCTGCACTTGAATCTCATAACTGTCAATCCCTCATTGGTACATCTTTATCTGCTTTATTATTTAGCAAGGTCGACATCCCTCTGAATGTGTTCAGACATGACTTTGTGCTGTACAATTCCTTCAGAATTTTGAAACAAATTAAGAAGATATTGCATCTTCCTGACCTTTCTATATATGCACCTATATGCCAAAACCCTGCCTTCAAACCAGCTTTATCAGATCCTGTGTTCAGGCAATGGTCAAATAAAGGTATTCTTTTAATAAAGGACCTGTATATCAATAAGGACTTTGCATCTTTTACACAATTACAAATGAAGTTCAATCTCCCACCTGATCATTTCTTCAGGTACCTGCAGATTAGACATTTTGTACAACAGTCTTTAACCCATTTTGTCAAACTTCCTGTACAACATGATTTCTATGAGGTTTTGAGAAAACACCCAACCTCCAAGCATTTAGTTTCAGAATTCGTTAATCTTTTCTCTTGGCCAACATCTTCGACCCATGTTAAGGAGGCATGGACGAGGGATGCAGGTATAGAGATCTCAAATGATCTATGGGAAAGAGCCTTAGTTGGTATTCATTCATGTTCAGTAAATGCCAGACTTCAGCTAATACAATTTAAAGTAATACATCGATTACATTACTCTAAGACCCGCCTTAATAGACTTTTTCCGACCATTTCACCACTATGTGACAAGTGTAAAATAAGTGATGGTACTTTATGTCATTTATTTTTCTCCTGCCCCTCGCTTAAAAATTTTTGGTCTCAGATTTTTAATTTGTACAGTGTCATATATAAAAAAGTCATAATACCTGATGTCTTAACAGTAATACTTGGTTGTTCAGATCAAACTTTGCTCTGCTCATAGTCACTTCAGCATGCTATTAGGTTTGGCATGATTGTTGCGAAGAGGGTCATTCTGAAAGAATGGAAGGCCAATACGCCGCCCAGTTATATTAACTGGCTTAATGATTTGGCATCCTGCTTTTACCTTGAAGAGATTCGATATCATTTGTCTAATACTCAAGATATGTTTACTAAAATTTGGGGACCATTTATGGATCACATTAAGAAAAAGAAGACTCAGCCTGTAACATGAAAGGATTGTATCATGAAACTTGCTTAGCATGGACTGCTTACACTTTTGTAGTTATATGGGCTTTGTGTAACAATCACTTATTTCATTGTGTATTTTCTTGAGCACTGGCAGTGTTTTTTTGTTTTGTCTTATTTTCAAAAAAACTGAATAAAATATATATTGAAAAAAAAAATCCTTCTTCTTACTTACAAAGCTCTAAACAATCAGGCTCCTTTTTATTTAAAAGATTTGATACTACCGTATTATCCTAACAGAGCACTACGCTCCCAAAATGCAGGATTACTTGTAATACCTAGAATCTCCAAAAGTACAATGGGAGGCAGAGCCTTCAGTTATCAAGCTCCTCTCCTGTGGAATCAGCTGCCAATCTGGATTCGGGAGTCAGACTCGATCTCTGTTTTTAAGAATAGGGCTAAAACCTACCTTTTTGATATAGCCTACAATTAGGGAGGGATCATGTGTTTCTGAACCCTCCCTTAGTTATGCTGCTAATAGGTTTAGTCAGCCGGGGGACCTCCATTAATGCACTGGGCCTCACTCCTTTCCTCACTCTCAATGAAATATTTTTTTTTTGCTGGTCATTAACATCTGTTTGTTCTCTCCCATAGATTGAGTCCCCATCGTGCTGTTTGCTCTCTACATGTCTGTTCTTTTCTTCTTCTCTATCCCCTCACCCCCCAGCCAGTCGCAGCAGATGACTGCCCCTCCCTGAGCCTGGTTCTGCTGGAGGTTTCTTCCTGTTAAAAGGGAGTTTTTCCTCTCCACCGTCGCCAAGTGCTTGCTCACAGGGGATCGCCTGATTGCTGGGGTCTTTCTGCAACTGTGGGGGTTCCCCCCTACAGTTGATAGTGCTATGAGATGACTGTTGTTGTGAAATGGCGCTATATAAATAAAGTTGAATTGAATTGAATTGAATTGAATGTTTGACACCTCTGGACAAGCCCATTAAAAATACATATTTAGAGGATTTACTTCCATGAAATAGTTGCATATCACAACAGCATGTAAATGAATAAGATAAAAATAAAATAGAAAGCACAGTTTAATGAAAGTTCACCTTAGAAGAAGCTTCATTTGTTCTTTACAGCAACAAATTAGTCATTTTTTCTCTGTGGTAAGAAAACTTACATTTGCACAACTGCGGACATTAAATGCGAGCTTCTTGCTCTAAAAATACTCATGTTTAACCACAGAGGTAGGTGTTGTGTTGTCATGGGAACAAACTATTGCGTGACACGGGTGGTGGCTCCACCTTTCCAGTTCTGCTGCCATTCGGGGTATAAGAGGGCTGTGAGGAAGAGGGGCAATCTCTTTTGGCCTCCTCTCAGCCTGACGGTAGCGCCTGTATTGTGAAAGTGAGTCACTAATAAAGTCGTGTCCAGTTCAACGCTTGGTCTCGTCCTTGGCTCCCTTTTACCGACATAACATTTGGTGACGAGGGTAAAAAGTATGGACGTGGGGGTTACTTCAATTCGGCTGTTTTTGGAGCTTCCTAGTGAGCCGCCCATCCCTTGAGCGAGGTGGTTCACCACCTTTCAAAATTATCTAGTGATAGTGGACCTTGGAAGACTGGAGAAGTTGCGGGCACGGGCACTGTTGGTTCACAACCTAGGAATGGAAAGACAACGTATCTTTAGTACTTTAGGTGAAGGTGATAGCTTTGAAGAAGTGGTTGAGCTAATGGCGTGACATTTTCGTGCCCCGGAAAACGTCATTGTCCAGAGGATTCATTTTCGGCAGTGCCGCCAGCAGACTGGTGAGTCAGTGCAGAGGTATGTAGCAGACCTACGTCAGCTGGCCAAGGACTGTCAGCTTGGAGTGTTGGAAGAACAGATGGTCTGCGACCAGTTGGCAGAACATACTGTTTGCCCCGCAATGAGGACGAAGCTCCTCACACACTTGGGCGAGCTAACGTTAGCCATGTCCATTGAGTTAGCTCAACAGTTTGAGGCGGCAGACAAGCTATCATGGGAGCTCAGCGAGAGAGCATCACACCTCCATTTTGATCCACAGTAGATGGCGCAGGCAGTGGACCCGGACAGCGACGATGGCGTGGAGGATGATGAAGAATGTGCTAATGCTGTCAGGATGAGGTCCGCCCCGGGATCGCCCAGGTGTTTGGGTTGTGGGTCCACCAAGCACCATTATAAGGCTAGAGAGTGTCCGGCAAGAGGAGGACGCTGCAGCAAGTGTGGACTCCTGCATCATTTTGCCAGGGCATGTTACAGGTTCGAGCAAGGGGATCTGAGACGCAACGAGGACCCCCCACTCCAACTCCCATGGTCATTCACACCATATCCCCAAGTACTGACGGCCGTTCCTATTGCATGGCAGAACTGGAGGGGATAATGGTGCCGTTGCTGAGAGCGGTGAGGTCCGTGTTGAATTGGCCAACTGTGAGGAGTTTCTTCCCACAATATCAAGTGAGAGGTGATTCAGCGCCGCTTTGTGGATATGCTGGAGGAAGATTGGCCATGGTGGGATTGGTGGAACTGACGGCTAGGTACAAGTCGGCGGAAGTGTCCAGCTTGAGGTTCATTGTGACTGCCCATGGACAGAACATTATGGGGTGCGATTTGTTTTATGGATTGGGCTTCACCATCACCAGCAGCATTGGAGAAGAGTGGTCGAGCTGTGGTTTGTGGGACCGGTTGGTTCTGCGGACGATGGATAGAGCTGTGTGGAATGAACCTCTGCCTAGTATTCTGGACGATGAGCAGGACCAACCCCACCCAGAGCCATCGCGGGAGGGTCCCGGTGCCAGTGCCCAAGTAACACTAGCTGAGGGAACTGGGTGGCGCGGTGGGATGCCTGTGATGGTGGGTGGCACCGAGTGGATGACCCATTCTACTCCCAGAGTTTGGCTGGAAAGTACCAGTGAGAAGGGGGTCACAACGGCTTTGCCGGCAACAAAAATGAAAGACAGCGGGGCAGGACCGGCTGGCATGTTGAAATGACATCCCAAACAGGGACACTGGAAGCCGAGTAGAGTCCCTCTGGGGGTCACAGATTCAATTCAGTTCAATTCAACTTTATTTATATAGCGCAATTTCACAACAATAGTCATCTCATAGCACTTTCAAATGAAGGGGAAACCCCCACAGGTGCAGAAAGACCCCAGCAATCAGGCAATCCCCTGTGAGCAAGCGCTTGGTGACGGTGGAGAGGAAAAACTCCCTTTTAACAGGAAGAAACCTCCAGCAGAACCAGGCTCAGGGAGGGGCAGTCATCTGCTGGGACTGGCTGGGGGGTGAGGGGATAGAGAAGATGAAAAGAATAGACATATAGATAGCAAACACTAAAGGAGTGAAGCCAAGTACATTATTGGAGGTCCCTCGGCAGTCTAACTCTATTAGCAGCAGAACTAAGGGAGGGTTTAGAGACACATGATCCCTCCCTAATCGTAGGTTATATCGAAAAGGAAGGTTTTTACCCTATCTTTAAAAACAGAGATTGAGTCTGACTCCCGAATCCAGATTGGTAACTGGTTCCACAGGAAAGGAGCTTGATAGCTGAAGGCTCTGCCTCCCATTGTACTTTTGGAGAGTCTAGGTACAGTATTACAAGTAATCCAGCATTTTGGGAGCGTAATGCTCTGTTAGAATGATAGGGTAGTATCAGATCTTTTAAATAAAAAGGGGCCTGATTGTTAAGAGCTTTGTAAGTGAGAAGAAGGATTTTAAACTTAATTCTAAACTCTATGGGAAGCCAATGAAGGGAGGCCAAAACCAGAGAGATATGATCTCTCTTTCTAGTATCCGTTAAAACTCTTGCAGCAGCATTTTGGATCAACTGAAGACTTTTTAAAGATATTTTAGGACAACCTGATAATAAAGAGTTACAATAACCTAATCTAGAGCTAACAAAAGCGTGGATCAGTTCCTCAGCATCACTCTGAAACGAGATGCTCCTAATCTTGGCAATATTATGCAAATGATAGAAGGCAGTCTTAGAAACAAATTTAATATGTGAATTGAAAAACAGATCTTGATCAAAAATAACTCCAAGGTTCCTCACAGAACTATTCACAGAAAGAGTAACTGCATCCAAACTTTTTGATTTGATTGAGTTTGATTTGGAAAGGTATTTCTAAGGTTTTTTGGACCAACTAGAATGACTTCAGTCTTATCTGAATTTAATAGCAGAAAATTACAAGTCATCCAAGCTTTGATTTCCTTAACACAGGCGTCTAACTTGACTTATTGATTACTATCATCTGGCTTCATTGACAAGTATAATTGTGTGTCATCTGCAAAACAATGAAAATGTATACAGTGCTTTCTAATGATGTTGCCTAACGGAAGCATACAGACGTGGACAAAATTGTTGGTACCCCTCTGTTAATGAAAGAAAAACCCACAATGATCACAGAAATAACTTGAATCTGACAAAAGTGGTAATAAATAAAAATTCTATGAAAATTAACCAATGAAAATCAGACAATGCTTTTGAATTGTGGTTCAACAGAATTATTTTAAAAAACAAACTCATGAAACAGGCCTGGACAAAAATGATGGTACCCCTAGAAAAGATTGAAAATAATGTGGCCATAGGGACATGTTCAACCAAGATGTGTCCTCTAATTAACATCACAGGTGTCTACAAACTTGTAATCAGTCAGTTGGCCTATTTAAAGGGTGACAAGTAGTCACTGTGCTGTTTGTTGACATGGTGTGTACCACACTAAACATGGACCAGAGGAAGCAAAGGAGAGAGCTGTCTCAGGAGATTAGAAAGAAAATTATAGGCAAACATGTTAAAGGTTTGATTTTTTTTTTTTTTTGATTTTGTATACTTTATTGATCCCCAGAGGGGAAATTGAGGGCATCCACCTGGATGGATGAAGCAGCCACGGTACGGCGCTATCCCTTAGCCATTCACACACACATTCACACCTAGGGCCACTTTAGAGTCTCCAATTAACCTAACCTACATGTTTTTGGCCTGTGGGAGGAAACCGGAGAAATCCCGGAGTAAACCCACGCAGATACGGGGAGAACATGCAAACTCCACACAGATCATTGTTGGTCAGGGGCTGGGATCGAACCAGGGATCCCATGGCCAAGGGTGAGTTGCTGTGCTGGCACAGTGCTAACCACTGCGCCACCGCACTGCGGTAAAGGCTATAAGATCATCTCCAAGCAGCTTGATGTTCCTGTGACTACAGTTGCACATATTATTCAGAAATTTATGATCCACGGGACTGTAGCCAACCTCCCTGGACGTGGCCGCAGGAGGAGACGGATAATACGAATGGTAACAAAAGAGCCCAGAACAACCTCTTACCACATCAATGGTGAACTCCAAGGTCAAGGTACATCAGTGTCAGATCGCACCATCCGTCATTGTTTGAGCCAAAGTGGACTTCATGGGAGACGACCAAGGAGGACACCACTGTTGAAAACAAATCATAAAAAAGCCAGACTGGAATTTGCCAAACTGCATGTTGACAAGCCACAAAGCTTCTGGGAGAATGTCGTATGGACAGACGAGACAAAACTGGAACCTTTTGGCAAGACACATCAGCTCTATGTTCACAGACGCAAAAATGAAGCATGCCAAGAAAAGAACACTGTCCCTACTGTGAAACATGGAGTAGGTTCTGTTATGTTCTGGGGCTGCTTTGCTGCATCTGGTACAGGGTGTCTTGAACCTGTGCAGGGTACAATGAAATCTCAATACTATCAAGGTATTCTAGAGAGAAATGTGCTGCCCAGTGTCAGACAGCTTGGTCTCAGTTGCAGGTCATGGGTCTTGCAACAGGATAATGACCCAAAACACACAGCTAAAAACACCCAAGAATGGCTAACAGTGAAACATTGGACTATTCTAAAGTGGCCTTCTATGAGCCCTGATCTAAATCCTATTGAACATCTGTGGAAGGAGCTGAAACATGCCGTCTGAAAAAGGCACCCTTCAAACCTGAGACAACTGGAGCAGTTTGCTCATGAGGAGTGGGCCAAAATACCTGCTGAGAGGTGCAGAAGTCTCATTGACAGTTACAGAAATCATTTGATTGCAGTGATTGCCTCAAAAGGTTGTGCAACAAAATATTAAGTTAAGGGTACCATCATTTTTGTCCAGGCCTGTTTCATGAGTTTGTTTTTTAAAATAATTCTGTTGAACCACAGTTCAAAAGCATTGTCTGATTTTGATTGGTTAATTTTCATAGAATTTTTATTTATTACCACTTTTGTCAGATTCAAGTTATTTCTGTGACCATTGTGGGTTTTTCTTTCATTAACAGAGGGGTACCAACAATTTTGTCCATGTCTGTATATAAACTAAAAAGAGAAGGGCCTAGCACAGATCCCTGTGGGACTCCATGACTGAGCTTAGAGTTGGAAGAAAACTCATTATTGACATGAACAAACTGGTGCCTATCAGACAAATAAGATCTAAACCACTGCAGCAAAGTTCCATTAAGTCCAACGTAGTGTTCTAATCTATCAAGTAGAATATCATGGTTGATAGTATCAAGGGCTGTACTAAGGTCTAAAAGGACAAGTACAGAAACAAGTCCATTATCAGATGCGATGAGGTCATTAGTAACCTTCACTAAGGCTTTCAGCACTATGATGGATTCTGAACCCAGATTGAAACTCTTCAGATAAACCATTTCCCTGCAAGTGGTCAAATAATTGCATAGCAACAACTCTTTCAAAGATTTTTGAAATGAAAGGCAGATTAGAGATTGGTCGATAGTTAGCTAAAACTCCTGGATCGAGCGTTGGCTTTTTGAGTAAGGGTTTAATTACAGCAGTTTTAAAAGCCTGCGGTACATGGCCTAATGTTAAAGAAGAATTGATTATTTGAAGAATCGTCGACTCCAGCTTGTGTCCGAGCATTGGTTTTGTCTTAGTTTTCAGGACGTTGCCATCTGTGATCGATGTCGATGGCGGATGTGGCTCTGAAGACCCAGCCTATGATAGAACTGTCATGGGCAGAAGTCACATTTTATTGTGGGTGGGGGACGTGGTTGGTTTTGTTTTTCTTGTCTTCAATTGTGTTTATCATCATCTTGTTGTTTTCTGTGCCTCTCAAATGAGTCTGTGCCTTCCCAAGTTCTTCTTCTCCAGGCTGCTCTGTTGGTGGCAAGTTGTTCCCAAGATCTTTTGTCTATGTTGTCTTGCTTCAGGGAACATTTTAGCTGGTCCTTGTAGCGCAGTTTTGGCCTACCATGTGGTCTTTTTCCTGTCTCAAGCTCCCCCTGGAGCATGATTCGTGGTAGTCTGATGGGGTTCATCCATACGACATGTCCTGTCCATCGAAGGCAGTTCTGCAAGATGGTAACTTCCACACTAGGCAGCAGAGGAAGCTTGAGAATCTCATTGTTTGAAAGTCGATCCTCCCAACGAGTGCCAAGTCTGAGCTTTCTCTGTTGGAAGTTCTCAAGGCGCTTGATATAATTACGGTACAAGGTCCAGGCTTCACAGGTGGAAAGAAGGGTGGAAAGAACAACGGCCCGAAAAACCATGATTTTGGTGCGGATGGTTATTGCATAATTATTGAAGACTCGATGACAAAGGCGTCCATATGCGGAGTGTGCAGCTTTTATGCGGTTTTCGATGTCCTTTGCACAAGTTGGTATTTTTGAGAGGATGCTACCAAGGTAAGAGAAATGCTCCACTTCATCGACAGGATTTCCGTTAATCTAAAGGTTGATCCTTGAGGAAGTTTGACCAGGTGCTGGTTGGTTGAGGATTTTGGTTTTGTCAGTGTTAACTTCCATTCCAAAATGCTCATAAGAGTCATATAAATGGTAGCTATCCTCTGGAGGTCATCAACAGTCTGAGCTGGTGTGGCATTATCATCTGCAAACTGCAATTCATGAACACTGGTGACTGAGGATTTGGATTTCGCGTGAAAACGAGCAAGATTAAAAAGCCCCCCATCCAAGTGGTATCGCAGATTGATACCAGGGGTTGCTGTTGGTGTTTCATTGAGCATTGCAGCCATATACAACGAAAAGCAGGTTGGAGCTGTCATATCCGGCTCTAGGGAGCCGGGCAATCAGAGCCAGGGACAAGCCAGTGAGTCGAGATGTTTTATTCTGGGTAAGGGATAAGGGATGAGGAGAGCACAGACACTCATACAGACGTACATTCTCAGGCTGCACAGCGCAGGGGTAGGTAGCTCGTACCGGACATGGGGGTAACAAGACGTGCATACTCACAGCGGGATACAAACACCGGAATGCTGCAAGGGGAGTTGAGGCTGACACCAGACGAAGGGGCTTCAGCCTAGCAGTGCTTATGTCGCAGCCCCGAATGATCGAAGCTGCTCCTCTTTATACTCATTAACAGCGCCCCAGCTGATGAGGATTAATTGGCCCCAGCTGTCCCGTGACACTGACAGCTGGGAACCAGCTGAGGCACTGCCCAATGAGAGGCAGGGATAAAAGGAGCATGGGCTGAGCGCCGAGCCGGCGTCTCACCCCATGGTGACAGAGCCTCCCCCTCACGGTCGGGCTCCCGAACGACCAGGAACATCCCAGCCCCCCCCCCCCCCTCCCCACCTAGGGTGGGCGGAAGGGAGGCAGGACCGGAGGGGAAGATGCAAAGGGAAGGACAAAAAAACAATAGACCAATGTAGGGCAGCAGGGCAGAGAAAAAAAAACCCAAATACAATACCCTACAACACAGGGAAAAGGATTAACCCAGAGCACAGTTAGGGAGAAAACTGAGTTAGGACACAGGTAGGGAAAATACCAAATATGACTACAGACAGCATACAAATAACGTATAGATCGGGGCAAAAAAAAAGAAAACCAAAAACCCACCAAAAAGGTGGCAGGAATGAATAAAGCAATCACAGAGTATAGTTAAGGGGAACAAAACACACTACTCCATAATGCACCAACAAGACAAAGGTCAGGACAAAAAATGATGAAAAACGCTGTGCATGGATACTAAAGAAAACAAAACACACAGCACTGAATATATAAAAGATCACCTAAAGAAAAAGAGGTGACAAGGACAAATGGGTAATAATGAAGTACGGTTAAGTGGGAATGAAACACATTACTTCAAACAACAACAAACACAGTCAATGTTAAAGTCGGGGCTAGGGAAGGCCCCCCACGAGGATAATAAGACAGAATGGGGTGATCACAGAGTATGGTTGAACAGGAAACCACACGCATACTCCATGATGCACCGACGAGGCCAAGGCTAAGGTAAGGATGAATGAAAACGCTGAGTAAAGATAAGAAAATGCAATACACAGCGCGATACATAAGGTGAGTCACCAAGAGGAAAAAAAGGTGACAGGGTAACAGGATAACAATACGATAAAAAATGCTGAGTATGGTTAAAAAAAAACACAGCACAAAAACATATATTCCCCTAATGGACAAAGAAACTACACCCGAGTGACTTCAATAATAATAAAAGAAGTAAAGGACACCCGAGGAGACGGCAGGCAGAGTCCAAAACGGCCGGAATTGTTCTGGTAATCTCCCCGCCCATTGTCCAGTTGGCAACCCGGGGAAGAGAAATGTTCGGACGGCGAACTCTGGGCCCAGATCCCAGGAATCCAGTCCAACGGCTGCCGAACCAGGCCGCCCAAAGGCAAACACAGACCAGTGGGGGGAAACCAGATCGCCGAACCGAAAGTTTTGCGGGTCGGGTCGTCGACCCGCATCACTCAACCACCAGGACCGTTGAGACGGACGAAGGGTCAGAGCGGATCCCGGTGGAAGAGGCTCAGGGGAGAGCCGATGACGAGGGCGGCGGGCCTCAGGGAAACGGCCACCTCCTCACCGGACCTGGACAACACTGGGGCAGCACCCACGTCGGACCCCGATCGGGCCTCAGGCGAACCCACGTTGGACCCCGATTGGGTCTCGGGCGAACCCACGTTGGACACTGCACCAGAACCGACCTCCAACGTTGAACCCGGACCCTCCAGCACCACGAGGAACAGCAACTCCTCGCCGGTGACCCTGGAAGAAGGCTCAGAAGAGAAAACAGAACCGGGATCAGGATCACCGGCAGCGCCAGAACCCGGCGAGACGAGCTCAGACACAGCGGGCGGCTGCACCCTGCTCGTCTCCCCTGGAGATAGGCTGAAGTGCTCAAAGATAAAAAGAGAGAAAAGAAAGGAGAGCACTCGCCTGATCTCGGGTTCTGACGCCGTCCAGGACTGCGAAGATCCAGGATCCGTCGTCAGGAGGTCGTTGTCAGGCTCCCATCTAGCCGCATCGGGCCCCGCAGCCAGCACGATGGTCAGCGCAGCTTGAGATCCCTCCAGCTCAGGTAACCCCGCCGACGACCCACTCGGCGTGAAGCCAGAAGAATCTCGTCCCGCTGGACCGAACCGCTCCTCCGTGGAGACCCGGGGACGCTCAGTCGTCGGCGTAGACTCCACGCAGCAGTCAGTCCCCCTCCTCCGTCCGCAATGTAGCAGCGGAACCACAGGCCCTCTCCATATCCCACCACGTTGACCCGGAGCCGGGGACCGCTCGGCGGAGAGAGACACAGAGGATGCGGGATTAGGCATACAGGTTACAGCAGGTGGGGAGAGTTCAGGGAGCTGCGAACCCTGAACTTCTCCTCCAGGGATGTGACAGAGCAAATCATTAAGCAGGTGTGAAAAAACAATGACTTGCCTGCCCCCTGGAGGTTGAGTATCGCCTGCTGTAGTGGAATCTGCTTCTTCCTCTCCCCGCCCGGCGATAACGGAGGACCCCCCGGGAATTCGTCTGAGGATCGCTTGCGTTGTCTCCAGCAGAGAGCTCACCAGGCCGGGATTCCAGGCACACACAGCGGTCAGGAAGCGCGTCGAGGAGGAGGGGGAAACAGCCGGGGTGAGCCAGCCCGAATGTCCAGGAAAGACAGCGGGGGAACGAGGCTCAGGGGACGAGGCTGTAGAATCTCCACACTGACGAGGCGAAGGGATGACAGCTGCGTGGGAGGAACGGTCCTGACGATGACCCAGAACTGGATCCGGACGAGGTTCGTGCAGAGGTGACTCGGCGATGTGATGACGACTACTCCCAGGGGACGAAGCGAGGGGGAAACCCAGGATTCGCCGCTCCAGATCGGAGATCGAGACGAGGAAGGCGTCGAGCACGGGAAAGCTTCGTAGCCCTGAAGTCCTCACCATCAATCTCACTGCCGCCGCCACATGCCTGAAGGTGGTGACAGGGAACACAGTAGAGCTCGCGACAGCCACTCGACCCCGGACATAACTGCTGTCAGCTGCGGCTCCTTGAAGGGAATCCCGAGTGACGTGGCGCAGGTCGGGGGAAGTCCTCTGGTTGGCGCGAACTCCCGGACTGGAATAGCGGCAGGAACGGGACTCCGAAGCGGGGAAAGACGTCGCCCACTTCGACTCCCTGCCGGGATTTCCATCCACCCCGTGGAGCTTCTCTCGCTGTGTACCTGCAGCGTCTATCCTGGCACTGTCCTCCAGATGGTACAGAGAGTGAGGGTGACAGTCCAGGAGTTCCTCAGCACGGCCCGGATGCCAGCGTCTCGCGTTGGAGGCGTCGTGCAGGGTGAAGAGCGTCCCGTCGACAGCCTCCGAGATGGACCTCAGCTCGTCGCCCTGGCGCCGGAAGTGACTCCTGGGAAACGGCATGCTAGCAGCGCTGACACCCCGACAGAAAGGTACGTTTCCACAGCGACTCACGGCCGCCGGCAACTCTTCTGGCTGCGACATACTGTCATATCCGGCTCTAGGGAGCCGGGCAATCAGAGCCAGGGACAAGCCAGTGAGTCGAGATGTTTTATTCTGGGTAAGGGATAAGGGATGAGGAGAGCACAGACACTCATACAGACGTACATTCTCAGGCTGCACAGCGCAGGGGTAGGTAGCTCGTACCGGACATGGGGGTAACAAGACGTGCATACTCACAGCGGGATACAAACACCGGAATGCTGCAAGGGGAGTTGAGGCTGACACCAGACGAAGGGGCTTCAGCCTAGCAGTGCTTATGTCGCAGCCCCGAATGATCGAAGCTGCTCCTCTTTATACTCATTAACAGCGCCCCAGCTGATGAGGATTAATTGGCCCCAGCTGTCCCGTGACACTGACAGCTGGGAACCAGCTGAGGCACTGCCCAATGAGAGGCAGGGATAAAAGGAGCATGGGCTGAGCGCCGAGCCGGCGTCTCACCCCATGGTGACAGGAGCAAGGACACATCCTTGCTTGAGACCACTAGTGATGGGAAAAGGGTCTGAGAGGGTATTCTGGTGGCAAACCCTACCAACCATGCCATCGTGGAGAGCGCGAACGAGAGCGATGAAATCATCTGGACATCCAAAACGAGCAAGAACAGCCCACATAGCAGGGCGAGGAACTCAATCAAAGGCCTTCTTGAGGTCCCAGAAGATGAACATAAGTGGTTGTTGTTGTTCTTGGCTCTTTTTCTGGAGTTGTCGAGCACAGAATATCATATCTACTGTACCACAAGAGGGTCTAAAGCCACAATGGGACTCAGGAAGTACATCCTCAGCTACTACAAGAAGACGGTTGAGAAGGATACGAGCAAAGATCTTGCTTGCAATGCTCAGTAGTGAGATGCCGCGGTAGTTACTGCAGTTCTCTCTATCTCCCTTCTTGAAAATGGTGATTATATTTGCATTTTTAAAGTCACTTGGTAACGTCTTGTTTTCCCATATTTTAAGTAGAAGCTGCATTAAATAGTTTTTCACCTCGGGACTGCCATGAAGATAGAACTCCAGCGGGATGTTATCTGGTCCTGGTGCTTTGCCTGTCTTCATGTGCTTTATAGCTTTATTTAGCTCATGTAGTGAAGGTGGTGTAGACATCCACTCCCGAGTGGGGTGTTGCGGCGTCTTGCAGAGGAGATCACTAGGGGTGCAAAAGTGACTATTTAATAGACTCTCAAAGTGGGACTTCCAACGGTCAAGGATCCCCTTGGTGTCTGTGATAATGGTGGAGCCATTTGCATCTTTTAGGCTGCCTACAGATGATCTGGTGGGGCCAAAGATCTCCTTCATTGCAGCATAAAAACGGCGCATATCCCGTTGGTCGGCATATTTTTGCAAATCTTCTGCTTTTTGCTGCCACCAAGTGTTTTGGGCTTTACGAATCCCTCTCTGGCATGCCGCTTTTTCTTGCTGGTGTTTGTGTTGATTCTTTGCAGACGGATCATTTTCAAACGCAAGACGTGCATGGCGTTT
The DNA here is from genome assembly GCA_020510985.1 of Pholidichthys leucotaenia. Taxonomy (NCBI): domain Eukaryota; kingdom Metazoa; phylum Chordata; class Actinopteri; order Cichliformes; family Pholidichthyidae; genus Pholidichthys; species Pholidichthys leucotaenia. The sequence goes on from CM035840.1 coordinate 66,211,796, forward strand.
AGCCTCTATGAGGTCGGTGATTGTTTCATTATTCTTGTTGAACCAGTCTTGGTTTTTCTTGTGTTTGTGACCAATCGTTTCTTTGGCGGCAGCAGTCAATGCATCACGGAGAGTGGTCCATTGGTCTTCAATTGAGGCATTGTCTGGAAGGCTCAGTTCATTCATGTTTCTACCAATGGCCTCTCTAAAGGACTGCAACATTTGGGGATTGCGGAGCTTGTCACAGTCAAAGTGATGGTGAGGAACGTTTGCCAAAATGCACTTTGGTGGTCGCCGGATCGTAATATTGAGTCGGGAGATCAGGAGGCGGTGATCTGTCCAGCAGTCATCTGCTCCAGCCATGGATCGTGTGATGCGGACATCATTTTGGTCTCTTGTTTTTGTGAGGACATAGTCGAGGGTGTGCCACTTTTTGGAGCAAGGGTGTTTCCAGGTCGTCTTCTGGCGATGGGGGAGTTGGAAAAGGGTGTTTGTTACAATAAGATTGTGTTCGGCACAAAGGCCCAGTAAAAGTTCACCATTTGCATTGCATTTTCCCATACCATGGTAGCCTATGATGCCTTTCCACAGCTGGTGGTCACTGCCAACTCTGGCATTGAAGTCACCCAAAACAACAAGCTTGCCGGATTCTGGGACTGTCAGAATGGTATGTGTGAGCTGTTCATTGAAGGAGGTCTTGCTTTCATCTTCAGATGTAAGTGTAGGCACATACACTGAGATCAGAGTGAGGAAACGTTTTTGGGTGAGCAGGATTCGGATGGTCATTATTCGCTCATTGATTGCAGTTGGGACAAGGTTGTGTTGGTCCACAAGCTGGGATTGGATGGCAAAGCCTACACCATGGATATGTGGATCTTCTGTATCCTTTCCCTTCCAGAAAATGGTGTAGTTTGATCCAGTTTCCTTGATGTTGCCTTTCTCAGCAAGTCTAGTCTCACTTAGAGCTGCTATGTTGATGTTAAAGCGTGCAAGTTCTTTACATACCAGAGCTGTACGACGTTCTGGGCGCTTGCTGCTCCTCGTGTCCTGCAGTGTGCGGATGTTCCAAGCACCCAGGATGAAGGGTTTTGTAATGAGAGATCCAGTCGGTGGTTGAGAATCCAGGCGATGGTTGAGAGCGGTTGAGTTTGAGTTTTTATGGTTTTGATATGTAGGTCGACTGCTGTGATGGGTAATCTGCCAGCCGCAGTATGCTAGCCAGATAAGTCTGCAGTGTCCGATGTTTGCCCCACCTTTTCTAGGGGCCTCCCCATATGGGGTGGGCTGCGGGAGTCCTAAATAGGCCAGCCCAGTCGCGGATCCAGCTATCGAAATCCAATGTCACCACAGAGTTCATTGGAAGGCGATCATCTAAGATGATCTAAGATGATCGCCTTCCAATGATATTTGAAGAATACGGCTACCAATAAATGGGAAGACTTTTTTAAATAACCTGGTAAGAATAGGGTCTAAAAGACAAGTTGAAGGCTTGGATGAGGAAATTATTTATCTAACTCTAAAAGGTCAGTTGGAGTAAACTTATTCATACTGATATCAATTGAAGGAGTTGTTGTAGTTACTGTATTTAAGTTTACAGTGGGAAGAATCTGACTGATTTTATCTCTAATAGATGAAATTTTATGATTGAAAAAGTTCAAAAAGTCATGACTAGTAAGTTCTAGGGGGATGCGAGGATTGACAGAGTCCTGACTCTTTGTCAGCCTGGCTACAGGTACTGTACCACTCTGGCTACAGATGTGGTCTGACCCAGAGTGGAGGCCCGGTCAAAAGATGTTCCCAACGAGAAGATGACCAGGAGCGGCTGCAGGTGGTGGCTGTTACTGGTGTTCCTATTTTAGGAACACAGCAGTTTTCTGTTTAGTAGAACTGTTCTTTTAGTACAGACGGCAGAATAATCCATCTTGCCGTGTGGGGGTGGGACGGTAGTCCACTTGTTCCCCCCTAGTTTTAGTTGTTTTGAGTAAATGTGATAGGCCTTTAAGTATTTTTGTTTAGTTTTAGTGCGTGATTCGGGTTCCAAACTGGGGAGGGTCTCGATTGTATGCATGTGTTTTGGACCATCTTTTTTTTGAAGGGGGGGGGGGGTGTTGTGTTGTCAAGGGGACAAACTATTGTGTGACACGGGTGGTGGCTCCACCCTTCCAGTTCCGCTGCCACCTGGGGTATAAGACAGCTGTGAGGAAGAGGGCCGGTCTCTTTTGGCCTCCTTGCAGCCTGACGGCAGCGCCTGCATTGTGAGAGTAACTCACTAATAAAGTCATGTCCAGTTCAACACTCGGTCTCATCCTTGGCTCCCTTTTACCGACATAACAGTAGGAGCTGATGTTGGGGGCTACTCACCGTTCAGACACAGCATTTCTTCCCACCAGGTTGCGGTGTGAACTGGGGCAGGACAGGAGACCAACCCACGGAGCAGCCTGTCTGCGGCTTTACAGGAGTCCAGGTGACAGTAGACCAATGAGCACACACTATGTGCAGATAGTACTTCTGGGAGTTGTAGTTTCATAGTTTCACATTACAGATTCACATTACAGATACGGTTTTATTTTAGATGCCGTCTAAGGAAACTACAACCCGCCGAGCCCTGCACGCCAGTCTACAAAACACCAGAAAAGTCTTTGATAACACCAGAAAAAGTTGCTAGATTTGTCGCTAGTCACTTTTGACAAAAAAGTCACCAAGAGGGTTTGAAAAGTTGCCAGATTTAGCGAGAAAGTCGCCAAGTTGGCAATACTGCCTTCACCATTCACAGACACATTCACACCTAGGGCCACTTTAGAGTCTCCAATTAACCTAACTTGCATGTTTTTGGCCTGTGGGAGGAAACCGGAGTACCCAGGGTAAACCCACACAGACTTGGGGAGAACATACAAACTCAGAAGGGTCACTGATGGTCAGGGGGTGGGATCAACCCCACAATGGTCAGGGGTGGAATCGATCCCGTGACCTTACTGTGCTGCCACTGTGCTAACCACTGCCCCACCAAGCTGCCCTTAAGGGCAGGAGGGCAAGGAAGGCTAAATAGTGATTTGGACCTTCATAATATCCTGTAGCTTAAAAGTGTAACACTTAAGTTGGCTCGGTTAGATCCCCGATTGGTCCTGTTAGATGAACAAGTGCGTATGTTTAGCTCTGTGTGTTGGCACTGGGAGCAGCTGAGCTGATCAGAACAGGGAGCTTATGAATCTGTGAAAATGTCCACAGAGCATCACAAACTCTTCAACAATTTTATTATTCAATTATTTCTACAAACCTATTACAAATTGATCAGAGCACCAGCAAGTTGGAATACAAGGAAGGCGCCACATCAGCTCAACTAATACTAATAGGAGAAAACCAAATTCTACTCCGTTTCTCTGATAGTTCCTGAGTTGACTCACCTTGGTTCAAAATAATTGCAATAATTGCAACCCTGGAATTTCCCCATTGTGGGACTAATAAAGGCTTATCTTATCTTATTTACATATTTTTTGGCTTTAATTAAATAGAATCACCCTCTGCAGCTTCACTCCCAATATGGCCGCCCATATAGTGACTGGCAGCTGTGTGACGTCATCTTAAAACTATGAATACACAGAGCTGTGACCAGGAATGCGCATCTTACATGAGCTCTAACTGGGCTGTGAAGGACTGCATAATCCTTGTAAGGCAGCATTTGTTGCCTGCCTCTCTCCCTTGTATTTGAGCAGGAAATGCACAGATTTGGTGATTTTAATTATATAAATGTAGTTGAAATGATTGGAATCATTCAGAATTGACATTTAGACATACAAGACAGATTAGTGGACATATAGTAATATATTTACTGTATAACTGTTTTTTTTTAATTTTATCATAAGAGGTGAGGCTCTGCCTCACCTGCCTCCCCTGAGCACACGTCACTGGTAAGAAAATAGGCATCCTTCCAAGCTTTTACTGTTAAATATGGATCATCCTGTACTTTTAGTTTGATTCTGATTGGCTGGTGAGAGAGGTGTGCAGCTGATAAGTGCTGCAACACTCCGAAAGTTGAACACTTTCCAACTTCCAGTGCTGTGAACGTAGTGACAAAATATGCTGACCACTGAGAGCATTTTAGCACTGAGGGTGCTGAGCACATTAAACGCCGGACTATAGAGAAAATGAATAGAAAATAAGTCATCCACAGCAGGGGAAAAAAACCCCCGCTTGGTGGACATGTAACCTAAATGCTGCTTTGACTCCCTTTCAGCGCTGTTGCTAAACAATACAACACCTTGAGGTCTACATCTGCTTGAAACCTGGTGATCACCACTAACGGCTATATTTTAATACTGAAGACGTATGTACTCATTTTGCTTTGAGCTTTACAGCCTACATTTTAACTGGTGTAATGTCTTTTCAGCACAAAATCTATGTAATGTTTGCATGTATATTTGAGGCACAATCATATTTTGGGCAAATCCCACTTCTTATAACCAAATTATCTGCTTCACCCTTTGTGTGAACACAATACCTTTCAACAATTTGGAAATTTCCATGTGAACCAGAGAGGATCTGACATGATAACTAATGTTGTCACTCAAAACAATGGTGCAATAAAGGAACAGAAAGAAGAGCTTACTACACTCTCTGTAACAAAGCACATTTTTTGTCCTTCTTTCGTAGGTTATCAATCATCTCACAGCTTTGAAGAGCCCCAGCCCCACACTGGGAGCCAATTCTTCCTGCGATGAGTTCAGTTTTCATTCCTCAGACATTTTCGATCCAATCTATAACTCATTTACCCGTAGATATGTTCTGTAAACAAATCCCGTCGGGGGAACAAAAGTAACAAATTCAAATAGTTTCCCACTGGCATAAATCAAACGGTGACCAGGCCCAGAGGAGGACTCATGCTAATCTGAGCTGGGTGCCATGTGTACGCAGGCTACATATTCAAGTGTCTTTGTGAGGAGATAGTATCATTATTTCTCATGTTGCCCACATTAATTGGGTCAGCAGCTGCAAGAAGCTTGACCTGTGCTGTTGCTTGGCAACTCCTTCCTAAGCCTATAGAAAAGCATAAAGTAGAACTTTTGTCTTTGGGAAATACGCTACAATATCAGCAACCTTATTCATAACATTGAGATCCTGAATCAAAAATACAGTAACAAATGTATTCATTTATTGAACTCAAGGTTTAACAATACATTACACAATACACAAACACAGGAAATTTCCCTCTGCTTTAAAACACAGAGATGAGGGAAATGTCATTATGCAACAGGACACAAAGAAAACAGTGAACAACATGGATGGAGCCCTCACCTTTAGCAAAGTCGCAATAGCAGTGCTACAAATGCATTAAAGTCCCTTTATGCCCAAAGAGTATCTGCCCTTTGGTAAAACATTCGTATCAAATATCTTCACTGGGCTTTAATGTATAAAAAAGGATAATTACAGAACCAAGAGCTGCAAAGCAATTATGCAAAATAAAATGACCTCTTCACAGAATGGCCTTTGCTCAAAGGAAGTGTAGTACCAAATGCCTACACACATCAAAAGCCACCACACACATACACACTCTCGTGTACTTTTTCGAACAAAATACCCTTTGCACAAGTGGACATATCTACATTAAAGAGTCACACACACGTACACACAGATAAATCAGGTATGAAATGTGTCACCAGGACAACACTCACCTTAAAAGCTTTAGTTAATTTACCAGAATAAAGACACTGGATCAAGTGGACCTGTTATGCCAATTTCCATGTTTCACTCCTATCACTGTCCAAAATGATCTCGTATTAGGCCTTGATGGAGCCCCTCAGTTTATGCACAGAGTGAAACAAGTCATTTAACTCCTCTAATAGGTCAGCCAACTTTTTTTTTCCTTTTTTTCTGAGCAGCGTCAGCCTGCAAAGAAACTGTGAACTATAGACAGGTGTATCTGCAGAGTAACACCAGAGCTTTTCACTCACTGAGGTGACCTTATTATTTAGACAGACATGAATCAAATGCACAATAGGCCCACATAAATCACATTGAGTACAAAAATGTACCAAAAAAGCAATTATTTTGTAAATGTCATAATTTTAAAATCAAATGACCAATTTCTCTGATTATAATTAAAAAAGAAAATATTCTGATGTATGACCCCAGCTGTGTACTTCATAGCTAAACAAAGTTGGTTAACTTGAAAGCAATTACCCTTTTTTAATTGTAAGGATTTGGGTGTTAGGAAGTTGAAAATATAGTTGTGTATACATATTTTATACAGGTACATCTCAAAAAATTCGAATATCATGAAAAAGTTCAATATTTTTTGTCACTCATTTCAGAAAGTGAAACCCATATAGTATATAGATTCACTACACAGAGAGTGATATACTGTATTTCAAGTGTTTATTTATTTTGATTTTGATGATTATGGCTTACAGCCCATGAAAACCCCAAATTCAGTTTCTCAAAAAAATTTGAATATTACATAAAATTAATTTTAAAAAATAGTTTTTTAAGGGAAATGTTGGCCGACTGAAAAGTATGTCCATGTACACACTCAATACTTGGTCAGGGCTCCTTTTGGATTAATTACTGTATCAATGTGGCGTGGCATGGAGGTGATCAACCTGTGGCACTGCTGAGGTGTTATGAAGGTCCAGGTTGCTTTGATAGTGACCTTCAGCTCATCTGCGTTGTTGGGTCTGGTGTCTCTCATCTTCCTCTTGACAATTTTCCATAGATTCTCTATGGGGTTTAGGTCAGGAGAGTTTACTGGCCAATCAAGCACAGTGATGCCATGGTCATTAAACCAGGTTTTGATACTTTTGGCAGTGTAGGGGGTGCAAAGTCCTGCTGAAAAATGAAATCAGCTTCTCCATAAAGCTTGTCAGCAGAGGGAAGCATGAACTGCTCTAAAATTTCCTGGTAGATGACTGCGGTGACTATGGTCTTGAAAAAATACAGTGGACAAACACCAGCAGATGACCTCTGTTCAGATAAAAGTAAATTTTGCATTTCATTTGGAAATCAAAGTCCCAGAATCTGTAGAAAGAGTGGAGAGGCACAGAATCTAAGTTGCTTGAGGTTTAGTGTGAAGTTTCCACAGTCAGTGATGATTTGAGGAACCATGTCATCTGCTGGTGTTGGTCCACTGTGTTTTATCAAGACCAAAGTCAGCGCAGTCGTCTACCAGGAAATTTTAGAGCACTTCATGCTTCCCTGTGCTGACAAGCTTTATGGAGAAGCTGATTTCATTTTTCAGCAGGACTTTGCACCCCCCCCCCACACACACACACTGCCAAAAGTATCAAAACCTGGTTTAATGACCATGGCATCACTGTTTGATTGGCCAGCAAACTCTCCTGACCTAAACCCCGTAGAGGATCAATGGAGTATTGTCAAGAGGAAGATGAGAGACACCAGACCCAACAATGCAGACAAGCTGAAGGTCACTCAGCAGTGCCACAGGCTGATCACCTCCATGCCACGCCACACTGATACAGTAATTAATCCAAAAGGAGCCCTGACCAAGTATTGAGTGTGTACATGGACATACTTTTCAGTCGGCCAACATTTCTATTAAAAAACTATTTTTTTAAAATTAATTTTATGTAATATTCAATTTTTTTGAGAAACTGAATTTGGGGTTTTCATGGGCTGTAACTCATAATCATCAAAATTAAAATAAACACTTGAAATATATCACTCTCTGTATAATGAATCTATACAATATATGGGTTTCACTTTCTGAAATGAGTGACAAAAAATATTGAACTTTTTCATGATATTCTAATTTTTTGAGATGTAGCTGTAGTACCTTATTTCCCAAGGCTACTACAGTATATGACAGTGCATTATATACAGATTAAGGGTAATAAATGCCATTCAATGTTATCTCATGAATATATAAAGTTATATAATTCTTTCAAACTAGCTATTAATCATATGTATTAATACTACCCCAAAATACTGTATATAGATTCTTTGGTCATACATATATGCAAAGTTGTTACATTAGAGTTAAAATGCACAAACACATATGAAAATGCTTGTAATAGACAACCCTAATTCCAGTGAAGTTGGGACATTATGAAAATTAATATAAATAAAACAAAACACAATTATTTAAATATGCTTTTCAACCTATATTTAATTGAACACAATGGAAAGATATTTAATGTTCAAACTGATAAAACTTTTTTTCTTTAAATATTCACTCATTTTGAATTTGATGCCTGCAACACATTCCAGAAGAGCTGGACAGGAGCATGTTCACCACTGTGTTACATCACCTTTCTTTTTCACAACACTCAGTAAGCATTTAGGAACTGAGGACATTAATTGTTGAAGCTGCGTAGGTAGAATTCTTTCCCATTCTTGCTTGATGTACAGCTTAAGTTGCTCAACAGTCCGGGGTCTCCGTTGGCCTATTTTGCACTTTTAATGTGCTGCACATTTTCAATGGGAGACAGGTCTGGACTGCAGGCAGGCTAGCCTAGTACCTGCACTCTTTTACTACAAAGCCATGCTGTTGTCACACGTGTAGAATGCGGCTTGGAATTGTCTTGCTGAAAAAAGCAGGGACCACCCTGAAAAAGATGTTGCTTGTATGGCAGCATATGTTGCTCCAAAAACTGTATGTACCATTTAGTATTAATGGTGCCTTCACAGCTGTGAAAGTTACCCATGTCATGGGCACAAACACACACTGGCTTTTGAACTTAACGCTGATAACAATCTGGATGGTTGTTTTCCTCTTTAGCTCAGAGGACAGGATGTCATGATTTCCAAAAACAATTTGAATTGTGAACTCTTCAGACCACAGCACACTTTTCTTCTTTGTGTCAGTCCATTTCAGATGAGCTTGGGCCCAGTAGTGATGTTATGCTCAACACTGACTCAAGCAATATAACGCGGAAGTGTTGTGAGCAGAGTGTCGAGCACTGTCAACATGCCCACAGTCACGTGACCGTAGCAAGGGAGGCCTCATTATGTTGGTCACATCACGTGACTTGAGGGCTTGCGGGAAGTTTGAGAGGGAATTAGTTTTGTTTGCTTTGTATTGTTTGTTCCTGCCATCCTATTTTGAATAGACCTCGGATGGCCAAATGCTCCAAAAAAAAAGTACTGAGATTTTTTTCAGGTTTTTCAACTCTGATGCAGTTCTGACAGTCAGTCACCAGATGGCAGTCTTTATTAGATGTTTCATAACACTGTGTGGCTCATGAAGCAATTGTTTCAAAGTTGCTCATTGTTTCATGAGGCCTCGGTTTTAACATCACTAGGGCCCAGAGCAACTGACGGCATTTCTGGGTGCTGTTGAGGTATGGCTTTTGCTTGGCATGGTAGAGTTTTTACTTGCAATTGTAGCTGTAGCGACAAACTGTGTTAACTGACAATGGTTTTTCAAAGTGTTCCTGAGCCGACATGGTAATATCCTTTACAGAATGATGTCAGTTTTTAATGTAGTGCTGCCTAAGGACTGAAGGTTATGGCCATTTGAGGTTTGTTTTCAGCCTTGTCGCTTACATGCAGAAATTTGTCCAGATCCTCCAGATTCATTGAGAAATGTTGTTCTTAAACTGTTCAACTATTTGCCCACACAGATGTTCACAAAGTTGTCAACCTCACCCCATCCTTGCTTGTGAATGACTGAGTCTTTCGGGAAGGCTCCTTTTATTCCCAATCATGACACTCACCTGTTTCCAATTAACTTGTTCACCTGTGGAATGTTCCATAAAGGTGTTTTCTGAGCATTCCTCAACTTTCCCAGTCTTTTCTTGCTCCTATCCCAGCTTTTACTGGAACGTGTTGCAGGCATCAAATTCAAAATGAGTTAATATTTGCAAAAACACAATAAATTTCAAATATAGTAGGTTGAAAAAGCTTTTTAAATAATTGCATTTTGTTTTAATATACGTTTTACACAATGTCCCAACTTCACCAGAATTGAGGTTGCAATAGTTTTGTTGGTCCGTGCATTTTACTTTAAATAGAATAAAATACATATTTTAAAGCCAATGTCAATATAAATACAACAGCTTTCAGCTGTGTTGTAAATGAGAGTACAATAATGTTGTAAATAAACACTTCCCATGGATTTAATGTAAAAATTGCTTTGTAAGTCTTGCAGGTTTTATCTAGACATGAAGAAGCCCTGAGCTTTGAAGAAGCAGCCATCCCTGCACTTCACTGACGTGTTTATGCCAAGGGCAAATCCACCTTCCTGACTCTGTTGGTATTCAGTGAAGATGCAGCAGCCACATAAACAGTCATGAGGTGGCTTGTTGCTTTGCTATTTGATCTCTGCTGATTGCATTTTTCGTCTCTGAACCCATTATAAAGCAAGGGGATATGAACTAGTGTACAACGATATTCATAAATACAATTAAAACTACACACGAGGAATTTCAAACAATTATGAAATAAATCTGAAACTCTGGGGTTCAATGAGGTAACAGTTGTCCGTATGACATGAAAAGACACACACAATATCAGACGATAATGGAGCAGACCATGACTAGGACATCTTCAATTTGTTGCCTACTGCTATGCAGGCTTTCAGCATTTGTTTCTGTAAGTGAACATACAATTATCAAGGCACTCGGTAGCTGTAAAAACACCCCTCTGATATAGGCACCCATTAGTTTATCGTGACAAATTGATGTAGGAAATTGCAAAAATCCAAGCAAGCACCATATTAGTAGAGAGTTCAGTTTTAAAAGACCTTCTAGTCCTCAGAAATGGTGCATCAAGATAGGTGCCATATTAGAGGCTTTTTTTTTTTAGAAAGGTTAAAATAGAAAAATATATAAATGACACTGCAGCAGTCGTCAGAATTGGCTTGGTGAGTATCAGTCTGTCCTTCACGTGAACAGCTGTGTTGAAGGTCTTTCTGTTGCAGCTTGAAACACTTCATGGAGACAGTTTGTGGACATCAAAAGAGACGGCTGGTTCATCTTGCGCCATGCTATCAATTATAATGCTCGGATGTGTCTCTTGGGTTTCCATGGAAACAGTGGAGTTTGTAGAGGGTGTCGGCCCAAACTGCGGCCCGTCCACTGACAGAAGCATCGGTGTTCCGGATCGTTTCAGGCTCTCGCTCATAGTTATGTGTGTCTCCTCTGGCGTCACGCCCATCTCCTTACTGTACTCTGATGGCGACTTCCTCTTTATCCTCTCATATGTTTTGTCTGTATTTTCTGTAAAGGTCTCGCTGCCCTGAAACCGCCCAAACAGCCAGATGAAGAACCCAAAGAGGACGAATGCCGCTAGACTTGGAATAAAGGCCAGGCATTTCACATCCAGGCTGGCGCCGACGTAGCGGCTGTGAAGGAACATATCCTGTTCCACGTAGGTCCTGTTGGTGCGGGGATCGACGTTGGTGGAGCGCCACTCATAGGTGAGTGTACTGTGGTTAAAGTTCACGAGCGTTTCCGGCTCCTCAACCGTGTAGATCTTCTCACCGGGCCCGACATACTGACCATACTCGTAGGGTTTGTAGAAGATCTGGTTCTTCCACATGTTGAGATCCAAAATGAGCACAAGGAAGATTATACCATAGTTGAACCACTTTCCTACAATAAAACACAAGGCTTCGATTAGAGTGCTAAACAAATCCATCGCTGACACCTAAACAAGCAACAAACATGCATGCAAATGATCCAATACATATGCTGACTAATGTGTGGCGCAAACAAGATTTAGAGGGCACAGCCTGGCAGATAAATTTCCTGTCACATTCATTTATCAGGAATTCCCCTCACTTTGCATGCAGACAGAGAGATCCATTTGCAGGAGCTACTTCCTCTAGTATCTTCTAACAAGATCACTATATTACCATGAGACAGCCATCTCGCCACGCAGACTGAGAGCAGGTAGATGTTGCACCCCCCGGTATGTGACACCACTCCATTCCTCCTCCCCACGATATTAATAAGCTTTTAGCTAAACCAATCACGTCGCACTGGAGCAATTCCCATAATGCTTAATGGATATGCAATGCATTAGGGTTAACAACCTACCACGATTCACCGAGCGTTTGAACAGCTCAACATTTAGCTGGGAACATTGGTTTTGCTTTCTCTTGACAGGGGTGAGTGTCCATCCGTATGCACACGGTGGAACAAGATGCAGAAACTGGAAGGATGGGTTTAAATGGGAAATGGGCTCATTTGTAGGGAACATTAGGAGAGTTAGATGTGAAAATCAATGAGAGAAGCATCGGGCGAGGAACACAAGGAACGGGAGACACGACTGAAGTGGCACTGGCACCCCATGTTTTATAAATGGTTGCTGTGGTTTAGCCAACAAAACTGCTCAAAGAGAGGAAGAGCAAAACTAGAGCAGCCACAACTCAAAACAGGGCAAAGTTATGTTGTCTTTATAGTTGTTATGCTTGCTGTTTGAAAATGAACAGATTAACTTTTGGGATGCTGAACTGTAAAAAGAGAGGAGTGTAAAAAACACTTCTTGTCAGCAGCGGTTGTGTCTGAATCGGTGTGTACCTGTTATATGAATGTGGTACTCCTCTTTGAAGATACGCTTGCAGACGGGAAGCTTAACCTTCACATGTGTTGTTGACATCCCCGGAAGATTCATATCCAGATCACCCATGAAGTGAGGAAACTCCCAGTCCTGAAAAAAACCACACACACAGCAACACACACACACACCAGGACACATGACATTATCCCATAACTGTGATGGTGCAATGCTGAGCCGAAGAAATCTGAACACACAATCACGACAAAACGTCAATCCTGCATCATGCAGGTTATTGGATTTTGAGCACTTCGCTGAAGCCTCTGATATTAGCTGATATTAAGTCTTCATGGAGCCTCTTCATACACTGACAGGAGGTCAAACATGGTAGCAGCCACAGTAGGTAGCAGACTCCTCCATTGTGTTTGCAGGTTTGTGGAGTGCACGCATGTGCTGGGGATTCAGCACATTAAAATATACCAACAAACAGTCCAAACTGACATTTAGAAACCCGCCTACAGGATGTCCTGTGGACACACGTGGAATTTTCTTCTGCAAGTGTGTTGTGTGGCTGGTGGCCTTCAGAAAAAGTCATGCAAAGTGCAGATGGCATCAATAATTATGTTGCCAAAAAAGGAAAGGATCAAAAGAAAACACAAAAGTTACTTTTCTTAGAAAAACACAGAACTCCCAAAATTTTACATTTTTAATTAAAAGTGTACATACATACACATTTACTTGGCCCAAAAGGAAACCAAACTCTCTAAATTTAACAGGAGATACTCAAAAAGATTCTCATTCTGCAACTTGAAGCTTCATTAATTTGCTTTTCCTTGTGAAGTCTTAGTATGTCCTAACAAAAAAGTCAGAGAGAAGCAGATATACTGAGACATGGCCTATAGTTTAAAAAATAAGCTCTGCTTTGTTTGATGAAACAGAATTCTATATCAAGAAACTGCACTTAAATATAATTTAAGTACAATCTGCATTACACTATAAAAATAGTTAAGTAAGAGCAGTTGCCTAAAAAGTTACCCAAGTAGTGAGTAAAAATTTTACTCTCACAATTTAGGAGTTGCAAATTTGTAGTTTCTTTTCATAAATTTGTGATTTTTCTCCTTGTAAATGTACCACTTTTTACTTTTACATGCGCAAATTTGCAAATTTACTCATGAATGTGCATCTTTTTAATGAAACTTGCCTTTTATTTCTTGTAAATTAGAATCTTTTTTCTTGTACATTTGAAACTTTCTTCTTCTTCATCTTCTTTAAGATTTGATTGGCGGTTGGCAACCAGCTTACAGGTGCATTACTGCCACTGACTTGATTATCATCACTCTATATCTTTGTATAAGGAGTTCCGAACAACTCCCTATGCTTGAAAAAATTATATGTCCCTGGACTGCGTCCTCGGTGGCTGTTTTAGTCTCATAAATTCTCACAAAATGTTATGTCTTTTAAATATGACTTTTTATTATAAATCTGTGCCATTTTGTTATAGGTTTTCACTTGGGACTTTCACAAAATTTTGAAGGTTTCACTCTATATATAATTCAAGAAATATCTGTCTGTCTGTCTGTCTGTCTGTGTGTCATGACTTTGTGTTGCCATGGTAACCATGTCAAAGATCAAAGGCAGGCATCATTGAACGAATTTTGATGTCAAAGATCACAGGCAGGTTTCATAGGACTTGCTATGACATCATCAAAAATCAAAGGCAGACATCACTGAACAAGTGGTGACATCAAATTTCAAAGGCAGTCATCTGAACGAATGGTGACGTCAAAAATCAAAGGCAGGTTTCACCATGGTTACTGTTGCCATGGTAACCATGTCAAAGATCAAAGGCAGGAACCACAAAGATCACAGGCAGGTTTCATAGGATTCATCATGACATCATCAAAGATCAAAGGCAGGCATCACTGAACACTCGTTCAGTGATCAGAGTCAAAGATCAAAGGCAGGTTTCATCATGGTTACTGTTGCCATGCTAACCATGTCAAAGATCAAAGGCAGGCATCACCACGGTTACTGTTGCCATGGTAACCATGTCAAAGCGAGTGGTGACGTCAAATGTCAAAGGCAGGTTTCACCATGGCTGCTGTTGCCATGGTAACCATGTCAAAGATCAAAGGAAGGCATGCAGCAGAAATACTTGCTTAAACTTGGTTTCTACGGGAATGAACGGGTATGTATGAGTGACCATAGAAGGAGTTATTCACATGTAACCATGTCAAAGATCAAAGGCAGGCATCACCATGGTTACTTTTGCCATGGAAACAGTAACTTTCTACGGGCATGCAGAAATACTTCCTTATACTTTGCTTCTACAGGCATGCACAGGTATGCACTAGTTCTAAATGTGTTTGTCTAAGAAAGATCAAATATAAGCTATCTATATGTACACCTAATATCCAAATCATATCATCCTGTTTAATGAAAGAGTTGATAGTAATAAAGCAACCATTTCTTCCATCTATCCATCCATCTTCTACCGCTTTTCCAGAGGTCCGGGTCGCGGATGCAACAGTTCAAGCAGAGAAGCCCAGACTTCCCTCTCCCTCTCCCGAGCCACCTGCTCCAGCTCTTCAGAGAGGATATCAAGGTGTTCCTAGACCAACTGGGAGACGTAGTCTCTTCAGCGAGTCCTGGGTCTGCCCTGGGGTCTCCTCCCAGTGGGACGTGCCCAAAACACCTCAAGTGGGAGGCGTCCAAGAGACATCCTGATCAAATGGCCAAATCACCTCAACTGGCTCCTTTCAATGTGGAGGAACAGTGTTGTTCTTAGGACATGTTATGGTGTGACACAGGTGGTGGCTCCACCTTTCTGGTTCCGCAGCCACCCGGAGTATAAGAGGGCTGTGCGGAAGAGGGACGCTCTCTTTGACCTCACCTCTGTCTGATGGGAGTGTCTGTACTGTACAGTGAGTCCATAATATAGTCATGTTAAGTTCCACCTTCAGTCTTGTCAGTGACCCCTCGTTTACCGACATAACATTTGGCGACGAGGGTAAAAGTATGGACGCGGAAGTCGCTACTACTCGGCCGTTTCTGGAGCTTCCCAGCGAACCGCCAGTCCCTTGGGCAAGATGGTTTTCCGCATTCCAGAATTACTTGGTGGCTCTAAACTTTGGTGAGCTGAAGAAGATACGGGCTCGGGCAATATTGGTTCATAATTTAGGTATGGAAGGACAGTGCATCCTTACTACCTTGGGTGCTAGCAATAGCTTCGAGGACGCTGTTGAGCTAATGGTGTGACATTTTCGCGCTCCTGAGAACGTCATCGTCCGGAGGATTCAATTTCAGCAGCGCCGCCAGTGGATCGGCGAGTCAGTACGTTATGTTGTGGACCTGCGTCAGCTGGCCATGGACTGCCGGTTTGGAGCACTGGAGGAAGAGATGGTCCGCAACCAATTGGCGGAGCACACGCTTTGCTCGACAGCACGGTCAAGGCTCCTCATGCACTCCGGCGAACTGACATTAGCCATGGCTGTCAAGACAGCTCAGCAATGTGAAGTAGTGGACAAACTGCCACGTGACCTCGGTGAGGGAGCTACACTCCGCCAATATGAATCACACTGAAGGGCACAGGCTGTGGACCCGGACAGCAATGATAGCATATAGGACACGGAGGAGTAGACTACTGCTGTGAAGATAAGGTCCGCCCTGGGATCGCCCAGGTGTTTGGGTTGTGGGTCCACCAAGCACCGTTATAAGGCTAGAGAGTGTCTGGGAAGAGGAAAATGCTGTGGCAAGTGCGGACTTCTGCATCATTTTGGCAGGGTCTGTAATAGGTTCAAGCGAGGGGAACAGTGATGCAAAGTGGACTTCCCCGCTCCAACCCCCACAGTCATCCATACTGTCTCCCTGAGCACTGATGGTTGTACATACTGTATGGTGAAATTGGATGGGGTGGAGGTGCCGCTGCTGATTGACATGGGCGCGGTGAGGTCTGTGTTGAATTGGCCCACCGTGAGGAGGTTCTTCCCATATTACCGAATAAGAGGTCATTCAGCACCATTGTGTGGGTATGGTGGAAAGAGGTTAACCACGGTGGGATCGGTGGAACTGACAGCTCGGTACAAATAGGCAGAGGTGTCCAACCTGCAGTTCGTGGTGACCGCCAGTGGCGAGAACTTTATGGGCTGTGACCTTTTTTTATGGACTGGGCTTCACCATCACCAGTGGTGTAGGAGAGGAGTGGTCGAGCTGTGGTTTGTGGGACCGGCCGATTCCATGAGTAATGGATGATTCTGTATGGGACGAACCTTGGCCTAGTATTCTGAAAGATGAGCAGAACCAACCCCACCCAGGGCCATCGCGGGAGTGTTCAGGTGCCAGAGCCCAAGTAACCCTAGCTGAGGGAACTGGGCAGCACGGTGGGACACCTGTGACGGTGGGTGGAGCCGAGGGGATGGCCCATTCTGCTTCTGGAGTTCGACTGGGAGGTATCAAGAGGCAAGCGGTCCCAACAGCTTCGCCAGCAAAGAAAATGAAAGCGAGTGGGGCAGGACCGCTGGCAAGGTAAAACGACGTGCCACACAGGGACACTGGAAGTTGAGTTGGGCTCCTCTGGGGGTCGCTGATGTGGTCCGACCCAGAGAGGAGGCCCCATCGAGAGGAGTTTTGGGCAAACGTAAGTGGCAAGATGACCAGGGGCGGTTGCAGGTGGTGGCTGTTCGGGAGGATGGCTATCTTCAACTATCTGATGGCTCATGGAGGAATCCCAACGAGCTGCAGTGTGCCAAGCAGGAGAGGGAGGTGTTTGGGCTGTGGCGCGAGTCATCCCTGAGCATGAAGAGAAGAAGGTGCGCCGGAGGGGAGCCGTCGGATGGTTTCCCGGGGGGGGGGGGGGGGGTGGTTCCTCTACTGGGGCAGACTGATGTTTGGGTGTAATGTGTTTATTGCATGGTGTTGATATGAGTGATGATTAAGTTGAATGTTGGGGTTGTTAATGGGATTATTTTGGTGTCTTATGTTTTATTCTAGGAACATGGCAGCTTTTTTTTTGTTTAATGGACTATATTATAGCAGAGACGGCAGAATAATCTGTCTGGCCGTGTGGGGGTGGAATGGTAGCCCACCTGTTCCCCCCAGTCTTAGTTGTTTTGTGTGACTGTTATAAGCCCTGAAGTATTTCTGTTTAATTTAGTGTGCAATTCGGGTTCCAAATTGGGGAGGTTCTTGATTGTATGTGTGTTTTGGACCATTTTTTTTGGGGGGGGGGGTTGTCTTGTTCTTAGGACATGTTATGGTGTGACACGGGTGGTGGCTCCATCTTTCTGGTTCCGCGGCCACCCGGAGTATAAGAGGGCTTTGCGGAAGAAGGACGCTCTTTTTTACCTCACCTCTGCCTGACGGGAGTGTCTGTACTGTACAGTGAGTCCATAATAAAGTCATGTTCAGTTCCACCTTCAGTCTCGTCATTGACCCCTCATTTACCGACATAATACAACGGTTCTACTCAGAGCCTCTCCCAGATGACTGAGCTCCTCAACCTATCTCTATGGGTGAGTCCAGCAATCCTATAAAGAAAGCTCATTTCAGCCGCTTGTATCCGCAATCTCATTCTTTTGGTCATTACCCAAAGCTCATGACCATAAGTGAGGGAAGGAACGTAGCTTGACCGGTAAATCAACAACTTTGCCTTAGAGTTTAGCTCCCTCTTCATCACAACGGACCGGTACAACATCCGCATCACTGCAGATGCTGCTCTGATCCATCTGTCAATCTCTCGCTCCATTTTTCCCTCACTCGTGAATAAGACCCCGAGATAAGGATAAGGATAAGGACCTGTACTTATATAGCGCTTTCCTAGTCACAAAGACCACTCAAAGCGCTTCACTAGCACTAACCCTCTACTCTAAGGGCCTATAGGAGACAGATATCTAGGGACAATTTAGAACCAATTAACCTAACATGCATGTCTTTGGATTGTGGGAGGAAACCGGAGCCCCCGGAGTAAACCCACGCAGCACAGGGAGAACATGCAAACTCCACACAGAAAGGTTCCTACCCCTGCCAGCCTGGGGATTCGAACCTGGAACCTTCTAGCTGTAAGGCAATAGTGCTAACCACTGCACCACCGTGCTGCCCACTTAAACTCCTCCACTTGGGGCAAACATTTCTTGCTGTATAAAAGCAATGATTTCACCACTGACTTCAACCATCCAAAGCAATGGAAAATGCACAAGAAAGGTGAAGAAGAGAATGCTGGCAGAGTGAAGCAGGTGGAGATGAGTGTCGAAGAAGAAGTGGTTGACCCTTGCACAAAACAGAATAAGCATTGCATAAGAAGCTCCATGAAGATGTAAGAGGTTGTCGCATTGGTCAGACCTTGGTTTCTCCCTCTTCCTTCTCTTTCCTTGCTCTTTGACTCTAGTATTTGATTGGGAAATAATTTTTGAATAACAGGATAAGACCCAAGCTAAAGGAATTAAAAACAACCACTGTGCTCCAGTATTTGAAATAAATTATCTTCATGAACATTTTAATTTAACCTTCAATAATCAGCCTCTAATTGTTGCCCAAATGTCTAATTTGTTTAAAAACTTTTTCGATCAGATTCCTACTTTGATTTCAGGACATGGTTCCTTTTGTAGTAAATAAATAAAGTTTTTGGACATAAATCTCACAACTGTTTTATTGCTGAACATTATGCATAAGTCCCTGCGAGAATCTCATTTTTTTGTACCTCAGACTCGTTAACTTGTGTATCTGTTATTAATTAATACATGATGAGATGCATGTAATTAAAATGATCATAAGCACAGATAAAACAAATGAAAATTAGAGGGGCAGAAATGAAAATTAAAAATTGTTTTAACTGTTTCTTTCAACTTGGCCGACTTAATCATCTTGCAAATTAGCTCCCGTCACTGCAATTAGAGGAAATAACGAAGGCACACATAATTCCAGATTAGCTGCAGTTCCATTTGATTCCACTATTTGCATGGAGCTCCTTGCTGCATAACATTGCCACGTGTATGAATTCACAATATCCTCATGCAATCCTAGGTCTCCTGTGCCAATATCAGTGAGCAGCCTAACAGCTTGATGATGGCCCCTTGGATATTAATTAGGTGGCTCCACTCGCTTTCCAAAGACAGCGGTATCTGTTGCTGTGGCACTAACAGGCATGGCATTTAAACCTACTTCCTAGAAAATAATGAGCCTCAATGACAAATACAGTGGGTGTAAATTGGGAGGGAGTAACAGAACAATATTACACATATGTAAATATGTATATGAATATCCACAAATGACACAGAAATGGCAGAAAAAAATATGTAGAGAAACAGAACTGTGAGGCATTTAAAAAAAAATCAGCTTTGAGGCAAATCCAGGCAGGTCATTAATTGGGACATTAATTAGTTTGAGAACAACACAAACCATGTTTTCTCAGGGAGGTGTGAGATTAACTATGGCACCTCTCCAACATGGGGGTGAATGAAGCTGTTGGATGAGAGGATTTTTTTTCTTTTATTGACCGGCAGAACGTCGGCGGGAGCACTGTGATGGTGCAAGCTAACTCGCCTCATAAATAATTGTAGTAAATGTGCTTGCTATAACACGGCATAGAAAATGAGACGGGGGCCCGTCGTAAACAAATCATGGTGAGAGGGGTGATGATGTATAGCAGCGGTGTGGGGAGAAGGAGTTGTGGGTTCGGTTTGGCCTGGAAAGGCAAATAGAGATGTTAAAATGGGGCTCTGGAGTCACAGAGAGTGAACATTTAGCTGAGCTGTTTCCATATACAGTGGGGGAAATAATTACTTGATCCCCTGCTGAATTTGCAAGTTTATCCTCTTACAAAGAAATGAACAGGCCATAATGTTTATGGTAGGCTTATTTTAATGGAGAGAGACAGAAGAGCAACAAAAAAATCCAGAAAAAACATTAAATAAGGGTTATAAACTGATTTGCATTTGATTTAGTGAAATAAATATTTGGTCCTCAAGCAAGATGTGACTTAGTACTTGGTGGAGAAACCCTTATTGGCATCACAGAGGTCAGACATTTCTTGTAGTTGGTCACCAGGTTTGCACACATCTCAGGAGCTATTTTGGTCCACTCCTCTTTACAGATATGCTCCAAATCCTGAAGATTTCAAGGCTATCGCTTGGCAACTCGAAGTTTCAGCTCCCTCCACAGATTTTCTATGGGATTACGGTCCAGAGACTGGCTAGGCCACTCCAGGACCTTAATGTGCTTCTTCTTGAGCCATTCCTCTGTTGCCTTGGCCGTATGTTTTAGGTTACTGTCATACCAGAAGACCCATCCACGACCCATCATCAGTGTTCTGGCTGAGTCCAGGAGGTTTTCATCCAAGATTCTACGTTACATGGCCCCGTTCATCGGCCTCTCAATGTGGTGAAGTCTTCCTGTAACCTTAGCAGAATGTTTCCACCTCCATGTCTGACAGTGGGGGTTGTGCTCTTGGGGTCACATTCAGCATTTCTCTGCCTTCAAATACGGCAAGTCGAGTTGATGACAAAGAGCTCAATTTTGGTCTCATCTGACCACACCACATTCTCCCAACCCTGTTCACTGACAAACTTCAGATGAGCCTGTATGTGTGCCTTCTTGAGCAGTGGGACCTTGCAAGCATTGCAGGATCTCAGTCCATTATGGGGAAGTGTGTTACCAATGCTTTTTTTGGTGATTGTGATCTCAGCTCCCTTGAGAGCTTTAACAAGCTCCTCCTGTGTAATTCTGGGCTGATCCCTCACCTTTCTCAGAATCATCCTTACCCCACGAGGTGAAATCTTGCATGGAGTTCCAGAGCAAGGGCTCTGACTGTTTTCTTGTATTTCTTCCATTTTTGAATTATCGCACCAACACTGGTCTCTTTCTTACCAAGGTTCTTGCTGATGGTCTTGTAGCTCATTCCAGCCTTGTGCGGGTCTACAATCGTGTCTCTGACGTCCTTTGACAGCTCTTTGGTCTTGCTCATGGTGGTGGAGAAGTTTGAATGGAAGAGACTGATTCTGTGACGGGTGTCTTTTATGCACATAACAAGTTGAGATTAGGGGTACTTTCCTAAAGGGACAGGACTCATTTGTGTGCCTCATGGATACACAGCCGTTCTGTGCGAGTCAGAATTGGTTGGTAGGGGATCAAACACTTATTTCACTCAAACAAATGAAAATCAGATTATAACACTTATTTAATGTTTTTTTCTGGATTTTTTTGTTGATATTCTGTCTCTCTCTGTTAAAATAAACCTACGATAAAATTGATAGACTGTTCATATCTTTATAAGTGGGTAAACTTAGAAATTCAGCAGGGGATCAAATAATTATTTCCCCACTGTACATCTGCATAATCACAGCAGCTGGTGTAAAGGAAAAAGACCACAGTGTGGAGTAATTACTGGCCCAAGCAGCCACACACCCTCCCCCAAATAATGAACTGTTTTATTAAATAATTGTAGAAATTACTTTTAGTGGTACGGTGGCTCTAATACACATTACTGAGGGAATTATAATGGTGTCCTTGCCAGGTTTCGGCAGAGCACTGCATTTGTAACACTTAAAGATCTGCTTGCATGTAATTATAATTAGCATAATAAACACAGTGGAAAGGTATACCAAATATTGGTCTTGTAGCGCGTCCTCTAATAAACTGCTAACAAGCTTTAGTGAAATATGCTCATTACACAATTAGGAGGAACAGTGTTGAATCAGGCTCTCAGACAAGCCAAATAGACGATTGGCCGGTGGTTGTGGTTCTGGCTCGTGACTAATAGTGTGGGAGAAAGAAAGCCCAAAACTCAGTTTTTCTCTGCGGTACACAGTTATTGTGAAGTGTTTTTTTTCCCCCCCAAAGAACATTTGCATATTTATGAGCCACTGACACGAGCTTTATTGATGTTCACTGTCCTGTGGGAGGGAGGACACTGGGTGGGGAAAAGAGTCGGGGAGTGGAGAGAAAGTGAGAGGAAAAAAAACCCTCCTATTCTGTAAGCCATCATTAAAGAAAATATACAAGGCTCGCAGGGAGGGAGTGGGTGAGTTCATGGCTGTGGTCCGGGAAGAGAAAAATGGAAGGACTGAAAGGGAGGTTTATAGATAAATGTATATTATTGTGTATACTGCATGTATACATTTTCATATATATATATGAAATATATACACTACCGTTCAAAAGTTTGGGGTCACCTCAGACAATTTTGTGTTTTCCATGAAAAGTCACACTTTTATTTACCACCATGAGTTGTAAAATGAATAGAAAATATAGTCAAGACATTGACAAGGTTAGAAATAATGATTTGTATTTGAAATAATAATTTTTTTCTTCAAACTTTGCTTTCGTCAAAGAATCCTCCATTTGCAGCAATTACAGCATTGCAGACCTAACATGATTGCACAAGGGTTTTCTAATCATCCATTAGCCTTCCGACGCAATGAGCAAACACATTGTACCATTAGAACACTGGAGTGATAGTTGCTGGAAATGGGCCTCTATACACCTATGTAGATATTGCACCAAAAACCAGACATTTGCAGCTAGAATAGTCATTTACCACATTAGCAATGTATAGAGTGTATTTCTGGTGAGTTTAAAGTTATCTTCATCGGAAAAAAGTGCTTTTCTTTCAAAAATAAGGAAATTTCTAAGTGACCCCAGACTTTTGAACGGTAGTGTATATATATATATATATATATATATATATATATATATATATATATATATATATGTGTGTGTGTGTGTGTGTGTGTGTGTGTGTGTGTGTATATATATATATATATATATATATAGTTCCAAAGTTGTGATAGCCAGGAGTGGTGCTGGGGATAAGCTCCCAACGCTCAAAAAATGCTCCTTATGGCAATGAGTGAGCGATAGCCTCTGATAACCAAGTCCAACTCCTGGCCTGCTCATGTGGCTTAGCGTCTAAGCCCGGCGGAACTGCTTCGACTGACAGGAGAAGAGGCGAGGGCGAGTCTCTGGCACCATCAAACCAGATGCTTTGGGTAGATGGGGCTCGACAACCTGGGAGGGTAGTCCATCTAGGGGAAGGAAAACCCTGATTTCAAACCGCTGCTGCCTTGCAGCATACTCAGTCATGGGAAAGGCTTCAGGAGTCAACCCTGAGGTATAATCCGGAGTCGGAGCCCCGAAGGTAGTCCGTTGTTGATTTAAACTTCGTTCTGGCAGCTCCTGCGACGGCGCTGGTGCCAAACTGTAACAGCCTTGCTGTTCCTTTGGATCCATCCGTGACATGGAAAGGGGGGACATGCTACATGGGCAACAGCCTGTCCTCCATATCACATTGCCCAGGCTAGCATCAAGCAACACTCACCAACACAAACTTACACCCTACACCCTGGAGAGGTCACTCCAGCTTTGCTTGCAGCGTCGACACAACATGGGGAACAGCAGTTACCAGTTATAAGTCATTGCCTGATTAGCGTAGAGCTTGGTACCAGGGGTTGTTCCCAACAGTGGAGGGATCCTTGGATCTCACTGGACAACTACCGCCCACCTCAAGCTGGGCAGCCCCTAGCCAGTAAGGTTTTTTTTTTTTTTTTTTTTTTTTTTTTTTCCCCGCTCAGCGACACACCCGCTGAGGAAAAAACTCTGATCATTGGCGACTCTGTAGTCAGAAACGTGAACCTAGAGACTCCAGCGGCCATAGTCCAATGCATTCCTGGGGCCAGAGCAGGCGACATCGAGTCAAATTTGAAAATGCTGGCTAAAAGTAACTGTAAATATTCCACAATTGTTATTCACGCCGGCATTAATGACATCCGTCTCCGGCAGTCGGAAGTCACGAAACTTAATATAGAATCGGTGTGTGACTTTGCAAAAACGATGTCTGCCACTGTAGTATTCTCTGGGCCCCTCCCCATTTCTGACCAGTGATGACATGTTTAGCCGCTCGTCATCCTTGAACCGCTGGCTGTCTGTGTGGTGTCCTAAAAATGACGTGGGCTACATTGACAATTGGAGCTCTTTTTGGGGAAAACCTGGTCTTATGAGACGAGACAGCATTCATCCCACTTTGGATGGTGCTTCTCATTTATCTAACAATCTGGCATCTTTTTATCCAAATTTCCAAAACCATGACTACTCAGAGTTGGGACCAGGAAGCAGAGTCGCAGTCTTACACGCCTCTCTGCAGCTCCTCTTCATCCGCCACCCCTCAGCTTAGCCCCTGTCTTCCCCATCAGAGAATCGTTGTCTGCTCCCTCCAAAGTGAATAAAAATATAATGTATAAGATAAGATAAGATAAGATAAGATAAGCCTTTATTAGTCCCACAACGGGGAAATTCCAGGATTGCAACAGCACAGGGATAGCAACACTCAGAGCAACAATCAGAAGGCAAGAAAAAAAAAAAAAAAAAAAAAAAAAAAAAAAAAAAAAACAAGCAAGCAAGAGCAGCTAATATACATATGTACGTATTACTATAAAATATATATATATATACACACACACACAGACACACAGTGCAGAGCATTGTAGCTAGATGGAATAAATATGTAAATATATAAACACCCACAGTACGGAGCATTGCAGCTAGGTGGAATAAATATGCAAGTATATAAACACACACAGTGCGGAGCAATGTAGCTAGATGGAATAATATGTAGATATATAAATATATAAACACACCCAGTGCTGAGCATTGTAGCTAGATGGAATAAATATGTAAATATATAAACACACACAGTGCGGAGCAATGTAGCTAGATGGAATAATATGTAGATATATAAATATATAAACACACCCAGTGCTGAGCATTGTTGCTAGATGGAATGAAACAGCATAACCGTCTACTTAGTTATCCTACATGGTATGATTATGTGCCCATACATATTCTCACCCTCCATAGCGACCGGTAAGTTCCTAGTTGTATGCCGGAGGGGACCATTGTGTAAGTCTATTGCATCTTTTGCATTCAAAAAACTATTAGTTTGTTACGTCTTTTTGCTATCTCTGCGAGCAGCCCTGCTTAGGTTGTATAAGCATCCCAAAGTGATAAAGCAAAATATTGGTAAAACTCAAAATAACATAAAGCCTCTAAATTGAATGATTTGGCCTCTGTTCCTCCTCATAATTTAAAAATTAAATGTGGTTTATTAAATATTAGGTCTCTAACTCCCAAGTCTCTGTTAGTCCATGATTTGTTAATTGATCATCAGATTGATTTAATTTCCCTTACAGAGACTTGGTTAGGACAAGAGGATTATGTTGGTTTAAATGAATCAACTCCCTCTGGTTATTTAAACTGTCAAAATCCCAGAAGTTCTGGTCGTGGAGGAGGAGTAGCAACAATTTACCATTCCAAATTACTAGTTAATGTAAAGCAAAAAACATGTTATAATTCCTTTGAGGGCCTGGTCCTCAGTATTGGGCACTTTAGCAATTTTAGATTAAACCCAATTTTATTTGCCATAGTTTATCGTCCCCCATCAACCTACTCAGAATTTTTAATCCGAATTTGCTGATTTCTTAGCTGATTTAGTGCTGAAATCTGATAGAATAATTATAGTAGGGGACTTTAATATACATGTGGATGTAGATAGTGACTGCCTTAATGTGGCATTCAATTCAATATTAGACTCGATTGGGTTTTCTCAGAAAGTAGGAAATTCTACTCATTACCTCCACCATACATTGGACCTTGTTTTGACATATGGCATAGAAATAGAAAATCTTGTAGTGTCTCCTCATAACCCTGTACTGTCAGACCATTGTCTGTTAACCTTTGATTTTACTATTTCTGACTATTTGGCTCCTAAAGAAAAATATTATTACAGTAGATGCCTCTCAGATGATGCTGTTTCCAAATTTATGCAGATTGTTTCCTCTATACCATGTGTCAACACAATGGAAATAAGCTATAGACAGCTTGCTCCTTCTGTAATTGATAACATGGTGGATAGTGTTTCAGCTTCTCTGCATCAGACTCTAGACTTGGTGTCCCCCTTAAAAAAGAAAAAGTCTAATCAGAGATTTCTAACTCCTTGGTTCAACACAGAAACCCGTACCTTAAAACAGAAGACTCGTCAATTAGAAAGAAAATGGCGCTCTACTAATTTAGATGAAATCTATTTAGCTTGGAGAAATCATCTTTTAATTTATAAAAAATCTCTTAGAAAAGCTAGAACGAGTTATTACTCTGCATTAATAGAAGAGAACAAGAATAATCCCAGGTTTCTTTTCAGTACTGTAGCCAGGTTGACAAAGAGTCAATTCAATTCAATTCAATTCAACTTTATTTATATAGCGCCATTTCACAACAACAGTCATCTCATAGCACTATCAACTGTAGGGAGGACCCCCACAGTTGCAGAAAGACCCCAGCAATCAGGCGATCCCCTGTGAGCAAGCACTTGGCGACGGTGGAGAGGAAAAACTCCCTTTTAACAGGAAGAAACCTCCAGCAGAACCAGGCTCAGGGAGGGGCAGTCATCTGCTGCGACTGGCTGGGGGGTGAGGGGATAGAGAAGAAGAAAAGAACAGACATGTAGAGAGCAAACAGCACGATGGGGACTCAATCTATGGGAGAGAACAAACAAATGTTAATGACCAGCAAAAAAAAAAAAAAAAAAAAATATTTCATAGAGAGTGAGGAAAGGAGTGAGGCCCAGTGCATTACTGGAGGTCCCCCGGCTGACTAAACCTATTAGCAGCATAACTAAGGGAGGGTTCAGAAAACACATGATCCCTCCCTAATTGTAGGCTATATCAAAAAGGTAGGTTTTAGCCCTATTCTTAAAAACAGAGATCGAGTCTGACTCCCGAATCCAGATTGGCAGCTGATTCCACAGGAGAGGAGCTTGATAACTGAAGGCTCTGCCTCCCATTGTACTTTTGGAGATTCTAGGTATTACAAGTAAACCTGCATTTTGGGAGCGTAGTGCTCTGTTAGGATGATACGGTAGTATCAGATCTTTTAAATAAAAAGGAGCCTGATTGTTTAGAGCTTTGTAAGTAAGAAGAAGGATTTTAAACTTAATTCTAAACTCTATGGGAAGCCAATGAAGGGAGGCCAGAACCGGAGAGATATGATCTCTCTTTCTAGTACCTGTTAAAACTCTTGCTGCAGCATTTTGGATCAGCTGAAGACTTTTTAAAGATGTTTTAGGACAACCTGATAATAAAGAATTACAATAATCTAATCTCGAGCTAACAAAAGCGTGGATCAGCTTCTCAGCATCACTCTGAGACAAGATGCTCCTAATCTTGGCAATATTACGCAAATGATAGAAGGCAGTCTTAGAAACAAATTTAATATGTGAATTGAAGGACAGATCCTGATCAAAAATAACTCCAAGGTTCCTCACAGAGCTATTAAGAGAAAGAGTAACTGCATCCAAACTGAAAGTTTGATTTGGAAAGGAATTTCTAAGGTTTTTTGGACCAACAAGAATGACTTCAGTCTTATCTGAATTTAATAGCAGGAAATTACAAGTCATCCAAACTTTGATTTCCTTAAGACAGGCTTCTAACTTGGCTAATTGATTACTATCATCTGGCTTCATTGACAGGTATAATTGTGTGTCATCTGCATAACAGTGAAAATGTATACAGTGCTTTCTAATAATGTTGCCTAACGGAAGCATATATAAACTAAAAAGAGTAGGGCCAAGCACAGATCCCTGTGGAACTCCATGACTAAGCTTTGAGCTGAGAGAAAACTCATCATTTACATGAACAAACTGGAACCTATCAGATAAATAAGATCTAAACCACTGCAACGAAGTTCCATTAAGTCCAACATAGTGTTCTAATCTATCAAGTAGAATATTATGATCAATAGTATCAAAAGCTGCACTAAGATCTAAAAGGACAAGTACAGAAACTAGTCCATTATCAGATGCAATGAGGAGGTCGTTAGTGACCTTCGCTAAGGCTGTTTCAGTGCTATGATGGATTCTAAACCCAGATTGAAACTCCTCAAATAAACCATTTCCCTGCAGGTGGTCAAATAATTGCATAGCAACAACTCTTTCTAAGATTTTTGAAATGAAAGGGAGATTAGAGATTGGTCTATAGTTAGCTAAAGCTCCTGGATCTAGCGTTGGCTTTTTGAGTAAGGGTTTAATTACAGCCGTTTTAAAAGCCTGCGGTACATGGCCTAAAGTTAATGAAGAATTGATTATATGAAGAATAAAGCTACCAATAAGTGGGAAGACTTCTTTAAATAACCTGGTAGGAATAGGGTCTAAAAGACAAGTTGAAGGTTTGGATGAGGAAACTATTTTGTCTAACTCACAAAGGTCAATTGGAGTAAACTCATCAAGACAGACATCAATAGAAGGAGTTGTAGTAGTTACAGTATTTAAGTTAACTGTGGGAAGAATCTGATTGATTTTATCTCTTTTATCTCTAAGTCAGGACTCTGTCAATCCTAGCATTCCCTTAGAGCTTACTAGTCAGGACTTCATGAACTTTTTCAATAATAAAATTTCATCCATCAGAGATAAAATCAATCAGATTCTTCCCACAGTTAACTTAAATACTGTAACTACTACAACTCCTTCTACTGATGTCTGTCTTGATGAGTTTACTCCAATCGACCTTTGTGAGTTAGACAAAATAGTTTCCTCATCCAAACCTTCAACTTGTCTTTTAGACCCTATTCCTACCAGGTTATTTAAAAAAGTCTTCCCACTTATTGGTAGCTTTATTCTTCATATAATCAATTCTTCATTAACTTTAGGCCATGTACCGCAGGCTTTTAAAACGGCTGTAATTAAACCCTTACTCAAAAAGCCAACGCTAGATCCAGGAGCTTTAGCTAACTATAGACCAATCTCTAATCTCCCTTTCATTTCAAAAATCTTAGAAAGAGTTGTTGTTACGCAATTATTTGACCACCTGCAGGGAAATGGTTTACTTGAAGAGTTTCAATCTGGGTTTAGAATCCATCATAGTACCGAAACAGCCTTAGCGAAGGTAACTAACGACCTCCTCATTGCATCTGATAATGGACTAGTTTCTGTACTTGTCCTTTTAGACCTTAGTGCAGCTTTTGATACTATCGATCATAATATTCTACTTGATAGATTAGAACACTATGTTGGACTTAATGGAACTTCGTTGCAATGGTTTAGATCTTATTTATCTGATAGGTTCCAGTTTGTTCATGTAAATAATGAGTTTTCTTTCAACTCAAAGCTTAGTCATGGAGTTCCACAGGGATCTGTGCTAGGCCCTACTCTTTTTAGTTTATATATGCTTCCGTTAGGCAACATTATTAGAAAGCACTGTATACATTTTCATTGTTATGCAGATGACACACAATTATACCTGTCAATGAAGCCAGATGATAGTAATCAATTAGCCAAGTTAGAAGCCTGTCTTAAGGAAATCAAAGCTTGGATGACTTGTAATTTCCTGCTATTAAATTCAGATAAGACTGAAGTCATTCTTGTTGGTCCAAAAAACCTTAGAAATTCCTTTCCAAATCAAACTTTCAGTTTGGATGCGGTTACTCTTTCTCTTAATAGCTCTGTGAGGAACCTTGGAGTTATTTTTGATCAGGATTTGTCCTTCAATTCACATATTAAATTTGTTTCTAAGACTGCCTTCTATCATTTGCGTAATATTGCCAAGATTAGGAGCATCTTGTCTCAGAGTGATGCTGAGAAACTGATCCACGCTTTTGTTAGCTCGAGATTAGATTATTGTAATTCTTTATTATCAGGCTGTCCTAAAACATCTTTAAAAAGTCTTCAGCTGATCCAAAATGCTGCAGCAAGAGATTTAACAGGTACTAGAAAGAGAGATCATATCTCTCCGGTTCTGGCCTCCCTTCATTGGCTTCCCATAGAGTTTAGAATTAAGTTTAAAATCCTTCTTCTTACTTACAAAGCTCTAAACAATCAGGCTCCTTTTTATTTCAAAGATCTGATACTACCGTATTATCCTAACAGAGCACTACGCTCCCAAAATGCAGGATTACTTGTAATACCTAGAATCTCCAAAAGTACAATGGGAGGCAGAGCCTTCAGTTATCAAGCTCCTCTCCTGTGGAATCAGCTGCCAATCTGGATTCGGGAGTCAGACTCGATCTCTGTTTTTAAGAATAGGGCTAAAACCTACCTTTTTGATATAGCCTACAATTAGGGAGGGATCATGTGTTTCTGAACTCTCCCTTAGTTATGCTGCTAATAGGTTTAGTCAGCCGGGGGACCTCCAGTAATGCACTGGGCCTCACTCCTTTCCTCACTCTCTATGAAATATTTTTTTTTTTTTGCTGGTCATTAACATCTGTTTGTTCTCTCCCATAGATTGAGTCCCCATCGTGCTGTTTGCTCTCTACATGTCTGTTCTTTTCTTCTTCTCTATCCCCTCACCCCCCAGCCAGTCGCAGCAGATGACTGCCCCTCCCCGAGCCTGGTTCTGCTGGAGGTTTCTTCCTGTTAAAAGGGAGTTTTTCCTCTCCACCGTCGCCAAGTGCTTGCTCACAGGGGATCGCCTGATTGCTGGGGTCTTTCTGCAACTGTGGGGGTTCCCCCCTACAGTTGACAGTGCTATGAGATGACTGTTGTTGTGAAATGGCGCTATATAAATAAAGTTGAATTGAATTGAATTGAATTGAATTGTCCCGCCACAGTCTGCCATCCTCATTGAGTACATGGGGATTAGGAAATGTCCAAACAGCAGACTGCAGTTGTCGCACCAGGAAACAAAACAAAACAATGAAAGAAACCAGCTTTGAAACTGGGATGTTGGAACATTCGGACAATGATGACCGGTCTTTCTGAAAACCTTCAGGACATCAGTGACTCCAGGAAAACAGCTGTCATAAATGATGAGCTCAGGAGGCTGCATGTGGACATTGCCACCCTTCAGGAAACATGTCTTGTTGACTCAGGCACGCTGAAGGAGAAGGACTACACATTCTACTGGCAGGGGAAAGGCTCTGACAAGCCAAGGGAGCATGGAGTTGGCTTTGCAGTGAGGAACAACCTGCTTAATATGGTAGAGCCAGGAACCAATGGCACAGAGCATCTCCTCACTCTTCACCTCCACACCACTGAAGGCCCAGCCACCTTTGTTAGCGTGTATGCCCCGACACTGTCTTCCACACCGGACACAAAGGATAAGTTCTACGAGAAGCTTGCATCCATCGTTGCAAGCATCCCCAGCAAGAAGCAACTTGTTCTCCTGGGTGACTTCAATGCCAGAGTGGGTGCAGATCATGACTCGTGGCCCTCTTGCCTTGGATAGTTTGGTGTGGGCAAAATGAACTAGAACGGCCAACGACTGCTTGAGCTTTGCAGTTACCATGAATTGTGCATCGCCAACTCCTACTTCAGGACCAAGCCTCAGCGCAAGGTCTCTTGGAGACACCCACGCTCAAAGCACTGGCATCAGCTAGATCTTATCCTGGTCAGGCATGCTGCCATCAAGAATGTCCTCCACACACGCTCTTACCACAGTGTGGACTGTGACACAGATCACTCCCTGGTCTGCTGCAAGATCAGACTACAGCCAAAGAGGATCCACCACCCAAAGAAACAAGGGAACCTCCATATTGATGTCAGCAAGATGTCTCAACTAGACCTCGTGGAAAAGTTTGCAGAGACCTTGGAGAAGGAAATGCAAACCTCACAGCCTAGAGACTCTGCCATAGAGAAATGGGAAGTACTGCGGGACACCATGCACTGCACTGCCTTGGCTACCTTTGGGAAGAAGTCCTCCAAGTCTCAAGACTGTTTGAGGCCAAGTCCACAGAGATAACTCCCGTCATCAAAGCCAATTGCGCCGCCCTCACCAAGTATAAGCGGTCACCCAGTGAGAAGAGCCTGCAGATTCTCAGGGCTGCCAGGAGCAAGGCTCAGCAGACTGCCAGGTGTTGCACCAACGAATACTGGACAGAGCTCAGTGAAGACATCCAGACAGCTGCTGCTACAGGCAACATTAGAGGGATGTACGATGGCATCAAGAAAGCGCTCGGACCAGTCCAGAGCAAGACAGCTCCCCTCAAATCTTCCACTGGGGTAGTAATTACAGACAAGGGCCAACAGATGGAGAGATGGGTGGAACACTAATCCGACCTCTACTTCAGACAGAACACAGTGTCCCCCACAGCTCTTGACACCATCGAGTGTATGCCAGTCATAGAGAAGCTGGATGTAGAGCCAACTGTAGAGGAACTCAGGAAGGCCATCGACAGCTTGGCCTTAGGCAAAGCCCCAGGCAACGACGGGATCCCCCCGGACCTGATCAAACACTGAAAGACTACCCTCCTGCTCCCATTGCATGAAGTTATCTGTCAGTGCTGGCAAGAAGGGGCTGTACCACAGGACATGAGGGACACCAAGATCATCACCCTCTATAAGAACAAGTGTGAAAGAAGTGACTGCAACAACTACAGAGGCATCTCTCTACTCAGCATTGTCGGCAAAGTCTTTGCTTGGGTCATTTTGATCCGCCTGCAGAAGCTGGCAGAACACGTTGACATCTACCCAGAGTCACAGTGTGGCTTTCGTGCCAAGAGATCAATGATAGGCATGGTCTTCTCCTTCCGCCAACTCCAGGAGAAGTGCAGAGAACAGCAGATGCCCCTGTATGTCGCCTTCATAGATCTCACCAAGGCATTCAACCTCATCAGCAGAGACAGCCTGTTCAAGATTCTCCCAAAGATAGGCTGCCCACCAAAGCTGCAGAGCATGATTGAGTCTTTTCACTCAGACATGAAGGGGACTGTGCAGTTCAACGACCCCTTCAGCATCTGCAGTAGTGTCAAACAAGGCTGCATCCTTGCTCCCACAGTCTTTGGGATATTCTTTGCCGTTCTCCTAAAGCATGCCTTTGGCACCGCAACTGAAGGAATTTACCTCCACACCAGGTCAGATTGCAGGCTGTTCAACCTTGGTCGCCTTAGAGCCAAGACAAAGGTTTGCGAAACACTCATCAGAGACATATTGTTTGCTGACGGTGCAGCAATTGCAACACACACCCAACAGGAGCTGCAGACACTGATGAACCACTTCTCAGAGGTCTGCAAGGATTTTGGACTCACCATTACCCTGAAAAAGACCAATGTCCTGGGACAAGACACTGAATCACCACCTGCCATCACCATCGATGACGATGAACTCGACGTCATCCATCACTTCACCTACCTTGGCTCTACCATAACCGACAACCTCTCCCTTGAAACAGAAATAGACAAGAGGATCGGGAAGGCAGCTACAACACTCGCTCGCCTCACAACCAGAGTGTGGACAAACCCCAAGCTGTCAGTGAAGACTAAGATGGCAGTGTACAACACCTGTGTCATCAGCACACTGCTGTACGGCAGTGAGTCATGGACAACATATGCTAGACAAGAGAAGCGACTCAACACCTTCCATCTGCAAAGCATCCGTCGCATGCTGGGCATATCCTGGCAGGACAGGATAACCAACGCAGATGTCTTGAATTGCGTGGGACTTCTCAGCAAGTTCACTCTCCTCAGACAGTGCAGGCTGCGCTGGCTAGGCCATGTCCACCTCATGGACGATGGGTGCATCCCAAAAGACATCCTGTATGGAAAACTGGCATCTGGGAGGAGATCCACTGGTTGCCCCCAGCTCCAGTGCAAAGATGTCGTTAAGAGAGACATGAAGGCCACTGACATCAACACAGAGACCTGGGAGAGCCTGGCAGGTGACCGTGCAAAGTGGAAAGGGACCTTGAAGCAACACCTGAAATCAGGGGAGGAGAAAATGATGACCGCTGCTGCAGAAAAACGAGCACGCGGGAAGGAAAGCAGCAGCTCCAACAGACCAGAGACTACACACAGGTGTGACCTTTGCGAAAGAGACTGCCACTCCCACATCGGTCTATTTAGCGACAGATGACACTGCTCCAGGCAAACAGACAACCAGAACTAGGATGCTTCACCCATGGTCAACCCTGACTGACGGAGGCCTAAGAGAGAAAATACACACACACATAAAATAGATGTCTGGGATTTCTTCGGTTTCCTCCACCATGCCAAAAACATGCAGATTAGATTAATTGGCATCAAAACTGGGGATTCTAAATTGTCCTTAGGTATGAGAGTGAATGGTTGTCTGTCTCTCTGTGTTGGCCCTGCGATGGACTGGCGATCTGTCCAGGGTGAACCCTGCCTCTCGCCCAAAGATGCTGGGATAGGCTGCAGCCCCCCCGCGATCTGAAAAGGATTAAGCGGAAGAAGATGGATGGATGGATGGATGTGTGTGTTTTTTTATCTTGTGCCAGTTGAGACTGATCAAACACCAGCTTGATGCTCTCTGCTGCAGTGGTCCATTGATGACTGTGGGAGGAGGAGGGAGGAACTAGCAAGGTGGGTAATGGAGTGAGCCAAGAGATATCCAATCTCTCTCTCTCTCTCTCTCTCTTTTTAATTGGTCACAGGGGAGCACTCTACCTGCATTACAATGAGTAGGTCGAAGACCAAGATGAAGGAAGCCAGAAAGGCCCGGGAGACCTCATCGCTGGGCAGGAAGCCTCGGTTCAGGTTGTCCCAACTGATCCAGTCAGTACTGATGACCAGAACCACCATGGATGTCAGCGAGATGAGAACTGTCCTGCAGGAGAGGGAGAGGAGAAAGACGAAAGAAAGAGAGGAGTGGTTGGGAGAGAGAAAGAATGGGAGGAAGAGTGGAAATCTATGATCAGAGGTGAAAGGGGATCTGAGCTGTTTTGTTACATTTTACTTTTTACTCTTACTTGAGTATATGTATGAAGAAAAACAATGCAATTATACTCAAGTACATTTGGTTGTATTTCTTTTGAGCTCACTGATGTGAAAACTGATTAAAAATGTTCTTATTTATACCATGATAACTAGAGGTTATCAGAAATAACTGCAACTTTAGTTGTCTTAGAGAATTTTTCAACATGTTTCATTGAACTCAAGTTGAGGAAAAGTTTAATCATTACCTCCAACAAGTAGGTTGTGTTCATTGCAGTTTGCCTGTCTGTTAGCATGGTTAATGGATTTTTATGAAACTTTTTCATCAGCGGTAGTGCTGTAGTCAAGACCACACTACCAAGACTTGAGAGTTTGAGTCAAGCCCAAGACCATACCATATACTGTAATATCTACTATATATGCACTATATTGCTAAAAGTATTGGGACACCCCTCCAAATGAATGGGAGCCAATGCACAAAGCAAGGTCCATAAAGACATGGATGAGAGAGTTTGGTGTGGAGGAACTTGACTGGTCTGCACAGAGCCCTGACCTCAACCTGACAGAACACCTTTGAGATGAATTAGAGTGGAAACTGCAAGCCAGGCCATCTTGTCCAACATCAGTGCCTGACCTCACAAATGTGCTTCTGGAAGAATGGTCAAGAATTCCCATAAACACTCCTAAACCTTGTGGAAAGCCTCCTCTGAAGAGCTGAAACTGTTAGGTCCTTCTCTGAGTAAACGCAAAGGTGCTGAAATCAAGATAACCATCTTTAATTCACTCAGACATCCTCAGTCGTCTGTAATTAACACAAACATGAATTGTCCACATGTTCTCAAAAGTCCCATCAACAGAAAAATGTTTAAACAAAAGTTTGGTTGCAACCCAAGATACTGTCTAGCCTGGACCCACTACAATTTGCTTATAGGGAGGGGCGCAGTACTGAGGATGCTGTGTTCATTGCTACTCATTTAATTACCAAGCACTTAGAAGATCCTAAGGCTTACGCTTGGATTTTATTTGCTGATTTTAGTTCTGCTTTTGACACTGTCCGCCCTCACCTACGGGTCCAGAAGCTTTAACTTAGAAATCAATCCCTTACTGTACATAGAGAGCTATTAGAATAATAAACAAAGCTGCTCACAGGGAACCAACAAATCCACTTTTTCTTAAATTAAAAGCTCTCAAGTTGAAAGATCTGGTTGACTTTAAAACTGCAGTAATAATGTTTAAAGTGAAGAATCTATCACTGCCCGCAAATATCCAAAAGTTGTTCCAAATAAGGGAGAAACAACATCATTTCAGAGGAACATGTATATTTCAAAAACCTTCAGTGAGAACTACCACCAAGCAACACTGTGTTTCAGTGCAAGGAGTAAGATTATGGAATGATTTTGGACCTGAATTAAAATCATGTATAACGCTTGGACAATTTAAACAAAAACTAAAGGAAGAAATACTCCAAACATATATACAAGATGACGTAAAATCACATACAGATTGTCATATCCAGTCTGTGTTGTGTTGTTGCTTAGTTGTTTTTTTTTTTGTCACATTTTGTCTTAGCTTTATTCCAAATTGTAATCACTCTTGTTTTGTTTATCTTTTGAATTCTTGGATGGAATATGGGTGGGCAATATAAGCTGCGGCTTCAGCCATCACCCATTTCGGATAACTTATGTTGAACTGTATAATCAGAGGAGTTATTGTTTAATTTGACCTTGTTGGATTTTTTTCCCCTTTGTTATATTATTCTGTTTCTTTTTAATCATTACTTTTAATCTATCCGAAATAAAGATTCATTCATAATACAGTAGCACAGGAGTTCCCCAGGGAGCTGTGACTTCTCCTCTCCTTTTCACCTTGCAAACAAATGAGTGTAGAGGCAGCCAGTCTAATAACTTTATCATCAAATTCTCTGATGACATAATTATTTTAAGTCTTTTATGTGAAAGCGATGACTCCTCAGTCTATCACAGGGAGATTGCTGATTTTAAAGCCTGGTGTGATAGTTGTCATCTTATTCTGAATACAGACAAAACTATTCAATTCAATTCAATTCAATTCAACTTTATTTATATAGCGCCATTTCACAACAACAGTCATCTCATAGCACTTTCAACTGTAGGGGGAACCCCCACAGTTGCAGAAAGACCCCAGCAATCAGGCGATCCCCTGTGAGCAAGCGCTTGGTGACAGTGGAGAGGAAAAATTCCCTTTTAACAGGAAGAAACCTCCAGCAGAACCAGGCTCGGGGAGGGGCAGTCATCTGCTGCGACTGGCTGGGGGGTGAGGGGATAGAGAAGATGAAAAGAACAGACATGTAGAGAGCAAACAGCACGATGGGGACTCAATCTATAGGAGAGAACAAACAGATGTTAATGACCAGCAAAAAAAAAATATTTCATTGAGAGTGAAGAAAGGAGTGAGGCCCAGTGCATTATTGGAGGTCCCCCGGCTGACTAAACCTATTAGCAGCATAACTAAGGGAGGGTTCAGAAACACATGATTCCTCCCTAATTGTAGGCTATATCAAAAAGGAAGGTTTTAACCCTATTCTTAAAAACAGAGATCGAGTCTGACGCCCGAATCCAGATTGGCAGCTGGTTCCACAGGAGAGGAGCTTGATAGCTGAAGGCTCTGCCTCCCATTGTACTTTTGGAGATTCTAGGTATTACAAGTAATCCTGCATTTTGGGAGCGTAGTGCTCTGTTAGAATAATATGGTAGTATCAGATCTTTTAAATAAAAAGGGGCCTGATTGTTAAGAGCTTTGTAAGTAAGAAGAAGGATTTTAAACTTAATTCTAAACTCTATGGGAAGCCAATGAAGGGAGGCCAGAGCCAGAGAGATATGATCTCTCTTTCTAGTACCTGTTAAAACTCTTGCTGCAGCATTTTGGATCAGCTGAAGACTTTTTAAAGATGTTTTAGGACAACCTGATAATAAAGAATTACAATAATCTAATCTAGAGTTAACAAAAGCGTGGATCAGTTTCTCAGCATCACTCTGAGACAAGATGTTCCTAATCTTGGCAATATTACACAAATGATAGAAGGCAGTCTTAGAAACAAATTTAATATGTGAATTGAAAGACAGATCTTGGTCAAAAATAATTCCAAGGTTCCTCACAGAGCTATTAAGAGAAAGAGTAACCGCATCCAAACTGAAAGTTTGATTTGGAAAGGTACTTCTAAGGTTTTTTGGACCAACAAGAATGACTTCAGTCTTATCTGAATTTAATAGCAGGAAATTACAAGTCATCTAAGCTTTGATTTCCTTAAGACAGGCTTCCAACTTGGCTAATTGATTACTATCATCTGGCTTCATTGACAGGTATAATTGTGTGCCATCTGCATAACAATGAAAATATATACAGTGCTTTCTAATAATGTTGCCTAACGGAAGCATATATAAACTAAAAAGAGTAGGGCCTAGCACAGATCCCTGTGGAACTCCATGACTGAGCTTTGAGTTGAAGGAAAACTCATTATTGACATGAACAAACTGGAACCTATCAGATAAATAAGATCTAAACCACTGCGACGAAGTTCCATTAAGTTCAACATAGTGTTCTAATCTATCAAGTAGAATATTATGATCAATAGTATCAAAAGCTGCACTAAGGTCTAAAAGGACAAGTACAGAAACAAGTCCATTATCAGATGCGATGAGGAGGTCATTAGTGACCTTCGCTAAGGCTGTTTCAGTACTATGATGGATTCTAAACCCAGATTGAAACTCTTCAAGTAAACCATTTCCCTGCAAGTGGTCAAATAATTGCGTAGCAACAACTCTTTCTAAGATTTTTGAAATGAAAGGGAGATTAGAGATTGGTCTATAGTTAGCTAAAGCTCCTGGATCCAGCGTTGGCTTTTTGAGTAAGAGTTTAATTACAGCCGTTTTAAAAGCCTGCGGTACATGGCCTAAAGTTAATGAAGAATTCATTATATGAAGAATAAAGCTACCAGTAAGTGGGAAGACTTCTTTAAATAACCTGGTAGGAATAGGGTCTAAAAGACAAGTTGAAGGCTTGGATGAGGAAACTATTTTGTCTAACTCTAAAAGGTCAGTTGGAGTAAACTCATCAAGACAAATATCAATTGAAGGAGCTGCAGTAGTTACTGTATTTAAGTTAACGGTGGGAAGAATCTGATTGATTTTTTTAGATTTTTAGATTTTTTTTTTAGATTTAGTATACTTTATTGATCCCCAGAGGGGAAATTGAGGGTCATCCACCACCTGGATGGATGAAGCAGCCACGATATGGCGCTATCCCTTAACCATTCACACACACATTCACACCTAGGGCCACTTTAGAGTCTCCAATTAACCTAACCTGCATGTTTTTGGCATGTGGGAGGAAACCAGAGAAATCCCGGGGTAAACCCACGCATACACGGGGAGAACATGCAAACTCCACACAGATCACTGTTGGTCGGGGGCTGGGATCGAACCCACGATCCCACGATCCCCACAATCCCCCGGCCAAGGGTGAACTGTGCTGCCGCAGTGCTAACCACTGCGCCACCGTGCAGCCCTCTGATGGAGGGCTTTATCTCTGATGGATGAAATTTTAGTATTGAAAAGTTCATAAAGTCCTGACTAGTAAGCTCTAAGGGAATGCTAGGATTGACAGAGTCCTGACTCTTTGTCAACCTGGCTACAGTACTGAAAAGAAACCTGGGATTATTCTTGTTCTCTTCTATTAATGCAGAATAATAACTCGTTCTGGCTTTTCTAAGAGATTTTTTATAAATTAAAAGATGATTTCTCCAAGCTAAATAGATTTCATCTAAATTAGTGGAGCGCCATTTTCTTTCTAATTGACGAGTCTTCTGTTTTAAACTACGAGTTTCTGTGTTGAACCAAGGAGTTAGAAATCTCTGATTAGACTTTTTCTTTTTTAAGGGGGCCACCAAGTCTAGAGTCTGATGCAGAGAAGCTGTAACACTATCTACCATGCTATCAATTACAGAAGGAGCAAGCTCTCCATAGCTTATTTCCGTTGTGTTGACACACGGCATAGAGGAAACAATCTGCATAAATATGGTAACAACATCATCTGAGAGGCATCTACTGTAGTAATATTTTTCTTTTGGAGCCAAATAGTCAGAAATAGTAAAATCAAAGGTTAACAGACAATGGTCTGACAGTACAGGGTTATGAGGAGACACTACCAGATTTTCTATTTCTATGCCATATGTCAGAACAAGGTCCAACGTATGGTGGAGATAATGAGTAGAATTTCCTACTTTCTGAGAAAACCCCATCGAGTCTAATATTGAATTAAATGCCACATTAAGGCAATCACTGTCTACATTTACATGTATATTAAAGTCCCCTACTATAATTATTCTATCTGATTTCAGCACTAAATCAGCTAAGAATTCAGCAAATTTGGATAAAAATTCTGAGTACGTTGATGGAGGACGATAAACTATGGCAAATAAAATTGGGTTTAGCCTAAAATTGCTTAAGTGCCCAATACTGAGGACCAGGCCCTCAAAGGAATTATAACATGTTTTTTGCTTTACATTAACTAGTAATTTGGAATGGTAAATTGTTGCTACTCCTCCTCCACGACCAGAACTTCTGGGATTTTGACAGTTTAAATAACCAGAGGGAGTTGATTCATTTAAACCAACATAATCCTCTTGCCCTAACAAAGTCTCTGTAAGGGATATTAAATCAATCTGATGATCAATTAACAGATCATGGACTAACAGAGACTTGGGAGTTAGAGACCTAATATTTAATAAACCACATTTAATTTTTAAATTATGAGGAGGAACAGAGGCCAAATCATTCAATTTGGAGGCTTCATGTTTAATTTGAGTTTTACCAACTTTTTGTTTAATCACTTTGGGATGCTTATACATTATATTTTTATTTGCTTTGGAGGGAGCAGACAATGATTCTCTGATGGGGAAGACAGGGGCTAAGTTGAGGGGTGGAGGATGAAGAGGAGCTGCAGAGAGACGTGTAAGACTGCGACTTTGCTTCCTGGTCCCAACTCTGAGTTGTCAACTAAAGAAATTATATTTGATCCCAGAGAAGTATGTGTACATGACCCAGTAGTAATCAATGGTTGCTCATTTGAGCAAGTTAGGTCATACAAGTACCTAGGCATCTACATGGATATATATTTTCTTAAATGGGACAAATATGCTGATTTCCTCTGTGCAAAACTGGCTCAAAGGCAAAATTTTCTCCAGTGGCTCAGATTGTTTGACGTGAGCTCTAAGATCATGTTCACTTTTTATCAGGCAGTGTTGGGAAGCTTGATCCGATACGGGATAGCAGCCTGGTATGGTTCGCTTACAGTTCAGTCCAAATCTAAAATAGAAAAACTGGTAAAAATTGCCATGAAAGTAATAGGAAACAAAAATCGTCAGTCTCTCCAATCGATATATGAGAAAATTGTTGTTAATCAGGCCTACAGAATTGTAAAAGACCCATCCTCATATCCTTTACCCTGATTATGAGCCATTACCTTCAGGGAGACGCTATAGAGCAATTAGACACAAATCTCTGCTATAAGCTCTCTTTTCTCCCTACATCCATAACAATGCTAAATAAGGAACTTGCTCAGCTGAACAGGATATGAGCCCCATTTTAGATGCACTTAATGATTAGGTCTGTTCTTATAATCATTATTTTTATTTTGGTTTTTAGTACCTGGGTTTCTATTGTTAATTTATTTATTGATCTTATGGTTATTTTAACGTTTTATTGTGTAATAATTATTTGCACATCTGATTGATAAAATTTGTGTCTTTTATCCATCCTTATCTCTGATGTTGGATGAATGTTACACAGTGCAATACTTATTTGTTTGATTGGCTTAATTTTCCCCCCTAACTTTAATTCTTGTCTTAGACAGTGGTGGGCTTCAAATTGGAGGTTGTATTTCACAAATGGTGGGAATATCTCACTCTTGCAAATAACTAGAATATAAACACTGCTGACTTGTGTATTGCTTTAAAATTTGTGACTGAATGTGAATCGTGTAGCACTGTCACCCAAGACAAATTTCCCATGAGGGACAATAAAGTTTATTCAGATTCTGGACTCTCCCCTCCTCACTGTTTCCTCTCATCTTGTGTAAAGGGGGCGGGGTCGCAACCTTTAGTGGTGAAATAAAAGTAAACCTTCAAATTACTTTATTGTTACATTCAAAAGGAATAGTTATTTGCAGTCATACTAATTATGTAAATGGACCAAAAAAAAGTCCTGGTCTTGAATGGTCTTGATTTAAAATCCCGGGTCCGTCTTTTTAGAGACTGAGACAAGACAGAGTAAAAATAACTCCAATTCTGAGATGAGACCTAGACCTTGAAATTGTGGTCTTGAGACTAAGACTGATCTTGAGTACTGTGATGCTATTCAGAGGTGATCTCTGTGCCAAAGGTGACATGTATGCATATTCTGGATAACTTTTTTTTTAACACTGTGAGATAGAGCTCTTTGACAGATTTTTGCAACACATTTTAATCACATTTTATTCTGTGGACAAACATTCTTGGCTGAGATATGCACTCTCTGAGTGGCCACTAGTCGATTACCGTCTACTATTTTGGTATGATTTAAAAATTAGCTGGTACATTCATTCATTCTCCCGAGACAAACACATTTAAGAGAAAAACCTCTCAAATTTTGTGAGTTTAAAGTTGCAAATTTACAAAAAAAAAGGGAAACGCATATCCAAAAGATGCAAATTTATAAGAAAAAAACTAATAATGTAATGTAATGTAACTAAACTTACAACCGTGAGACCTTATTAAACATCAAGGTACTGCACGCTGCAAGAATCGCGGCGATCGGTTGTGATTTGGACATTCTACGACAGCATGGAATTTTGGCGGAGTCCCCGCTGGAAGCTACCCGGGAGAGGAGGAAGCGGAAGCGGAGCGAACGCAAGCAAAAGCGAGGAAAAAGGGCCGGGATCCATGCTAGGCTAAAGGCTAACCCCTCCAGACCAGCGGTACCGTCGCTTCTTCTGTCAAATGTCCGCGCCCTCGAAAACAAGGTGGACGAGCTGCGTTTGCTGAGAGAAACCCGGAGAGAGTGGAGGGACTGCTGTGTGTTTGTTTTCACCGAGACATGGCTCCACAACAACATTCCTGACGAGGCCATTCAGCTGGAAGATATGGCAATGTTCCGTGCCGACAGGGAAACGGCGAGCTCCGGTAAGAGCCGGGGGGGTGGGCTATGCATCTATGTTAACAAGAACTGGTGCGATGTTAGTGTCTAAACACTGCTCTCCGTTGGCGGAGTTCCTTATTGTTAATTGTCGGCCATTTTATCTGCCGAGGGAATTCAGCAACGTGTTTGTAGTTGGTGTTTACATAGCGCCGAGCCCTAATCCTAAAGCTAATGCTAAGAAGGCACTCGGGGTACTGCACAATGCGATCAGTGAAATCCAAACGTCACACCCGGACAGTTTTGTGGTGGTTGCGGGGGATTTTAACCACACCAGCTTAAAGACTGTGCTCCCCAAGTTTAAACAATGTGCAGACTTTAAGACCAGAGGAGAGAATATATGTTGGACTTAGTGTACACAAACACAGATGCATATAAAGCGATACCCCGCCCCCATCTCGGCCGTTCTGATCACATGTCCGTGATGCTGGTGCCTGCCTACAAACCTTTATTGAAGTGCAGCAGGCCAGCAGTGAAACAAATCAGGATTTTGCCAGAGAGTGCAACCTCTGCACTGCAAGACTGTTTTCAGCACACAGACTGGAAGATCTTCAAAATAGCAGCCTCCCAGGAAGACAGGACAGATGTGGAGGAGTATGCTGATACGGTCACCAGCTACATCGCAAAGTGCACAGAGGATTTCACTACAGTGAAGACCATCACTATGCGGGGTAATCATAAGCCCTGGATGACTGCAGAGGTGCGCTCGCTGCTTACAGCCAGAGATGCAGCCTTCAGAGCGAAGGACAGGATTGCCCTCCGCTCAGCCAGGTCTGCGCTTTCAAAGGGAATTAAGGCGGCAAAGCGCGCCTATGCGGAGAAAATCCAGGGACACCTCTGTGACACTAGGAACACCAAGCAGATGTGGCAGGGAGTTCGGACACTGACGGGCTTTAAGTCTAGGCAGGGGGTCGATGATGACGACGCTTCGCTTCCAGACAGGCTTAACAACTTCTTTGCACGTTTTGAAGCATCAAACTCGACAATCAGAGGGAGGGCCGGCCCACCCCCATCATCGGTCGGACCAGCTTTTACCATCAACACAGCGGACACACGAAGGACCCTATCCAGAGTCAACCCACGCAAAGCTGCAGGTCCAGACAACATTCCGGGACGTGTGCTCTGAGACTGCATGAGCGAGTTGGCGGATGTCCTGACTGACATTTATAACATCTCCCTGAGTCAGGCCATCGTTCCCAGATGCTTCAAGACCTCTATCATT
Organism: Pholidichthys leucotaenia; assembly: GCA_020510985.1. Classification (NCBI taxonomy): domain Eukaryota; kingdom Metazoa; phylum Chordata; class Actinopteri; order Cichliformes; family Pholidichthyidae; genus Pholidichthys; species Pholidichthys leucotaenia. The sequence continues at coordinate 66,256,292 of CM035840.1, forward strand.
GTACCGGTGGCAAGAAACCAGTGGTGTCCTGTTTGAATGACTATCGTCCTGTTGCACTTACACCAATTGTGATGAAGTGTTTTGAACGGCTTGTCAAACCACACATCGCAGCCTGCCTCCCTGCATCACACGACCCGCTCCAGTTTGCATATCGTTCAAACCGCTCCACGGAGGATGCTATAGTCACCACCCTACACTCTGTCATCACCCACCTGGACCAGAAAGACACCTACGCCAGACTCCTGTACATTGATTTCAGTTCAGCATTCAACACCATTATTCCCCAGAGACTGATAGAGAAATTACTCCTTCTCGGTCTGAACACCGCCACATGTCTCTGGATCCTGGATTTCCTGACTGAGAGACCTCAGTCTGTCTGGGTTGGAAACAACATCTCCAACTCTGTCACACTGAGTACCGGAACCCCTCAAGGCTGTGTACTCAGTCCACTGTTGTTTACACTTCTAACACATGACTGTGTATCCAAACACGAGGGGAACCAGATTATTAAGTTTGCAGATGACACCACGGTGGTGGGACTTATTCAGAGGGATGAGGAATCAATGTACAGGGAAGAAGTGAGAGACCTGGAGGGCTGGTGCAGGGAGAACAATCTGGTGCTCAACGTGGACAAAACGAAGGAGATGATTATCGACTTCCGGCGGTCACAGCCTGAGCACGTCCCCCTCAGCATCGGCGGCCGTTTAGTGGAGAGAGTAGAGAACATCAAGTTCCTCGGAGTGCAGATCTCGCAGGACCTGACCTGGAGCAAGAATTCCTTGGAGATCAGGAAGCGGGCTCAGCAGAGACTACACTTCTTGAGGAAACTCAAACAGGCCTCTCTCCCCATCTGCATCCTCAGGACCTTCTACAGAGGTGTGGTGGAGAGTGTTCTGACGTACTGCATTGCTACATGGTACTCCAGCTGCAGTATGTCAGACAAAAAAGCCCTGCAGAGGATAGTCAAGGGGGCGGAGAGGGTAATTGGAGTCTCCCTCCCCTCTGTCCAAGAACTTTTTCAGAACCGTTGTAGGAGCAGGGCACTGAACATTGTCAAGGACCGTTCTCACTCTCTGTATAAACACTTTGAACTTCTTCCATCTGGTAAACGATTCCGGAGCATCAGAGGCAGAACCACCAGACTGATCAACAGCTTCCTCCCACAAGCTGTCAGGATGCTGAACAGCTGACCCGGAATCTCACATACACACTACTGCACCTATGGACATTTTGTATATTATAGTTAGTTTTTCTTTTTCCCCAAGTATGTCTCAGGGATGTGTGAATGGATGGGGGGGTGGGGGTGGGGGGTGGAGCTATGTGGGAGTGTGTCTTAATCATGCTGCTTCTTATATGGATGCCGAGAGAAACGCAATTTCATCTTGCCTGCACTACAGTTGTATGTACAGCAATATGACAATAAAGTTTGATTTGATTTGATTTTAATATATTAAGATAAGATAAGATAAGATAAGATAAGCCTTTATTAGTCCCACAACGGGGAAATTCCAGGATTGCAACAGCACAGGGATAGCAACACTCAGAGCAACAATCAGAAGGCAAGAAAAAAAGCAAGCAAGCAAGAGCAGCTAATATACATATGTACATATTACTATAAAATATACAGTATATATACACACACACAGACACACAGTGCAAAGCATTGTAGCTGGATGGAATAAATATATGAATATATAAACACACAGTGCGGAGCATTGTAGCTAGATGGAATAAATATGTAGATATATAAACACCCACAGTACGGAGCATTGCAGCTAGGTGGAATAAATATGTAAATATATAAACACACACAGTGTGGAGCAATGTAGCTAGATGGAATAATATGTAGATATATAAACACACAGTGCGGAGCATTGTAGCTAGATGGAATAAATATATAGATATATAAATATAAACACACCCAGTGCGGAGCATTGTAGCTAGATGGAATAAATATGTAAATATATAAACACACACACAGTGCAGAGCATTGTTGCTAGATGGGATGAAACAGCATAACCGTCTACTTAGTTATCCTACATGGTATGATTATGTTCCCATACATATTCTCACCCTCCATAGCGACCGGTATTTTCCTAGTTGTATGCCGGAGGGGACCATTGTGTAAGTCTACTGCATCTTTTGCATTCAAAAAACTATTAGTTTGTTACGTCTTTTTGCTATCTCTGCGAGCAGCCCTGCTTAGGTTGTACAGTCTGACAGCCGTTGGTAGGAAGGACCTGCGAAACCTCTCGGTTGTGCACCTGGGATGATGTAGTCTGCTGCTAAATGAGCTCCTCAGTGCATTCAGTATGTCCTGCATAGGGTGGAACTCGGACTCTAGCAGAGATGACAGTTTAGCCGCCATCCTTCTCTCTCCTATCTCCTCCACCGGATCAAGGCGCTGCCCCAGGACAGAGCTAGCTTTCTTGATCAGTCTGTTCAGTCTCTTCCTATCGGCTGCAGTAATGCCACTGCCCCAGCAGACCACTCCAAAAGTGATGGCTGATGCCACCACCGTGTCATAGAATGTCTTCAGCAGCGCCCCTTGTACACCAAAAGACCTGAGTCTCCTCAGCAGGAACAGCCTGCGCTGTCCCTTCTTGTAGAGTGCGTCAGTATTGTGTGACCAGTCTAGTTTATTGTTCAGATGAACACCCAGGTACTTATAGGATGTCACCATCTCGATGTCTGTTCCCTGTATATTTACTGGTGCTGTGAGGGGTTGCCCATGCCTACGGCAGTCCACCACCAGCTCCTTAGTTTTCCTTGCGTTGATCTGGAGGCAGTTCCGATGGCACCAGTCCACGAAGTCCTGGATAAGCCCTCTGTACTCAGCTTCATCTCCATTGGAGATGAGGCCAACGATCGCAGAGTCATCAGAGAACTTCTGTAGATGGCAGTGTGTTGTGCTGTGTGAGAAGTCCGCAGTATAAAGAGTGAACAGGAAGGGAGCCAGCACCGTTCCCTGGGGGGCCCCGTGCTACCGATGATCGTGTCGGACACACAGTCCCGGGTTCTCACAAACTGAGGCCGGTTCGTGAGGTAGTCCAGGCTCCATGATGACAGGTGCTGGTCCACCCCTGCGCGCAGCAACTTGTCCTTCAGGATCATCGGTTGGATGGTGTTGAAAGCACTGGAGAAGTCAAAGAACATGATCCTCACCATATTCCCGGGCTTCTCCAGGTGGGACAGAGAACGGTGAAGGAGGAAGATCACCGCATCCTCCACCCCAATGCCATGCTGGTAGGCGAACTGGAGTGGATCCATCGCTGGTTCCACCAGGGGGCGGAGGTGAGCAAGGAGCAGTCTCTCCAGGGTCTTCATCAAGTGGGACGTCAAGGCTACCAGTCTGTAGCTGTTCAGGTCTTTGGGGTGGGAAGTTTTTGGTACAGGTACCACACAAGATGTTTTCCACAGCTGTGGTACCCAGCTGTGGAAAACAGCTGGGTACCACAGCTCTAATACCACAGCTGTGGTATTAGAAGAATATATTACCAGAAAAAAGTACTGAATTTATTTGAAAAATCTCAGAAATTTATGGGAATAAAGTCTCAGACATACAGGAAAAAAATCACAAATTTACAAGGAGTTCAAAAAAAAAAATCAGTTTATAAGTGAAAAAATATTTCAGTGGTAGATTCAGTGGTATATTTATAAGAAAAAAAAATAGACATGAATCGATAGCAACAGTATTGTGTTTGATCCAGGCAAAATGACTGGATCGGTACTGGGCAGCAATAAAAGCAAAACAAGACAAAGAGATCCATTAAAACAGAAAATATAGCAATAAATGCCTCTTAAAACTGCACCGACATTCTGTAAACGGCTCTCTGCTCTGGCTCTCCTTCACTCTGCAGCTCTCAGCTCTGCTGTACGTATGTGAAAAGTCTGCATGCAGATATGAAACAGAGATAAATGTGAATTTCTATGCTTAATCAATGACAAAATGAATATACAAAAAAAAACTTTTAAATTTGCAGTCGTAAGAGTGTAGTTTTATAATTCAAATATCCAACTTTAAACACTTGCAGAAACACCATGAAAAGGAGTACGCTGGATTTCTTCAGGCCACAAGCTGAATATCGGTTTTGTATCAGTATCAGCCGATACCCAAACTTAAAAATATCAGATTGGATCAGGCATTAAAAAAGTTGTATTGTTAGACCCACCCACCCGCCCCCCCCCCCCAAAAAAAAAAAAATCAGAGGGAACTCTTCATAAATTTATGAGAAAAAACAAATTAGCTAAAGTAATTGTATTACTTCTTAATTAGATACTTTCTTACTCAAGTAACTTTTTAGGTGACCACTCTTACTTATATTATACTAGACAAATAATAAGTTCATAGATTAACACTACTTTTACTGAAGTACACCTTCTGTACCCACCTCTGTCTAAATAAGGAACTTCAAAACAGTACAACAAATCCAAACAGGAAATGCAAATATCATTCTAAAATATCAGCTTTGATAAGCTACACATACCTTGAAAGACAAATGGCTCATCCAGGAACTGCCGGAAAAGATGAATCTGCCACTATTCTGTCTCTCTTCATGGACTCAATAAAGTATTGAACCACACATTTTACTTGACAAACAGTCAGAGATAACACGTCCAGGAAGATGAATGCGCATAGACAAAAACTGTGTGGGTCTGTGGCTGCAGAGACAATGTAATTCAAAACTGCACTGCATACATATTTCCATGCATTTCCATATTTACATGGAAATATTTCACACACACCTGCATGCAAGGTTTTTTCCCCCCCGTATTATTTCACACTCTCCTGATTCTGTTGATGTCAGATTGGTGCAATCCTGCATTTGCTGCTCAATGGAAAATTTCTCAGCCATGTGAAGAGCAGCTCTGTGACTTGGTATTATTCTCTGCTGTGTATTTTGTCTCAATGTCACCCAGCGATTATTGTGCTGTTGTGTGCATTCTCTCACACCACACATCGGTTGGCTGCATAGCAGATAGTGAGTGCCAGCTCATATCCCATTTCGACAGTTTGGGAGATAAATTTTGAGGGTTTTTATTATTCCACCGTGGGATCCCCCTCCTCATCGCACCCCGGCTTTTGGCGCCCGTCCTTTACAATTCGCCTCAGCCCCTTCAGCACATATTGACAAGATATATCCAGCAACACATTTATCAATCACATTTCAAGCTCTGAATTTCAAGCGATAGCTCATCAACTCTGGCATTGATTGTGACAGTGCGAGCCGGGGCATCCATCAATAAACTGAAGGGCTGTGGGAAAGTCGTACAACAATTCCGGCTGGTTGCAGTCTAATCGCAGGTGAATCAATTCAGCAAAAGGAAATGTTAAATGCCGCAGCCAAATTCTTTCAGGGTGAGATGTCTGTGTGTATGTATTAAATAGATCCTAGTCTTACTCTTCACTTCTCGCAGTGACCCTAAGATGAACCACCGGAGACGTACTCGCATGTCGTATTTGACTGAAAACTACTTCACACGGTATATGGCTGACAGCACTGAGGTCCTCTGGAAATACATAATAGTGGTGTAGTACATATAAACTGGAAATGATCCTGCATGTCTGTTGGGGCACAGGCATATCAGACAGGATTTAGAACATTTGCTTAGCACTTATTTCAGGGTCACAGCTTGTGGTGCGAACAAGTAAAAGCTAAGGCTGCGCTCTGCCCTGCAACCTTGCTGTGCCCATTGATTTTCACCCTGTTCTAATTAAAGGTGCTGACACTGAGTGAGGGAAGATTACCATGGTTATTGACTGAGTGTAGCTCTGCACACACGGCAAACATGCCCACACACTTTAACGGAGCATCATAAAAATACTGACAATCTGTAATCTAGTAGTGGGCTGTCATACCAGAAGAGGACAATCCGGTTGTTGCCGCGTTTCCAGAAGCGTCTGGCAGCTTTGCCCCAGTCTGGGTAGTGCTGATCCTGGAGCATCATATCTGTCACCTGTGAAAAGTTACAAAAGCATGTCTGACTTTTTCTTATTTGAGACTTATTGGTAGGATAGTTTTAGCTTAAGCCGGGAACACATACTGCAGGCTTTCTTGCTAAGTGAGCCCTCTAAAAAGAATGGCAAGTTTTGAGGGATGTTCAGTACAATTGAGCAGACAAAAAAACTCACAAATTTACAAGCAAGCAAGGAAATGAGTGAGTGAATGAATGGATGAACTAGAGGGCACTCAGAGAGTGCATACCTCCGCCAAGGGGTGTCTGTCTGTCTGTCTCTGTCTGTTCGCTGTTTGTGCAGGATGAAGCAAAAGCTACTTGGATTTTGATTAAATTTTCACCAGAGGTGACCCTTCGGCTACAGATGAACCCATTAGAGTTTGAATGTGACACAAGTTAGGATGTGGATTCTAGATCACTTTTTCACTTTCTTTAACATTGTAAGATAGTGGTAAGGGATAAGGACCTGTACTTACGTATATAGCGCTTGTCTAGACTCAAAGACTACTCAAAGCACTTCACGATACTAACCCTGTATTCTAAGGGCCTATCACAGATGACTACCTACGGACAATTTAGAATCACCAGTTAACCTAACATGCATGTCTTTGGATTGTGGGAGGGAACTGGAGCTCCCGGAGTAAACCCAAGTAGCACAGGAAGAACATGCAAGCTCCACACAGAAAGGTTCCCACCCCTGCCAGTCTGGGGATTCAAACCTGGAACCTTCTAGCTGTTAAGCAACAGTGCTAACCACTGTACCACTGGGCTGCCCTGCGATAGGGCCTTGGTGGGGGAGAGGAGAGTGGTTAAAGAAAAAGAAAAAGTGATCCAGAATCTGTGACCTGACCCAGGTCACAGATTCCAAGGTTGTCATAGCCAGGAGCGGCACTGGGGTTAAGCTCCCAGTGCTCATAAAATGCTCCTTATGGCGTGCGTCTCGAAAAGCCTCTGACAACTAAGTCCAACTCCTAGCCTGCCCGTGTGGTTTAGTCTCTAAGCCCGGCGGAACTGCTTTTACTAATAGGAGAAGGGGCGAGGGCGGATCTCTGGCGCCTTAAAACCAGATGCTTCGGGTAGATGGTGGCTCGTCAACCTGGGAAGGTAGCCCATCTAGGGGAAGGTAAACCCTGATTTCAAACCTCCGCTGCCTTGCGGCATACCCGGTCACGGGAAAGGCTTCGGGAGTCAACCCTGAGGAAAAATCCGGAGTCGGAGCCCCTAAGGCAGTTCTATGTTGTGCTCAACATCGTTCTGGCAGCTCCTGCAACGGCGCTGGTGCCAAACTGTAGCAGCCCTGCTGTTCCTTTGGATTCATCAGTGACGTGGAGAGGGGGGACATGCTGCATGGGCAACATCTTATCCTCCATATCTTCCTGCCCAGGCTTGAATCCTACCAATGCCCAACGCTGGAAGGTAGAACACCGGATCACTGGAGAGGACACTCCAGCTTCGCCTTTGGCGTAGACAAAACATGGGGAATGACAGTTACCGGTTATAAGCCACCGCTCAATTGGCGTAGAGCTCGGCGCCAGGGGTTATTCCCGACGGTGGAAGGGATCATCGGATCTCACTGGACAGCTACCGCCCGCCTCAAGCTGGGCAGCCCCCAGCCAATAAGGTGATGTCCCGCCACAGCTTGCTTTCCTCATTGGGTGCATGGGGATGAGGAGAAGTCCGAACAGCAGGCTGAGAACTTTCGCACCAGGCAAGACAATAAAACAAAAGAGACCAACTCTAAAACTGGGAACTTGGAACGTCCGCACTATGATGACAGGACTCGCTACTAACCTCAAGGACATCAACGACACCAGGAAGACTGCCATCATCAATAATGAGCTGAAGAGACTGGGAGTGGATATCGCCACTCTCCAGGAAACACGGTTGGCTGACGCAGGCACACTGAGAGAGAAGGACTACACGTTCTACTGGCAGGGAAAGGGCAGTGATGAACACAGGGAACACGGAGTGGGCTTTGCAGTGAAGAACACCTTGCTGAAGATGGTGGAACCGAGCAGCACTGGCTCTGCACGACTCCTCACCCTCCGCCTGAACACCACTCAAGGCCTAGTCACCCTCGTCAGTGTGTATGCCCCAACACTGACAGCCACACCAGAGGCAAAAGACGAGTTCTTCGAGAATCTCGCAACAACTGTCAGGATCGTCCCCAACTCTGAACAACTCATTCTCCTTGGAGACTTCAATGCCAGAGTGGGTGCTGACCACGACTCCTGGCCCTCCTGTCTTGGACCTTTTGGCGTGGGCAGAATGAATGACAACGGACAGCGGCTGCTCGAGTTCTGCACATATCACGATCTGTGCATCACAAACTCGTTCTTCAAGACCAAGCCCCAACACAAGGTTTCCTGGCAACATCCACGCTCAAAGCACTGGCACCAGCTGGACTTGATCCTGACCAGGCGCACCTCACTGAAGAACGTGCTAATCACCCGTTCGTTCCAGAGAGCAGATTGTGACACAGACCATTCATTGGTGCGTTGCAAGGTCAAGCTGCAGCTGAAGAAATTCCATTGTGCTAGACAACCTGGAAAGGCAGGGATTGACACCAGCAAGATGGCTCAACCAGAACTTGTTGAGCAGTTTGCCTGCACCTTTGAGAAGGAACTTGGTGTACCACAAGAAGGAGAATCTGCAAAGCAGAAGTGGGAAGAGCTGCAAAACACCATCCACCGCACAGCCTTGGCTACCTTTGGGAGGAAAACCTCGAAGTCACAGGACTGGTTTGATGCGTTTATTACATGTATAGTTTATTTCTCTTATCTTATCATGTTTAATGTTGCAGCATTGTACCGAGACAAATTCCTAGTTTGTGTACTACATGAACAATGGCAATAAACCTGATTCTGATTCTGATTCTGATTCTGATGCCAAGTTGACCGAGATGACCCCCGTCATTGAAGCCAAGCGCTCAGCACTTGCTGAGTACAAGAAGTACCCAAACGAGAAGAATCTCCAGATTCTCAGGGCTGCGAGAAGCAAAGTTCAGCAGACTGCTCGGCGCTGTGCCAACGAGTACTGGACTCAGCTCAGCCAAGACATTCAAACCGCTGCCATAACAGGGAACATCCGTGGTATGTACGATGGCATCAAGAAAGCACTTGGTCCGGCTCAGAGCAAGACGGCCCCCCTCAAATCCTCCACTGGGGAGATGATCACAGAAAAGAACAAGCAGATGGAGAGATGGGTGGAACACTACTCCGACCTCTACTCCAGACAGAACACCGTGACACCGTCAGCCCTTGATGCCATCGACTGCCTGCCATCCATGGATGAACTTGACGCCGAGCCAACCATCGACGAACTCAGCAAGGCCATTGATAGCTTGGCCGCTGGCAAGGCACCCGGCAACGACGGCATACCCCCCGACCTGATCAAGCACTGCAAGACCGCCCTACTGCTGCCATTGCATGACGTCCTCTGCCAGTGTTGGAAGGAATGTGCCGTACCACAGGACATGAGGGACGCCAAGATCATCACCCTCTACAAAAACAAAGGGGAGAGAAGCGACTGCAACAACTACAGGGGCATCTCCCTCCTCAGCGTTGTTGGCAAAGTCTACGCACGAGTTGTTCTTGTTCGTCTACAGAAGCTTGCCGAACGTGTCTACCCCGAGTCTCAGTGTGGCTTCCACGCTGAGTGATCGACGGTAGACATGATATTCTCCATCCGCCAACTCCAGGAGAAATGCAGAGAACAGAACATGCCCCTGTACGTCGCCTTCATCGACCTCACCAAAGCGTTCAATCTGGTCAGCAGAGAGGGCCTTTTCAAGATCCTGCCAAAGATAGGATGCCCACCAAAGTTGCAAAGCCTCATTGAATCGTTTCACACCAACATGCAAGGGATAGTGCAGCACGATGGCAACGTCTCAGAGCCTTTCAACATACGCAGCGGAGTGAAACAGGGCTGTGTACTTGCGCCAACCCTCTTTGGGATTTTCTTTGCTATGCTCCTGAGGCATGCCTTCAGCACAGCAACAGAGGGAATCTACCTGCACACAAGATCTGACGGCAGACTTTTCAACCTCGCCCGCCTGAAAGCCAGAACCAAAGTACGCGAGGCTCTAATCAGAGACATGCTGTTCGCAGACGACCCACACACAGCAGGAGCTTCAGACCCTTATGGACCGCTTCTCCCAGGCATGCAAGGACTTCGGGCTTACCATCAGCCTGAAGAAGACTAACGTCTTGGCGCAAGGCACGGAAGCACCACCAACCATCACCATTGACAACTACGAGCTGGAGGTCGTGAATCAGTTCACGTACCTGGGGTCCACGATCAGCAACAACCTCTCCCTTGATACAGAGATCAACAAGAGGATTGGAAAATCAGCCTTCACACTCGCTCGCCTCACCACACGAGTGTGGGAGAATCCCAAACTCTATGTCAAGACGAAGATGGCAGTGTACAACGCCTGCGTCATCAGCACACTGCTCTATGGGAGTGAGACGTGGACAACATACGCCCGGCAGGAAAAGAGACTGAACTCCTTCCACTTGCGCTGCATTCGCCACATCCTGGACATATCCTGGCAGGACAAAGTGCCCAACACAGAAGTTCTGTCCCGCGCCGGCCTTCCCTCCATGTTCACTCTACTCAGACAGCGCAGGCTCCGCTGGCTAGGCCACGTTCACCGTATGGAGGATGGCAGAATCCCCAAAGACGTCCTCTATGGAGAACTGGCAACTGGCAAGAGAGACGTTGGCCGCCCACAGCTGCGTTTTAGAGACGTCTGCAAGAGAGACATGAAGGCCCTGGAGATCAACACAGAGCGCTGGGAGGACCTTGCAACGGACCGCTCCAAATGGAGAGGCACCCTGACCAGACAGCTCAAGGCGAGTGAAGAGAGACTGACTGCTGCTGCAGATGAAAAAAGGACCCGCAGGAAGAACCGCCACAGACCCAGCAGCACGGAGACCACCCACAAGTGCGACCTGTGTGACAGGGACTGCCATTCGCGCATCGGCCTGTTCAGCCACAGGCAGTGCTGTTCCAGCAGAGTAGACGTTTAGGATTCTCTTCCATGGTCATCATAGACCGACGGAGGCCGACGACGACCCAGGTCACCTCTAAAATCTAACGATTCTCCAAGGGGAACCTCAGGTGAAAATATCATTAAAATCTCTCCATTAGGCTTTGCGTAATCCTGTGCACAAACAAACTAGAGAGGACTCGAACAAGCCATACCTCCACCAAGGTTCTGTTTGTCCATCTGTCCCTCCCTGCCTCCATACATCCATCCCTCTGTGCCTCTGTCCCTCCATACCTCTAGCTGTACCTCCAAATTTGTGGAGTAGTTTTAAAGTAATCCTGCTGAGGGACGGACCATCACATTATAACATTGCGAGATAAGACCTTGGTGGAGGTATGCACTTTCAGATCACTTCCAAAATCTAATGGGTTCATCCGTAGCCAAAGGGCTACCTCTGGTGAAAATGTAATCAAAATTTGTCAAGAAAGTTTTGCATAATCCTGGCAACAAACAGACAGACAAAAAAAAACCAAAACAAACCCAATCACATTACCTCTTTAGTGAAGCTAATACATGAACGAATGAATGAATGAATGAAAGTTTTGTGGAAAAACAACCACAGACATAAGAGCAAAGTGTAAAATTTGTGAGAAAACGTTCCTTGCAAACTTCTCAAAATTGCAAGAAAGCATATACTGTGGGGGATACACAGTAGGTGTGACATCCTCCACCCAGAGAATGGCCCAGGAGATGAGAGGCTGACGGGGGTTCTAGACGAGACAGCGGAGGTGCAGACGCTGGCTGGAAGGAAGAAGCATGGCACCAGCGACTGTTATGTTAATGTATCCTGTTATGTTAATGTACCGTGCAGGCTTTGTCTGTATGTATATTGAAGTGTGATCCCCCAGGCTGCTAGGAAAGGCATTAAAGATATATAAGGGAGAGGCCCTGCAGCCTGTGGATTATTCTTGTTCACTGACTGCTAGGTTCCAAGGTTGTCATAGCCAGGAGTGGCACTGGGGTTAAGCTCCCAGTGCTCATAAAATGCTCCTTACGGCGTGCGTCTCGAAAAGCCTCTGACAACTAAGTCCAACTCCTAGCCTGCCCGTGTGGTTTAGTCTCTAAGCCCGGCGGAACTGCTTTTACTAATAGGAGAAGGGGCGAGGGTGGATCTCTGGCGACTTAAAACCAGATGCTTCGGATAGATGGTGGCTCGTCAACCTGGGAAGGTAGCCCATCTAGGGGAAGGTAAACCCTGATTTCAAACCTCCACTGCCTTGCGGCACACCCGGTCACAGGAAAGGCTTCGGGAGTCAACCCTGAGGAAAAATCCGGAGTCGGAGCCCCTAAGGCAGTTCTCTGTTGTGCTCAACATCGTTCTGGCAGCTCCTGCGACGGCGCTGGTGCCAAACTATAGCAGCCCTGCTGTTCCTTTGGATTCATCAGTGACGTGGAGAGGGGGGATATGCTGCATGGGTAACATCTTGTCCTCCATATCTTCCTGCCCAGGCTTGAATCCTACCAACGCCCAACGCTGGAAGGTAGAACACCGGTGCGCATCGGCCTGTTCAGCCACAGGCAGTGCTGTTCCAGCAGAGTAGACGTTTAGGATTCTCTTCCATGGTCATCATAGACCGACGGAGGCCGACGACAACTGCTAGAGAGCAATAAAGTCTGTGCTGATCCAGCTCGTCGTCTCGCTGTCTATTCTCTCTACACTGGTGACCCTTGACGTACGATGGAAGACGAGGTGAACACCCCTGAGACGAGCCGGACTGGAAACGCCAGCACCGCGTGCGCGGTGTCAGTCAAGCTCCCAGACTTTTGGCTGCATGACCCGGCAGCCTGGTTCCTCCACACGGAGGCCCAGTTCGCTCTCCGTGGGGTAACGGCGGACGACACTCGGTACTACTACGTGATTGCCGCGCTGGACGCACGCACAACACAGCAGGTGGCAGGCCTGCTCCAACACCCCCCAGCCCACGGTAAATACGACGCACTCAAGACCATGCTGACCCAGCACTACACGCTCTCGGACTGCGAGAGAGCGGAACGGCTCCCTACACGCTCTGAGTTGGGGGACAGATCAGTGGTCAAGCTGATGGAGAACATGTTGGCGTTGATGGGGAGAGATGGTGAGCTGTTCCTGTTCGCCCACCCTTTCCTCAGAAACCTCCCGACAGTGGCCAGAGGGAACCTCGCCAACTCACCACTGCTGGCGACACGAGACTACCGCGCACTAGCGCAAGAAGCGGACCGGATCATCCTGCCGACCAGAACTTTCGCTGTGAACGCAGCAGTGCCAGAGCCCAGACAGACAACCAGCGATAGCGAGGAGCCATTGATGGTGGCCGGTGCGGAGACCAAGAAGCACGAAAAGGATGCAACCTGCTTTTACCACCGCCGTTTTGGAGCAGACGCTCGCCGATGAATGCCACCGTGCCAAGTCAAGCGGTCAGGAAATGCCAGGACTGGCAGTCGGTAGCAGCTGCGACCGCCAATGACACAGACAAGCTGCTCTACGTGACGGACTCATGTTCGGGGAGACAGTTCCTTGTGGATTCCGGCTCCCAAAAGAGCCTCATCCTGCTGTCCAACGCGGACAGGCTGGCTGGAAGTAATGGTCCCGAGCTGGTAGCCGCGAACAGCTCAGACATCAAGACATTTGGTGAGAGGACACTAACCATACATTTGCATGGCCAGAACGTCCAGTGGACTTTCGTCATAGCGGCACGTAACTCCCCCATTTTGGGTGCTGACTTTCTGTGTGCGCACAGTTTATTGATTGACATTGCCAATAGACCCCTTGTTAACGCTCTCTTTTTTCACTCTCTGCCCTGTACAGCTCAAGCAGCCAGGTCCACAACACTCGTCAACTTACCTCCTGGAGTGTAGCTCCAGGGGGTAAGTTCCAACAACTACTCACCCAGTTTCCAGCACTCACGGTTCCAACGTTTTCGGCGGCCGTCACTAAGCATGGGGTCAAGCATTTTATTACCACCAAGGGGCCACCCATTTTCGCACGACCTCGGCACCTGCACGCAGCTAAATTGGCCAGTGCGCACAAGAAGTTTGCCAGTTTGGAGAGGTTAGGCATAATCAGGCGCTCAAACAGCCCGTGAGCGTCCCTGCTGCACATGGCGCCTAAAGCCGATGGGTCGTGGTGACCATACGGAGATTTCCGCAGGTTAAACAACGCTACAGCACACGATCGCTATCCCATCCCTCATATCCAAGATTTTTCCATCCACCTCACCGGAGCACGCGTTTTTTTCCAAGGTGGACCTGGTCCGCGGTTACCACCAGGTCCTGGTGCGCACAGAAGATGTACCCAAAACAGCGGTGATAACCCCGTTCAGTGACTGGTGACTGAAAACAGCCGGTGACTGCCCTCCCCCCCCCCATTACAGCCACTATGGACGTTGGCTGAAACCCACAGGACAAGGGGGTTAAGGCCCATTCTGGGTGTTTGGGGGGTGCGGTGTGGGGGATATAGGTGTGACATCCTCCACCCAGAGAATGGCCCAGGAGATGAGAGGCTGACGGGGGGGGTGGGGGGGGGGGGTCTAGACGAGATAGCCGAGGCTGCCGGGGGAAGGAAAAAGCATGGCACCAGCGACTGTTATGTTAATGTACCCTGTTATGTTAATGTACCGTGCGGGCTTTGTCTGTATGTATATTGAAGTGTGATCCCCCAGGCCGCTAGGCAAGGCATTAAAGATATATAAGGGAAAGGCCCTGCGGCCTGGGGATTATTCTTGTTCACTGACTGCTAGAGAGCAATAAAGTCTGTGCTGATCCAGCTCGTCGTCTCGCTGTCTATTCTCTCTACAATACAGTATAGTTCTCCCCCCATGGTTGAGTTAGTATAAAACATATTAAAATATCTAAAAATGCAACTACATATATATAAAATGTCAAGAAAAAAAAATCAAATTTACAAGTAAATTTAAAAGCAGACTGTCAATGAGTAGTTCATTCTGGCTTGATGAAATCAACCTGAGATCTCCTGACCTTTGACCTTGAGCCCAGCGTAGCTGCAGACCCACCTGAGGGATCATTGTGAGTAGAAGTTCGCTCTGCTTGCAGTTTCTGTAATTGGTTGGCTTATATTAGAGTGATCGGCCCTATGCTAAACCCCCTACCAGGAGGGCCAGGGATTTTTAATCAAGGTTACCTTCCTCTGGATTGAGAATCTGGGGTGAAGCAAGAGCAACAGCTGCTGATAGAGCTGGATGGAAGCATTCTGTCGAGGCCTTATGTGCCAGAAGGCACTAAGTGGATAGTCGAGTCGAGGTGGAGTAGCAATTCCCATGAAATGTGGATGGATGGATGGACAGATGGACCTGGCTTTTGACTTGACTCTAGTTTAAGACTCAAATTTGTTTTATAGTGCAATTTAATTTTTTGGGCCCAAAAAGTGCTCAGAGTTTCTCTTTTCATGATAGAACTGGCCAATCCCTGTTCTAGGCTAAACAATCGCCAAATACCAGTATCAGTTCTCTTATCTGCAGCAGGAAGAAATGATAAAACTGATTTCCTTTGAAGGTACTATATAGAAGTTTTGAAAATTCCAGTTTTAGTGACATATTTTGGTTACAGAGTGAAGTGCAGCTCCATCCACTCCATTCATGTCTGAGCAGTGTTTATTCTATAAAGTGCGTGTCTAATCTTCTGATTCATCAGTGCATTCTTAATTAAACACCCACTAACTGACTGCTAAATAAATAATGTTACAAAACTGAGCTACAAACACATTTGACATGTGGGTATTTGGTTTTAAAAATTGAACAGTGATTAAGAGTTGTCTGTGAGTAAATACTGATGAACATGTGATTACCTCCACACATGCTGCATATGCCCAGACTGGGTTTCACACCGTCAGTGCCACTGCCATTAAAGTCATCTACAGGTGAACACCTTACTAGAATGTGCCTGGCGTTGTGTCAGAATGCGTACAGAATACGAGTGTGAAATTTTCCACTGTGTTCTTTATGTGGAGCTGCTGCAGAGGCAAGGTCAACTCGTCAATAAAGCACCTCACTGCAGATAGTGTGCAGGAAAAAAAGAATGTGAATCAGGGAATCAATGAGATGTTTCTGGGGCTGCAGCATCTCAAAAAAAGAGACACTTCCTGCCTGTTCACTCATCTAAGTGGAGACACGCTGTAAATCAGCTGCTTGGAGGAGACACAAAAGGTCATCGTCAAAGTGCCTAGCTGAATTAATCAAATGTAAAAAAAAAAAAAAAGCTTGTGAGTTTCTGCGATCGGTGCTTTGCCTCGGCATACCGCCCCTTCCCAGACACTCATCCCGGATCTGCCTGATTCTCCTTCTCACTCACTTCATCCCTCACCCTCTTCCTACCAGACTTCTACATTTCCCTTTCTCCTTCACCTCTGTTTCTTACCCCCCCCTCCCCTGCCACCCCATACCCGCTCTCTTTCTCTGCAGTATGTACCGTAGAATACTAATGTGACCGGTGAGGAAGCTTGTCAGGTTGTCTCAGTTGTGTGCGTGCCGGTGTCGGAGCCCCACTCCTTCCACCACAGGTAGTCCACTCCCGCTGGAGCGCTCCTCCTGTTTTTAATGTTGATAAATGAGCACAAGTAGGTTCCCTCTCAATATACTCCGTCTCTCCCTGCGCCTCTATTGTTTTCTCTGACCATCCTTAAATCACAGTCGCATCATGTTGCTCCAAGAATATGGGAGAAGATTGAGTTGAATTATGGTGGAAGGCAGTGCTGTGACTGTGTGCCTCGGTATGATTGAAGGGATACACCTGACCTAGAAATTAGACTGGAGTGTATAAAGAATTGCAGTATGTGAGAGTGGGACACTGTCCTCCTACTGAAAAAGACCTTATAAAGGGCTTTTATCTGAAGGAATTACAACTAAAACAGGTGCATCTCAATAAATTTGAATATCATCAAAAAGTAGTCTATTTCAGTAATTCAATTCAAAAAGTGAAACTCATATATTGTATAGATTCATTACACACAGAGTGATATTATTTCAAGTGTTTGTTACTTTTAATTTAGATGATTATGGCTCACAGCTAATGAAAACCCAAAATTCAGTTTCTCAAAAAAATAAAATATCACATAAGATCAGTTTTAAAAAGTGAATTTTTAATCAGAATGTTGGCCGACTGAAAGGTATGTCCATGCACACAATCAATACTTGGCCGGGGCTCCTTTTGCATGAATTACTGCATTAATGGGGCATGGAGGTGATCAGCCTGTGGCACTGCTGAGGTGTTATGGAAACACAGGTTGCTTTGATTGCGGCCTTCAGCTCATTTGCATTGTTGTGTTTGGTGTCTGTCATCTTCCCCTTGACAATACTCCATAGATTCTCTGTGGTGTTTAGGTCAGGCAAGTTTGCTTGCCCATGTCTGTGTGGGTTTACTCCAGGATTTCTCTGGTTTCCTCCCGCAGGGGCCAAAAACATGCAGGTTAGGTTAATTGGCATCATCTGGGGAGGTATGAATGTGAGTTGTCCCTTGCCCCTTCCACCCAAGCCACAGCTGTAAATAATTCAATTCAATTCAACTTTATTTATATAGCGCCATATCACAACAACAGTCATCTCATGGCACTTTCAACTGTAGGGGAAACCCCCACAATTGCGGAAAGACTCCAGCAATCAGGCGATCCCTTGTGAGCAAGCACTTGGCAACGGTGGAGAGGAAAAACTCCCTTTTAACAGGAAGAAACCTCTAGCAGAACCAGGCTCAGGAAGGGGCAGTCATCTGCTGCGACTGGCTGGGGGGTGAGGGGATAGAGAAGATGGAAAGAACAGACATAAAGAGAGCAAACATTAAACATTAAATAAGAATGTGTTCTTAATCTGTCCTGCCTGGTTAAATAAAGGTTAAACAAAAATTTAAAAAAAAAATTGTTGGCTAGTCAAGCACAGTAATACCATGGTAATTAAACCAGGTTTTGGTACTTTTGGCAGTGTGGGCAGGTGCCAAGTCCTGCTGGAAAATGAAATCAGCATCTCCATAAAGCTTGTTTGCAAAGGGAAGCACGAAGTGCTCTAAAATTTCCTGATAGACGGCTGCACTGACTTTGGATTGATAAAACACAGTGGACCAACACCAACAGATGACAAGGCTCCCCTCTGATAAAAAAAAAAAGTTGCAAAATTCCTCCCAAAGGTCAAAAATGTACATGAATAAACTTTCATATGCACAGATATACTGACTTAACATCACTCTTGGCTATGTTCTGCCTATATTCATCTTATTGACTGATATTGGCCTTCGGCAAATAAGATATCAGCAGTGACTGATATTTTTTTGGTGTGTTCTTGTTGTGCAGTATTGATTTTGCCCTGAAAGGGACAACAGTAGGCTATAGTTACAAATGCAGAAAATATCCGGAACTGAACCATTTAAGCATTTCATTTCAGTTATTTTTTTATAACACATATTTTTTTTTGTCCAACATCTTTTGACTTACATTCATTTTGAATAAAAAGTTTTCCACAAAAAAAAAAAATTGTATCCTTTCTCAAGTTTTCAACTTGCTTTTAATGACAACAAGTCTGCTATTCTGTTCATCATGACTGTGGAGAGTCTCAGTGAATGTCATGTTCAGGTGAGGCACGCCCCCTCCTTTCCTGCAAGAGATTCCCTGACTCCGCAGGTAATCATCACACCTGCGTGAGTGGACGCACCTGCTGCCTCTGCCTTGCCAGTGCTTAAAAGGATCATCGTGTGAATGCTTCAGCGCTGGCTCGTTGGGTATACTGCCTGCAAGCAAGCAAGTACGTGATCTCCTAATATTAAGGAATCGTGTTAACCTCTCTTCTCCTCCCTTTCCAGGTTGCTGCATCTTTGCGGTGTGTCTCCGGGGCTCGTTGTGCTTTCACCTAAGATGGCGCCCACAGCGGTTGACATGGTGCTTCGCTGCGCTCTTTGTTTGTTTTTGTTTGTCAATTGTGTGTCTGCTTGCACTTATACCCGTGAAGAACTTCTAAATATCAGGACTTTCACCCCCACGGACCTCCTCCCAGTTTTTCTAGCCCCTGCCGCCGATCTGGTTTATTGTTTGGCTCGGAAAGTGAGACGGCGGAAGAGAGGTAGACGAGCGGGCGCTCTCGTGCGGCTTCGCAGGAGAGGCTCGCGAACGGCGCTGCCTGGCATATTTCTGTCCAATACCAACTCTCTCTCTAACAAGGTAGATGAACTGAGACTGCTGATGCGTTTTAAGGACCTCGCCTCCTCAGCTGTCCTCTGCTTTACTGAGACCTGGCTCCGGGAAAATATACCGGACAGCGCGCTGCGCCTCGACGGCTTTCAGCTCTTCCGTGCTGATCGTGACACAGAGCTTTCCGGCAAGACCACAGGAGGCGGTGTCTGCTTCTACATCAACTGCAGCTGGTGCTCTGATGTAACGGTGATTTCCAAACACTGTTCTCCTGCCTTGGAATTTCTTGTAATCAATTGCAAGCCCTTCTATTCCCCGCGGGAGTTTGCTTCTTTCATAATGATCGCTGTGTACGCCCCTCCCGACGCGGACACGCGCGAAGCTCAGCGCGTGCTCGCGGATCACATTCAACACACAGAGCGGAGTTTTCCAGACTCGCTGATTATTGTGGCTGGCGACTTTAATCAGTGCAATCTGAGCCACGATCTCCCCCGCTACAAACAGTTTATTAAATGCCCCACCAGAGGATTAAACACACTGGATCACTGTTACACCACAGTGAAAGACGCATATCGCGCTGTCCCTCGTGCTGCACTGGGATTATCTGATCACGTGATGGTTCACCTCATTCCCACATACAGACAGAGATTGAAGCTCACTAAACCTGTTGTGAGCACTACGAAGATACGGACCAGTGATGTTGAGGAGAAGCTGGAAACGTGCATGGAAATATCTGACTGGGGCATGCTTAAAGGAGCCACGCATGATCTGGATGAGTACACGGACACTGTGAACTCATATATCCACTTTTGTGAAGAGAACATTCTTCCATCACGCAGCAGGGTGAGTTACTCTAATGACAAACCCTGGTTCACAGCTAAGCTCAGACAGATCAGGAAGGAGAAGGAAGCAGCGCTGAAAAGTGGAGACAGGGACTGCTACAGGGAGGTTAAATACCGGTTTAACAGAGAGCTGAAGAGGGCTAAATCTCTATACTCAGAGAGACTCCAGCAGCAGTTCACTGCTAATGATTCGGCTTCCGTGTGGAGAGGACTGAGGCAAATCACCAACTATCGGCCTAAGGCTCCTAAAGGTCAGGATGACAAAGCCCTTTGTCAAAGACTGTCCCAACACTATGCCCGTTTTGACACCTCGTCATCTGTGTCCAACTCCCCCCCTCCCTCCAGCTCCACAGCCTCCACATTCCCTACTTCATTTAAGGCACCCCCCCCCCCTCCTCCCCCCCTCCCCTTATCATCAGTGAGCAGGATGTGCTCAAACAGTTCTCCAGACTGAACCCGCGCAAGGCCCCCGGCCCAGACGGCGTGTCTCCCTCCACCCTGAGACTCTGTGCGAAACAGCTGGCTCCTGTCTTCACAGACATTTTTAACACCTCCCTTAAGTTATGCCACGTGCCGTCCTGCCTCAAATCCTCCACCATCATCCCTGTCCCCAAGAAGCCACGGATCACTGGACTTAATGACTACAGACCTGTAGCGCTCACCTCTGTAGTCATGAAGTCCTTTGAGCGCCTGGTCCTGTCCCACCTCAAGTCCATCACCACCCCTCTCCTGGACCCGCTGCAGTTTGCCTACCGAGCCAACAGGTCTGTAGACGATGCAGTCAACCTGGCCCTCCACTCCATCCTGCAGCACCTGGACTCCCCGGGAACCTACGCCAGGATCCTGTTTGTGGACTTCAGCTCCGCATTCAACACCATCCGCCCCGCTCTGCTCCGGGACAAGCTGTCCCTGCTCAACGTGCCTGACTCCCTCTGCAGGTGGATCATCGACTTCCTGACGGACCGGAGGCAGCATGTGCGGCTGGGAAAGACTGTCTCAGACTATACTAGCATCAGCACCGGATCACCCCAGGGCTGTGTACTTTCCCCCCTATTCTTCTCCCTTTACACCAACTCCTGCACCTCCAGCCACCAGTCTGTCAAGTTGATCAAGTTTGCGGACGACACCACCCTCATCGGGCTCATCTCCAACGGCGACGAGTCCGCCTACAGGAGAGAGGTGGCCCAGCTGGCGTCCTGGTGCAGCAATAACAACCTGCAGCTGAACGCTCTGAAGACAGTGGAGATGATTGTAGACTTCAGGAAAGTCACTACTCCTCTGCCCCCCCTCACCCTCTCAGGCTCTCCCATCACCACTGCTGATTCCTTCCGCTTCCTAGGCACTACCATCACCAGGGACCTCAAATGGGAGCTGACCATCAGCTCACTCATCAAAAAAGCCCAGCAGAGGATGTTCTTCCTGCGGCAGCTGAGGAAGCTCAAGCTACCCACCAAGATGTTAGTGCAGTTCTACACAGCCATCATCGAGTCCATCCTCACCACCTCCATAACCGTGTGGTACGCAGGAGCCACTGCCAGGGACAGACTAAGGCTGCAGCGCGTCGTGCGCACTGCTGAGAAGGTGATCGGCTGCAAGCTCCCATCTCTCCAGGATCTGTACATCTCCAGGACCCGGAGGCGTGCTGGCCGGATCATAGCCGATCCCTCACACCCTGGTCACGTACTGTTTGCCCCCCTCCCCTCTGGTAGAAGACTTCGGTCCATCCAGACTAAAACCTCCCGTCACATGAACAGCTTCTTCCCCTCTGCCATTAGACTGCTGAACACTAAGTGACTCTCGTGCACCATGTACAGCAGCTCAACCAGACTCATGTCAATCATCACTGTTTTTCTTCCTGCATTACCGACTGCACTATATAGTTCTCCACAGTATCTGCTGCTGGCTAATATATATTTTAACTGTTGACCAGTATCACTTAATCTTATCCTACACTTTATTACATGTATAGTTTATTTCTCTTATCCTATCATGTTTAATGTTGCAGCATTGCACCGAGACAAATTCCTAGTTTGTGTACTACATGAACAATGGCAATAAACCTGATTCTGATTCTGATTCTGATTCTGACCTGCTCCATCATCTCATCACCGCTTCAGCTGCCAATCTCCACCTGGTCAGACACCTCACCCAGCTCCACTCCTCTCCGACTCCCTGCCAACCTTACCCTGCTGGTTTGTCTATTCCTGCTGGGTCTCTCTGTCGGGTTCTCTGCTCAGTCTCCCGTAAGTCTTAGTTTATTCCCTTTTTACGATCTCCCTCCTCCTACTAACTAGCTCTCGTCTCCCTCTTACAGGCTGAGTCCTCCTCTGGTGAGTGGCATCTTTCACTAACAGTGCACTCCTCTTTTGGATTAATAAATTGTGGTTTAAGCTAGCTTCTCTGTGTTGTGTGTGTGTTTTCTCTGGTGTGGTCCCCTGCACGTGAGCTGATCATTCTGTCAATATGACAGTGAAGGTCACTGTCAGCACGACAAAGTAAAACTCCTCAGTCTTTGTCTACCTTCAGTGTCATGAAGTACAGCATGGAAAGGGTCTATTGTCTAAGGGAGCTTGATCAATTGTGTTTAATCACAATGCATGAAGGAAACAGTCTGAGGAAAAAAGGATGGATAATATTTTTTTAAATGCAATAAATTCCTTATCGGCTATTATGAAGACTCACCATTTTGATAGACTATTTTTTGAAAGTGAAAACCTTAACCTTCATGTTCTCTGGCTTATATTGTCAGTAGTGTTTGTGGTGGTTTTCCAGATTCACATCATGGTGTTCCGGCTCTACGAACATTCCCATGTTTATCAAGGACAGGGCAGCAAACTTAACTTGGATATATTAACAATAAATTTTTCAGTCTATTCTATAGGGTGATGTGTATTTATAATTCTACTTATACTGTAGGTAAAGGTAATTTATTCACACAATTTCAAAGTTCTATATGACTGCCTGTGTTAAGGTTCAGTATCATATAAAAAGGGTCATATTAGTTTTCATATCAAGGCACGGTGGCGCAGTGGTTTAGCACTGTGGCAGCACAGTTTTACCCTCGGCCGGGGGACCGCGGGGGGATCATGAGATCGTGGGTTCGATCCCAGCCCCCGACCAACAGTGAGCTGTGTGGAGTTTGCATGTTCTCCCCGTGTTGCGCGGGTTTACTCCGGGATTTCTCCGGTTTCCTCCCGCACACCAAAAACATGTAGGTTTAGGGCGCTCGCGCACGCAGCGACCAGCAGCCGGTGGCTTGTCACCAGACTGCAAACCAAGTCTACCTACGGGTACAAATAAGTAACAAAAAAAAAAAAAAAAAAAAAAAAATATCAAGGCATGGAAAGATGATATCAATACCTTTTCTAGCGCAGCTCATACACAAAGTTCTTCATGCAGAATAAAAAGTAAAATAAAAATGAGAAGCTGGAAATAAATGCATTGAATTTCAATATTTGACACAGAAGGAACACACACGGATATTGTCCTGAGATTTTTCATGAAGACAGCCACAGTCTGATTAAGCCTTTACTGACTGGAAAACTGCTCCATTGTTTTGGTATAAAACCCATAGGCTTATTTGTTCTGACTTTGGGGATTGTTAACGCAGCAAAGTGTCAGATTTTTACCTCTAAAATATTGTTTGCAGAATTATTCTGATGGTACATCAACCTTGACTTCAGCCCAAACAGCTAATCAAAGCGCACAGCTGTAGCCACTAACAATTAAGCACCTCGTGATTGGCTGTTGGGTCTGAGGTCACATCCTCCATGACTGTAGTCTTTTCAGTGTTCTTACCCAGAGTCCAGTTTTAAGAAGGTTGAAATTTGAGGCCATCAGAGGTCTTGTAGGTACACAGCTTTTATGTTTGTCTTCTTGTGACTGTTACCAGGATTTAGAAAGTGAAGGGGAAAATGTTGCAAAAAAAATACTCGGCCTAATCATCATACAGTATCTATCTTGGATTGGGGAGTGCTTTCAGAGAGAGACTCCTGCCCCTCCACTGCAATAAGGGCTGATTTAAAAAAAAAAAAAAAAAAACCCCACCAACAAATAAAAAACCTAAAGTCCTATATGGGAAAAGAGAGACTTTATTCAAGGGATTATTAACTGAAAAATGGTGTGCTTGTAGGTTTTAACCTTCTGAAATGCGTCTATTGGTCATGGGATTATTGAAAAAAATATCAAAGCACACTTCTCTTAAAAACAAACGGCCTTTAGTATAGCATTTTTGTTTCTGAGAAGCATTTTAACTCTTCTGGGTTTGCTACGGAACATCATAAACATGGTAAGCCCAGCCTCGATACCGCTCGATACCCGCCTGGTGTGAGCGCGGTGCTAGGAGTTAGCTAACGAAGCATGGTTTATATTACTATTTTCTTTAGATTTCAGTCACCCTAATAGACATCCCTGTTTCCTCCTAGTTCACTAATCCACAGTTGTAAATATATCCTTCCTGTATATATTTGCATCCTTTTATAGAAACGTGGACAGACTGTAATTTACTGTACATACTGTGGTTGTCATTGAATCCTTATTTAAATCCTTCACCTGAACAACGAGAGCAAGTTTTTAGCCAAAGTCAAATTCCTTGTATGTGTTGTGCATACTTGGCCAATAAAGCTGATTCTGATTCTGATATTTTGCTAATATATCATTATGGCTTATTTCATTATATTTTTGCTGTGATACATCTACCGAAGTCACCTAGCTGAAGCATGCAGTTCACCCACTCATTCAGGAATGTTTCTGTGCTCATTGTACTCCAGGGACCGGTCGTATCCAGTCGACCACTGAAACCACACAGTCCGCCAGTGAAGCATTATTTCCTTCATTCTTTATGACAAATTTACATTAGTTGGCTCAAGCTTGCTACTCAAGCTAGGAGCTAGCCACCTAAGAATAACTGATGAAGAATGCTGCAAAAGATGATTCACATAATGCTGCAATAATTAATTAAAGAAAATGTCACCAAAATATGTCACAACCACTTTAAGACCTGTGGAAACGGTCAACATGTGGAAAAAGTGCAGTCAATGACTCCTTTAACAATTTCCCTTGGAGATTACCAGTTCAACCATCCATCACCATCTTTTTCACACATTAAATCATGTTATTAGCAATGGTAAAAAATATATTTTTAGACTTAACAATCGTGGTCTTTCCTTTCATAAACACCATCTAATTCACTACCACAAACACACAGGAGTTTTAATCTCACCATCCAAGCGGTGACAAAGTCCCCCATCCACGTCCCCACTGCAGCAATCTTCATGAAGCTTTCATTCCGGATGCCCATGTATTCTGTCACCATGTGAGGCCTGTGAGGAAACAGGAACAAGAGTGAAAAGGACATAAAAAAAAATGCAGTATATCACCATGGTACTAAAGGCAAACAGAAGGGAAGGTGGCGAGAGGCCTGACAAAAATGAGCCGAGAGGGAAAAGGGCGGGAAAAAATGGTCGCTGTGGCTAAGTATCATGATGCTGGATGTCAGAGTCGATCAATATCAATCTGATCCTGTGAAAACAATGAGTGATGGCTCTACCTTCCATAAAGCCCTCAGGATTGTAAACAATTTATGGCAGGGCAATGGAATTTATGCGGTGTCGCCCACTTTCACTTGGTCACGCAGTGTTTGGCAAATGATCTATTTGTTTGGCAAATTTGCCTTGTGTCTCTTTCAATGGGCTCAGCTAAACATGTGTGGCGGCGGCGGCGGCACACAATCCAGACACACTAGACGAAGGCTAAGACACGCCATTAGGGCGCCAATCTAATATGCAGTAGTATCTGACAGGAAATGACATGCTTTCTTTGGAGCCCTTGTTACAGCTTCACTTCTGCACAGTTGGAGGAGATGAGAAGCTTTTGTTCAGCGTCGCAAAGACCCCCCCACCCACCCACCGCACTCGCACACACCGTATCGGTATATTTTTCTCCAGGTAATAGCTCAGGGAGGGAGGAAAAGTGGGTCAGTCGCCTCCTATATGGGACTTGCAAGGGAGAGAGGAGGTGGAGAACAGAGGGGAGCGAGGAGGCCTGCTCGATCTGCTGGCAGCCAGCGTCTGAAGCTGAGTGGAGCAGGTGGGCTCCCCTCCACCCACCCCTCACCCCCTGCAGGTCACACACATTAATGTAATATATGGCGATGGATAGCACTCTGGCTGTGCTTTCAAGGGGTCATATTTGAAGTCAACAGTTACATTTGTCTTTGTTTTCTCTGGTCATTTCCTCATCTGTGAGGAAATACCAACAAAAATGTTTTCTATTACACAGAAGGGCCGAGGAAACCTTGCCTGCAACCCTTTATTTTACGTGTAGTTCATTCAGTGTATATTGTGTATTTATTCACTTGCGATGGTTCATTTTCCTTCTATCTGGCATGCTCTTCACTTTGTAAATTAGCTGTTTCCAAACAAGTAGGGGAAGGCAATTTGTTCAAGTTATTAGCTAGCGTAGCAGCTTGAGTAGGAGTTTGTTTTTAATTAATGCTAAGTGCTTTATTTTCACATTATATGAGAGCAGGTCTCAAGCACAACACGGGCTCATAGGCAGTGCAGAATAATCATGATTCACTGTGGCAAGCCAGTGACCCCAAATACCCTCCGTTTCCAACTACTGTGCAAGACACATCCCTCCCTGGAAGGAGCCCATATGAATCCTATGTCATCAATGCAGTATGCATCTAATGCATCTGACAGGATTTTATCGACGAAAATGTGCAGCGCTGCAGGTGACGCATTGCCTCACTTAAGCCTGCAAATAAAATGGCCTTGATTGGAATGGCGATTTATAACTGCATTAAGTCAGTTAGACGTTCAGTGGCTTGGCAGTGCTCCAGTTACCAAGGAGATCCCATTGGGAGTCATTTACCCGCAGCGAAATTCTAATCGATACTTCTGGAAATGCTGTCTGGCACCACATGCTAGGTTTTAAATCTAAAAAACTACCCTGCTGCCAACCTCTGCCCTTCTCACATATTTAATTGAGCAAATGTTACCCCTGCACTGAAGGAGAGGGGTTTTTTCCTCCCTCTCTTGCAGAGCACCTATGATGAGTTTGGGGACTCTTCGCACTGCATGATCAGAGGCAGAACTCTCTGACTTATTCATGCTGACTGAAAATTTAATGGCCTTTAGAGCCGGATGACCTAATGAGAGAATTCAGTGTAGTGGAACATCAGTACAGTAGAACCATGAATAATCATCCCTAAAATGGCTCCCGTGGCTTAATCGCAGAGCCAGTTGCAATGTCGGTGCCAGCGTAGCCGGCTCAGCCAGCTCCGACCCTCTGTGGAACGTTATCAGGTTTCCCACACTTGTTCAGACACAATATTCAAGGGCATGCCTGTCTATCTTGTCTTTTCCCATCACAGGCAAGAAATTGCAATTTTGTGCTACAGAGGATATTGAGTTTTAGAGTTGGGATGTAACTCCAGTTTGACTTTAACCATTTTTTTTTTTAAAAGAACTGTTGCATGATTATTTAGAGTAGCGTATACTCCATCTCTTTGTGCACTTTTAGAGACTGTTGAGTCAAGTGTTAGACTAATATTTATCTCATTTTATTCTCACCTGTAACTTACTGAAAATATGTTTCTTTACTCAGCTCTCAATGCTCACGTTTTTCATTAAATTTCACCTTGAGCCATACTAATTTTGCTATTCTTTAAAAAAACACACATTTAAAGATGCCCAACTTCAGAAATTTGATCTAGAATAAATTCTTCATGTTGTGGCAGGACAATGCAGAAAAAACTCATCACTGTTTGGCGACCTTCAGAATGATTTCTGCTGAAAAGTCACGGCGACTGTTGCCTACAGCGGCCTCTCCCAGTGTTAACACGGTATCCTTGTCTGTGTATATTGTGGTACTGCGCTATGCTGCGAGAGCGTAATTTTGTTTTTTATGTGCAACCGTGCATACTAAATGACAATAAAAGAAATCTTGAAGAATGCAAGGAATGGCTGAAGTATCCAAAGTGATATCTTCTAGAGAGCAGTGGTCCCCAACCAACAGGCCGTGGACCAGTCCACAGTAGGTGATTTGAGGGGGGGGGGGATGGGGGGATGATATTCCCCTTGTTAGCAAAATGACCCATAAGCATCCCCCTTGTTAACCTACTATCCCCATTATTAGTGCAAGGATAATAAACACAGTACAAGTGTGTCAGCGTCTTCCTGACTCACTGATTATTTAGTTGCTGTGGGGGAAGCAGCAGATGTGTTTTTCTCTCAGCCCTATTCTGCAGTGGATGCTATAAATTTGGATATGTTTCATTACCATGGTAACACTGGAAGCTGAACTACATTATTTTTGGTTAAATAGTGTCCATTTCTTTTTTGGTAAAATTCATAGAACCTTTCTTTCATTCTGCATTCCATATGTGTTGGAGTCATTTCTATATTATTCTTTAATATATCAATGAAAGTTTAAGTCTTTTGTGGGTCACATGACCACCAGATGTCAAAACTGAGAAATACCACAGAAAAGAGGAAAAGAAAAAAAAAAAGAAAAACAAGAGAAATGACAGGAATAGCTCACGGACTTTTATGCTCCACACAGCTTTTCTGCCATTGATCTAAACACATTTTCAGTGTGTTTTGCTGTGTTCTAAGAGGAGAATTGGTTAGTAGAGTTGCAAATGGTTAAGAAAAATGTTGAAATATTATGATGGAAAAAATCATTAGAAAAACCTTTGTGTGGAAAAATGCTTAAAAATTATCATAAAAGTGGCAAATTTATAGGGAAAAAAGTCCTCAGTTTATTAGGAAACTAAACTGCACTGTGCTCTGTACAAGGGCAATAGAAGCATTCATATTGTAACGTGCTGCTCGACATGGCGACGTCCCACCGGGAGATTCGAACTCACGCCTCCCGCTCCGGAGTCCCGCACCCTACCTGTGTCGCCAATAGGGTCAACCCACTTGGCAAGCCAAGTAGGGTGCTCATATTGAGTTCGCTACACTAACCCACGCCTCCAAAAGAGTAACAGTGTAGCGCAGTGTAACGTTGGGGCCATGTTAAGTGAATTTCCCAGCATGCTTTGCCAGATGAAAACGTTATGTGTGTGTTAAATGTGTTATTTCTGAGTTATACTGCTGTGTCATTATAACTGCATTATAATGGCCCAGCAGTGTTTAGCAGGATTAGGGCAAGATGTATCATGTGTGTGTAACCGTGATGTAAACAGAGGTCTGTGAGAATGACCTCCACTGCTCTGGGTACTAAGTTGGGGTTGGGGGTCGGGGTGTGTGTGTAAAATAAATCTGGATGATCACAGCCATCTGCTCCATTGTCTTTTTGTGTGAACCCTTGCAAACGTCACACTGGTGTCAGAAGTGGGATCTCCTGTCCAAAGCAGTAATGGGGCGCTGACATCGGGACGATGTTGAGAACCAGCGGGGAGTAGTGTAGCGAACTCAATATGAGCACCCTACTTGGCTTGCCAAGTGGGTTGACCCTATTGGCGACACAGGTAGGGTGCGGGACTCCGGAGCGCGAGGCGTGAGTTCGAATCTCCCGGTGGGACGTCGCCATGTCGAGCAGCACGTTACAATATAATAAACTAATCAGCATTAATAAGTTAAGATAAGATAAGCCTTTATTAGTCCCACAACGGGGAAATTCCAGGATTGCAACAGCACAGGGATAGCAACACTCAGAGCAACAATCAGAAGGCAAGAAAAAACAAGCAAGCAAGAGCAGCTAATATACATATGTACATATTACTATAAAATATATATATACACACACACACACACACACAGACACACAGTGCAGAGCATTGTAGCTGGATGGAATAAATATATGAATATATGAACACACAGTGCAGAGCATTGTAGCTAGATGGAATAAATATGTAAATATATAAACACCCACAGTATGGAGCATTGCAGCTAGGTGGAATAAATATGCAAGTATATAAACACACACAGTGCGGAGCAATGTAGCTAGATGGAATAATATGTAGATATATAAAAACACAGTGCGGAGCATTGTAGCTAGATGGAATAAATATATAGACATATAAATATAAACACACCCAGTGCAGAGCATTGTAGCTAGATGGAATAAATATGTAAATATATAAACACACACAGTGCAGAGCATTGTTGCTAGGTGGGATGAAACAGCATAACCGTCTATTTAGTTATCCTACATGGTATGATTATGTGCCCATACATATTCTCACCCTCCATAGCGACCGGTATGTTCCTAGTTGTATGCCGGAGAGGACCATTGTGTAAGTCTATTGCATCTTTTGCATTCAAAAAAAAAAAAAAAAAGAAAAAAAAAAAAAAAAACTATTAGTTTGTTACGTCTTTGTGTATGTGTTTTCTTGTAGATGTGAAGCTTTTTTCTCATAAATTTACAATTATAAATTTATTACAATTGTAAATGTATTACTTTTCTTTTGGAAATGTGTTTTCTCCCCCTTTTTTCCCTTTTTTTTCTCATGAACCCTTTTTTTCTTGTGAATTTGACTTTTGCTTAAGGTAAATTTGGGACTTTTTAATTGAAAATGATGATCACTTATCATATATTTGCACCTTTGTTCTTGCAAATTTGAACTTAGTTGACATTTGCATCTTTCCTCTGCTAAATAAGAGACGACTACCCCCCCAGACTTTTTCATGTTAAAAAAAAAATAAATCACCTACTGGCAGTACCGGTGTGTTACTGATCCTCTGTACTGACTATCAAAGTCTGCCAGGTGTTTTATTTTGAAAAATTACCAGACATCCTCCCTCTTCCTGCGCCTGTCCTGTCTGTCTGTGTGGTCTTGACATGTGGTGATGCTCAAAAAGTAAACCCACAGGCTAGCTAGCCAAAATGAATAAAAAAACAGTCATTGTTAGAGTGTTTCTTCAGAAAGGGAAAAGGCCCACTGGTGAGACAGTAGAAGAGCCCGAGACTGGCAAGAAAAAGATGCATTTAGTAAGAAGTACCAGGAGCACTATCGGTGAAGAGTTGATCCTGCCTGCTGCGGAGGACATTCACCATGAACTTTTAGGAGAAGATGCGGTTAAAAAAAATAGCACGTTCCTCTTTCAGCCTCCACCATCACAAGGAGAACTGATGAAACGGCGCAGGACATTGAGGCACAATTGCTGGAGATAATTAATGAGTCACTGCAATGCTATGCAATCCAGAAGGTGTTTTTTTTAAATCACACACCTAATTTTATCCAATTCAGTTTGGAGTTAATTTTCTGCCTTGTGATTTATTTACGTTGTTTTGTCTCATAAAGTATCTTTTAAACTGCCTTATTAAAGGTATTTTTAACTGCTTTTCTGTATAATTAGTATCTCAATAAAGTGTAATTTTTTTCTCCAGGCTTAAAACCCTCAAAGGTAAATTCACAGCTTAATTATCTGACTGTGGTGATAATTATTCTATATGAGGTTTGCAGTATATCATTAGCATGACGTTTATTATAATTACGGCATATGCTAGAGATGCACACACCTTTCATAAATTACAACAGTATGAGTATGCAATTTCACCATATAAAGAATACTGTCATGGAATACATCTTTAAACAAGCTTTAAGGAAGTGTACGCCTATGAACTTCTTCCCCCTGCAGGGCTGGTTTTCCTGTTATAGCAGCGATCTGCACTGCAGCATTGTATTCATCCGTAGCCCTTGTGCAATGCCATATTTTCACTATAAAACAAATACCATCTATTTTTCATTTATTCGCCAAATTTAAGAAGACAAAAATTTATGATTTTCTTTTACATTTCAGGGTCTATGGAAGCAGCATGGCGAGAAAGCTTTCACTGCTCTGACTTATCAAATACACCCATTTCAATTCATTTTTTCTGTCCACTTGGATGTACACCTATTGTATGTCTTCACGCTGGCTTTTATAAACTTGTTTTCACTGTCAGACAGGTAGTGATTTAGTGACCATAACAACCGTGTGACCTCCTCTGCCCTGTGACGGCTGGACTCACTCTGAGCATTAAATTGCAACCTTGGCTGGCTCCACATTGAAATGCATTGCCCGTCACCTCCTTGTGCTCTAGAGTATGTAATGCCATATTTACAGTATACAGCAATGACTAGCAGTACTTACTATGAAGAATAAAGCTGTCAGTATTGTCTCTGTTCAATATCACTGGGTGATCGCTAGCAGCAAGTTAAAACTTCAACCTTGCATCCAGTATGAATAATTTTTAGACTGGCTTTTTGGAAAGAGTGTAAGCAAGGCAGCTACAATTTTCAAAAGTTGTCTAAATTCTTTTAATGCAGGAAATCTAAAAGTTAAAGCTGCATATAGATGAAGCATTTTCATGTTGTCTCAGGAATCCAGGAGATGTTTGTGGTTATGACACCTAAATTTGGTCCTATAATCACATTATGAGTCTCAACAACCACTTTAATAATGGTCATTAGAATAGATACACAACCTGGAAGTGAGAGAGGAACGGAATGAATGAATCTATATGAAATAAAATCAAATTTATGGTGACCATATCACAGTGACTGCTGATCAGAGATTGCATTAACTGAAAATTGTCCTTCATTGACAGATTTTTTTTTCAGCAGTGCCAGAAAAATCTGAAAGCCATCTGTCTTTTGACAGATTACACTGAGGGTGATCAAATTAAAGTAACTTAAAAGGACAGGTAATAATAGATTATGACAGAATATTTACAATCCTGTCTGCCAGGATGACATAAGAAAAAAAGTCTAGTGCAACTGTGACGATGGGATGTCACCACTATGTCTGGTTATATTGTGTGACTGTGTTGTATCTGTATTATTGTAATGTCTGTATGATTGTTTGGTAAGATGCACATAGTAGTTTAGGATTTGTCTTTGTTAATTTGAAGGCCCTGGGAGATAATTAGTATGATTAAGAATTTGGTAAAATAATTGTTAAAGGATTTATTGCACATACCTTTGCCAACATGCTTCCTGTGCGTGTCCAGGCAAAAGACTCCGTTAGGAGTTGAGGGCCTTATATAGGACACCAGCAGGGAGCAAATATGTATGGTAAGTCAGAGGGGTGGTTTAACCTCTTGCACTCCGTTGTACCGCGGACGGGCAAGTCTCTGCGTCCTAGAGCGCACAAGGGCGCACGAGAGCGCCCTTGTGCGCTCTAGGACGCATGATGGAGATGGTGATGTAGGTGGTGATGGCATCCAAGCGCGCACTGAAAATAAAAGCTGCAGACACAGCCGCAAACAGATTAGTTCATCTGATTGACCTCTCATTCGACTAATAAGAGCCTTGAATTGGGTTTCTGAAACCTTGAAGAACCAATGACTGAAAACCTAGCAAGAAGGACCGGCCTACCAACGCTGTGAATGCAGTGAGCCAATTGAAGCAGAGAAGTTTGCGAGCTGTTTTTTTTAAGGCTGGGTGAAGACTGACTGCTGCAGCAGATCAAAAAAGGACCCGCAGGAAGAACCCCACAGACCCAGCAGCACGGAGACCATCCACAAATGCAACCTGTGTGACAGGGAGTGCCATTCGCGCATCGGCATGTTCGGCCACAGGCGGTGCTTATTTTGTTTTTGTTCCAGCAGAGTAGACGTTATGATTTCTTCCATGGTCATAGACCGACGGAGGCTGACGACGAAGGCTGAGTGACACACACGCCTTCGCCAGTCTTTTTTTAATTACTAATGTTATTTGTTTTGAAAAATCGTTCGCCAAAAACCGCAATCATGGAAGCACAAAACCGCAATAATGGAATTATGTTTTGATCGGGTCGCGAGACCAGAACCACGAGCGGACCAGCGTTGCGTTCGTCTGACAATGGGGAAGAGAAGTTCGCCAGGACACTGCTGTGAAGAGGTAAGGTGTTATAAGCTAAATTATTCTTTATTCCTGAAAATTGTAATCCAAAATGACTTTTGAACGATCGGTAAATTACAACTGTGCGGCGCACGAAGTCTGAAGTTCATGCGCCACGGTACACGGTTCATTCGTTGCGTCCAGACCATGAACGCTGCCCCCCCCGCTATTCTTCTGTAGCGGGGGGGGGGGGGAAGCCGCGGTGACTGAACTGTTGTCCCACATCCCACATGAGGCTAATCCGTCATGTAGCGATGGCCGATGTCCATCCTCTGTAGCGAGGGGAGGGGACAACCCCCCCCCCACACACACACAGACACAGCCCTGAGTGTGACCTTTCATTAGAGCCCAAAATGAAGCTTCTACATTGAAGCATTCAAAAGTTACAGACGTTTTTCCAAACCGTGCCATTTGGCACAATTTGGCACAGTTCCAAAGCACCTGGGAACAGCCTGAGGAAAAAGCTAAGTAATATATTCATTTTTTGTGGTATTGTTACAAAATTTGGACCTCAGCTGGATAACACTTGGTTCTACATTTCTGTTGCATTTTCCAGCCCGGATCTGAAGCTGTGTGTTATTTGCAAGCATTTGTATGCAAAAAAACACCCAGGCCAAATTTATTTTCTTCAAGTTCACTATGTTTAGATGACTGTAACTCAGTGGCCGGAGCACTTAGAGAGATTATGACTGTTTTGCCAAAAAATTCAAAGTGTTTTCTTTTAAATGAGACCAACCCCATGAAGATGCTGCAAAGGGTTGAAGAACAGCTTTGGATTTAATTTGGGCACATTATTTTTTGGCGTTTTTAGGGAAATAGACCGGAGTGCAAGGGGTTAATATTTGTAAATAGGGGTTAAGGTTATTTATTGAACTATTTATATGACTGTTTATTGTATGTTATTTATATTTATATTGTGTATGTTTGGGGAAAGTATTTATGTATTTTTAGATGTTAGTGGGTATGTGTTTAGAATAGGAATGATGGCTGTTTTACCTGGGATTATGGTAGGGGCTAATCACCTCTAATTATCTCGTCCATTATATAACAGGTGTGAGATATCGAGTAAGAAGTTGTATTGAGGATCTGGATTGCATGGCATTGTATTGCTGATTGCAAAGTGCTTTATTGCCTGATATGCTTCTTGGCTGAGGAAATACATTTTGTTTTTGGAAAGACTGTGTCAGATGATTTTTCCTGAGAAACTGGAGATTACCTGTAAGTTAAAATAAATTGGATTAATTGAAAAAGAAGATTTTGCCTCGCCTTCTCTTGCCACACGTTCACATTTGGTGGCAGCGGTGGTCCATGCTGTGGACGCCGTGGCAATCGGTGGACGGAGGAATCCATGGCCAGAAGAAAAGTGAGGCAGGAGGAGCGGTCTGACCTGGATGCAGGTATGACGAATGAGGAGTCGGGAGTCAGCAGACTGGGCGAGCTCGAAGAGCTAACGAACCTG
The DNA here is from genome assembly GCA_020510985.1 of Pholidichthys leucotaenia. Taxonomy (NCBI): domain Eukaryota; kingdom Metazoa; phylum Chordata; class Actinopteri; order Cichliformes; family Pholidichthyidae; genus Pholidichthys; species Pholidichthys leucotaenia. The sequence goes on from CM035840.1 coordinate 66,291,521, forward strand.
GTGAAATCGGTGGTACGTTCGCTGACGGTCAGAGACCGGCAGATGGAGGAGGAAGCCGCTCTCCATGACCAAAGGTGGCAGGTGGTGAATGAATAAATTCGTCGGGTACAGTCGCAGGTTGTGGAGCTGAGAGAGGAGTACGGGAGCCAGGCGGAGCATGGTGGTGATGACGGCACTCCGGGGGAGGACCCCAGGGTGACGTCCAGTCGGGTCGGCCCGCAGGAGGAAGATTTGCCGCTGCAGGTGCAGCCGAGGAGGACATCAGTGCACCACGAGCCTAGGCTGAATCCTCTCTCACCCGAGGACGACATAGAACATTACCTGACGATGTTCCAGAGGATCGCTACAGTCTGTCGCTGGAGGGGAGAAGAGTGGGCTATCCATCTTGCTCCTTTACTCACAGGTAAAGCACGGAGCGCATATGTTTTGATGGATGTGGCTGACACAGACAATTACGGAAAAGTTAAAGAAGCTATCTTGAGTAAATTTGAAATAACATCTGACACTTATAGGAGGAGGTTTCGTTCCTTGGACATTTATCAGGACAAAACCCCTCGCGAACTGTATGTACGCTTGAAACACTTGTTGTATAAATGGATTAAGCCAGAGACCCTATCGTTAAAAGATATTATGGAACAGCTTATTCTGGAACAGTTTTTGGGCATGGTGAACCCGGAACTGGGAGTCTGGATACAAGAGCAGGACCCGAAGACTGCAGAGGATGCTGCTCGTCTGGCAGAGGTTTTTCTTTCAGCCAGGTCTGGGAGCAGGAGACCTACTCTCAGCCGTGACAGATTTTTCACCACTCGGAGTGAGTTTAATGAGGGTGAAAGGGGTGGCCCAGCTCGAAATAGGTTGTATTCCAGGCCCAGTCAGATCATAAACAGCAAATATGATAATAGCAAAAAGTCACGAGTGGTTGCAAATAAGGATATACGCTGTTATCACTGCAATAAAATCGGTCACACTCAATACTCATGTCCTGCCATAAGAAATCAGAAACCGTCACTTTTATGTTCAGTTCCTAGACCCACTTGTTCAGCCTCAGTGCATAGTGGAGTATATAAAACAAAAGTGTTGCTTAAGATTCAGGCTGTTTTCAAACAATTGTGCTACCTAGTTTGATCCCTAGGGATTTATGGAATGATTCAGAAATAAACATCAGTTGTGTCCATGGGGATAAGAAACTGTACCCGACCACTGAGGTTTATTTAACAGTAGGGGGTCAAACTTATCTCCTTCCTGTAGCTCTTGTGCCTGATTTGCCGTATCCTGTTATTCTTGGCAATGATGTTCCAACTTTGTTGGACATCATACAACAGGTTAGAGAGGAACAAACGGAGGAGAGACAGGCAGGTGGCGCTGTTGAACAGAGAGTAAATACACCTGTGGTGAAAAATTGTAATATGGTGACAACTAGGGCACAGAGGGTTGCCAATGCTCTTCAGGAATTACCTTTTTATGATTCTGAGATAGAGGTAGGCCCTATTAAGCAACACAAATCCAAGGCTCAGAAGAGAAGAGATAAGGTGTTAGTGTCAGCAAAGAATTTGGGTGAAGAAACACCACAATTAAGCCAGTCAGTAGAGTTTGACATCCCTCCTGACATAGCTAGATTGCAGAAAGCTGACCCAACACTTAAGCCCTGGTTTGATAAAGTCTTGAAGATTGAGGGTGTGAAGCAGGGTAAAACTGATTGTTTGGCTGAGGCCTTGTATGTCATAAAAAAGGGCATTCTATATCAACAGCACGGTGGAGTTATGGCCATAGCTTTACCACAGGATCTCACACCAAAAATTATGGATCTAGGACATGTTATTCCTTGGGCAGGTCATCTAGCATTCCAAAAAACTCTACAGAGAATTGCTAGAAGGTTTGTGTGGCCGGGAATGTATACCCAGGTAAGGGACTTCTGCACGATATGCTCAGTATGTCAGATTACAGCATCTAGGGGAGTAGCACGTGCCCAACTGCAACCATTACCCATTATTGGAACACCATTCGATAGAATAGGGATGGATATAGTTGGCCCCCTAGAGAGAAGCTCCTCAGGTAATAAATACATTCTTGTAATTTGTGACTATGCGACTCGGTACCCAGAAGCCTTTCCCCTGAAATCTATTAAGGCTAGGCAGGTTGCTAACTGCCTTATCCAGTTGTTTTCAAGGGCAGGCATACCTAAAGAAGTTCTGACAGACTGTGGAACAAATTTCTTGTCCAGACTGTTGCAGCAAGTGTATAAGCTGTTGGGGATTAAGGGCATTAAGACTACCCCTTATCACCCGCAGACTGATGGACTAGTGGAACGATTTAATCAGACTCTTAAAAATATGCTGTGGGAATTTGTTTCTGAAACGGGCTCAGATTGGGATCAATGGGTACCTTATTTACTGTTTGCTTATTGGGAGGTGCCCCAGGCTTCAACAGGGTTCTCACCTTTTGAACTACTCTATGGTCGTCAGGTGAGGGGCCCACTGGATTTATTAAAGGAGCACTGGGAGAGTCCACCGAGTGATCAGGACAATGTGGTCTCTTGTGTCATTAAAATGAGAGAGAAACTGGATCGAATGACTGCTTTGGCTCAGGAGCACATGAGGACGGCGCAGGCCAAACAAAAAACCTGGTATGATAAGAAGGCCAGGAAAAGGGTTTTTCACCCAGGACAATGGGTTTTGTTATTGCTGCCCTCGTGTGACAGTAAGCTGTTGGCTCGATGGCAGGGGCCTTATGAAATTTCCAAAAAACTAAGTGCAGTGACATATGAACTATATATGCCTGACAGGAAGGTAAAGTATCAGACCTTCCGTATTAACTTATTGAAAGAGTTTCAGCAGCCTGGTCATCAGCAGCAGCAACCTGCTCTTCAGGAGACACATCAGCTCTTGATCTGTGCGACGGGAGTGGATGAGGAGAAGGAACAGTCCTTTCCCACAAATGTGTCAGAGCCTTATTTATTTCAAGTGTCTCATTTGCAGGTGGATCAGCGGAGAGAGTTAGAGACATTACTGGATCCAGATTTGTTTCAGGAGAGACCTGGTTTCACCACGTTGGTATGTCATAAGATTTATTTGAAAGAGGAAACTGTTCCACGTAGAAAATTGTATAGGATCCCGGAACGATTGGTCCCAAAAATGAAAACAGAAATTGACTTGATGTTGCAGCTGGGAGTGATTGCGGAGTCAGTCAGTGAGTGATGTAGCCCGATTGTGCTGGTTCCAAAAAAGGATGGCTCATTAAGATTTTGCATTGACTTTAGATACCTTAACTCAGTATCTAAATTTGAGTCATACCCCATGCCCCGGATTGATGAATTATTAGAGAAAGTGGGCAAGGCTAGATTTATTTCTACTTTGGACCTATGTAAGGGGTATTGGCAGGTGGCATTGGCACCAGAAATAAAGGAACTTACAGCCTTTAAAACACGGTATGGCAGTTTTCAATTTAGGGTCATGCCATTTGGCCTTCAGGGGGCACCTGCAACGTTTCAGCGGCTGATGGACCAAATATTAAGGAGAGTATCAAACTTTGCGGCTGCCTATTTGGATGACGTGGTCATTTATAGTCAGACCTGGGAAGAACATCTGATACACCTTAGGCAGGTCCTTCAGCTAATTAAGAGGGCAGGACTGACAATTAACCCACGCAAATGTGCATTCGGACAACAGCAGGTGGAGTACCTGGGACATGTGGTTGGTCAGGGGGTCATTAGACCACGAATAGGTAAAGTGGATGCCATTCGGACCTACCCTGTACCCAACACTAAGAAGAGAGTGCGATCATTCATGGGAATGGTAGGATGGTATAGTAAGTTCATCCCCCACTTTGCTGAAAGAGCCGCAGTACTGACTGACCTCACTAAAGCTTCAGCACCGAATAAGATAAAATGGACAGAGGAGTGTGACAGAGCGTTTGAGGATCTGAAGAGGGCTATTTCTGGGGAGAAGGTTCTCTACAGTCCAGACTTTGCTCGCCCGTCCATTTTACAGACTGATGCTTCAGGGGTTGGCATTGGAGCAGTACTTCTCCAGGAGGAGAAGGGAGAGAGACACCCAGTATTGTTCTTGAGCCGTAAATTGTTGGACCGGGAGACAAGATACTCTATGGTTGAAAAAGAATGTCTTGCCATAAAATGGGCAATAGGGTCCCTAAAATATTATTTATTAGGGCGTCATTTTTTGTTAGAGACAGATCATCGGGCTTTACAGTGGTTAGACAGAATGAAGGATGTGAACAGTCGTCTTACAGGGTGGTATGTGTCCCTCCAACCATATAATTTTACTGTTCGGTATGTGGCAGGGAAAACCAACCTTGTGGCTGATAGCCTTTCTAGAATACATGGCTCATAGAGTACTGTATTCTCGGGAAAGGGGGGAGGAAATGTGACGATGGGATGTCACCACTGTATGTCTGGTTATATTGTGTGACTATGTTGTATCTGTATTGTTGTAATGTCTGTATGATTGTATGGTACGATGCACATAGTAGTTTAGGATATGTCTTTGTTAATTTGAAGGCCCTGGGAGATAATTAGTATGATTAAGAATTTGGTAAAATAATTGTTAAAGGATTTATTGCACATACCTTTGCCAACATGCTTCCTGTGCGTGTCCAGGCAAAAGACTCCGTAAGGAGTTGAGGGCCTTATATAGGACACCAGCAGGGAGCAAATATGTATGGTAAGTCAGAGGGGTGGTTTAATATTTGTAAATAGGGGTTAAGGTTATTTATTGAACTATTTATATGACTATTTATTGTATGTTATGTCATGACTCGCCAGTCATCATTGGCTCCTGCTGCGCGCACACCTGCGCCTCATCAGCGGCAAACTATTTAACCCACTCAGCCCTGTGCCTCGGCCTGAAGCCGTCTGTTCCCTTCAGCTCGTCTTCGTCATTGGAACTCCCAAGATCAGCAAGACAACGCTTCAAGTAAGCAACTTACCTTTTCTCTTCAGTCCTCTCCCCTGTGCACAGGTGGATCCCAAGGCGGCGGACTTCTCCCCAGTGCCACGCCATCCTCATCCTTGCACAAGCTCAGCAGGTCTCTGTCTCCTGGGTATTCTCCTTGCCAGCGCCAGCCACCTGCCATAGCAAGTAAGCAGCAGTCATTTCCTTCAGGCCAGTGTTATTGTGGTGCCCGTTACCTTGTTCCTCTGCTTTCTCATCATAGGGTTGCCCGGCTGTACGGTGATCTGCTCTGCTGCCTGCTCAATGAAGTTCTCCGACAAGACATCCTCATATCTCACTCACGCATCCATTCTTACCTGTGTGTTAATAAACGCTGTTAAATCTACTCTGAGCCTGCGTGTGTGTCTCCTGAGCCGGACATTATGTCAGTACGGCTTCAGCAGAGCGGCTCGGCAGACAGCGGGCTCGCACGCCGTCTTTCCACTCTCGAGGCTTGAGTAGACTTAATAGCCCACCAACAACAGGTAATTTTAAACCAGTTGAATACAATCACTCACCGGTTAGACCGCCTGGACCCCCAACAGGCGTTCCCCCCAGCTCCCCAGGGAGGGTTAGCTCCTGCCGCTCCGGTTGCCGGCCAGTCTTCCACGGGAATGCCGACCCGGCTCACACCGATCCCGACTCCGGCCCGTTTTAACGGGAAGCTTGGCGGAGCTCAGGGTTTTATTATGCAGTGTGAGTCGGTGTTCATGCGCATTCCCGGGGACTTTCCCTCAGATCATAGCCGGATTGGTTACATAGGTAATCTCCTGGAGGGGCGAGCGCTAACCTGAGCTTACGCCGTAATGGCGAAACCCAGTTACGCTAACCTCTCCTATAACCAGTTCGTGCGAAACTTCCTCGAGGTATTTGATCACGCTCGGCTCGATGGCGTCCTAACCGACCATCTCCTTGCTCTCCAGCAGGGAAGCCGGTCGGCGGCGGACTATGCCATCGACTTCTGGGTCGCTGCAGAGGAAGTAGGCTGGGGTGAGGCAGCACTTTGTGGCATCTTTCTCCGCAGCCTCAGCTCCGGTCTGAGGGATGAATTGGCCGGTCGAGATCTCCCGGAGACTCTCGCGGAGCTAATCTCTGTAGCGGTTAGCTTAGATAACAGGTTGCGCGAGCGTTCCTCCGAGCGGAAGTCGACCCACCGCTTGCGAGGAGGCTCCACTCGTGCACCTCAAGCTCGCCCCCTGGTGTTGCCGCCACCAGAGCCTCCCGAGGAGTCAGAGGCAATGGTGGTAGGCTGGCCAAAGCTCCCTCCAGCGGAGAAACAACGCCGCTGGAAGTTGGGCCTGTGCATGTATTGCGGAGGCAGCCAACACACCGTGGAAAGCTGTCCGGAGAAGCCAAACGGGGAGGTCCGCGAGTCACTGTAGGGGGCCTCGCGGACTCTAACCGTACAAAACCCCTCACAAGTCTCTCTTTGCCTGTCCGTTTTTGTCACAACTCCATTGGGCACACTACTCATGCACTGGTGGACTCAGGAGCAGAGCAGAGTTTTATTTCAAAGAGCCTGGCAACCCAATTGGGCATCCCCTGTCACCCTCTGCAAACTCCGCTCAACCTGGTCACCCTCTCTCACGCCCCACTCGGATGAGTGACACATCGGACCCAGCCTACTCCCATCATTGTCTCGGGTAACCATCGGGAGGATATTGTCCTGTATGTCCTGTCCTCCTCTGTCTCATCGGTCATCTTAGGCTACCCCTGGCTGCGCCTACACAACCCGGTTCTGGACTGGCAGGCCGGAAGGATCGCCGCCTGGAGCTCGTTCTGTATGGGCACCTGCCTTCAGTCCGCAGCATGCGCCCGTCCGCTCCCCCTCTGGCCAAGGACGCCGCACCTCTGGATCTCTCTCTGGTGCCCTCAGAGTTTCACGATCTGGGCCAAGTCTTCAGTAAGTCCAGGGCGATGTCCCTTCCCCCTCATCGGCCCTATGACTGCGCCATCAACATCCGCGCAGGGGCTCCCTTACCCTCGGGGCGTTTATACAGCCTGTCAGCGCCGGAGAGGGAAGCGATGGACGCTTACCTTAAGGAGTCGCTCAGCGCAGGAATCATCTGCCCCTCCTCATCTCCACTCGGCGCGGGGTTCTTCTTTGTCTCAAAGAATGATGGGTCTCTCCGCCCCTGCATCGATTACCGGGCCCTAAACGACATCACGGAGAAGGATCGCTACACCCTGCCACTTATGGACACCGCCTTCCACTCCCTCCAGGGGGCGACCTGGTTTACCAAACTGGACCTCCGTAGTGCCTACCACCTCATCCGCATCCGGGAGGGAGATGAGTGGAAAACGGCTTTCCGAACTCCGACTGGTCATTTTGAGTATCTGGTGATGCCGTTCGGGTTAACCAATGCCCCTGCAGTCTTCCAACGCCTCATAAACGACGACATACTAATCTTCTCCAGGTCACGGGATGAACACCGGGTCCATGTGAGGCGGGTCCTGCAGCGCCTATTGGAGAACAGGTTGTATGTGAAAGCCGAAAAATGTGAATTCTATGCCGAGACCACCTCCTTCCTGGGTTTTGTCATCTCCCATGACCAGGTCCTCCCGGATCCCGCTAAGGTTAAAGCGGTGGTCGATTGGCCAACACCGACGTCCAGGAAGCAGGTCCAGCAATTCATAGGATTCGCCAACTTTTACTGCCGCTTCGTCCCCAATTTCGGCACCATCGTCGGCCCCTTGACCCGCCTCACCTCGCCAAAGACCCCCTTCCGGTGGACCGAGGACACTGCGGCAGCCTTCCAGGCACTCAAGACGGAGTTCTCTTCCTCCCGGGTCCTCACCCAGGTCGACCCCGCGCTGCAGTGTTTGGTGGAGGTCGACGCGTCGGACACAGGAGTGGGGGCGGTGCTGTCTCAGTGGTCACCGGCCAACGGATCCAAACGACCCTGCGCCTTCTTCTCCCGGCACCTGTCACCGGCCGAGCGTAACTATGACGTCGGGGACAGGGAGCTTCTGGCCATCAAGCTCGCCCTGCAGGAGTGGCGCCATTGGCTGGAGGGGGCTGCATTGCCGTTCATCGTTCTAACGGATCATAAGAACTTGGAGTACCTAAGAACTGCCAAACGTCTGAATGCCCGCCAGGTGCGTTGGTCCCTGTTCTTTGCCCGTTTTAGATTTACCATCACGTACCGCCCCGGCTCTAAGAACGGCCTGCCGGACGCCCTTTCCAGGCAATTTTCCCCCGAGACGTCTGAGAAGTCAGAGCATACCATCCTACCCAGCTCGTGTGTTGTGGGAGCCATGTCTTGGGCCATCGAAGACAGGATCCGGAAGGCGCAGGAGACCGAACCTGACCCTGGCAGCGGACTGGAGGGGAGGCTGTTCGTTCCATCCTCGGTCCGGGGGGAGGTTATCCATTGGGCCCACACCTCTAAGTTCGCCTGTCATCCTGGGGTTTCCCGGTTGGTCGACCTTCTCCAGCGTTCCTTTTGGTGGCCGGGTCTACAGAAGGACGTTGCCAACTACGTCCGGGCCTGCCCTGCCTGTGCCACCGGCAAGTCTGGTAACGCTCCCCCCGCTGGTCTGCACCACCCTCTGCTGATCCCAGGCAGGCCCTGGTCCCACATAGCCCTTGACTTCGTCACTGGTCTCCCCATCTCCAACACCTACAACACAGTACTGACCATCGTCGACCGCTTCTCCAAGGCCGCCCACTTCGTGCCACTGCGGGGTCTCCCTACGGCTCAGGAGACAGCAGACCTCTTAGTCCAGCACGTTGTCAGACTACATGGGATACCAGTAGACGTCGTCTCGGATCGAGGGCCCCAATTCGTTTCTGAGGTATGGAAGTCCTTTTGTAACGCCCTGGGAGCCACAGTAAGCCTCTCCTCCGGCCATCACCCGCAGTCCAATGGACAGTGCGAACGGGCCAACCAGGAGCTGGAAGCTGCCCTCCGCTGCGTCACCACTTCCAACCCGGCCTTTTGGAGCTCGCACCTGCCCTGGGTGGAATACGCCCACAACTCCACTCGGTCATCTGCTACAGGTATGTCCCCCTTCAAGGCGTCCCTGGGGTACGACCCGCCATTGTTCCCGGCACAGGAGGGTGAGTTGGCCGTCCCTTCCATCCAGGCACACCTCAGGCGGTGCCGGAGCCTTTGGTCCAAGACCCGTGATGCACTCCAGCGGACGGCAGCGCGCAACAGCGCCACGGTAAACCGCCACAGGAGACCTGCGCCTGCCTACCGAGTGGGGCAGCAAGTTTGGGTGTCCGCCCACGATGTCAACCTGAAGGGTGAGAAAAAGAAGCTGGCTCAACGTTTTATCGGTCCCTACCCCATCACCAAGATCATTAACCCGGTGGCTGTGCGTGTGGCTATCCTCCCTCCCCTCCGTATTCACCCCACCTTCCACGTCTCCAAAGTAAAACCTGTGGTGTCCGATCCCCTCTGCCCCCCGCCCGCGGCGCCTCCCGCGCCCTTGATGATCGATGGCCATCCGGCCTGGAGAGTCACTGCCATCTTGGACTCCCGGCGCCGAGGTCGCGGGTTGCAGTATCTGGTGGACTGGGAGGGTTTCGGTCCTGAATGGAGGCAGTGGGTACGCCCGTCCTTTGTGCTGGATAAGGGTCTCATCACGGTGTTCCATCAGACGCACCCGGACAAACCAGCACCAGGAGGCGCTGCTCAGGGGGGGGGAGTACTGTCATGACTCGTCAGTCATCATTGGCTCCTGCTGCGCGCACACCTGCGCCTCGTCAGCGGCAAACTATTTAACCCACTCAGCCCTGTGCCTCAGCCTGAAGCCGTCTGTTCCCTTCAGCTCGTCTTCGTCATTGGAACTCCCAAGATCAGCAAGACAACGCTTTAAGTAAGCAACTTACCTTTTCTCTTCAGTCCTCTCCCCTGTGCACAGGTGGATCCCTCGGCGGCGGACTTCTCCCCAGCGCCACGCCATCCTCATCCTTGCACAAGCTCAGCAGGTCTCTGTCTCCACTCAGCTCCACTGCCTCCTCAGCCCCTAATTCATCAAAAGCGGTCCCCCCCTCCTCCTCCTCCTCCTCCCCCCCTCCCCTTGTCATCAGTGAGCAGGACGTGCACAGACAGTTCTCCAGACTGAACCCCGGGCCGGACGGTGTGTCTCCCTCTACCCTGAGACACTGTGCGAAAGAGCTGGCTCCTGTCTTCACAGACATTTTTAACACCTCCCTTAAGCAATGTCACGTGCCGACCTGCCTCAAATCCTCCACCATCATCCCTGTCCCCAAGAAGCCACGGATTACTGGACTTAACGACTACAGACCTGTAGCGCTCACCTCTGTAGTCATGAAGTCCTTTGAGCGCCTGGTCCTGTCTCACCTCAAGTCCATCGCCACACCCCTCCTAGACCCGCTGCAGTTTGCTTACCGTGCTAACAGGTCTGTGGACGACGCAGTCAACCTGGCCCTCCACTCCATCCTGCAGCACCTGGACTCCCCGGGAACCTACGCCAGGATTCTGTTTGTGGACTTCAGCTCCGCATTCAACACCATCCGCCCCGATCTGCTCCAGGACAAGCTGTCCCTGCTCAACGTGCCTGACTCCCTCTGCAGGTGGATCACCGACTTCCTGACGGACCGGAGACAGCATGTGCGGCTGGGGAAGTCTGTCTCAGACTCTGTTAGCATCAGCATTGGATCACCCCAGGGCTGTGTACTTCCCCCCCTACTCTTCTCCCTTTATACCAACTCCTGCACCTCCTCCCACCAGTCTGTTAAGCTGATTAAGTTTGCGGACGACACCACCCTCATCGGGCTCATCTCCAACGGCGACGAGTCCGCCTACAGGGAAGAGGTGGCCCAGCTGGTGTCCTGGTGCAGCCACAACAACCTGCAGCTGAATGCTTTGAAGACAGCGGAGATGATTGTGGACTTCAGGAAAGTCACATCCCCCCTGCCCCCCCTCACCATCACAGGCTCTCCCATCACCATTGCAGATTCCTTCCGCTTCTTGGGCACCACCATCACCCGGGACCTCAAATGGGAGCCAACCATCAGCTCCCTCATCAAAAAGGCCCAGCAGAGGATGTTCTTTCTGCGGCAGCTGAGGAAGCTCAAGCTACCCACTAAGATGTTAGTGCAGTTCTACACGGCCATCATCGAGTCCATCCTCACCTCCTCCATAACTGTGTGGTATGCAGGAGCCACTGCCAGGGACAGACTAAGGCTGCAGCGCGTCGTGCGCACTGCTGAGAAGGTGATAAGATAAGATAAGATAAGATAAGATAAGCCTTTATTAGTCCCACAATGGGGAAATTCCAGGATTGCAACAGCATAGGGATAGCAACACTCAGAGCAACAATCAGAAGGCAAGAAAAAACAACATCTAGTAAACATATGTCCATATTACTATAAATGTATATATATAGACACACAGTGCAGAGCATTATGGCTGGTGGATGTGCAGCAGAAAGTCTAAGCTCTCTCTCCGCGGATGCAGCGGGCCAGCTGGAAGTCTTTGGGCATGATGGTGACCCCCTTAGCGAAGAAGAGACCACCAGGTGGGCCTCGCTGGTCTCCTGCAGAGCCATGACGGCGAAACTCAGGAAACGCAGGACGGTCTTCAAGTCCTGAGCGATCTCCCTCACCAGGCGCTGGACGGGCAGCTTACAGATGAGCAGCTCCGTGGATTTCTGGTAGCGACGGATCTATCTCAGAGCCACGGACCTGTAACGGCGAGGCCTCTTCACTCTGCCGGTGGCCAGAGCGCCTCTCCGAGCAGCCCTGTGGCTAGCTGTCTCCTGGGGGGCTTCTTCCTCCAGTAGATTTTACGGGCGGTCTGCTTGGTTCTTGCCATCGCTCTTTATTATTCTGTCTTATATTTCTTTCACGCCGCCTAAACTCCAGCCCGGCACCCGCTTCGTTTTCACTACAGCTCCCGGTATGTCGAGTTTCCCATTAGCACCGGGCGGCGGCCAAGTGCTAGCTAGCACTAGCTCCTCCCCGCTGTAACGTCTCCTGCTGCAAACCGTGGCTCCGTCCGCCGACCCGGGAGACCCCCGGGGCGATCCGTGCGTCCGTGATATACATACAGAGTGAAAGGTGTAGAAAGAAGAAGGAAGATAAAAAAAAAAAAAAAAAAGGCTGTTGCAACAGGCAGCCGACTCGTGTGGCGCCGCCGGTCCGGCGGATAGGCTGCGAGCTCCCATCTCTCCAGGACCTGTACATCTCCAGGATCCGGAGGCGTGCTGGCCGGATCATAGCCGATCCTTCACATCCTGGTCACGTGCTGTTTGCCCCCCTCCCCTCAGGTAGAAGGCTTCGGTCCATTCGGACTAAAACCTCCCGGCACATGAACAGCTTTTTCCCCTCTGCCATCAGACTGCTGAACACTAAGTGACTTTTGACTCTCGTGCACTATGTACAGCAGCTCAACCAGACTCATGTCAATCATCACTGTTTTTCTGTTGCATTATTGACTGCACTATGTGGTACTTCACATTATCTGCTACATGCTAATTTTTTAAAACTGCCTTGACTAGTACTACTCATTATTACTAGTATTATTATTATTATTACTTATTATTACTTATTTTTCTACACTTATTGCACGTTTCTAGTCCTTTAGTTTTTTAGTTTATCCCTTTTTCTCATTATGTTTTTAATGTTGCAGCATGGCACCGAGACAAATTCCTAGTTTGTGTATTACATGAACAATGGCAATAAATCTGATTCTGATTCTGATTCTGATTCTGATTCTCCTGGGTGTTCTCCTTGCCAGCGCCAGCCACCTGCCATAGCAAGTAAGCAGCAGTCCTTTCCTTCAGGCCAGTGTTATTGTGGTGCCCGTTACCTTGTCCCTCTGCTTTCTCATCATAGGGTTGCCCGGCTGTACGGTGATCTGCTCTGCTGCCTGCTCACTGAAGTTCTCCGACAAGACCTCCTCATATCTCACTCACGCATCCATTCTTACCTGTGTGTTAATAAACGCTGTTAAATCTACTCTGAGCCTGCGTGTGTGTCTCCTGAGCCGGACATTATGTCATGTTATTTATATTTATATTGTGTATGTTTGGGGAAAGTATTTATGTATTTTTAGATGTTAGTGGGTATGTATTTAGAATAGGAATGATGACTGTTTTACCTGGGATTATGGTAGGGGCTAATCACCTCTAATTATCTCGTCCATTATATAACAGGTGTGAGATATCGAGTAAGAAGTTGTATTGAGGATTTGGATTGCATGGCATTGTATTGCTGATTGCAAAGTGCTTTAATGCCTGATATGCTTCTTGGCTGAGGAAGTACATTTTGTTTTTGGAAAGACTGTGTCAGATGATTTTTCCTGAGAAACTGGAGATTACCTGTAAGTTAAAATAAATTGGATTAATTGAAAAAGAAGATTTTGCCTCGCCTTCTCTTGCCATACGTTCACAGCAACCTCTGCTGCCGATTCCAACCTGGTTTACCTACCAGCCAATAGGAACGCAGATCCCCAAAATGCTGGGCTTGATGGCTTTTAGATTTTTTAGACAGAATAACATCTAACGGAATATGTTTACGATTGAATGGTGTATCCTTCAGTTGTTATTGTGAGAGTGTGGAGGAATGATGTGACAAGACACAAGAGCTGCCAGTTCAGAACTTTATTCAACTCCAACAACAAGACTGAATTTCTGGCACCAAGGCACATACATTTACATATCCTGCCTCCTCCCCCTTGGCGCCAAGGCAGATACATTTACATCTCCTGCCCCAGGTGCCAAGGTGCATACATTTACACCTCCTGCCCCAGACACATACATTTACATCTCCTGCCCCCTCCCCTTACTCCCCAAGTCACTGGGTGAGAGTGGAACCTCCTGGTGGTCCACCACACAGCCCCCCCCCCCCCACCGAACACCCAGAAGGGGCCTTAACAGTCCAGTAACTTGGGCCTGAGCAATTGCCTGTAATGGCTGTAACGTGGAGCAGCTGGGCTGACCCAGGGGCCTTCCGGTAGAGGTGAGGAGGGAAAGACTCGGTCTCTGCCGAACAGTCCTCCGAAGGGGGAAAAGGTGGGGAGGGAAAAGACTCACGTTTCCAGCGAACAGTTCTCTGAAGGGGGAAAACCAACCTGTGAACCCACCGCAGGTGGGCGTTCACGCCGGGGAGCCTGGGCCAGCACCACCTGCTCATCTGCCAACACATAAGCGGGCTTAAGTCTGTCTATACCAATGGTTTCCCTGCGTCCCCCAAAATCCAACACAAAATGTTTCGCCCCTGTTTCCGAAATTCTGAAAGGGCTGCCATAAGGCGGAAGCAGCGGGGTTCTGTGGGCATCATGTCTGACGAAAACAAACTTGGCATTCTCCAAATCCTTCGGAACAAAAGTGCGGGAAAAACAATGGTGCACTGGCCCCGGAACGTTACTTGCCTCTGCCCTAGGAAAAAGGCGTGCGGACGAGTCGGTACCGGGCGCGGGACCTTCTGGCAAAAATTCCCCCAGGATCTGCAATGGTTGACCAAAAATGAGCTCAACCGGGCAAGCTGCCAGATCTTCCTTGGGCATGGAGTGCAATCCCAGTAGGGCCCAAGGTCAACCCAATTTGCATCGGTCAACGAGGCTCTGAACACGGCTTTAAGCGACCTGTGGAACCTCTCACACAAACCATTAGTCTGCGGGCTGTATGCAGTGGTACGGTGAACTACAGTGGTACCTCTACTTACGAATTTAATTCGTTCCGGAAGAATTCTCATAACGTGAAAAATTCGTAAGTAGAGGCGCGTTTTACATGTAAATGCCGTAATCCGTTCCAAGCCCCCAAAATTCGGGCATAAATTTTTTATAAATCGTAAAAACGCATCAAAACATGTAACAAATACATGTTACAATTAGATTACTGCACAATAAACATAAAATGAGAGTTTAAAATGAGAGAATAACAAAAGCGAAAGAATAATAAAAATTATGTTCATTTACCTTTTAACTGCGATCGTCGGCATCACCTTTTGCCTTCTTTGGTTCATGTTCTGTCTCATCAGTGGTTTTTGCCTGACGTTTTGTGATGAAACGATCCAAGGATGTTTGCTTTTATCGGCTTGTAAGGGCTTCCTTTTGTTTTAATACCGTGCTGATCGTTGATGTTGTTTTTTTTTCCCCAAAACTTTATTAAGAACAAGGTGAAAGTACAGAGTTATAACGTAGATGGTGATAAACATGGCAGTTAACAATTTTTTTTTCTCTAAATTGTGTAGTTCAGTCAACAGTCTTACAAGAGGTAAGAAGGATAAAATAAAGTAGTAAGAATAGTAAATAATAATAAGATAAAGCGAGATCAACCAAACGCATCCATTCGTGGCCAGTGGGATACCAGGAAGATGCTAGGCGATAGCCAATGGCAGAGCAGCTACAGGTATGTTTACGTTCGGTAAAATACGGGAGCTGCGAGGAGCGCGTACTTTTTTTGCCTTTCGTATCCTGAAATTTTGTTCGTAACTAGAGGCAATATTTTCCCGTTGAGGCGTCTCGTAACCTGAAAATTTCGTATGTAGAGACGTTCGTAAGTAGAGGTACCACTGTATGTCCCCCAGGTTCTCGGCCATAGCGGACCAGAGTTCTGAAACGAACTGGGGAACCCTGCTGGAGGTGATGTCCGACGGGGAACCGAAACGTGTGACCCAGGATGATAAAAACACGCAGGCAACGTCGGCAGATGTGGTGGAAGCGATTGGAACTGCCTCTGGCCAATGCATGATGCGGTCCACTATCATCAAAAGGTGCATGAAACCCTGCAACGGCAGAAGGGGGCCCACTAAGTCCACGACGTGGTCAAACCTCCTGCCTGGAATCCGGAAAGGTTCGGGGGGGCCTTGGTGTGTCTCTGAACCTTAGCTCGTTGGCATGCAACGCACGCAGCAGTCCACTCCTTCACATCCTCGTGTAAGTGGGGCCAGACGAATTTAGACTCCACCAGCTTAACTGAAGTATGCAAGGGTGTGAGAGAGAGTGAACGGACTCAAAAATGTGGTGGCGCCAAGAGCCCAGAACAACCAGGCAGGGACGGCCAGTGGAGACATCGCCAAGCAAGGGGTCAACCCTCTTGTACCACCCTGCTCTCCAGTTTAAGGCCCGTACCCACGGAATGGAGCACACAAATGTCCGCGTCCCCCGGTTGATCGACGGCCATGGCAGGACAATCAATACACAAGTGGACTGGAGAGACCAGCGCGCACAACAAACAGTCGGCCACAACGTTGAGATTACCGGCCACCTGTTGAACGTCGGTCGTGAACTCTGATATTGCAGCTAGGTAACGTTGACAGTTCCGAGATTTTGGACATTGCGTAGGTTAGAGGCTTGTGGTCGACAAACGCGGTAAATGCGTGACCCTCGAGCCAAAACTGGAAGTGACGTGTGGTCAGGTAGAGGGCCAACAACTCTCTGTCGAAGGTGCTATACTTACGCTCGTTATCGCGCAGAGTACAGCTGAAAAAGCCAAGCGGTTGCCACGAACTGAAGACGTACTGTTCCACCACTGCTCCTACCGTGATGTCAGACGCACGCGATCCGTGCCAACGGGGATGGGCGGGCCAGCACAGCTTTTGCGCCTGCAAAAGCCTGGACCCGATCGGGGGTCCAGTTGATGCTATCCGTGGGTTTCTTTTTCTTGAGCAAGCCATACAGCGGTTGCAGCAGCTGGGCTGCCCGGGGAAAGAAACAGTTATAAAAATTGACCATTCCCAAAAGTTCCAGCAGTGGCCACATGGTCTGCAGACGCGGGAAATCTGATACCGCCCGCACTTTATCTGGCAGCGGGATCACGCCCTCAGACGAGAGGTGGTGGCCCAAGAAATTGATCACCGGCAACCCAAATTGACACTTTGCCGGATTAATTATCAGTCCGTGTGCTTCCAGCTTACGGAAAACTTGTTTCAGATGGGAGAGGTGCTCCTCCTCAGATGCGCTAGCCACCAGAATGTCATCTAGGTAGATGAACACGAACGGCAAGTCGTGGAGCACCGTGTCCATCATCCTCTGAAAAGTCTGAGCTGCGCCCTTCAGCCTGAACGGCATGTGAATAAACTCAAAAAGGCCAAAAGGTTATCACCGCCGTCTTTGGGACGTCTTCAGCGCGAACCGGGACCTAGTGGTAGCCATGGACCAGATCTACCTTAGAAAAAAATGCACATTCTGGCCAGGTGCACCAAAAAATCTTGAATGTGTGGGATGGGGTAAGGATCGTGCTCAATGATGTTGTTCAAGCAACGGAAATCACCGCACAGCTTCCACAAACCGTCGGACTTGGGCAACATGTGCAGTGGGGACACCCAGGGGCTATTGGAGCACCTAACAATCCCCAAATGTTTCAAATTAGCAAACTCTTCCTGTGCGATGGCTAGCTTAGCTGTGTCCAGGCGGCGCGGGTGCATGAAAACCGGCAGACCCTTTGTAGTGATAAAATGCTCAACCCCATGCTTGGTCACAGTAGCGGAAAAGGTAGGCACAGTGAGCGCAGGAAAATCAGAAAGCACACGTTGATACACATCCCCTGAGGCTAAAAGATTAGCATGTGTTAGTGGCCCAGCTCCCCGAGTCATACAAGGTAGTGGAGAAAAAGACATAGCATCCACCAAGCATCTATTAGCAACATCTACAAGGAGACCATAAGCACACAGAAAATCAGCACCTAAGATAGGGACTGAGCAGGCAGCTACCATAAAGTCCCACTTGTAGTTGCGTCCATGAAAACACACAGTCACTGACCTTTCTCCAAAAGTCTTGATAGGGGAGCCATTAGCGGCAGTTAATGATGGGCCGCAGCCTTCAACCAGCCTATCAGCACTAACCGGCAAAATAAGACTCTTCTGGGAACTAGAGTTGACCAAAAATCGTCTCCCAGAACGTGTGTCCTTGAGGAAAAGCAACTTCTCCCTGTTGCCAGTGGTCGCAGCTGCTACTGACTGCTGGCTGGTTCATTTCCCGGCATCTTGAAATGGCACAGCAGGAGACAACACAGCGCGTCGGCGCCAAAATGCTGATGGTAGAAACACACCGTCCCGTTCCGAGTGGCTGTCCCAGCTACAACCTTCGGCTCCGCCACCTCAGTGGACTCCGCCGAAGATCCTGGTGTCACCGCCTGGACACCGAAACTCCTACTCACCAGGACAATGAGGTTTGCTTCTCCTATCAGCGCGCGGTAGTCCCTGGCAGCCAACAGTGGTGAGTTGGCCAAAATTGTCCACGCTGAAACCAGCAGTTTCCTCAGGAAGAGATGGGTGAAGAGAAAAGATCTGTCATCTGTGCCCAGCAAAGCCAGCATACTTTCCATTAACTCCACAGCCGAGCTGCCTCCTAACTCAGAGTGGGAGGGGAGCTTCTACACGCTCTCCCCGCCGGAGAGGGTGTAACGCTGTAACAGCAGCTGTTTGAGAGCATTGTATTTCCTCCAAGGTGGGGGGGGGGGGGTGTCTCGGAGCAGGCTCATGGTGCGGTGAGTGGAGCGCGGGTTTAGCGAAGCCACCACGTAATGGTATCTCGTGTTGTCTGCAGAAATTCCACGGAGAGCAAACTGAGCTTCAACGTGGATGAACCAGGCAGCCGGGTCATGAAACCAGAAGTCCAGGAGCTTGATCGCCATGGCGAATGAGGCCAGGGTCTCAGGAGGAAACCCTAGCGTGGGTGTTCCTGAAGAGGAGCTCGCTTCGTCTTCCAGTCTGAGCATTTTCACGTTGTAGGTCACCAGTGTGGAAGAATGATGTGACGAGACACGAGAGCTGCCAGTTCAGAACTATATTCAACTCCAACAACAAGAGTGAATCTCTGGCGCCAAGGCGCATACATTTATATCTCCTGCCTCCTCCCTCTTGGCACCAAGGCACATGCATTTCCATCTCCTGCCCCAGGTGCCAAGGCGCATACATTTCCATCTCCTGCCCCAGGTGCCAAGGCGCATACATTTACACCTCCTGCCCCAGGCGCATACATTTACACCTTCTGCACCAGGCGCATACATTTACATCTCCTGCCCCCTCCCCCTACTCCCCAAGTCACTGGGTGAGAGTGGAACCTGCTGGTGGTCCACCACAATAGAACCATTTCCATTATAAGGAGACTTGATGTTTAAAAGATCTGTGCCACACTATTTTTTCTACTAAATGCAAAAGATGATAAAAGTCATACAGGAGAAATTTAAAGATTAGAACCCCAAGTGAATTATTAGGTAGAAAAATTACAAAAAAAAAAAAAAAGATTTTAAAAAATTGAATGTATTTGCTTTAAAACAACTTCTACAACTTCTGCATCAGCTTTAACTCTTAAAAAAACAGTCTAGCTTAGATATTATGTATGCTATTTAACTCAAAAAGTTATTTACGAATTAGCAGGGATGGGATGAAAAATCGACACAGTGTAATATCGTGATATTGTATCAATTCAGAGACACTGGTATGGTAATACTTTATTAAAAATTATTAATAAAAGTTGCAAATACAAATTTACTTATTTAGGTGCCAGAGTAATAAAAACCAGCTGACTTTTCAGTCAGTTAGATGATGCTAAATACTCACTGTCTGGTTAGGTCAGCACAGCAAAGGAGTGACTACTGAGATCTAGCCGGGAGTTGAATGAGACAAAGATCAGGATGGGAAGTGGGAATAAATGATATTGTAATACTCAGTGTATTGCAAGATTGTGATAATATTGCATCATGGCCCATGTGTCATGATAATATTGTATCATGAGGCCTCTGGTGATTGCCACCCCAAACAAATGAATGAATGAATCTATATAAAATTGTAGATTAAGATTTGGGTGACCATCTCACAGTGACTGCTGATTCCAACTTGGTCGCTGGACATGATGGTTTTCAGATGATGTCAAAAATTAATAACATCTAATGAGAAAACAGCCTAGCCTTCATATTATGTATGCCATTAAACTGAAAAAGTTATTTATAAATTAGTAGGGGTAGCCATGGAAGAATTTGGAGTTAATCTACTTCATTCAGTTGTGTCCAACATCTACGAAGCTGGCTCCCTACCAGATGACATGGTGAAATCAATCTTTGTGACTCTACCAAAGAAACCTGATGCAATACAGTGTGACCAGCATTGAACGGTCAGTTTGATGAGTAACGTACTGAAGCTACTGCTCAAGATTGTCCTTCAAAAGATCTGGTCCAAGATACGATAGGATGTGCCACACGTGCAATTTGGTTTTAAGGAGGATCGGGGAACCCCCAATGCAATCTTCATTCTATGTATGATCTCAGAAAGTTCCATTCAAATACAACAAGATCTGTACTTATGCTTTATTGACTACTGAAAGGCTTTTGACCGAGTTCGTCATGATCAACTTCTTCGGATGCTGAAGTGGATTGGCATTGACGAGAAGGACTACCAGTTGATAGAGTACCTTTATGCCAAACAGAAGACTAACGTCAGAACCAACGATGGGCTCACTGATTGGCAGAAGATCTGCCGGGGCGTGCGTCAGGGATGCGTCATGTTGCCAGACTTGTTTAACCTCTACAGTGAGATTATTTTGAGAAAGCTCAAAGACATAGGTAAAGGCATTGTGTTAAATGGAAGGAGTATCAACAACACCCGCTACGTACACGATACTGTCTTGATAGCGACATCGCCCGAAGGTCTGCAAAGGTTGTTTGATGTGGTAATCGAGGAGAGTCAGGCTATGGGACTGGACGTCAACTGTGCAAAAAACCAAATGCATGGTTGTGTCAAAAACTTTGCCTGAACCATGGTACAACCTCTATTCCGGTGTATCAATTCAATTCAACTTTATTTATATAGCGCCATTTCACAACAACAGTCATCTCATAGCACTATCAACTGTAGGGGGGACCCCCACAGTTGCAGAAAGACCCCAGCAATCAGGCGATCCCCTGTGAGCAAGCACTTAGCGACGGTGGAGAGGAAAAACTCCCTTTTAACAGGAAGAAACCTCCAGCAGAACCAGGCTCAGGGAGGGGCAGTCATCTGCTGCGACTGGCTGGGGAGTGAGGGGATAGAGAAGAAGAAAAGAACAGACATGTAGAGAGCAAACAGCACGATGTGGACTCAATCTATGGGAGAGAACAAACAAATGTTAATGACCAGCAAAAAAAAAATATTTCATAGAGAGTGAGGAAAGGAGTGAGGCCCAGTGCATTACTGGAGGTCCCCCGGCTGACTAAACCTATTAGCAGCATAACTAAGGGAGGGTTCAGAAACACATGATCCCTCCCTAATTGTAGGCTATATCAAAAAGGTAGGTTTTAGCCCTATTCTTAAAAACAGAGATCGAGTCTGACTCCCGAATCCAGATTGGCAGCTGATTCCACAGGAGAGGAGCTTGATAACTGAAGGCTCTGCCTCCCATTGTACTTTTGGAGATTCTAGGTATTACAAGTAATCCTGCATTTTGGGAGCGTAGTGCTCTGTTAGGATGATACGGTAGTATCAGATCTTTTAAATAAAAAGGAGCCTGATTGTTTAAAGCTTTGTAAGTAAGAAGCAGGATTGTAAACTTAATTCTAAACTCTACGGGAAGCCAATGAAGGGAGGCCAGAACCGGAGAGATATGATCTCTCTTTCTAGTACCTGTTAAAACTCTTGCTGCAGCATTTTGGATCAGCTGAAGACTTTTTAAAGATGTTTTAGGACAGCCTGATAATAAAGAATTACAATAATCTAATCTCGAGCTAACAAAAGCGTGGATCAGCTTCTCAGCATCACTCTGAGACAAGATGCTCCTAATCTTGGCAATATTACGCAAATGATAGAAGGCAGTCTTAGAAACAAATTTAATATGTGAATTGAAGGACAAATCCTGATCAAAAATAACTCCAAGGTTCCTCACAGAGCTATTAAGAGAAAGAGTAACTGCATCCAAACTGAAAGTTTGATTTGGAAAGGAATTTCTAAGGTTTTTTGGACCAACAAGAATGACTTCAGTCTTATCTGAATTTAATAGCAGGAAATTACAAGTCATCCAAGCTTTAATTTCCTTAAGACAGGCTTCTAACTTGGCTAATTGATTAGTATCATCTGGCTTCATTGACAGGTATAATTGTGTGTCATCTGCATAACAATGAAAACGTATACAGTGCTTTCTAATAATGTTGCCTAACGGAAGCATATATAAACTAAAAAGAGTAGTGACATAACGCACGGCTCAGGAGACGCACACACACAGGCTTAGAGTAGTCAAAGAGTTTATTAACAGCAGGAGTGAATGAGTGCGTGTCTGCGGGATGTAAATGTGTTGGTGATGGTGTCTGCTCCAGGCACAGAGGCAGGTGACCGTACAGCCGAGCAACCCTATGGAGAGAGCACAGGGAGAGGGTGACGGGCATACACCAACACAGGAGGGATTTATGGCGAGAGAAGGACTTACTTGGTGGGTCAGGACAGCTGGCACAACAAGGGGGCGAAGCCCGGAAGACAGCCACCTGGAGAGCTCCGTACAGCAGCGAGGATTGGGCGATGGAGTGGAGATGTCCGCCGCTGGGGAATCCACCTGTGCACAGGGGAGAAGACTGAAGAAGAGAGGTAAGCGATCTTCTTACCAAAAAGGTGATGCTGAAGAGAAGTATGCTCACAACGGTGAGGGACGAAGTCTGACGGCTTCAGGCCGAGCCTCCAGGCGAGACGGCATTTATCCCTCGCCGCTGATGATTGTCAGGTGCGTGAGCAGGTGGCGCCGCTGATGAATGGCGCGGCGTGACAGTACTCCCCCCTCTAGCAGCGCCTCCTGGCGATGGCTTATCCGGGTGCGCTCGGTGGAAGTCTGCGATGAGCGATGGGTCCAACACAAACGACGGGGGCACCCATTGTCGATGCTCGGGCCCATAGCCCTCCCAGTCCACCAAGTATTGCAACCCACGACCTCGGCGCCGGGAGTCCAGGATGGAGGAGACGGACCAGGCCGGATGGCCACCAATCATCCGGGGCGCGGGTTGCGCTGCAGGAGGAGGGCAAAGGGGGTCAGTGACTGCCAGTTTCACCCTCGACACATGGAAAGTGGGATGGATGCGGAGGGAGGGGGGAATAGCCACGCGCACAGCCACCGGGTTGATGATCCGGGTGATGGGAAAGGGACCCATGAATCGCTGTGCCAGCTTCCTCCTCTCGCCTTTTAATGTGACGTCCTGGGTAGACACATACACGAGTTGCCCAACTATGTACGCCGGGGCAGGTCTTCTGTGCCGGTCCGCCACGGTCCTGTTGCGCTCCGCTGTGCGTAAAAGCGCATGACGCGCGGCAGCCCAGGTGGAGCGGAACTGCCTAAGGTGCGCCCTAACAGAGGGGACAGTTACCTCGTTCTCCTGCGCTGGAAACAGCGGGGGGTCGTAACCCAGGGACGCCTTGAAGGGGGACATCCCCGTTGCAGAAGAGCGGGCGGTGTTGTGGGCATACTCCACCCAGGCGAGATGGTTGCTCCAGGACGTCGGCTTGGATCTAGTAACACAGCGGAGCGCAGCCTCCAGCTCCTGATTGGTCCTCTCACACTGCCCGTTAGACTGGGGGTGATGGCCGGAGGAGAGGCTCACCTTGGCTCCGATGGCGTTACAAAAAGATCTCCAAACCTCGGATGAAAATTGGGGGCCCCGGTCCGAGACCACGTCCACCGGAATCCCGTGCAGCCTGACCACGTGTTGGACGAGGAGGCCCGCCGTCTCCAGGGCAGTAGGGAGACCTCGCAGGGGGATGAAGTGCGCCGCCTTGGAGAAACGGTCCACGATGGTCAGGACGGTGTCAAAGGAGTTGGAAACGGGGAGTCCGGTGACGAAATCCAGTGCGATGTGCGACCAGGGCCTGCCGGGGACGGGCAGAGGCTGGAGCAGACCCGCTGGGGGGGCATTTCCCGACTTGCTGGTGGCACAGATTGGGCAAGCCCGGGCGTAGCGGGCTGCATCCCTCCGCAGGCCTGGCCACCAAAAGGACCGTTGGAGGAGGCTGATCATCCGAGAGGTGCCGGGATGACAGGTGAGCCGGGAGGTGTGGAGCCAGTGGATGACCTCTCCTCGGACCGCAGATGGGACGAACAGTCTTCCCTCCGGTCCGCCGCCAGGATCAGGTTCCACCTCCTGCGCCTTCCGGATCTTGTCTTCAATGTCCCAAGAGATGGCACCGAGGACGCACGACCTGGGCAGGATAGTGTGGGGCATCTCCTCAGCCTCCACGGGGGTGTTTTAATGCCTGACAGCGGATGCCCAATCGGGTTGCCAGGCCTTGTGAAATGAAGCTGCCCTCTGCGCCCGAATCCACCAGTGCGTGGGTGAGGTGCCCAGTGGGATTGTGGCAAAAACGGATGGGCAGCTTTAATTGAGTGAGAGTGTCTAACCGGTTGGGATCCGCGAGGCTCCCTACAGCGATTCGCGGACCCCGCCGACTGGCTTTCCGCGGGCAACGCTCCACAGTGTGTTGGTCACCTCCGCAATACATGCAGAGGCCCAACTCACGGCGGCGTTGTTTCTCCGCAGGGGAAAGCTTGGTCCAGCCCGTCACCATCGGCTCCGACTCCTCGGGGCACGATGCTGGCGGCGCCGCCAGGGGGCGAGCTTGGAACAGGTGCGGCGAGACTCCACGAGGGCGAGAAGAAGAAGACTTCCGCCCCGAGGAGCGCTCGCGCAGCCTGTTATCCAAACTTATCGCTAAGGATGTCAGCTCCGCTAGCGTCCCAGGGATATCCCGTCCAACCAGTTCATCCCTCAGATCACTATTGAGGCTGCGGAGGAACAGGCCACAGAGGGAGCGTTCCTCCCAGCCCAATTCCTCCGCCGCTACCCGGAAGTCGACCGAGTAGTCCGCTGCCGACCGACCTCCCTGCTGGAGAGCGAGAAGCCGATCGACCTGGACCGTCTCGGTTTGAGAATGGTCAAAGACCTCCAGAAAGCGCCTCACGAACTGGTCATAGGTGAGGGTGGCATAACTGGGCCTCGCCATTACGGCGTAGGTCCAAGTTAACGCACGCCCCTCCAGAAGATTCCCTATGTAACCAATCCGACTGTGATCCGAGGGAAAATCTCCGGGCACACGGTGGAACACGGACTCACACTGCATAATGAACCCCCGCGCTCCGCCGAGCTTACCGCTAAAGCGGGCGGGGGTCGGAATCGGTGTGAGCCGAACCGGTGCCACTGGAGCCGGCTGGACGGCCGCTGGAACAGCAGGAGCCGCGCCACCCTGACGAGCCGGGGGGAACGGCTGTTGAGGATCTAAGCGGCCCAACCGGTTAGTTAAGTTTAATAATTGATTTAGGATAACCTGCTGTTGATAAGCAATCTGATCCACTCTAGCCTCGAGAGTGGTAAACCGGTGTGCGAGCCCGCCGTCCGCCGAGCCGCTCTGCTGAAGCCGTACTGACATAACGCACGGCTCAGGAGACGCACACACACAGGCTTAGAGTAGTCAAAGAGTTTATTAACAGCAGGAGTGAATGAGTGCGTGTCTGCGGGATGTAAATGTGTTGGTGATGGTGTCTGCTCCAGGCACAGAGGCAGGTGACCGTACAGCCGAGCAACCCTATGGAGAGAGCACAGGGAGAGGGTGACGGGCATACACCAACACAGGAGGGATTTATGGCAAGAGAAGGACTTACTTGGTGGGTCAGGACAGCTGGCACAACAAGGGGGCGAAGCCCGGAAGACAGCCACCTGGAGAGCTCCGTACAGCAGCGAGGATTGGGCGATGGAGTGGAGATGTCCGCCGCTGGGGAATCCACCTGTGCACAGGGGAGAAGACTGAAGAAGAGAGGTAAGCGATCTTCTTACCAAAAAGGTGATGCTGAAGAGAAGTATGCTCACAACGGTGAGGGACGAAGTCTGACGGCTTCAGGCCGAGCCTCCGGGCGAGACGGCCTTTATCCCTCGCCGCTGATGATTGTCAGGTGCGTGAGCAGGTGGCGCCGCTGATGAATGGCGCGGCGTGACAAGTAGGGCCTAGCACAGATCCCTGTGGAACTCCATGACTAAGCTTTGAGCTAAAAGAAAACTCATCATTTACATGAACAAACTGGAACCTATCAGATAAATAAGATCTAAACCACTGCAACGAAGTTCCATTAAGTCCAACATAGTGTTCTAATCTATCAAGTAGAATATTATGATCAATAGTATCAAAAGCTGCACTAAGATCTAGAAGGACAAGTACAGAAACTAGTCCATTATCAGATGCAATGAGGAGGTCGTTAGTGACCTTCGCTAAGGCTGTTTCAGTACTATGATGGATTCTAAACCCAGATTGAAACTCTTCAAGTAAACCATTTCCCTGCAGGTGGTCAAATAATTGCGTAGCAACAACTCTTTCTAAGATTTTTGAAATGAAAGGGAGATTAGAGATTGGTCTATAGTTAGCTAAAGCTCCTGGATCTAGCGTTGGCTTTTTGAGTAAGGGTTTAATTACAGCCGTTTTAAAAGCCTGTGGTACATGGCCTAAAGTTAATGAAGAATTGATTATATGAAGAATAAAGCTACCAATAAGTGGGAAGACTTCTTTAAATAACCTGGTAGGAATAGAGTCTAAAAGACAAGTTGAAGGTTTGGATGAGGAAACTATTTTGTCTAACTCACAAAGGTCGATTGGAGTAAACTCATCAAGACAGACATCAATAGAAGGAGTTGTAATAGTTACAGCATTTAAGTTAACTGTGGGAAGAATCTGATTGATTTTATCTCTGATGGATGAAATTTTATTATTGAAAAAGTTCATAAAGTCCTGACTAGTAAGCTCTAAGGGGATGCTAGGATTGACAGAGTCCTGACTCTTTGTCAACCTGGCTACAGTACTGAAAAGAAACCTGGGATTATTCTTGTTCTCTTCTATTAATGCAGAGTAATAACTCGTTCTAGCTTTTCTAAGAGATTTTTTATAAATTAAAAGATGATTTCTCCAAGCTAAATAGATTTCATCTAAATTAGTAGAGCGCCATTTTCTTTCTAATTGACGAGTCTTCTGTTTTAAGCTACGAGTTTCTGTGTTGAACCAAGGAGTTAAAAATCTCTGATTAGACTTTTTCTTTTTTAAGGGGGCCACCGAGTCTAGAGCCTGATGCAGAGAAGCTGAAACACTATCCACCATGTTATCAATTACAGAAGGAGCAAGCTGTCTATAGCTTATTTCCGTTGTGTTGACACATGGCATAGAGGAAACAATCTGCATAAATTTGGAAACAGCATCATCTGAGAGGCATCTACTGTGATAATATTTTTCTTTAGGAGCCAAATAGTCAGAAATAGTAAAATCAAAGGTTAACAGACAATGGTCTGACAGTACAGGGTTATGAGGAGACACTACAAGATTTTCTATTTCTATGCCATATGTCAGAACAAGGTCCAATGTATGGTGGAAGTAATGAGTAGAATTTCCTACTTTCTGAGAAAACCCAATCGAGTCTAATATTGAATTAAAAGCCACATTAAGGCAGTCACTATCTACATCCACATGTAAAGTCCCCTACTATAATTATTCTATCAGATTTCAACACTAAATCAGCTAAGAAATCAGCAAATTCGGATAAAAATTCTGAATAGGTTGATGGGGGACGATAAACTATGGCAAATAAAATTGGGTTTAACCTGAAATTGCTAAAGTGCCCAACACTGAGGACCAGGCCCTCAAAGGAATTATAACATGTTTTTTGCTTTACATTAACTAGTAATTTGGAATGGTAAATTGTTGCTACTCCTCCTCCACAACCAGAACTTCTGGGATTTTGACAGTTTAAATAACCAGAGGGAGTTGATTCATTTAAACCAACATAATCCTCTTGCCCTAACCAAGTCTCTGTAAGGGAAATTAAACCAATCTGATGATCAATTAACAGATCATGGACTAACAGAGACTTGGGAGTTAGAGACCTAATATTTAATAAACCACATTTAATTTTTAAATTATGAGGAGGAACAGAGGCCAAATCATTCAATTTAGAGGCTTTATGTTTAATTTGAGTTTTACCAATATTTTGCTTTATCACTTTGGGATGCTTATACATTATATTTTTATTTACTTTGGAGGGAGCAGACAACGATTCTCTGATGGGGAAGACAGGGGCTATAGGGGGTGTATCACCAATTGATCAGGATTTGTCTTTCAACTACCTGTGGTTGCTGGTTACCACTGATAGCTGATGTGACAAAGAGGTCCGAAGACGCATTTCTATAGCTAAGGAAGCGTACAGAATGATGGAGAATGTTCTCAAAAACAGAAGCATCAGCATCCCCCTAAAAATTCAACTTCTACAAACATTTGTGTGGTCGACGCTTATGTACGGCAGTGAAGAATAGATGCTGAACACAAACTCTAGAGGATGGCTTGAGGCAGCTGAAATGTGGTTTTACCGAAGCTGGCTTTGCATCTTGTGGATGGACAGGGTAACCAACAAGGCTGTCCTGGAAACCATGGGCCAGGGAAGGATGCTTTTCAACACCATTCAACAAAGACAACACTCTTTTGTCGGGCATAGCATTAGGAAGCAAGGCCTGGAAGACCTGAGCTTGTCAGGAATAATTCCAGGGAAGCGTGCCCACGGCGGCCAACGTATCACCTTCTTAAAGGCAGTTTTTCCAACTTTGATGCCTCGAGAGGTCTGGGACAGAAGCAGACAACACCATTCCGTCCCAAACTCTCCTGTAGTGTGACGCCTGTGTCAATGTCAAGATCCATCGTTCACCCAAGCTCAGCAATGAGTATGACAGTAGAGAGAGAGGGGTAAATTTAAAAAAATCAGTACTCTGCAATATCACAATACTGTATCAATTCAGAGACACCAGTATGGTGATATGTTATTAAAAATTATAAATAAAAGTTGCAGAGCTATTTACGTGCCAGAGTAATAAAAATCAATTTACTTTTCAGTCCACTAAATGATATTAAAAGCTTACTGTCTGGTTAGGTCAACACAGCAAAGGAGTGACTCCTGAGATCTAGTGGGAGTTGAACAAGACAAAGATCGGACAGGGAATCACAGTACATGACATCGCAATATTGTGATAATATTGCATCATGGCCCAAGTACCATGATAATATCCTATTGGTGGGCTTCTCGTGATTCCTACCCCTACAACTTGGTTTTATCAAAAACTGACTAAATGAGTTGCAGCTTTGGGGTATTCCCTTTGGAATGTAAACAACAGACAAAATGCTATGCTTCTAAATAGCATTAAAAGATTTTTATCACTTCAGCTTTTCAGTTACAACTCAA
Organism: Pholidichthys leucotaenia; assembly: GCA_020510985.1. Lineage (NCBI taxonomy): Eukaryota > Metazoa > Chordata > Actinopteri > Cichliformes > Pholidichthyidae > Pholidichthys > Pholidichthys leucotaenia. Next base: position 66,320,586 of record CM035840.1, read on the forward strand.
GTATAGGAAGAGTAAAAACGAGTTAAAGAGTGCAAACAAATTCACATTTTTGCAGGTGCATGTTTCTTTTAATATACTGTATATTGTGAAGATGATGTATGATTTTTGGCAAGGGTTACAACTGTCTTCTCTTTTTGCAAGTTATATATGTAGGATTACAGTTGGTGCATCAGAAAACAGCACATTAACATGATCAGAGGGAAAAAATGACCATCACTGTTTCCTATAGCTGCTTTTGCAGGTACTGAGAGAAGACAAAATGACTGTGATGGGAAAGCTTTACAATCACTGAGCACTCATTAAGAACACATGGTGATGATTCATATTTTCAGATTCTGACATAACGTGTATCCGTAGGAGTGTAAAAGACAGCAGGAGGCACTGTTAGAAAGTACATGTGGGCGTAGGAAAGGACAGATTACAGACATTTGCGATAATTTCCAAATTGCAGCTGGTTTCAATTTCAAACCATGATAGTGTGGAAAGCAAATTTGGCAATATCCTAAACAAGATATCAATCTAAATGTCAAAGTTAATGTCGGGGTTCAACTAAAGGCCATATTTAAATTTTCTTGACTGATTTATAATCTACTATTAATTATTTCATACCTAATACGTATAGATAGATAGATAGATAGATAGATATACTTATGATATGGGTTTTTACTATTTACTATGTAAATATGGGTTAATTTGCAGTGAAATTGCTTTTTTTTTCCATTCATTTCTTTATATTTTGCTTACAAGAAGCCAGACTTTCTGGTAATTTTTAAAGTGATTTTGAGAAATAGCTCTCTGGGCTGTCTGGAGGTCGTTTAAAGTTTTTCATTACACATTGGCTGCTTTTTCACCCATTTTCAGTCAAGTCCTTGTACCCAACCACTGGAATAAAAGGGAAAAAAAAAGCTTAAAAAACGCTTTACAGCAGACAAACAGAAAGTCATGGCTTAAAGAAATATGAAAAAAGCCAGCTAAGACCTGGCATGAGACCTGCGAGATGCATCTGGCCTTTCAGTTGATTGTTGTACTGTTGGCCGAAGTCTCATCAGAGTAATCTCAGTGGAAAGGTGGCTGTTAAGAAGCCATTCTTAGGGAAGGGAAACAGGGAGACAAGGCTGAAGTCTGCCACATCATGCAAGAACTGCACTGAAAATCAGTGGCAGCAGGTCTTATGGAGCGATGAATTCAAATTTGAAATGTGGGATCAACTTGATAGAGAATGGAACAAAGGGCAGAAAAAGAAGAGCATTATGGTGATCTTCAAGAAACCCAGAGAACTATTCCAAAGACTACTTAATGGTTATACTCAGTGGGTGATTTATTATTTTTTAACAAGGGGGATAGCGGGCATTCACCGCTTTAGTATAAGGTACGAAAGTATAAATGTAAATTTTGTACACATTTGCAAGAATAAAGATGCAAATATATAATAATAGATGCCAATTTAAAAATTAAAAAAGTCACAAATTACAATTTAATTGTACAGAATAAAAATTTAACCGGCATCCTGATGAGTGTTGCAAATTTATAAGAAAAAAGTTGAAAATTTACAGGAAACAAATTGCTAATTTTTGAGGAAAAAAGTTGCAAATTTACAAAAAACAAGTTGCAAATTTACAGGAAAAAAGTCACAAATTTATGAGAAAAAAGTTGTTAAAATATTTATTAAACTCACTTGAATGAAAAAAGATTTAAAAACAAGACATTTCAGTATTCATCTAAACAGCATCCTCAGTTGTAATGGGTAACGGGAAATAACTCTGGCAAGAAGTGCAGAAACAAGTCACATGACCTGTGATGTAACAAATGACATGACTTCTGAGCTGTAGTGTTCTTCTTGCCAGAGGAGGGCTGTTTCTCAATACCAAGTTTGCCAAGTTCGGTCTTGTGGACTTGGGAGTTTGGACTTGTCAAGTTCGACTTGAAAGCCCTGACTCTGGAGGACGGGAGGAAACAGTTCACTGAACTTGGCACTGGAACGGCTGCGTTCTCCCTGACGTCACACTTGGCTCAGCTGGACCTGGATGAACTCGGGTCTACAGTCTGCCCTGCATTGCTCTTGTAGCTTCACTTTACTCAATGCTAAAATAAAAACCCAGTAAAAAAATATTACCATAACCAAGATCATTTGCCTGTGCTTATCTTCATATTTAAAAATATTAATCAACACATTAAAAGGGCCAGAAATATTTGTGGGTTTATGTAGTTGGAGTCAGAATACTTATTGCTTGCTTGCTTGATTGATTGACTGGTATTTTTCATACAAACACAAAAACAACCATGGATGGTGTGGCGGTCGCTCTGATCCCTGGTATCCTTTATTATCAAGCTGAGAAGACGGTGGCGGAGATAAGAAGGCGTATATGCCAAACAAGAGCTGCTTCATTCATACAGAAAATGCATCAATATACAATGAATAATACACAATAAATAAATATATAGTAAATTTAATAAATGAAGGTATGACTGAATTAATGACTAATAACTGATTTAACGGAGGTATGCTTTTGTCATTTCATTTCATCAATAATTTGACTGAGCATGATTCAAAATAAGGCAGGGCAATGCATAGAATTAATGATTTGTTTGTCTTTAAAACAGCAGCGGCACATAGAACCAGACTTGCCGGGATGCAGCTTCTTTTGTCTTTTTTTAGACAGTTTTTGTAACTTGCAAGTGTGAGCTCTGTCCTCCATGGTAGCGCTCTCTCATTCCTCATCAAGAGGATATAAAGCTTATCAAACGCATTTCACCAAAAATTTTACTCCTTGTCAAAAACACTCTATTCTACACCCCATTAAAGAATGAATTCCCTAAAATTTCAATTGGTGGGAAAAAACTGCTTGATCGCTCATGTAATAATCGTCACATCAGACATGTTATCACTGCAGATCGGAGCTGTTCCTCAAATTCTGTAACGTTATGGAAGATACCTTTCCCTAATAGAAATACAAAAAATATTTGGACAGACCCATACAAATGCCTTATCCCTAATAAAATCAAAGAAATGCACTTTAAAATCCTACACAGATGTCTCCCCTTTATGTTCTTTTAGCAATAATGAATTCCCCACTTACTTTTTTAATTGCACACTTCTTTTGTCAATAAATGTCTCTAGTTGGAAAATATCATATTCATAAATCAAAGTTTCTGCAATCCACCCCAAATATTGTGATTTTTAAGAATGGACTCCAATTTCTGTATACATCATGTTCCAGTATTATCTTAAACAAAAAAGCAGCAAAAAGTCTATGTACTGCATTGTCAAGAAAATCCTGAAGAAATGAATGGACTTAGGTCTTCTAAAATATGCAAATTTCAGCTGTAAGTGATATCCCTTGTACACCGTGATTATCTATGAATACTCAAATTTATTGTATTTTTTGTTTGTTTTTACATTTTCCTTATTATCTCTCATGTTGTTTTCTTTATTCTTGTTTGCTCTCTTCAGTTCTAAATAAAGCTGAGTAAAAAAAAAAGTGCTCTCTCAGGTGAAATGGATTATGGGATGCATGACTGCCGCAAGTCTGCACAAGTCACCTCCCGACGCATCCCCGGTAAAACAGGCGGAGCAAGAACACATCCAGGCATTTGGACCAAACTTGGCTTGATGCGAACTTTCAACTGAAACGTGACTTGGGGCTGTGACTGATGACGTTTCACAAGTTCACAAGAACACAAGTCCACACACGTACACATATTGAGAAACGGCCGAGATGTTCCTCTCAGATGCTTCAGGTGTAGCCCCTCCCTTCTGTGAGGAAGAGCCAGGTGGATTCTCCTGAAAGCATCGAGGTACTAATGGCAGCAAGGCAGCGTAGGCTGGTGAGAGGTGGTGTCTTAAACCTCCTCTTCCTAGAAGACACATGTCACAACACAGGAGAGCAAACTCTTCAGGAAAGGACTCTGCAGCTTTCACACACTTAGAGAAAAAAACAGCACACCTACAGTGACAGTGATGTCCACATCTTGGCTAGAGAGCAGTGCTGGTTTGAAAGAGGGGTCAACGAGGTCATCTATGTAAAAGTGGAGCGACCGTCTGTAAAGAGAGGAGGTTTAAGACACCACCTCTCACCAGCCTACGCTGCCTTGCTGCCATTAGTACCTCGATGCTTTGAGAAGAATCCGCCTGGCTCTTCCTCACAGAAGGGAGGGGCTACACCTGAAGTATCTGAGAGGAACATCTCCTCTGGCAAGAAGAACACTACGGCTTAGAAGTCATGTGATTTGTTACATCACAGGTCATGTGACTTGTGTTATGTCCATAATGTAGGAAGGAAGAGTGAGTCTCACCTCGGTTAACGGGGGTTTATTATATACAATACACAAACTATGTACAGAGGCTTACGGCACTCTCCTGCTGGCCAGGTGGCTCCACGACGAAAGAGGCAGAGCCTCTTCCGCTCACTCTTTTATACCCTGGAAGGTGTCACCACTGGAAACCAGTAGTAGCCACCCCAGTCTATCCCATGACCAACCTGGCCGCCATCTTTGTAATACCAGCCTATTTACATACATAACATCGCCCCCCCACACACACAAAAAAAACCCCCGCCAAGCACACAAATAACCCACCCAAATTTATCACCCGACACACGCACTAATCCAAAAATATGTACCGAAAATAAACAAACACCTATCCACTCACACAACTAAGGCTGAGGGGCTGGGTAGACCACCAGCATCCGCTACACGGCTGAGCGGATTATTCTGCCGCTTGGAACAGGAGAATATACAAACAAAATAATAATAGGCCGTGTTTCTAACTGAAAGTAATCCCTTTAAACCCATCAAAACACATACAATAAAGCACAAGACAATTCCTATAGGCGGCCCCCCACCCCAACTCCCACCCCACAATGGGCACACAGAGTAAAAATGTACAAAAGGGGCAACACAAATAAAACAATCCAATTAAACCAAATTCCAATAAATGCTTAAAATCCAATCAATACCAGTCACACGAGCCAGGCAAACTCTAGAAAAATACTAATGTACATTCACACAAAGAAGCCATCGGCCAGACTAATTAAACCCCAAAATTCAGCACAATTTACCAGGGTCAAACACGTCCTACCCCCCAAAATTGGGCACATTAAACAATATTTCAATAAAATTTCTTTCAGAATAGCACATAACTTTGCATAGATGAGCCCCACTGGTCAGGACAACACAAAACATACAGAAAATTTACCATACAGAGAGCTCAAATTTATCAAATTCCCTTACTTTTCACCCTTTTTTTTTTTTTTTAATTTACCGGGGTACCAAATAGAAAAACCAACATAAAACAGGACTGAAGAAACAACACAAACATGCAAAATAAAACCCTCACTCCCTGGATGGATCCCTTTCAAGGCGTCTCCGTCTCTTCACATCAGGGCTCCTGCTGCGCCGTCTCCTCCCCACCTCCGGCAGCCGCAGATCCCTCGGGTGTCTCCAGACGTGGATAGATCTGCGCCCAACTTCCTCCATCCGACCAGGCTCCACCTGGAACCGCCTCTGGTTGTCCCGCTGTTCACGTGGACTGTGATCTCAGCGTGCTCGAGCATCAACCTTGGTCTTCGAGGGAGCCCACTTCCTTTTCATCAGATCACCGGTCCTGCGACTGGCCCCCGACTCCAGCTGCTCCAACACGTGGGCTCTCCTGGGTCTCCTCTTGGCAGGTCGTCGCTGGGAGCGCTTTATGATAACCACGCTCTGCGGTCAAGCCCCGTTTTCTCCCGTCATTGGCACCTTGTCCTGATAAGCCTCATCGGGGGTCCCGTCGTGCCGTCCGGCACCCTCATCCAGGGCAGCCTGCGTGATGGCATCACGTCTGTCTTGAGAGGTCTCCGCGTGGCGCGGTGTGTGCACTCCCAAATTCACATTGACCATCCAGTCCGAATCCCACACCTCAGCACCCTCCAAGGCAGGAACAGGTCGGCCCCACAGTCCGCATCCAGACCATTCTTCACCAGAGACGTTCATAATAGAGAACCCAAGGCTGTAAAATAGGTTGCAACCCATAACGTTAACACCTGATGCAGAAACGTTAATGCGAATGCTGGGCGCCACACTGTCCTTATATCGGCCCTCCATCTCCACATAGCCCAATATAGCCAACCTGTTCCGCCCATAACCACAATTTTCCACTCGTTGCCTTCTTATCTGTCAGTAGGGAAACAGTCTGTCCATGGTTTCAAGATTCAGAACAGAGATCACCGCTCCCATGTCCACTAAGAGCGGGACCTCGACTCCATCCAACGCGACGTTGCACTCAATTCTCCCTGTCGTCTCTGGGGAGATGGTATGCACAGCGGTCGGAGTCTTCTGCGCAGCACCTGGATCTCTCCCACGGCTCCTGCGTACAAAGTTTTTGCACACCCTGGCAAAATGGTTCAAAAGACCACATTTGCTACAACGCGTTCCTTTCGCCAGGCACACTCTGGACTTATAGCGGTGCTCAGTGGACCCACATCCATAACATTTTGGTGTACCAGGGGCAGACCTTATCCTGACCACGGAGGCAAAATCATCCTCTCCGCACTCGCCATCACAAGGGTCCAGGCTCAGTGCCTCAGCGCAAAACACATTCTTCTCCAGAGGGGCCCTTCAGTTAGGCCCCCTGCGATGGTCTCTGCTGCCTCGTACCGTTGGGCGAGCTCGACAGCCGCCACTAACGTCATCTCTCCTGGGTGAGTCAACAACCTGGACCGGGCCACCATGCAACAGACGTGCTCCGCCAACTGGTCCCAAATCATCTCGTCCTCCAGTGTCCCGAATCTGCATTCCCTCGCCAGCTCTCGGAGGTCCGCCACGAATCTTCGCACAGGCTCTTCTGACCGCTGGCGGCGCTGTCGGAATTGAATCCGTTTCACAATGACGTTCTCCGGTGCCTTAAAGTAGCGCGCCATTAGCTGCACCACATCGTCAAAGCTGTCCACTCCTCCCAAATTTTCAAGAATCCTCTGCCCTTCCATTCCTAAATTATGTACTAATACAGCTCGTGCACGGAGCTTCTCCATATCTCCCAAACCCAGTGCAACAAGATAGTTGGTAAAGGCAGCGAACCACCTAGACCACGGCACGAGCAGCTCGCCCGGAGCCTCGAGGAATGGCCGAAAGCTAGCAATAGAGCGTTCCATTACCGCTTTTACCTTGTCGCCATTTGTTATGTCCATAATGTAGGAAGGAAGAGTGAGTCTCACCTCGGTTATCAGGGGTTTATTATATACAATACACAAACTATGTACAGAGGCTTACGGCACTCTCCTGCTGGCCAGGTGGCTCCACAACAAAAGAGGCAGAGCCTCTTCCGCCCACTCTTTTACTGTATACCCTGGATGGCGCCACCACCGGAAACCAGTAGTAGCCACCCCGGTCTATCCCATGACCAACCTGGCCGCCATCTTTGTAATACCAGCCTATTTACATACATAACAACTTGTTTCTGCATTTCTTGCCAGAGTTATTTCCTGTTGCTCATCACAACTGAGGATGGTGTTTGGATGAAAACTGAAACGTCTTGTTTTTAAATCTTTTTTAATTCCAGTGAGTTTAATAAATATTTTTAACAGTTTACAATCTGGATAATTAAAACATTAATCTGCACAGAGAAAAAAGTTGAAAATTTACAAGAAAAATCTAAAATTTACAAGAATCCCCCCCTCCAAAAAAAAAAAATTTTATGGACAAAAGTTGCAAATTTTTGAGCAAAAGAGTCACAAATTTCTGAGAACTAGATCATCGATGATGAAGTAGCTCATTCTGTCCTGACAAAATCACCTGGAGGTGCTCAGATCTCCTGACCGTTGACCTTGACCTTAAGCACAGCCTGGATACAGACCCATCAGGGATGTCCATAAAGTCAAGGTGAGTGACCTAGCAATGTTTTTCGGGAAATCATAAATGTCCAGATCTTCATGACCTTTGACAATGACCTTGACCTCAACCTGGATGCAGACCTACCTGACAATCACTGTGAGTGAGTTTCATGAAAACTGAGGTAAATGCCTAGGAGGAGGAGTGATTTTTCTAAAATCATGCAAGTGCCCAGATCTCGTAACTTTTGACCTTGACCTTGAGTGCAACTTGGATGCAGACTCCCCTCAAGGTCATTGTGAGTGAGTTTGGTGAGCATCGGAACAAATGCCGAGGAGCAGTGGTTGATTCCCGTGAAATGTAGACAAACGGACGGACGGCAGATGCCATATCATTGCATTAGCTGTTTTTGGCTTCACCATTATGAGCTAAAAGAGTTGCAAATTTATGATAAAAAAGTTGAAAATTTCCAAAAAAAAGTTGATAATTTCCAACAAAAAAATCTGCAAATGTATAAGAAATAAGTCACAAATTTTGATGAAAAAAAAGTTTAAATCCTATGAGAAAAAGTTGAAAGATTTGTTTTGGGTTTTTTTGCATTTCTGCTAAGAACATGCGGTCCAGTCATTTTATTGTTTTGTAACATGATATACAGTAGAAAGGTTTATGATGATATTGGGGGGACAATTCTCTCTTTTTCCCAGGTTGGGGGAGGCAATATCCCTCCTTGATCATCGTCTATGAATGAGGGTGGTGGTGGTGTGTGTGTGGGTGTGGGGGGGGGGGGGTGCAGGTTAGCAAGGGGAATGCTTTTGGATCATTTTGCTAACAAGGGGGGTAGTATCCCCCCTCACCCCCCCCCCCATATCACCTACTGGTCATACTAAATATTGACTTTCAAGCTTGTTAGATTCTTGTCCTTATAAAATGTATTTCCATTTATGTTTGTACCTGCTTCAATAAATCACTGCACCCATTTTCAATTTTTCTAGCAAAACAAAACTAAATAAATGAAGAGGGTTGGCTCAAGGCCTTTGCAGAGTACTGCTTCTTATTGACTGATTTAAGCATTAGGTAAAAGACAGAATATTGGAACTGGGCTGCTATATCATAGGAAGCAGTAAGTCCCATAAGCTGCTGCTGCATGCAACAGGAGGCATTTGGAAACCGCGACATGCTATTTATTTAGCCTTTTGTCTGTGGTATTACACCAGCTTAGCTCTAGGCAAGCAAACGGGGATGAGGGAGACAAGCATGCAGGCATCACAAGCGATCATGGCAAACAAAGTGGGGTCTAGTCTTGCTCGGTGTAGTCAAATGCCACATCCAGCCCACTCAACTTCCTTCCATCTCTTACTCCACGGACTTCAATTGCACCTCTCTGCAGTCCCCACATTCTCCCATCTATCTCCATCTCTGATAACAGAGGAAATATACATGTCATTTTTGTACTTCAATGTCCCTGTCCCACTCCCCACCATCCTCCACCTTAATATACTTTACCTCCTGCCTTCCTCCAAATTAGTTGTGATTAATATGTACGCCACGCATTGGGCCATCTTAATTAAATAACACCATCTAATTAGGGGCTGATTTCGGCTGGTAATGGCACCGTAAGATGGCGGAATGGGACTGCGTGGCATAACGGAACATTCATGGAGCCCATCAAACTCCCTGGGCGGTCACACTCCCGTGGTTTCACACAAACACTCCCCTCCTAATCTGACAGTTACATTAAAATGCAAATAGCCCAGATGTGAGGGTTTGGTAACAAGTGCAGATTACAGCTCCCAGAGAGCCACGATGGACGGGGACCCCCCCCCCCCTCCCAATATGACAAGAGCCAGGTACCCGGTTGATAGCTATTGACCTAGAAGGGGCCGTTTAAATATTGGCTAACATACAGTTGGACATGTGACATTACACAGTCCGGGGAGCTCTTTCAGTTGAATGATAACGGTGCTGATGAATCCATCTTGCATGACTAATCATGAATAAATACTTGTCATCCAAAAAGATATGCAAGCCCTTATCGGAGATTGTTTGCTGTACACTGATGGCACAGTTTATCTGCCTCCTTTGTTGATGTGTCACTGGTTTTAATTAAATCAACCTCAAGACCAACTGAAAGGTCAAAGGATATTAAAGCATATTAATGAGCGGGGGCACTGGCTGCATGCAGCTTCAGGTCCGGGAGACGTGAGCGGCCCACCTTCCCTTCCTACATACTTATGCACTGTGTCCTGGCCTACTGGAGTGAGGGGCGAGGCACAAACAATCTGTTTTTTTGTGTGCGTGGGGGCCCCCATGTCTAGCCAGTAGAAGAGCACCCCCACCCCCTGCAGTGCAGCAGCGTGGCTAGATGTCAAAGCCTGCAATCCCAAGCCAAAATAGCTACCCTTTAAAAACCCTTGGCAGTTTTAATATCTCACAGCGGCTTGTTCTTTCACTCCAAATGAAAAGGTAAAAACACCATTTATTCCCACAGAGGGGCAGCTGCAGCCACAAAGAGATATTGTACTTCCCTTTGGGCTCTGGCAAAAAGAGGGAAAACTGTAAGAACCCTGCTGCTGGGTGGAGGACTGAGGGGAGAGTGGGGTTGCAAATAAGGGTTTGGGCATAGATCAAAAGACTTAAGTTTCACTGCATCATCAGGGCTGGAGCAATCTCCCTCCCTCCGTCACCTCTCTGCTCAAGCTGCTGCATTCACGCCATCGCAGCCCAGAGCCCCCCGTTCGTCGGAGGGAGCGTCCTGGCAGAGTGTGAACATTGCTCTTACATGTCGGTCTTGAACAGAGATGTGAACGCTAATGGTTTTTGGCAGGGCCCGGGTCCGGGGTGGACACACAGTTGGAACAGGAAGAAAACAAGCGGGGAAGAGGGACGGGAGGGGGGAAGAGGGTGGGTGAGAGATGGGAGTAAGTGCAGAAGGGGGGGGGGGGGGGAAGGGAGGGGGGAGCAGCTTCACTCGCTTTACAACAGCACCATCTGTCTCTGCGAGTCGAGCATTACAGCACCACAGGACTGGCACGGCTGCACACGCATCCCGTAAACAATTACACACTGATTTTAGAGTTGTGCAAGCTTGTGCACTTGTTTAAAAGGGCGGCTGGATTGCCACTTTTTCTTGATATATTTTATATATATATATATACTGTATATGGACAACTGACAGGCGCTAACACATGCAGAGAATGTGTGATTAGCACATGTTGAATGCCTGAAAATTATAAGTTATGTCTCTCAAAATGTCTGAGTAACTCATTATTTTTCCTCCTGGATGTCATCTCCTGACATGGCTGACAGTTTAAAAAAAAAATGCACTGACTGGCGGCAAAGGCGTTTTTTTTTTTTTAATCCTTTATGTGACAGATGCACTCAGACCAACTGCAAATGAAACTTTTCCCTGAGTTAGCAACATTCATCGTCTCGGCGGGCCTGCCCCTCCGCTCAGCCACCCGCCTCCCTTCTCTTGGCCAACGAGAGGGAACGAACAAGATGGATGCCGTTGTCACGGCGCCGGCCGGAGTGACAGATGGGCTGATTATACAAACTCATTCCTCTGGCCGTAGAAAAACACAACACCTCGCCTATAGCTAATAGCCCTCATCTGCCTGCACCTTATGTAGAGTTAAAGTTGTTAATATGACAAATAAACAGCGTCACGCGGACAGACCCCATTACATCTCCCAGCAGCTTGTAGCCGAGCAGACAGACACCTGCAACTGGCCAAACAAATGAAACGCTAAATCACCCCGCCGCGACCACGTCTCTGGGTGGCTGGCTTCGAGGCCATGTTTTCCTTCCCCTGGATGGACACAGTGCAAATGCATAAACTGATTTCTGTCACCGGCTTGACGCGCGGGTGTCAGGCTCTGCTGTGCGCAGCGGTTTGTCAGCAGGTGAGCGCATGCAGCAGAAACGCGCGCACGCACACACACACACACACACACACACAGATGTTGGTTTTAAGCCAGAGAGGTGTCAAAAAATAAGTCAGGATCATGGGGGAATTAGCGCAGGTGCTGAAGGTGATCTTTCAAGATTAACCACCCTCCCCCTCGCCTGGCCTCAACTGTGATTTAAAGTCTGGACTGATTAATCAGACTGGTATCGGGTCTCTGTTCGGGAGAGACATTTAGATCAATCACCCCGGCCAAAGGGGAGCATACAAGGGGGCCCTGACAAATGGGAAGCACAGAATAGGGGGGGGGGGGGGGAGAGGGCAGAGAGAGTGAGAACGAGATTGAATGTCTTACTCCATGCTCCCCGCCATCAGCAGGAAAAGGTTGTAGATGTGTGAGAAGATGAAGAGGAAGAGGATGGTGCTGAAGAACATGGTCATCCAGGAGCCATGATCCTCGCGGAACATTTTCAGGCGCAGGTATCGACCTAAAGGGAGCATGATAGAGACAGTGCTGTCAGTGGAGGTTCAAACAGCATGTCAGCCTGTGTACGGTGGCGAAAAATGGAGATGAAAAGTCAATAAATTAGGGAGCTCGACAGCATTCTATTCTGTCAAACCCGTGCCCTTTAGACAACGAAATTAAGATTAAAGACCACTTAAAGGTGTCACTTTCATGACCCCAAAGTAATTGCCTTTTCCGGACCAATTTCAACAGCGACAACGTGATTATCAGTTTTACATACACATCGTTTTATTTGCTGAACCCCCAGATGCTTACTTGAGTTACAAAATGAGAGTTCCACACGATTAGAAGAATGAATCAAATATTTGTGACCTGCTGTGTGCTTCTTTTTTGTACAGTCTTGCCTTGGAATCAAATTATGAAGAAATCTTTCTCTGGCAGAGCATGAGATTGATTCGAATATGCAGCTTTCTGCATAGAATACATAATCAAACACTCTTGTTCTCTGGCGGCAGGACTGGGAACAACTCACGATGTAATATGGTATGATTGTTTCCTTGTTGGTGTGCCTTGGAAAGCGGCGGGCCATTTGTTTTTCTCCTGATCTTAATGACAAAAAGAACAAACAAATTACATTTTCTGGCCAGATCGGGATGACAAATGTTTCAAAAATACAGTAGGAATTACGGGGAGGGCTGGAAAACAGCATGTATGAGGCAGAGACACGTGTAATGTAATTGCACAACAGCTGTCAAAGTCCTTGACCTACCTCCCACACTGCTCATGGAACAGAGGCAATCTGCTTAGAACATTCGGTGTACCTGCTACTACCACCATCAACTAGACCTGTATCAAACAGGTCCTCTAATAAAATAAATTAGATTTATATGCAATTACGAGACACTTGGGGGACTCTGATTTGCACAGCTATAATGTCAATGAACTCTCAAGAGACAAATTCACTGATACCAGCAAAACATGCCTGGTATTGATATACAACTGGTAAAAGAAGTATTTAATGCATCACCATTTTTCTCATCTAATATATTTCTAAAGGTGCTATTGACATGAAATATAAGATAAGATAAGATAAGATAAGCCTTTATTAGTCCCACAACGGGGAAATTCCAGGATTGCAACAGCACAGGGATAGCAACACTCAGAGCAACAATCAGAAGGCAAGAAAAAAAAAAAAAAAAAAAAAAAAAAAAAAAACAAGCAAGCAAGAGCAGCTAATATACATATGTACATATTACTATAAAATATATATATACACACACACACACACACACAGACACACAGTGCAGAGCATTGTAGCTGGATGGAATAAATATATGAATATATGAACACAGTGCAGAGCATTGTAGCTAGATGGAATAAATATGTAAATATATAAACACCCACAGTACGGAGCATTGCAGCTAGGTGGAATAAATATGCAAGTATATAAACACACACAGTGCGGAGCAATGTAGCTAGATGGAATAATATGTAGATATATAAAAACACAGTGCGGAGCATTGTAGCTAGATGGAATAAATATATAGATATATAAATATAAACACACCCAGTGCAGAGCATTGTAGCTAGATGGAATAAATATGTAAATATATAAACACACACAGTGCAGAGCATTGTTGCTAGGTGGGATGAAACAGCATAACCGTCTATTTAGTTATCCTACATGGTATGATTATGTGCCCATACATATTCTCACCCTCCATAGCGACCGGTAGGTTCCTAGTTGTATGCCGGAGAGGACCATTGTGTAAGTCTATTGCATCTTTTGCATTCAAAAAAAAAAAACTATTAGTTTGTTACGTCTTTTTGCTATCTCTGCGAGCAGCCCTGCTTAGGTTGTACAGTCTGACAGCCGTTGGTAGGAAGGACCTACGAAACCTCTCGGTTGTGCACCTGGGATGATGTAGTCTGCTGCTAAATGAGCTCCTCAGTGCATCCAGTATGTCCTGCATAGGGTGGAACTCGGACTCCAGCAGAGATGACAGTTTAGCCACCGTCCTTCTCTCTCCTATCTCCTCCATCGGATCAAGGCGTTGCCCCAGGACAGAGCTAGCTTTCTTAATCAGTTTGTTCAGTCTCTTCCTATCGGCTGCAGTAATGCCACTGCCCCAGCAGACCACTCCAAAAGTGATGGCTGATGCCACCACCGTGTCATAGAATGACTTCAGCAGCGCCCCTTGTACACCAAAAGACCTGAGTCTCCTCAGCAGGAACAGCCTGCGCTGTCCCTTCTTGTAGAGTGCGTCAGTATTGTGTGACCATATTATTATTATTATTATATTATTATAATATTCACCAGATCTTGGTAACAACCCACTAACCCATACATACAAAGAAATTAAAAAAATAGATACCCATAAATTATGTGTAATACTGTGAAATGACACAGAGAAAAAGTACTGAACACCCTTATTAAAGGCCCTGTCACGCCTTGACAATTTAGGCAGCGTTTGCCAAACGTATAAAAATTGGTCTGAAACCCTGCCATATGCCAAAATTTTCACTTTTGAAAATGCATCGCATATCCATAACGAGTTTAACATATACATAATGTATTAGTAACTTATATAGAACGTTTAAATAGCATAAATAACTTAAACCAGCGAACGCTTAGCATGTTGCTGGCATTTACAACTTATACCCAACCATAGTTTAACTTATGCATAGCCCAGTCATGCCAAACTGCTGTTGCTTCCCGATCCATGAATCCTAGGTGTGCGAGAGATCATCTCTGTTCAACCGAAATGATCCCCCCCCCCCAAAGACCATTGCACGGCGGGGGCATGATTGACCTGGCAGAGTTGTCAAATCTGTCAGGTAAATCACACATAAAACAGCTGATGTGACACGTCACTAACGTCAGATGACAGTTGTCACAACCTGGCTCAAAGGCACGCGAACTGATGGTGATAAAAAAAAGTTTATTTTCAATAAAGTGTGCTTTTGCCAGTATGAACCCAAAAACATTGCTCCAAAACCCAGTTTAGAAAGCTTGGGATCAGTCCGCCAAGGTCTCTGACTTTGGCCGCCACCTAATCCACATAGCACCGGACCCCCATGATCCCTCCTGCAGGTGGTGAGCCCACTGGAGGGCGGACCCATGTAACTCCTTCGGGCTGAGCCCGGTCGGGTCCCATGGGTGGAAACCCGGCCACTAGACGCTAGCCTTCGAACCCCTCCCCCAGGCCTGGCTCCAGGGTGGGGCCCCGGTAACCCCATACCGGGCGGGGTACACTGAATCCTTGATATACAATTTATCATGAGAGTCTGTTGGATCGTTCTTAGTCTGGCCCTTCACCCAGGACCAGTTTGTCTTGGGTGACCCTATCAGAGGCAAAATGCCCCGGACAACATAGCTCCTGGGATCACTGGGGCACGCAAACCCCCCCACCACGATAAGGTGACGATCCATGGGGGAGCAATGTGGTTTTCGTCCTGGCCGTGGTACATCGGACCAGCTCTTTACCCTCTCGAGAATTCTTGAGGGTTCGTGGGAGTTTGCCCAACCAGTTTACATGTGTTTTGTGGACTTGGAGAAGGTATTTGACCGTGTCCCTCGTGGATTTTTGTGGGGGGTGCTTCGGGAGTATGGGGTATCGGGCTTGTCGTTACGAGCTATTCGGTCTCTGTACGACCGTTGTGAGAGTTTGGTTCGTATTGCCAACACTCGGTCGGATTCATTCCCAGTGAGAGTTGGACTCTGCCAGGGCTGCCCTTTGTCACCGATCCTGTTCATAATTTTTATGGACAGGATTTCTAGGCGCAGCCAGGGAATGGAGGGTGTCATGCTTGGTGACCACAGGATCTCATCTCTGTTGTTTGCAGATGATGTTGTCCTGTTGGCTTCATCCAGCAATGACCTACAGCTCTTGCTGGGACGGTTTGCCGCTGAGTATGAAGTGGCTGGGATGAGAATCAGCACCTCCAAGTCCGAGTCCATGGTCCTCAGCCGGAAAAAGGTGGATTGTCCTCTCTGGGTTGGGGACAGGCTCCTGCCCCAAGTGGAGGAGTTTAAGTATCTTGGGGTCTTGTTCACGAGTGAGGGGAAAATAGAGCGAGAGATCAACAGACGGATTGGAGCAGCATCTGCAGTGATGCGGATGTTGTACCGGTCTGTTGTGGTGAAGAGGGAGCTTGGTTCTAAGGCAAAGCTGTCGATTTACCAGTCAATCTACGTTCCTACTCTCACCTATGGTCACGAGCTTTGGGTAATGACCGAAAGAACGAGATCGCGGATACAAGCGGCTGAAATGAGCTTTCTCCGTAGGATTGCTGGACTCACCCTCAGAGATAGGGTGAGAAGCTCAGTCATCCGGGAGAGGCTCAGAGTAGAATCGCTGCTCCTCCACATTGAAAGGAGTCAGTTG
The DNA here is from genome assembly GCA_020510985.1 of Pholidichthys leucotaenia. Classification (NCBI taxonomy): domain Eukaryota; kingdom Metazoa; phylum Chordata; class Actinopteri; order Cichliformes; family Pholidichthyidae; genus Pholidichthys; species Pholidichthys leucotaenia. The sequence goes on from CM035840.1 coordinate 66,337,147, forward strand.
AGGTGGTATGGGCATCTGATTAGGATGCCTCCTGGACGCCTCCCACTTGAGGTGTTTCAGGCACGTCCCACTGGGAGGAGACCCCGGGGCAGACCCAGGACTCGGTGGAGAGACTATGTCTCCCAGCTGGTCTGGGAACGCCTTGGTATCCTCTCTGAACAGCTGGAGCAGGTGGCGGGGGAGAGGGAAGTCTGGGCTTCTCTGCTTGAACTGCTGCCTCCGCGACCTGGACCTCCAGAAAAGCGGTAGAAGATGGATGGATGGATGGATGGAACCCAAAAACATCACAGAGCTGCAGCCAAGGGAGAGCAAAGTGGGATTTATCATGGAAAACAGCTGAGCTCTGTGCTTCGGGTGATCAGCTGATTGGATCCACCTCCTCCAGTGTGCTGACATTTTGGCATATCTGTCAGAACAGCACTGGGGAGCTGATGGTACAGACTGCAAAGGTAAAAAAAAAAAAAAAACATGACAAGGAGGGCTAAACAGCGATTTTGATCTTCATAATATCCTGTAGCTTGAAAGTGTTACACTTAAGTTGGCTCAGACACATCCCTGACAGGTCTCGTTATACAAACAACTACGTGCGTTTAGCTTTGTGTGTGTGTGTTTGTGTATGTGCTGCAGGCAGCACCTGAGCTGATCAGAACAGACAGCAGGTGGATCAAGTCAGCTCTTAATTAGTAAAGGTGTTATCTAGTCTACACAGAGACCAACACACAGCCGAAACATGTCAAAGTATGAAACATCTCTTTACTTTGAATAGAAGAACAAGACCAGTTTATGGGGTTCCTCCTGTGGACCAACGCTGCAAATATGCCATTATACGGTAGCTGTAAGTTAGAAACCCGTTCAATAAGTTAAGCATTGGTTCAAAGACCGTTACTCATATGTTAGAAATAAGTTTTGGGAATGCTAGACATTTACCTTGACGTATTTCGACTTATGAGTCGCTTACATGTAACATCTGTGAACGAACGCATAACTTCCCTATAACTTATGCCCTACGTATGTGTATGTAGCATATGTGTTTAGCCATATGCTAGATATGTTGGAAATTTTTCAGCATGCTGAAAATTTTCAGGGGAGCTCGACGTACAATGCCGTATACCAGCGTTCTTCAGCATGCTCTTAACTTATACAAAACTTACCCATAACTGATTTGATGTATGCCAGCGTATTCTCCAAATTTTTCATACATTTGGCAAACACTGCCTAAATCATTTAGGTTTGACAGGGCCTTAAAATTATTTAATAGTCCATACAAAAGCCTTTATTGGTAATGGCAACTTCAAGATACCTCCTGTGTGGAGAAACTAGTCGCATGCATTGCTCAGGTGTGATTTTGGCCTTCCACACAAACAGTCTTCAGATCTGGGGCCTCTTCTATGAACTCTGATCTTTCGTTTTTTCTATAGATTTTCAATTGAATTCAAGTCAGGTGATTGGCTGGGTCATTCTAGCAGCTTTGTTTTCTTTCTCCAAAACCAATTGAGAGTTTCGTTGGCTGCATGTTTGGGATCATTGTCTTGCTGAAATGTCCATCCTTCATCTTCATCATCCTGGTAGAAGGCAGCAGATTTTTTTATCAAGAATGTCTCAGTACATTTTTCCCCATTCATCCTTGCTTCAATTATATGGAGTTTGCTAGTACGGTATGATGATAAACTGCCCCTTGCCATTATGTTACTTTCCCCCGGTATGGTGTTTTTGGGGTGATGTGCAGTGCCATTTCTCCTTCAAACCTAGTGTGTATAATAGCATTCAAAGAGTTCAATTTTGTCTCATATGACCAGACTATATTCTCCCAGTATTTAACAGGCTTGTCCAAATGTTGTGTAGCAAACCTTAAACGAGCTTCACCATGCTTTTTTCTTCAGCAGTGGAATCTTGCGTGGTGAACATGCATACAGGCCATGACGGATGAGTGCATTACTTTTTGTTTTCTTTGAAACAATTGTATCAGGTCTTTCTGAAGCTCTCCACAAGTGGTCCTTGGCTCTTGCACAGTTTTTCAGATAACTCTTTTCACTCCTCTGTCATATATCTTATGAGGAGCACCTGATCATGGAGGGTTTATGGTAAAATGATGTGCTTTCCACTTCTGGATTATGATCCCAAGAGTGCTCACTGGAACATTCAGAATATTAGAAACCCTATAACCAGTGCCATCAGTGTGTTTTGCAAAAATAAGGTTGTGAATGTCTTGAGAAATTTTTTTTGCTTCTATCCATCACGAGATGTTTCTTGAGAGACATCTTGGTAATGAGACACCTTTTTAAAGGCTCTCAGTTTGGACTGAACCAACTGATGTTGATTTGCACTGATGAGGGGGAGCATCTCTTTCTAATTACTGACAAATTTCAGCTGGTGTTTTGGCTTTCCATGCCTTCTTTCACCTCCCTTTCTTCATATGTTCAATACTTTTTCCCTGTCATTTCACATTATTACATATAACTTAATTTATCGACATTTGTGGTTTGTTTTCTTTACATGTGTGGATTACATGGGTTGTTGCTGACATTTGGTGAAATTTTCATTACAATAGCCCCATTAAAAATATATTTATGGAGAAAAATGGTAACACACTCATTACTTAATTTTTACTGTTTCAATTCACCTTTGAAACTCTAGTGACATAAAAGCATCAGAACAGGCATCACGGGTCTAGTGGTCCGTTTTCCTTCAACATGCACAGTAGTTTAATGCAATCAGTGTATGAGTAAATAACAGTGGAATGGGTGAATGACAGAAAACATAAAGCAGTCTGTTAGGGTTGCTGTTAGTCCTTTCTCTAGCCAAAGGGACCTGCAACTTTTAGAATGTAAAGAGCCATGCTGGGCAGTTATGGTCCATATGAAATCTTCATGGAGCCACAAAACATAATTGACCCTTAAATGAAGACAAAAAATGTCTAAATATTAGTGTTCATGATCTACATATTGTCACAGTAACTGCCCTGACAGCATTAATAATAAGTAGGGATTCACCCATTGTGAAATTTTGGGCTGATATTGATATCAATAGTTTGAATAACAATGTGGCCAATAGCTGACACCGATAGTTTGTGTTTGTTGTCATCTGTCTCCTTCCTTCACATCAGGGGAAAAAAGAAATATGCATTAAAATAAACAGCTGAACTGTTAAAGCAATTCAGCTCTTCATCACATCATATTTGAAAGCGTCAGTTCAATCATAAATGTGTCATACATCTTTTATAATTTATAACCTTTCACATGACAAAGACAATTTCTGTGAAAAATAACCATTTTTAAAGCCTTTGTAACCTGTTATGGCAATAACTCATTTTAAAAAAATTGCTGCTGACTACTTTTTGTGCACCCCAGTGACTTATAGCATCTTGATACACTGCTTCAAAAAATTCATTTCACTGTCCTTGGTGGAAAGTGAACTGAAGATTAAAATGACAAAATACACTGATAAAAATGAATAAATTATAAGAAGACTGCAAGCAAGTAGCAAGCATCCCATACTGAAAAATAAATACATTTGAAAGTTGCTGAGTTGGTAATGTTATTGTCATAATTCCCCATGCGCCATTACGCGGCGCACAGAGGAAGAAATGAAAAACCCAAATGCAAGAGAAGAACGTGCCATTTATTAACATAAACTATAACAAAATAACAAGTCCAGTTGACCACAAACATACAGAGAGTTGTAGTGATGAAGTAACGGCCACCAGACAGACAGGGCGGCTGCTGGATGCTCTACAGACCGGTGAAGGGAATGCCTAGTGCCGCAGAGCTGCTGTCGACACAGGGAGAAAGGCAAACATGAAACTTACGGAGCTGGAGTAATCCAAAGCTATCCATGCAGTCTAGAGGACGAGGAAGAAAAGCAGAGTCAGCCGTAACACCAAGGGATTAACCAAACTTAAAGTGACTGGCTGAATAAAATGTCGGTAGTGAGAACCCAAATGTGGAGAACTAGCTGCCATGTATGGAGGTGAATGCTCTGTCCATCTCTTTCCACAAACGCAGCGAATAAATAATCCTGATGCTAACGAGGAAAGAGACTGCCGGTGTGAGGAAGCGTGGGCTGAACATAATTGAACCTGGTGTGTGAGAGAGCGTGTATGAGCGTGTCAGTGGGAATGAATGGAGTGAGTGAGTGTGTGTGTGTGTGTGTGTGTGTGTGTGTGTGTGTGTGTGTGAACAACCGTAATGAAGCACAGCTGATGGCACTTGAGAGGAGGAGGGGACGTGTCCGAGCTGTCAGGGAGCGAGGGACCCAAACAGCTCCCTGACGCGCCTGACGGGAAATAGGGAAAGAAATAACAGTAAGTCAGAACTGGGTTTGGAACAACCAAACCCAGATTCATGACAGTTATAATGGAGTTACCATTATAACATTACCAGCTCAGTAACTTTGGTACTTAGTCCAAGAGAAAAGCATTTTTTTCCTGAAACATGAATTAAATCTGAATAAAATTATTATAAAAATAACATTATATTCAAAAAATAAACTGAGATACAAACAAGACACCTTATTATTGTCTTTCAAACACAATCTAAAGTGTTTTATTTTCATTAAGCACAAATTTTTATCCATCCATCCATTTTCTAGCGCTTTTCCGGAGGGCCCGGTTGCGGAGGCAGCAGTTCAAGCAAAGAAGCCCAGGCTTCCTTCTTCCTGGCCACCTGCTGCAGCTCTTCAGAGAAGATACCAAGGCGTTTCCAGGCCAGCTGGGAGACATAGTGTCATGGTTGGTAAGCACACGCCCCCTCCTTCACGTTGTTGTTTCCCAGGTCATCAACACACCTGGGTGAAGAGACGCACCTGCTACCTCTCATCAGCCAATGTTTAAAAGGATCAACTCTTCAGTGCGCTGACGCTGGCTCGTCTGGGTATACTGCTTAAAGCAGAACTGTAACTCGGCTAGCAAATTAAACTTTCAGGTGTAATCGTTACTCACCTGTTCCTTTCTTCTTCTCTCCTCAGGTTGCTGCCATCGTGCGGATGCATCGTGCGCTCCCTGCCCCATCATCTCCGCTAGCTGCAACTATTCTCCACCCGGTCAGACACCACCGACTCCATTCCTTCACCCTGCTGGTTCGTCTCATCCCAAGTTCGGGGTTCTGCCGGTTCTCTCTCATTTCCCACATAAGTTGTTAAGTGGCTTGTCCATTTTCCCTGTCTCCAATCCTTTACTCACGGCTCTCGTGTTCTCTCCACAGGCCTGTTTCCTCTGGCGAGTGACGTTTTCTCTAGCCGTGCTGTGGGTTTTGAAATTTAATAAAATTCTTAAACCTGTCTCTGTGTCCAGGTGTTCTGTTGCTGTTGAACTGTGCGTGTAGGCTGTTCTGGGTTTAAATTATGACACATAGGGCCGTATTACAACGATGGGGTCAGCTGATCAGTTGTCACTGATGCAGAACGCATTTATGGGAATTTCCAAGTTCATTTATTATTACAGTGGCGTAAAAATGAACTTTCCGCAGGCACATGATGCAAAGAGACTGGTCTAATCATTCAGAGGTGTGTTTTGAATAATCCAATCCAAAGCGCTCCTTCACATCCCTTTAATGCAAAGAGATTCATTGTCTAAAGTGAACTGTGATCATGATGGTTTAAGATGGGTTTTGCGCTGACCAACGCCTATGCGTGTGAGCCAAAATGTACGCGATAGTAATGCTGCTTGGTAATAAAGAAGACATCAATCACAACTGATGCCCAGTTAGTTGTTATAAAGAAAAAAAGGGAAGAATGGGCTGAAAAATGAGCTGAATGGTTTAATAGTTTTTGTAAATAATAATGTAACCTTGTCTTATTTTTTAGGATGACAATTTAACATCTGTCCAGGGACTTCAGATAAAGCCATTTTGGCTAATTCTGGTACATTTTACAGTAATGTGAATTAATGTATAATGTCCCTGTCAAATAAACCAGTAAATGAAATCCATCCATCCATCCATCTTCTTCCGCTTAATCCTTTTCGGGTCGTGGGGGGGCATCTTTGGGCGAGAGGCAGGGTACACCCTGGACAGATCGCCAGTCCATCGCAAGGCCAATACAGAGAGACAGACAACCACTCACTCTCACAGTCATAGCTAAGGACAATTTAGAATCCCCAGTTGATGCCAATTAACCTAACTTGCATGTTTTTGGCATGTGGGAGGAAACCGGAGAAATCCCGGAGTAAACCCACGCAGACATGGGGAGAACATGCAAACTCCACACAGATCACTGTTGGTCGGGGGCTGGGATCAAACCCAGGAATTCCCGGCCAAGGGTAAGTTGCTGTGCTGCCGCAGTGCTCACTCCGCCACCACGCTGCAAAATAAATAAATGTACTGCACATGGATGCAACACACAGACAAGAATGGGTTTGAAACTTCAGGAAAAGAGGATGACTCCTCTGCAAACTTTTATTAACTTTCATTAACAATGGCACGGAAGTCGCTCTGGCACAGCTTCCCATCTGCTGCGGGCCCCCGCTATGAAGCGAGCCCTCTCTTGGCGCCTCTGCCTGGGGGCTGACGGGTGGCTGTCGGGGAGCTTGCTGGGCTGGAAGAGCGCACGGCCGGGGCAGATGTGGATGCATTTCCTGTCTCTGAGGGGAGTTACAGTGAAAAGTACAATGCTGCACACTCCTTGTTCATTCATTTATTCCCCTAAAAATAAACATATTAATGCCTAATAAGTCTGTGATGAAAACGAAATCCACCCCCCCCCCCGTGTGCCGCGCATCACACTGGAACACACTGGCACACATGCGCTCTGTTCATTCATTCATTCCCATTAAAAAAAAATCCTACATTAATGCCTAATCTATAGACTCCAACAGTAAGTCTACAATTAAAATAACAGTGTGGATAGAATAATAAACAACTAGTGTGTGATCATCATATAATTAAAATGACAGGTGATTATGTGATGACTGTTACAACTCTCTTTATTAAAATAAGATCAGCGCATGCTCCTCATGTGCTCCGGAGCTGCGCAATTTCAAAACACTCCACTGAAATATCATTAAACAATGCACTTCTGATGATAGACCTCCTTTTTCCTGATCAAAAGCGGATTTTCATGGAATGCACTATAACAGTAACACCCATTAGATTGTCAGCCATCACACCTCTTTGAAATGACTCTCCTCCTCCCAGCGCAGAGCGGGTGCACTGTCTACTGGTAATTTGATGATGTGACGCAAGGTGTAAAAAACAGACAATGCGCCAGCAGAAACTAACAACAATACTGGCGCATGGCAGAAAGTCTGTTGGAAAAGTGTGTGGATGACCATCAAAATAGGGCCCATAGTCTCTCCAGCGTATCCTGGGTCTGCCCCAGGGTCTCCTCTGAGTGGGACCTGCCCGAAACACCTCAAGTGGGAGGCGTCCAGGAGGCATCCTGATCAGATGCCCAACCCACATCAACTGGCTCCTTTCGATGTGGAGGAGCAGCGGTTCTACTCTAAGCCTCTCCCGGATGACTGAGCTCTTCACCCTATCTCTAAGGGTGAGTCCAGCAATCCTACGGAGAAAGCTCATTTCAGCCGCTTGTATCCATGATCTCACTCTTTCGGTCATTACCCAAAGCTCATGACCATAGGTGGGAGTAGGAACATAGATTGACCAATAAATCCACAGCTTTGCCTTAGAGTTCAGCTCCCTCTTCACCACAACAGACTGGTACGATGTCCGCATCACTGCAGACGCTGCTCGGATCCATCTGTCAATCTCCCACTTCATTCTCCCCTCACTCGTGAATAAGACCATGAGATACAATGCCCTGACTCCTCCAATTCGGGCAGGAGCTCATTCCCCGATCCAACAGACTCTCATGATGAATACAAAATCAAGGATTCAGTGTACCCCACCCGATATGGGGTTACCCGGGTCCCGCTTTGGAGCGAGGCCCAGGGGAGGGGCTCGATGGCGAGCATCTGGTGGCCGGGTTTCTGCCCATGGGACCCGGCCAGGCTCAGCCCGAAGAAGCTACATGGATCTGCCCTGCAGTGGGATCATCACCCGTAGGAGGGACCATGGGGGTCTGGTGCTATGATCCCCAGTTTTCTAAACTGGCTTTTGGGACTTTTTAAAATTGTTTTTAGAATTTTAAAATTTTTTCTAATAGATTATGCTGGAACATGGAAAAACACCACCTACGCATGGCATGGGCACTTCACCATCCCCCCTCCCGTCAGTCTGTCTGGAACCGTTACTGGATGTAGGCTTCCATCTACTGGATATTTTGGGAACTGGCAGCTTTAGAGTGCAGGGAAAAAAGATTAATACCGCACAGCTATTAGACCACTGGCCACTATCATTGGTGAGTATTAATTTTTTTTACTAATATGCCGATGGCAGTCAACCACGTGACCACATGACTGATACAGACATTCAGCTGAGTTTTTTTCCTTCTTAAATAAGCATCTTTTTTCTTGCAAATTTGCACATTTTAGCTCATTCTGGCAAAGGTGAAATTACTTATTGCAATAGTATTGTGTGTGTCTGTCAACATTTTACAGGAATCACTACTCCCCCTAGGCAACTGCCCAGATGCTCATCAAATTCACACACAATGATCCTCATGACAGTCTGCATCAATTAAGGCATAGGTCAAAGGTCACAAGCTCTGAGCACATGTATGGAAACGAAGGCTCTTCATGACCTCGGGGTGGTTTCATCAGGTTGGAATGAGCTACTCTGTCATTGTTTGAAGTAAATTTCCAACTTTATTCTAGTCTTTCTTTCTTTCTCACAAAATTGCAACTTTTTCTTGTGAATTCATGAATTGCTTATAGTAGGTTTGAGACTTTTGATTGTCCATTTTCATTTTTATCATTTTTTTAAATTTTTGTTGTAAATTTACAATTTTTTGACACAAATTTGCTTTTTTTTCCCCTCATAATTTGTATAATTTTTCATAACCCTTAGCCTCTAAAAAGCTGAAGGGGTATTGTCACCCCACTGGGCAGATGGGTGGCAGCATCAACACCTACCTTGTGAATGCAAAGAAATGACATAGGCTTTTCAAAACAATACCATAGTGTATCTATGAAAAATCTTGGACATGTTCGAATTTGGGTGACCTCTGACCTTTAGGTCAAGGTCAGAGGTCAGTTTTTCCCTAAATCTTGTAAACTCGATAACTACAGAAAGAAATGATATAGTCTTTTCAAATCGATATCATGGTATCCAAGACAAATCTTGGCCCACTTAAGCCCTGACCTCTGATTATGGGTATAGAGTCAAACGGTCAAAGGTCATGGTTGGTTCTCCCTATGTCCTATTACTATAGAACGAGAAAAGCTAAGGTCACCAAACTTTGTACACAGGTTCACTCTGTGACCCTGACCTCTGACTATGGTTTTGGGATTGCAAGATCAAGGTCAAACTGTATTGAACAGGGCTTGGAATTCTCCCGAGCTCGGCTTCACGGCTTTTTCCTGTTTCATAGTTATCTGTGTTTTATGATACCTTTTGAGTTCCATATTGTGTTCATTGTTTTGCTATGCTCTGTTGTAGGTTGGTGCCTTTTATTTGTCTGTTTATGTTCTGGTATTATTTGATTGTCTTTTGAAGTTTTTCCTTAGTCTGCTTTTGGTTAGTGTATATTTATCTTGTGACTGCCAGCGGTCAGGGGGTTTGGTCTTGTGGTGCCTCCTGTCTGCTGACAGCCATGCCTCCCTCTCCTGTCATTGCATGACAACTGATTCCAATCTCTGATTGCCTCTCCTGCTCAGCCCACACACACACACACCTGTGCCACACTCATACTCACACGCACACACTCACTCACACCTGTGCTCACTCAGCTCAGCCCACACTCATACACACACTCACACACCTGTGTTCACTTCTGTTGTTTCCTCACTTAGTACTTAAACTCAGTTTCCTCACTCTGCTCTCACCAGATTATTGGATTGTCACCTTCCTCGGACTGCTCTGTTCAAGCACTGTGAGTACTGTTCCCCCGGCTCGTCAGTTTCGCCTGTAAGCGCCTTGGGTAATTATTTCTGTGTTCAGCTCACCAGTGTGCTGGAGATCGTCCTGTGAAATTCCTTATTTAACTTGTTCTGTTCGCTCGTTGGACCTTTTGTTAAGACTTTATGTTCAATAAACACACACAACACTATCCTGCATTTGGGTCTTGTCTCTTTGCCCCCGAAGGGGCAGCAAATCATGACACAAACTGTCATAAAAACTACATCTCAACAACAAAGAAACGCTGAGGGGTACTTCTGGCAGCCACTAGTATTTTGTAAATTTGTTACTTTATTCTTGTATTTAGTTTTTTACTTTTCTTGCCAAGGTGCATTTTCCTTCTTTCAAATTTGCAACTTTATCATAAATTTTTGACTTTATTCTTGCAAATTTCTGTTTTTTAGGCCTGCTTTTTTGTAAGTTTGGGATTTTTTTTTTTAAATGCTAAGTTGATCAAACATAGTGGCAGTGGCGTTACAGCAGCCGATAGGAAGAGACTGAACAAACTGATCAAGAAAGCTAGCTCTGTCCTGGGGCAACGCCTTGACCCAGTGGAGGAGATGGGAGAGAGAAGGATGGTGGCTAAACTGTCATCTCTGCTGGAGTCCGAGTCCCACCCTATGCAGAACATATTGAACGCACTGAGGAGCTCATTTAGCAGCAGACTACATCATCCTAGGTGCACAGCCGAGAGGTTTCGCAGGTCCTTCCTACCTACGGCTGTCAGACTGTATAACCTAAGCAGGGCTGCTCGCAGAGATAGCAAAAAAACGTGACAACCTAATAGTAGTGAATGCAAAAGACGCAATAGACTTACACAATGGTCCCCTCCGGTATACAACTAAGAAAATACCGATTGCTACGGAGGGTGACAATATGTATGGGTACATAATCATACCATGTAGGATAACTAGGTAGACGGTTATGCTGTTCATTCCATCTAGCTACAGTGCTCCGCACTGTGTGTGTTTATATATTTATATATTTATTCCATCTAGCTACAATGCTCCACACTGTGTTTATATATTTATATATTTATATGTACATATGTATACTCGCTGCTCTTGTTTTTTCTTGTCTTCTGATTGTTGCTCTGAGTGTTGCTGTCCCTGTACTGTTGCAATCCTGGAATTTCCCCATTGTGGGACTAATAAAGGCTTATCTTATCTTATCTTATCTATCATTTTTTTTCCTGATAAATATGATTTCAGTACATCGGTTGACTTTTGTGGAGTAGCTGCTATGATCTGCCACCATTTGCTAAAATGGCCAATAATTGTGACAGATCTACAGGCCACTGCTGAGTTCTTCCAGTATTTGGCTGATAGAGCTTGACATAGCAATAACCTATATAGACATTGCTGAATTATGCTGAGACCACTAGCAGCACAATAGGAAGTTTTATGGCAGCTGTGGTGGCAGCAGAATATGAAGAGAAATATCAATCAGACCGTCAGTGATGGAGCAGCTCATTCCGGCCAGATGAAATCACCCCTTGAGAGTGCTCAAATATTGTGACCGTTGACCTTGACCAACTTGAGAATCATTGTGCATGAGTTTGCCAGACATTGCTGAGATCTCCTGATCTTCGACTCTGAACTTGAGCACAACCTTGATGCGGACTCAGCTGATGATTATTTGGCATGAATTTTGTGAAAATTAGGGCAATTGCCTAGGAGGAGTAACAATTTTTCTGTGGCCAAATCTCCTGACCTATGACCTTGACCTTAAGTAGAACCTGAAAGCTGTCCCACCTGAGCATCATTGTGAGTGAGTTTGATGAGCATTGAGGAAAATGGCTAGGAGGAGTAGCGATTCCCGTGAAATGTGGATGGACTAATGACAGATAACGCGTCATTCCTTTAGCCCCTTTCAGCTTCACCAGAATGAGCTAAAAATCAATTTATAATTAGCATAAAGCAAACCCTGCATTCAATCAGCAACTCCATCTCAAAAGTGAGCATTCATTTTTGACACGTGAATGACTAGGAGCAGTAACATTTTGTATAATGATTTCTCGTTACTCTAGGTACCAGTTATGGTGTCTTGCCTACATAAGATTGAAATGACAGATACTCATATCTCCTAACTTTGACCTTGACCACAGTCTTGGATATACATTGACCTGGGATCACTGTGTATGAGTTTGGTGAGCAGCCACGCAATTGTCTAGAATGGATAGCGATTCTTGTAAACTGTGGATGGATGGATCTATGGATGGATGGATGAAGCACCACAGCATGAGCTCAATCACATTCAATGAAATAAGCTACAAATAAACAAATATTAATATAAATGAATTAAATAAGACAACCAGACTGAGTAGAAGCTAGAAAGCAGAGAACACTTTCTATTTTTTTGCACTCATTAGGTCAACTCAGCTATTACTAGCATCAGTGTGACTTGGAGTTTAAAGAACCCCTTCACGAGTAAGTCTATTTTTACTCCTTATTACATTTTCCCCACACAGACACACTCTCTCTTCTTTATCTCTGCAAGCTGTGATCCGAAGCCAGAAGCGGCCATCTTCCCAGGAACAACTCTTTGTTTTCTCTCTCTTCTCCAGCTCAGTCAGCGTCCCTTTGAGTTACAGCTCCCTGAAGAGCTCATTGTGTTTGCGTTCACAAGCACACAGACAAACACGGCCAGGGAGGCAGAAAAGCAGAATGCTCCATTTATTTTCCCATTACAGCCTGGCTGGTTTACTCTAGAATAGTTTTACATGCTGTTCGATCTCTGCTCACTCACTGTCAGCTTTCTTTCACTGTGCACATAAAATGTAAAGAGAGGAGGATTTCATCATTAATTGGAGTCCGGTAGATAATGGGATAATGTGTAGTTAACTGGTCCAAACCATTTTCATCTTATTAACCACAAAGTCTTTTTATATATAATCTATCGTCAGATGGGTCAGATGCAGAGTTGAGTAAAGTAGCCAGAAAGTGCACTGAAGTAAAAGTAGCCTTACCTTATGATATGAAGTACTTAAATTATAAGAGTAGCCACCAAGGACATTACTTGAGTAAGAAAGCATCTCCAAAAGAGTTACTGGAGTAGTAAGAAATTACTTTACTCTCACCAAATTGTGAGGGTTTTTTGCATTTATTTGTGACTTTTTTTCTTGTTGAACTGGATAAAATTTTAAAAACTTTTTAATGTTAATTACGACTTCTTTTTTTTGTAACACACAAACTAGGATTTTTCTCTTTCAGGGTCACAGGGTGAACCTGTGCACCAAGTTTGGTGATCCCAGCTTTACTCGTACAGTAATAAGGCACAGGGAATGCTGACACTGACCTTTGATCCCAAACCCATACAGTAGTCAGAGGTCAGGATCCCAAGGTAAATCTGTGGACCAGGTTTGGTGGCCCTAGCTTTACTTGTTTTATAGTAATAGTAAATGTAGCATTACCATGGTGCCACTGCAATGTTAACTTTGACCTTTGACCCCTTGACCCCAAACCCATAGTTAGGTCAGGGTGTAAGTCATCCACGGTGTGTATTAGATACAACTTCTGTATCAATTTGAAAAGCCTACATCATTTCTTTCAGTAGTTATTGTGTTTAGAAGATCTGACCTCTGACCTCAAGGTCATCCAGTGAGAGTGAAATTGCAATATGCGCATCATCAGAGTATATCAAACCATGTTACCAAGTTTCAAAACAACTGGAAAAAACTGTCAGAGGAGCTGATTTCACAATAGCGGGACAGACGGACAGACGGACTGGACCATAACATAATCCCCCTTTGGTCTTTGCCCAAAGGGCTCTTTGACCCCTTTGGGCTTCAACTGGCGGGAAATTTTTTAAAAAAGTTGAAAATTTAGAGAAAGAAAATGCAAATTTACAAGAAAAAAATTACAAATTTATGAGAAAAATTGCAAATTTTTGAAGAAAAGTTGCATATTTATGAAGAAGAAAGTTCCAAATCTATGAGGAAAGGTTGAAACTTTATAAGATTTTATTTATTTATTTATTTTTGAATTTCTGCTTAGAACTGGTCATTCAAAGTCATGTTTTTCAGTTACGTAACATGGAATTGAGTACTGGTAAGGCAGTAACATGCAGATTGTAAAAGTTAACAAAATGATATGCAATATCCATACCACTTTTTTGCCAGCTTTGTAGAAGGAGTAATGATCTTAAATGTTCCACCAACACAACATGCAAAACCTCAGAACTTCTGGGACATTGATGCTAAAGCAGAGTGTCCCGGTGTGAGGCCACACCATATGTCTTGCTCTGTGGTATTTCAGGGCTCATCACAGTTGCATAATTGAATTGACTTGCATGGGTGAACTTAATTGCCTCTACTGCCAATGAGTCCTGGCTTAGATGTAGCTGAACGGTGCGTTTGGGCAGATCTGACTTTTAAAGCAGCACGCCGCTGTGAAACGCGGCCACACGCTCACTGCCTGTATAGGCAGGATTTAACTAGGGGGCTGATTCAAGACCATTCAGCCACACAGTTTTGAGTCAGTGCACTACGCTACAGTAGAGGACCCTGATAAGAAGTGATTCATGAGCTCTGTCTACGAGGAGGCTCAGAGCAGCAGGGGCAACCACATATATTTGGAGAAGGGAGCTGCACAAAAACAGAGAGGACAGATGTGTCTCTTTCTCATAGTAAATGCACACACCTATCAACTATGTGCATTACACAAAAGAGTAATTACATTTTGAATGCTAACTTTTAGGATGCTCTATATATTGTTCCTCGAGAGACATTTATATTAATCAGTTTCGGGTGACATGCCCAACTTCCCAAGGTGTTTTCAGATCTAAATCAAAGATGTAACTCTGTCTCCATCTACTGGTGATGCTTCAACACTGCAGATATGTGACAGGTTCAAAAACATCAGATTCTGAGATCAGTCAATAGCTAGTTACATTTACTTCAGTACTTGTACTCAAATGACATTTTCACATAATTGTAATTTTCTGAATAGTATTAATGTAGGATATTTTTAACTCCTACATGAGGAAATTTATGAAGAAAAAATGCATTTTCAAATACGTACATTGGTTGTACAAACAGTATGTATTTTTTGAGTTACTTGTGATTGTATTGCATTGATGACTAGTTAGAAATGTGCTTGTTGGAACTTTAATGGCTTGTACTTATGGGAAACCAGTTATTAATTTCTTTGCCATTTTATTTCACTGAAATCAGAGTTAAAATCAATGTTCTTCTATTCTTACAGTATACAGTGTATATATAGTATATTTTAAATTTATTACTGCCATGTTCATATTGGTTTGTTTTTCTGTTTACTACATTTTGAAGGCAATCCGGGTCAGGATGCGGATTCTGGACCACTTTTTCACTTTGTTTAACATTGCTACACTTTATTGCCAAAAGCACTGGGACACCCCTCTAAATAAATGGACACCAATACACAAAGCAAGGACCATAAAGATATGGATGAGCGAGTTAGGTATGGAGGAACTTGACTGGCCTGCACGGAGCCCTGACCTCAACCCGACAGAACACCTTTGGGATGAATTAGAGCAGAGACTGTGAGCCAGGCCTTCTCGTCCAACATCAATGCCTGACCTCACAAATGCACTTCTGGAAGAATGATCAAAAATTCCCATAATAATTTATCTCTTTACCTAAAGATATAAAGAAATAGAGAGCACTCATAGAGCACATACCTCCTGCACACTGCGGTCCCCGCAACCCGGACCACCAATATGGATGGATGGATGGAATTTCAGTATGTTTGCATGTGTAATTTTTTAACTGAAAACCCTTCTATTTTAAGATTGCTGCAGAGATAGAGTGCCCAGAGCTGGGGGATGAACCAAAAATAAACAGAGTAATAGTACACTGTCAAATAGTGTCCCTTATGTACTCTTGTGTGTGAGTTCATGCATATACAGTAGGGAAAATAAGTATTGAACACATCAACATTTTTCTCATTAAACATATTTCTGATGGAGCCAGTGACCTGAGATTTTCACTAGATATCAGTAACAACCAAAGTAACCCATACATACAAAGAAATCAAGGCAACTGTGTTGACAAAACAAGTTAGATTTAATAAAGTGGAATGACACAGGGCTAGATACTGGCTAGATATAGTCGGCCTCACCTCGACACACAGCTCTGGTTCCAGAACCAGTCTCTTGGAGAGGGGCTGGAGCTTGGCCTACTCTGGAGTTGCCTCGGGTGAGAGGCGGCGAGCAGGGGTGGGCATTCTTGTATCCCCTTCACCTTGATGCCTCTGTACTGGAGTTTTTCCTGGTGGACGAAAGGGTTGTTTCCCTGCATCTTTTGGTTGGGAAACGGGTCCTTACCATCATTTGTGCCTATGCACCAAATGATGGTTCAGCGTACCCACCCTTTTTGGAGTCTCTGACTGGGGTGCTGGAAAGTGCTGTTCTTGGAGACTCCATTGTCCTACTGGGGGACTTCAATGCATATGTGGGCAATAACAGTGAAACCTGAAGGGGAGTTATTGGGAGGAACAGCCTGCCTGACCTGAACCCGAGCAGTGTTCAGTTATTGGACTTCTGTGCTAACCACAGTTTGTCCATAACGAACACCATGTTCAAGCATAAGGGTATCCATATGTGCACCTGGCACCAGAACACCCTAGGTCGCAGGTCAATGATCGATTTTGTTATTGTGTCATCAGACCTGCAACCGTATGTCTTGGACACTTGGGTATAGAGAGGTACAGAGCTGTCAACTGATCACCACCTAGTGGTGAGTTGGATCCGATGGCAGGGGAGAATGCCATTCAGACCTGGTAGACCCAAACGTATAGTGAGGGTGTGCTGGGAACATCTGGCTGAGGCCCCTGTACGGGAGGTCTTCAACTCCCACCTCCAGAAGAACTTCGACCACATTCCAAGGGAGTCTGGAGACATGGAGTCTGAGTGGGCCATGTTCTCCACCTCCATTGTTGAAGCGGCTGCCTAGAGCTGAGGACACAAGGTCATCGGTGCATCTCGTGGTGGCAACCCCCAAACCAAGTGGTGGACACCAGTGATGAGGGGGGCCATTAAGCTGAACAAGGAGTCCTATCAAGCTTGGTTCGCTTGTGGGACTCCCGAAGCAGCTGAGGTGTACCGGTAGGCCAAGCGGAGTGCAGCTCGGGTGGTCCCTGAAGCAAAAACTTGGGTGTGGGAGGAGTTCGGTGAGGCCATAGAACAAGACTTTCAGTCGGCCTCGAAGAGATTCTGGCAAACTGTCCAGCAATTCAGGAGGGGGAAGCAGCTCCCTGTCCACACTGTGTATGGTGCAGATGGGGCGCTGCTGACTTCGACTGTAGATATCATCGGGCGGTGGAAGGAATACTTTGAGGTTCTCCTCAATCTCACTGACACACTTTATACTATACTTTATACAATACTATTATTCAATAATAGTACTGAATGCAAAAGGCACAATAGACTTACACAATGGTCCCCTCCAGTATATACAACTAGGACACTATCGGTCGCTACGGAGGGTGACAATATGTATGGGTACATATTCATACTATGTAGGATAACTAAGTAGACGGTTATGTTGTTTATTCCATCTAGCTACAATGCTCCACACTTTGTATATATATTTATATATTTATGTGTATGTATGTATATCCACTGCTCTTATTTATATCTTCCGTATCTTCTTAATTATTGCTCTGAGTGTTGCTATCCCTGTGCTGTTGCAATCCTGGAATTTCCCCATTGTGGGACTAATAAAGGCTTATCTTATCTTATCTTATCTTACACCTTCCACAGAGGAAGCAGGGCTTGTGGATGAGGGGGACGACTCGCATATCACTGGGGTTGAGGTCACCGAAGTGGTTAAAAACTCTTCGGTGGCCAGGCCCCGGAGATGGACAAGATTAGCCCTGAGTACCTTAAGGCCCTGGATGTTGTAAGGCTGTCATAGTTGACGCACCTCTGCAACATTGCGTGGAGGCCAGGGACAGTGCCTTTGGCATGGCAAACCAGGGTGGTGGTTTCTCTCTTCAAGACCGGAGGGTGTGTTCCAACTTTAGAGGGTCACACTCCTCAGCCTCACTGGGAAGGTCCATGCCAAGGTACTGGAGAGGAGAGTCCGGCCGTTGGTCAAACCTCGGATTCAGGAGGAGCAATGTGGTTTTCAGCCTGGTCGTGTCACATCGGACTAGCTCTTTACCCTCTCAAGAATCCTCAAGGGTTTGTGGGAGTTTGTCCAACCAGTTTACATGTGTTTAGTGGACTTAATAATAATAATAATAATAATAATGCATCGATTTTATATAGTGCTTTATCATATATACTCAAAGACGCTTTACAAATAGGTATACTATTCATTCACTCCAGACAGACAATGGTAGTGGCAAGCTACTTCTGCAGCCACAGCTGCCCTGGGGCAAGCTGACAGAAACGTGGCAGCCAATCTGCGCCAACGGCCTTTCCGGCCACCACCGAATATTTTTATACATTTATACACATTCATACCCAGTGTTATGGACACTGGAGGCAATGCGGGTGAGGTGTCTTGCCCAGGGCCACAAGGGCAGGATATCTGGGGAGAGCAGGATTCGAACCGCCAACCATCCGGTTATTAGACGACCTGCTCAACCTCCTGAGCCACTGCCGACTTGGAGAAGGCATTTGACTGCATCCCTCGTGATTTTTTATGGGGGGTGCTTTGGGAGTATGGGGTATTAGGCTTGTTGTTACGAGCTATTTGGTCTCTAGACAACCGTTGTGAGAGTTTTAGTTCGTATTGCCAACACTTGGTCGGACTCAATCTCAGTGAGAGTTGGACTCTGCTAGCACTGCCCTTGGTCACCGATCCTGTTCATAATTTTTATGGACAGGATTTCTAGGCGCAGCCAGGGAACAGAGATGTCATGTTTGGTGACCACAGGATCTCATCCCTGCTGTTTGCAGATGATGTTGTCCTGTTGGCTTCATCCAGCAATGACCTACAGGTCTTCCTGGGACAGTTTACTGCTGAGTGTGAAGCAGCTGGGATGAGAATCAGCAGCTTCAAATCAGAGTCTATGGTCCTCAGCTGGAAAAAGGTGGATTGTCCTCTCCAGGTTGGGGACAAGCTCCTGCCCCAAGTGGAGGAGTTTAAGTATCTTGGGGTCCTATTCATGGGTGAAGGGAGAAAGGGCGAGAGATTGACAGACAGCTTGGAGCAGCCTCTGCAGTGATGCGGATGTTGTACCGGTCTGTAATGGTGAAGAGGGAGCTGAGCTCTAAGACAAAGCTGTTGATTTATTGGTCAATCTACGTTCCTACCCTCACCTATGGCCATGAGCTTTGGGTAATGACCGAAAGAATGAGATTACGGATACAAGCAGCTGAAATGAGCTTTTTCCTTAGGATTGCTGGACTCACCCTTAGAGATAGGGTGAGGAGCTCACTCATCCAGGAAAGGCTCAGAGTAGAACCGCTGCTTCTCCACATTGAAAGCCAGTTGATGTGGTTTGGGCATCTGATCAGGATGCCTCCTGGACGCCTTCCACTTGAGATGTTTCGGGCACGTCCCACTGGGAGGAGACACTGGGGCAGACCCAGAACTCGCTGGAGTGACTATGTCTCCCAGCTGGTCTGGCAACGCCTTGGTATCCTCTCTGAAGAGCTGGAGCAGGTGGCTGGGGAGAGTGAAGTCTGGGCTTCTCTGCTGCTTTAACTGCTGCCTCCATGACCTGGACCTCTGGAAGAGCGGTAGAAGATGGATGGATGGATGGATGGATGGATGGATGGATGGAATGACAAAGGGAATGAGTATTGAACACATGAAGAAAAAGAGGTGCAAAAAGGCATAGAAAGCCAAGAAACCAACTGAAATCCATCAGAATTTAAGAAGCCACCCCATCCCCCATCAGTGCAAATTAATTTCGGCTGGTTAAGTCCTGACTGATAGCCTTGAAAATGGTCTGTGAATATCAGATTGTCACACCACAAAGAACTCATGATGGGTAGAAGCAAAAAACTCTCTCTAGACCTTCGCAACCTTATTGTTGCAAAACATAATGATGGCATTGGTTACAGATGCATTTCTAAACTGCTGAATATTCCAATGAGCACTGTTGGAGCCATCATTCGGAAGTGGAAAAAACATAATTTTACCATAAACTGGCCATGAACAGGAGCTTTTTGCAAGATTTCTGACAGAGCAGTTAAAAGAATTATCAGAAGAGTTATCCAAGAGCCAAAGACCACTCGTGGAGAGCTCCAGAAAGACCTAGAGTTAGCAGGTACTGCTGTTTCAAAGAAAATAAAAAGTAATGCACTCAACTGACGTGGGGTCTATGCCCACTCACCTCGCAAGACTCCATTGCTGAAGAAAAAGCACGTTGAAGCTTGTTTAAAGTTTGCTGCACAACATTTGGGCAAGCCAGTAAAATACTGGGAGAATACAGTCTGGTCAGATGAGACTAAAATTGAACTTTTTGGATGCCACAACACAGCACGTTTGGAGGAGAAATGGCACTGCGCATCAGCCCAACAACACCATACCAACAGTGAAGTTTGGAGGTGGGAGCATCATGGTATGGGGGTGTTTTTCAGCACAGGGTACAGGCAAACTTCATGTAATTGAAGGAAAGATGAATGGACATATGTACAGAGACATCCTTGATAAGTACCTGTTGCCATCTGCCAAGATGCTGAGGATGGATGCTGAAGATGAAACGAGGGTAGACATTTCAGCAAGACAATAATCCCAAACACACAGCCAAGGAAACTCTCAACTGGCTCCAGAGAAGGAAAATAAAGCTGCTAGAATGGCCCAGTCAGTCACCTGACCTGAATCCAATTGAAAATCTATGGAACGAACTGAAGATCAGCATTCATAGAAGACACCCATGTAACCTTCAAGATTTGAAAACAGTTTGTGTGGAAGAATGGGCTAAAATCACTCCTGAGCAATGCCTGTGCCTAGTTTCTCCATACAGGAGGTATCTGAAAGCTGTTATTACCAACAAAGGCTTTTCTACAAAATATTAAATGGAGTTTATCAAGCATGTTCAATACTTATTCCCTGTGCCATTCCATTTTTTTTTTTAAATATAACTTGATTTCTTTGTATGTACGTATCAATTACTTGGGTTGTTACTGATGTTTGGTGAAAATCTCAGCTCAATGGCTCCATCAGAAATATGTGACCCGTGCTGGCAAAATGAGTCACTTTGAGGAAATTATCAAAACTGAGGTAATGTTTTTTCCATATTCTGCATTGAAAGACCTTCAAAATCATATTTAATTTGTAGGAAGTGCAAAAAATGGACCCGGAAAAAGCCGATTTGTTTATATTTTGGCTAGGTTTAAAACTCATGTTCGATCGGTCGCGAGTTACGTCTTCCACCAAAACATATGTATTTTTACAAAGTATGATTTCTAAGCTTTACAATGATACCAGGAACTCACGGGGGTTTTCCCGGGACTTGCCGCTCGTAAACAAAGAAGGAGTCATGATTTATGACTTCCCCTGCCTGTAGCTCGTAATGACGCCGTGCGCATTCCAACTCATTTTGCCAGCACGGGCCACAAATGTTTCATGAGAAATATGTTGATGTGTTCAATCCTTATTTTTCCCACTGTATACAAAAATATTTTCAATAATAACCTACTGATAAATTAAGTTACCCCCCAACCAACACACACAAACACAAAAAAAATAACTGGAATATTAATTGTGATTCTGATTTGAGGTCACATCACTCATCACAAACAGTATTAGAACAGAATTCACACCTCTCTGATTTTTTTTCCTTCTTTTGAAATGCTTCAGGACTGTTAAACTGTATTTGTTTTCGCTAGATCAGGGGTGGACAATCATGTGCCATGCACCCACTACTTTACTGATCAGCAATCCTTGAAGCTGATCATTAAAAACACCTGCTAAAGAGATTAGGTGGAACATAAAACCTGCAGTGGATTGACCCTCACTGCCCATCCCTGAGCTATCATCATCATCATCATCATCATCATCATCATCATCATCATCATCATCATAGCAGTCTGTCGGGGGCGACAATGACTGTTTCATTTAGGTCTAGTCAGATTCCTCCATGCAGCTCTGTCCTTCGCCTTCCGCTGCCAGGAACTCCTGGCCTTGTTAACCCGGGCAACGTCCGAGCCGGTATGAGTTGCTTTCTGACTGACCATTTCATGAAACTGCTTGCAAAGTATTTGAGTACCGCTAAATAAACCAACTACTCAGAATGTGAATTTACACCATTACTCCATTTTCCTGGATCCAAACGCCCTCAGTCAATTAAGGCATTCAGACTACTGGCTTTATGGGTTCTTCAAAAGCATAACAAAATCACTTGTGATATTTCAGGGAAGCACTCAGGTAATCAAAATAAGCAGATTTATGGCACTAACCCACTCAGAGTCACAGAGACAGCACACAGGCAAACAGTGACACACAAACAAGCAATTATCTCACATTTCAATGGAATTTTATGTAATCCCTCCATTTACTGTGTAACACAAAGACACACACACACACACACACACACACACACACACACACACACACACACACACACACACACACACACACACACACACAGAGCAGTCGGACATATAAAGTGATGGTGCTCTGCCAGTTTTGGGCAGATGAGATGATGGAAGAGTGAAGCCAACTGAGGTGTGACTGCAGTTTCTAGACATCATGTTAAGAGTTTTCAACACCACCAATTCTGACATATCTGAAGGAGGTGAGTAAAATCTGAACTTTGAATCCCTTTATCTGTAACCACAACTAATAATATCCTATACGGCTTATCAGCTGAGATATTCATGCAAACTCAATAAAGCTAATGTTGAGCTTTGTTCACTTCAATTATCTTAAGTCCCTCAAATGACGCTATAAATGTTGAACCGGTGTCCCCAGCACCTATAATCTGTATAACATACAGTAGAGCCCTTTTAACAGCCCATTTCGTACAGTGCAGTTTCTCATTTTTAAGGCAGTCATCACTTTTCCTCCCCTTTCATTGGCCATTAGGAGGTAGAGAGGGAGACATGAGAGATAATAAGATTTGCTCATCCGGACAAAATTAATGTGCACACAGTCAAGGCAATATAATGTCTCAGGTTTCACTGTTCACAGCAGACAGTTGGGCCTTCAACTTGCTGGACACGCGAGTGACTGTTGACACAGCTAGTGTAAATACATACAGAGACAGTGGGTGGACACAGCTTACCTAAATAAATGACTGTCTAAGAGCAGGGCTTAACAGCATTTAAATCAGCAATTAAACAAACTACAGCACAGACTGACATAATTAGGGACACAAGTACTACACACGCACACACACACACACACACACCCCCCACACACACACTCTTTTGGCTGTTCCCTGTTCAGGGTTGCAATATCAGATCATGGGTCCTTATACTGATCTGGCAAGGACTTTTTTTTTTACACAGGATGCCCTTCCTGATACAACCCTTCCAATTTACCCAGGCTTTGGACTGGCACAAGGAGAACACTGGAGTGGTGGCCTAGAGATCAACCATCTGCCCCACAACCGGGAGGTCGGGGTTCAAGTCCTGGCCGGGTCATGCCAAGGACCATATAAAAATGGAACATGCTGCCATCCAGCTTGGTGCTCAGCAAAAATGGAACAGAGGAGGGAAATGTGGGCAGCAGCGGCTCAGGAGGTAGAGCGGGTCGTCCAATAACCAGAGGGTTGGCGGTTTGAATCCTGTTCTCCCCAGACATTCTGCCGTTGTATCCCTGGGCAAGACACTTTACCCACCTTGCCTCCAGTGTTCATGACACTGGGCATGAATGTGTATAAATGTTCGGTAGTGGTGGAGAGCCTGTTGATGCGGATTGGCAGCCACATTTCCGTCAGTCTGCCCAAGGGCAGCTGTGGCTACAGTAGTAGCTTGCCACTACCAATGTCTGTCTGGAGTGAATGAATAATGGAGTCACTGTAAGCACATTGAGAAGCCACTTGACATGTAAAGCGCCATATACAATCTAATCCGTTATTATTATTATTATTACTGGTTTTGTGGTTTCCCCTAGGGCTGGGCGATTAACCAACTTAAAACTGAAACCGACTGTTGGGACACAGAACTGACATAATCTTGATTTTGTTTCGTTTTTTTCTGTTCTTCCATTCTTCCTGTTCTGTGCGTGTGTTTATGACAGCTTTCATGTACTACTCCTTTAAGGCGTGTTCGTGCATGTGTGGTCACATAATTCCGCAACCTGGTAGCAGTAGCAGTGCAGACAATGCTTTCTGGAAGCAGCAAAACATGGCAGAAAAATTTAAATGGTTTGTACTGAAAATGTGGTGCCCGTCCACATAGTATGAGATGATTGACTCTTTGTTTCATCCGGGGATGCCGGGAGGGCACGAGCGGGGTCCACGGAGGCTGGCTTCAGTGTGCCGGGGCTGGGTCCGGTTGGCCTCTGACTGCTGTCTACTGTTAACCATTTTGCAGTGGGGGTGTTGAGCTAAGCCTGTATTTAAGAACCCAATCAGAGATTCGTAGTTCCTGTGAGATGAAGGTATGGTCATAGCTGCATGAAGGGCTCTCCTGGAGCAGTTGGCTGGCCACTGGAACAAGTCGCGTGGCCCTTCAAGAGATATGTGCGGACACTGACTTCTGCACTGGACAGTGTTTAGTTTGGTTGTATGTGTGTGGGATGATTATGGGCCTATTCACCACAGAAGAAAAAAGTGAGAAAAAATGGAACCGACTTGAAAGCTTCAAATAACCGTGATGCTGATTTAAGGTCAAACTGTTCAGCCTTAGTCCCCCCTGTAGCTGGGTAACCAATTTTCCTTTCCCCATTCTATTTATGCCAAGAACCAAGCTAGAAAGTAGAAAGTACCATTTTTATGACCCGGCTGGAGCTTGAGCCCACAACCTCCCGGCTGTGGGGCAGATGCTTTACCACCTAGCCACCTCTCCAGTCTTGGGGATGCAAGTACTTGATGTAATGGAAATGACTCTTGTTTGCACTGAAACATGTCAGATCGTTGACTTTAAACAATAAACTGCATGTGAAAGAAAAAGCCTTTTCTATATACTGTATTGTGTTGACCATATAAATAATTTAGTGGGAAAGGATTAATGCAAGCAAGCAAGTTTATTTATATAGTGCATTTCATACACAGAGGCAACTCAATGTGCTTTACATACATAATTCAATTCAATTCAACTTTATTTATATAGCACCATTTCACAACAACAGTCTTCTCATAGCACTTTCAACTGTAGGGGAAACCCCCACAACTGCAGAAAGACCCCAGCAATCAGGTAATCCCCTGTGAGCAAGCACTTGGAGATGGTGGAGAGGAAAAACTCCCTTTTAACAGGAACAAACCTCCAGCAGAACCAGGCTCAGGGAGGGGCAGTCACCTGCTGTGACTGGCTGGGGGGTGAGGGGACAGAGAAGAAGAAGAAAAGAACAGACATGTAGAGAGCAAACAGCACAATGGGGACTCAATCTATGGGAGAGAACAAACAGATGTTAATGACCAGCAAAAGTATTTCGTTGAGAATGAGGAAAGGAGTGAAGCCCAGTGCATTATTGGAGGTCCCCCGGCTGTCTAAACCTATTAGCAGCATAACTAAGGGAGGGTTCAGGGGCACATGATCCCTCCCTAATTATAGGCTATATCAAAAAGGAAGGTTTTAACCCTATTCTTAAAAACATTCATAAAAAGAACATGCAGAGAAAACAAAGAAAAATGCTTAAAAAAATCTAACTCTCATTAAATATTAGAATAATTTGGTAGTGAAACTGACATTTTTCTGTTTTGTTTTGTTTTTTAGTCCCAGACTTACTTCTCGAATTTCCAAATTAGCCAACAGATTTCTGCACCTATTTTGAAAACAGCCAGTGGTACTGTTAGTTGCTGCTAGCGGTCTACACGGTCACCCTTCCTGTGGGGATCCTGGAAAGCATTGCAGTCCTTATCAACTATGCCTGCTTCAAAAAGACCCTGACCATCAACAACATTTTCCTGCTAAACTTGTCTCTGTGTGACTCGGCCTGGATCCTCAGCCAACCCGTTAACATTTCAGCCAATTTCCCTAAAAACACCTAAAAATAACATGCCCAAAATAAATCAAAAGCTGTCCTTCAACCCTTTGCAGTATATTCATGGGGTTGGTCTCATTCAAAAGAAAACACTTTTTGGCAAAACAGTCAGAATTCCTCTAAGTGCTTCTGCCACTGATTAACAGTGGTGTAAACATACTAAATTTGAAGAAAATAAAGATCGCCTGGGGTTTTTGTTGTTTATTTTTAGATATAGATGCCTGAAAATAACATACAGCTGTTAGATATTGGCTGGAAAACAAATAGGATTGCAGAACCAAGTGTTATCAAGTTTAGGTCAAAATTTTATAACAATACCACAAAAAATGAATATATTAGTTTTTTTCTCAGGTTGCAACCAGGCATTTTTGAGCTGTGCCATTTGGACAGGTTGGCGTATACTGTACCTTGGAAGAACATTTATAACTTGAATGCTTCAACATAGAAGTGTCATCTTGAGCTCTAATGAAAGGTGAAACTCATGACTATCCTGCCCCATATCCAGATACACTGTCAGTGGTAATGACACAGAGTAATTAAAGTATAAATATTACACACAAGGTGTGACCAGGAGCCAACTGGTCCAGTGGTGTAAAGACAATAATCTCTTCCCTAACATGGGAAAAACCAAGAAGATTCTGGTCGACTTGAGGAGAGGACACACACATTATCCCTCTCTGATCATTAATGGAGCAGCTGTGGATAGGGTGAGCAGCACCAAGTTCCAGGGGGTGCACATCTCGGAGGACCTCTGCTGGGCTAATAACACCACATCACTGGCCAAGAAGGCTCAAACTCGCCTCTATTTCCTCTGCAAACTGAGGAGAGCATGAGTCCCACCGCCCACCATGTGCTCATTCTACCGGGGCACCATTGAAAGCATCCTCACCAGCTGCATCACGGTGTGGTACGGAAGCTGCACCACACCCGCAGAGCCATCAACATCACAGGTGACACCACCCACCGCTCACACTCTCTATTCAGCCCCCTGCCCTTGGAAAGGAGGTACCGGAGCCTCCGGGCCCGCTCCACAAGACTGCTAAACAGCTTTGTCTACCAGGCCATCAGCACCTTGAACTCTGCCCACAACCCTCCCACCATCCCTGGACTGTAACACACTCACCCGCACAATAACTACCTCAGCTGTTTGCACAGAAAGACACACCAACAGTAATACATATGCTGCTGTATGTCTCTGCACCTTACTGCAACCATTTGCACAAATGCCATACCTGTTGCTGTCTGTTATTGCAATACTGATCATGTGCAGTCCAACCTGTCACTATCTGCACCTCCACTACCGCATTGAACTTGATTACGGGTATTACAGCTCTACTTTTCTTCTGTACATAGGATTGCTGGGTTTTATCTTTATTTGCACTACAGGTAGCATTACTGTACATAGACTGCTATTGTTGTTTTTTATCCTTATTCCTTCTTTTCTTATATATTGCACACACCACTAAGAGAGAGAGAAACAACATTTCAATTCTCCTGTGCATCCTGTACGTATACAAGTACTGACAAATAAAAATCTTTGAATCTTGAATCTTTGAAGGTTGGTAGAAGTGACTCAGCTTTGTAGAAACGATTGAGCATTACGTATGGAAGCCGCATGGGCTTTAAAGGGGGCATGTGTGATAAACCCAGCCCTGTCAGGTATCATTACAAGTGTTGCCTGATATATGATAATTATCGTATTTATACAATAGTTTTAGGGCCTATACGATATACGATCAATAGTTTTAAAAAAGGCCAAATATACGATAGTTTTGGCATTTCTTTGACCCCCCTAAAAATGTCATTTTGATTTATGTGAACACCCACACATCACCAGAAACTGATGCTCATAGTTGATCGGCTCATACCAGGCTGGCTCCTCCTTACTGCCAAATGTGCCAATCACATCAACAGCACTTGTTTAGGCAGCTGTACTGACACAGTAACAAATTAAAAAAAAAAAAAAAATCAGTGAACATGAGTTCGAACTCGGAGGAAAAAAATTACTTAAAGGAAACAGTCACTAAAAGAAAAGAGTCAAGCCTCACAAACACAGACACTGGTAAGAAAACAAAGCAGCTCCACCGCTCACAGCAGCTTTATCACTCTGCCTGGATGGAAGCAGTGGTTGTGCAAAAAGGTGCAGTTCACTGTGTAAGTGTGTGTGTGTGACAATGCATACAGCAGTTGCTTAATTCAAATGGCTGAGCCTCTGCATTTATTCCTTAGGTTACTGCACTTCCATACATATAGTATAGAATAGCTTTGTTTTTAAATGCCTGTGATTTTTCAAGCTATTTTAGTACATAAGATAGTTTGGGTCAAAATACGATAATTTTAAAGCAACAGTACGATATTTCTTCATTTCCCATCTGGCAACACTGATCATTACGTTCAGAAATTAACTGGCTACACGACGCATCCATAATCAGCACACACCAGCTACAACTGGCTCGTTTTGTTTGCGTTAGCTGTGGGGCTGGTTCTTCATGCCAAGTCAGCACTCACTGTATTATGAGTATTAAAGGCTGTGAAAACACAAAGGAAGGGCCTATTGGGTCAAATGAGGTCTCAATCAAATCAAGACCGTCACATGAGTCTTTTGGGCTTCCGTTTACATCACCATCACTATGGGAAATGTAGTTTCTATAGTGTGTAATCCCCACCACCACCACCAAAAAAAGCAGAAAGTTAGCTGGCTGAATTTCCAACAATGCTGTGATTTTATAGGCACTGTCCCCTGTAATCATTTAGATGGACAATAAAACTTACTCAAATGGATTTATTGGACCTTTTGCAATAAAACTGGACCATATTTGTTGGACTATCATTAATTACAGGACTCCAAGAAAGCTTCCCACGGGCGGAACACCGGAATGTTAAGCGGTTTTAACCTCTACTTTACCTCTTGGCCACTTCACTTCACCGACATAAAAATCTCCTGCCAGTTCAAGAAGGTCTCCTTCAACATCAGCATATATGGCAGCACTCCCTTTCTCACTCTGATCAGCTTTGAACGCTACATCAGGACAGTACACCCTATCAGGTCTCTCCACTGGCGCGGTGTGTGGAAAGCCAAGCTCTGCTCAGCCTCTGCGTGGGTCATCCTCATCCTGACTTCCACTCCTGACTTTTGCCATTCAGTGCACAGAAAACGTATGCGTATGGACCACATTCAGGGACCTTTTCAATATGTCAAGTCAGTCACTATTATCAGAACAAGTGTGGGCTTCCTGTTACCTTTCGCTATCGTGCTGGCATTTTACATCATGACACTTCGTGTGTCGGAAGGGAAGCCAATGCTGCTCATTCCTGCCACCAAAGTGGTCTTCATGATCTCCTTTATACCCTATCATACCATGATAATCACCCTGGTATTTATGAGGATCCACAACTTGGTTACATCTTCTAACATCAGTCTCCTGTTCATCTCCTTCGAATTCTTCAAAGCAGTGTGTAGTTTTAAGTAGCTGCCTTGATCCGCTGCTCTACATTGTGTCTACTCAGCAGCTCCAGAGAAGGCTGCGGTTTTTATGAAGAGACCGATACAGGAGGCTGTATCTTGGCTAAAGTGGAAAACATTTTACACTTTAAATGGGTAGCACCACTCTAAGTGAAGGGATGCCATTAACTATTTATGGCTAAACGTCACATCTTACTAGCTAGCTTAAAAAAAAAAAGTTAATTTAACCAAGGATTATCAAAGTTGGAAGTATGTTTTTTTTTAATAAAATAAAATAATGGGCTCTCTATGCCTTCCTATGCCTCACTTCCTGCCTGCCACAATATTCTCAATGCTGGACACACACCTGTCTCAGTTATTAGCTATGATACCTAGAAATTAGCATCACAAGTTAACAAAATTGAACTAAAACAGTTTCTGGAGAGTTTTTATGGAAAACGGAAAAGAAGCCCCAACTCAACTACTTGAGAGATGATGGTGGCCTTAAAAACCTTGTCAATATGCAAGTTAAAGAAGGCTATGTTAAATTCTGCCAACATTCTGGATCAAAATTAAAGAAGAATATCCTGAGATCACAACATAAGAATCCCACTGCATTAATGTGAGTTTGAGCAAGTGCCCGTCTGTGAAAATATCCTCATACATGAAATAAGTCCATGGTCCAAACAAGTCTGGGGACCACTGATTTAATGGCTCAACCAGAGCTGTAGAAAAAAAAGGGAAGTAACTCAGCTGAAAAGAATTACAGTATATGTATTTTTTCTACTTTAAAATATTCAAAAAATTACCTATAATTATAGTGTTTAAAAAACAGTTACAGCATTATACCAAAAATGCAAGTATACTACTTTTTACACAGCCCTGGAATAAATTTTCTGTCAGGGTCAGGCCATCCCTTTCTGCTGTCCCACTGTTTTGCCAGCAGGGTGAGTCTTGAGTCGTAACTGTCACATGGAAAGAGATTTACTTTTTTGCACAATGCTGCCACTTTGTGTTGATAGTTGGAATCAATTCAATGTAACATATGGCTGCTTTCAAGCTAGTTGGAAAAAGATCAAGATATTACTTACAGTCTCCCATCTGGAAATGGTATATATTATGGGACTATGGTGGCTGAGAGAGCTCACCAAAATGAAAAACAAAAACCAAGGGCAAAAAAAATTTAAAAAAAAAGGCCAAATAAAAAAAGTGAGTGCAAACAAACAAAAAAAAAACATGGCACAAACAAAAAAAAAGCAAGTGCAAACAGGAAAAAAAATGGTGAAAAAAAACCCAGCCACAACAGAAGTTAGCCTAACTGTGACTAGCCTGGCAACTAGCAATGTCCTATCAGCTCTAACTGTGACACCAGCAGACTGTTCTTACCTATGTGTGGAGATCATAAACTGGTGATGAGTAAGTGTTACTGCAGCTACTTACTAATGCTATGTGACTGTCAAAGCCAACCTGTGTCAGCAACAGTCCGCTGGCATCATGGTTAGAGCTGACAGGACATGGCTAGCTACCATGAGAGTTGCAGTTAGGCTAACTTCCATTGAGACTTTGTTGCTTGCACTTGTTTTTTATTTGCACTCACTTTTTTGTTTGCATCACCTTTTTTTTTTTATTTTGTACCCAATTTTTTTTTTTATTTGCATTTGCTTTTTTTGTTTTTACTTATTTTTTCTTTGCATTTTAGTGAGGTCTCTTGGCCACCATATGGGACAGATCGATCAACTTCCTATCCAACTTATTCCTGGGGGTGCCGCTGTAGGAACGATCATGGGTGGGACTTCCGGTTTCAGATGAGGTAGTGTTAAATCAGTCAGCAAGAGTGGAGGAGCAGGGGCATTTAAAATAGTGTTTTTAAAAGTTTTTCAAACTCATTTTAATGTATAGTCCATGTCGAAGAAGTTAGTTATAAGGTACAAAAATTATTAAATTTATACCTATAGGTGTGTGTGGAAACAAAGGTTTGCTTCGGATCCACGCGCGCACACACACACACACACACACACACACACACACACACACACACACACACAAACTTGTTTTTGGGGCACCATCCCAAAACTTGGACAATTTATTAATAACTAATCTTTATACCTTATATCAATCAGTCTCAAATATTCGTGAATTCTCCTGCATGACTCCAGAAACAGATACAAGACACAAATCAAGCCGAAACTTCCATATAGAGTTTACAGTTTTAATGATCAGACTCAGCTTAAATTACATCACATTCAACTTGTAACTGATAATTGAGCATAAAGGTATAATCACATTTGTGAAACCAAGGAAATCTGAGTGAGAATTTCCAACTGTGATGAAAATGGAGACTGGAATAACTGTAACCAAAATATGAAGAAAATTGGATTCAATTTTATGAAGAAAATGAAAAGAGCTGATTATATAGAAAAAAGAAATACTGTGTTATTCTAAAAAGTAAAGGAAGTTACTAAAAGAGGGATACTATTTCTCTTTAATTCTATAGCTGTGATCAGAGTTTTATGAACCAGTTTTAAACCTGAGACAAATTATGACATACTTTAAGGAGATGAACTTTGCATTAACTCAGCAGATGAAACAAGGGATCTGGCTCACGTGACGTGTCACGGCTTTTCAGCTGGATCCTTTACTGAAGCTTTATTTGAAGATGATACCGGAGAATATCTGCCAGCAGATATTTCTTCCCAGGGGCAACAGTCAGGAGCTGAGATCCAGTGACGATGATGAGAGGCTGCTGGCCGCAGACGGGTATGTCATGTGCAGGACAACATGGGATGTTTTTTCAGTGGCTTTCCTGGGTCCAGATACTTTGGAAATTGTTCAAAGTCTGATCAAAGTCACAGAATCAAAGAGAGAAATAAAAAATGATTTAAGCCACAAAATCCAGGTTCTTCCGATGTCGTGGTAATTGGGCGAAAGCAGCTTCCAGTGGGAGTAAAAAAAAAAAACCCACGATCAGTCCACTTTAAATACGGTGAGTTAAGAAACAATTAGAAAAAGCTTAACAAAGTATAAAACAGGGAGAAAAAAAAACATCTGAGAACATGGAGTTTCACTCCATATAGAAGAGATGAGCTGAAAGAAAGGAAAAAAAAAATTTCCCAGACGCTTACAGAAGACAATTCAAAGCGGGCACATAACTGAAACAGAACTCTAAGACAACTTCAAACTTGAGCGTTTCTCCCTTAAACTGAGCACTTTCAAAGAAAAAAAAAAACTTGACTGACATGAAAGGGAACCAATTGTCCCCCATCGCGGGAGATTTGAATGGACTATGGTCCAATAAAGAAAGAGACTCTTTGTTTATAACTGACCAATAGAATGAAAAGGGGCGTCATCCAACCAGGACAGCTTGGTGATTGCCTGACACCAGTCAGATGACTTGAGTAAGCTTTCAAATAGGAGGAAACACATAATGATTAAAATGAAAAATTCACTTTATGTGTACAAGCTAAACTAACTGATTCATAACTAATTTTCATTACTACTCCCTTAAACATTAAAACAAGGTTTGTTTAAGCATATTTTCAAACATGCAATACATTTCAAATCGATGATTAATGAAACATTTCAAACCATAATTGTTCATCACAAAGTTGGTCATGTCTTCAAATTGTGTCCTGAGAATCATCCTGAGAAATGAAAACCTGAAGAGAGAGCTAATGTTCAGTCAGAAAAAAAAACAAAACAAAAAAAACAGTCCAGCAGTTGACAGAAGTAATGGAAACATATTCCTGAGCTGTCCAAAAGGGGGCAATGTTGGGCTTTGGATAATTCTGGGAAGACTTTAGGAATTTTGTTGGTACCTGGAGAATGTCACAACAGTCCTTGGCACATAAAACTGTCCGGTTGGGGAGTGTTCTTCTTGAATTTATGATTGCAGTCTAATCCATTCCTGGCACAAATAGGATCTTTTATCATTCCTTTTACCATGGAATGTGTTTTCGGGCTGTGATACTTAGGTGAAGAAAACAATTCCTGACCAGACTTCTGGGTGAAACAATGTCTTTAAAGTGAAGAGTGATTTTATAGATTGGAAACAAAGGGGTTGACGCTACAGTCCACATACGTGTTTTACACTCAAGTGGCAGCTAATTTCAGCACTTGTAGTTTTTCTATTTTTTAATGTTTTGTCGTAGTTCTGGTACTTGTTGCTGGTG
Source organism: Pholidichthys leucotaenia (assembly GCA_020510985.1). Taxonomy (NCBI): domain Eukaryota; kingdom Metazoa; phylum Chordata; class Actinopteri; order Cichliformes; family Pholidichthyidae; genus Pholidichthys; species Pholidichthys leucotaenia. Next base: position 66,370,738 of record CM035840.1, read on the forward strand.
TTCGTGGTTGTGCCATAGACTGTATAAATGGAGGCTTATCACCGGCAGTGTGTACATGATGCACTGAAAATGGAAAAGGGCTGTTCATGTGATCGGTGGTACAGACACAGGACAGACACAACAGCACATCAGGTGTTTTCACTTGTATAGATGTCACAGATCTGATGTTAATGTGTTATATATATGTCACCAGAATGAAGGCTGCATGAAGTAAAATAATAAATAAAAACTAGTAACAGTTTGCTTCCTAAGGCTTAATGATTTACGAAAGATATCAAATAGTTTTTGGGGGGGTTTTGCCTTCGTTGCACTGCCTTGGAACAATAATTGACTTCAGCATGCTTCAACATGCATTAATTTTTAAATTATCACAAAATATAGGTCAATAAAATTCTGAACAATTGTCAGAAAATGTCTGTCCATGTTAAGTTAAATAACAAGCATTTATGGCATGACAGCAGCATGAGCATTTTAATGTTGGGGTAAAATGAACGGCTGCAGCTGTCTGTATATACCATGACAGCCAAGCACGGTGTTGTGGCATACGTCTGCTCTAAGGTAAACTTGATTATGTCCAGCATCTTAACAAAATGCATCCGACTTTACTGCAGTGGAAACATTGATATATCTCAGAGCTTTTATTTGTTTACAGCGTTAGCATCTTAGCAGCGGTGCTAACAAATGGAGCTACTGTCTACGAGGCCACTTTTTAAGGTCCTCTTCCTATCCCTTGATAATCGTGGGAAGTGGTATCATTATATTACTGTTTTTGAGGTGTGAAAGGCCATGTTCTCGTATTTTTGATCCCGAAATCATTGTTTTTTAACAAGGAAAAGTGTCCCTTTTCAGTGACAACCATACGTTCTAAACTAGTACTGGAAGTTGCACACATAATTCACACAAGGCATCATGGGGCCTAGGAATAAGGTGGATTAATGTTACACCAATAATTTTAAAAGAAAAACCAGAAGTAGCATTTCTGATTCTGTTAAGGCTAATACTGCCACTGATGATTGACAACAATAAAAAAAAATATGAAGTTCAAGAAAAAGAAAACAAACGTAAGACATGTCATGTTTTGTTCACACAGTAAGTCAAATCATCATCTCTACTGTATATTTATTTCTGAGCTACATGTGCCACAGTCATGATTATAAAATGTGTTGTATATTCAACTCTAGCAATTCATGCATATCACAAATTCTGAGGGTAAACCTCCCTCCCTTCTTTCATCTATTTTAGGTTTTAGCCTGCAGCTCCATTGTATCAGGCATCAGAACAACAATTGTGCCCCCCTTAGGGATCTTAATGAGCATTTTCTCCTCAAAAGTAAAAAGGCTGAGCTTCATCTCTGCCCATGTCTCTTAGCACACAGGATTTCCATTAATCGTGCTGCACATTTGCAGAGCCGTGGCCGGTATGTTTTTTGGAAAAGCAATGGCTACTCATGTCTCCAGGGGTGAACTCCTCTGTAACTGAGTATGTGGATAATAAATCAGAGGTGAGAAGCGACAACAGAACTCCCTCCACAGGGAGAAAGGCTGAAACACAAAGAGAAGGCAACTGGGCCACTGAATCAGGGCGCCTGTTCCAGTCAGGATCCTGCTGGATCATTTCAATTTTGTTATTTATGACTTGGCCCCAGACCAAAGGAGTCATACATTTCAAGTAAATAATTAATATCCTCATGGCTGGTTTCCTTGTTTAGTAGGTTTTGTTTTTATTGCTCTGTGCTTGACTCATTCTCTTTGTTTTCATTGATCTGTAGTTCTTATGAAACCAGTGCATTGCCCATAGAAATCAAGTATTCCTGTCTGACGATATCACAATTAGGCTTTACAGGCCGAAATGTAGGCTGTGTTTGAAAGTGAAATACAAAGAGTTGTAACCTATATGTACGCAATCACAAATGTTAGACTTTGACAAATATGAAAGGGACTGAACGCCACAAAGATTTATTTGATTGTATGAATATTAATTACTGAATCCCTAATTATCCATCCATCTTCTACCTCTTTTCCGGAGGTCCGGGTCGTGGAGGCAGCAGTTAAATCAGAGAAGCCCAGACTTCCCTCTCCCCAGCCACCTGCTCCAGCTCTTCAGAGAGGATACCAAGGCGTTCCCAGACCAGCTGGGAGACATAGTCTCTCCACCAAGTCCTGGGTCTGCCCCGGGGTCTCTTCCCAGTAGGACATGCCTGAAACACCTCAAGTGGGAGGTGTCCAGGAGGCATCCTAATCAGATGCCCATACCACCTCAACTGACTCCTTTCAATGTGGAGGAGCAGCAGTTCTACTCTGAGCCTCTCCCGAATGACTGAGCTCCTCACCCTATCTCTGAGGGTGACTCCAGCAATCCTGCAGAGAAAGCTCATTTCAGCCGCTTGTATCCACAATCTCGTTCTTTCGGTCATTACCCAAAGCTCGTGACCATAGGTGAGAGAGTAGGAACGTAGATTGACTGGTAAATCGACAGCTTTGCCTTAGAACTCAGCTACCTCTTCACCACAACAGACCGGTACAACGTCTGCATCACTGCAGATGCTGCTCCAGGCTGTCTGTCAAGCTCTCGCTCCATTCTCCCCTCACTCGTGAATAAGACCCCAAGATACTTAAACTCCTCCACTTGGGGCAGGAGCCTGTCCCCAACCTGGAGAGGACAATCCACCTTTTTCCGGCCGAGGACCATGGACTCAGACTTGGAGGTGCTGATTCTCATCCCAGCTGCTTCACACTCAACAGCAAACCGTCCCAGCAAGAACTGTAGGTCATTGCTGGATGAAGCCAACAGGACAACATCATCTGCAAATAACACAGATGAGATCCTGTGGTGGGCGGCGCGGTGGAGGAGTGGTTAGCACTGCGGCAGCACAGCAACTCACCCTTGGCCTGGGGATCCTGGGTTCGATCCCAGCCCCCGACCAACAGTGATCTGTGTGCAGTTTGCATGTTCTCCCCCTTTCTGCGTGGGTTTACTCCGGGATTTCTCCGGTTTCCTCCCACATGCCAAAAACATGCAAGTTAGGTTAATTGGCATCAAACTGGGGATTCTAAATTGTCCTTAGGTATGAATGTGAGAGTGAATGGTTGTCTGTCTCTCTGTGTTGGCCCTGCGATGGACTGGCGATCTGTCCAGGATGTACCCTGCCTCTCACCCAAAGATGCTGGGATAGGCTCCAGCCCCCCCCACCCCCCCGCGCAACCCAAAAAAGGATTAAGTGGAAGTAGATGAATGAATGAATGAATGAGATCCTGTGGTATGAATCCCTAATTATTGAAAATTAATGGGACATCCAATATTAGCAACTGTTTCAGATCCCTTGTTTATTTGTTTGTCAGATCACATTGTGTGATCTTTTATGACTTACAGTATCTCACAAAAGTGAGTACACCCCTCACATTTTTGTAAATATGTTATTATATCTTTTCATGGAACAACACTAAAAATATGACAGTTTGATAAAATGTAAAGTAGTCAGTGTACAACTTGATTAACAGTGTAAATTTGTGGTCCCCTCAAACTAACTCAAAACACAGCCATTAATGTCCAAACCGCTGGCAACAAAAGTGAGTACACCCTTAAGTTAAAATGTTTAAATTGTGCCCAATTAGCCATTTTCCCTCCCCAGTGTCATGTGACTCGTTAGTGTTACAAGGTCTCAGGTGTGAATGGGGAGCAGGTGTGTTAAATTTGGTGTTATCGCTCTCACACTCTCTCATACTGGTCACTGGAAGTTCAACATGGCACCTCATGGCAAAGAACTCTGAGGATCTGAAAAAAACAATTATTGCTCTACATAATAAATATGGCCTGGGCTATGAAAAGATTGCCAACACCCTGAAACTGAGCTGCAGCTTGGTGGCCAAGACCATACAGCAGTTTAACAGGACAGGTTCCACTCAGAACAGGCCTCACCATGGTTGACCAAAGAAGTTGAGTGCACGTGCTCAGCGTCATATCCAGAGGTTGTCTTTTGAAAATAGACGTATGAATGCTGCCAGCATTGCTGCAGAGGTTGAAGGGGTGGGGAGTCAGCCTGTCAGTGCTCAGACCATACGCCGCACACTGCATCAAATTGGTCTGCATGGCTGTCATCCCAGAAGGAAGCCCCTTTTAAAGATGATGCACAAGAAAGCCCGCAAACAGTTTGCTGAAGACAAGCAGACTAAGGACATGGTTTACTGGAACCATGTCCTGTGGTCTGATGAGACCAAGATAAACTTATTTGATTCAGATGGTGTCAAGCATGTGTGGCGGTAACCAGGTAAGGAGTACAAAGACAAGTGTGTCTTGCCTACAGTCAAGCATGGTGGTGGGAGTGTCATGCTTTGGGGCTACAAGAGTGCTGCTGACGCTGAGGAGCTACAGTTCATTGAGGGAACCATGAATGCCACCATGTACTGTGACATACTGAAACAGTGCATGATCCCCTCCCTTCAGAAACTGGGCCACAGGGCAGTATTCCAACATAATAACGACTCCAAAGACACCTCAAAGACGACCACTGCCTTGCTAAAGAAACTGAGGGTAAAGGTGACAGACTGGCCAAGCATGTCTCCAAACCTAAACCCTATTGAGCATCTGTGGGGCATCCTCAAACAGAAGGTGGAGGAGCGCAAGGTCTGTAACATCCTCCAGCTCTGTGATGTTGTCATTTACTTTAGGCACAATTTGGACATTTTCACTTAGGGGTGTAGTCACTTTTGTTGCCAGCGGTTTAGACATTAATGGCTGTGTGTTGAGTTATTTTGAGGGAACAGCAAATTTACACTGTTATAGAAGCTGTACACTGACTACTTTACATTGTATCAAAGTGTCATATCTTCAGTGTTGTCCCATGAAAAGATATCATAAAATATTTACAAAAATTTGAGGGGTATACTCACTTCTGTGAGATACTGTATATTCATAATAGTGTATCCTGTAATTTGGGGAATGGGAGTTGTTCAGTCACCATTATAATTATTTTAGTTTACTGTATATCACTGCTCAGTGATGGAGTTCCTGGACAGTAGGTAAAATTATGCTGTAAAGTTGCCCTTTGTCACTACAGCTGTCAGTCGTGTACATAAGCTCCATCATTTTATTCTACCATAAACATTTATGTGCATTTTTGAAACAAAGGAGCCTCAAGCTCATGAACGGTCTGTAGCCTATTGCTGGAGAAAAGCTCATAAACCTGCCGCTGTACAGTACATGTATTTAGTCAATCTTTTTTAAATAAAGGAGCCTCAAGCTCATGAACGGTCTGCAGACTAATGCTGGAGAAAGTACTATTTGTGTGTGTGTGTGTGTGGGGGGGGTCTTCTGACCTGCACACCTGTAGATATACAGTATATATGAAGAATACAATGTCTTCAAAATCTTCTGATTTGTAAACATTTGTGCATTTTTGAAACTAATCAACATGTGGGTATTGGAAATTAAACAATACATAAATTATATTGTTTGTAGTTAGTGAAAATAATGTTTCACATACAGAAATGGGAATTTTTAAAGTTTACGATAAATTCGGCAATCAGAAGGAGCAAAGAAATTAAGGAAAGTAAAATAACTAAACTGAATATTATGGACTAATTAAACACATTAAACATTTATATGATCTACAGAATACATACAAATCGTACCGCAACGGTAGCAGCTTTTGACAAAATAGCATAAATTGATGGGCTCTGCTGTCAATCAGCGCTACCGGTAGTATTTTTCGACAGGGCAGCACAAATCAACAGACCGACACCGGTCAGGCCACTGTTCTCCTGGCGTGTCCCATGTTGGATACACCGGTGTTCTTTGTCAGACCCTGGGTCCCCTCTGGCACGCCTCGTCTTCTCCACATATTCTGAATTATCCTTTAGACCTACGCAATCATGGCAACTTTATGGTATAATTTTTTAAGCATTAAATCTTCAGTATTATCTTTTTCTAGTCAAATTTGTCATTTTGTGGTATATATGACTCTTATATCCCATATCTACATATGTTAGAACAAGTGGAAATGTTTTGTGACAGCATATGTAAAGAGCTTCACACCTAGTAAGGACAGAGCATCCCCCGCGCCGGGGTAAAGACAATGGACCTCCCAAGACGCGGCAGTGGAGACGGACTCGACACCTTTACCCCCTAAAGCGAGAGGGGGAGTTCCCATCACCTCCCAAGACAGGGAGAGGGGATGGCAGGACAATGGGGATTAAGATAACGGGGAGATGTTACCTTTTTCAATGAGTGGCTCTGACGTCAGCTGTTTCAATGAGTGGTGCTATGCGTGCTTGTATTTAACCAGCGAGCGAAGCAGAGTTCTGTCTCTTGCCTTCTGCCAAGCTCTACACCTGATGAGATTTGATAGCGGAGCTGTTCATTAAAAACCCTGTTTTTAATACAAAACCGCCTCGTTATTTCAGCTCCACTACACTGGTGACCCTGACGCGAGAATATGGACCGGAGGCGTTCTTCAAGCTGCTCATCCATGGTGGCTCTGGCATACGCCAGCGACGACGCAGACGAGGGAACGAGCAGACAGCTGTTCCCCACGGCAGAGGGCACTGAGAGAGCTCAACCGAGCTCCAGCACCGCCGCGAGAGCCGTAGAAACACACTCTCACCCGGCAAACACGACAATGATGGTGTGCACGAACGCCGTCGCTGTCAAGCTGCCAGACTTCTGGAGAGAAGACCCTGCATCTTGGTTCCAGCAAGCCGAAGCCCAGTTTATACTGGCGGGTATCACAGCAGATGATACCAAATTTTATCACATCATCTCCAAGCTCGACTCCGCAACTTCGAAGTGTGTGCCGAGCTTGGTCCAGCAACCACCAACCCGGGACAAATACGAGACACTCAAGGCTACCATCGTGGCGAATTATGTCCCGTCAGCGGAGGAAAGAGCCGAAAGGATCCTGGCGGTCTACGGCCACAGAGGGGGCAATCCAAGGACCCTCATGGAGGATTTGCTACAGCTCAAGGAGGAGGACAATGATAATTTCCTTTTCCAGTACATTTTCCTCAGCACTCTACCACCGCATTTGAGAGGGACACTAGCGAGTATGAAGTGCAAGAATCATCAAGACTTCCGCACACTGGCCAACGAGGCTTACCGGCTCGTCAACGCCTGCAGAGAGCGGGCACCCACAGCGGCATCCGCAGATCTGAGAACTGACACCCCGAGCCTTGGAGAGACGCAACCCACGGTGACAGCGGCGCGGCCCAAGCACAACAAGCAGAACAACGTCTGCTTTTATCATCACCGCTTCGCAGAGAGAGCTCGCAAATGTGTTCCTCCTTGCAAGTTTACGAGGTCGGGAAACGCCAAAGCCGAGGGCCATTAACAGCAGCGGTCCTCGGCGTAAAGAATCAGCTGTTATACGTGACGGATGGATACACAGGCAAGCAGTTTCTCATCAACACGGGAGCTCAGCTGAGTTTCATCATGCCCTCCCACGCAGATCGAGCCATGGGCACCCGGGGCAACGGAGCAGTGGCAGCCAACGGCTCTGACATCGACACATTCGAGGAAAAGAGCCTGCACCTCCTCATCCATGGCCGCAGCTACAAATGGACATTTGTCGTAGCAGCGGTGAGCTTTAATTTGTTAGGCGCAGATTTTCTGTGTGCACACGGGTTATTAGTGGATCTTGCAAATAGACGCCTAGTTAATGCACTATCTTTTGCTTCTATTCCATGCTCAGCTCGAGTTTCTCCACCACCTGTGCAGGCCAACGTCACCACGGCGGGAGGTAAGTTTGAGCAACTCCTCACCCAATTTCCAGCACTCACAACCCCCAAATTCTCAGCCACCGTAGCCAAACACGGGGTTAAACACTTCATCCCAACAACGGGACCTCCCGTTTTTGCCAAAGCTCGCCGCTTAGATGCGGCCAAGCTCAACATCGCAAGGGACGAATTTGCAGCTCTTGAAAAATTAGGCATTTGCCGACGTTCAAAGAGCCCTTGGGCTTCACCACTTCACATGGTCCCGAAATCCGACGGTTCTTGGAGACCGTGCGGAGATTACCGCAGGCTAAACAACGCTACAGCGCATGACCGCTACCCAATTCCTCACATTCAGGATTTTTCATTACATTTAGCAGGTGCGCACATTTTTTCGAAAATAGACTTAGTCCGCGGTTATCACCAAGTCCCAGTCCGAGCTGAAGATATTCCTAAAACAGCGGTTATAACCCCTTTCGGCCTTTTTGAATTCCTAAGAATGCCATTCGGCCTCAAAGGCGCGGCTCAAACTTTTCAACGGATGATGGACGCAGTCCTACGCGACCTACCCTTTGTTTTTGTCTACCTCGATGACATGCTGGTAGCCAGTTCATCCGAGGAAGAACACGAACAGCACCTCACTACCGTTTTTCAGAGGCTGGAAGAGCACGGACTTATAATCAATCCAGCCAAATGCAAATTCGGCGTATCACAAATGGATTTTTTGGGACATAAGGTCTCCCCGGCAGGGGCAATTCCGCTTCCAGACAAAGTTCGTGCGATAGAAAGTTTTCCACGGCCTCAAACGGTTAAGTCGCTACAGGAATTTTTGGGGATGGTTAATTTTTACAACCGTTTCCTCCCCCACGCAGCTCAGCTCATGCAACCCCTATATGACGCGCTCAGAAAAAAGAAAGCTTCCAACGCGGTCGAATGGACCCCGGAGCGCGAACGCGCTTTCGCGGAAGTAAAAAGCGCCCTAGCTAACACCACAATGTTAGTCCACCCAGATTCCTCAGCCCGCATTGCTCTAACCACAGATGCCTCAGACCTGGCTATAGGGGCAGTTGTAGAACAACTCGTCAGTGGGGTCTGGCAACCTTTAGCATTCTTTAGCAAATCGCTAAACCCAACTGAACGCAAATACAGCACTTTTGACAGAGAGCTGCTGGTGCTTCATTTGTCCATCCACCACTTCCAGTTTTGGTTAGAAGGGCGGAGTTTCACGGCTTTTGTGGACCATAAGCCGCTCCCTTTTGCTATGGCTAAAATTTCAGAACCATGGTCAGACAGACAACAAAGACAGCTAGCCGCGATTTCTGAGTTCACCACAGACATTCGACACGTAGCAGGCAAACTTAACATAGTAGCTGACTGTCTCTCTCGCGCTGTGACACCGCCAGAGCACGAGGAGACAGATTACACCGCCTCAGCAGCAGAACTCTTCACTAACGCACACACATACGCAGCACCTATCCAGGATGGGATAGATTATGCAGCCATGGCGGAAGAACAAAGCAGTGATGCAGACGTGCGCGCGCTCCTGTCTGGACCAACAGGGTTAAGGCTGGAGAAAAAAAACTTGCGCGACGGCGTGCCTCCCCTAATATGCGACGTTTCAACCGGCCGACCTCGCCCGTTAGTACCAACTGCTTGGCGCCACCGTATTTTCAACGCAATTCACTCCCTCGCGCACCCAGGTGTGTGCGCCTCGGTCAAAATGGTTGCTGAAAAGTTTGTGTGGTCAGGCTTGCGCAAAAACGTAAGAGAATGGGCAAAAACTTGCATTCCTTGTCAACGCACCAAAATACACAGACACACAAAGGCCCCTCTGGAGCCTTTTCCAATTCCTGCTAGAAGATTCGACCACATTCACGTCGACCTCGTGGGGCCGCTACCTTCCTCCCAAGGTTTCACACACCTGCTAACTATGATAGACCGCACCACGCGCTGGCCAGAGGCAGTCCCTTTAGCGTCAACCACAGCGGAGGAAGTCGCTCGCATTTTTCTAGCAAACTGGGTGGCACGTTTCGGTGTTCCATCAGACATCACGTCAGACAGAGGGCCTCAGTTTATCTCAGAGCTCTGGTCGGCCATGTCTAACAGTTTAGGGACAACAATTCATCGCACCACCGCTTATCACCCTCAGGCCAATGGGTTATGCGAGCGTTTTCACAGGTCCTTAAAGGCTGCCGTCAGGGCCTCACTAACGGACACAAATTGGGTTAATAAACTTCCCTGGGTTTTATTGGGGTTGCGTGCAGCACCTAAAGAGGATTTAGACGCTTCTCCTGCAGAATTAGTTTTTGCCCAGCCTATCAGACTCCCAGGAGAATTTTTACCAGAGAACCCAGAACCAGGACACTTTCCGGTCCCAAGGTTTTTAGGCAGCAGTGGACCGGTTTCCCTCCACGGTCCAGCTCATCACTCTTTTCCACGAGTTTTTCTTCCTCAAACTTTGAAAAGCGCTGAGTTCGTTTTTGTTCAGCATGAAGCTATTAAACCAACGTTACGCCCAGTTTATGATGGCCCGTTCAGAGTGCTGGAAAATGGTGACAAACACTTTGTGCTTGATTATGGGGACAGAAAGGAAGTGGTCAGTGTTGACAGACTCAAACCTGCCTTCTTGCTGAGAGACGAGCCTACACAGGTGGCACGAGCGCCTCGGCATGGTAGACCCCCCCAGAGGAAAAGTCTCAGCCCCCAGGCAGGGAACAAATAATCTCTTTCCTTCCCACAATGCAGATTCACCACGAGAAGGTCCCAGCGGGACACCTAAGCCAACCTACAGCAGTTTTGGGAGAAGGATTAAGCCCAGACAGCACAAGGACTGATACCAATCACCCCACAATTATCCACTAATTGTGCTACAACAGTTTAAGGCTACTTATGATTTCACTATGCTGTTATGTTTACCACTGAACTTTCTTAGGAGCATAGCTGCTAGAAAATTTCTCCGGTAGCAACAGTTGTAACACGTAGTATTTCATAGTCGTTATCTTAGACTGTAATTCTTTCTATGTCCTTTCCTAGTGTTTGGGGGGCCTGTGGTATATATGACTCTTATATCCCATATCTACATATGTTAGAACAAGTGGAAATGTTTTGTGACAGCATATGTAAAGAGCTTCACACCTAGTAAGGACAGAGCATCCCCCGCGCCGGGGTAAAGACAATGGACCTCCCAAGACGCGGCAGTGGAGACGGACTCGACACCTTTACCCCCTAAAGCGAGAGGGGGAGTTCCCATCACCTCCCAAGACAGGGAGAGGGGATGGCAGGACAATGGGGATTAAGATAACGGGGAGATGTTACCTTTTTCAATGAGTGGCTCTGACATCAGCTGTTTCAATGAGTGGTGCTATGCGTGCTTGTATTTAACCAGCGAGCGAAGCAGAGTTCTGTCTCTTGCCTTCTGCCAAGCTCTACACCTGATGAGGTTTGATAGCGGAGCTGTTCATTAAAAACCCTGTTTTTAATACAAAACCGCCTCGTTATTTCAGCTCCACTACAATTTTTCACTTTCTTGTTTTGTTCAGTGAGCGCTTTGGTGACTGACTGGTCGTGATGCCGCATGTTATCCAATCAGCATGGTCGTGACGCCGTGTATTATCCAATCAGCATGCCATGATGAGGCGTATTATCTAATGAGCACAGAGTCAATCCGAAACCCCGCCCAAACTTCCTGAAGCCAGGGCATGAGGAGACAGAGCAGTGACAGAGCAGTGGCTAACCTTTTATTGATAAGAATTACATATTTTCACTGAGCAACTCCATACTTGGGGATGCACAGCCTCGTAACCTCAGCAAAGCATGTATAAAATTTGAGGTCAGTCTGACGAATGGTTTGAGAGATATCTGAGGAAAACACATACAGACACACACAAACAGAGATTTGCTGCATTTATAGATATATTAAGAATTATTTTAAGTTCATATTTCAAAACAAAATAAAAGTGAAACTGCACTTCAGCTGAAAGAAATAGTTGAGATTTTGGCTATGTGGGGTCTGTACAACATCTTTTATACTCTTACACCATGATGCTATGTGGTCCTCCACTACCTGACATTAAGCAACAGTAATACACATCAACATCAGAACCCACCCAAACCCCAATTACAGGGCTGGAGAAAAAGTTGGGACCTTTCTCCTTTTATGCTTTCACATACATTCATATTTGTCCCATTTTAAAGGTCTCATATTGTGCAAAATTGTGTTTTCATGGGTTTTAATGGTCATGTACATGTACACCAATAAAGTACTAAAAGGCTCAAAAAGAAATACACATTGTCTTTCTTCAGCTCTTGCAAAAACAAATAGATTACACTTCCTTGGATTTATGATATAACCCAACAAGCCCCGCCTTCAGTCCTCTAAATCAGCAAAAGAAACGCAGTGACTGGCTCATTAGTTGTGATTGGTCCACTCAAAAACCTTTACCCAATCAGATTTGGGGCTCATTGATATTAACACGCTGGCTCAAAAAAGGACCTTTTTCAGACAAAGCTTTAGAGACAGCTTTTTTGAGGAGCTGCAAAACGACAAATGATTTTAATCTTTAACACTACTCCACTTTATTCCTGGGGGTGCCACTGTAGGAACGATTATGGGCAGAGCTTCTGGTTTCGGCTGACACAGTGTTAACCCTATGAGTGTGTATGTTGCCAAACTGTGACATACACCCTAGTGGTCAAGAGTGGTAAATATTTTTTGTCAATAAAACAGTTCAAATTTCCAAGGCTATAACTTGAAAGTGGTAAGAGATAATGGCTTACTGTCAATTAGAAAGATGTAAAATATGATTCAAAGTTTCAGATAGGAATACATTTAAGCATCTAATTTGCATAATGTCGCGGGACCTCTTTAAATTCCATAACTCAGTCAAAACTGGACTCTGGACGTATTTACACAAAAAATGGTTCAGTATTTTGACACTGTTTTTTTGTACAGAGGTACCTCATCATCTTATCTTCAAAGTATATGAACAAGAAATCAGTACATTTAAAAAAAAACAAAAAACAAATTTCTCACTTACTTTTGACAAAGTCAGAGTGAGAAGGCAGACGCAGTGCCGCGCTCTGCCACTAGGGGCACACAAATTCTCACACTCAAAGGGTTAAATCAGTCAGTAAGAGTGGAGTAGCAGGAGCATTTAAAATAGCGTTTTTAAAAGTTTTTCAAATTCATTTTAATGTATAGTCCACATACGTGTTTTGCACTGAAGTGGCAGCTAATTTCAGCTCTTCTAGTTTTTGTATTTTTTGAATGTTTTGGCATAGTTCTGGTACTTGCTGGTGTTTGTGGTTATGCCATAGACTGGATAAATGGAGGCTTCTCACCATACGGTGACAGACGACATCCAAGCACAGTGTTGTGTCGTACATCTGCTCTAAGGTAAATTTGATTATGTCCAACATATTTTAACAAAATGCAACTGACTTTATTGCGGTGGAGACGTGCTGGTCGGAATGCACACCGCATCATTATGAGTACAGGCAACGAGAAGTCATAAATCAAGACTCTCTTTGTTTGGTAGGGCAAGTCCCGGGAAAAGCCCCATGAGTGCCTGGTATCATTGGAAAGCTTAGAAATAGTCCTTTCTAAAAATACCTATGTTTTTGTGGAAGACGTAACTCCCGATCGATCAAACGCGAATTTTCAACCTAGCTAAAAATATAAACAAATCGTCTTTTTCTGGGTCAGTTTTTGTGACTTCCTACAAATTAAATATCATTTTGAAGGTCTTTCAACACAGAATATGGAAATAACGTTACATCAGTTTTGAAAATGTCCTGAAAGTGACTCATTTTGCCAGCACGGATCATTTGTTTACAGCGTTAGCCTCTTAGCAGCAGCGCTAACTAACGGAGCTACTGTGTACGAGGCCACTTTTTAAGGTCATCTTTCTATCCCTCAATAGTCGTGGGAAGTGCTATGATTATATTACTGTTTTGAAGTGCAAGAGGCCATGTTCCCGAATTTCTGATGCCGAAATCATTGTTTTTTAACAAGGAAAAGTGTCCCATTTCAGTGACAACCATATGTTCTAAACTAGTACCAGAAGTTGCTACCATGATTCACGCAAGGCATCATGGGGCCTAGGAATAAGGTGGACACATCCTTGTGGATGCCAAAACTTAAAATTAACGGCTGGAAAATACATGCTATGGAAGCTTTAAAACCAAAACAAATGAGTTGAGAGAATAAAGCTTACAGACATGAAATTGCACTGCTGAAATTAGGATAACTAGTACTCATGCTTTACCCATGTTAAATGCTCTCAGTGTTTCTTAAAGTCCAAGGTGATGAAAGAAATCACTCATCACCACAATACAGTCACCTTAGAAAACATCAAAAACTGGCTCACTGTCTTCAAAATGAATATTTATTGTCACAGTTATTGTTGAATAATTGCCTATAAATACTTTAAAATACTTTTGATCTCATTGATTTAAGGTCAATTTCCCTAAAAAAAAAAGCCTAAAAATAACATACCCAAAGGAAATCAAAAGCTGTTCTTCAACACTTTTCAGTATCTTCATGGGGTTGGTCTCATTTAAAAGAAAACACTGAATTTTTTTGGCAAAACAGTTAGGATCCCTCTAAGTGCTTCCGCCACTGAGTAACAATGATCTAAACATACTGAATTTGAAGAAAATAAAGTTCTTCTTTTTTGTTCTTTAGATACAAATGCTTGCAAATAACATACAGCTGTTAGATACTGGCTGGAAAACACAATAGGAATGTAGAACCAAGTGCTATCAAGTTCAGTTCAAAATTTTATAACAATACCACAAAAAAATGAACATATTACACAGCTTTTTTTCTCAGGTTGTAACCAGGGGTTTTTGAACTGTGCACAGCACAGTTTGGCACAGTTCACCTTTCACCTTGGAAAAACATCTATAACTTTTGAATGCTTCAATAAAGGTCAAGTGAACCCCTGACCAAGTGAGCACCCCAAATAGACCCCGGAATCCCATCTATACATGTTTTGATTTTTTTCTTGCAATATGGCCACTTTGTTTCTGTAAATTTGCAACAGTTTTCGCATAAATATTGCAACTTTTTCTGATCTGTTTGTAAACTGTCACAACGCTGTCAAAGCGTTATCTTGTCTGTTTTTGTCTGTTGAATTAGCGCCGTTTTAAATTTTTTATCTCTTTATCTCTTTAACTGATATTATTTTTTTACTTATTGTTAGCTTAGTAAATACGAAAGCCCAATCAGGCACACAGGTGAATCAGACGCCGGGCAGGGCTGTTTCACCAGGTTAGGAAAACCTGTTTTAGCTGGCTAGCTAGCCACTTCTGGCCTGGAAAGCTATGGCTCCATCCCCTACTTGTGTCAGCTGTGTCTCCCTCTCTAAGAAGGTTTCTGAGTTGGAATTGAGACTCTCTAACCTTTATAAGATTCGGGAGGCTGAAAACCACCTTGACACTATTATTTTTGGACAGACATCGGCCCCAGCGACGGACTCACAGCTAGCAGAGACGGTTACTTACCTGGGTGAAATTAGCACATTGCCATCCACTTCCACCCCTGCTCCGGTCACCTCAGCTGTCCAGGACTCCAGCATCAAACACTGGCTTCAGCTCGGAGCTAGACCCAAAGTCCCGGGTGGTTCGTCACAGCCTCAATGCGTGCCTTGGACCTTGGTTGAGCCAAATAGCAAACGTCGGGGATTGACCAGACACGGCCGTGCCTCCTCCCTTCCCCTTTTGCTGGAAAACAGATTTGACATACTTTCCTTGGAAGATTTCCCCCACCTGGACGTCGATCATCCTCCCATGGCCGCCCCTATTACTTCAGCAGTGGCCCAAACCTGCAAGCCCCGGATCAAAACTACCTTAGGTGTGCCAAACTATACACCAGCTCCAAAAAGAAGAGAGCGCATCCCCCCGCATCCCCCCCACATCTGCATCCCGCCACCACAGCAGCAACTACGGCAAAATTATCCACCATTTCACAAGTCACCGACAAAGCCCCCCAGACGACGCTGGTAATTGGTGATTAAATAATGAGGAATGTCAGAAGCAGGTACTGTGATACACAATTTTTTCCTGGGACTAAAGTGTCAGACATTGAGGCTCTTACCCCTGATCTATTAAATGAAAACCCCCACGCTAAAACTGTCATTGTGCATGTTGGATGCAACAACATCCCAGATGAAACGTCGGAGATCTTAAAGAGTGACTTCAGGAACCTTCTGTCCACTCTTATTTACTGTGGCAGACATGTGTTTATTTTGGGGCCACTTGCACCTCTTAGAAGAGGTTGCAATTATTTTAGCAGAACTCTCAGCCTTAATACCTGGTTGTGTTCAACATGTCCTACTTTTAACATTGGTTTTATAGACATTTTCAACCTGTTTTGGAACTGCCCATCATTTATGAAGCCAGATGGTATCCATCCAAATAGACTCGGTGCACGTGTTCTAAGGGACAATCTGTTTTATTCCATTCAGCATTTTTTAGTACAGTGACTGAAAGCTGGTATGTTAACTCACCCCAAAGTACCAGGGTCTGCCAACCAGCCCTTTTTTGCTTCCACTTCTCATATTATAAGATAAGTCTTTATTAGTCCCACAATGGGGAAATTCCAGGATTGCAACAGCACAGGGATAGCAACACTCAGAGCAATAATTAAGAAGATACGAAAAATAAAAATAAGGGCAGTGAATATACATACGTACACATAAATATACTGCTCAAAAAAAATGAAGGGAACACTTTGAAAACACATCAGATTTTAATGGGAAAAAATAAGCTGGATATCAAAATTGTGGCAGGCTAGTCCAGCTTACTCATATTAAAGGAACACTTTTTAATCTGAGTAAGCTGGACTAGCCTGCCACAATTTCGATATCCAGCTTATTTTTTTCCCATTAAAATCTGATGTGTTTTCAAAGTGTTCCCTTTATTTTTTTGAGCAGTATATATAAATATATAGACAAAGTGTGGAGCATTGTAGCAAGATGGAATAAACAGCATAACCGTCTACTTAGTTATCCTACATAGTATGAATATGTACCCATACATATTGTCACCCTCCATAGCGACTGATATTGTCCTAGTTGTATACTGGAGGGGACCATTTGTGCAAGTCTGTTGCGTCCTTTGCATTCAATACTATTAGGTCGTCACGTTTTTTTGCTATCTCTGCGAGCAGCCCTGCTTAGGTTATACAGTCTGACAGCCGTAGGTAGGAAGGACCTGCGAAACCTCTTGGTTGCGCACCTAGGATGATGTAGTCTACTGCTAAATGAGCTCCTCAGTGCATTCAGTATGTCCTGCATAGGATGGGACTCGGACTCCAGCAGAGATGACAGTTTAGCCACCATCCTTCTCTCTCCCAGCTCCTCCACTGGGTCAAGGCATTGCCCCAGGACAGATCTAGCTTTCTTGATCAGTTTGTTCAGTCTCTTCCTATCGGCTGCTGTAATGCCGTTGCTCCAGCAGACCACTCCAAAAGTGATGGCTGATGCCACCACCGTGTCGTAGAATGTCTTCAGCAGCGCCCCTTGTACACCAAAAGACCGGAGCCTCCTCAGTAGGAACAGCCTGCGCTGTCCCTTCTTGTAGAGTGCATCGGTATTGTGTGACCAGTCTAGTTTATTGTTCAGATGAACACCCAGGTACTTGTAGGATGTCACCATCAAAATGTCTGTTCCCTGTATGTTTACTGGTGCTGTGAGGGGTTGTCCTTGCCTGTGGTAGTCCACCACCAGCTTCTTAGTTTTCCTCGCGTTGATCTGGAGACAGTTCCGATGGCACCAGTCCATGAAGTCCTGGATAAGTCCTCTGTACTCAGTTTCATCTCCGTTGGAGATGAGGCCGACGATCACAGAGTCGTCAGAGAATTTCTGTAGATGGCAGTGTGTTGTGTTGTGTGAGAAGTCCGCAGTATAAAGGGTGAACAGGAAGGGAGTCAAAACCGTTCCCTGGGGGGCCCCCGTGCTACCAATGATCATGTCAGACACACAATATCGGGTTCTCACAAACTGTGGCCGGTTTGTGAGGTAGTCCAGGATCCATGATGACAGGTGCTGGTCCACCCCTGCGCACAGCAGCTTGTCCTTCAGGATCATCGGTTGGATGGTGCTGAAAGCACTGGAGAAGTCAAAGAACATGATTCTCACCGCATTCCCGGGCTTCTCCAGGTGAGACAGAGAACGGTGAAGGAGGAAGATCCCTGCATCCTCCACCCCAATGCCATGCTGGTAGGCGAACTGGAGTGGACCCATCGCTGGTCCCACCAGGGGGCGGAGGTGAGCAAGGAGCAGTCTCTCCAGGGTCTTCATCATGTGAGACGTCAGGGCCACTGGTCTGTAGCTGTTCAGATCTTTGGGGTGGGAAGTCTTTGGTACAGGTACCATACAAGATGTTTTCCACAACTGTGGTACCCTCCCCAGCTTCAGGCTCAGCTTGAAGATGTGCTCCACAATCCCACACAGCTGGTCTGCACAGGACTTGAGGAGCTTCGCGCTGATGCCGTCCAGTCCTGAGGCCTTCCTCGCCTTGATAGTGAGAGTCAGGTTGGGGGGCTGTGTGCTAGGAGTGGGGGGGTGTTGGTGGAGTGGGGTGTGAACAGCAGGTCTCAATGACTTTAGAGGCAGCAGTGGTTGTTGTGCAGTCGGGGGGGGAGGGCGGTAGGTCAAACCTATTAAAAAACAGGTTCAGATTTTTCGCCCTCTCCCTGCCCCCTGTGGCCCGGGGGGAGGTATTCTGGAGCCCAGAGATGGTTTTAAGGTTTTTCCAGACCCTGCTGATGTCGCCCTGTTGCAGCTTGTCCTCCATCTTCTTCCTGAAGCTGTCCTTGCCTTCTCTGATCTTCCTCCTCAGCTCCCTCTGTACGGACTTCAGCATCTCCCTGTTCCCCGACCTGAAGATCCTCTTCTTCTCTCTCAGAAGTGTTTTTATCTCAGGGTTGATCCAGGGTTTGTTGTTCAAGCAACACCGTATGGTCTTGGTGGGTACGGTGTTGTCCACACAGAAGCTGATGTAGTCTGTGATGGTGTGAGTGAGGCCGTCGATGTCCTCACCATGCGGCTCGCAGAGCTGCCCCCAGGCAGTGGTTTCAAAACAGTCCTTTAGAGCGTCCATTGCCTCCTCGGACCATAACTTCACTGTGCGCAAGACCGGAGGTTGTCTGTGTACTAGGGGTTTGTACACCGGCAGGAGATGAACCAAGTTGTGATCCGATCTCCCGAGTGGGGGGAGTGATGAGGTGTACGCCTCCTTAGTATTTGCATAGAATAAGTCCAGTGTTTTATTGTCTCTAGTGTGGCATGTGACATACTGGGTGAGTGTAGGTAGAATGGAGGACAGTGAAATATGGTTGAAATCACCTGAGATGAGGAGAAGAGCATCTGGGTGTTCTGTCTGCAGCCTGCCAGATGACACACAATTATACCTGTCAATGAAGCCAGCTGATAGTAATCAATTAGCCAAGTTACAAGCCTGTCTTAAGGAAATCAAAGCTTGGATGACTTGTAATTTCCTGCTATTAAATTCAGATAAGACTGAAGTCATTCTTGTTGGTCCAAAAAACCTTAGAAATACCTTTCCAAATCAAACTCTTAGTTTGGATGCAGTTATTCTTTCTCTTAATAGTTCTGTGAGGAACCTTGGAGTTATTTTTGATCAAGATCTGTTTTTCAATTCACATATTAAATTTGTTTAATATGTGAATTTAATATCTGACTATTTATTATCAGGTTGTCCTAAAATATCTTTAAAAAGTCTTCAGTTGATCCAAAATGCTGCTGCAAGAGTTTTAACAGGTACTAGAAAGAGAGATCATATCTCTCCAGTTCTGACCTCCCTTCACTGGCTTCCCATAGAGTTTAGAATTAAGTTTAAAATCCTTCTTCTCACTTACAAAGCTCTTAACAATCAGGCCCCTTTTTATGTAAAAGATCTGATACTACCCTATCATCCTAATACAGCATTATGCTCCCAAAATGCTGGATTACTTGTAATACCTAGAATCTCCGAAAGTACAATGGGAGGCAGAGCCTTCAGTTATCAAGCGCCTTTCCTGTGGAACTAGTTACCAATCTGGATTCGGGAGTCAGACTTGATCTCTGCTTTTAAGAATAGGGTAAAAACCTTCTTTTCGATATAGCTTACAATTAGGAGGGATCATGTGTCTCTAAACCCTCCCTTAGTTATGCTGCTAATTAATTTAGACAGTTGGGGGACATCCAATAATGTACTGGGCTTCTCCCATTTAATGCTTGCTCTCTACATGTCTGTTCTTCTCATCTTCTCTATCCCCTCACCCCCCAGCCAGTCGGAGCAGATGACTGCCCCTCCCTGAGCCTGGTTCTGCTGGAGGTTTCTTCCTGTTAAAAGGGAGTTTTTCCTCCCCACCGTCGCCAAGCGCTTGCTCACGGGGATCACCTGATTGTTGGGGTCTTTCTGCAATTGTTGAGGTTTCCCCTACATTTGAAAGTGCTATGAGATGACTGTTGTTGTGAAATGGCACTATATAGATAAAGCTGAGTTGAATTGAATTGAATTGAATGTACAAGTACATTCTCCATCCAGTGATTTATAAATGCGAAGAAGGAGGACAACAAGAATTTGTGTGAAGTTGTTGGAAAGACTTTTCCCGGTCACTAAGAAGTGTAAAGCTTGGGATCAGTCCGCCAAGGTCTCCGCCTTTGACTGCCACCTAATCCACATAGCACCGGACTTCCATGATCCCTCCTGCAGGTGGTGAACCTACTGGAGGGCGGACCCATGTAACTCCTTCGGGCTGAGCCCGGCCGGGTCCCATGGGTGGAAACCCGGCCACCAGACGCTAGCCTTCGAGCCCCTCCCCCAGGCCTGGCTCCAGGGTGGGGCCCCGGTAACCCCATACCGGGCGGGGTACACTGAATCCTTGATATACAATTTATCATGAGAGTCTGTTGGATCGTTCTTCGTCTGGCCCTTCGCCCAGGACCAGTTTGTCTTGGGAGACCCTATCAGAGGCAAATTGCCCCGGACAACATAGCTCCTGGGATCACTGGGGCACGCAAACCCCCCCACCACGATAAGGTGACGATCCATGAGGGGTATATATATAGTATATATATAGTATATATATATATATATGTAAGATGACAACTAAGCTGACCCGGAGACGGTTTTGGCTCTGTTTCTGCTTTCAAAAGACTTTTCTTCTCCACCGCTGCTGCTCGTCAGGGCTGGCTGCCCCCAGATGAAAATCCAGTCTGTGGGACTATAATGTTCTGAATGAGGCCTTAGAAAATTATGAATCACTTTGTAAATCACTGGATTGAAAATGTACTTGTTTAGATTGGATACTGGGGTCCACTTGGGGTGCTCATATGGGGTGCTCATTTAGTCAGGGGTCCACTTGACCAGATCCCGTTTACACAGTAAAACAAAAGCATAATAACCCAGACATACACAGCACAGTTCCTTTTTTTTTTACAAGCAAAAATAGCTTACAGTGTAATAAAAATTGTACTAAAACATTACTACATTTCACTGCAATATACACAGAAACAAACATCCCCCCCCGCTACAGAGGAACACGCCACACGAAAAATGCTTGGCCATGCGTGACTCCTGTAATTGCCGATGGTCAAAAGTTATTTTTATTTCTATTTTTATATTTTTATCTATAAAGAATAATTTACATTATAACACTTACCTGTCCACAACCACATCATGACCGTTGGTGAACATCTCTGCTCATCTCTGCTCCGTTCCTCATTGTCAGACGAGCTAGCAATTTCTAATTGTTCGGTTGTTGCACCCTCCAATTATTCCTTTACTAACTCGTATTCCCAGTCACCCAACCAGGTCAAGCGATCTATGCTTTTGTGCATGTTCTTTAGGTTTACTTTGTGAACCATTTTTCAAAACAAGTGAGTAAAATAGTGGCTAATGCTAGCTTTACGCACAAGTCGGACTGTATGTGCTCGTCACCCAGTGGCTCCGGCAAAAGGGATTTATGCACGGGAACGCATGGCTTTTACAAGAAATGTAAACAAAGAACCCACCCATGTCAGGTATCACTGAATTCAGAAATCAGTTGGCTAAACAACATGTCCTTCATCAGCATACTCAGCTACAACTGGCTCGTTGTATTTGCGGTAGTTGGTGGGCAGGTCCTTCTGGCTAGGTTTTCAGTCATTGGTTATTGAAGGCTGTAAAAGCCCAAATCAAGGCTCTTATGGGTCGAATGAGATGTCAATCAAATCTAGATCCACCCCAAACCGGACCTTGCATCACAATTTACAGACATGCAGGCTGAAGATCTGCTGGACCAGGACCACTGTGAGTGGCACATCCAGTTGCTTCTCAGTGAGGCAGCGTGGCTGGCATGTGTGACCCATTCTAAGTTGTTTTTTTTTTTTTACAGTTTGAATTTTGCACATTCTAAATAATCTGGAATTTGCTGCTGATTGTAATAAACAATTTAGTGACTTATGTGTTTGTATCATGATTTTCTATTATTTTTTCTGTTAAGACACTGGTGGGAAAAGCGTCAACAGTACAAACCATTTATCAGTGATGTTGAAAATAATGGCTCATTTTTAAGAAAAAGTAACCAAAACAATTATTTTATTTACTGAAGACTGTACTGTTGGATGTGCCAGTGCAGAAGACACTGCACATTTTAGTAATAGTACCAGTATATGGAGGGATTCTGTGCCATATTTGCATCTGGATTTCCTAATAATGGGTTAAGGCAGGGGTGTCCAATCATGTGCCATGGAGGGCCAAGACCTGCAGGCTTTACCTCCAACCAATGTCTTCAACAGCAGATTCCACTGAATTTCTTCCACTGATTGCTTATCAGTGGAAACACCTGCTGAAGAGACTGGGTAGGTATTTAGCCTACTGCTAAATGAGCTCCTCAGTGTATTCAGCGTGTCCCACGTGGGGTGGGACTCAGACTCCCAGAGAGATAACAGCTGGAGGCAGTTCCACAAGCACCACTCCACGAAGTCCTGGATAAGTCCTCTGTACTCCGTGTCATCCCCCTTGGAGATGAGGCCAACAATCGCAGAGTCATCAGAGAACTTCTGTAGATGGCAGTGTGGTGTGTTGTGTGTAAAGCAGTGTAGAGGGTGAACAGGAAGGGAGCCAAAACTGTTCGCTGGGGGGCCCCCGTACTGCAGATGATGGTGTCAGACACACAGTCCTGGGTTCTCACAAACTGTGGTCGGTCTGTGAGGTAGTCCAGGATCCATGATGACAGGTGCTGGTCCACCCCTGCACACAGCAGCTGGTCCCTCAGAATCATTGGTTGGATGGTATTGAAAGCACTGGAGAAATTAAAGAATATGATCCTCACAGTACTCCCAGGCTTCTCCAGGTGGGACAGCGGTGTAGGAGGTAGATCCCTGCAGCCTCCACCCTGATGTCATGCTGGTAGGCAAACTGAAGTGGGTCCATCGCTGGTCCAACCAGGGGGCGGAGGTGGGCAAGGAGCAGCCTCTCCAGGGTCTTCATTAGGTGTGATGTGAGGGCCACTGGTCTGTAGCTGTTCAAGTCCTTGGGATGTGGAGTCTTTGGCACGGGTACCATGCAGGATGTTTTCCACAGCTGTGGTACCCTCTCCAGCTTCAGGGTCAGATTGAAGATGTGTTCCACAATCCCGCATAGCTGGTCTGCACAGGACTTGAGAAGCCTCGAGCTGATGTCGTCTGGACCTGCAGCCTTCCTCGCTTTGATCTTCTTCAGCTCAGCTCTCACCTGGGTCTTGGTGAGGGACAGACTGAGGCAGGGGGGCTGTGTGCTGGAAGGAGGGTGTTCACTACTCTCTTTAGTACACACTTTCTTACTCTTTCTTTTCCCTTTTTAAATTTTTGTGGCATTTCTTACTTGTACTGAACTAAATCATATGGCAACACGACAGTTACTGGAGTATCATTTCTAGACATTTCCCCCACTTCTGTGAACAGACGCATACTTATATAATACTTCCTCAGCTGCAGAACATCCTGTGGGGTATGCATTAAATAAAACAACCCAAAGCCAGGCATCCACACTCATATAACACACACACTGACTCCATTTTGACCCGTGGCCATGCAGTGCTGTACATAAGCCATCTCGGCCTTTGCTTGCCACAGTAATAACATATGACAGAACCCAGATGGCATCCTGCAGGCTACAGACAGGACCAGAGTTAAAAAAATAAAACAAAAAAAAAACGAGGGATGAGAGGCTCTCGAGCAACAGAGCAACTGGCATGTCTGACACTCCCCATCACATGTACAAAAATTAACAGAGTATACAGCAGTCTTAACAAGTCTATAACCAGTGGAAGTAGTCCTCATGTTACCGTCATTACCTGGAGCATCAAACGACTCATTAAAGTAGGAAATCCAGTGAAAGCCTGATTGAATGTAAGGGTCTGTAATAACATGCAAAGTAGGATCTAATCCTGTGAGGACAGCGCCCCTCATGACTTAATATTACCCTTCAGTTGGCCTTTTAGAAGTCACAGAGCCTCAGAAAGATGGGTGAATATGTTATGCTAATCTGGGGACTGATGTAGCATGAAAAAGAAATGAAAAGCAGTAGCTCCTTTTGCTTAATAGACACGGGAATGTCTCCATCTGCCTCTGCACAGCTCACTGGTTACCATGTCATATCTTTGCTGAAGGAATTATTACTAAATTACATTTTATTTAGGTAAAAACAGGCAAATCTCAATGAAGGGTTGAGAAATTTGGACACATTTTACTGCTGTCTGTCACCAATTTACAGTCCTTTTTTGTGTAAATTTTGCAGCCTGCCTCTTTGGGAATTTAACTTGATGAATAATTAAGTTTGTAAATGATGCTCAAGAAAATTCTTCCTTTGTATTTTGTTTTGTTGAAGTACAAGTGAGAATAATTTATAGACAATGATATAAATTCTCTCTTGTCCTGTTATGCTATCGTGGCCAGCTGAAAAGTTTTAAGATAACGCCTGACCCCAATACTCACTATATTGTTAGATACTGTATATAAAGGTAAATACAAGTCTTTCTTGCTCTTGATCAGTGGCTTTTTAGTGCAGATAAACTGAAGAAAAAGGTAAAGATAAAATAAGACTTTATTCATCCCAGTGGGGGAGAATTCACATCCTAAAGTAGAAAGAGGTATAAAAATAATAAGAAAAGAAAATGTACATAAAAAGGTGGATAGGACAGAAGGAAAGCACTAGTGTCCACACCAACTATGGTTTGGGGCTCCATTTTGAAACCCTCAGCATCAAATTTTAGTTTATTTCCCTTCTAATTATTTAGAAACAGATCCTTGAAGTCATCAGTTAATGTTAGTGAGACCGCTTAAGAAGATGCACCAAAGATACTTCACTCACAGGCTGAATTCAGCCTTTTGGATTTTGGAGTTTTGGATTTTAATATAAATATACAGTGTCTGAAGAAGAGAGTTAATGTTACCTAACTGTATGGGTGCAACACACTGACGCCTAATTAGTGTCAAGTATTTAGGCCATGTGACGTGCCATTAAATTCTGCCGACACTCACAGCTGACAGCTCTGGTTTATTACCTCCAATTATCCAAGGAGAGGCCTATAAAGACTTGACTGGCTACAGCTACCTCTGTTGGTACACCTGTCAATCAAGGCAACACACCTCAACATTTACACTTTAGCAAAAGAGGTGTGTTAGACTGGGGGGGGGGGGGAAACATGACTGACTAACTGATAGAAAAACTGTTCAGTTATTATAAAGAGAAAAAGTCTAAGCCTGCATCAGAGAATTACAGACAACACAGGAAAACACTAATTAGTGCATAAAAACACACTAATGAAATATCAGAATATTACTATTCTTGAATGGGCAATAAGTACTAATAACAAGCATTTATAACTGCTTTTAATTTGCATGAAAATTTACAAGAAAATAGTGAGACCTGCTATGATGTATGGTTTGGAGACGGTGGAACTGACAAAAAGACAGGAGGCAGCACTGGCAATGGCAGAGCTGAAGATGCTAAGATTCTCATTGGAAGTCATTAAGAGAGACAGGATTAGAAATGAGTATATCAGAGGGACAGCTCAGATTGAGCAGTTTGGAGACAAAGTAAGAGAGGCAAGAAGAAGTTAATCTTCCTTTAAACTTCCCTTGCTACTGACCCAGCTGCAAGTCACTATATAAGTAACTACCCTTGTGGCAATTAATTTTTCAGGTTTTGTCTCTTGGAATGGCATAGATTTTAACAGTGCCCTACAAATCAGAACAAGCACAGCCAAGCACTACAGTAGTCCTGATCTCATTGTGATGTTTAAATATTTCTTTACGCTGATTCTCTTCCACTTCTTAGCCCCTTTACCTCATCATGAGCTCAAAGATGCTTACATGAATCCCAGGACACCCAGTGTGACCTACTATTTAATACAAATGCATAATGACAGCCAGTCTTATTCTGGATGACCAGAAGTCACTGGCTGCCACCCACTCAATCGGAGATCACACATAGCCTTGGGCGGCTGAAGGGAACACCGTAGGTTGCTCCTTGAACATCAAATTTAGTTAAAAAAAAAAAAATCATAACCTGTCACAAGTTGTTCATCATTAAAAAGGTTATTCTCTCCTCCTCCTGCACAAGCAAATTATGTGAAATACAATGTATAGCCATTACAGCACCATGCAACATGTCATGGAAATGCGTATAATGCAGCCCCACTTTTTAGGTGATTTCATGTGTCATGTACACAGAATTAAAGCATTTTCATGTGAAAACTACCATTTTTAATGTTGTAATGTGTGGTGATGTTACCACACCTGATTCATAAGCACTCAACCACTTAAGGAAGTGGCTAGGGTAGATGGAGCCAGCAAAAGAAAGTCGCACTGTCATGCAGGAGACATGAGTTTGAGTCCACCTGGTGCTCTTTTGTACACAACCTATCTTTACTTTCAGTCTGTGTTTTACATCCAGATCTATAATCGACCCATTTTACTCATTAAATACACATTTCTGGAAGGTTAATGTAAGGTAAGTGGTTAGAGTCACGATTAGAGGGAGGCTGTAATTTAGAAATTACACAATGCTGCAAATGATTGTCAAGTCACTTTATGTAGATACTTTCACAACCACTAGATGTCACTTTTTCCCCCAACTCCAACTACAGCTCCTCATTCATGCTGGTAAAACAGTCTAATTAATCTGCATGTGAAAAGTCAAAAATGCATTCGTATGACACTAGAAATTGGGGGCGGCTGTGGCACAGGTGTAGTGTGGCCGACTACTGATCGGAGGGTCAGGGGTTTGACTCCCGCTCTGTCTGCAGGCTGTATGTTTGAGTGTCCTTGAGACACTTAACCCCCCCTTGAGACACTGAACCCCCAGTTGCTCCTGGTGGATCAGGCCAGCGCCTGTGTATGGCAGCTCTGCTGCCATCAGTGTGTGAATGGGTGGATAGCAGGATCTGTAAAGTGCTTTGGTCATCTAGAGATGAGGAAAAATGGCTATATAAGTGAACATCATTTACTAGAAATGTTTTGCACTGGCACATTATTGATATGCATTTCAATGACAGCAGGCTGCACTATGAATTAACTATATTACTAATACTGTCAAATTGCAATGAGAATTGTGTGGGATTTTGACAAATCATGTATTGTGGAAATGGAGCAAATATTTTAAAAAGAAGAGAAGTGGGTGTATATTCACAGCAAAAGATTTTCTAGACCATCATAAATTATAAATGATGCAGGGGATGTGTCACCTTTCAAAAACAATGTCAGTTCCCAGACTTGTGACAAACAAAGTTGGAGTGCACCTATCCAAGAAAAAACTATGTTAGATGAAACAAAAGACATTTTTTCCAAACATCTGCAAAAAATAGCATCTTGTAAACAACACAGACTGTGACTTCAAAGTGGATGTCAGATACTTTGTATGCGCATTATATATATATATGTATATATATATATATATATATATATATATATATATATATATATATATATATATATATATATATATATATATATATATATATATATATATACTGTATATATATATATATACTGTATATATATATATATATACTGTATATACTGTATATACATACTGTATATCAGAAGTTGCGCTATAGACTTTTTTCTGTCATTTTAATTGATTTTAATTAGATCACCCTCAATATAATTTGTCAAAATGGCAGACAGTTTTCAGATTTTTCTATCAGATTTTTCTGTCAGATTTTTCTGCTGAAAAAAAATCTGTCAATGAAGGACAATTTTCAGTAAACACAACCTCTGTGATTGATATATAGTGGGGAAAAAAAGTATTTAGTCAGCCACCAATTGTGCAAGTTCTCCCACTTAAAAGATGAGAGAGGTCTCCAATTTTCATCATAGGTATACCTCAACTATGACAGACAAAATGAGAAAAAAAAAAAATCCAGAAAATCACATTGAAGGATTTTTAATGAATTAATTGGTAAATTCCTCGGTAAAATAAGTATTTGGTCAATAACAAAAGTTCATCTCAATACTTTGTTATATACCTTTTGTTGGCAATGACAGAGGTCAAACGTTTTCTGTAACTTTTCACAAGGTTTTCACACACTGTTGCTGGTATTTTGGCCCATTCCTCCGTGCAGATCTCCTCTACAGCAGTGATGTTTTGGGGCTGTCGCTGGGCAACACGGACTTTCAACTCCCTCCAAAGATTTTCTATGGGGTTGAGATCTGGAGACTGGCTAGGCCACTCCAGCACCTTGAAATGCTTCTTGCGAAGCCACTCCTTCATTGCCCGGGCGGTGTGTTTGGGATCATTGTCATGCTGAAAGACCCAGCCACGTTTCATCTTCAATGCCCTTGCTGATGGAAGGAGGTTTTCACTCAAAATCTCACGATACATGGCCCCGTTCATTCTTTCCTTTACACGGATCAGTCATCCTGGTCCCTTTGCAGAAAAACAGCCCCAAAGTATGATGTTTCCACCCCCATGCTTCACAGTAGGTATGGTGTTCTTTCTCCTCCAAACACGACAAGTTGAGTTTTTACCAAAAAGTTCTATTTTGGTTTCATCTGACCATATGACATTCTCCCAATCCTCTTCTGGATCATTCAAATGCTCTCTAGCAAACTTCAGACGGGCCTGGACATGTACTGGCTTAAGCAGGGGGACACGTCTGGCACTGCAGGATTTGAGTCCCTGGCGGCGTAGTGTGTTACTGATGTAGCCTTTGTCACTTTGGTCCCAGCTCTCTGCAGGTCATTCACTAGGTCCCCCCGTGTGGTTCTGGGATTTTTGCTCACCGTTCTCGTGATCATTTTGACCTCATGGGGTGAGATCTTGTGTGGAGCCCCAGATCGAGGGAGATTATCAGTGGTCTTGTATGTCTTCCATTTTCTAATAATTGCTCCCACAGTTGATTTCTTCACACCAAGCTGCTTTCCTATTGCAGATTCAGTCTTCCCAGCCTGGTGCAGGTCTACAGTTTTGTTTCTGGTGTCCTTTGACAGCTCTTTGGTCTTGGCCATAGTGGAGTTTGGAGTCTGACTGTTTGAGGTTGTGGACAGGTGTCTTTTATACTGATAATGAGTTCAAACAGGTGCCATTAATACAGGTAATGAGTGGAGGACAGAGGAGCCTCTTAAAGAAGAAGTTACAGGTCTGTGAGAGCCAGAAATCTTGCTTGTTTGTAGGTGACCAAATACTTATTTTACCAAGGAATTTACCAATTAATTCATTAAAAATCCTTCAATGTGATTTTCTGGATTTTTTTTTTCTCATTTTGTCTCTCATAGTTGAGGTATACCTATGACGAAAATTGGAGACCTCGCTCATCTTTTAAGTGGGAGAACTTGCACAATTGGTGGCTGACTAAATACTTTTTTGCCCCACTGTATATATATATATATATATATATATATATATATGTGTGTGTGTGTGTGTGTGTGTGTGTGTGTGTGTGTGTGTAGAGGTGTGAAAAAGTGTTTGCCCCTTCCTGATTATTCATTTTTTGTATGTTTGTCACACTTAAATGTTTCAGATCATCAAACAAATTTAAATATTAGACAAAGATAACAAAAGTAAACACAAAATGCAGTTTTTAAATGAACGTGTTTACTATTAAGGGGGAAAAAAATCCAAACCTACATGGCCCTGTGTGAAAAAGTGATTGCCCCTAAACCTAATAACTGGTTGGGCCACCCTTAGCAGCAACAACTGCAATCAAGCGTTTGCGATAACTGGCAATGAGTCTTTTACAGCGCTGTGGAGGAATTTTGGCCCACTCATCTTTGCAGAATTGTTGTAATTCAGCCACATTGGAGTACTTTCGAGCATGAACCACCTTTTTAAGGTCATGCCACAGCATCTCAATCGGATTCAGGTCAGGACTTTCACTAGGCCACTCCAAAGTCTTCATTTTGTTTTTCTTAAGCCATTCAGAGGTGGACTTGCTGGTGTGTTTTGGATCATTGTCCTGCTGCAGAAATCAAGTGCACTTCAGCTTGACGTCACAGATGGCCGGACATTCTCCTTCAGGATTTTTTGGTAGACAGCAGAATTCATGGTTCCATTTACCACAGTAAGTCTTCCAGGTCTGGAAGCAGCAAAACAGCCCCAGACCATCACACTACCACCACTATATTTTACTGTTGGTATGATGTTCCTTTTCTGAAATGCTGTGTTACTTTTACGCCAGATGTAATGACACAAACACCTTCCAAAAAGTTCAATTTTTGTCTCATCAGTCTACAGAGTATTTTCCCAAAAGTCTTGGGGATCATCAAGATGTTTTCTAGCAAAACTGAGATGAGCTTTTATGTTCTTTTTGCTCAGCAGTGGTTTTCGTCTTGGAACTCTGCCATCAGAATCAGAATCAGAATCAGATTTATTGCCATTGTTCATGTAGTACACAAACTAGGAATTTGTCTCGGTGCCATGCTGCAACATTAAAAACATGATGAGATAAAGAGATAAACTAAAAAACTAAAAGACTAAAAACATGCAATAAGTGTAGAATAATAAGTAATAATAATAATAATAATAATGAGTAATACTAGTCAAGGCAGTTTTAAATAAATTAGCAAGTAGCAGATAATATGGGGTACCACAGTGCAGTCGATAATGCAACAGAAAAACAGTGATGAACGACATGAGCTGCTGTATATAGTGCACGAGAGTCAATAAGTCACTTAATGTTCAGCAGTCTGATGGCAGAGGGGAAAAAGCTGTTCATGTGCCGGGAGGTTTTAGTCTGAATGGACCGAAGTCTTCTACCTGAAGGGAGGGGGGCAAACAGTACGTGACCAGGGTGTGAAGGATCGGCTATGATCCGGCCTGCACGCCTCCGGGTCCTGGAGATGTACAGGTCCTGGAGAGATGGGAGCTTGCAGCCGATCACCTTCTCAGCAGTGCGCATGACGCGCTGCAGCCTTAGTCTGTCCCTGGCAGTGGCTCCTGCGTACCACACGGTTATGGAGGAAGTGAGGATGGACTCGATGATGGCCGTGTAGAACTGCACTAACATCTTGGTGGGTAGCTTGAGCTTCCTCAGCTGCCGCAGAAAGAACATCCTCTGCTGGGCCTTTTTGATGAGGGAGCTGATGGTTGGCTCCCATTTGAGGTCCCGGGTGATGGTGGTGCCCAAGAAGCGGAAGGAATCTGCAATGGTGATGGGAGAGCCTGTGATGGTGAGGGGGGGCAGGGGGGTTGTGACTTTCCTGAAGTCCACAATCATCTCCGCTGTCTTCAGAGCGTTCAGCTGCAGGTTGTTGTGGCTGCACCAGGACACCAGCTGGGCCACCTCTTTCCTGTAGACGGACTCGTCGCCGTTGGAGATGAGCCCGATGAGGGTGGTGTCGTCCGCAAACTTGATCAGCTTAACAGACTGGTGGGAGGAGGTGCAGGAGTTGGTATAAAGGGAGAAGAGTAGGGGGGAAAGTACACAGCCCTGGGGTGATCCGATGCTGATGCTAACAGAGTCCGAGACAGACTTCCCCAGCCGCACATGCTGCCTCCGGTCCGTCAGGAAGTCGGTGATCCACCTGCAGAGGGAGTCAGGCACGCCGAGCAGGGACAGCTTGTCCTGGAGCAGAGCGGGGCGGATGGTGTTGAATGCAGAGCTGAAGTCCACAAACAGGATCCTGGCGTAGGTTCCCGGGGAGTCCAGGTGCTGCAGGATGGAGTGGAGGGCCAGGTTGACTGCGTCATCCACAGACCTGTTGGCACGGTAGGCAAACTGCAGCGGGTCCAGGAGGGGATTGGTGATGGACTTGAGGTGAGACAGGACCAGGCGCTCAAAGGACTTCATGACTACAGAGGTGAGCGCTACAGGTCTGTAGTCGTTAAGTCCAGTAATCCGTGGCTTCTTGGGGACAGGGATGATGGTGGAGGATTTGAGGCAGGTCGGCACGTGGCATAGCTTAAGGGAGGTGTTAAAAATGTCTGTGAAGACAGGAGCCAGCTCTTTCGCACAGTGTCTCAGGGTGGAAGGAGACACACTATCCGGCCCGGGGGCCTTGCGTGGGTTCAGTCTGGAGAATTGTCTGTGCACGTCCTGCTCACTGATGACAAGGGCAGGGGGGGAGGAGGAGGAGGGGGGGGGACCGCTTTTGATGAATGGCCAGACCATGGCCATCCAATGACCATGCAGGCCATTTTTGCCCAGTCTCTTTCTTATGGTGGAGTCATGAACACTGACCTTAACTGAGGCAAGTGAGGCCTGCAGTTCTTTGGATGTTGTTGTGGGGTCTTTTATGACCTCTTGGATAAGTCGTTGCTGCGCTCTTGGGGTAATTTTGGCTGGCTGGCCCCTCCTGGGAAGGTTCACCATTGTTCCATGTTTTCGCCATTTGTGGATAATGGCTCTCACTGTGGTTTGCTGGGGTCCCAAAGCTTTAGAAATGGCTGTATCACCTTTTCCAGACTGACAGATCTCAATTACTTTGTTTCTCATTTGTTCCTGAATTTCTTCGGATCACAATATGATCTTTAGCTTTTGAGGATCTTTTGGTCTTCTTCACTTTGTCAGGCAGGTCCTATTTAAGTGATTTTTTGATTTGAGAACAGGTGTGGCAGTAATCAGGCCTGGGTGTGGCTAGAGAAATTGAACTCAGCTTTCCAAAGATGTGATAAACCACAGTTAATTTATGTTTTAACAGCGGGGGCAATCACTTTTTCCACACAGGGCCATGTAGGTTTGGATTTTTTTACCCTTAATAATAAACACCTTCATTTAAAAACTGCATTTTGTGTTTACTTGTGTTATCTTTGTGTAGTATTTAAATTTGTTTGATGATCTGAAACACTTAAGTGTGACAAACATACAAAAAAATGAGAAATCAGGAAGCGGGCAAACATTTTTTCACACCACTGGACGGACGGACGGACAGACGGA
Source organism: Pholidichthys leucotaenia (assembly GCA_020510985.1). NCBI lineage: Eukaryota > Metazoa > Chordata > Actinopteri > Cichliformes > Pholidichthyidae > Pholidichthys > Pholidichthys leucotaenia. The sequence goes on from CM035840.1 coordinate 66,403,792, forward strand.
CAGACGGACGCCCAAATCAGGAAAAGCTGGGATAGTAGGAAAAATGGAAAAAAAAAAAAAACTTGAAGAGCTTCTGACACGTGTTACACTGACGACCATATCAAGGAAAGATATGACATGTTTTGGCTTGTCAACTGAATTTCATTCATTATTATTAGGGCTGCTATCCATCCATTCATCCATCTTCTACCACTTATCCGAGAGTCCGTGTTGCAGCAGTCCAAGCAGAGTAACCCAGACAGCCACCCAGTTCACATAACACCATGGTTCCTCCTGCAGGTGGTGAGCCCACTGAAGGGCGATCCCATGTGGCTCCTTTGGGTACACTGCGCCCTTGATGTAACTTTTTTCAAAAGGATCTACTGGACCGCTCTTGATCTGGCCCATCACCCAGGACCAATTTGTCTTGTCTCTGGGAGACCAGGGGGAAGCTGATCCAACAGCATAGCTCCTGAGATCATTAGGGCACTCAAACTCCTCCACCATGATAAGTTGGTGATCCACGGAGGGGTATTAGGGGTAGTAGATCTGGCATAATTAACACAATAACTTTTTGATTAATTTGGACTGATTAATGCATTTTTATTTAAAAAATGGCACTGTCAGGTCACTTCCTGAGGTGGTGTCGGCAGTGGTGACTGGTTTGTCTCAGCAGTTGGCTCAGCTTAAAAGAAGAGTAGGTCTTGTTTTTCAGGGTTTAAATTTGTAAAGTTTACACAACACTAAACTGATCCTACAGCATTCAGGGCACCTGAAATGTGCTACCTCATATTGGGCACAGATCTGCTTCAAGCATACACACACACACACACACACACACACACACACACACACACACACACACACACACACACACGAGATGTAGTGCTCAATGTTGCTGCTCAATCAAGAGTATGAGAAGAGATTGATTAGTTAATCAGAGCACAGTCTGAGTTAATACACATCAATTTTTGGATTTTAGGCCTGCAACGTATCCTCCAAAAAAAATATGACGGGGGCAGTATAGGGCAAGCGATAAGGCATTTTTTAAATATGTGATTTTAAACAAGTGACATCAACATCTGATTGTAATCGGGATGTGGTACTAAAGCAGTATCATCAATAGGCTGAGTTTGCATAAGGGGGGTAGTGCAAGCCTAAGGTGAACGCCTGTGACTGCCAATCCCTAAGACGGCACTGCATCAAGAACCATCATTTAATAACTCATATCAGAAACAAGTCTGCAATTTCCCAGTTTGAGATCAATAAAGTACATCTATCTATCTAAGTCCAAAAGCTAGGTTCTGTCATCGTATGGCTTTGGGTCACTGCCTTTGGCAAGGGAAACTTATACTTCTGTGATGGCAGCATTAATACAGACAAGTGCATTGAGATTTTACAGCAACATATTCTGCTTCAAGACAACATCTTGCTGACATCTATGCATTTTTTTTCACAAGACAATCCAAAACCACATTCTACAATTACAAAGGCATGGTTGTGGAAGAAAACTGGACTGGACTGGACTGCCTGCAGTCCTGGCTGGTCCAAAAGAGAGAATGTGTGAAAAATTAAAAATGTGATAATGACAACAACCCTGCACTGTTGCACAACTTTAAAAGTGTTCACAGGAAGAATAGAGCCAAAATAACAGTGCAATTTCTTCATTTTTTTTGGTATTCTCAGTGCCCGAATGCCTTTCAAGTGTTGTAAGCATGGCAACATTACAAAATGGTAAATAGTTCACCATTTCAAAGTTTTCTGGAATGTGTTGCAGGCCTGACATGCAGGAACTGATGTGTATTAACTAGTGCTGGTCAAACTAACTCCATAGATTACAAACAATATTTAAATCGCAGTTAATCACAGCAGAATAAAATGCAGGTACTGTTTCCAGTACTGTTCACAGATCACTGTGAACAGTACTGTTCTGTTTACTGATCTGTGTACTGTTCCAGTACACAGATCACTGTTTCCAAACAGTGATCTGTGTGGAGTTTGCATGTTCTCCCCGTGTTTGCGTGGGTTTACTCCGGGATTTCTCCGGTTTCCTCCCACATGCCAAAAACATGCAGGTTAGGGAGTTAAGGGGCACTTGCGCACGCAGCGACCGGCAGCTGGTGGCTTGTCACCGGACTGCAGAACAAATCTACCTATGGGTACAAAATAAGTCCCAGAAAAAAAAAAAAAAAGAATAAAATGCAGGTACTGTTTCCAGTCGAACAGGCTATGGCACAACTCAAAATACAATTCATTTCACAAACTCCTCATTTTATTTAATTCTGGGCACTCAAATCAGTTTGCTTGAGTATTGGTGTCATAATATGTGGATATGTGGACCATATCAATGCACAATCCATCTCTCGAAACACCATAACTGTTATTGGATGGCTGCTACAGGACTCGACGGCTGGAGGTTCTGGGGTTCGGGTCAGACTGTTGGACAGCTCTGGTCTAGTGGTTCATCTCTTTGAAGATGTTAGTTACTCCGCAATCCAAGCAGCAAAGCTGAGAAGGGCACATCTGCCTTGAAAAGCAGACTTGAAATAGAACAGAATAGAATAGAATAGAATAGGCTTTATTGTCATTGTACAGTAGTACAGTACAACGAAATTGTGGGTGCTCCACCAGACTACTGTGCAATAAAGTAAGAGGGAAGGATTAGATAAAACACGGTTACAGAGCACACGATTAAACACATGACTGAAATAAAAATAAATGAAAATAAAAATAAAATAAAATGGCCAAGGATTATGGAAATATACACAGGTATGGTAAGTGGCTATGCGGGTGGAACTATGTACATAAGAGTGCAGACTGCAGACACACAATTGAGTAAAATGGCCCCAAGATTATGGAAAATATACATAGTAGTGGTTTCATGGATGGGTCAATATACATGAAAGTGAGGAGTGCAAAGACAGGTGAGTTATTGTGATAATTAAAAGGTCCCCAGTTCTGAGCCTGTGAGTGTTCGGAGGGAGACGGGTGGGGCCTCAGACTGTTTGCCGTTCAGATGGCCCAGGGGAAGAAACTGTTTGTCAGTCTGGAGGTGTGGGACCTGATCGATCTGAACCGTCGTCCAGAGGGAAGCAGATTGAACAGGTGGTGGGGCAGGATGTGAGGGGTCTCCTGTGATGGCCTTGATCCTTCTGAGACAGGGGGATCTGGAGATGTCTTCCAGGGAGGGGCCACCGATAATTTTTGGCCGGTGTTGATGACCCTCTGCACAACCTTCCTGTTCTCGGCTGTGGAGCCGGCGTACCACACACCCAGACAGTAGGTGAGCACACTCTCCACTGAGCAGCAACTGAAGGCCAGCAGCAGCTTCTGGTCCAGGTTGTTCTTCCTCAGGACATGGACAAAGTGCAGCCGCTGCTGGGCTTTCTTCACCAAATGGGCTGATAGCTGGGCAAAAGACTAAGCTAGGGGCTGGCTGGCTCTGGGGAAGCACCACTTCCATCAGAAGAGGCATAAAACACGCTAAGAATGCCTACAGGAGGAAAGTGGAGGGCTTCCTCACAGACAACAACCCCAGACAGATGTGGAGAGGCATCCAGGCCCTCACCAACTACAAGGGCCATTGCCCCCAAACATCAGACAGCAGACTCACTCTGGCAGAGGAGCTTAATAGGTTCTTTGCCCGGTTTGAGCCCCCCTCCCACCCCGCACAGGTGCATGAGGTGAGGAGGCAACTGAGAGCAGTGAATCCCCGCTGGTCCTGACGGCATCCCAGGAGCGGTGCTCAAAGCTTGTGCAGACCAGCTGGCAGGGATCCTCACCAAGCTGTTCAAACTCTCACTGACGCACGCCACCATCCCCTCCTGCCTCAAGGCCTCCACCATCATCCCCATCCCCAAAAAGTCCGCAATTGACAGCCTGAACAACTACAGACTCATAGCACTCACGTCTGTAGTCATGAAGTGTTTTGAGCAACTGGTGTCCCAGCACATCAGGGACTGTCTTCCCCCCTCCTTCGACCCCCACCAGTTCACATATAGGGAGAACTGGTCTATGGAAGACTCCATCACCACCACACTCCAGAGTGCTGAGCCACCTGGAGAACCCAAGGAGCTACGTGGGGATGCTCTTTGTGGACTACAGCTCAGCTTTCAACACCATTATCCCAGACATCCTGATTAATAAATCCTACTCCAGAATCCCCCCCCCCCACCTGCTCCTGGATGAAAAACTTTCTCACCAGCCACCCACAAACAGTCAGACTCGGCCCCCACCACTCCTCCACAACGTCTGTCAGCACTGGCTCCCCCCAGGGCTGCGTGTTAAGCCCTCTACTGTACTCCCTGTACACCTTTGACTGTATTCCAACCCACCCAACCACCGTCATCGTGACATATGTGGACGATAGCACCTTGGTTGGGTTCATCACTGACGATGATGAAAAGGCATACAGGACAGAGGTAGAGAATCTGCTGCTGTGGTGCCAAGCAAGCAACCTGAAACTGAATGCCCAAAAAAACCAAAGAACTCATACTAGACTTCAGGAAAAACAGACAGGAGCCCCCCCCCCTTCTCTTCATAAATGGTGACCACGTGGAAACCGTTCCCACCTTCAGGTTCCTGGGCACCCACATCTCCTCTGACCTCTCCTGGACTGTCAACATCAAGGCCCTGGTGAAGAAATCCCAGCAGCAGCTGTACTTCCTCCGTGTCCTGAGGAAAAACAACATGGACCAGAAGCTGTTGCTGGCCTTCTATCGCTGCTCAGTAGAGAGCATGCTCACCTACTGTCTGGATGTGTGGTACGCCGGCTCCACGGCCGAGAACAGGAAGGCTGTGCAGAGAGGGTCATCAACACCACCCAAAAAATCATCGGCAGCCCTCTGCCCTTCCTGGAGGACATCTTCAGATCCTCCTGTCTCAGAAAGATCAAGGCCATCACAGGAGACCCCTCACATCCCACCCCCCACCTGTTTGACCTGCTCTCCTCTGGATGACAGTTCAGATCAACCAGGTCCCACACCTCCAGACTGACAGTTTCTTCCCCTGGGCCATCCGAACTGCAAACAGTTGGAGGCCCCACCCCCTCCCTTTGAACGCTCACATGCACAGAACTGAGGACCTTTTTAATTATCACTATAACTCAACTGTCTTTGCACTCCTCGCTTTTATGTATATTGACCCATCTGTGAAATCACTACTATGTATATTTTCCATAATCATGGGGCCATTTTACTCAATTGTGTGTTCAATTGTGTGTTCTGCACTCCACATTCTTATGTACATACAGTGGGGCAAAAAAGTATTTAGTCAGCCACCAATTGTGCAAGTTCTCCCACTTAAAAGATGAGAGAGGTCTCCAATTTTCATCACAGGTATACCTCAGGTATACCTCAACTATAAGAGACAAAATGAGGGAAAAAAAAATCCAGAAAATCACATTGAAGGATTTTTAATGAATTAATTGGTAAATTCCTCAGTATCCCTCAGCTATTTTTATTTCAGTCATGTGTTTAATCGTGTGTTCTGTAACCATGTTTTATCTAATCCTTCTCTCTTACTTTTTATTGCACAGTTGTCAAGACATGGACTGGGCCCCATGTCCTCATCCTGAGTTATAGCTCCATTCCTTGTCTCCAGGGCACGGGGCCCATGCCCTCGCTTTGAATTTGTTCTTAGGTTTTTTTGTATTATTATTATTCATTATTATGTCGGCATTTGTGTTCCACAGGATTTGTTCCCTGCTCAATCCTCAGTTGGTTATTATTATTTATTATTATTATTATTATTATTATTATTATTATTATTATTATTATTATCTTGGTGTTCATGGTCTTATCTCCCCTGAGTCATTATCATTATGTCATGTGTATCCCCTGTCAGTAATTGGTCATGGTTACATGGGCAAAATTTCTTCAATCTTATTACAATTCAGGTCAGAATTTTACTGTTTACATGGATCCTGAAAAAGCTGATCCGATTAGGACGTGTGTTTCCATGTGTCACACGTTTGAATGGAATAAATCATTTTGACATGCGCATGTCGACATTTCGACATTCCGAAAATAGTAGAAGAAGAAGCAACTTCCGGTGTTAGTAAGCCCCACTTCGTGTCGAAATGGACCTGTACTGTGTTATTCAGACTGTACTTTTGCTTCTGTTGGTCTCCGTAATGAAGCTACAAGTACATAGTTCTTCTGCATATGACGAACAGAGGGAGACAGCAGGACGATACAGACCAGTTTTGTTTTACTCCCGCTATGTCTTCCGCTAGCTGCTGTAAAGGCGGAAATATATCACGTCGGCATGTGGCTGGCGTACAGACATGCGCAGTAAACATATTTTCTGCCCAACCTTCGGAATAAGTGTTTTCATGCGCACCATTCAGATTAACAATGGGCATAACCCACTCGTCTCAATTGGAATGAAATTTTGATCCGAATGAGCGTGATCAAGTCAGAATATTCAGATTGGCATGCTTACGTGAAGCATTTTTATTCCAGTCAGGCTTTTAATCTGGTTACTTGTGTCCATGTAAACATGGTCATTGTCTGCTCATCCCAGCTGTCCTGTTTTCCCATACTGGTCGTCATTGTTTCCCCAGGTGGTGTTGTCAGTCCTCATTGGTCTCCCTGCCTGCTCTGTGTTTCTGTAATTATTCATCGTCTATACATGTCCATTGCAGTATGTAGTCTGGACTGGTGTCCTCATCATATGTGCATGAACAACACACTTCTTGTGCCTGCCCTGTCAAGTCTGTATCCTGCAGAGCTTCGTGTTATTTGGATTATTCACCATGCTGTGCCGAGTTTTGTTGTTTTCAGCCCTCGAGCTGTGTCAGTAGTTCACCAGCTCCAAAATATCATTTGAACTTGAGTCTTGCATCTGGGTCCTGTATTTACAAACCGTGACAGCAGTAGCCTGGTGGAGCACCCACAATTTTGTACTGTACAACAGTGCAATGACAATAAAGCCCATTCTATTCTGTTCCGTTTGTGGGTGTCTGCTCCCTGGAGAACACATTGAACTACTGGAGCACACATCTAAATCTGAGAGTTAAGAGATGCAACTGGTGGGATGATGGCTGGTGAGGTTATGATGAAGTGGTCACTGGTTGTTCTCCCATATTCAGTATGTCTGCAGTACTTATGAGGTTTTTTGGAGAATGTTCTGGATGGTGGTTGTCATTTTGACATGCTGAAGGCTTTAGATGGACCTGCGGTTGCAGAAAGCAAGCATATTTGTCCACTCCCATGTTAATAAGAGTATGAAAAACTTGAAAAATAACAAGTTCAGAGTACAGTGCATTTAAGAAAAACTGTCATTTTTAATCACAATTAATTGTGAATAAATGCAAAATTCTGGAGATTAATTGCAATTATGGATTTTGATTGTTACCCTGCAGTAATATTAACAAATGAAATTAAGGTAACCTAAAAAAAAACCTCAGCAAGTATCTTGGGTTCATACTGTTTGCAATGAAAAACAAGTCAAAGTAAATTTAAAGCTTTTTTTGTTTGCTTTTTTCCCCCCCATCCCAACAGTTTCTTATTTGGGGCTGTAGAAGTGAATGGCGGATCTGCAGGGCTTCTGTGGACATATCATGATGCGCGCTAAGTGGGCCATGTGTGCCTGTGTGACAGATCCACAACAGATGATGGATTTCACAGGGGGCCTGCCTCCTTAGTGCGGCTCTTATGCCCTACCTGGGCTTACGATTGCATAACGGCACTGCTGCAGTGTTGTACGTGACATACAATATCTCGCCTCTCCAACTCTCAACATCAGCCTCACTCACACATTCAAGTACAAGCACATGAAATAATCTCCGCACTCTCACACTTACAAACACACACCCACACACAGAGAAGTGCAAACCATCTGCTCAGAAAAATCAGTGATTAGTTTGGCACCTGGGTGGATGAGTTACTCTGTCCAACTTGACCCTAAAACTAAAGCATTTTAGTGTAAAATATGACAAAAAGTTTTCAAAAGTACGTGCGAAGAAAAAAACCCTTTGTGCCTTACTATTATGAGTCATGCAAGTGTGAATATGCTGCTGAAGTTTTCATGGTGCTCACTAAAATGTTTCTAAGACAAAAACAAGGCAACACAAGTTTAAAAGAGTCACCTAATTTGATTTTGTCACGCACATACTTCTGATTTATTCCCTTAAGTTTTGAGTTATTAGTCTACACAGTGACCTACATATTAGGATGATGAACAGAACACATTTAAAAGGCTTTCATCTGGAATACTTTCTCCAAAAGAAATGGCCCGGAAAGAGAAAATTGTTTAGAAATGTCATTTAAATGAAAGCGACATTTTTTGAAGCTGGGTGCACCATAATAAAATGACATTCACCCTATTGTACAGGGAGGTGTTATGCAGACAGCCATCAGAGGCAATGGTGTGAAAATATTTTTCAGACACGAGATAAACAACATCACTGCATTCATCAATCTGTTTAAAGGACTGCACCTTGTTATTAGAGTCTACTTCACATTTACGTCAATGTTCCTCACACAGGACAGTGAAGAGTCACATAGCTTCTGTGTGCTACATTTCCCATGCACGTTGCATTGGCCAATTCGTTATGAGATGTAACACATGAGGTCAAGTTGTTCTAAATACATGACGGACCATTGTGACTGTTTCAGAGATTTCCCCCTTCACATTTTCTCTCTGTAGGATTTTCTCCCAAAAAAAATCAATTCAGTCTGCTGACCACCTGGTATTGAACCGCAGAGAACGCAGAGAAAAAATCTATTCTGTTCTTCTGTATTGACTAAGTCTGCCGTATGTTTTAGTTCAAAAAATTACCGTCTTAGTAATAGCAGTGATGCTCAAAAATTAAACCCACACTCAAAGCTAAACTGGGGCTGTGGGGACAACAAGTGGACAGAGGGACATTTGTCACGTTTCCAAAATTAGCGGGGTTTTTTGGAAGAATCTGAGTTTAGGCCTTCCTTCCACCAGCTAGTGCACAAGTACCTATCTTTGCTTTCAAAACAGCTTGAGCACTCTTTCCTGACGGGCTGCGAAGGAGTGAATTCACGACTCTTTTACGACCATGCCTAGAAAACGTACCACACTAAACACACTAAACACTTCTAAGACGCATTGTAAAAATTGGCTTTTAAACAACCAAAACCATACGCATAACTAGTGGTTGCTTCGCGGCATACGCATATATTTATATGTGACCATGCGTCACACACATATGCCCCGCCTCTTGTTTGCTGCTGTCTCTTGTTGCTGTGAGGTGCTTGGGTGCATGTGTGTGTACACATACACAGCACTTCACTGGTGTGAATGTTTTGTTTTGTAGCACCTTAACTCTTGCACTCTAGCATATACACTTTGTACAGTTTCACTGCAGTTGTTCTGCTCATGTATGACTGCTTGTTTGTGTGTTTTTGGGACCCGCCGGGGGACTACAGATACAAATTAGCAGTATTGCTAAATCTGGCATACTTACATTTGTATTAATGTCCATTAGTATGCAACTAGTACATAACCCGTGCATGCCCATAGAAACCAAATATAAGCAAGTATTTCTGCATGCCCATAGAAAGCAGGTGTAAGAACGGGTGTAAGCAAGCACGCCAGCACTCATTCAGTGATGCCTGTCTTTGATGGTGTCATAGTGAGTCCTATGATCGTTGATGATGTCATAGTAAGTCCTATTATTGTGAGGCATGCCTGCGTTTGATCTTTGACGATGTCCTATGTCGTCATATAGAGTTCTGTTTATGTGACGTCATGTAGACAGCCAGTAAACGGTCCTATGAACACCAACATCATAGGAACATCATAGGATATCAGGCAGACCCGTGCATGCCCGTAGAAACCAAGAAACCGGAGCACCCGGAGAAAATCAGTGCTTTGCTTGGCATTTTACACATTTGTAGTGTAGACTGTAGGCTGAAGGCAGCCTTGATGTATATGACATCATAAAGACATGTTGCCTGATGTCTGTCACTGTATATGACATCATAAAGACATGAAGGCAGGCTTGATGTATATGACATCATAAAGACAACTGCGAGTCGTCCTATGATGCCTGAGTTCATAGGATGTCCTATGATGTTCAGGCAGAGATCATATGCCATCCTATGATGTCCTATAAACGTGACAGACACACACACAGACAAGACAGACACACAGAGATTTCTTGCTTTTATAGAGTGATAGCGTGATGTCCCTTTTAAATAAACATTAACCTTAAACTTAAACCTGTCCAGGGAACGAGACGTCTCCTTCCAGAGAAACAAAGTCAGGGCTCCCTGCGGTGAGTTTTTTTTTTTTTTTTTAATCACACACTTCATTTTTAATGCTAATGTATTCCATTCATTTTAACCTTCCCCCTACCCTCGCCCTGCAAAAAAATTTGTGTAACCAATCTCTGAGGCAAAAAAGGTTGGGGGCCACTGTTCTATAGCACTAATTACTGGACTGTCATAACCACATTGCATAACAGTCTCCAAATTCAATACATATGTATTGTTAATGTGACTATATGAAAAGCAGAAAATCATGGGGAAGTACTACAAAGACTGAATGACATTGCAGTCAGAAGTTTTGGAATAGTGATGTTCATTTACATTTGAAGCCAGCTCATTCATATTAATGTACAATAAACACCTTCTAGAAGACACAGCAGAATAAGATATTTTCCATCTTGCCAAAAGTCCTTATAAACAATACCATGGTGACAGTGAGTTTAGGGGTGTAAAAGATTGTTTTAAAACATTTAAACATCAACCCTGAATTTATTTATGAAACTTCCAGTAAATACGTAGTACTTTGAAAAAATCTTGATCCACCCCTCATTTCTTCATATTTTGCTAGGAAAATGGTAAACAGCTGCATTTTATTACTAAAACATGCGCAATCCATCCATTTCCTACCGCTCTTCCGGGGGTCCGGGCCGCAGAGGGAGCAGTCCAAGCAGAGACGCCCAGACCTCCCTGGCCACCTGTTCCAGCTCTTCAGAGAGGATACCAAGGCGTTCCCAAGTTGGATGGGAGACACAGTCTCTCCAGCACATCCTGGGTCTGGCCCGTGGTCTCCTCCCAGTGGGACATGCCCAAAACACCTGAAAGGCATCCAGGAACCATCCTGATCAGATGCCCAAACCACCTCAACTGGCTTCTTTCAATGAGGAGGAGCAGTGGCTCTGCTCTGAGCCGCTTCCGAAAATGTGCAACATAAAAGAAAATACAATACATGAGGCAAGGTTTGTACAATTCTAATGATGAGCTTTAAGTCAATATTTGGCACTTATTCTTCAAAACAGCTTGAACTCACTTAGGCAAGTTTTCATGTGATTTCTTTAATTTTCAGAAACAGCTTTCCAGGCTTTTTAAAGAAATCTCAAAACTCTTCTCTGGATGTTGGCTGATTTTTGTTCCGTTCACTGTCAACATGATCCCACATTTTGAATTTTCATTCATCACTCCATAAGACCCTTTGACACCGATTCTTAGCCCAGTTCTTGTAAAATTTGGCACACCCCATCCTTGTCTCCCTGTTTCCCTTCTCACAGAAGGGCTTCTTGACAGCCACTCTTCCACTGAGACCATTTCTGATGAGGCTTCAGTAAACAGTGGCAGTGTGTCTCAAAAAATTCAAATTCAGTAATTCAAACAGCTAAGTTATTGTAACGGATGCCAACTAGTACTGTTCGGCGTAGAACGTTAGTAAACCTCCCTCCCGAAAGCCTCATTACAGTATCGGTAGCGCTGAGCTATCGGTCGGACCTTTAGCTCAGCGCGATCGTGCTGTGTCTCCCATGCTCGAACTGTGTAGTTGACTGAGAGGTCGCGGGTTCGTGTCCCGTGTGGGGCGAACTGCGCAGGATGATCTCTGTCACACTGGTGCCGTGAACCCGGGATGGGAGTGAGGTTTAAGGGGGAGAGTGTAACGGATGCCAACTAGTACTGTTTGGCGTAGAACGTTAGTAAACCTCCCTCCCGAAAGCCTCATTACAGTATCGGTAGCGCTGAGCTATCGGTCGGACCTTTAGCTCAGCGCGATCGTGCTGTGTCTCCCATGCTCGAACTGTGTAGTTGACTGAGAGGTCGCGGGTTCGTGTCCCGTGTGGGGCGAACTGCGCAGGATGATCTCTGTCACATTATAATCATCAAACTTTAAAACAAAAAGGCTTGAAATAGTTCACTTTATGCATGATGGATGTAGAAAAAATGAAAGTCTACATTTTTAATTTAAGTATTAAAAATAAGGGTTGGTTCAACAATTTTATATACTGTAATTTCACCATTGTGGGAATAATAAAGGCTTGGCTTATCTTATCTTATATAAATGCAGACTTAAATTTAACTATGTGAGCTTAATCTATTCTGAAAACAACATGGGCTTAACATTGTCTTACTCTACTTTTAGCAGTTTAATTAGTAAATGTGTAGTCAAGACCATAGGCACCTCACAGTGGTGTGAAAAAGTGTGTGCCCCCTTCCTGATTTCTCATTTTTTTGTATGTTTGTCACACTTAAATGTATCAGATCATCAAACAAATTTAAATATTACACAAAAATAACACAAGTAAACACAAAAGACAGTTTTTAAATGAAGGTGTTTATTATTAAGGGTAAAAAAATCCAAACCTAAATGGCCCTGTGTGAAAAAGTGATTGCCCTCCCTGTTAAAATATAAATTAACTGTGGTTTATCACATCTTTGGAAAGATGAGATCAATTTCTCTAGCCACACCCAGGCCTGATTACTGCCACACCTGTTCTCAAACAAGAAATCACTTAAATAGGACCTACCTGACAAAGTGAAGTAAACCAAAAGATCCTCAAAAGCTTGACATCATGCTGTGATCCAAAGAAATTCAGGAACAAATGAGAAACAAAGTAATTGAGATCTATCAGTCTGGAAAAGGTTATAAAACCATTTCTAAAGTTTTGGGACCCTAGCGAACCACAGTGAGAGCCATTATCCATAAATGGCAAAAACATGAAACAGTGGTGAACCTTCCCAGGAGAGGCCCACCAACCAAAATTACCCCAAGAGCGCAGCGACAACTCATCCAAGAGGTCACAAAAAACCCCACAACAACATCCAAAGAACTGCAGGCCTCACTTGCCTCAGTTAAGGTCAGTGTTCATGACTCCACCATGAGAAAGAGACTGGGCAAAAACAGCCTGCATGGTAGAGTTCCAAGACGAAAACCACTGCTGACCAAAAAGAACATCAAGGCTCGTCTTACTTTTAGCATAAAACATCTTGATGATCCCCAAGACTTTTGGGAAAATACTCTGTGGACTGATGAGACAAAAGTTGAACTTTTTGGAAGGCGTGTGTTCCATTACATCTGGCATAAAAGTAACAGAGCATTTCAGAAAAGGAACATGATACCAACAGTAAAATGTGGTGGTGGTAGTGTGATGTTCTTGGGCTGCTTTGCTGCTTCAGGACCCGGAAGACTTGCTGTGGTAAATGGAACCATGAATTCTGCCGTCTACCAAAAAATCCTGAAGGAGAATTTCCAGACATCTGTTCATGACCTCAAGCTAAAGCACACTTGGGTTCTGCAGCAGGACAATGATCCAAAACACACCAGCAAGTCCACCTCTGAATGGCTTAAGAAAAACAAAATGAAGACTTTGGAGTGGCCTAGTGAAAGTCCTGACCTGAATCCGATTGAGATGCTGTGGCATGACCTTAAAAAGGTGGTTCATGTTCGAAAACCCTCCAATGTGGCTGAATTACAACAATTCTGCAAAGATGAGTGGGCCAAAATTCCTCCACAGCGCTGTAAAAGACTCATTGCCAGTTATCGCAAACGCTTGATTGCAGTTGTTGCTGCTAAGGGTGGCCCAACCAGTTATTAGGTTTAGGGGCAATCACTTTTTCACACAGGGCCATACAGGTTTGGATTTTTTTTCCCGTAATAATAAACATGTTCATTTAAAAACTGCATTTTTGTGTTTATTTATGTTATTTTTGTCTAATATTTAAATTTGTTTGATGATCTGAAACATTTTAGTGACAAACACACAAAAAAAAGAGAAATCAGGAAGGGGCAAACACTTTTTCACACCACTGTATGTGAATATGAATAAAGTCAAAACTATCCATCCATCCATCCATCTTCTACCGCTTTTCCGGAGGTCCGGGTCGTGGAGGCAGCAGTTCAAGCAGAGAAGCCCAGACTTCCCTCTCCCCAGCCACCTGCCCCAGCTCTTCAAAGAGGATACCAAGGCTTTCCCAGACCAGTGAGTGCTGGGTCTGCCCCAGGGTCTCCTCCCAGTGGGACGTGCCCGAAACACCTCAAGTGAGAGGCGTCCAGGAGTCATCCTGATCAGATGACCATACCACCTCAACTGGCTCCTTTCAATGTGAAGGAGCAGCGGTTCTACTCTGAGCCTCTCCCCGATGACTGAGCTCCTCACCCTATCTCTGAGGGTGAATCCAGCGATCCTACAGAGAAAGCTCATTTCAGCCGCTTGTATCCGCGATCTCGTTCTTTCTGTCATTACCCAAAGCTCATGACCATAAGTGAGAGTAGGAACGTAGATTGACTGGTAAATCGACAGCTTTGCCTTAGAACTCAGCTCCCTCTTAACCACAACAGACCGGTACAATGTCCGCATCACTGCAGAGGTTGCTCCAAGCTGTCATGCTGCTCCGATCCGTCTGTCAATCTCTCGCTCCATTCTCCCCTCACTCGTAAATAAGACCCCAAGATACTGGGGCAGAAGCCTGTCCCCAACCCGGAGAGGACAATCCACCTTTTTCCGGCTGAGGACCATGGACTCGGACTTGGAGGTGCTGATTCTCATCCCAGCCACTTCATACTCAGCGGCAAACCATCCCAGCAAGAACTGTAGGTCATTGCTGGATGAAGCCAACAGGACAACATCATCTGCAAACAACAGAGATGAGATCCTGTGGTCACCAAGCATGACACCCTCCGTTCCCTGGCTGTGCCTAGAAATAATATAAAAATTATGAACAGGATCGGTGACAAAGGGCAGCCCTGGTGGAGTCCCACTCTCACTGGGAATGAGTCCGATCCGAGTGTTGGCAATACAAACCAAACTCTCACAACGGTCGTATAGAGACCAAATAGCTTGTAACAACAAGCCCGATTCCCCATACTCCCGAAGCACCCCCCCACAGAAAACCACGAGGGACGCGGTTGAATGCCTTCTCCAAGTCCACAAAACATATGTAAACTGGTTGGGCAAACTCCCATGACCCCTCAAGGCTTCTCGAGAGGGTAAAGAGCTGGTCCGATGTGCCACGGCCAGGACGAAAACCACGTTGATCCTCCTGAATCCAAGGTTTGACCAACAGCCGGACTCTCCTCTCCAGTACCTTGGCATAGACCTTCCCAGGGAGGCTGAGGAGTGTGACCCCTCTAAAGTTGGAGCACACCCTCCAGTCCCCTTTCTTTAAGAGAGGAGCCACCACCCCGGTTTGCCATGCCAAAGGCACTGCCCCGACCTCCACGCAATGTTGCAGAGGTGTGTCAACCATGACAGCCCTACAACATCCAGGGCCTTGAGGTACTCAGGGCAAATCTTGTCCACCCCTGGGGCCCGGCCACCAAAGAGATTTTTAACCACCTTGGCGACCTCAGCCCCTATGATAGGCGAGTCGTCCCCCTCGTCCACAAGCTCTGCTTCCTCTGTGGAAGGCGTATCAGTGGTATTGAGGAGATCATCAAAGTATTCCTTCCACCGCCCGACGATATCCCCAGTCGAAGTCAACAGCGCCCCATCTGCACCATACACAGTGTGGACAGCCAGCTGCTTCCCCCTCCTGAGCCGCCGGACAGTTTGCCAGAATCTCTTTGACGCCGACCGAAAGTCTTGTTCCATGGCCTCACCGAACTCCTCCCATACCCGAGTTTTTGCTTCAGCAACCACCCGAGCTGCACTCCGCTTGGCCTGCCAGTACACTTCAGCTGCTTTGGGAGTCCCACAAGCCAACCAAGCTTGATAGGACTCCTTCTTCAGATTAATGGCCCCCCTCACCACTGGTGTCTACCACTTGGTTTAGGGGTTGCCACCATGAGATGCCCCGACAACCTTGCGGCCGCAGCTCTGGGCAGCCGCTTCAACAATAGAGGTAGAGAACATGGCCCATTCAGACTCCATGTCTCCAGACTCCCTTGGAATGAGGTTGAAGTTCTTCCGGAGGTGGGAGTTGAAGACCTCCTGGATAGGGGCCTCAGCCAGACGTTCCCAGCACACCCTCACTATACATTTGGGTCTACCAGGTCTGAATGGCTTCCTCCCCTGCCATCGGATCCAACTCACCACCAGGTGGTGATCAGTTGACAGCTCTGCACCTCTCTTTACCCGAGTGTCCAAGACATACGGTCGCAGGTCTGATGACACGATAACAAAATCAATCATTGACCTGCGACCTAGGGTGTCCTGGTGCCAGGTGCACATATGGACACCTTTATGCTTGAACATGGTGTTTGTCATGGACAAACTGTGGTTAGCACAGAAGTCCAATAACTGAACACCACTCGGCTTCAGATCGGGCAGGCTGTTCCTCCCAATCACCCCCTTCCAGGTTTCACTGTCGTTGCCCATGTGCGCATTGAAGTCCCTCAGTAGGACAATGGAGTCTCCAAGAGAAGCACCCTCCAGCACCCCAGTCACAGACTCCAAAAAGGGTGGGTACTCTGAAACATCATTTGGTGCATAGGCACAAATGATGGTCAGGACCTGTTTCCCAACCCGAAAGCACAGGGAAACAACCCTTTCGTCCACCGGGGAAAACTCTAATATAGAGGCAGCAAGGTGGGGGGATACAAGAATACCCACCCCTGCTTGTCGCCTCTCGCCCGGGACAACTCCAGAGTAGGCCAAGCTCCAGCCCCTCTCCAGGAGACTGGTTCCGGAACCGGAGCTGTGTGTTGAGGTGAGGCCGACTATATCTAGACAGTATCTCTCAACCTCATGCACCAGCTCAGGCTCCTTCCCCACCAGAGAGGTGACATTCCACCTACCAAAAGCCAGTTTAGGAAGCTTGGGATCAGTCTGCCAAGGTCTCCGCTTTTGACCGCCACCTGATCCACATAGCACCGGAACCCCATGATCCCTCCTGCAGGTGGTGAGCCCACTAGAGGGCGGACCCATGTAAGTCCTTCGGGCTGAGCCCAGCCGGGTCCCATGGGCGGAAACCCGGCCACCAGATGCTAGCTATCGAGCCCCTCCCCCAGGCCTGGCTCCAGGGTGGGGCCCTGGTAACCCCATACTAGGCGGGGTACACTGAATCCTTGTTGTAGTATTTATCATGAGAGTCTGTTGGATCGTTCTTAGTCTGGCCCTTCACCCAGGACCAGTTTGTCTTTGGTGACCCTACCAGAGGCAAATTGCCCCGGACAACATAGCTCCTGGGATCACTGGGGCACGCAAACCCTCCACCACGATAAGGTGACGATCCATGAGGGATTGTCAAAACTAATAAGTAATTTGTCTATTTTAAGGTAGACTAGAAGACAGTCCAACGGTTCAACAATTTAATCCCATCATGAGGTTACGTTCAACGTGTGAAGTCATTATAACATCCAGCTGGCCACAACAATATCATTTAGATTACTTTGGTTACTGGTTATTTTTTAAACAAGATTCGACTCCAACATCTCTTCATTTGTTGGAAATGGTGGCATAAGAGTGGTAATTAGGAGGCAGGCTTTTATTGTGAAAAATTCATATTTCTGAGCCAATTTTATTGAAAACTCCTTATTATTTTCTCTATATCACACCAAGTATTTCCAGAGTATCTTGTTAACTTTTAATCAAGCAGCCACATGTGTGACCCTAGCCCAAAGAAACAAAACTCTGTGACAGACTTCAAACAGAGAAATGCTTAATTCAACAACTTTAGGAAGAGTTACACTATCTATTATAGAGAGGAAAGGTAAAGTCCTGAAAGTCACAAGGTTACACTTGATTCGTCTTTCTATTTATACTCAGAGACAATGATCACTCAGCACCCCACCACCATGGCCACCACTCTGTGCCACCTAATTACATTCACTGATAAGCCAGGGTGGTCATTAAGATAAGATAAGATAAGATAGATAAGATAAGCCTTTATTAGTCCCACAACGGGGAAATTCCAGGATTGCAACAGCACAGGGATAGCAACACTCAGAGCAACAATCAGAAGGCAAGAAAAAACAAGCAAGCAAGAGCAGCTAATATACATATGTACATATTACTATAAAATATATATATACACACACACACACACACACACACACACACACAGTGCAGAGCATTGTAGCTGGATGGAATAAATATATGAATATATGAACACACAGTACAGAGCATTGTAGCTAGATGGAATAAATATGTAAATATATAAACACCCACAGTATGGAGCATTGCAGCTAGGTGGAATGAATATGCAAGTATATAAACACACACAGTGCGGAGCAATGTAGCTAGATGGAATAATATGTAGATATATAAAAACACAGTGCGGAGCATTGTAGCTAGATGGAATAAATATATAGATATATAAATATAAACACACCCAGTGCAGAGCATTGTAGCTAGATGGAATAAATATGTAAATATATAAACACACACAGTGCAGAGCATTGTTGCTAGGTGGGATGAAACAGCATAACCGTCTATTTAGTTATCCTACATGGTATGATTATGTGCCCATACATATCTACGTCTAAGTGAGTTCTGAAGTGGTTTTGTAATGAAATGTGTGAGGTCAATAGCAAATACTACAAATGGCTGTGCAGTTGTACAAATTGAGCGACTGTTAAGATTAGAGTCACGGTCTTTGTGGAGATGGAGTGACATAGAGGGAGTAAAGTGGAGTGTGGTGGAGGGAATGGTAAAAGGGAACAGGGAGGGCATGCATCTAAGCTGTGAGGGTGGCCCACATACAGTACAGACTAAAATATGTAGTGTCGATGCATTTCTAATCAATCATTTTACATGTTACGACTGGGCTTAGTGATACAGATAACTACAACAAAGGTACAAAGTAGACTCGTACTTTTTATCTTGACAAAACTTATTTGATCACTTTAGAATTTCAAGCCTTTGACAGGACTCATTTTGTGCATTCTCTGGGGATAAATTTTAAGTTTTTAATGCAGTTTTAAACACCAAAAGATATGTCTGTGTTGCTTCACAGCTGCTCAGAAAGCTGTCTTTAGAGTTTGTTTAAACAGTTTTCAGCTATCAGTCAATTTTCTGCTTAGTAACATCAATGAACAACTAATTTGATTGGGTAAAGGTTTAAGTGGGCCAATCACAAATTAACAAGGCAATCAGGATGCATTTCTTCCCCCATCTAGTAAAACTTAATAAGCTTATTTTCATCAAATCTGAGATTGACCCATTTTTACACTTACTAGGTTTTACCCTGTTAGAAACCCCAATAAAAATGCAGAAAAGTCATCATTGTGATTAAGCTAATATCTCACAGAGCAGCGAATGCTGATGAATATTGTGATTTTTGGGTTTAATTAGAGTTTGTAAAAGGTTGAAAAACAGTTTTGCAAACCTTCTTAAGGTTGCAAACAGTTTTTCCTGTCGCAAATGCATTTTTCCACAAACAGTTGCAAACATCTGCAAAATAGTTGTAAGCGTTTGCCAATGGTTGTAAATTTGCTAAAGTGAAAGGTCTCAGGCCGGAGACCTTTGAGACTGTGGTGGAGAGGAGGACACTAAACAAACTGCGATCCATCATGGACAATCCTGATCACCCCCTCCACCACACACTGGACAGACAGTGGAGCACTTTTTCCAGCCGACTGCTACAGCTTCGCTGCCGAACTGTCACATACAGGAAATCTTTCCTGCCACATGCCATTTCACTGTACAATAACTCACTCTGATGTTGAATTCTGGTCATAACTATGCTGTCATACTGCACCTTGCAGTCTAATTGGTGCCTCACATTTCACCCTGCACCTGATAGTCCTGCATTGTACAGTGGGTACGACCCATGTATCTATACGGGTCACCATCTATTCATCTATGATGTATATAAGTTATTTAGGCAGTTTTACATTCCATGGGTAATTCCTGTGTCTGTTATGTTGTGTGTGTTTCTGTCGTTTTGGTTGTCTACCGTCATGCTGCTGTTACACTGTAATTTCCTAGTTTGGGATCAATAAAGTATATCTACTGTATCTATCTATCTATCTACAGTATCTATCTATAATATTAGCAACATGAGAATGAAATACAGATACTGTAGATTTGAGTCTGTCCACATTCTCATTTGTCTACTCCTTCCCCTATGAATTGGGACACCCTTTCATGGCTGCACGATGTTATTAGTAGTTCCTAATGGATTTAACCTAAATGGACACTACCTGCTTTCACCAGAAAAAAGAAGAAAAAGAAAAAGAAAGCGGATTAGAAAAAAACACAGTACTTATGGGAGTTTTAGTTTTGTAGTCTCACATTGCAATAGATTTAGTATTTTAGATGCTGTTTGAGAAAACTACAACTGACCAAAGTGGCTAGTGGGTGTGGCTGTCTTACCGGCCACTGCTGAAATCCACTAGTCACTGGCTGGTTGGCCCGTGTTAATATCAAGCCCTGTATACAATGTTCAATAATGCTGAGTCACTGTCGTCGAATCACAGCTTTCCTTAAGCATTTGTCAATGTTAAATATAGATTTTTGGAAGAACACTGATTTGCAGCTGGGGCCACTTGGGGTCAGATCCCTTTTGATGTGCTGCATGTCTCACCATCACACACGGAGGAGCGTCCGATACTGTACACCATGTCTGAAATGTGCATAAGGACAGAGAATATAATAAATCCTGTCCCAGTCCTGAGCGCAGTAGTATATGTTTTGGGGATTCTGGGTAAAGTTAGCACACAGTTTTAATACAGAATGGGGGAAAAAAAAGAAAAATACTACATTTTTTCCATCATGCACCTAAGAGTGTGTTAAAGTGTGAAATGATTACGCTGTAAATAATCATTAATCTTTGAATGACTATGTACAAGTGCACTTCGAAATGAAAAGAATAAATTATTAAGTCTAACGAAAACTTAAAAGACCACAAGGCACTCTTTGAGTCAGAGCTGATGGCAGGTGAGAGGAGCTGTAATTTTACAGACAAGTGATGGAACCCAGATACGAAGATAAGAGCTGAATGCAGAGCTGTAATAATCCCCTCAATTTCATTTCCATTGACAAAAATTGAAACATGAGTGTAAAATGGTGCTTCTCGCCGATGAATAGAGAGCAGCGCTGGAGGAAGTTTCTGTTTTACAGCAGAGTCATTACTCTGCACATTCCACTGCATTACTGTGTGCATGACTTACCAAAGAGCTGGCGATGGAATATAAACTTCCCAGCTAACAGGCCAGTGATAATGGCCAGTATCCAGCAGATTACTTTCAGGATGTTCCACCCGAGGCTCGGGTACTTGTTGAAGAGGAAGGAGAAGCAGTTGCCCACCACAATGATATGAGCTTCCGTCTGACTGTGAGAGACGGGGTCCTCGGCGAAAATCAAGAAGTTGAAGAAGGTGACGAGGTAGGCCACGATGAGACGTGACCATGGGTGCTGGAAGTAGTAACGAAAGAGGGTATCTATTTCCATCTTGCTGAGCCGCCCCCCCCCATCAGCCACACTACACCTGGGAGCCAGAAAGAGAGAGACACAGAGGGGAAATGTTTCTTTCACTCAGATTACATTGCAGGCCATTCAGCTAGGGCAGGGGTCAACACCCTCTAATATGAAAAGAGCCATTTTAAGCTATTTTGTCCAAAAACAATCTGCATAGAGCCACAAAACTTATTTGAGCTTCAAAAAAAGAGGTAATAGCGCTAAAAAAATAATTGCAACAATAACATCAGTAACATCAATAACATCAATAACATCAGATGCAACTTGGATCTGATCTCATAAATTTAAGGCTTTTTTTCTTTGATTTGTTTCTTCCAAATATGAAATAAATGCAACATTTTTCCTCTTAAATTTGAAACTTTTTTCCATAAATCTGCAACTGTTTTCACAGAAGTTTGTAATGTTTCTCTTTCATTTCCAACATTTTCCTTGTAAATTTGCATGTCTCATAAATTTGCAGATTTTTTTCAAATAAAATATACATAATATTTCTCTCATGAATTTTTGACCTTTTCCTCTTTAATTTGCATCTTTTTTATTGTAAATCTGCAACATTTTCACCCACATAAATTTGCAGCATACGTAAATTTGTGAATTATTTTCTCTTTAATTTTCTTTTTATCTTCAATTTGGAACTGCTTCTTGTCCAGTTGCAATGAAAATTATTCAACCCCCACCGCAAATTAGGTTTACTGGCAAAATGTACAAACTAGCAGCTGTTGGCAATAAACAAATCAAACAAGAACAATTTAAATAGCTCAACACAACTAATATTACAAGTGGTTTCTCCAAATTCACCACAAAATGCCACTCTTAATGACTACTGCAGTCTCAAAAGTATTCAACCCCTTCATGACAAGCATCTTTGCTACTTAGTAGAGCACACTTTTGCTGTTACAACCTGCTGCAAACATGATGCATAGCCAGACACCAGCTTTTAGCAATGTTCTGAAGAATCTTAGTCCATTCTGTTGTATAGAGATTTGAACTTTGGGGCTTGCCATAGCCGACGCCGGGCAGTCGACATGGTGACATCAGGTGGGCTACGGCCAGTATGTTAACCGAATGTGAATCTCAATAAAGTTCAGTTGGTTGCTCGGTTCAACATGGCTCAGGTTTCCCGTTATTAGGACATAACATTTTGGCGACTGAGGATTAAACCATGAGAGCGTACATTGATTGATTGATTGATTGATTTTATTTGAACATTCAGACAAAAAAGAAAAAAATTTTAAAACAAAAATCAAAACCAAAAAAGTAAAATGTTCAAAAGGAGTGGGAAGAAGCCAACGCTTACTGTATATAGTCCCACCCCTTCTCCATACCCAATAACTTATAATATCATTCTAGTCATTATTCATCCCACAATTACATTCATTATACAATACCATAATATATAATACACCTTATAATTAAATTATGTAATAGAAATGATACAACAGTGATAGTTTATATTGACAATAATACCAACATATAATAATAATTGTAATAATAATAAATAAATACTTCTGGTATGTTTAATATAATTATAGACAATATTATCATCATCATAATCACCATATATACCACCATATACCCCCACATGGGTTACAATACCTAGGCACAATAAGTAACCATATAATAATAATAACCATAATAATAGGTAGCCATATGGTAGTTACAACAACAACAATAATAATAATAATACCACCTGGCCTATATAATACTTTAAATAACTCCATCCTAACAACAATCCTAATACTATAATTCTAGTAATAATGATATCAATAATAATAGTACTCAGCATATATATTCACAATAACAACCTTTCTTCATTGAAGGCACACTGTAATGTTACTGTCCTTTATTTTTATATTGCTCAAAAATCACTTCTTTATATGTTGATTTAAATACATGGATGTTTGGACATTGCCTGTATTTCTCCCCCAACCCATTCCACAATTTTACCCCACACACAGACACACAAAACCCTTCCTAGTAGATCTTACTAGGTGCATTTTAAATTTTGTATTCCCCGTAAAATTATATTTCCCTTCTCTCTCACTGAAAAGATTTTGTATATTGTGTGGCAAAAAGTTTTTACTGACTTCAAACAGTAAAAGTGGAGGAGTTTAAGTATCTTGGGGTCTTATTCATGAGTGAGGGGAAAATGGAGCAAGAGATTGACAGACGGATCGGAGCAGCATCTGCAGTGATGCGGACATTGTACCGGTCTGTTGTGGTGAAGAGGGAGCTTAGTTCTAAGGCAAAGCTGTCGATTTACCAGTCAATCTACGTTCCTACTCTCACCTATAGTCACGAGCTTTGGGTAATGACCGAAAGAACAAGATTGCGGATACAAGCGGCTGAAATGAACTTTCTCCGTAGGATTGCTGGACTCACCCTCAGAGACAGGGTGAGGAGCTCAGTCATCTGGGAGAGGCTCAGAGTAGAACCGCTGCTCCTCCATATTGAAAGGAGTCAGTTGAGGTGGTATGGGCATCTGATTAGGATGCCTCCTGGACGCCTCCCATTTGAGGTGTTTTGGGCACGTCCCACTGGGAGGAGACCCCGGGGCAGACCCAGGACTCGGTGGAGAGACTATGTCTCCCAGCTGGTCTGGGAACGCCTTGGTATCCTCTCTGAAGAGCTGGAGCAGGTGGCTGGGGAGAGGGAAGTCTGGGCTTCTCTGCTTGAACTGCTGCCTCCGCGACCCGGACCTCCGGAAAAGCGGTAGAAGATAGATGGATGGATGGATGACTTTAAACATTAACTTTGCTGTATAATAATCAACCAGATCCCGTAATTTCAATAACTTTGAATGTAAAAACAATAAATTAGTATGTTCAAGATACCCAACTTTGTATATAACACGGACTGCCCTTTTTTGTAATATTAGCTATGAATTAAGTGTACTTTTATAATTGTTACCCCAGACCTCTATACAATAGGTCAAGTATGAAAGTACTAATGAGCAATACAAGATATGAAGCGATTTGTAATCTAGGACCTGCTTAATTTTATATATAATTGCAATATTTTTTGCAACTTTGTTTTGTATGTATCTGACGTGAGGTTTCCAACTAATTTTATCATCTAGTATTACACACACAAACTTGATCTCCTTATCATTTTAAATAATTACATTATCTATATGAATATGTATATCTTTTTATTTTTACAATTACCAGATATCATTACCTTAGTTTTATCTATATTTAGTGATAATATAAATTATTTAATTCATTATTTAGAGTATGGATTAGCTGATTATAATTATTTCCAGAATAAAATATATTAGTATAATCAGTAAATATTATTTTTAATAATTTAGAAACTTGGAATATATATATATATATATATATATATATATATATATATATACTGTATGTATATACTGTATATATATATATATAATTTGGGCCCAATACTGACCCCTGGGGGATCCCACAGACAATTCCCATACATCCAGACAGATAATTCTCCCATCTTCACAAACTGTTGTCTCTCAGATAAATAACTTGTAACCCAATTCAGAGCCATTCCCCTAATACCATACATTTGCAGTTTATCAAGAAGTATTGAATGATTTATTGTATCAAATGCTTTTCTAAAATCTATAAATACACCAATTGCATATTTTCCTTGATCTAATGCATTTATTATTTCCTCTGTTGCTTCCGTTATTGCCAGCAATGTTGTACTCTTTGCTCTAAATCCATATTGATTCTGATTAAGCACATTGTGTTTATTTAAAAAAATTTCTAATCTGTTATTGAAAAGTTTTTCCAGAATCTTTGAAAATTGTGGGAGGAGCGATACTGGTCTGTAGTTTATGTAGTGATGTTTATTTCCTTGCTTGAATAATGGTATTATTTTTGCTATTTTCATTTTCTGTGGGAATGAGCCAGTTTGAAATGATAGATTACAAATATATGTAAATGGTTTTAATATGCCATCAACGGTTCTTTTTACTAGTGCCATATCAATACTATCACAATCAGGCGATAATTTACTTTTACACTTCAACAACAGATTTTACCTCTAGTTCATCCACCACTGAGAGAAAGATTGACCGAGGGTTATTTCCAATCAACGTCTCACTCACGATGTCTCTTCCTTGGTTTGAAATTTTTGCTGCCAACTCTGGTCCGACATTTACAAAAAAATTAATTCATTTTATTTACTACCATGTTCTTATCATAATTATCACCACAATTATCAGTAAAATATTCTGGATATATCATTTTCTTAGTTCCACTTTTCCTTAATTTATTTAATATATCCCAGACTCCTTTTATATTATTTTTATTTTCATTTAATATTTTCCTAAAGTATAATTTTTACTAGTTCGTATTATTTCAGTTAATTTATTACCTCCGCCAAGGAGGTAATGTTTTTACCGGGGTTTGTCTGTCTGTCTGTCTGTCTGTTACAAACATAACTCAAAAAGTTATGAACGAATTTTGACGAAATTTTCAGGAAAGGTGTGTAATGGCACGGGGAACAGATGATTACATTTTGGTGATGATCTGAGAGTGCATACCTCCACCAAGGGCTTTGTTTGTATTTGTACAGCAGGATTACACAAAAACTACTGGATGGATTTGGATGAAATTTTCACCTGAGGTGGTTCTGGGGCTGGAGAGGAACCCATTATATTTTGGTGATGATCTGAGAATGCATACTTCAGCCAAGGCTCTTATCTTCTCACAGTGTGTTAGCAACAATACTCCAAAACTGATAGACAGACTTTGATGAAATTTTCACCACAAGTGGCTATAGGCCTACACACAAACCCATTACATTATGGAGGTGATCCATGAGAAACGGAAGGAGCCTTGGCAGAGGTATGCGCTCTATGAGTGCTTTTCTAGTTTTTGTATACATCTTTTCCATACCATTTCTAAATTTTTCCATATCAGATCCCGGTGCTCTATATATACACAACTTACTACTATGTTTTTTCTATTTTCCATCGTAATTTCTATTGTTAAACATTCCATACTTTCATTCACCGTTGATGTCATGCTGTCCACTTTTTTACTTTTTAAATTTCTGTGAACATACAGTGCTACCCCACCACTTTTACATTTCCTATTTTGTGTGTACATCTCATATCCATGTAGTTCAAAATTTACATCTTTTTCTTCATTAATCCATGTTTCACTTATTGCTATAATTCTAAATGGGGTGTTAAATTGATTTAAAAACTCCTTAATACTATCAAAGTTGGCATAGAGACTCCTACTATTAATATGTATTATTGTCAATGTCTGATCTGAGTTCATAATTCCTTTTAATTGCTGTTCATCATAATAAGCACACTTATTACCTCCACCAAGGAGGTAATGTTTTTACCGGGGTCTGTCTGTCTGTCTGTCTGGCTGTCTAGCTGTTACCAACATAACTCAAAAAGTTATTAACGGAGACTTCCGGTCTGGACGCCATGGCGACTGCAGCTTAACATTGAAGCTCTCAGACCCAATCCAGGATAACACCTTGAAAATCAAACTTAACGGATTTTTGGAGGAGTGAAAATCAAAAGACAAAATCATCATGTCTAAAGGAAAACAGAAGAAACTGAAATTCTCCAGGCCAGGACACGTATCGGCCGGAGAATCTGAACTGGAAGATCTCCGTTCAGAAGACGAGGAACTGGTGATAGCTAACAAAAAGGTTAGCCTGAAATCACTATTTGAGGAGCTACGACGATTTCACCGAGAAGTTACGGCCGAATTTCGGGAATTCAGAGAAGAATTGAAAAGGACAAACAGCAGAGTGGACCAGGCCGAGAACCGAATCTTGGAAACAGAGGATCGAATAAAAGTGCTCGAAGATTCTGTGCTGGACCTACGCAAAAGACAAGCATCTATAGAGGCTAAGCTAGCCAACCAAGAAGGAAGAGAGAGAAGAGACAATATAAGAATTCATGGTCTGATAGAAGGAGCCGAAAACGGTTTTAACTCAATGGCAGAATGCGTGGAATCCTTACTAAGAGAGAAATTGGATATTCCACAAACCACCGACTTGAAGATAGAAAAGGCACATCGTTCATTAGCCGCTAGGCCGGCGGCGGAAGCGCCCCCACGTTCGGTGTTGGTAAGATTTTCCAATTTCAAAATAAAACAAGAGGTTGTAAGACTGGCCTGGCAGAAAAAAGGATTTATGCACCAGGAGAGAAAAGTCTACGTGGAACACGATTACGCCCCGGAGGTCCTTAAAAAGCGCAGGGAATACAATGACGCGAAAAAGGTGTTAAGAGAGAAGAAATTGCGCTTTCAGACTCCATTTCCTGCGAAGTTAAGGGTCTTCAACGGCGATGAAACGTGTCTCTATAATTCGGCGGAAGAAGCAACAGCTGACATGGCGAAAAGAGGGCTCCCGGTAACGGTATTTAAACCCGCAGCAGACCCGAGTGAGAAGATCAAAGCGCAAACATGGACAACACAAAGACCTTCAAAATCCACGGACCAGCAGCGGGAAACCCAGCGCCAGAGCGTCGCGGATAAACTATCCGTTTTCAGGTTGGAATAGCGACCTTTTTTTTTTTTTTCTCTTGAATCAATCCGCACATCCAACCCCCCTCATACAAGGTAACAAACATTAAAGGAGATGCGTATTCAGCATGTGGTAAAACATTTCATGGAACAGTCATAATATTTGAAACAAATAAGTCTTTGTAATAAAAAAAAAAAAAATTGTTAAAATAGAAATGTGACAATAATCCACATGTTCTCCTCATACTAACAAATACTGTTTTTGCGTGAATGTTTGATGTGATGGGGGTGGGAGGGTGCACACAATTTCACAGGGTTTAGGCATAATAGGAAAAAAAAAAAATCATTACAAGTTTGGATTGGGTTCTGAAACTCACGTTAAAAGCATGGGGCAGCTTACAGGGGTAAGAGAGGGCCCTCAACATGTAACAGAGTTTGAGGAATTTCCCTCAGGGCCTTCACTCCATCAAGGCTCTTCCAGGGTCTTTAAAAAGACCTCAGCTCAGGAAGTTCTTCTGACAGCTTTTTGTTTTAAAGTTTTATACACTATGTTCTTAATGTTTTTCTTGTTTTTAATGTTCTTTCAGTTTCTGAGTAGCACAAATGAGGGCCACCACACAGTTATACTAAACAAAACAACACAATGGAGAAACAGGGTGTAACCAAAATAATTTCATATAATGTAAAAGGAATCCTGAATCCAGTTAAAAGATCCAAGATTCTAGGCAAAATGAAAAAAGACAAAGCAGGAATAATATTTTTACAAGAAACCCACCTAACAGACGTGGAACACAATAAACTCAATAGACAAGGGTTTAAAATGATCTCTTCATCTTCATATAAGTCAGGGAGGAGGAGGGGAGTAGCGACATTGATATCAACCAAAATTACATTTGAAAAAAAATCAGAACACAAAGATAAAGAAGGGAGATACAGTTTGGTAACTGGGCGGCTAGAGGGAGAAGATATCACCCTGCTGAATGTGTATGCTCCCCCAGGGGCTAACTGGAAATTTTATAAAAATGTATTCGACCTAATGATAACAAAAGCTCAAGGTTTAGTGATATGTGGTGGGGACTTCAATCTTAGACTGAATCCATACTGGGATGCTTCTGGTAATTCTCCACATCAAAATAACACCCAAAACAGGAAGACTCGGATGCTACTAAAAGAAATGGGAAACTGTGACGTGTGGAGGGAACTCAACCCCAGTGTAAAAGACTATACATTTTACTCAACTCCACATTCATCCTACTCAAGGATTGACTATTTTTTTATGTTTAATAGAGACATTGGAAGAGTAAAAACATGTAAAATAGGACTGATGGATCTCTCTGACCACAGTCCGATCTACATGGACTTAAATATCCAAAAATACACAAATAATACATTTTCTTGGAGGTTAAATTCAAATGTCCTGAAAGGACCATTGAAAGATGAATTGGAATCAGATATTCTCAGATATTTGGAAGATAACGATAATGGAGAAGTATCCCCTTTAATACTGTGGGATGCATGCAAAGCTGTAATAA
The DNA here is from genome assembly GCA_020510985.1 of Pholidichthys leucotaenia. Classification (NCBI taxonomy): domain Eukaryota; kingdom Metazoa; phylum Chordata; class Actinopteri; order Cichliformes; family Pholidichthyidae; genus Pholidichthys; species Pholidichthys leucotaenia. Next base: position 66,433,368 of record CM035840.1, read on the forward strand.
GAGGAAAGATTATTGCAAAACTGGCAACCCAAAAGAAACTAAGACAAGAAAAACTATCCACATTAGAGTCAGAACTTAGGAACCTAGAAAAAGAACACAAAGGCAACACTCATTCTACTGACTCGCTCAAGATTAAGGAAATTAAAAACCAAATAAATGAGATCTACACAATAGAAATCCAGAAGAAACTTACATTTTTGAAACAAAAATACTATGAAGCAGGCAGTAAATCGGCAAAATTGCTAGCCTATAAATTGAGGAAACATCAAACAGAAAGAGCAATCTACAAAATCAGAGACCCAGTATCAAAGGAAATAAAATTCAGAATTCAGGATATTCTTAAAAGCTTCGAGAATTACTATAAGAACTTATACTCCCACAAAAAACAAAAACGCATCCGAGGCATTCCTAAACACTTTAAACCTTCCCCAACTTACGGAGTCACAAAATAAAACACTACTGTCAGAAATACATCCTAAAGAATTAGAAAAAGCAATTATGAAACTTAAAGCTAACAAATCCCCAGGAGCTGATGGCTATACAGCAGAGTGGTACAAAACCTTTAAACAGCAACTATCTCCTCTCCTCCTGAAAACATTTAATTATGTCCTCCACACAGGGGAAATCCCCCCCTCCTGGAGAGAAGGGGTCATTGCAGTTATACCTAAACCTGAAAAGGATAAACTAGAGTGCTCCAACTACAGACCAATCAGTGTACTAAATCAGGACTATAAGCTTTTTACCATTATCCTTGCCAAAAGGTTAGAAAATATACTGACAGACCTAATTCATTTAGACCAAACAGGTTTTATAAGACAAAGACAGACACAGGACAACATTCGACGCACTTTACACATAATTCATCATATAAAAAAATATAACTTAAATGCAGTCATATTGGGATTAGATGCTGAAAAAGCATTCGATTCGGTTGACTGGTCTTTTCTATATAGAATCTTATCCAGTTTCAATTTTCATAACAACTTCATTAGAACTATACAGGCATTATATAAAAAACCAACAGCTAAAATAAGGATTAACGGTAATTTATCATCATCTTTTGAACTGGAAAGAGGATGTCGTCAGGGCTGCCCCCTGTCTCCACTGCTCTTTGCAATCTTCATAGAACCTCTGAGCCAATGGATAAGACAAAATCAAAAAATTCAAGGTATTACACTTGGTCAGAAGGAACATAAAATAGCACTCTTTGCTGATGACATTTTAATATACCTAGGGCAGCCGGACACTTCTTTACCAGAACTAACCTCAGTTTTTTCAGAGTATGGAGATTTATCGGGGTACAAATTAAACATGCATAAAACCCAAGTTTTAACATTCAACTATGACCCAAATCATTATTCACTAAGCAAACTCAAAACTAACTGGGAGTCGGAATCTATGAAATATCTGGGGGTCAATATCCCGAAACAACTCAACAAAATTATATCACTAAACTATGATCCACTGGTGACAAAAATAAAATCTGACCTAGCAAGATGGAATATGATACCATTCTTGGGTACTGCACAAAGAATTGAAGCAGTCAAAATGAATATACTTCCACGTCTTCTATACCTTTTCCAAACAATACCGGTAGAACCTCCCAAAAAAACATGGCAGGAGCTGGACAGAAGGATCTCAAGATTCATATGGCAGGGCAAGAGACCTAGAATCAGATATAGAACCCTACAGCTAAACAAAGACAAAGGTGGGCTCGCGCTGCCAAATATCAGGGACTACTTTAAAGCCGCACAAATTAAAACTTTAGTAGAGATATGTAACCCAGTCTACACTGCACAATGGAAGGAGATCGAATGCCAAATAACAAGTGACATCCCCCTACAGGCGATAATAGGGAACAATGCCTTACCTAAGCTTTTGAATAACACTAACCCGTGGATAGAGACCCCGCTAAAAATTTGGTTTAAGATAGTCAGAGAGAATCAAACTAAAGAGCCCTATCGACTTCTGCAATGGATTGCCTATGATCAGGACTTTACTCCTAATAAAACAGACACCAGATTTAAAAAGTGGAAGGAGAAAGGGCTGATAAAATATTACGATTTTTTTAAAGGGCAAATCTTAAGAAGTTTTGAAGATTTGAAAAAACAAGGCCTAATAAATCAAGACCTTTACAGGTTCTTCCAGCTTAGACACCACATAAACAATATACTTAAAAAGGAGGTTTTGGAAAGGGCCCAGTCAGGTGTTCTGAAGGTCTTCTTAATGGCATATAAAGGGATCCCAGGGATCAGATACATTTCTAAAATATACCAAGGTCTTCAAGACTTAAAAGGAGACAACACATCTTATATAAAAGAGAGATGGGAAAAAGAGGGGAATTTCACTTTACAACTGGAAATATGGGAAAAGCTAAATAAACAGCAATGGAAAAGTACCTCATCCCTGCAGTGGAGAGAATTTGGATGGAAAAACTTGGTAAGATTTTTCAGAACACCTGCACAAAACAAATTTACCCATAAGGGATTGAACTGTTGGCACTTGTGTGGTGAAAAGACTGCAAATCATTTTCATGTGTTTTGGTCATGCCCAGTTATCCACCAATATTGGACCAATGTACAGACAATATTGGGGAAAATATTCAAAATAACAGTTCCCTTTTCTTTTGTAACTTTGTATTTGGGTTTACTACCGGACTCACTGGAAAGACGAGGAGAAAAATACTTATTCAATGTTTTAATATTGGCAAGCAAAAAGGCTCTAACTAAAAAATGGATGTTGAAGGACTGTCCTACACCTGAAGATTGGATTAACGTGATCCAAGACATTTACTCGATGGAAAAGTTGACATTCGCACTGAGACAGGACATGGATGGGTTCATGAACTTTTGGCAACCCTGGATCGCATATGTGTCTTCCATTAGATCTAATCTTTGCCAAATACCATTTCAATAATGGTTCCGCTCTTTGTTCCAACGCTACTCAGATGCTCTTTTACCTTTATTTACTTACTTTTTCTTTTTGTTTGTTTTTTGCTGGTTTGTTTGGTTTTTTTGTTTTTTGTTTTTTGTTTTTTTTCTCTTTAATTTCACTTTTTCTTTCACTTTAAATAAAAAAAGGGGTGTGTAAGAATTATTCTTCCAATGTTGTCAGATATCAGAAAATAAGGGAACATGTGATGAAAATGTAAACAATGCATTGCTGTAACGACCTGTATACCCTTTACAAAAACTTAAATAAAAAAAAAAAAAAAGTTATTAACGGATTTTGATGAAATTTTCAGGAAAGGTGTGTAATGGCACGGGGAACAGATGATTACATTTTGGTGATGATCCGAGAGTGCATACCTCCACCAAGGGCTTTGTTTGTATTTGTGCAGCAGGATTACACAAAAACTACTGGATGGATTTGGATGAAATTTTCACCAGAGGTGGTTCTTGGGCTAGAGAGGAACCAATTATATTTTGGTGATGATCTGAGAATGCATACTTCAGCCAAGGCTCTTATCTTCTTACAGTGTGTTAGCAACAATATTCCAAAACTAATGGACAGACTTTGATGCCATTTTCACCACAAGTGGCTATAGGCCCACACACAAACCCATTATATTTTGGAGGTGATCCATGACAAAGAGAAGGAGCCTTGGCGGAGGTATGTGCTCTATGAGTGCTTTTCTAGTTGTTAATATGATTTGTCGGCCTCCATCGGTCTATGATGACCATGGAAGAGAATCCTAAACGTCTACTCTGCTGGAACAGCACCGCCTGTGGCTGAACAGGCCGATGCGCGAATGGCAGTCCCCGTCACACAGGTCGCACTTGTGGGTGGTCTCCGTGCTGCTGGGTCTGTGGCGGTTCTTCCTGCGGGTCCTTTTTCATCTGCTGCAGCAGTCAGTCTCTCTTCACCCGCCTTGAGCTGTCTGGTCAGGGTGCCTCTCCATTTGGAGCGGTCCGTTGCAAGGTCCTCCCAGCGCTCTGTGTTGATCTCCAGGGCCTTCATGTTTCTCTTGCAGACGTCTCTAAAGCGCAGCTGTGGGCGGCCAACGTCTCTCCTGCCAGTCACCAGTTCTCCGTAGAGGACGTCTTTGGGGATTCTGCCATCCTCCATACGGTGAACGTGGCCTAGCCAGCGGAGCCTGCGCTGCCTGAGTAGAGTGAACATGGAGGGAAGGCCGGCGCGGGACAGAACTTCTGTGTTGGGCACTTTGTCCTGCCAGGATATGTCCAGGATGTGGTGAATGTAGCGCAAGTGGAAGGAGTTCAGTCTCTTTTCCTGCCGGGCGTATGTTGTTCATGTCTCACTCCCATAGAGCAGTGTGCTGATGACGCAGGCGCTGTACACTGCCATCTTCGTCTTGACAGAGTTTGGGATTCTCCCACACTCGTGTAGTGAGGCGAGCGAGTGTGAAGGCTGATTTTCCAATCCTCTTGTCGATCTCTGTATCAAAGGAGAGGTTGTTGCTGATCGTGGACCCCAGATACGTGAACTGATTCACGACCTCCAGCTCGTAGTCGTCGATGGTGATGGTTGGTGGTGCTTCCGTGCTTTGCGCCAAGACGTTAGTCTTCTTCAGGCTGATGGTAAGCCCGAAGTCCTTGCATGCCAGGGAGAAGCGGTCCATCAGGGTCTGAAGCTCCTGCTGTGTGTGGGTTGCGACTGCAGCGTCGTCTGCGAACAGCATGTCTCTGATTAGAGCCTCGCGTACTTTGGTTCTGGCTTTCAGGCGGGCGAGGTTGAAAAGCCTGCCGTCAGATCTTGTGTGCAGGTAGATTCCCTCTGTTGCTGTGCTGAAGGCATGCCTCAGGAGCATAGCAAAGAAAATCCCAAAGAGGGCTGGCGCAAGTACACAGCCCTGTTTCACTCCACTGCGTATGTTGAATGGCTCTGAGACGTTGCCGTCGTGCTGCACTATCCCCTGCATGTTGGTGTGAAACGATTTGATGAGGCTTTGCAACTTTGGTGGGCATCCTATCTTTGGCAGGATCTTGAAAAGGCCTTCTCTGCTGACCAGATCGAACGCTTTGGTGAGGTCGATGAAGGCGATGTACAGGGGCATGTTCTGTTCTCTGCATTTCTCCTGGAGTTGGCGGATGGAGAATATCATGTCTACCGTCAATCGCTCAGCGTGGAAGCCACACTGAGACTCGGGGTAGACATGTTCGGCAAGCTTCTGTAGACGAACGAGAACAACTCGTGCGTAGACTTTGCCAACAACGCTGAGGAGGGAGATGCCCCTGTAGTTGTTGCAGTCGCTTCTCTCCCCTTTGTTTTTGTAGAGGGTGATGATCTTGGCGTCCCTCATGTCCTGTGGTACGGCACCTTCCTTCCAGCACTGGCAGAGGACGTCATGCAATGGCAGCAGTAGGGCGGTCATGCAGTGTTTGATCAGGTCGGGGGGTATGCCGTTGTTGCCGGATGCCTTGCCAGCAGCCAAGCTATCAATGGCCTTGCTGAGTTCGTCGATGGTTGGCTCGGCGTCAAGTTCGTCCATGGCTGGCAGGCAGTCGATGGCATCAAGGGCTGACGGTGTCACGGTGTTCTGTCTGGAGTAGAGGTCGGAGTAGTGTTCACCCATCTCTCCATCTGCTTGTTCTTTTCTGTGATCATCTTCCCCAGTGGAGGATTTGAGGGGGGCCGTCTTGCTCTGAGCCGGACCAAGTGCTTTCTTGATGCCATCGTACATACCACGGATGTTCCCTGTTATGGCAGCGGTTTGAATGTCTTGGCTGAGCTGAGTCCAGTACTCGTTGGCACAGTGCCGAGCAGTCTGCTGAACTTTGCTTCTCGCAGCCCTGAGAATCTGGAGATTCTTCTCGTTTGGGTACTTCTTGTTCTCAGCAAGTGCTGAGCGCTTGGCTTCAATGACGGGGGTCATCTCGGTCAACTTGGCATCAAACCAGTCCTGTGACTTCGAGGTCTTCCTCCCAAAGGTAGCCAAGGCTGTGCGGTGGATGGTGTTTCGCAGATCTTCCCACTTCTGCTTTGCAGATTCTCCTTCTTGTGGTACACCAAGTTCCTTCTCAAAGGTGCAGGCAAACTGCTTAACAAGTTCTGATTGGGCCATCTTGCTGGTGTCAATCCGTGCCTTTCCAGGCTGTCTAGCACGATGGAATTTCTTCAGCTGCAGCTTGACCTTGCAACACACCAATGAATGGTCTGTGTCACAATCTGCATTCTGGAACGAACAGGTGATTAGCACGTTCTTCAGTGAGGTGCGCCTGGTCAGGATCAAGTCCAGCTGGTGCCAGTGCTTTGAGCGCGGATGTCGCCAGGAAACCTTGTGTTGGGGCTTGGTCTTGAAGAACGAGTTTGTGATGCACAGATCGTGATATGTGCAAAACTCGAGCAGCCGCTGTCCGTTGTCGTTCATTCTGCCCACGCCAAATGGTCCAAGACAGGAGGGCCAGGAGTCGTGGTCAGCACCCACTCTGGCATTGAAGTCTCCAAGGAGAATGAGTTGTTCAGAGTTGGGGATGATCCTGACAGTTGTTGCGAGATTCTCGTAGAACTCGGGCATACACACTGACAAGGGTGACTGGGCCTTGAGTGGTGTTCAGGTGGAGGGTGAGGAGTCGTGCAGAGCCAGTGCTGCCCGGTTCCACCATCTTCAGCAAGGTGTTCTTCACTGCGAAGCCCACTCCGTGTTCCCTGTGTTTGTCACTGCCCTTTCCCTGCCAGTAGAATGTGTAGTCCTTCTCTCTCAGTGTGCCTGCATCAGCCAACCATGTTTCCTGGAGAGTGGCGATATCCACTTTCAGTCTCTTCAGCTCATTATTGATGATGGCAGTCTTCCTGGTGTTGTTGATGTCCTTGAGGTTAGCAGCGAGTCCTGTCATCATAGTGCGGACGTTCCAAGTTCCCAGTTTTAGAGTTGGTCTCTTTTGTTTTTTTTGTCTTGCCTGGTGCGAAGGTTCTCAGCCTGCCGTTCGGACTTCTCCTCATCCCCATGCACTCAATGAGGAAAGCAAGCTGTGGCGGGACAACACCTTATTGGCTGGGGGCTGCCCAGCTTGAGGCAGGTGGTAGCTGTCCAGTGAGATCCGATGATCCCTCCCACCGTCGGGAACAACCCCTGGCACCGCGCTCTACGCCAATTGAGCGGTGGCTTATAACCGGTAACTGTCATTCCCCGTGTTTTGTCTACGCCAAAGGCGAAGCTGGAGTGTCCTCTCCAGTGATCCGGTGTTCTACCTTCCAGCGTTGGGCGTTGGTAGGATTCAAGCCTGGGCAGGAAGATATGGAGGACAAGATGTTGCCCATGCAGCATGTCCCCCCTCTCCACGTCACTGATGAATCCAAAGGAACAGCAGGGCTGCTACAGTTTGGCACCAGCGCCGTTGCAGGAGCTGCCAGAACGATGTTGAGCACAACAGAGAACTGCCTTAGGGACTCCGACTCCGGATTTTTCCTCAGGGTTGACTCCCGAAGCCTTTCCTGTGACCGGGCGTGCCGCAAGGCAGCGGAGGTTTGAAATCAGGGTTTACCTTCCCCTAGATGGGCTACCTTCCCAGGTTGACGAGCCACCATCTACCCGAAGCATCTGGTTTTAAGGCGCCAGCGATCCGCCCTCGCCCCTTCTCCTATTAGTAAAAGCAGTTCCGTCGGGCTTAGAGACTAAACCACACGGGCAGGCTAGGAGTTGGACTTAGTTGTCAGAGGCTTTTCGAGATGCACGCCATAAGGAGCATTTTATGAGCACTGGGAGTTTAACCCCAGTGCCGCTCCTGGCTATGACAACCTTGGGTCAATATCTCCTAAAATGGCTTGTGGTTTTGCATTAAACCACCACCTCCATTCTTACAGTCTCCGGGTGAACCAACTACACCATGGTGTCACTGGTGGGAGGCGTTTGAGGTGTACATCACCGCAGCTGGCATAGGCGGTGCCGACGAAGACAGACAGAGAAGCCTGCTTATTCACTGCCTCGGTGAGGAGGACCAATGAATATTTCGCGCTCTGGGTGGCAAAGGCTCATTGAAGGAGTGTCTGGACATGATGGGACAATTTCTTTACGGACCAATCCAACATCACAGCGTGAAGATATAAATTCTTCGACCACCGACAACAAGCTGGTGAGTCCACCCAACGTTTCATAATGGAACTCTGTAGCCTAGCAAGAAAATGCGCCTTCAGGCCGATTGAGGAGGAGCTAGTCCAGGACAAGCTAGCACATGGTACAAGCAATGAGTGGCTCAAAGAAAAGCTACTGCTAATTACGGACGTCTTCACACTGAAGAAAATGGTTGAATTAACCAGCTAGATTGAGTCCGCTGTCCAGCTAGGTCTGCAAGTACTAGCTATAAAGAACCTAGCCACCCAAGTTTCCCCTCCGCATCAAGCCACTAGCAACGCAGCTAATCCTTCGGGGCGGACCCCCAAAAGGTGGCAGATTGTGACACGGGCAGGAGCGGAAGCTCGGGGTTTGTGTGGTGGCTGTGGCTATCCCCGTCACCTGGCGGGCACGTCCACTTGTCCTGCCAGAAGAAAAAAGTGCCATAACTGCGGCCGTTTTAATCACTGGGACAGGGCCTGCACCACCGCTATTAAACCATCAGCTGCAGAGCCTGAAAGCATGACGTCGGTGTGGGTGGTGGGCACCAGGAAGGGGCCGTTAAAGTGGTACGTCTTGCAGCTAGACGGGGTTGATGAGCCGCTTATGGTGGACTCAGGGGCTGGTAAATCCATACTGAGTATGACCACATTGAAAAGACTTTTCCCAGGCAAAACCATCAAAGCAGGGGCAGTGAAAATGTTTGGGTACGGTCACGTTAAAATTGACATGATGGGCACGGTCAGCTTCTCGGTAAAATGTGGGTCAAGGATTACTCCCGTGTTTACCTTCCAGGTTTCGCGCCAGGGGGCCGACTTGCTGGGAATCAATCTGCTGGGTGAATTAGGATTCTCCATCACGGACCCAGCAGGCTCAATGGTGCTGACGGTGTCCCCCGAATGGCATGTCCGCTGGCCGACGTTGTTCGAGGGCTTAGGATGTATTAAAGCGTTCTACCATCACCCGCTCATCGACCCAAGCGTGACACCCAAAATCCAGCCATTACGGCGGCTTCCTCTTGCCCTGCGGGACGATGTCACGGCGGAACTGAACAAACTGCTTAAAGCCGGCATCATTGAGAAAGTGGATGCCTCGCTGTGGATATCAAACATTGTGGTGGCCAAGAAGAACACGGGCGACATCCGGCCATGTATTGACCTTAGGATGGCTAATAAAGCGATTGTCCCGGACAAATACCCGCTCCCCACGATAGAGGAACTCACAGTAATGTTCAACGGTTCAAAGGTGTTCACCAAGCTAGATCTCCGCCAGGGTTATCTGCAGGTGCCCCTTCACCCAGCCAGCAGGGATTTGACGGCGTTCATGACCCACATAGGCGTTTTCAGGTACACCCGCATGCCTTTTGGTCTGAACTCGGCACCAAGCTACTTTCAGAAGATCATGTCCACAATTCTGGCCGGCCTCAGGGGTGTAGTGGTGTACCTGGACGACATTGTGGTCCACAGCGCGTCGAGGGAAGAGCGCAACAGTCGTTTGAGACGAGTGATGGAGGTGCTGCTGGAACACGGAGTCACATTGAATGGGGAAAAGTGCTTTTTCATGATGGACTCCATTGAGTTTGTGGGATTCTGGCTGGCGACCGAGGGCCTGAGGCCCCTGCACTCAAACATGGAGGCGGTCCTGCATCTCCCAGACCCCACGTCACCCGCTCAAATCACATCATTACTGGGCATGGTGGACTTTTACGGCCATTTTATTCCCCATTATTCAGAGACTATCAAACCATCCCGGGCCCTTCTGAAGCAGGATGTGGCAGTGGACCCCGGCCTGCTCAGTGGCAGTCACTAGGCTGAAGTCTCAACTCACCTCCCCTCCAGTGTTGGCCCACTTTGATCCAAAATGGATGACTTTTGTGACCTCTGACGTGTCTGGTTCGGCGGTGGGGGCGGTTATGTCTCAAGTGCAAGACGGCACCAAGCGCCCAGTGGCATTCGTGTCGAGGTCTTTTTCAGCGGCTGAACAGAAATGTGCTGTGGGTGAGGAGGAGGCGCTCACTTGTGTCTGGGCGTATGAACAATGGCACATCTACCTCTACAGGTGCCACTTCACCCTGCGAATGGACCACCGGGTGCTGATGACACTGCTAGAGACGACAGGCTCGGGACACAAGCCCCTACAGATCCATAGGTGGATTGAGCGGCTGAGGGCCTACAACTTTACTACCCAGTTCACGCCTTGAAAAGAGAACGTAGTGGCGGATCTCCTGTCCCGTCCCACAGCCAACACCGTACAACCGAACAACGACGACGACCCCACGGAGGCAGATTTGGTCAACATGCTGCACGGACCCCTCTGGGACATGGTATCCCTTCAGGAGCTCCAGGAGGAGTCGGAACAGGACCCCACATTGTCACAACTATGCTCGGTCATCAGGGAGGGTTGGCCTGCAAAAGTACAGGGCGATCTGGTGCCTTTTCACTGGTTCAGAGACAAACTGAGTTGTTGGAACGGAGTGTGTGTGGCAAGGGGACGCTGCACATTGATCCTGGTGTCTCTGAGATCACGAGTTCTGGCAATGCTCCACAAGGGTCACCTGGGCGTGATCAGGGTGAAGGAGCATTGCAGGGGTTCAGTTTGGTGGCCTGGTATCGATAAGGACATTGAAACTATGGCAAAGAACTGTGTCCTGTGCTTGGAGAGTGGAAAGACCAGCGGACCCCCCCCCCCCCCCGCCAACCCTGCGACCACTACCATACCCAGAGGGCCCTTGGAAGCACATCCAATTGGACATTTGTAGTGAACTACATGCGGCACCCCCAAACAGCCGTTTTTTGCTTGTGGTCTACAATCTGTTCTCCAAATGGCCAGAGGTGTTGCCCATTAATTCAGTCACAACGGATGTGGTTACGGGTTTCCTCTCGTCACTGTTCACCAAATGGGGGGTCCCGGATGCCATCACTACAATGGTTCACAGTTCACCTCTTGGGGGTTTGAGAAATTTTTAGATGTTAGAGGTGTGGAACGCATCAAAACCGTGTTCTACCACCCCCAAGCCAATGGGGCCGTGAAGCATTTCAACAAGACTCTAAAAAACAGTCTGAGAGCCCATTTGGCAGATGGCTTCACGTTCCGTGACACCCTCAAGAGCACACTCCTCCACTACAGGGCAATGGCCCATGCCACGACAGGGTGCTCCCCGGCGAAACTCATGCTGGGGCGTGAAATCTACCTGCCCCTGGACCGACTGAGGCCCCCCACAACCTCCCCTCCGGGGAACACAGACCCTCCACAAGACTTGAGTTGTCGACCAACAGCAGAAGATGAAAAGACGTTTCAACAGGAAACACAGAGCAAAGGCCCACGGACTCGATGTGTCGGACCGGGTCTGGATTAAGCATCCCAACTGCACGCATAAACTGCAGCCTTTCTGGACAGGGCCACTACAGATTGTGAGGCGGCGGGGCCAGGTTACGTTCGAGCTCTTGGACGGGTCACAGTGGCACTCCAGCCGACTCAGGAAGTTGTTGCCTGTACAGGGTCCGGGAACTGCGGCAGAGTGGACTGATGTGGTTTGGGATTTATCTGATGAGGGTGTTGGGGACTCGCAGGTGCGGCAGATGGAGCCTGGAGCAGGTCCTCCTCCGGTAAGGTGCTCGGCTAGGACACATCAGAGGTCCAAATACCTCAATGACTTTGTTCTGAAAGTAGCTGTAGCTAATGCGTGTTGAGAATGGGCGGCGGAATAATCTGCCCCAACACGGGAGGGTACCCTGGCAGTCTACCCAGGTGCCCATTTAGCTGACTAGTTTTGTTGTTCTGTGTTTAAAAAAACAAAACAAATTATCTTTTTACTGCATGTGTTCTAAGGGGTTTTCTTGCTAAATTTTAAAGGGGGGGGGTTCCATCTTATATATATGTGTGAGTTCTTTATGGTGCTTTCATGTTTTGTAAGGGGGGGTTGTATAGGGATTTGAACTTTGGGGCTTGCCATAGCCGACGCCGGGCAGTCGATGTGGTGACATCAGGCAGGCTACGGCCAGCATGTTAACCGAATGTGAATTTCAATAAAGTTCAGTTGGTTGCTTGGTTCAACATAGCTCAGGTTTCCCGTTATTAGGACATAACACATTCTTCATGGGCAAAGACCTCCAGTTCACTAATATTCTTGGGTTTGCGTGCTGCAGCCACCTTTTTTAAATCTCACCCAAGATTTTCAATGGGGTTCAAGTTAGGTGACTGTGATGGCCACTATAGTGTCTTCTAGGACTGATTCTGAAACCAAGCCTTGGTGGACTTTGGGATCATTATCCTGTTGGAAGGTCCAATAACACCAAAGCTTCAGCTTCTTCACAGATGCCATGACATTTTCTCCCAGGATTTCCTGATACTTGAGTGAATCCATTTTTCCCTACACATGCCGCAGGTTTCCAGTGCCAGAGAAACTGAAGCAGCCCCCTTGTGAACTATGCTTCTGACTGTATCTCTAGGAACATTCAGTGCCTTTGCTGTCATTTCCTATCCCTTTCTTTGTTTGTGCAATGCAATGATCCCTCCTCTGAACTTTTTGGACAATTCTCTTGACTTAGCCATATTTCTAACATGTAATCAAACATCAGCATCAACAGTCCAGGTATTTAAGGTGTTTTATCTCAAGCAGACCTGATGCAGCTAATGAAGCCCTTGATTGTTTGCATCAGGTGTGCTTGACACCACACCTGATTTGCAAATGTGTGCTCTTATAAGGAATTCTATTCAGGGGTTGAATAATTTTGAGACTACAGTAGTCACTGAAAGTAGGATTTAGTGCTGAATTTGGAAAAAATCCTTGTAATATTAGTTTTGTTTAACTATTAAGACTGCTCTTGTGTAATTTGTTTATTTCAAACACCTGAATTTGTTTTTTAAATGTTGCCAGTAAACAGAAAATGCAATGGGGGTTGAATGAGTTTGATTGCATCTGTCAATTCACAACTTTGTTACATAAGCAACATATTCTTATAAATTATTGTCAATTTTCTCTCATATTTTAGAGTTTTTCTTCTTTAAAATTTTAAAATTTACAGCTTTTTCTTGTATAGCTGTGGACAAAATTGTTGGTACCCCTCTGTTAATGAAAGAAAAGCCCACAGTGGTCACAGAAATAACTTGAATCTGACAAAAGTGGTAATAAATAAAAATTCTATGAAAATTAACCACTGAAAATCACACAACGCTTTTGAATTGTGGTTCAACAGAATTATTTTGAAAAACAAAATCATGAAACAGGCCTGGACAAAAATGATGGTACCCTTAACTTAACATTTTGTTGCACAACCTTTTGAGGCAATCACTGCAATCAAACGATTTCTGGAACTGTCAGTGAGACTTCTGCACCTCTCAGCAGGTATTTTGGCCCACTCCTTATGAGTAAACTGCTCCAGTTGTCTCAGGTTTGAAGGGTGCCTTCTCCAGATGGCATGTTTCAGCTCCTTCCACAGATGTTCAATAGGATTTAGATCAGGGCTCATAGAAGGCCACTTTAGAATAGTCCAATGTTTTGCTCTTAGCCATTCTTGGCTGTTTTTAGCTGTGTGTTTTGGGTCATTATCCTGTTGCAAGACCCATGACCTGCGACTGAGACCAAGCTGTCTGACACTGGGCAGCACATTTCTCTCTAGAATACCCTGATAGTCTTTAGATTTCATTGTACCCTGCACAGATTCAAGACACCCTGTGCCAGATGCAGCAAAGAAGCCCCAGAACATAACAGAACCTCCTCCATGTTTTACAGTAGGGACAGTGTTCTTTTCTTGGTATGCTTCATTCTTGCGTCTGTGAACATAGCGCTGATGTACCTTGCCAAAAAGTTCCAGTTTTGTCTCGTCTGTCCATAGGACATTCTCCCACAAGCTTTGTGGCTTGTCAACATGCAGTTTGGCAAATTCCAATCTGGCTTTTTTATGATTTGTTTTCAACAGTGGTGTCCTCCTTGGTCATCTCCCATGAAGTCCACTTTGGCTCAAACAACAACGGATGGTGCGATCTGACACTGATGTACCTTGACCTTGGAGTTCACCATGAATGTGTTTAGAGGTTGTTGTGGGCGCTTTTGTTACCATTCTTCATCAAGTTTCCTCCTGCGGCCACGTCCAGGGAGGTTGGCTACAGTCCCGTGGATCATAAATTTCTGAATAATATGTGCAGCTGTAGTCACAGGAACATCAAGCTGCTTGGAGATGGTCTTATAGTCTTTATCTTTTACATGCTTGTCTATAATTTTCTTTCTAATCTCCTGAGACAACTCTCTCCTTTGCTTCCTCTGGTCCATGTTTAGTGTAGTACACACCATGTCACCAAACAGCACAGTGACTATTTGTCACTCTTTAAATAGGCCGACTGACTGATTACAAGTTTGTAGACACCTGTGATGTTAATTAAAGGACACATCTTAAGATAAGATAAGATAAGCCTTTATTAGTCCCACAACGGGGAAATTCCAGGATTGCAACAGCACAGGGATAGCAACACTCAGAGCAACAATCAGAAGGCAAGAAAAAAAAAAAAACAAAAAAAACAAGCAAGCAAGAGCAGCTAATATACATATGTACGTATTACTATAAAATATATATATATACACACACACACAGACACACAGTGCAGAGGATTGTAGCTGGATGGAATAAATATATGAATATATGAACACACAGTGCAGAGCATTGTAGCTAGATGGAATAAATATGTAAATATATAAACACCCACAGTACGGAGCATTGCAGCTAGGTGGAATAAATATGCAAGTATATAAACACACACAGTGCGGAGCAATGTAGCTAGATGGAATAATATGTAGATATATAAATATATAAACACACCCAGTGCTGAGCATTGTAGCTAGATGGAATAAATATGTAAATATATAAACACACACAGTGCAGAGCATTGTTGCTAGATGGAATGAAACAGCATAACCGTCTACTTAGTTATCCTACATGGTATGATTATGTGCCCATACATATTCTCACCCTCCATAGCGACCGGTAAGTTCCTAGTTGTATGCCGGAGGGGACCATTGTGTAAGTCTATTGCATCTTTTGCATTCAAAAAACTATTAGTTTGTTATGTTATGTCTTTTTTCAATCTTTTCTAGGGGTACCATCATTTTTGTCCATGCCTGTTTCATGAGTTTGTTTTTTAAAATAATTCTGTTGAACCACAATTCAAAAGCATTGTCTGATTTTCACTGGTTAATTTTCATAGAATTTTTATTTATTACCACTTTTGTCAGATTGAAGTTTTTCTGTGACCATTGTGGGTTTTTCTTTCATTAACAGAGGGGTACCAACAATTTTGTCCACGTGTGTACATCAGTAAATTTATTCAGTCATAAATTTGTGATTGTTTTTCTGTAAATTTGTGAGTTTTTCAAAGCAACAGGGAGCCACTGAATATGTGACTCCAGAGCCACAGGATGCAGACCCCTGAGCTAGGGGAGGGATAGTACCTCTGACGGGCCAATAGTCGCACTTCCAGGTGGTTGTCCGTTTTGGTTCCCACTTGGCACTCAACTCTCACCTGTGGCTCCAAGTAGCTGTTTGCATGCAACAGCGGCCACACCCGCTGGCGGGCAAAACTAGGTGAGTGTAGCCGACGGGTTTGAAACCCTTGGTGAGGTAGGGCTTGTCTACCTACACATGCATAGACTGGACCTGGCGGACTGCGTGGAGGAAACCACCAGATTGGCTCAACAGCAGGAAGGCAGACCCAGCAAAGCCTTGTGGAGCGCAACTAGGGCACAGTGAGCCATGTAGGACACTGCTGGCTATCCACTGCATCCTAACCTATCTCCAGCCATCTTGACTATGTCTTGCCACTGGATCCAGATAGGCTGGGATGAAAGAATGAGGCTGACAACCCTGCGCAACTCTCCCCCGCTTAAATCAAATTCACGCGCAAGTTAAGACATCACACCCCCCCAATTTCCTTTTCATTCTCCCCTTCTCCCTCCAAGTTCTGTGGCGATGGGCAAGTGACGAAGCAGCAGGTGCAGATACATTGGAAGCTGTAGCCACAATCCTACACACAGGCGGCCCAGGGCATAGGGTTGTTCTCTACTGGACCGAAGCAGCAGTGGAGTTCCGCAGCCCCCTGGGTGTCTGAGCAGCCCTCTTTAGGATTCACTCTGTTCACCTCCATGGCCTGAGAAAGGGGCTAGAAAAGGTGCCCTAAACATAGCCTGCTTCGCTACACCCTGGCCAGCAAGCCATGGCTGGCGGCGATCCCACCCTAGCAGTCGAAACTCTCAGAAGAAATCAACTAAGGTGACATCACTCACCATTGGCACTTGGAATGTGCGAACGTTCATGGACAGCTCCAAAGCGGACAGACCTGAGAGACAGACAGCACTTGTCCCAAGAGAACTCAGCAGGTACAACATCCACATCGCAGCTCTGAGCGAGACCAGGTTTGCAGATGAAGGTCAGCCGACAGAAGTCAAAGCCGGCGACACCTTTGTCTGGAGCAGCCGAGGCAGCGAAGAACGCCGTGAAGCAGGAGTGGGTTTCACGGTCAGATCAGATCCAATCTGGATCTGGGTTTCGCGATCAGATCCAATCCGATCAGCAAGCTTACCAGCCTCCCCAAAGGAACCAACGACCACCTCAACGCCCCCTGCGGCTCCCCCTCCGAGAAAAATGCCAGGCCACATTCATCAGTACATATGCACCCACCATGACGAACCCAGATGAGATCAAAGACAAGTTTTACGAGGACTTAGAGACTCTCACTGAAGGCGTACCGAAGGAGGACAAACTCATTGTTCTTGGAGACTTTAACGCCAGAGTTGGTACAGAGTACCAGACATGGGAGGGAGTCCTTGGGAGAAATGGAGCTGGAAAGTGCAACAGCAACGGTCTTCTCCTGTTGAAGACGCGCACCTCTCATGACCTTCTGATCAGTAATACCGTCTACCACTTGCCTAATTGCAACAGGACCTCTTGGATGCATCCATGCAGCAAGCATTGACATCTGATTGATTACATCATTGTGAGAAGGAGAGACAGGCAGGACGTTAGAGTGACAAAGGCGATGTGTGGTACAGACTGCTGGACGGATCACAGACTCATTCTCTCAAAGCTCAACATGCACATCCAGCCCAAATGGCATCCACAGGGAAAAAAAGGCAAACAAGCAGCTCAATGTCAGCAAGCTGGAACAGCACTGTGACAGAACTTCAGTGAGGACCTGGACAGCAAGCTTAGTCAGCTCGACCTCGGGGCACGTGGAGCAGATGAAGACTGTCAGCTTGACCTTGGGGCGCATGGAGCAGAAGAAGACTGGGCAGCTTTCAGAGACATGGTGTACAACACCTCACTCACTCATCTAGGCCAGAAAATGCACAAACACCAAGACTGGTTTGATGAAAATGATGAGGACATGCAAAAGCTGCTTGATGAGAAGCATGAAGCCCACAGAGCGTACCAGCAAGACAGCAGATCTGCCTCTAAGAAGGCAACCTTCAACTCAATTAAAAGGAAAGGTGCAGGCAAAGCTCAGAGAGATGCAGGACTTCTGGCTCAGCAAAAAAGGCAGATGAAATACAGCAGTACACTGAGAGCAACAATCCCACATGCTTCTACAATGGCCTTAAGACCATCTATGGGCCTCAGTCTTTTGGAACATCATCACTGCTCAGTGCTGACGGGTCCACTCGTCTCACCAACAAGAACGCAATCCTGGAAAGATAGGCAGAACATTTCAGCAGCATCCTGAACAGACCTTTGTCCATCAATGCAGAAGTCATCACTCGCATGCCCCAAGTAGAGGTGAACACGTCTCTGGCAGAACCTCCCACGGAATCAGAAGTCCAAAAAGTGATCAAACCCCTTTCAAATGGCAAAGCACCAGGCTCTGACTCCTTCCCAGCTGAAATCTACAAGGCAGGAGGACCAGTTCTAAAACAGAAACTCACTGAGCTCTTTCAGACCATGCGGCAGCAGGAAGTTATCCCCCAGGAGCTCAAGGACGCCTCCATTGTACATCTCTACAAGAGAAAAGGAAACAGGCAGTGCTGTGACCACCACTGTGGGCTCTCTCTCCTCGCCATTGCCAGCAAGATCCTTGCAAGAGTCCTTCTCAACTGCCTCATTCAGCACATGGAAGGCAGTCACCTGCCGGAGAGCCAGTGTGGCTTCAGAGAGGGTCGTGGAACTGCTGACGTGATTTTTGCCACACACCAACTTCAGGAGAAGTGTCATGAGCAGAACAGGGACCAACATTTGTAGATCTGACCAAGGCTTTTGATACTGTCAGTCGTGAGGGGCTGTGGAAGACCATGGCGAAGTTCGGCTGCCTGGACAAGTTCATCAGCATGGTGCACCAGTTCCTCCTCCGAAGCTTTCCCAGTCACTAACGGGGTCAAGCAGGGCTGTGTACTCGTGCCCACACTTTTCAACATGATGTTCACAGCCATGCTGTCTGATGCCTTCTGCAACGATGAAGAAAGCGCCATCAGGATCAGGTACAGGATGGACGGCAAGCTCTTCAACCTGCAGAGGCTCCAAGCCAAAACCAAGGTGGAAGAGGACTCGGTGTGTGACTTCCTGTTCGCAGATGGCTGCGCACTCAACGCCGCTACAGAGGCCCAGATGCAGCAGAGCATGAACTGCTTCTCTACTGCTTGTGACAACTTTGGGCTCACAATCAGTACAAAGAAAACTGAAGTCCTGCACCAACCCGTGCCACAGAAGACTTATGTGGAACAAGCCATCACTGTCAATGGGGAGACCCTCGAGGCTGTCGACAAATTTGCGTACCTTGGCAGCACACTCTCCACTTCTGTCAACATCAATGAAGAAGTCAATTCGCGCATTGCCAAGGCAAGCTCAGCATTCGGTTGGCTACGTGCAACAGTGTGGGAGAGGCATCAGGCTGACCACAAAACTGAAGGTGTACAAGGCAGTTGTCCTGCCTTCCCTACTGTACACCTGCGAGACCTGGACAGTCTACGAGCGCCATGCCAGAAAGCTAAACCGCTTCCACCTGAACTGCCTCAGAAAGCTCTTGAAGATCACCTGACAGGACAAAATCCTTGACACAGAAGTCCTCTCCCGAGCTGAGCTGCCTAGCATCCACACCCTGCTCAAGAGAGCCCAGATTAGGTGGGCTGGCCACCTTGTTCGTATGCCTGACTCACACCTACCAAAGAGACTGTTCTACGGTGAACTAGCACAGGGCAAGTGCTCACAAGGTGGTCAGAAAAAGCACTACAATGACACTCTTAAGGCCTCCCTGAAGAGCTTTGACATCAGTCCTGACACCTGGGAGACCCTAGCGCTAGATCGACCAGACTGGTGTAGCCGTACCAGCAAAGGTGCTGCCTCCTTTGAGCTGAAAAAGATTGCCAAGGCCCAGAGAAAACATGAGTTTCGGAAGTCCAGAGCCACCCCTGTATCTTCTGCCTGCGCAGACCACCTGTGCCCGACCTGTGGCAGAGCCTTCCATGCCCACATCGGACTGATCAGCCACAACCGGACACACCGCACACAGTCCTCTTCCCTGTGATGTCCTTGGTCATCGTCGAGAACGACGGACGAACAACAGTGGTAGGAATATCACAAAGGTTTGCTACACATTAGATACAAGCTCAATTCAGATGTCTGAGAAAACTCAGCATTGCTGCCAATACCACACCTACATGGAGAGTTCTGGGCACAAATGCAGACTATTAAACAGCTTAGATTATTACACAGAATATTCTAAGCTGTACAATGGACTCAGAAGAATTGGCAGCATGTAAACAAGCAAAAATCTAGTAAAAGTTCAAAGAATTTAAGGAGTTTACATTTAGCACAGAGCTGCTCTATCAGCTTTAGTGTCATTACCTGTTTAAGACAGAAAATGTGATGTGCTTCAACTACAAGTTAAAAAAATTCTCCTTCAAAAATTCCTCTTCTCGATATGTCTACACTGTACTGCACTCAAAAAAGAAGTCACAATATTACACCGAAGCATCACTCGGAAACACCAGCCAGGCTGCACTTGAGTAAACTTCCGACAGTCTTCCCTTTTATGTTTTTAAATTATTATTCACCCATGAACACAACTCTGAACGCTGTCGCCACAGCACTCTATGTCTAGTCTGATTTTGATGGACTGAAACTCCTCAGCAAGCTCCCCAGTTCCCTAAAATATCCCACAGTGAGAATTTGGAATGATGTAACTGCTTCAGAAATAGAGGCGCCACAGAGGAAGACCCATGTGGATACTACATTTCACCTCCATCATGCCTGTCTTGTGTGCCCCCTTTTGAGTTGATGCTTAACTGATTATCCCAGTAGATCAGGGGTCTGCAGCAACCACTATGAAAAGAGCCATTTTAAGCAAATTTTGTCCCAGAAAAAATCTGCATGGAGCCACAAAATATATTTTCCTTTTGTGACACTATTGTTTTAGAACTCAGCCTTTACTTGTAAATCTGCAACTTTTTTCTTCAAAAATTGCGATGTTTTTCTGAAAATTTTGAATTTTTCTTAGAATTTTTTAATCTTCAGATGTATCAGGTTTTTTTTCCATTTACTGTCAAAAATTTGCTACTACTAATGTTTGCAAATTCATTCTGTAGATTTATTACTTTTTTCATCTAAATCCAGTATCTCTTGCAGTGAGTGTGAGGTCCTTCTGTCAAATGTGGTTTTCCCTCATAAAATCTGTCATTTTTTTCTCATAAATCTGACTCTTGATTGTTTTTTTCTTGTAAATTTGCTACTCCTTCTCATTAAATCTGTACCTTTTTCTGTTGTACATTTTCAACTTTTTTTGCAAGTTTGTCTCCAAGTAATTTTTTAAACTTTACTTTCATTAATTTAAAGCTTCTTACTTTAAATTTGTAGCCTTTTCCCCTAAATTCTTGATTTGTTTCATGTATATTTTCTACTTTTTGCTTTTATATTTATCTTTGACAATAAATTTGTGAGGTTTCTTTTAGTTTTTCCTGAAAAATTGTGACTTTTTCCACCTAAATTTGAAGCTTTTCTATTAAACTTTATCAGGAATTTGAGACATTTCTCCATATGGATTCACATTTTCAGTTTAAATTGTGACATTTTACTTGCAACTTTGCAACATTTCTGTTGAAACTTTGCTATTTTTATCATACATTTTCAACATTTTATGGTAAATCTGCAGCTTTTTCCCCCAGACATTTGCAAGATTTTTATATTTTACAAATTTGTCAGGTTCAGTGTTTCTGTTGAACCCACAGGGAGTCAGTGATTACACAGCATAACAAAAATATTTTTTTGTAAGTTGTCTGTGTTTTTTCAACTGATTTAAGACAATTTTGCACCGCTGAATCCAAAAATGACATCCGTTTTTCTCGATCAGGTCAGGTTTTTATGCTAAGTTGTAAGCAGTTGTACAGCAGTTGTACAGTTGTACTGTAAATTGAATAGTAGACACTGATAAAGGTAAGTACATGTAAATTGAATGTTACGTCATCATTGTTCAAAATTCAAAGAATTTCAAGAAATAAAAATTTTGCATCATATAAAACGAAAATACCCATACATGTAAACAAAAACGTAAAAAACGTGGCCATAGTTCAAAAAGTTGACCTGATTGAACAAAACCAATGTGATTATTGGATTCAGCACATCAAAATTGTCCTAAATCAGCTAAAAAAAACTTAATAATAAATTGGGCATTGACCAGTGTTATGAGCAAAAGAGACAGATATGGCTCTGGAGCCACAGGCTGCAGACCGCAGCACTAGATGAAGTGCATTTTTGTTTTTCTTGCTCTATTCCAGCAATTAAAACAGGGAGACCACCTCAGGGAGTTCTGCGCTGTAAAAGTGAACAAAAGTCAGGGCCCTGATAATATATGTGGGCGCTTGGTAAAGTCCTGTGCACATGAACTGAGTCCTATATTTCATTACATTTTCAATAAGTCCTTACAGACACAACATGTGCCTAAGATCTGGAAAGAAGCCGTGGTTGTTCCCGTTCCAAAATCCAGCTGTCCTAAAACGGTAAACGACTTTAGACCAGTTGATTTGACTTCAATTTTAATGAAAATTTTTGAAAAACTGGTCAGATGTGAGGTCCTAAAGCAGACTGAGCATGCATTGGATCCTCTGCAGTTTGCCTAAAGGCCTCACAGAGGAGTGGAGGATGCCACTGTCACTCTGTTTAACATGCTTTTTAAACATCTGGATTTTAATGGGACACACGCCAGACTTTTATTTGTGGACTTTTCCTCCGCCTTTAATACAATCCAACCTCATATCTTAGTTGAAAGGCTCCTGCAACAATTTGATTTGAGCAATAATCTGGTGGGTTGGATTCTGGATTTCTTAACCAACAGGACGCAGAGAGTAAGGGTCAATGGTACATTGTCTGACCTAAAGTGCTCTTCTACTGGCTCTCCTCAGGGGTGTGTGTTGTCACCACTACTCTTCATCCTGTACACAAACATGTGTCGGAGCAGACATGACAACAGACACATTATAAAGTATGCTGATGACTCAGTTATTGTCAGTCTCCTCCAGGATGGTGAGAGTGGCCACGGCCCAGTAGTTGATGATTTTGTTCACTGGTGTGGGGATTCCTACCTGCAGCTGAATACAACAAAAACTAAAGACATGATTATTGACTTCAGGAGGAAAACTCCCAGGCACAAAGTCACCGTACTAAAAGGCCAGACCACCGAATGTGTACAATCCTACAAATATCTTGGGACGAATATTGATAGTAATTTAAACTTTGAAGAGAACTGTGAAAGGGTGTGCAAAAAGGGTCAGCAACATTTGCATTGCTTGAGAAAACTTGCACGCTTCCAAATTGACCGAACCATAATGACAATGTTTTATCGAGCTTTTATTGAATCTGTTTTATCCTTTTCTTTAGTGTCATGGTTTGGTCAGATAAAACTGAAACAGAGGAAATCCTTGGATCAGGTAGTTAGATGGTCCAGTCATTTGCTTGGTGAGTCACAGCTGAGCCTGACATCCCTGTACACCAGACAAGTACAGAGGATGGCTACCTCCATTTTAAATGATGACTCCCACCCTTTGCACTGCAACTTTCAGCTTCTTCCCTCAAGACGGAGGTTTGCTGTCCCAAAAAGTAGAACCCAGCGCTACAAAAACAGCTTTGTTCCTGCTGCTGTCAAAGAGTTGAACAAGCTGTAACAATATATTGCACATAATTTAGGTACCTATTTATTAACCTCATTTTATATTTACTTATTTTTGTAGGATGTTACTTGGGTTCTAAATATTTTATTGGGTTTTAGACCTTTGAGTTTTTAACCTCTTTGACTAGTTTTTAACTTTTAATATGACCCTTCTCTCTTACCTCTGGTTTTTCTCCCATCTCTTTGTCTTTTTATACCCTGATTGATGGAGCCTTGAGTATTTTTATCATGTTTATAGTCAGCTTCATGTGTGCCTGTGTTTGTGTCTATGTTGAATGTAATTTGTGGCTTGTAAATATGGATGTCACCAGACTTCAAAACAAATCTACCTACGGGTACAAATAAAGTAACCTGAACCTGAACCTAGGGGACTATTATGCATTTCTGCATATAATGTTTTCTCAACCTACTCTACAAATACATACAGCATAATGTAAAAATGAGTGTTCAGATGGGATAGGTTTAACCTTTGCTTTCATTCCTTACTGTTTCCGACTGCTGCCCGATACACACAGACATCTCACAATACACAGTGATGTCAGAAAAGTATACGTACATCAGCACAGGATATGTGATGCAAGTTGAGCAGAACTATTTGTTTCATGAAATTGAGGAAGCAGGAGCTGTTCTATCATATCAGTGCAAGGAAGACGATAAAATATTCATGCATTAACCTTGATGCTGCGGTCCTCAGAGATGCATGTTCAACACTGTTAACTAACCAATGAGAAAAACAAATGTGTGTACTTCAGTACTGCTTCAAATGCTAGGGGGTGCTGCACTGTCAAATGTTCCGTTGGTTACCTTTAATCCAACCCATGTTTCAAGACAAGTTTATTCTGACTGGCTGCCACTCACAATCAGTGTTACAATGTTTGAATAACCTCTGTTTTAGATGTGTGAGCCTTAGATGCTGGTTTCCTAAATCTGGGGCCCCAGGTCCCCCCTCTGTGGTGGTAAGAGATGATCACAAATCTGAATGCAAGGATGTGTCTGCTCTGAGGATGTTAGGTATCAATCATGCAATAATAAATGTTTACATCATTTGAATTAGTGGTGCATCTTGTGGTGGCAACCCCCGAACCAAGTGGTGGACATCAGTGGTGAGGGGGGCCATC
The DNA here is from genome assembly GCA_020510985.1 of Pholidichthys leucotaenia. Lineage (NCBI taxonomy): Eukaryota > Metazoa > Chordata > Actinopteri > Cichliformes > Pholidichthyidae > Pholidichthys > Pholidichthys leucotaenia. The sequence continues at coordinate 66,457,629 of CM035840.1, forward strand.
AAGCTGAACAAGGAGTCCTATCAAGCTTGGTTGGCTTGTGGGACTCCTGAAGCAGCTGAAGTGTACTGGCAGGCCAAGCGGAGTGCAGCTCGGGTGGTTGCTGAAGCAAAAACTCGGGTGTGGGAGAAGTTCGGTGAGGCCATGGAACAAGACTTTCGGTTGGCCTCAAAGAGATTCTGGCAAGCTGTCCAGCAACTAAGGAGGAGGAAGCAGCTCCCTGTCCACACTGTGTATGGTGCGGATGGGGCGCTACTGACTTCGACTGGGGACATCATCAGGTGGTGGAAGGAATACTTCGAAGATCTCCTCAATCCCACTGACATGCCTTCCACAGAGAAAGCAGGGCTTGAGAACCAGGGGGATGACTTGCCAATCACAGGGACTGAGGTCACTGAAGTGGTTACAAAACTCTTTGGTGGCTGGGCCCCGGGGGTGGACGAGATTTGCCCTGAGTACCTCAAGCCCCTGGATGTTGTAGGGCTGTCATGGTTGACACACCTCTGCAATGTTGGGGACAATGGGAACAGTGCCTTTGGCATGGCAAACTAGAGTGGTGGCTCCTGTTTTTAAAAAGGGGGACCGGAGGGTGTGTTCCAACTTTAGGGGGATCACACTTCTCAGTCTCCCTGGGAAGGTCTATGCCAGGGTACTGGAGAGGAGATTCTGACCACTGTTCGAACCTCAGATCCAGGAGGATCAACGTGGTTTTTATCCTGGCTGTGGCACATCGGATCAACTCTTTACCTTCTCGAGAATCTTTGAGGGTTTGTGGGAGTTTGCCCAACCAGTTTACATGTGTTTTGTGGACTTGGAGAAAGCATTCAACCGCATCTCTTGTAGTCTCTTGTGGGGGGTGCTGCGGGAGTATGGAGTATCAGACTTGTTGTTACGAGCTGTCCAGTCGCTATACGACCATTGTGAGAGTTTGGCTCGTATTGCCAACACCCAGTCAAACTCGTTTCCAGTGAGAGTTGGACTCCGCCAGGGCTGCCCTTTGTCACCAATCCTGTTCATAATTTTTATGGACAGGATATCTAGGCGCACCCAAGGATCAGAGGGTGTCATGTTTGGCGACCACAGGATCTCATCTCTGCTGTTTGCAGATGGTGTTGTCCTGTTGGCTTCATCGACCAATGACCTACAGGCCTTGCTGGGACAGTTTGATACTGAGTGTGAAGCAGCTGGGATGAGAATCAGCACCTCCAAGTCCGAGTCCATGGTCCTCAGCCAGAAAAAGATTGATTGTCCTCTCCAGGCTGGGGACAAGCTCCTGCCCCAAGTGGAGGAGTTTAAGTATCTCGGGGTCTCATTCATGAGTGAGGGGAAAATGGAGCAAAAGATTGACAGATGGATCGGGGCAGCCTCTGCAGCGATGCGGACATTGTATTGGTCTGTTATGGTGAAGAGGGAGTTGAGCTCTAAATCAAAGCTGTCGATTTACCAGTCAATTTACAGTATGTTCCTACCCTCACCTATGGTCATGAGCTTTGGGTAATGACCGAAAGAATGAGATCGCAGATACAAGCAGCTGGAACAAACTTTCTTCATAGCATTGCTGGACTCACTCTCAGAGATAGGGTGAGGAGCTCAGTCATCCGGGAGAGGCTCAGAGTAGAAGCATGGCTCCTCCATATCGAAAGGAGCCATTTGAGGTGGTTTGGGCATCTGATCAGCTTGCCTTCTGGAAGCCTCCTATTTGAGGTGTTTTGGGCACATCCCACTGAGAGGAGACCCTGGGGCAGACCCAGGACTCCCTGGAGAGACTACTATGTCTCCCAGCTGGTCTGGGAACATTTTGGTATCCTCTCCGAAGAGCTGGAGCAGGTGGCTGGAGAGAGTGAAGTCTGGGCTTCTCTGCTTGAGTTGCTGCCTCCGTGACCCGGACCTCCGGAAAAGCGGTAGAAAATGGATGGATGGATGGATGGATGGATCACTTGGATTAGACATTTATAAATGGCAATGTACAGAAAATGTGGACAAAGAAATTTAAACAATCAATAATCAATACAAATATCTGATGGGAATTTGGGGGTCACAGAGACAGGGCAGGTTGCTCAGAGTTTTCTGTTACGACAAACCCCAATTCCAATGAAGTTGGAAAGTTGTGTAAAACATAATTAAAAACAGAATACATTGATTTGCAAATCCTTTTCAACCTTCAGTTGAATACACTGCAAAGACAAGATATTTGGGGCAGATTTACTAACATGCTGCGCCATCGCAAAAACCCTGTTTTGGCGTTAAAAAACTACTGTTGAGATTTACTAAAGGGCACAGGGCAAAATTAGTGTTGGAAAGGTGTGGATTATGTTAATTTTGCACCTGGCCTCACTGCATATGTATCTGTGGGAGTTGTCATGTCAAAGTGCAAATTTGAGGGAGGGGAGTATTTAAATGACTGGTGCAAGGTGATTTATTAAGATTTGCGGTTGTCAGTCTCCTGCTAAATGCGCCAGGATTTAATGCCCCAAAAACTTAATTCATCTGTGCTTGATATGATAGCGATCGTTGGTGCCGAGACACCAGCAAGAACCGAGGCGTGGTCGAAGAGACAGAAGCTTCTCTTTGTGCGTGACTTTATTTGGCATGACAGAAGAGATTATACGAATATGAACAGTCTCACTGAGATCAGTGTTATGCTGAACTGGACATCAACCGGCAGTTTTTTTTAAATTTCATTTGTTTATACTGTACACCGCATTCCAAATTATTACACAAACAGTATTTTACTGTTATAAACATTCAATTTTGTGTTTTTCTATTAAACTCATGGATAGTTTTGTGTCTCAGGTTTCTTTGGATCACTGATATCAATCTCAGTCTCCTGTCATAATTAGTTTGCCAGGTGTGCCCAATTAAAGGAAAACTACTTAAGAAGGATGTTCCACATTATTAAGCATGCCACAGATTTCAAGCAATATGGGAAAGAAAAAGGATCTGTCTGCTGCCAAAAAGTGTCAAATAGTGCAATGCCTTGGACAAGGTCTGAAAACATTAGCTATTTCACGAAAACTTAAGTGTGATCATCGTACTGTGAATAAATTTGTGGCTAATTCAGAGCACAGATGGGTTTGTGCAGATAAAGGCATAATGAAGAAGGTTTCTGCCAGACAAATTCATCGGAGAGAGAGAGAGCAGCTGCTAAAATACCATGACAAAGCAGCAAACAGGTATTTGAAGCTGCTGGTGCCTCTGGAGTCCCACAAACCTCAAGGTGTAGGATCCTCCAGAGGCTTGCAGTTGTGCATAAACCTACTATTTGGCCACCCCAACCAATGCTCACAAGTAGAAACAGTTGCAGTGGGCCCAGAAATACATGAAGACTAATTTTCAAACAGCCTCGTTTACTGATGAGTGCCATGCAACCCTGGATGGTCCAGATGGATGGAGTAGTGGATGGTTGGTGGATGGCCACCATATCCCAACAAGGCTGTGATGTCAGCAAGGAGGTAGCGGAGTCATGTTTTGGGCCAAAATCATGGAAAGAGAGCTGGTAGGCCCCTTTAGGGTCCCTGAAGGTGTGAAAATGACCTCAGCAAAGTATATAGAGTTTCTGACTGACCACTTTCTTCCATGGTACAAAAAGAAGAACCATGTCTTCTGTAGCAAAATTATCTTCATGCATGACAATGCACCATCTCATGCTGCAAAGAATACCTCTGTGTCATTGGCTGCTATGGGCATAAAAGGAGAGAAACTCATGGTGTGGCCCCCATCCTCCCCTGACCTCAACCCTATTGCGAACCTTTGGAGCATCCTCAAGCAAAAGATCTATGAGGGTGGGAGGCAGTTCACATCAAAACAGCAGCAGTGGGAGGCTATTCTGACAGCTTGCAAAGAAATTCAAGCACAGACTCTCCAAAAATTCACAAGTTCAATGGATGCAAGAATTGTGAAGGTTATATCAAAGAAGGGGTCCTATGTTAACATGTAACTTGGCCTGCTAACATGTTTTTGATTGAAATAGCTTGATTTCTGTAAATATGTGACCTCCTAATGCAGCAAATTCAACAAATGACCATTTTCAGTTCTTTACAACCAATAAAATGTTTTGAAACTCCATTGTGTATAATAATTTGGAACAGTGCATTTTCAGTGTTTTTTTAATTTTTGCAAAAAAATAGTTATCACTGGGAGGTTTGTTCAATTAAATTTGAATTATGCTCTAATGGCTGATGACTTGAAAACTATACTGACTGTCATTTGTATTAACTATTTACGAAAACCAGAGATAAGTATCATTTGCATAATAATTTGGAATGCGGTGTATATAGCCTACTACATGAATTTGTATCCATAAAATAAGATAAAGGAGCCCTTCCTACCTGCAGTGGACATACAGATGTGTCAGCCGATAGTGACTTTTTTCTCTTTTCTGTGAACGTTCAGACTCTGTCTTCCTCTCCTATCAGCTCCCCCTCGCTCTTGAAGCAAAATCTTCCACATTGCCAATTTTCATCGTTTTTTTTTCCTTCTATCCATATTTCTATATTTACAGTATTTCTTTTTGCTGTGTATAAAATGGTAATTCAGTTCCCTCTTCTCTCCATTTCTCTCTCCCAGTTCAGGATACACAATATAGGAGGAAAATGACAATGAGATTATTAACAAAAAGAGCGCACAGATCGATAGAAACGTCCCCTGAAATTGTAACACCGTAACTGAATGGCATTTATAAATACAGTAGTTGTGAACTGGGAGACCTGTAGATTTTGTGAAAACAAAGTTATTCACATAATAAAATCCCAGAGTCTCCATCAGACCATGATGGTTTTTGTGTTAATAAAATAAACACATTGGTCAAATAATCAGTTTATTCATGAGTAGTCCTTTATTAAATTAGATACAAATGCTTCATTTATGTATATTAAACAAGACTCTGCCATGTTAAATGAAAATTTAAATTTTGAAATATAATGAACAAAAATAAACTACTTAGTGGGGTTTGTGCTAAAAAAAAGCTTAAAAAAGCTATATTTGGTCCTCCAAAGTGGCTGTGCTTGTGATGATGACCCACTTCCTCATCAGTTGTGCCTGTGCGCAATTTTGCAGTGCTCTTGATTGATGGGTGGGCATTATTGAAATGAAGAGTCTGCGTTCATAATTTTGCATGTTGTTAGTAGATCACTGATAAAAATTGGCCACTCCCTTAGGCACTGTCTAAATTGCGCACTCACTACTTTGCGCTGCCTTTGTAAATCTGCCCCTTAATTGTCATGTGCTGGCGAGCGCTTGCCCCCTCCTTCCCATTCACCTGTCTCCTCATTAGACGCACCTGCTGTTTCCTGCTGAGCCAGCGTTTATAAGGAAGTGCTCTTCAGTGATTCAACGCTGGTTCGTTTGGGTATACTGTGCTAAGCAGACAGCTCATCAAGTAAGCGGTTGTGTTGTGGGTTGACTTTACCTTACACACGTTCTCCTTCCATCTCTTCCAGGTTGCTGCCAATGTCGCGGTGCGTCTTCAGGGATTTGGTGCGCTCACCAGCCTGTTGCTCCTCCACGACGCAGCTTATCTACTCCACCCGGTCAGACTCCATGCCTCATTTCCCTACCAGCAGTTCCGACCTGCTGGTTCCTCTCCCTCACTGGGCTCTGTGCCAGTCACTCCTCTCTTCCCACGTAAGTGGTATTAATTAGACTTCCATATTCCCCTCCATTCCTCTCTAATCAGCCTCGTCTCATCCTCTGCAGGTTTGCTGCTCCTCTGGCGAGTGACTGACTTTTCCCCAAGTTTGCGGTTTTTGAAAATTCAATAAAGGGTCAAACATTCTCTGTGTGTGTTCATTTGGTGATTGCACTTTGCACTCAGGCTGCTTGTCCAGTCAATATGACAGAACAAGATAGCCAGGGTCACAGCCTGGCAGGTGCTTCATCAACTGAGCACACCGCGCTCCACCGCCTCGACGTTACAGAGAGGCAGGTTGCTGAACACATTCAGCTGCTGCAGATTATCACGCAGCAGCTGAGTGTCATTTCTGATCAGATGGGCCGCACGTCTGCTCCGGCCGCTCCACCTCCACCTGCTCCTCCGCCTTCTACTATTATCCGCTGAACTTTTTCCATTTCCACTCCTGCCCCGTACACGGGGGAGGTGGGGAAATGTAAGGATTTTTTGTGTCATATTCGGCCCTACTTCGAGCAGGTGAGGGGAGAGTTCCCGGATGACATCTCCAAAATTCATCAGTTTACGCTTCTGCTTCAGGGCCGCACTCTTAGTTGGGCGCGGGCTTTTATCGATAGTTTGAGAGATTCGCCACCAACGTTTGACCAATTTGTGTCCGAGTTTTCCCGCACCTTCGACCGTATCGAGAGTGAAGGGAACATCATGAGTTGCCTGTTGTCGCTTCATCAGGGCAGTCGGTCAGTGGCCGACTTCTCGGTGGAGTTCCAGGTCGAGGCACCTGATTCGGGGTGGAGCAAAGTTGCTCTGCGCAGTATGTTCCTCCATGGATTAAATCCTCGGCTTCGCGACGACCTGGCGATTCATGCTGTTCCTGCCACCTTGGATGGCCTTATAGATCAGGCAGTCGAGTTGGATAACCGGTACCGCAAGTGCCCCCGGGAGCACAGCGCCTCCTCTCGCCCATTCGCCACACGAGCACTCCCGGTACCTACTGACCTAGGTGAGTCCGATTCCGCCCCCAAGCCTATGGAGCTCAGCTCTGCTCGCCTTCCGCGGGCAGAGGTTGAGTGGCAGCGGCGGATCAGGGCGTGTGCCTATTGTGGTTCACTGAAGCACAAGCAGGACACATGCCACCTATGGTCAAAAAGACATGGCCCATCAGTAGCCACGGGGGGTCTGGCGGGCGGGACTCAACCTGATACCCCCAGTAATTTTTCTATTTCGGCCCTGGTTCAGTTGCCGGGGGTCAAGAGGAGAGTCTTTGCCCTAATCGATTCCAGGGCAGAGGGTAATTTCATCTCCTCTGTGCTGGTTCACGAGATGGGGATTCCGACGTTAAACTGCCAGTTCCCCGTCCCGTTCATACCCTTTCTGGCCAGACGGTGGCATCCGTGACTCATTGCACGGCGCAGCTATCTGTCCTATTGTCCAGTAACCACCGGGAGAGGCTTACTTTTTACATGTTTCCACGTGCCTCTCACGCGGTGGTGCTAGGGTATCTATGGCTCCGGAGGCACAATCCAATTCTTAATTATGCACAAAATTCCATCACCTCTTGGAGTCGTAACTGTTTGGCTACATGTCTAAATTCAGCCCAGTGTTCACCATCCCTCCACGTCTCCTCTCCTCGGGTCGAGCCACCGGACCTTAGCCTCGTGCCCGAGGTTTATCACGACCTCGGGGAGGTCTTTAGCAAGTCAAGAGCATTAGCGCTTCCTCCGCATCACTCGTATGACTGTGCCATCGAACTCCTTCTGGGTGCGAGGCTGCTGTCCAGCAAGCTCTATAGTATTTCTGGTCCTGAGAGGGAGACGATGGAGAGGTACATAAAAGATTCTCTGAACACCGGTCTCATTTGGCCATCCTCGGCTCCCCTCAGGGTGGGGTTTTTCTTTGTTGGCAAGAAGGACGGGTCTCTGCGTCCATGTATTGACTACCATGAGCCTAACGCCATAACAGTCAAAGATAAATACCCTCTGCCCCTGATGAACTCCGTATTCGAGCTCCTGCAGCGCTTGCGCATATTCTCCAAATTTGACTTATGCAACGCTTACCACCTAGTCAGAATATGCGAGGGGGACGAGTGGAAAACAGCATTTAAAACACACTTGGGGCAATTTGAGTACTCAGCCATGCCCTTTGGGTTGACTAACGCCCCCGCTGTTTTCCAATGTTTAATCGATGACATCCTCCACAAAATGTTAAATCGGTTTGTTTTTGTCTATCTGGATGACATCCTGATTTTTTCTCGCATGCCTGAGGAGCATGAAACCCATGTTAGAGCCATGTTACAGCGGCTCTTAGAAAACCAACTTTATGTCAAGGCTGAGAAGTGTGAATTTTCCACTAATTCCACTTCTTTCCTTGGCTTTATTGTAGTGGAGGGAGAGCTGAGGGCTGACCTGGCCAAGGTGAAGGCTGTGCTAGATTGGCCAACACCCCACTCCCGCAAGGAGCTGCAACACTTCTTGGGGTTTGCGAATTTCTATTGCAGGTTTATCCGTAACTATAGTGGGGTAGCACAGCCTTTAACACAGCTGACCTCTGTTAAAGTACCATTTTTACGGACCAAGGCAGCTGAACAGGCCTTTGTCAAATTAAAGGGCCTGTTCACAGATAAATCCATCTTGGCTCAGGTCGACCCCCAGCTCCAATTTACCCTGGAGGTGGACGCTTCAGAAATGGGGGTGGGTGCTATTTTGTCCCAGCGCTCCCCCCCCTTCCCCGGACTTGAAGCTCCGCCCGTGTGCATATTTCTCCCGATGGCTCACCCCAGCCGAGAGGAATTGAGACGTCGGGGATCATGAGCTGTTGGCCATTAAATTAGCTTTTAAAGAATGGAGACATTGGCTGGAGGGAGCCGTTCACCCTGTAGTCATGTGGACCGACCACAAGAACCTTGAGTATCTGCGGTCAGCCCGCTGGCTGAATCCTAGGCAGGCTCGCTGGGCCCTATTTTTTCAGCGCTTTAATTTCACTGCCACCTATAGGCCCAGCTCCCGTAATGGGAAGCCTGATGCTCTCTCCAGGCAGTTCAGTCAGGACCTGGCTGACCCCCCCCACACACACACACACTCCCAGCCCATTCTTCCACCTTTGTGCGTCCTGGGAATCCTTACCTGGGAGATTGAGAGGAGAATCTGCCAGGCCCAGTCCTCAGAGCCCGAACCAGCGGGTTGTCCCCCAATTGCCTTTACGTCCCTGCCGCCCTCTGCAGCGAAGCTATCCAGTGGGGGCACACCGGACGTTTCGCCTGCCATTCTGGAGTGGTGCGCACCGTGGACATTATTAGGCGAGCGTTTTGGTGGCCCACGCTGCGGTGGGACGTGCAGGAATACATGAAGGCTTGCCAAACATGTGCCCGTAATAAATCCCCCCCCCTGCTGGTCTTCTCCACCCCCTCCCCATCCCCAGCCATCCCTGGTCCCACATCGCTATGGACTTCGTCACTGGTCTACCCCCTTCCCATGGTATCACTGTAATACTGACCACTGTGGACAGATTTTCCAAGGCCGTGCATCTGGTTCCTCTCCCCAAGCTGCCATCCGCCTCCAAGACTGCTGAATTACTGTCCTACCATATTATCAGACTGCACGGTACTCCTATGGACATTGTGTCTGATCGGGGTCCTCAGTTTATCTCACGGGTATGGAAGTCATTCTGCCACTGCCCTGGCACCACTGTCAGCCTCACCTTCGGTTATCATCCGCAGAGCAATAGGAAGGCTGAGCGTGTCAACCAGTTCCTGGAGGCTGCCCTTCGTTGCGTGGCAGCCGATGATCCCGCTTCTTGGAGCTCCCATCTGACCTGGGTGGAGTATTCGTTAAATTCCACGATCTCTTCAGCCACGGGGCGATCGTCATTTGAAGCTTCCGTGGGTTACAACCCCCCTCTGTGATCGATGATAGTGAGAGAGGTAGCGGTGCCATCCGTGGGGGCCCATTTTCATCACTGCCGCCGGGCCTGGAGACCTACCGGAGCGGCTCTCCTTTGCTCCACTGAGCGCAATCGGCTCTACGCTGACTGCAAGAGGGTTCCGGCGCCGGAATACAAGACTGGACAGCAGGTCTGGGTGGCCACGGATCAGGTCCCACTCAAAGCTGAATCTCTGAAGCTCGCTTCCCGGTTTGTGGGCCCCTTCCCCATCACCAGCAATGTAGGCGACTCTGCTGTCCAGCTCCAGCTCCCACGGGCGCTCCGCGTGCATCCTACATTCCATGTCTTCAAGGTCAAGGCTCTCTCCTCCAGCCCTCTCTGCCCCCCCCCCCCCCCGAAGCCACCTCCTCCTCCCTGGGTCCTCAACGTGCACGTTACCCACACCGTCAAAGAGATCCTGGATGTTCGCCATCAGGGCCGGGGGTTCCAATACCTGGTCGACCATTACCTTGGTCTGGATTCCATGACAAAGGTATGGTCCGGGCTTACCATTGAGCCCACCCGGAGAAGCCTGGGGGACCACCAGGAGGCGTTCCTTGAGGGGGGGACACCTGTCATGTGCTGGCGAGCGCTTGCCCCCTCCTTCCCATTCACCTGTCTCCTCATCAGACGCACCTGCTGTTTCCTACTGGGCCAGTGTTTATAAGGAAGCGCTCTTCAGTGATTCAACACTGGTTCGTTTGGGTATACTGCACTAAGCAGACAACTCATCAAGTAAGCGGTTGTTTGGGCTGCACGGTGGCGCAGTGGTTAGCACTGCGGCAGCACAGTTTACCCTTGGCCGGGGGATTGTGGGGATCGTGGGTTCGATCCCAGCCCCCGACCAACAGTGATTGTGTGGAGTTTGCATGTTCTCCCCGTGTTGCGTGGGTTTACTCCGGGATTTCTCCGGTTTCCTCCCACATGCCAAAAACATGCATGTTAGGTTAATTGGCTGTTCTAAATTGTCCCTAGATATCTGTTTCCTATAGGCCCTTAGAATAGAGGGTTAGTATTAATGAAAGCGCTTTGAGTGGTCTTTGTGACTAGAAAAGCGCTATATAAGTGCAGGTTAGTTAGTTAGTTAGTACTGTGGGTTGACTACCTTACACACATTCTCCTTCCATCTCTTCCAGGTTGCTGCCAATGTCGCGGTGCGTCTTCAGGGATTTGGTACGCTCGCCAACCTGTTGCTCCTCCACGACGCAGCTTATCTACTCCACCCAGTCAGACTCCATGCCTCATTCCCTTACCAGCAGTTCCGACCTGCTGGTTCCTCTCCCTCACTGGGCTCTGTGCCGGTCACTCCTCTCCTCCCACGTAAGTGGTATTAATTAGACTTCCATATTCCCCTCAATTCCTCTCTAATCAGCCTTGTCTCATCCTCTGCAGGTTTGCTGCTCCTCTGGTGAGTGACTGACTTTTCCCCAAGTTTGCAGTTTTTGAAAATTCAATAAAGGGCAAACGTTCTCTGTGTGTGTTCATTTGGTGATTGCACTTTGCACTCAGGCTGCTTGTCCAGTCAATATGACAATGTTCAAACTGATAAACTATTGGGTTTTCTTCTGTTTTGTTTTGTTTTGTTTTTTTTGCAAATATTCACTCATTTTACTTATTTTATTTAACCTTTATTTTATACAGGGTAGTTCCATTGAGAGGCAACCTCTCTTTTTCAAGGACACCCTGTTCACATTCACACAGTTATACATTCACACCAGGAAGCTGCCCAGTCGAACCACAGACTGGCCACAGGTCCACTGGAGCAGTTGGGGTTAAGGGCCTTGCTAAAGGCACCATAGTGGGGTTAAGGAGGGTGAGGCAAAAACTTCTGTATTATCTGTCCCACCCAGATCTAATCCTGCCGGTCCAGGGATCGAATCTGCAACCCTCTGCTCACCGGTCCACAGCCCTAACTATTAGGCCACCACTCCCCAGGTGGTTTTAAATTTTGAATTTAAAACCTACAACATGTTCCATAAAAGCTGGGACAGGGGCATGTTCACCACTGTTACATCACCTTTCCTTTTAACAACACTCAATAAGCATTTAGGAACTGAAGATACTAATTGTTGAAGCTTTGTAGGTGGAATTCTTTCCCATTCTTGCTTGATGTATAACTTCTGTTGTTCAACAGTCCAGGGTCTCCATTATCATATTTTGCACTTCATAATGTGCCACACAACCTGTGAAAATCACTCTGTTGTCAGTCTCTGCCTCAATATAATGTAGCCTATCATAAAAAGTTTCCATAGTTAAATAAAATAATGACCCATCATACGTGAGTTGGAAACTTGAACTTGACAGCTTAATCAAAAGTATTTGTAGCAACACAATTAAATAATAGATGTTAAAGTGTAAAAACTCAAATAGCAGCTCTGCTGCTCCATAAAGGCTGTTGTAACTGTGTGTTAAAAACAAACTAGAGTAATATTCAACTCTATTAAAGTTAAAAAGAAAGAAAATAACAAGCTAGTCCATCCTGTTTGAAATCTTGCTGGGTCTAGAAGTTTAAAAGTTTAATTGGGCTTCAGAAAAAAATTAAAAGAACTTCTTCCAGTCCAAAATTTAAAAAAATAAAAACACTTTAAATATCAGTGCAGGAATGTGAGCCTTTACACAAACAATGAAATATTTAATCAGTTCTAAATTTATTTGTAATGATTATGTTATTTTTTAATTACAAATCATGATATTCTAATTTAGCAAGATGCACTAATATTCAGAATGAATGCTGATATTACAGTGACAATAATAGAGAATACAAAAAAGAGTAAGTTGCTCATGTAATTCACCTATTTACTGCAGTTAACATATAGCTAGCATAATGGAAGCAGCTCAGCTGTCAGTAGGCATTGTAAGAGAGATTATTGTCCAAAAGCAGGTAAACTATACGGCACACACTAATGGTGTGGTCAGTCTTCTAAAGCTGAGAGAGTTGCTCATTGAAAATAAGAAGCACCACCATTACTTGCTAACCTCACCGGTGCAATCAGCTGACAGGTGGACAGAGACGGAGGAATGGAGAACAGAAGGGAATGGATGCTTTGCTGTAGTGCAGCTGTGATATGACAACACTGCTTTACAGTCTACATTTAACTTGTTTCATTTATTATTTTTTGGTAAAATCCTTGTATAATTTGAAAACGTTTTGCCTTCTCCATGTCCCCATGATGCATTCCTCTTCTTCACTGGAACAGCTAACCTGAACATTTCCGCAGTATGCATATAAACTTTAAAATTAAATGATTTGTCAACAATAAAAATTTGCATCAACAAATTTTTAAGATCGATGTTATCGACTACGTTGATGAATCGTTTCAGCTCTACTACCCATGCCATGGACACTAACACACCTCCATCCCATCACAGATGCTGGCTTTTGAACTTTGTGCTGATAACAACCTAGATGGTCCTTTACCACTTTAGCCCAGAGGACACAATGTAAACTCGACAGACCACTTTTCCACTTTGTGTCAGGCCACCTCAGATGAGCTCGGGCCCAGAGCAAGTGGCAGCATTTCTAGATGATATTGATGGCCTTGGGTTTGGATGGTCGTTTCAATTTGCACTTGTAGTGACAAACTGTTAACTGACAATGGTTTTTCAAAGTGTTCCTGAGCCCACATGACAATATCCTTTACAGAATGATGTCAGTTTTTGATACAGTGCTGCCTGAGGGATTGGAAGTCACAGTCAGTCAGTGTTGGTTTTCAGCTTTTCCCCTTGCATGCAGAAATTTCTCCAGAATCGCTGAATCTTTTAATGATATTATGGACTGTAAATGATGAAATCCTTAAATTCCTTGCAAATGTACATTGAAAAACATTGCTCTTGAACTGCTGAACTATTTGCCCACACAACTGTTCACAAAGTGGTGAACCCCATCCTTGCTTGTGAATGACTGAGCCTTTCGGAGATGCTCCCTTTATACCCAATCATGCCATTCACCTATTTCCAGTTAACCTGTTCACCTGTGGAATGTTCCAAAAAGATGTTTTCTGAGCATTCCTCAACTTTCCCAGTCTTTTCTTGCCCCTGTCCCAGCTTTTTTGGAATGTGTTGCGGGCATCAAATTCAAAATAAGTGAATATTTGCAAAAAAAAAAAAAAAAAGTTTATCAGTTTGAACATTAAACATCTTGTTTTTGTAGTGTATTAAGATAAGATAAGATACGCCTTTATTAGTCCCACAATGGGGAAGTTCCAGGATTCCAGCAGCAAAGGGATAGCAGCACTTAGAACAATAGTAAATAAGATAATAAGATAAGAACTGGTTAGCCAAAGCAGTAAATAAATATCTATATGTGCACAGTTATATACACAGTACAAGAGAATTGCAGCTAGATGGTATTAACAGCATTACAGTTAGTTAAATTACCCGAAAGAATATAAATATATGCCCAGACCATATATTTCACATTTGAATCAACAGTGTTGTTGCCACCCTCAATAATAATTGTAACTGTCTTAGTTGTGTATTGGATGGGACGATCTCTATTGTGCAAAGTTGTGATGTTTAGTACATTCACTACAACCTCTATGAGTAGCACTGGTTAGGTTACAAAGTCTGACAGCCATAGGTAGGAAGGACCTGCAGAATCTCTCTCTCAAGCACTTAGGATGGCACAGCCTACCACTAAATGAGCTTCCCAGTGCGTTCAGCGTGTCCCACATGGGGTGGGACTCGGACTCCAGCAGAGATGACAGCTTAGCCACTGTCCTCCTCTCTCCTAGCTCTTCCACTGGGTCGAGATGGCGCCCCAGAACAGAGCTAGCTTTTTTGATCAGTCTGTTCAGTCTCTTCTTGTCGGCTGTCTGTGCCGCTGCCCCAGCAGACCACTCCAAACGTAATGGCTAATGCCACCAGAGAATCGTAAAAGGTCTTCAGGAGTGCCCCTTGCACTCCAAAAGACCTGAGTCTCCTCAGGAGGAACAGCCTGCACTGTCCCTTCTTGTAAAGCACGTTGGTATTGTATGTCCAGTCCAGTTTATTGTTCAGGTGAACACTCAGGTACTTGTAAGATGTTGCCATCTCAATGTCTGTTCCCTGGATGCTTACCGGTGCTGTGGAGGTTTGTCCTCATCTGCAGCAGTCCACCACCAGTTCCTTGGTTTTCCTCGCATTGATCTAGAGGCAGTTCTGCAGGCACCAGTCCATGAAGTCCTGGATAAGTCCTCTGTACTCCGCATCATCCCTATCAGAGATGAGGCCAACAATCGCAGAGTCATCAGAGAACTTCTGTAGATGGCAGTGTGGTGTGTTATGTGAAAAGTCAGCAGTGTAGAGGGTGAACAGGAAGGGAGACAGAACTGTTCCCTGGGGGGCCCTGTACTGTAGATGATGGTGTTGGACACACAGTCCTGGGTTCACACAAACTGTGGTCGGTCTGTGAGGTAGTCCAGGATCAATGATAACAGGTGCTGGTCCACCCCTGCACACAGCAGCTTGTCCCTCAGAATCACTGGTTGGATGGTGCTGAAAGCACTGGAGAAATCAAAGAACATGACCCTCACAGTACTCCCAGGCTTCTCCAGGTGGGACAGGGAACAATGTAAGAGGAAGATCCCTGCAGCCTCCACCCTGATGCCATGCTGGTAAGCAAACTGAAGTGGGTCCATCGCTGGTCCCACCAGGGGGCGGAGCTGAGCGAGGAGCAGCCTCTCCAGGGTCTTCATTAGGTGTGATGTGAGGGCCACTGGTCTGTAGCTGTTCAGGTCCTTGGGGTGCGGAGTCTTTGGTATGGGTACCACACAGGATGTTTTCCACAGCTGTGGTACCCTCCCCAGTTTCAGGCTCAGGCTAAGGCTATTGAAATAAATATCAGTTGAAAAGAATTTACAGATCATTGTATTTGGTTTTTATTTATGTTTTACACAATGTCCCAACTTCATTGGAATTGGGGTTTGTAGAAAGGGGTTTTATTTAAAAATTATGAGATTTGCTGTCTTAGATGGCCATATTAGGAATACATGCTGTCACTGACATCGCTGTAAGGTGAGAGTATAAAAAGTTTTACAAATAGCCATCACTGAATTGTATTGTTTAAAGTGAAGTAATGTTGTCCTTTCTGAATCATTGTCTTCATTATCATTCATTATCATATCATATCACCATTATCAATAATTATGTCACAGTCACTTTGCTGAATTATTTTTGCAAATCATTTTTCAGTCTTTTGTTGAAATGATTATAGCACTTTCCCTTTTAGGCCAAGGCAACTTTTTGTATAAACATCATTATTTTTTATATATCCTGACATTTTTTTGGTTTGTTTGTTTTTAAATATTGGTCATTTGCAATATGAGCATCGTCTACTGTAAAGGCTTACATGCCCAAAAATGAACGAAAGAATGTTAGAACTGTTTATACAGAAAGTATCCTGCAGCATCCTCAACTAGAAGATCCAAATCACACCAGTAGGCAAGTATGGCATACTGTATATACATATAAATAGTAAAACCAGACAAAGTGCTAATTTTGCAGTGGCCTGTTTGTCTTAGTTTGTTCCAGAGCTGTATATGCAAAAAAACTGTAAACTGAACACACACGATGTGCAACTTCACATTGGCTAAGAAAATAATGCAGACATACGAGAATCTGAGTATTGATGCGTTATGATAACAGCTTTTACTTTAAATGATCACTGAAGTAAGACCACTAACATTTTTTTTTTTGAAAATTTCTCCAAATCTTTATCATTGTGGCCCTGTCATGGCACATCCTTAAACTGCCTCTAATGCATCGCAATTGCATTTCTACTGATCCAGACAGCATCTAAGTATTACAAAAACAAAACCAAAAACCATCCATCTAGTCGTGGGACTTTTTACAATTCGTGAATGGCGTTCAGAGTATTTGCCTCCATGGCCTCACACGTCTCAGGTCACAGCAGTGGCGTCACCAAATGTCAAAAACCCGACCTTGCATGCTGGAGACCACAATCATTAAATGCCCTAAATATCAGTGCGGTATCAATAATAGGATGCAAGTGGGGGATCCTCCTGGACGCACGTTGCTTTAGCGTGTGTGAAGGTAAATCATCATATTTACGCACCTGCTCCACGCCGTTTTACCCTCAGTCGATGGCCAGGACGAGGCGTCCCGCTCCTTCCAGCGTCCTCGGCATCCCAAACACGGGAGGATTTGGGAGGGCTGTGCGGGGATTATCCATGAGACCTGTTGTTGCTATACCACAGAGGCACCCCACGGTCCCCCTCTGCCATGGCGCACACCGGGGACCGTCCACACGCCAGGAGCGCACGCTCCGCCGGCCGGTGCTCAGAGAGCAGGTCGCAACACTGCAGATCCCGGGCTGATGGACGCAGCTGTCACTGCGAGGAGTGGATGGAGACGGCTCGGTCCCCACAGCGAGCACGGCATCAGTATGGCAACGCAGGGCAGCCAACACGTTGCAAAACACAAGCGCAAAGTGTCATCACGTGCAAAAACACCAGTTCCGCCCGTGCATTTCAGAATAAAAACCATACTAGTACTTACGCCAAAAATGATAACGATGACTATGTTAATACCTGGAGCATCCATCAGGTTAGTATAAGGTACAAAAGTATAATTGTAAATTGGGGATAAATTTCAAGAACAGAGGTGCAACATTATGAAAATAGATTAAAACATTTTTAAAAAGTCACAAATTACAATCCCCTCATGGATCGTCACTGTATCGTGGTGGGGGGTTTGAGTGCCATAGTGATCCCAGGAGCTATGTTGTCCAGGGCAATTTGCCTCTGGTAGGGTCACCCAAGACAAAATGGTCCTGGGTGAAGGGCCGGACTAAGAAAGATCCAATAGACTCTCATGATGAATGCTAGAACAAGGATTCAGTGTACCCCGCCCGGTATGGGGTTACCGGGCCCCACCCTGGAGCCAGGCCTGGGGGAGGGGCTCTATGGCTAGTGCCTGGTGGCCGGGTTTCCGCCCAAGGGACCCAGCCAGGCTCAGCCCAAAGGAGTTACATGGGTCCACCCTCCAGTGGGCTCACCACCTGCAGGAGGGACCATGGGGCTCCGGCGCTATGTGGATCAGGGGGCGGTCGAAGGCAGAGACCTTGGAGGTCTGATCCCAGGCTTCCTAAACTGGAGAGTGCTCCTCTTGGAGACTCCATTGTCCTACTGGGGGACTTCAATGTGAACATGGGCAATGACAGTGAAACCTAGAGGGGGGTGATTGGGAGGAATGGTCTGCCCAATCTGAACCCAAGTGGTGTTCAGTTATTGGACATCTGTGCTAACCACAGTTTGTCCATAACAAACACCATGTTCAAGCATCAGGGTGTCCATATGTGCACTTGGCACCAGGACACCCTAGGTCGCAGGTCGACGATCAATTTTGTTAGTGTCATCAGACCTGCGACTATATGTCTTGGACACTCGGGTATAGAGAGGTGCAGAGTTGTCAAATGATCACCACCTGGTGGTGAGTTGGATCTGATGGCGGGGGAGGATACCATTCAGACCTGGTAGACCCAAATGTATAGTGAGGGTGTGCTGGGAACGTCTGGCTGAGGCCCCTGTCCGGGAGGTCTTCAACTCCCACTTCCGGACGAACTTCAACCACATTCCAAGAGAGTCTGGAGACATGGAGTCTGAATGGGCCATGTTCTCCACCTCCATTGTTGAAGCGGCTGCCCAGAGCTGCGGCCGCAAGGTCATCGGTGCATCTTGTGGTGGCAACCCCCGAACCAAGTGGTGGACACCAGTGGTGAGGGGGGCCATTAAGCTGAAGAAGGAGCCCTATCAAGCTTGGTTGGCTTGTGGAACTCCCGAAGCAGCTGAAGTGTACCGGCAGGCCAAACACAGTGCAACTCGGGTGGTTGCTGAAACAAAAACTCAGACATGGGAGGAGTTCGGTGAGGCCATGGAACAACACTTTCGGTCGGCGTCAAAGAGATTCTGGCAAACTGTCTGGTGGCTAAGGAGGGGGAAGCAGCTGGCTGTCCACACTGTGTATGGTGCAGATGGGGCACTGCTGACTTCGACTGGGGGTATTGTCGGGCGGTGGAAGGAATACTTCCATGATCTCCTCAATCCCACTGACACACCTTCCACAGAGGAAGCAGGGCTTGTGGACGAGGGGGACGACTCGCCCATTACAGGGGCTGAGGTTGCCAAGGTGGTTAAAAATCTCTTTGGTGGCCAGGCCCCAGGGGTGGATGAGATTCACCCTGAGTACCTCAAGGCTCTGGATGTTGTAGGGCTGTCATGGTTGACACACCTCTGCAACATTGCGTGGAGGTCGGGGACAGTGCCTTTGGCATGGCAAACTGGGGTGTTGGTTCCTCTCTTCAAAAAAGGGGACCGGAGGGTGTGCTCCAACTTTAGATGGATCACACTCCTCAGCCCCCCTGGGAAGGTCTATGCCAGGGTACTGGAGAGGAGAGTCTGGACACTGGTTGAACCTCGGATTCAGGAGGAGCAATGTCGTTTTTGTCCTGGCCGTGGCACATTGGACCAGCTCGTTACCCTCTTAAGAATCCTCGAGGGTTTGTGGGAGTTTGCCCAACCAGTTTACATGTGTTTTCTGGACTTGGAAAAGGCATTTGTCCACGTCCCTCGTGTTTTTTTTTGTGTGTGTGTGTGTGTGGGGGGTGCTTCAGGAGTATGGTAGTAGTAGTAGATTAGTTTATTTGACAGGGACAGTGCAATAAACATAGACAATTAATCAAAGACAATCAATCTGATGTGTTGCACATAGAGTGTATAGCTATTAGCTAATTTGCAACTCTTGTCCCTGGATGGGCTTTAGAAAAAAGAATCAAGATAAAAAATATACACAATAACCACATACATGCTTCAGGAGTATGGGGTATCAGGCTTGTTATTACGAGCTATTCGGTCTCTATATGACCATTGTGAGAGTTTGGTTCGTACTGCCAACACTTGGTTGGACTCATTCCGAGTGACAGGCTGCCCATTGTCACCAATCCTGTTCATAATTTTTAGGCGTAGCCAGGGAACGGAAAGTGTCATGCTTGGTGACCACAGGATCTCATCTCTGTTGTTTGCAGATGATGTTGTCCTGTTGGCTTCATTCAGCAATGACCAACAGTTCTTGCTGGGATGGTTCGCTGCTGAGTGTGAAGCGGCTGGGATGAGAATCAGCACCTCCAAGTCCGAGTCCATGGTCCTCAGCTGGAAAAAAGTGGATTGGCCCCTTCAGGTTGGGGACAAGCTCCTGTTCCAAGTGAAGGAGTTTAAGTATCTCAGGGTCTTATTCATGAGTGAGGGGAGAATGGAACGAAAGACTGACAGATGGATCGGAGCAGCATCTGCAGTGATGTGGACATTGTACCGGTCTGTTGTGGTGAAGAGGGAGCTAAGCTCTAAGGCAAAGCTGTCGATTTATCGGTCAATCTACGTTCTTACCCTCACCTATGGCCATGAGCTTTGGGTAATGACCGAAAGAAAGAGATTGCGGATACAAGTGGCTGAAATGAGCTTTCTTTGTGGGATTGCTGGACTTGCCCTAAGAGATAGGGTGAGGAGCTCAGTCATCCGGGAGAGGCTCAGAGTAGAACCATTGCTCCTCTACATTGAAAGGAGCCAGTTTAGGTGGTATGGGCATCTGATCAGGATGCCTCCTGGATGCCTCCCACTTAAGGTGTTTTGGGCACGTCCCACTGGTAGGAGACCCCGGGGCAGACCCAGGACTTGCTGGAGAGACTACATCTCCCAGCTGGTCTGGGAATGCCTTGATATCCTCTCTGAAGAGCTGGAGCAGGTGTCTGGTGAGAGGGAAGTCTAGGCCTCTCTGCTCAAACTGCTGCATCCGTGACCCAGACCTCTGGAAAAGCAGTAGGAGATGGATGGATGGATGGATGGATGGATGGATGGCAAATTATAATTTAATTACATAGAATAAAGATTTAACCAGCTCCAGATGTGCACTGCAAATTTATAAGACAAAAGTAGGAATTTATGAGAAAAATGATGGAAAAATTACAGGAAAAAAGTCACAAATTTATGAGGAGTTGCAAATTTATGAGAAAAAAGTTGCAAATTATAAAAATGTCACAAAGTTTTGAGGAAAAAGTTGCAAATTTACATGAAAAATGCACATTTATCAGAAAAAAGTTTCAAATTTTTGAGGAAAAAAATCACAAATTTATGAGAAACAAGTTACAAATTTATGAGAAAAAAGTCAAAAATTTTCAAGAAAAAAGGTGTAAATTTATGGCAAAAAAGTCACAGATTTTTGAGAAAAAAGTTGTAAATGTTGAAAAATAAACCACATTTGGACAAATTTTACCACTATGAACTTTTCAGCCCCCCTGCATGTTTAAAACTGCAGTGAACGCAGCATGAAATCTGTAAGAAGAGGAACTCTGATCTGGATATATGATGTGATCTGATGCATTCCAACTCTGCAGTCCACCAAGAGAAGATCATTCTGCGAGCTTGGCACAGACAGCAAGACAGTGTTCATGATCATTTTAATATGCATGATGTTGGATGCTATTTTTAAAAGAATTTTTTTGTTTTGTTTGCTGCCTCTGACTTTGACCGACTTACAGACTTGAATCAGAAAAGTTTTTGGATTTACTCCACATTTTGTTTTCATAGTTTCAATGATAGGCAATGAGCGTCATAAAGATCAAAGCGTTTCACTTCTTTTTTAATGGCGACAATACTCGTTTTATTTTGAAGATTTGACATTGCTTCCTGCGTGACTCTAAATGCGACTTTAGCGCTTGATGGCGAGATTCTCTGCTATTTCGGTGCAATAAAATGTATTAATTATTTTATTTATTTCAGAAGGAGGCGGGACACTGAGCAGAGGCGGGCTGCTGGCTTCCAGATGTTGCCGGATTTAAACGCCAAATAGGATCTGCAGTCATAAGAGGCGGGAATGTCAACGTTATCGCAGACCAGAGATCAGCAGTCAGAATGGGAACAAGAGATGGCTGGATGACCTTAACTCTACCACAGTGATAATAAATACGATTTTTATATAAAACGGTATGCTTGTGGGTCTGTAGCAAAATGCACATCTTTCATCTTACATATATAGTTTATAACTATGGGCCTACTTTTTTAAAATTTGATGAGGATTGCATACTTATACACTCGAAGACAGATTTATGACCACCTCCCACATGAAAATTTCATTTTTAAAACAATATTTCCCAAGTAGGCTGTTTGATTTTTTTAACACAGCTTTTCCAGACACCCTAGCTTTATTTTGAATGCTTATTTTAGTTTGCATACAGAAGCAAAATTATTTCACAAAATCAGGGTCAAAACTGTGAGCCCTCCTGATGCCAGTAGTCAGCTGTATATCCTTTTTGCTGGATAACTGCCTGCAGTTGTTTGCTGTAGTTTTAATCAAGTCTCAGGAGCAATTCCAGCCCATTCTTCTTTGGCGAATCTCTCAAGCTCCTCCAGATTTGATGGTCTTCTGGCGTGGACCTTAGTCTTCAGTTCACCCTGCAGATTTTCAGCGGGATTCAAGTCAGGGCTTTGTGCAGGCCAGTCAGTAACGGTCACGCTGGTCTTCACCAGGTGCAACGTTTGTTTCAGGTCGCTGTCGTGTTGGAAGACAAAACAACAAAGCAGACCCAGTTTTGCTGCTGACTGCTTGAGATTTTTTTTTTCAAAATCTTTATATGTCCTTCTTCCTTCATAATTCCAACGACCTTGGTGAGATTCCCAGTTCCAGATGCACAAAAGCATCTCCACAGCATAATACTCCCACCACCATGTTTCACTGTGGAGACAAGTGTTCTTTGGATTGTACACCTCTCCCTTCTTTACCCAAACATCAGCAACGCCTTTATGGCCAAAGAGGTCTAGTGTCATCTAACCTGATGATGTACTTCCAGTATGCATAATCTCTCTCATAATTCTCTCTGAATTTTTTGGTACTTCTCACTCCAGTTCTTGCACGTGGAAATGCTGTGATAACTTTGTACATCCATCTCCTGCTTTGTGAGCGTTAACAATTCTTTTTCTTGAGTCTAAATTGGATTCTTTGGCTTTTGGCAT
This sequence comes from Pholidichthys leucotaenia, assembly GCA_020510985.1. Lineage (NCBI taxonomy): Eukaryota > Metazoa > Chordata > Actinopteri > Cichliformes > Pholidichthyidae > Pholidichthys > Pholidichthys leucotaenia. The sequence goes on from CM035840.1 coordinate 66,480,165, forward strand.
GACACTTTCCCAAGTGACAGCTCAAAACCTTGCTGACATTTTTATATTGGGTAAAAATTGGAAGATAACCCTTAGTTTTAACTTGATTTTACAAGCTTTGAGCATTACAAAGTTAAAGTATATCATTGTTCAGCATTAGTTTGTGCTATGTCTCACTAAAAAAGGTCAGTTATTTCCAGTTAATTCCCTTTCCATAACAATGTTGGACACCACCTAGCTCCATTTTCTGTCAAGTCAGTTTTATTTATCTAGCACATTTCATATGACAGACATAGACTCAGTGTGCTTTAAGGCAACATTTTCTGTGACCTAGTCCACACAGCTTCTGTAAGTAGTGGAAAATCAGTCCTCTGCATGGTAGCTCTATGTAAACTTTCCTTTCCCCTGTGTATTATGCTGAGCACCAAGCTAGAAGGTAGAAACAACCATTTTTATATGCTCTTTTGTATGACCTGGCTGGGGCATGAGACCATAACCTCCTGTGGAGTGAATGCTTAGGGCACCACTCCTGTACTGATAGCAGCATTTAAGATCAAAATTTCAACGACACCTAGTTCTCTTGCAGAATTTCAGAAGAGGTGCATCTCTAAATAACTATTTTTGTATCAACAAAATATAGCCCACAGCTGTTTTCAAAGGTGAGCTTCCCTCAATAAAGTATAGATATTGTTACTTTTTGAAAAGTATTTAAACTTGCCTTTCTTCAATTGTTATCAATTAATTTTCTTGTCATGATACAAAAAATAGCGTGATATCTACAAAAGCATGTAACCTTGTTTTAATTGGTGACATTTCCAGATCTGAGGGAGAGCTGAGGGTTTTTAAGTCTCAAAAGCAAAAAATCAACACAATATATTACTGTAATTGTTTAATACTGCTTCAACAATCATTATCACTTTCTTCTGTTTTGTTTTCATGCTTTTAACAGTTATTTTAAGACGTTTGTAACGGCACTGGTGAACGATTGTGAATCACGTGATTTTGACGTAGGGGCGTGGTGTCGTCGGTGTAGTCCGCTTCCTGCTTCTCTGCCCTGGTTTTCGCCTGATCAGCTGCCTCAGACTTTTATCCGACGCCAGAAGCAATGTCACATCAAACGGGCATTCGAGGTAGATTTTTTTTTCTCCACTCTTGCCGTCTCTCTCATTATTTATTTTGTCTTGCGACTTGAGTAAATGGTTGAATGAGCTCGACGCACCTGCAACAATTTACTGCAGTCAGAAAGGCTAACGTGAAGTTAGCTAGCCACTCCTAGCTAGCGTTGAGCGACGGTGTGTGCGCGCGCGTGCGCGCGTGCGTGCGGTCGTTTGAACACTTGTATGATAGCTGAACCTTATCCCGTGTCTTCAGCCAGGTTGAGAATGACGTTATACAAGTAATACTCTTTACATGTCTTCACTGTCGCCCCAAACCTTTCCTCTTAGCTTCTCCACATAAACGCTTTATTATTACAACGCTAGTTTCTGGTTTGAATGGATCAGCGACGCCTTTATTAAAAAAAAAAAAAAAAAAAAAAAAGCCCTGTTGGCATTTCGCCTGGTGTTGTATCTATAAACCAGTGAATGACAGCTACGTTATTACAGTGTTATTATCAGCACAGGTTGGACTTAAACTGGTGACCTGCAGACAGCTACACAGAAAATAATTTACAGGCAAATGTGTGTTTGCGTTGAGGCTAAACAACTTGCCAAATATGTGGGTTCAAGGGTCACCATCGATGTTAGCCTGTGCTTAGTCTGTGCCGTAAGCAATGGGTTATATAGATTATTTTAAGACAGTGTAGAACACAGTAAAGGTATTTCTTCAGGGCTGTTCGTAGCTACTAGTAAGGAAAACCAAAAGGAATCTCAGTGCTTAGCTGCAAAAAAGAGGGGTTGCACTATAACACTGCAGTTTAACTGTTCCAAACGTTCCTGTAAGAATGTATTGAACGTGAAAAGTAAAATTAACCTCGGTTTGAGATGAAAGATGATACGTTTTTAGTCACTGAAACAGTGCTCACTCATTAAGAAATTACAAAAAAAAAAAAAAAAAGCTATATATGATCCAGAGCTGAATGACATGGCTGCTTTGTCATGTCACATGAGTTTACTAATGGATAATAGAAATATCATTTTATATTCTTGACTATACTCTATAATGACAAACGTGCCAATTCAACACTAATTCTAGCCTTGCACTTTTAAAGGTGACATAGATAACGTTCTTATTTCCTGGTTAGTAGGTATTGCACTTACTCTTGCCCCACTATAAAATTGTGTTGGTTGCCAGGTTGAGACAAATATCCACAAATTGAACGTTTTCCTTCAGACTAAGCATGATTCACAGAATCTGGCAACCTTTGGGTTTATGGTACTTGACCACTTGTTTCTCCACTTCCTAGTAAGTGTGTATGTTAAATGAGCCAGAAGGCATTGGTCTGTGGTGCATTTAACAACGATAGGACCACTCCATACCTATTATTTGCATATAGCTGGATTTTTTTTTTAATTTATGCAAATGAGGTCTGTCATGCAGACTGTGTCAACTGCAGTGATATTGTGCTAAACATTTAAACCAGTGGTTATTGGTGTCAAATAACAGATTTAACTGATCCTTCCTTGATCCTTGGTTAGGTCTTAACCATCTTTCGACGGGTCTCTGCTCACAAATGTGTTTCCATAGCAAGTATATTTTACATGGCTGGGATGCTGCTCCTGCACAAACCCCCAAACACCTGGGGGACCAGTGGTTTTTGGTAGGGGTTTTCCGTCCCTTAAGGTGCGTTCAGACCAAACGCGAATGGGCGACGCAAATACAAAGTCAATGGAAAGAGGCACGCACACACAAGTCTCATGCTTCCACACATTCATGTCTGAAGGATAGCACTAGCCTTGAGATTCTGCCGTCACCAGAGTAAAAGTATCAACACTGGAGAGTAAACTAGTTTGAAAATGAGACTGACACTCACCTGGAGACAGGTGAGTGTCAGTCTCACCTGTCTCCCAGGTGAGACAGGACTCCTGCCATGGACGTGCTAACCAGGCTAGCAGTGTGAACAGCCCATCATCCAGGTGAAATTTTGGAGGCAGGAACAATTTTTTTTTAGGCGAGACTCTGTCAGATAATGTAAACCTAAACATGACAGTGTTTAGGGAATGTCCACAACAGGTTGAACACAGCTGAAGAAGTTGCGTATAAAGGCAACGTCGCCTGTCTGCAACTCACTCAGACTGTGAATTCATGTCTATTTGCATCTTTATGTTCAGTTAAAATGTAATTACGCTGTGTGAAAAATTTGCCTGTTTGCATTTGGTCTGAATGCACTTTTAAGTCACGGGTTCCGGTTATTGGAGGCGCTGGACACTCATCTCTCGCTGCTGTCACTCGGCTGCCTATGGCATTCCCAGGGGCTATGATGATGTGTGACATGCAACTTCACTGGCAGAGCTTGTAATTTGACAGTAGGGATTACTCAGCATTTATGAGGAGAACATTGGTGACACTAAGCCATTAACTGCACCTTTTATATTTCTTGCCTCGGATGCTGTTAGAATCACTTTTTGCTGGTTTGCTTTAAAGATGTCAGAGAAAGTTAATTCGCAGTGCGCAGTGTTGTCCAGAATCTGAAATTTGGTAGCAGACTGCCCACAGCTAGATGTGTTGACCAGTGAAGCCAGTGCTCTCGCCAGCGGGACCAATGAGGTTCTTTCCACCAGGAACGAGCGCTTTGACTGTTGGTTTCCACTATGTCAAACATTTGCAGTCACTCCACCTGGTTACACCTCATGCCTGCACTCAACACGTCTGGCAATGCGATTACTTCCATCAAAATATGGACAAACGGACACATACATTACTGCTAAATGACAACACAGTATCAACCCAGCAATGCTGTTGTCTTTTAATACCCTTACTAGCCACCATAGTCATTGTCAGCCAAGTGTATATGTAAATGTAAATGTATATGACTCCTTTGGTCTTGTATTTTTTTGAAAATAATTATTTAATGAATTTAATCTTTTTTAAATACTTGTTTTTATGAAAATGAAGTTCCTATGACCTTTAAAGTGTAGACTCACAATCAGTGACTATAAAGGGACATATTAGGATCAACATATTGTTAATCATGCATCTGTTTATACCAGAAGCAGACAGAGCTCTCTTCTCTTTTTTTCACAGCTGGGAATGAGTTGAGGGACATCTTTGCTTCTGCCAAAACTGGGGACCAATATCGAGCTATTAAAGTCATCATTGAGAATGGTAAGCAATAAGCAGTACCACTGAATCCCAATTTTTGAAAAAATAAAATTCCTTGTCGCATCATGAAAACTCTGATTTTACATATTTGCCTACAGGCTAGTCTGTCAGTACAGCTAATGTTCTGTGTCCATGCACTACTCAAATATTTGTCTTACATGCACGTCTGTTTTCTAGAGCAAATGATTCTAGGTGAACACAGAAAAGCATCAAAGAAGTGGGACCAGGAGTATGATTCTTTAGTACTGCCCCTTCTTGAGGATGAGAATCCCAGCTATATTCTGTACCGCCTAGACTCCACTAACAATCAGGGCTATGAGTGGATCTTCCTGACCTGGTCACCGGACAGCGCTCATGTAAGAACGCCAAGTCTGTACCAACTTTAATGAATAGCTTTCCATTCTTTATTGCATTTGTCCTCCTCTGCTTTGGGTGGAGTTTACCACATGAAAGGAGCCACTCTGTACATATTCATTACTTTCTAACGGTGCTCTAGAAATCTAAATGTGGGTAAATTACAGTGTTTTTCAAATAGGGCAGTGCTCAGCTTCAGTTTCTCTTTTTTTGCCTTTAAATTCCTTATGTTAGGTGGAACAGACTCGTTTCTGTTTATTCTTTCCCATGCAAATGTCCTTGACTCACACAGTGCCACCCAGGTTATTGTTATTTGGGTTTACTGAAACTTGATGAACCACTTATGGTGTAGAGTCACTGTGAATCAAAGTAGCCATGATAACTAAACAGAAAAAAGATGATTCTGCAGCAGCAGAAAGAGGAATGTTGTATGGATAAGAGGCTAGTACAGAATATCTGTGGCACCAGAAGAATGAAGGAGCGGAGCTCAAAGTCACTTTCTAAAGCAGAGCTTAACATTCCTAGTCTTCTGCTCAAAGAGCAGCAGTTCAGGTTGAAGCTTGTCTGGAAGCTGTGAAACATTTCACATACAGTGCTGCTGCTGCCCTGGCTCATTCCATGTAGTTTGTCTTTAGTTTGACTGGATTAAGAGTTCTACATAACTTTTTGATAATCTAATGAAATCCATCACAATGTAAACAAAAAAAAGCATTACGCTGGCAAGCTTTATGCACCCGCATCACGTCAACGCCATTACCGACGTACATTGCAGATGCAGTGATCGGCAATTTTTCCTTGTCTGTTGGGTGAAATGTGTTGCTCCGTTGTCAAAAGGGTGTAGTGATGTGTGTAGTGATTTGTATTCATCGTGTGTTTTTGTTTATGAAATAGCGACGGACAAGAGCAGACTGTGATGGAGTTGGAGCTAAAAACTGTTAAGAAAAAGCACCTTTTAATATGATTGTTGCGACCATGCTGCTGCCGTTTTGACAATCTATGTAATTACTGGGGTTAACGAGCCACAAAATGTCCTGTATGCGCTTACTAGCTCAATATTATTTTGAATTTTGGAGCACTGTTTAACTGACTCGCCTAGGAAGTTGTGCTGCCGTGAACAAGCAAAGCGAAGCAGCGACGAGAACCAGGAAATGTGAAAGAGGAGACAAAGTGGACAATCTGTGTAATTACTGGGGTTATGATGAGCCATGAAATGTTCTGTATGTGCTTACTTCCTCAGTATTCTTTTAAATTTGGACCGTTGTTTAACTGACTCGCTTTGGAAGTCGTTCCGCGGTGAACAAGCACAGTGAAGCGGCTAGTACCAGGAAATGTGAAGGAGGAGACCAAGTGGACCAATCACAGCTTTTACGGCCTACGTCACCAACATGCAACTCTCCTTCTCTGGAGAGGTGCAAGTCGGGTGAACACACCTCGCTGCTGCGTCAACGCTGTGTCGTGTCAACATGGGTGCATCAACCAGGCTTTAACCTGTTTTCCTCTGTTGCCTCTATCATTCTCTATTGGGAATTTATTTAGAGGGTCTTGGGCCAGTATTAGCACACTTGGCGTAGTATGTCATGATTGGGCCTTCATGCCCAAGCAGAAGTTACTGTTTTACTTCAAAAGGGAGCCTAATACAAGTACATTCCAACTTAAATGCCATGAAAGCGTAAAAAGGGAAGAAAAAAGTTTCACACCTCCAGTGCAATGTGGCAGTTTTTTTCTAACATCAATTCATGTTGGTCTGGTGTGAAATTTTTGTTCCGCTTCAGCTACCTCAGGTAATATTTTCAGCTGACAGTGGAGCAGGTTGGGCATGCTAGCCCAAGCTTACTGAAGTTCCAGCCCATAACAATGTCATGAAGAGTTTTAGGGTTCCTGTTAATCCTAACTGTAACGCTAGCTGTTCTGGCAAACATTAGCTTCTTTTTTCCAATGTAAAACACTTCCATGTGAACACCAGCTACATACCATCACTGCAGCACAGCTTCTTCCTGCTCTTGAGTGACATGTTGTCTTTGAAAAGTGTTTATCGTATAAAATTAGATCAATCTGTTCAAATGAATTTTCATCCTTTTTTTGATTCGAACAAAAATCCACGCATGGTGTGAAATGCTCTAAATGTATTATCCAACTAGCTATGCCATCTGAATCACAATGCAGAAGAAATGATAAAGGAGTGGTTTTATAGCTCTCACTCTTGATCAACAAAGTAGTTTGAGCATGTGTGTCACCACGAGCAGGTAGAGTGGGTCTGCAGTTCACTGAAAGAACATGTCGCTCAGTATGAACATTTTTGGAACATTATATAGATCTCTTTTCCCACCCCTATGGACCATGATGTTTGAAAAATCTTTAAAAACCCAATTGGCCTATTTTACAACAGACATTTTAAAAAAAAGACTGATTCAGTGATGGATCGCGATACTTCGCACTGGTGGCAGTGCATCGATCCATAAATACGGATCGATTTTTTATTTTAAAAAAAGGCACTCGCATTACATATACTTTTGGGTTATCAGTCAGTCAGTGGCATTTTCCATCCACTAAGTGGCACAAAGCAAACACCCAGTCAAATGAAGTCATAGCTTGTCTCGGTGATTTGCAGCCAACTTTGAAAGTTAGGAAGCATTTAGCTCAAAGTTAGCTCAAATGTCGGGTCTTTTTTGGATTTCATAACAAAGATGAAAGAAAAGACCTTGACATGACGCACAACCCGCAAAAAGTGCTGCACGGAAAAAAGAAAAAAAACAATTGGAATACGGCAGGCCAGCACACGTCTCGGTGTTATGCCGAGAATTGCTTGCTTGCCAAGAATTGCATCCCGTATTGTCAAAGTCAGTACAACTATGCCGAGAATTGCTCGTGTGCCGAGAATTGCATCCCATCGTCGCAGGTGCTTAATGTAAGTCAAAGTCAATCCAACTACCTACTTTGAAAATACTTTAAAAAGTGATTACCCTTTTTACCAACAATGCATAAATGCAAAATCTCAACTTTGAAGATTGTAAAATGTGGAGTTGAATCACTATGATTTCCAACCCTCTTTGAAACACTAAAACATCTGGTGAATAAACATAATTTAAAGATAATTTAAAAGAGGTAATAACAATTTTTACTTCTAAAATGTATAATGGGTGCTTCTAAAAATGCACAAATGGTTACAAGCCTGGCTGTAGTGTTATATTTTATAGTTTTGGCCGATGGGATGCAATTCTTGGCAAGCGAGCAATTCTCAGCATAACACCGGCATGAAACTTTTTCTCCGAGTGTCAAGTGAGTAAAGTTTATTTATGAAGTGCTTTTCACAGACTTGTAGTCACAGAGCGCTGCACAATAAAATGGAATAAAAGGAAGTTGATAGATAAAAATAATTTTAAAAATACAAAAACAAGTTAAAACACAAGCTTAAAATAATTTAAAAATATCAGACTTACCATTAACCCTCATCCTGCCAACATATTTTACATACAAATAGTACCAACTGGGGTCCGTTTGGACCCCACACAAAATTTAACTGTTATTGGATTATTAAGCAATACCAAAGTATTTTTTTCACTTAAAATGTTTTATTTGGTTAAAACAAAGAGTTGTGCTTGAAACATGATCCAAAAATCCCGGAATGGGGCTAGTTTGTCGGTTGCCTGCCTTTCAGCACGAGTAGCCCGGTTGTAATGTGTTTTTCAACCAGTGTGCCCTGGTGCGTTCAGGTTTTTGTGGGAAATTATCTAATTTCACTTCTTAATTGGTACAAGAAATGCAAATACTTTGCCATTGTTGTGCATGTGTTCTGTAGGCCCTACAGAACACATGCACAACAATGGCAAAGTATTAGTTCGCGACATGGTGGCACTAAAGATAGGTCTTCCTTCTTTCTCTGACCAAAGTCTACCTCGTTGAGCCATCATTCACTGAATTATAACACAAAATTCATACATTTAATATCATTAACATCATATTTTTCCCTGGGGTCCGATTGGACCCCAATGAAAAATCTGAACTGACAGTACAGAAGAAAACTGTATTTTAAATCAGATTTATTTTTTGTGATTCACAGATGATGACAAACAAAGTCAGAAAGCATGATAGCTGTGATCGATAATGTGTCCGTGTTGTGCATAAGAACATATGTGTGGGGTCCGATCGGACCCCACTCGGTAGGATCAGGAAGCTTAAGGGAAAGCTTTCTTAAACAAAAAAGTTTTCAGCTGCTTTTTAAAAGACTCCACAAAGTCAGATAAAGTAGCTGGAGTGGGAGTTTATTCCAAACAGCACCGTCCACCACCCTCCCTGTGTGCAGAGATGTATCTCCGTGGAAAATGAAACCCTGAAAATACTTTATTATATGAAAGAGATGTCATCAGTTTTATTTTGGGACATGATTAAAGGTTGAATAAGGTGAAAAAAATTTTGAACTATATGGGATTGTGATACTCGATAACCGCGATATCGTGATTATCACTGAATCGTGATAGGATTGAATCGTGACCCAAGAATCACGATCCGAATCGAATCATGAGGTCCCTTGCGATTCCCACCCCTAGACCACTGAACTGTTACAAACAATGACACTTTTTCAGTTTTATTTGCAACATTTTTAATTTCCAAAGAAACTATTGAGAGTACACAATAAAGAAAGGCTAAAGAATTATATTCTCAACACAATATCCCATTAGCTGTTTTTCAAGTTTGCTCTTGGTGCTCTCAACAGGTGCGATCTAAAATGTTGTATGCTGCTACCAGAGCAACACTGAAGAGTGAGTTTGGAGGTGGTCACATCAAGGATGAGCTTTTCGGTACCACAAAGGTTGGTCATGCTATGGCATTTTCAGAGAATTTCGTTCATGTTGATCAGTGCCACTAAATGATGTTTGATTTTGCTTTTCTTTGGCCCCAGGAAGAGCTGAATCTCTGCGGTTACAAGAAATATCTGGTCTCACAGGCTGCTCCTTTACCTCTCACTGCTGCAGAGGAGGAACTGAGACAGATCAAACTGAATGAGGCAAGCACACACAGACAGATGAGCTACGTATTACCACTGCTGGTCATTACTTCCATTTGAGCTCTGAGGAAGTAATGTGCCTTGCATTGCGTTTGTATACTTGCATGACTATTCCTTTTTTTGTTGATGTGGACATTCATTCATTCATTCTTCTTCCGCTTAATCCTTTTCCCATCAGTCTTGGTCTTAAGAATTTACCGAGAGAGAAACAGCTTTCTTCAGCGTAACAACATCACTCCTAAACACACCTCTTGTGTGCGTGTGACATGTAAAATCCCAGCAGTAGAGGTGTAGAGTGTCAATGAAGACTAGCGATGCAGTCTCCCTAACAGCACAAGGTCAGCAGCAGTGCAAGTGTGTATATGCTTGCCTGGCAGTATCAACACTGTGCAGAGATGCTGATGCATTAGAACAGCAGGATGTTGGCAGAGAGGGATCTATTAGGCTTGTAGGGCTTCCACCCATAGCTTCATTTAAACAAGTATAGCTGTTAAACTTTGTTGGGCCTGATCGATAGAGCACTCTGTAGGGCTGGATGATGAACCAGAATAAAACTGGAAAAGACATTTGGGGTGTAGAACCGATGTAATCTTGCTTGTGTCATTCTTTTGTTTGTTTGTTTTTCCCCTCGCCCTGTTGTGTTTGTGTATGTGAGAGCATTTCATCTGCTGCCTCTTTTTAAGACATGTCTGCGGAGTTACAGGCATGGGCACCCAACTCCAGAAGCATCATAGTCAATGCTGTTCACATGCAGCAGGACAATTAAAGACAGCTTGCAGTGAAAAGAAACGTGGTCTCTATCCACATAGTATGCGATGATTGACTCTTTATTTCTAAGAATTCGAGTGGTGGCCTAGAGGTAGAGCATCCGCCCACAACTGGGAGGTTGGGGTTCAAGTCCCAGCTGGGTCATGCCAAAGACCATATAAAAATGTAACTTCCTACCATCCAGCTTGGTGCTCAGCAAAAATGAACAGAGGAGGGAAATGTGAGTAGCAGTGGCTCAGAAGGTATAGCGGGTTGTCCAATAACCAGAGGGTTGGCGGTTTGAATCCTGCTGTCCCCAGCCATCCTGCCATTGTGTCCCTGGGCAAGACAGTTTACACTGACACTGGGTAGGAATGTGTATAAATGTTTGGTAGTGGCCGGAGAAGCCATTGCCATGGATTGGCAGCTACGTTTTTGTCAGTCTGCCCCAGCACAGTTGTGGCTACACTCGTAGCTTACCACTATCAATGTCTGCCTGGAGTGAATGAATAATGGACTCAGTGTAAATGCTTTGAGATGTCACTTGACATGTAAAGCGCCATATTAAATATTATTATTATTATTATTTCATCTGAAGATGCCAAGAAAAAGCGAGCAATGTGTGCAGATAGGAACAGGAGCAGAAGCTAAATCACTGTTAGCCTCGGACGGCTCTCCATGTCATCTCAACCATTCTATGGAGGGAATGGAGAGGCTAAGGCTGTATTTAAGAACCTGATAAGAGACTCATAATCACTAAGTTTTGCTAACAACTTTTTTTTTTTCTCTCTCTCTCCCGGCGCCACACGAGTCGGCTGCCTTTTGCAACAGCGGCTCGATTCCGAGTCTTTTTCCCTTCCTCTCTATTTTTGATCCGTCTTTTTTTCACTCCATTTATATCACGGACACACAGATCGTCCCAAATGTCTCCTGAGCCGGTGGACGGAGCCACTGTTTATAGCAGGATACGATACAGCAGGGAAGAGCTGCTAGCATTCAACCGCCACCCGGTCCCATTGGAAAAACTCGACATACCGAGAGAACTGAGGCGAAAACGCCGCGGCTGCCGGGCTGGAGTAAGGCGGAGGACAAAAAATATAAGGTACAGACCCTCCCTTCCATCTGTTGTCATGGGAAATGTACGCTCTATACTGGGAAAGGTAGATGAGCTAGCGGCTATCTGCCGTTATGATAGCACATATCGGGAGTGCTCTCTCCTTTTGTTTTCTGAGACGTGGCTAACTGAACTAGCAGCAGATGCTAACATTGAGCTGGAGGGTTTCCACATGATACGGGCTGACCGAACACCAGACAGTGGCAAAGCAAGGGGCGGTGGAGTGATAATGTATGTTAACAACAACTGGTGCAGACCGGGACATATCACTGTTAAACAACGACACTGCAGCAAAGACATTGAGTTGCTAGCTGTTAGCATGAGGCCTACATATCTCCCGAGAGAACACTCACACGTGATCTGCATTGTTGTTTATGCAAATCCGACGGCGAACGCTGGGACAGCGCGTGACGTCATCCATTCAGTAACCAGCAGGCTGCAGACAGAACACCCAGATGCTCTTCTCCTCATCTCAGGCGATTTCAACCATGTTTCACTGTCTCCCATTCTACCCACGTTCACCCAGTATGTCACATGCCACACTAGAGACAATAAAACACTGGACTTATTCTACGCAAACACTAAGGAGGCGTACACCTCATCACAACTCCCCCCACTCGGGAGATCGGATCACAACTTGGTTCATCTCCGGCCGGTGTACAAACCCCTAGTGCACAGACAACGTCCGGCCATGCGCACAGTGGAGTTATGGTCTGAGGAGACAATGGACACTCTAAAAAGCTGTTTTGAAGCCACCGCCTGGAAGCAACTCTGCGATCCACATGGTGAGGACATCGATGGCCTCATTCACACCTTCACGGGCTACCTCAGCTTCTGTGTGGACAAATCCGTTCCCACCAAGACCATACGGTGTTGCTCAAACAACAAACCCTGGATCAACCCTGAGATTAAAACACTTCTGAGAGAGAAGAAGAGGATCTTCAGGTCGGGGAACAGGGAGATGTTGAAGTCCGTACAGAGGGAGCTGAGGAGGAAGATCAGAGAAGGCAAGGACAGCTTCAGGAAGAAGATGGAGGACAAGTTGCAACAGAGCGACATCAGCGGGGTCTGGAGAAACCTCAAAACCATCTCTGGGCTCCAGAATACCTCCCCCCAGGCCACGGGGGGCAGGGAGTGGGCGAACAACCTGAATCTGTTTTTCAACAGGTTTGACCAACCGCCCTCCCCCCTGACTGCACAACAACCACTGCTGCCTCTAAAGAAATCAAGTCCTGCTGCCCACTCCCCACTCCACCAACACCCCCCCACTCCCAACACACAGCCCCCCATCCTGACCCTGACCAGGACCCAGGTGAGGACGGAGCTGAGGAAGATCAAGGCGAGGAAGGCGTCGGGACCGGACGGCATCAGCGCAAAGCTCCTCAAGTCCTGTGCAGACCAGCTGTGTGGGATTGTGACGTACATCTTCAACCTGAGCCTGAAGCTGGGGAGGGTACCACAGCTGTGGAAAACATCTTGTGTGGTACCTGTACCAAAAACTTCCCACCCCAAAGACCTGAACAGCTACAGACCGGTGGCCTTGACGTCCCACTTGATGAAGACCCTGGAGAGACTGCTCCTTGCTCACCTCCGCCCCCTGGTGTAACCAGCGATGGATCCACTCCAGTTCGCCTACCAGCATGGCATTGGGGTGGAGGATGCGGTGATCTTCCTCCTTCACCGTTCTCTGTCCCACCTGGAGAAGCCCGGGAATATGGTGAGGATCATGTTCTTTGACTTCTCCAGTGCTTTCAACACCATCCAACCGATGATCCTGAAGGACAAGCTGCTGCGCGCAGGGGTGGACCAGCACCTGTCATCATGGATCCTGGACTACCTCACGAACCGGCCTCAGTTTGTGAGAACCCGGGACTGTGTGTCCGACACGATCATCAGTAGCACGGGGGCCCCCCAGGGAACGGTGCTGGCTCCCTTCCTATTCACTCTTTATACTGCGGACTTCTCACACAACACAACACACTGCCATCTACAGAAGTTCTCTGATGACTCTGCGATCGTTGGCCTCATCTCCAATGGAGATGAAGCTGAGTACAGAGGGCTTTTCCAGGACTTCGTGGACTGGTGCCATCGGAACTGCCTCCAGATCAACGCAAGGAAAACTAAGGAGCTGGTGGTGGACTGCCGCAAGCATGGGCAGCCCCTCACAGCACCAGTAAATATACAGGGAACAGACATCGAGATGGTGACATCCTATAAGTACCTGGGTGTTCATCTGAACAATAAACTAGACTGGTCACACAATACTGACGCACTCTACAAGAAGGGACAGCGCAGGCTGTTCCTGCTGAGGAGACTCAGGTCTTTTGGTGTACAAGGGGCGCTGCTGAAGACATTCTATGACACGGTGGTGGCATCAGCCATCACTTTTGGAGTGGTCTGCTGGGGCAGTGGCATTACTGCAGCCGATAGGAAGAGACTGAACAAACTGATTAAGAAAGCTAGCTCTGTCCTGGGGCAGCGCCTTGATCCGGTGGAGGAGATAGGAGAGAGAAGGACGGTGGCTAAACTGTCATCTCTGCTGGAGTCCGAGTTCCACCCTATGCAGGACATACTGAATGCACTGAGGAGCTCATTTAGCAGCAGACTACATCATCCCAGGTGCACAACCGAGAGGTTTCGTAGGTCCTTCCTACCAACGGCTGTCAGACTGTACAACCTAAGCAGGGCTGCTCGCAGAGATAGCAAAAAGACGTAACAAACTAATAGTTTTTTGAATGCAAAAGATGCAATAGACTTACACAATGGTCCCCTCCGGCATACAACTAGGAAAATACCGGTCGCTATGGAGGGTGAGAATATGTATGGGCACATAATCATACCATGTAGGATAACTAAGTAGATGGTTATGCTGTTTCATCCCATCTAGCAACAATGCTCTGCACTGTGTGTGTTTATATATTTACATATTTATTCCATCTAGCTACAATGCTCAGCACTGGGTGTGTTTATATTTATATATCTATATATTTATTCCATCTAGCTACAATGCTCCGCACTGTGTTTTTATATATCTACATATTATTCCATCTAGCTACATTGCTCCGCACTGTGTGTGTTTATATACTTACATATTTATTCCACCTAGCTGCAATGCGCCGTACTGTGGGTGTTTATATATTTACATATTTATTCCATCTAGCTACAATGCTCTGCACTGTGTGTTTATATATTCATATATTTATTCCATCCAGCTACAATGCTCTGCACTGTGTGTCTGTGTGTGTGTGTATATATATATTTTATAGTAATATGTACATATGTATATTAGCTGCTCTTGCTTGCTTGTTTTTTTTCTTGCCTTCTGATTGTTGCTCTGAGTGTTGCTATCCCTGTGCTGTTGCAATCCTGGAATTTCCCCGTTGTGGGACTAATAAAGGCTTATCTTATCTTATCTTATCTTATCTAACACAATCATGGGTGCATAAAGGACTCCCACAATGCAGCTAACAAGCTAGTTACCCGCCGCGCACGTGACTTGACCCACAAACCCTCAAGAGGTATGTGTTGTAAACACTGGACTATGTTTATTTTGTGTGTGAAATGACAATATGTCTGTTCTTTACTATGTTATACTCATTTACTACTGCGCTGCAGTGATATGATATCACACGCTTGTGTAATATTGCTGAATTACGAGCCTTGTCTGTAAGAAAAGGGAGGAGGAAAAAAACAAACTGAAAATTGATATGAAAGGGTCAGTTAACCGTGATGTTGATTTAAGGTTGAATTACTCAGCTCCATCCATCCATCCATCTTCTACCGCTTCTCTGGAGGTCCGGGTCACGGAGGCAGCAGTTCAAGCAGAGAAGCCCAGACTTCCCTCTCCCCAGCCACCTGCTCCAGTTCTTCAGAGAGGATACCAAGTCGTTCCCAGACCAGCTGGGAGACATAGTCTCTCCACCAAGTCCTGGGTCTGCCCCGGGGTCTCCTCCCAGTGGGACGTGCCTGAAACACCTCAAGTGGGAGGCGTCCAGGAGGCATCCTAATCAGATGCCCGTACCACCTCAACTGACTCCTTTCAATGTGGAGGAGCAGCGGTTCTACTCTGAGCCTCTCCCGGATGACTGAGCTCCTCACCCTATCTCTGAGGGTGAGTCCAGCAATCTTACGGAGAAGGATTACTCAGCTCTAGCAATCCAAATTTCCATGTTGAGCAACATGCAAATAGCAGTGCTTTGAAGCCATGAGTGGCAGTGATCTTCACATGGCTCGGTTGGTTGGTGTGATTGTGGTTTGTCTTTGCTGTGATAAGATAAAAGATATACATTGTTGTGTGTTGCTCATTGCATGCTACTAAAGCTGAGGACTTATGTGATGGTCTTTAGGCAGAGTTGTATTGAAGCAACATTTAAGTTTCACCTTTTCACACATTTGGGTTAATTTATAAAATAAATCTGCCAAAGAGCTCATCTCTGCTGAGAAACGGAATTTTTTTTAAATTGCTGCTCTCCCAGCCTGCCATATGAACAGGAACTGTCTTCTATACCATATATAGAAGCGATTTGAGTAGTTCAGGCCCTCTCCAAAGTGTGGTCAATTAAAAGCAGCAGAGCAAATGTGAAGTGAGTTTTTTTTTTGCTCATCCCACTTGACCAGCTGTTGAGGCAAGATAATATACCATTAGTCTGTCCTGCATTTATTAAAAAAGAGGATTTGAAATATTTATCATTTCTATGCAGAGGACACTGGCTGCCTTTTACTAAGCAGATGGATAAAAGACCTGCAGTCCTTTCTCAGAATGCGAGGTAGCTACATTGGAGGCTCAATCATGTTTGCATGGCATTTCATTCTGTGGGAATAGGCTTCTAAAAATAAACAAGCCTTCTAGCATTTCCAGTTTTCTGTGTGTTTCTGTGAAGGCCTCTCATCACTTCCTATATAAGCCCTTCATCTCTAATCACCACGTTACAAAAGCAGAGATCTATGTTGTACATATAAACCTATTTTCAGATATTTCAAATAAATAGTGTTAAGTTGAATTTTTACATTATTTCCTGGGAAATGCACAGCATGAGACATTTAACAATCAGCTTCAGCACATTGTTTCTTGGGGAGAAAAAGGTTGTGTGAAAATTAGATTCACAACAGGGCTTTCTAAGCTTTAGTGCATCAAAAGATGGTTCAATTGGGGCTTATGATTGTTATTTTATTATTATTATTATTATTATTATTATCATCTTTTTACAACATGCAAAACCCTGATGAATTTCCAGCTTTGCAAAAATTTAAACTTGTAAACTGCCTATTTTAATAAGCCCCATAATCCATCTTATTGTATTGATAACGGTAACTATAAAGTTAAAATGCCTCTTATTTCTGTACTGCATGTCTTTGTTCAGGGGCAGACGGACATTGGTGTGGATACCAAACATCAGACTCTGCAGGGAGTGGCTTTCCCCATCCATCAAGATGCTGTTGCAGCACTTAAAAGTTTTAGGGACAAAACAATCAACTATGTACAACTGGTGAGTTCTTCTCTACAACCATGAGTTTACATGTGTCATACTTGGTTTACTGGATCTAAACTGTGTGATGATCAGACAGTGGAGACAAGGTGTTCGACAAACATCACCATACCACATCTGTGCTGTTACTACACTTCTATCTGGGGCACTTACTTCCACCTCATGCTTCCTCCAGTTTACTGGAAAATATGAGTATCTGCTTGACTGTGGTGTTTTCCATTGTCACTGTGCACATCTGTGTGAAATGTGTGGCAAGGTGACCTTACAAACTGAATAATTTGTGCAAACTTGTAATTTAGAACCTTGAAAAAGTATTTACGCCCTTCTTATATTTTTGTATATTTTGCACACTTATGGATATCTTGTCCGAGTAGAAAGAATATACAGTATCTCACAAAAGTGAGTACACCCCTCACATTTTTGTGAATATTTTTATTATATATTTTCATGGGACAACAAAGTAGTCAGTGTACAGCTTGTATAACAGTGTAAATTTGCTGTCCCCTCAAAATAACTCAACCCACAGCCATTAATGTCTAAACGGCTAGCAACAAAAGTGAGTACACCCCTAAGTGAAAATGTCCAAATTGTGCCCAGTTAGCCATTTTCCCTCCCCGGTGTCGTGTGACTCGTTAGAGTTACAAGGTCTCAGGTGTGAATGGGGAGCAGTTGTGTTAACCCCTTGCACTCCGGTCAATTTCCCTAAAAACGCCAAAAAATAACGTGCCCAAAGTAAATCGAAAGCTGTTCTTCAACCCTTTGCAGCATCTTCATGGGGTTGGTCTCATTTAAAAGAAAACACTTTGAATTTTTTGGCAAAACAGTCATAATCTCTCTAAGTGCTCCTGCCACTGAGTTACAGTCATCTAAACGTACTGAACTTGAAGAAAATAAATTTGGCCTGGGTGTTTTTTCGGATACAAATGCTTGCAAATAACACACAGCTTCAGATCCGGGCTGGAAAATGCAACAGAAATGTAGAACCAAGTGTTATCCAGCTGAGGTCCAAATTTTGTAACAATACCACAAAAAATGAATATATTACACAGCTTTTTCCTCAGGTAGTTCCCAGGCGTTTTTGAACTGTGCCAAATTGTGCGAAATGGTACAGTTTGGAAAAACCTCTGTAACTTTTGAATGATTCAATATAGAAGCTTCATCTTGGGCTCTAATGAAAGGTTACACTCAGGGCTGTGTGTGTGTGTGGGGGGGGTTGCCCCCACCCACACACACACACTTACCTCTTCACAGCAGAAGCGGAGCTGGCCAACTTCTTCCTCATTGTCAGATGAACGCGACGCTGGTCTCGCGACCCGATCAAAACATAATTCCATTATTGCAGTTTTGCGCTTCCATGATTGCAGTTTTTGGCGAACGATTTTTCAAAACAAATAACAGTAGTAATTAAAAAAAGACTGGCGAACGCATGTGTGTCACTCAGCCTTCGTCGTCGGCCTCCGTCGGTCTATGATGACCATGAAGAGAATCCTAACGTCTACTCTGCTGGAACAAAAACAAAAAAAGCACCGCCTGTGGCTGAACATGCCGATGCGCGAATGGCAGTCGCTGTCACACAGGTAGCACTTGTGGGTGGTCTCCGTGCTGCTGGGTCTGTGACAGTTCTTCCTGCAGGTCCTTTTTTTATCTGCTGCAGCAGTCTGTCTTCACCCAGCCTTACAAAAAACAGTTCGCGAACTTCTCTGCTTTAAATGGCTCGCTGCATTCACAGCTTTGGTAGGCGGGTCCTTCTTGCTAGGTTTTCAGTCATTGGTTCTTCAAGGTTTCAGAAACCCAATTCAAGGCTCTTATTAGTCGAATGAGAGGTCAATCAGATGAACTAATCTGTTCGCGGCTGTGTCTGTAGTGGAAGAACTTTTTTTTTTTTTCAGTGCGCACTTGGAGGCAGCGCCCTCGTGCGTTCTGGGACTCAAGAGACTTGCCCGCCTGCGGTACAACGGAGTGCAAGAGGTTAAATTTGGTGTTATCGCTCTCACACTTTTATACTGGTCACTGGAAGTTCAACATGGCACCTCATGGCAAAGAACTCTTTGAGGATCTGAAAAAAAGAATTGTTGCTCTACATAAAGATGGCCTAGGCTATACGAAGATTGCCAACACCCTGAAACTGAGCTGCAGCATGGTGGCCAAGACCATACAGCGGTTTAACAGGACAGGTTCCACTCAGAACAGGCCTCACCATGGTTGACCAAAGAAGTTGAGTGCACGTGCTCAGCGTCATATCCAGAGGTTGTCTTTTGAAAATAGATGTATGAGTGCTGCCAGCATTGCTGCAGAGGTTGAAGGGGTGGGGGATCAGCCTGTCAGTGCTCAGACCATACGTCGCACACAGCATCAAACTGGTCTGCGTGGCTGTCATCCCAGAAGGAAGCCCCTTTTAAAGATGATGCACAAGAAAGTCCACAAACAGTTAGCTGAAGACAAGCAGACTTAGGACATGGATTACTGGAACCATGTCCTGTGGTCTGATGAGACCAACATAAAACTTATTTGGTTCAGATGATGTCAAGCATTTGTGGTGGCAACCAGGTGAGGCGTACAAAGACAAGTGTGTCTTGCCTACAGTCAAGCATGGTGGTGGGAGTGTCATGGTTTGGGGCTTCATGAGTGCTGCCGGCACTGGGGAACTACAGTTCATTGAGGGAATCATGAATGCCAACATGTATTATGACATACTGAAGCTGAGCATGATCCCCTACCTTCGGAAACTGGGCCACAGGGCAGTATTCCAAC
Organism: Pholidichthys leucotaenia; assembly: GCA_020510985.1. Classification (NCBI taxonomy): domain Eukaryota; kingdom Metazoa; phylum Chordata; class Actinopteri; order Cichliformes; family Pholidichthyidae; genus Pholidichthys; species Pholidichthys leucotaenia. The sequence goes on from CM035840.1 coordinate 66,499,858, forward strand.
ATGATAACAACCCCAAACACACCTCCAAAGCGACCACTGCCTTGCTAAAGAAACTGAGGGTAAAGATGATGGACTGGCCAAGCATGTCTTCAGACCTAAACCCTATTGAGCATCTGTGGGACATTCTCAAATGGAAGGTGGACGAGCGCAAGGTCTCTAACATCCACCAGCTCCGTGATGTCATCATGGAGGAGTGGACGAGGTTTCCAGTGGCAACCTGTGAAGCTCTAGTGAACTTTATGCCCAAGATCGTTAAGGCAGTGCTGGGAAATAATGGTGGCCACACAAAATATTGACACTTTGGGCACAGTTTGGACATTTTCACTTAGGGGTGCACTCACTTTTGTTGCCAGCGGTTTAGACATTAATGGCTGTGTGTTAAGTTATTTTGAGGGGACAGCAAATTTACACTGTTATACAAGCTGTACACTGACTATTTTACATTGTATCCAAGTGTCATATCTTCAGTGTGAAAAGATATAATAAAATATTTACAAAAATGTGAGGAGTGTACTCACTTTTGTGAGATACTGTATATAGAAGAGCTTTAAAATTGACCCTGATCCAACAGCTAAGCTACATACAGTGGGGCAAAAAAGTATTTAGTCAGCCACCAATTGTGCAAGTTCTCCCACTTAAAAGATGAGAGAGGTCTCCAATTTTCATCATAGGTATACCTCAACTATGAGAGACAAAATGAGAAAAAAAAAAATCCAGAAAATCACATTGAAGGATTTTTAGTGAATTAATTGGTAAATTCCTCGGTAAAGTAAGTATTTGGTCACCTACAAACAAGCAAGATTTCTGGCTCTCACAGACCTGTAACTTCTTCTTTGAGAGGCTCCTCTGTCCTCCACTCGTTACCTGTATAATGGCACCTATTTGAACTCGTTATCAGTATAAAAGACACCTGTCCACAACCTCAAACAGTCAGACTCCAAACTCCACTATGGCCAAGACCAAAGAGCTGTCAAAAGACACCAGAAACAAAATTGTAGACCTGCATCAGGCTGGGAAGACTGAATCTGCAATAGGTAAGCAGCTTGGTGTGAAGAAATCAACTGTGGGAGCAATTATTAGAAAATGGAAGACATACAAGACCACTGATAATCTCCCTCGATCTGGGGCTCCACACAAGATCTCACCCTGTGGGGTCAAAATGATCATGAGAACGGTGAGCAAAAATCCCAGAACCACACGGGGGGACCTAGTGAATGACCTGCAGAGAGCTGGGACCAAAGTAACAAAGGCTACATCAGTAACACTACGCCGCCAGGGACTCAAATCCTGCAGTGCCAGACGTGTCCCCCTGCTTAAGACAGTACATGTCCAGGCCTGTCTGAAGTTTGCTAGAGAGCATTTGGATGATCCAGAAGAGGATTGGGAGAATGTCATATGGTCAGATGAAACCAAAATAGAACTTTTTGATGAAAACTCAACTTGTCGTGTTTGGAGGAGAAAGAACACCATACCTACTGTGAAGCATGGGGGTGGAAACATCATACTTTGGGGCTGTTTTTCTGCAAAGGACCAGGATGACTGATCCGTGTAAAGGAAAGAATGAATGGGGCCATGTATCATGAGATTTTGAGTGAAAACCTCCTTCCATCAGCAAGGGCATTGATGATGAAACGTGGCTGGGTCTTTCAGCATGACAATGATCCCAAACACACCGCCTGGGCAACGAAGGAGTGGCTTCGTAAGAAGCATTTCAAGGTCCTGGAGTGGCCTAGCCAGTCTCCAGATGTCAACCGCATAGAAGATCTTTGGAGGGAGTTGAAAGTCCGTGTTTCCCAGCGACAGCCCCAAAACATCACTGCTCTAGAGGAGATCTGCATGGAGGAATGGGCCAAAATACCAGCAACAGTTTGTGAAAACCTTGTGAAAACTTACAGAAAACGTTTGACCTCTGTCATTGCCAACAAAGGGTATATAACAAAGTATTGAGATGAACTTTTGGGATTGACCAAATACTTATTTTACCGAGGAATTTACCAATTAATTCATTAAAAATCCTTCAGTGTGGTTTTCTGGATTTTTTTTTTTTCTAATTTTGTCTCTCATAGTTGAGGTATACCTATGATGAAAATTGGAGACCTCTCTCATCTTTTAAGTGGGAGAACTTGCACAATTGGTGGCTGACTAAATACTTTTTTGCCCCACTGTATAGGTGGCCTGATCCATAGGCTTCTCCCCGCTGAGATGATCTTCAAGGTTGTAGAAGAAGAAGCAGAAGCCAACTTTATTGTCATTCAATCCATACAGTCAATCATGTACAGTAGAGCGAAATTACGTTTCTCCTATCTACAGTGTTAATCACATCTAGAATCAGAGGGGTCACTGCCATGCAAGGCGCCACCACAAACAACTTTTCCTTCCCCCATTCTATTACGCTGAGCACCAAGCTAGAAGGCAGCAGGTATCATTTTTATATAGTCTTTGGTATGACGTGACCAGGACCGGTTGTGGGGCGGATGCTTTATCAACTAGGCCACCACTCTGGTCAACCATCCGACCTAGCTGACTAGCTAAGGTGCTAGCATGGGATGTCTAGTGGGGTCACAAGAATTTGTGCAATTTGTGCAAATGCACTGAAAATCAAACGTTTCATCACATATACAATACTGTGAAAAAAATTTTGTCCCCTTCCTGATTTCTTATATTTTTTCATATTTGACACACTCAAAGGAGAAGGTTATTGACTTTTAATTAGGCCGAATTTCGTATGTTTACACAGGAAATTATCCTGAATATATCACCATTTTTTGGAATTAATTGTGATCCGAAGAGAGAAAAAAGTCCACGAAAGTGACGGTTTCAGATGACCGAAATTCGCTGGGAATGTTGTCCTGAAATGCGTGACGTCAATAGCTGAACAATGAATTAATTACTAGTCTTGTTACAATCTGAAAATGACAAGATCACACTCATATTTTGAGGAAAGTAAAAGACAGCATTCTTGATCTGAGTTTCAAAGTGAATGCCAACGAAGAGGAAGACGAAGGTGAAGTGTGATTTAGCAGACGGCGATAATGATGACGGAGATTTGGGAGATTTTGACCTTGAAGCTGACGATGAAAACAAATATAGTTCTAACGCTGCAGTCCCTGCAGCTTACCTGCATGAACCGGGTCCAAGACCGCCGGATGGTGAGTTCTCTTTAATCCGTCCTGGACGGGGTTTTTTTTTGCCGTCCAGCTGCTCCCTGTTAGCTGTTAGCTCCGGTCCTCCTGCCCAGCTGCTCCTCCCTCATTGTCCCGCTCCTGCCGGTGGCTGAAGCAGCTTTTAAATTTCCACCAAACCGAAATCTGAGTCCACTGGCGGTCCCTCCTTCACCGCCGAGCCTCGGCGATGTGAGCCCCGCAGCGGCTGTTGGGTCTCGTATGAGCCGCTGGATCAGAGTGGAGCAACCTGAGTTGGTGCGCCTCCCTCCAGGCTGAACCTCCGTGATGAACCGAGGAAAAATGAAGACGAGTCGCAGTTTAACCCTAACAACACTGTGAATCGGTACGTGTAAATGTATTTATTGATGTTTCTTGTCTTACTTTTATATTATAGAAAATTTAGAAATCCACTTTGCGATTGTCTTTTCTCTAAATTTAAAAAAATATATACGTACTGTATATATGTGTAAAAGTTGTCCCTGAGCGATCAGCAACTCAGCCAAAATTATTTATCAGATTTTAGAGAAACTAGAGTGTTTCTTATTTTAATACCAAATTATGTTTTTAGCAAGGGTAGATCTTATTCTTCAAATATATGTGCTTTATTGATCGGGATGATTTTTAGAGAAGTCTTGATCATCATTTTTGCTTCATATCTTCACCCTCTCCTTGCAACTTGCATGCTTGCAGTGAAAATGGTGATCTTGCCACCGAATCTTCACAAGGTCTGTTGTCTGCAATATTTGTTTATTTCTACAATTTAGATACATACTCAAGAGTGCGGGTTGGATCTGCTGGAGCCATTGAGCTTTTAGTTTGTACAACTTGTAACGTCACCCAAATCAGTTGGCAAATACGGAAGTCAGAGCCTCGACGTGAGTGTACAGAATGAATGGAAAAAATTCAATTTCTTTTATTTCTAGACAAAATCAAGGCTACAAAAGTACTATATTCATGTTTAATATGTTCTCAGCTTTCGGTAGAGGTAATAATATGTGTATTTTAGCATTCTCAATGAGTATTCCCTTTAAATGTTTCAGATCATCAAACAAATTTTAATATTGGACAAAGATAACCTGAGTAAATACAAAATGCAGTTTTTATTAAACGATTATTTCATTTATTAAGGGAAAAAGCTATCCAAACCTACCTGGCCTATATGAAAAAGTAATTGCCCTTAATCCTAATAACTTGTCTGTGCAACCCTTGGTGGCAACAACAGCATCCAACCATTTGCGATAACTGGCAATGAGACTTTTACTTCGCTGTTGGGGAATTGTGGCCTTCTCTTCTTTGTAGAATTGTTTTAATTCAGCCATATTGGAGGACTTGAGCTTGAGGTCATGAACTAATGACCAGATACTGTATTCTCCTTCAGGATTTTCTGGTAGAGAGCAGAATTCATAGTTCTGTCAATTATGGAAAGTCATCAAGGTCCCAGAGTAGCAAAGCAGCCTCAGACCATCACACTACCACCATCATGTTTGACTGTTGGTATGATGTTCTTTTTATGAAATGCTGTGTTAGGTCTATGCCAAATGTAATGGGATGCACGTCTTCCAAAAAGTTAAACCTTTGTCAGTCCACAGAGTATTTTCCCAAAAGTCTTGGGGCTCATCAAGATGTTTTATTTTTTGCAAATGTGAGATGAGCCTTTGTGTTCTTTTTGGTCAGCAGTGGTTTTTGCCTTGGAACTCTCGACTTCAGGCCGGGAATTTGACTTTATCCTAGGCCAACCTGTTGCTGGAAACCAGAAATCATCAGTTTTAGTAGGTTAATATTTTAAAATAACAGGTATCAAACTAGTTATAAATGTAATTATAACCTTTGGGTGGGATGGAAATTATAAATTTGGATTGTTATAGTCAACTGATCCATTGATTATTAAAATTGATTGACTAATCTTAATTTAAATCTGGTGCTGCTTCTCATTTCTTCACTTTTTCAGAGTAAAAACACAAGGTTAAGAGGCTTTAGGTAAAAAGTTACAATTCTGCATGAAAAAGGTCACTAAATTGTCACCAAAAACATTCAAAATTTTTAAAAAAAATATACCTTTATGAAAAGATGTTTAATAAGAAAAAACAAATTAAGGAGAGAACAGCAACAATCAGAAGAGAGTAAAGTTGGTACTGCAGACTACATGTAGCCTGTAGTTTTGAAAATTCTGCAGCTTTTTCTTAAAACATCTGAATAGTCCTGAAAATATTGCCTTATGAATGTAAGAGCAATTTAGCTATGGTTAATGCAGCCTATTTATTATGTTACAAAACATAAACCCCAAACTATAAGCAGCTACAGCAGTATAATGCAATCACAGACACTCATTCACCACATTACTTCTGTCTTCATCTCATTTCTATGCTCTGGGGCATGAGGGGGTTTTGCCACTTTTAACATATTAAATTAATTTAGTCTAGTATGTTATTTCACCGGGTCAGGAAGAGGGTCCAACTAAAACAGGGAGGAAGTGGGCTTATTTAAAACTATTATTATTTCATCATATTTATCATATTAAATATATACTGGCCTACCTGTCGTTTCCAAAGACACTTCTGCTGGTAAGACCTCCCGTCTCTCTCTCTTTCTCTCAGTTTACATGCGTTAGAAATCTCCGTTGCACAGACAAATCCTGGGGCTGTTAACTGATTTTTTTTTTTTCTTTCGGTTGGTTGAATAAATCATGCTGGAGCAGCCACAATGGAACGAAAATAAACCTCTGGACACTTCGGACGTCAGCAACACTGCTTCAGAGCGAAGTAAAACTTTTCCCTGAAGTGGCGTTGCTGACAGGCAAAAAAAAACGTGGGCAGATTATTCGCATTGCTGCACCATTTTTTTTTTATTTTTATTTTTTTTAAGATGGCAGCAGTCTGAAATGGCCTTAAAACTAAATTACTTTCTCACAACCAGATGAAGATGTTCCAAGCACGGAGCGCCGCTTCCCACACCACGTTTTTCCTCTGTTTCTATGGTAACACGTAACTTCCGTTGGCAGCGTAACGGACCCCAAATATCGCGAGATTCATTTTTACACTGGTATCAAAATTTATACTGGTATTATTGTGAACGATATGATATGACACACCCCTACTTGAGTGGTGCTCTGCTGGTGATGTTACACTTTTCCCTTAGCGCAAGGGACTGACGTCATTATGTCAGACGAGCATATCTCATCTAACATGGCTGCCCCCTTCACACTCAGGCTGCAGGTCTGTACATCCCTCAAACAATGCTGGCGGTTGCTATTTGTATTAGTTTTTGTGTTTAAGTGCTGTTGAAGTATATCAAACATCTTTGACAGCAGAGAGGAATTACTGCACGTCGGGAGAATATTCCAAATTCCACTGGCGTTTATACTCTCCTTAGGCGGAGGTGACAGCGTAAACAGAAGCGGCTTGGCTAAGAGGGCTCCAAACAGACCAATGCTGCCTAGCCATTTTGTTGTAAATGCAGTCCCTTAGAAACAAGATTGACAAACTAAAACTGGATATATAACCCGGATCATCATTCAAAGCTAGCTACACCCCAAGATGATAGATGCCATGGTTGAGCTAGCGTGCTGTTAACTACACCGAAGCACAGTACAGAGGAATCTGGTAAGAGCTGTGGAAGTGGATTTTGTATATGTGAATAAGGGCTTGTTTACAGACTCTGTGGTCATTGATAGGTACTGCTCACCAGACCTGAAGCTGCTGGCCACTGCCTTTCTGTCTGCCACAGGAGTTTTCTGTTGCCGTGGTAACAGTGGTCCAGATGCTAATGCTAATTTAGCGTTCGGCTGTGTGCATGCAGCCATTGACAAACAGCAGACCTGGTTTTGACCAACATATTAAGTGTGCAACATGAGGAAATAACACACTGTACTCTGTATATTCTGATATTACTAAGGCACTGTCTGGATACGGAAGCTGTAGCCCGAGACACATCTGCTGCTACGGAAGACTTGATCAATCCAATAAAAACTTTTCAGATCAGCTTGCCACTGTAGTTTAGGGGAAGAATGTCGTCGGCCTCCGTCGGTCTATGATGACCATGGAAGAGAATCCTAAATGTCTACTCTGCTGGAACAGCACCGCCTGTGGCTGAACAGGCCGATGCGCGAATGGCAGTCCCTGTCACACAGGTCGCACTTGTGGGTGGTCTTCGTGCTGCTGGGTCTGTGGCAGTTCTTCCTGCGGGTCCTTTTTTCATCTGCTGCAGCAGTCAGTCTCTCTTCACCCGCCTTGAGCTGTCTGGTCAGGGTGCCTCTCCATTTGGAGCGTTCCGTTGCAAGGTCCTCCCAGCGCTCTGTGTTGATCTCCAGGGTCTTCATGTCTCTCTTGCAGACGTCTCTAAAGCGCAGCTGTGGACGGCCAACGTCTCTCCTGCCAGTCGCCAGTTCTCCGTAGAGGACGTCTTTGGGGATTCTGCCATCCTCCATACGGTGAACGTGGCCTAGCCAGCGGAGCCTGCGCTGCCTGAGTAGAGTGAACATGGAGGGAAGGCCGGCGCGGGACAGAACTTCTGTGTTGGGCACTTTGTCCTGCCAGGATATGTCCAGGATGTGGCGAATGCAGCGCAAGTGGAAGGAGTTCAGTCTCTTTTCCTGCCGGGTGTATGTTGTCCACGTCTCACTCCCATAGAGCAGTGTGCTGATGACGCAGGCGTTGTACACTGCCATCTTCGTCTTGACAGAGAGTTTGGGATTCTTCCACACTCGTGTGGTGAGGCGAGCGAGTGTGAAGGCTGATTTTCCAATCTTCTTGTCGATCTCTGTATCAAGGGAGAGGTTGTTGCTGATCGTGGACCCCAGGTACGTGAACTGATTCACGACCTCCAGCTCGTAGTCGTCAATGGTGATGGTTGGTGGTGCTTCCATGCCTTGCGCCAAGACGTTAGTCTCCTTCAGGCTGATGGTAAGCCCGAAGTCCTTGCATGCCAGGGAGAAGCGGTCCATCAGGGTCTGAAGCTCCTGCTGTGTGTGGGTTGCGACTGCAGCGTCGTCTGCGAACAGCATGTCTCTGATTAGAGCCTCGCGTACTTTGGTTCTGGCTTTCAGGCGGGCGAGGTTGAAAAGCCTGCCGTCAGATCTTGTGTGCAGGTAGATTCCCTCTGTTGCTGTGCTGAAGGCATGCCTCAGGAGCATGGTCTTCCTCCCAAGGTAGCCATGGCTGTGCGGTGGATGGTGTTTTGCAGCTCTTCCCACTTCTGCTTTGCAGATTCTCCTTCTTGTGGTACACCAAGTTCCTTCTCAAAGGTGCAGGCAAACTGCTCAACAAGTTCTGGTTGGGCCATCTTGCTGGTGTCAATCCGTGCCTTTCCAGGCTGTCTAGCACGATGGAATTTCTTCAGCTGCAGCTTGACCTTGCAACACACCAGTGAATGGTCTGTGTTGCAATCTGCACTCTGGAACGAACGGGTGATTAGCACGTTCTTCAGTGAGGTGCGCCTGGTCAGGATCAAGTCCAGCTGGTGCCAGTGCTTTGAGCGCGGATGTCGCCAGGAAACCTTGTGTTAGGGCTTGGTCTTGAAGAACGAGTTTGTGATGCACAGATCATGATATGTGCAGAACTCGAGCAGCCGCTGTCCGTTGTTGTTCATTCTGCCCATGCCAAATGGTCCAAGACAGGAGGGCCAGGAGTCGTGGTCAGCACCCACTCTGGCATTGAAGTCTCCAAGGAGAATGAGTTGTTCAGAGTTGGGGATGATCCTGACAGTTGTTGCGAGATTCTCTTAGAACTTGTCTTTTGCCTCTGATGTGGCTGTCAGTGTTGGGGCATACACACTGACGAGGGTGACTGGGCCTTGAATGGTGTTGAGGCGGAGGGTGAGGAGTCGTGGAGAGCCATTGCTGCCCGGTTCCACCATCTTCAGTAAGGTGTTCTTCACTGCGAAGCCCACTCCGTGTTCCCTGTGTTCGTCACTGCCCTTTCCCTGCCAGTAGAACGTGTAGTCCTTCTCTCTCAGTGTGCCTGCGTCAGCCAACCGTGTTTCCTGGAGAGTGGCGATATCCACTCCCAGTCTCTTCAGCTCATTATTGATAATGGCAGTCTTCCTGGTGTCATTGATGTCCTTGAGGTTAGCAGCGAGTCCTGTCATCATAGTGCGGACGTTCCAAGTTCCCAGTTTTAGAGTTGGTTTCTTTTGTTTTTTTGTCTTGCCTGGTGCGAAGGTTCTCAGCCTGTTGTTCGGACTTCTCCTCATCCCCATGCACCCAATGAGGAAAGCAAGCTGTGGCGGGACAACACCTTATTGGCTGGGGGCTGCCCAGCTTGAGGCGGGCGGTAGCTGTCCAGTGAGATCCGATGATCCCTCCCACCGTCGGGAACAACCCTTGGCGCCGCGCTCTACGCCAATTGAGTGGTGGCTTATAACCGGTAACTGTCATTCCCCGTGTTTTGTCTACGCCAAAGGCGAAGCTGGAGTGTCCTCTCCAGTGATCCGGTGTTCTACCTTCCAGCGTTGGGCGTTGGTAGGATTCAAGCCTGGGCAGGAAGATATGGAGGACAAGATGTTGCCCATGCAGCATGTCCCCCCTCTCCACGTCACTGATGAATCCAAAGGAACAGCAGGGCTGCTACAGTTTGGCACCAGCGCCGTCGCAGGAGCTGCCAGAACGATGTTGAGAACAACAGAGAACTGCCTTAGGGGTTCCGACTCTGGATTTTTCCTCAGGGTTGACTCCCGAAGCCTTTCCCGTGACCGGGTGTGCCGCAAGGCAGCGGAGGTTTGAAATCAGGGTTTACCTTCCCCTAGATGGGCTACCTTCCCAGGTTGACGAGCCACCATCTACCCAAAGCATCTGGTTTTAAGGCGCCAGAGATCCGCCTTCGCCCCTTCTCCTATTAGTAAAAGCAGTTCCGCCAGGCTTAGAGACTAAACCACACGGCCAGGCTAGGAGTTGGACTTAGTTGTCAGAGGCTTTTCGAGACGCACGCCATAAGGAGCATTTTATGAGCACTGGGAGCTTAACCCCAGTGCCGTTCCTGGCTATGACAACCTTGGAGCCGGGGAAGAGTGTCGTCTACCTGTTATCAAAAGGTGAGGGGTTTGTCCCCCGCTGTCGCCGCCCACTGTCTTTGTAATGTTGTGTGTGTGTGAATATGTGATATACAGTGGGGCAAAAAAGTATTTAGTCAGCCACCAATTGTGCAAGTTCTCCCACTTAAAAGATGAGAGAGGTCTCCAATTTTCATCATAGGTATACCTCAACTATGAGAGACAAAATGAGAAAAAAAAATCCAGAAAATCACATTGAAGGATTTTTAATGAATTAATTGGTAAATTCCTCGGTAAAATAAGTATTTGGTCACCTACAAACAAGCAAGATTTCTGGCTCTCACAGACCTGTAACTTCTTCTTTAAGAGGCTCCTCTGTCCTCCACTTGTTACCTGTATTAATGGCACCTGTTTGAACTCGTTATCAGTATAAAAGACTCCTGTCCACAACCTCAAACAGTCAGACTCCAAACTCCACTATGGCCAAGACCAAAGAGCTGTCAAAGGGCACCAGAAACAAAATTGTAGACCTGCACCAGGCTGGGAAGACTGAATCTGCAATAGGTAAGCAGCTTGGTGTGAAGAAATCAACTGTGGGAGCAATTATTAGAAAATGGAAGACATACAAGACCACTGATAATCTCCCTCGATCTGGGGCTCCACACAAGATCTCACCCCGTGGGGTCAAAATGATCACGAGAACGGTGAGCAAAAATCCCAGAACCACACGGGGGGACATAGTGAATGACCTGCAGAGAGCTGGGACCAAAGTAACAAAGGCTACATCAGTAACACACTACGCCGCCAGGGACTCAAATCCTGCAGTGCCAGACGTGTCCCCCTGCTTAAGCCAGTACATGTCCAGGCCCATCTGAAGTTTGCTAGAGAGCATTTGGATGATCCAGAAGAGGATTGGGAGAATGTCATATGGTCAGATGAAACCAAAATAGAACTTGTTGGTAAAAACTCAACTTGTCGTGTTTGGAGGAGAAAGAACACCATACCTACTGTGAAGCATGGGGGTGGAAACACCATGCTTTGGGGCTGTTTTTCTGCAAAGGGACCAGGACGACTGATCCGTGTAAAGGAAAGAATGAATGGGGCCATGTATCGTGAGATTTTGAGTGAAAACCTCCTTCCATCAGCAAGGGCATTGAAGATGAAGCATGGCTGGATCTTTCAGCATGACAATGATCCCAAACACACCACCCGGGCAATGAAGGAGTGGCTTCGTAAGAAGCATTTCAAGGTCCTGGAGTGGCCTAGCCAGTCTCCAGATCTCAACCCCATAGAAAATCTTTGGAGGGAGTTGAAAGTCCGTGTTTCCCAGTGACAACCCCAAAACATCACTGCTCTAGAGGAGATCTGCTTGGAGGAATGGGCCAAAATACCAGCAACAGTGTGTGAAAACCTTGTGAAGACTTACAGAAAACGTTTGACCTCTGTCATTGCCAGCGAAGGGTATATAACAAAGTATTGAGATAAACTTTTGTTATTGACCAAATACTTATTTTACCGAGGAATTTACCAATTAATTTATTAAAAATCACTCAATGTGATTTTCTGGATTTTTTTTTTATCATTTTGTCTCTCATAGTTGAGGTATACCTATGATGAAAATTGGAGACCTCTCTCATCTTTTAAGTGGGAGAACTTGCACAATTGGTGGCTGACTACATAGTTTTTTGCCCCACTGTATGTGTGAATGGGTAGATAACCGAATCTGTTAAGCACTTTGGTCATCCAGAGGTTAAAAAAAAGAAAAGCTATATAAACAAATACCATTTTACTTTTACATGAGATGAAATTTAGAATCCTAAATTAACATTAAGTGGTTAGCCTTTTGGATTTACAGAAAGGTAAAGTTAAAAAGGTAATAGATATTAATTTTGAAAATTGAAACAAAATATGGGTTAATGTAACACTTGTGTGTTATTGTAATGTTTCTTCAAGGGCTCGTTGTGTAATAAAATATTACAGGATCATACCAGCTCATTTTGATAACTTATCTTTATTCTCCTCTTTACATTCCACCAAAACCTCACGACACACATTTGAGGTCCTACATTAACATGAGAAATACCTTTCTTCAATTGTTGATAAAAGCCTTCGATTTCCGTAACTCCACCTTCTGTGGTCTGCAGATACGGAAGACCTTTCCCCAAACGGACTCACAAGTACAGTTTAAAAACAAACACAGATATCCATCCATCCATCTTCTTCTGCTTAATCCTTTTCGGGTCACGGGGGGGCTTGAGCCTATCCCAGCATCTTTGGGCGAGAGGCAGGGTACACCCTGGACATCTATATGTCAATAATATCTATTTATTACCTTTTTAACCTTACCCTTTGGTAAATCCTGAAGGCTAACCTTTTAATGTTCATTTAGGATTCTAAATTCCATCTCATGTAAAAATAAAATGGCTTTCTTTTATATAGGTCTTTAAAAAAAAAAACAAAAAAAACAAACGCTGGATGATCAAAGTGCTTAACAGATTTGATTATCTACCCATTCGTATGAATCTCTTTCTCTCTCACTCACTCACTCACTCATTCACACACACACACACACACACATACACACATATTGCAAAGACAGTGGGCAGCGACAGTGGGAGATGAACCCCTCATCTTTAGGTCACAGGTAGACCACACGCTTCCCCTACACTACAGCGGCTGTGATCTGATTTGAAAAAGTTTTGTCAGACTGATCAACTCTTCCGTAGCAATAGACAATGAATGTAGGGTAACAGTATTTACAGTATATAACATATTTGTAGATTTTTGTGAATGCGGTACGGAATGTCACATGACATGAGATTTGAGCCGTACAGTGTTGCCAGACATACGATAATTATCGTATTTGTACGATAGTTTTACCCTCTGTATGATGTGCGGTCAGTAATTCCAAAAATCCCGTAATGTGCGATAATTTGCTACCTTCATTACATGGCTAAGTTAATATATTAGCAAACAGGATATGGATCCTGCGCAGGCATAGTATGTCTGCCAGGTCACTGGGTGGTTCAAACCTGTTGTTGGCATTAGCACTAAAGTTTTCTGTTGCTGCTGCAACGTGTAAATGTCTGCAAAAATGTCACCGGATTGCAGTTTTCAATAAAACTGTGAAACAGGTTTCTGCTTCAATTATCAGATGCATTTTAGTAGTAGTTTAGGTGGATTCATTGATGTTTATTCCTAATGTATAAACAGAGTACTTCTCAAAATATTTATGAAGCAAGACCTTGATGCATGATGATTCATCCAAAGTCATATAAGAAGATAGTTATGACTGATATTCTGGGCTGTTCAGTGCAGGCCAGGGGCTCAGCCTGTACTCCACACAGGTAGAGGTGCTTTTTCTTCCCAGCAGATCTGTTAGATTACTTAAAGGTAAAACTGCATTATAGGCTGTAATATGCACAATCTGTGATAATGTGCTACTGAAGCAGATGGTCCTGAGCCACGTCAGAATGAAAACTGGGCGTGTACGATAATTTTCCTCAAAATACGATAATTTTAAGCCGCTGGTACGATACTTCAGCATTTCCCATCTGGCAACACTGGAGCCTTATCTGGAGAAAGCAATTCTACAGGTAACAGTTCAGTATCCATAGCTGCTCCCACAGAAGACACGGCATTGATAGAACATATTCATAGATTTTTGTGAATGAGGTACAGCATGCAGAGTCACGTGACATCAATTGGCCAGTCGGATTCAAGCTGTATCCGTAGAAAACATTCTATGGCTACGGTGACGTATCCATAGCCACTGCCTATTATTAAGGGATACAGAGCCTCCCTTCCCTCGCACATTTGTCAGAAAATACATTATACATATTTATTTTTACCTCCACCAAGAGAGGAGGTAATGTTTTCGGTAGCATTGGTTGGTTTGTCTGTTACCAACATAACTCAAAAAGTTATGAATGGATTGTGATGAAATTTTCACCAGAGGTGGTCCTTGGGCCAGAGAGGAACCCATTACATTTTGGTGAGGATCCAAGAATGCATACCTCCACCAAGGCTCTTATATTTCACACAGTGTGAGCAATAATACTCCAAAACTACAGAATGGATTTGGATGAAATTTTCACAAGAGGTGGTTCTTGGACTACAGAGGACCCCATTACATTTTGGTGATGATTTGAGAATGCATACCGCCGCCAAGGCTCTTATCTTCTCACATACAAAATGACATGTAAAATCACATAAGGATTATTATATCCAGTCTGTGCTTTGTTGTTGCTTAGTTTTGTTTTGTCATGTTTTGTTTTAGCTTTGTTTTGTTTTGCAATTACTTTTATTTTTTGACTTCTTAGATGGAACATGGGTGGGCAATATAAGCTGCGGCTTCAGCCATCACCCTTTTCGGATAATTTATGTTGAACTGTATAATCTGAGGAGTTATTGTTTAATTCGACCTCGTTGGATTTTTTTTTTTTCTCTCCTGGTATATTGTTCTGTTCCTTTCTTTTAATCTATCCGAAATAAAGATTCATTTGGAAAGACACAGTGTGTTAGCAACAATACTCCAAAACTAATGGACAGACTTTGATGCAATTTTCACCAGAAGTGGCTCTAGGCCTACACACAAATCCATTACATTTTGGAGGTGATCCATGAGGGACGGAAGGAGCCTTGGCGGAGGTATGTGCTCTGTGAGTGCTTTTCTAGTTTTCATATTAAGTTGAGTTAATTGTCTTATTTTCTTGGGGAATGTGTCTTTATATGCCAGTTAATCATCACTGTAAGACAAAGCAGATGTAAATAGGTGGGGAAAATATGTGCATATATTGGTATCAGTATTGGCAATCGGCAAAAACTGTTTTTTTTTTTTTGTTTTTTTTTTTAAATGTCAGCTATTGGCAAAAATTCTACTATCATGCATCCCTAGGTAATCACAGTTAATTTATGATGTAACGGGGGGGGGGGGATTACTTTTTCACACAGGGCCAGGTAGGTTTGGATAGCTTTTTTCCTTAATAAATAAACTCATCATTTAAAAACTGCATCTTGTATTTACTCAGGTTATCTTTGTCTAATACTGAAATTTGTTTGATCTGAAACATTTACGTATGACAAATATACAAAAATAGAAATCAGGAAGGGAGCAAGCACTTTTTCACAGCACTGTATGTAGATGGTTAAAATTGGGAGATTCTTCTGGATTGGAACAATGAGTTATTCATTTTGCCTTTGTGTCCTTTGTTCTCATTGAAATTCAAATGGTTCATGTCACAGGATCAGATGAGCCCACAGCACAAAGGAATAATTGATGCATTGTCCCTATCTTGTCTAAAAGTCCTCTTTTTATAAAGCTTTGGAGAAAAGCGTTTTTTTTTTTTTAACCTTGTTTATCCATTCAGGTTTGCTATTCACTGCCCTTCAATTCTGAAGACTAATTTGGCGTTAAAAGCTAGAACTTTGCGGTTGCAAAAGCGACTTGTTCAAAAAAGAACTAACGGTGACAACACTAATAATTGAAATAGGGCTGTGCGATATGACCAGAATTTCATATCATGAAATAAGTCGTCTTATATCACGATAACAACATATCAGGTTATACATTTTCTGTATATTCTACAGTTTAGATAATCATATAAAAATGACCATCTCTTTTTTTTTACATTTTAAATTACATACTTTGTATAAGTATTTAGTGCTGAAATCAGATAAATTAAAAACAGAATAAACATGTTGATGTAGATAGTGACTGTCTTAATAAGGCATTCAATTCAATTTTAGACTCGATGGGGTTTTCCCAGAAAGTAGAAAATTCTACCCATTATCTCCACCATACATTGGACCTTGTTTTGACTTATGGTATAGATATAGAAAATCTGGTAGTGTCTCCTCATAATCCTGCACTGTCAGACCATTGTCTGTTAACCTTTGATTTCACTATTTCTGATTATTTGACTCCTAAAGAAAAATACTACTACAGCAGATGTCTTACAGATGACGTGTTCCCAAATTTTTGCAGATTGTCTCCTCTAAACCATGGGTTAACACAACGGAAATAAAAGATGGAGAGCCTGCTCCTTTTGTAATTGATAGCATGGTAGATATTGTTACAGCCTCTCTGCATCGGACTCTAGATTTGGTAGCCCCTTTAAAAAAGAAAAAGTCTAACCAGAGATTTCTAACCCCCTGGTTTAACTCAGAAACTCGTAGCTTAAAACAGAAGACTCGTCAGTTGGAAAGGAAATGGCGTTCTACTAATTCAGATGAATTCTATTTAGCGTGGAGAAATCATCTCTTAATTTATAAAAAATCTCTTAGAAAAGCTAGATCAAGTTATTATTCTGCATTAATAGACGCAAATAAGAATAATGCCAGGTTTCTTTTCAATACTATAGCCAGGCTGACAAAGAGTCAGGACTTGGTCAATCCTCACATCCCTCCTGAGCTTTCTAGTCAGGACTTTCTGAACTTTTTCAATCATAAAATTTTTATCTATTAGAGATAAAATCAGTCAGATTCTTCCTGCTGTAAACTCAAGTACATGGTAAGTTTACTCCAGTCGACCTCTTAGAGTTGGATAAAATAACCTCCTCATTTCAGCCTTCATCTTGCCTTTTGGACCCTATTCCTACCAGGTTATTTAAAATGGTCTTTGTGGCGGAAGAATAATATGCGGCGAACTGTGAGTTTTTAAGGGAGTTTATTATTATTCATCCCGCCATCATAGAACTCACTCCAGCCCTGTGCAGGCGGGCTGGAGCGGGTCCTCAGGCTCTCGTGAGGAGACACAGAATGCGTGTTGTCAGAAGCAGTGGTCAGAGAGAGTGAGCTACAGAGCATATGCAGTTTTTAGACCCAGTTACAGACAATACATGAAAGGCATGGGACATTTGCATCACAGTCAGAGCAGGAAGCATGAACGTTTGCATTTGAATCATACATATCAACATCGGAACTGGCAGGAAGAAGCTAGACAAAAGAGCGGCTGCCTATTGATCTCAATACACACATCTCATTGTTCTGCTAATTGCCCCAGCTGAGCGCTCTGCTTGTCCGTGGCTGTTGTGGGGGTTACCCATACACTCCCCCCCCCCAGAGGGCTCAACGGGAAGCTGAGGCCTCAATAGTCCGGCTTTGGGAGCGAGCTGTGGGGGAAGCTCGCTGCAGGCGGCGGTGGAGGGAGGGGGGTGGGGGTAGCAAGTGCTGGCCCGGGACGGCGAAATTGTCTGGGCCACGCAAAAATTGCCTGTGGATCCGCGATGTTGAGGGGCTGTCCCATTGAATGTGCGGAGGTCCACAGCAGCTGTAAGAAGAAAAATTAGTCTCTGACTCCTCTCGCGGCCATGAAGAAAAAAAGGAGCTGCAGCAGTGTGGGACTTGGCGTGTTGACTTTAGGTGCGCGCGCAGTCCTAAAGTCCTCAGGGACAGCTGACGGCTGAATTCCCTTGTGCGCCGTGGCTGAGACCATTAGAAAATCCTGTGAGCGAGCTGCGTGCGTGCTTCAGGTGTGTGAGCAGCCCTGAAGGTTCTGTGTGCAGCGGCGAAGGACGATGGCGGTCTGTGTGGAGCCGGTATTGTCCCGTGCGTGGTGCGCTGTCATCGGAACCCCCCGGTGTGCATGCGGGGTTCGGTGCATGGCAGGACCGCTGTAGAGGCGAGTCAGGGTCAGGGAGCTTGCTGGAGATCAGCGTCGTCGGCGGCGATGGTCATCCCTGTAAGCTGTTGCGGTAGATTGGTCATGGTGCGTTCAGGTCCACGCGCTGCGTTCTCCGTCAGCCCTGGAGGTCGCCGTCGTGGAGAGAGGATGAGGTGCGTGCGCTCTCGTGTGGAGGAGCTGTGAGAGCGGCCAGTCCCAGCGTGGATGTGCAGATCTCAGGTGTGCAGATCTCACCATGAAGCATTCTGCAGCTTTCCTGGTCATGGGTGATCTCCGGAGAGTTTCGCCTGGTGGTGGCTCTGCGTCAAGGTCTCCCTGTAGCAGAAGGGAGGGCAGATCATTTGCGTCAGGCTGCTGCGTTTGCTTGTCGTCGGAGAGTCACTGCCGGGGGCTGCCAGCGTGTTCTTTCTCGGGGTCACCAATGTGGCTGTCCAGACCAGAAGGTTGCGTTGCACAAAGCGTGTGCTTTCTCGGGGTCACCAATGTGGCGGCATGAATTAATAAGCGGTGAACTGTGAGTTTTTAAGGGAGTTTATTATTATTCATCCCGCCATCATAGAACTCACTCCAGCCCTGTGCAGGCGGGCTGGAGCGGGTCCTCAGGCTCTCGTGAGGAGACACAGAATGCGTGTTGTCAGAAGCAGTGGTCAGAGAGAGTGAGCTACAGAGCATATGCAGTTTTTAGACCCAGTTACAGACAATACATGAAAGGCATGGGACATTTGCATCACAGTCAGAGCAGGAAGCATGAACGTTTGCATTTGAGTCATACATATCAACATCGGAACTGGCAGGAAGAAGCTAGACAAAAGAGCGGCTGCCTATTGATCTCAATACACACATCTCATTGTTCTGCTAATTGCCCCAGCTGAGCGCTCTGCTTGTCCGTGGCTGTTGTGGGGGTTACCCATAGTCTTCCCAATTATTGGTAGCTGTATTCTTCATATAATTAATTCTTCTTTAACTCTGGGTTATGTACCACTGGCTTTTAAAATTGCTGTAATTAAACCCTTACTCAAAAACCCGATGCTCGATCCAGGAGTTTTGGCTAACTATCAACCAGTCTCTAATCTGCCTTTCATTTCAAAAATCTTGGAAAGAGTTGTTGCCATGCAATTGTTTGACCATTTGCAGGGAGTTGGTTTGTTTGATGAGGAGTTTCAATCTGGGTTCAGAGTTCATCACAGCACTGAAACTGCCTTAGTGAAGGTCACTAATGACCTCCTTATTGCATCTGATAATGGACTTGTTTCTGTTCTTGTCCTTTTAGATCTTAGTGCAGCCTTTGACACTATCGATCATGCCATTCTACTTGATAGATTAGAACACTATGTTGGACTAAATGGAACTCCGCTGCAGTGGTTTAGATCTTATTTATCTGATAGATTTCAGTTTGTTCACATCAGTGATGAATTTTCTTCCAACTCTAAGCTTAGTCACGGAGTTCCACAGGGATCTGTGTTAGGCCCTACTCTTTTTAGTTTATGCTTCCATTAGGCAATATCATTAGAAAGCACTGTATACATTTTCATTGTTACGCAGAGGACACACAACTATAACTGTCAATGAAGCCCGATGATTGTAATCAATTAGCCAAGTTAGATGCCTGTCTTAAGGATATCAAAGCCTCGATGACTTGTAATTTTCTGCTATTAAACTCAGATAAGACTGAAGTCATTCTTGTTGGCCCAAAACGCCTTAGAAATTCCTTTCCAAATCATGCTCTTAATTTAGATGCCGCCACTCTCACTCTGAATAGTTCTGTGAGGAACCTTGGGAGTTATTTTTGATCAAGATCTGTCCTTTAATTCACATACTAAATTTGTTTCTAAGACTGCCTTCTATCATCTGTGCAGTATTGGAGAGATTAGGAGCATCTTGTCTCTGAATGATGCTGAGAAACTGATCCACGCCTTTGTCAGCTCTCGATTAGATTATTGTAACTCATTATTATCAGGTTGTCCTAAAATATCCTTAAAAAATCTTCAGTTGATCCAAAATGCTGCTGCAAGAGTTCTAACTGGTTCTAGAAAAAGAGATATCTCCCCGGTTCTGTCCTCCCTTCATTGACTTCCCATAGAGTTTAGAATTAAGTTTAAAATCCTTCTTCTCACTTTCAAAGCTCTTAATAATCAGGCCCCCTTATATATAAAAGATCTATTACCTTACCATCCTAATAGAGCACTACGCTCCCAAAATGCTGGATTACTTGTAATGCCCAGAATCTCCAAAAGTACATTGGGAGGCAGAGCCTTCTGCTATCAAGCTCCTTTTCTGTGGAACCAGTTACCACTCTGGGTCCGAGAATCAGACTCGGTCTCTATTTTTAAGAACAGGGTAAAATCCTTCCTTTTTAATATAGCCTACGATTAGGGAGGGATTTTGTGTCTCTTAACCCCACTTCTGTTTTATGTCTGTCCTCTTCATCCTCTCTATCCCCTCACCCCCAGCCAGTCGCAGCAGATGACTGCCCCTCCCTGAGCCTGGTTCTGCTAGAGGTTTCTTCCTGTTAAATGGGAGTTTTTCCTCTCCACGGTCGCTAAGTGCTTGCTCAGAGGGAATCGTTTGATTGCTGGGTCTTTCTGAAATTGTGGGGTTTTCTCTGCATTTTGTAGCGTTATGAGATGACTTCTGTTGTGATGTGGCGCTATATAAATAAAGCTGAATTGAATTGAATTGAATATTGAAAAAAAAAATTGAACAAATTTGTACAAATTGAACAAATGGCAGCCTGAAGACGGCCATGCCACGGAGGCAGCCATTCCTCGCATGAGAATGGATAATTTTTTCACACATAAGGAGTTGTTCAGAACTCCTTATACAAAGATATAGAGTGATGATAATCAAGTCAGTGGTGGTAATAATAATAATAATACATCAGTCTTATATAGCGTTTTTCTAAATACTCAAAGACGCTTTACAAAGCAGCATAGGGACAAACATACAGAAAACGGGTAAACAGACAAGGTAGGTACACATAGGTAGAAGAGGCAGTCAGTTTTCGTAGGTAGATTTGAAGAGATGGATTTTGAGTTGACTTTTGAAGGAAGCAAGTGTGTTGGCGGACCGGATGTGAAGGGGCAAGGAATTCCAGAGGGTTGGTGCGGCGATGGCGAATGATCTATCACCCAGGGTGCGGAGTTTTGTCTTGGTGATCGGGGTGAGAAGGCGATTGTCAGCAGAGCGGAGGAGGCGAGTGGGGGAATGACGAGGCAGAAGGTCAGTTAGGTATGAGGGGGCGAGGTTATGAAGAGCTTTATAGGTGATGAGGAGGATCTTGAAGTTGATGCGCTGTTGAATGGGGAGCCAGTGGAGTTGACGGAGGAGAGGAGTGATGTGGTCTCTGGAGCGGGAGTGAGTAAGTAGGCGGGCGGCTGAGTTTTGGACATACTGTAGTTTTTGGAGGATGGTGGAAGGAAGTCCATACAGAATGCTGTTACAGTAATCAAGTCTGGAGGTGATGAAGGCATGGATGAGTATTTCAGCAGCAGAGGGGGAGAGGGTGGGACGGAGGCGTGCAATATTACGAAGATGAAAAAATGATGTTTTGGTGATATGGTTGATGTGAGATTTGAAGGAGAGGGTGGGGTCCATGATAATGCCGAGGTTTCTCGCCAGGGGGGAGGGGGTGACTGAGTGACCATCAATTTGGAATGAAAAGTTCTGGGAAGAGGGGAAAAGAGATTTTGGTCCAAAAATGATGATTTCTGTTTTATTGCTGTTTAGCTTGAGAAAGTTGTTAGTCATCCAGGTTTTTATGTCTGTGAGGCAGTTGGTGATGGTGGAGAGAATGGCGGGGGTGATGGATTTAGAGGAGATGTACAGCTGGGTGTCGTCGGCGTAGCAGTGAAAATGAAGACCATGTTGACGGATGATGTGACCAAGCGGAAGCATGTAGAGAGTGAAAAGGGTTGGACTGAGCACAGAGCCTTGAGGGACACCGTGTGATACGGGGGTGGTGCGTGATTTGTGATTGTTGATGGAGATATACTGGAATCTGTCAGACAGGTAGGAGGTGAACCAAGAGAGGGCGGAGTCAGTGATGCCAATAGAAAGCAGACGACGGAGCAGGATGGAATGATTGATGGTATCGAAAGCTGCGCTGAGATCGAGGAGGAGAAGAATGGTGAGGGAGCCAGAGTCAGAGGCGAACAGGAGGTCAGTGGTGACCCTGAGGAGGGCGGTTTCAGTGCTGTGGTGAGAACGGAATCCAGATTGAAATGTTTCGTAGAGTTTGTTGGAGAGGAGGTGTTTTTTGAGTTGGGTGGTGACAGCTTTTTCCAATATTTTAGCCAGAAATGGGAGGTTGGAGATGGGTCTGAAATTGTTGGGGTCGTCAGAGTCCAGGCCAGGTTTCTTAAGGAGGGGGGTGATGGCGGCAATCTTGAGTGATGGGGGGACAGTGCCAGTGGTGAGGGAGGAGTTGATGGTGTCGATGATAAGGGGGGCAAGAGGGGTGAGACAGGCTTTGATAAGGGGAGAGGGGATGGGGTCCAGGGAGCATGTAGATGATTTCATGCTGGAGAGTATTTCGGAAAGTTCATCAGTGGTTATGGGTGAGAAAAGGGAGAGCTGTTTATCTATGGGTGGAGAAAAAGTGGGTTCTGAATCAGGGGTGATGGCCGAGGAGGAGGCAAGCTGATTGTGAATATTGTCAATTTTGGAATGGAAAAATGATAGAAAGCTATTGCATTTTTCAGGGGTGAAGGATGATGAAATGATGTCCTGGGGTTTGAGGAGTTTGTTGGTGGTGGAGAACAGAGTGCGGGGGTTGGAGGATCCAGAGTGAATGATGCTGGAGTAGTAGGCAGAGCGAGCTTTATTGAGTGAGGATTGGTATAGGTCAGGGGTGGGCAGTGAGGGCCATTCCACTGCAAGTTTTTTGTTCCACCCAGTCTCTTCAGCAGGTGTGTGCTCTGATCAGCTTTAAGGATTGCTAATCATTGAAAACACCTGCAGAAGAGACTGGGTGAAACAGAAAACCTGCAGTAGAATGGCCCTCCATGGCACATGATTGCCCACCCCTGGTATAGGTGCATCAGTTCTATGTGACCGAGGGTGTGTACAGCCAGACCAGTTTTGCAGCTCAGGCGTTCAAGCTGTCGCAGTTGTTTTTTGAGTTTGCGAAGTTCTAAGGTGTACCAAGGGGCCGAATGAATGAAAGTGACGGTAATGCACCTGTGAACTGGTTGCCAACCGCCAATCAACTCTCAAAGAAGAAGAAGAAGATGGCTATTCTGGTCTGATTTAACCTGTTTGCTTCTTTGAAAAAATATTTCAGATTGGCCATGATCTGAAACTCAAAGGCACAAAAGGTAATGTAAAAAATACATGTGATGACTTCAGCTTCATTCATTATCGCTACTTGACTAATGAAAATTTATAGAAATCAAATACATTACATTAAGAGCCAATTTGCTCCTCCAAAACATTTTATTTTTTATGTGCAGCTATCAAACTTTTGCAGCTTTATTAAAAAATTTTCAGAACTAAGAAACTCAGTAGTAATTTAAACCAAAGAAACAATGGTCTGATACACTCTAAGCAACAGCTTAGCATCGTCATTTAGCATTTGCATTTATAAATTAGAGTTAGATGGTGCTAACGTGACTTAGCTCCAATTAAAACAGGTTAGAAGATTATCCTTCCTGACACAGCATGGTGGGAAACAGTTTTGAGTTAGCTGCTGTGCTAATCACCAGAATGAAGCCTGGCCACTCACCCACACAGCTGTTCTGCTGTGCTCACTGGGGAGAGAGGCAAGGCACTGACTAGTAGTGTGTGAGTAGTTTTGCTGAAGAAACGGAGTATATACATTTTAAATCCCGATATAAACGATAGTGTTAGATGAAACAATAGACGCTTTTATTTTATCATCCGATATATATCGTTGTATCGCACAGACCTAAACTGAAATACACTGTACATTTTATTACTACTAGTGCATACCCGTGCATGCCCGTAGAAACCCAAGTATAAGCAAGTATTTCTGCATGCCCGTAGAAAGCAGGTGTAAGCAAGCACATCACCACTCTTCATCATCTTCTCTCGGTTGCTGGCTGATAGCAAGCCACTGAAAGATGCATACCGCCACCTACTGTACAAGAGTGTGTAACATTATGTCATTTGAGCCCAACCCCTAAATTCTATGACTGTGTTATTTAAAAAAAGAGAAAAGCGCCCTTCTTGTGACTCTTAGTGCCTCTCCATCTCCATCTGTTCCCAGAATCCCAGTTAAATCCCATTCCCTACCGGCCTCTCGAACTTCATTTTTCATTCTCTCTCTTTCATTTCCATACTTGTGACAGTGTAATAAAATGTGCGCAACACTTTTTCTTTTACTCCACATTCTCTACATTCGTCGCTTTCGCTTTTCCCCATGATGAATAAAGTGCTGTTTAAACTTGTGTGATCCAGTCTGAGTCTTGTCATGTCTTCCCTCCTGTTTTTGTTTTATAATTCTTTATTGCAATAGATTTTTGTATTTTGTAATACGATCTACCTTTATGATCTTCATCCCATCTTTTTTGCCATAGCTCAATTCCTTTTTTCTTGATTACTGTTTTCCCCTCTCCTTTTCTAAGAGACAATGGTATAGTTATCTCTTTTCCAAGAGCACTTTTTGCTAATTTGTCTGCACACAACCCTTCATGTGCAGGAACCCAACAAAACTGAACATCTCCACCACCCCTGTGTATCATAAATAAACTGTGATATAGCTCAATCACCAAGTCTTACCTTGTAGATTTTAGTGTCTGTATGGTTTTTAAAGCTGCAAGTGAATCTGTGCACACCACCACCCGGTCCGGTCTGACCTCCTCCACCCACTGCAAACCAATAATTATTGCCACCATCTCTGCTGTATACACGGATGTATTGTTGGAGAGTCTTTTTGAGATGGTCACTTTAAACTCTGGAATGTATACTCCAATTCCAACAGAGCCCTCTTTGTTCTTTGAACCGTCAGTATAGAGCTGTAAGTAGTTATAGTAATTATTCCTGAGGTAAATGCTTGTTTTAACACCAACTTCACTCATATGCCAATCCTTTTTCCTCATTAGCAGACTGATGTCTACTTCTTTTCCAGAAAACAGCCAAGGGGGAACATTACTCACTGGACTGGTGTTGGCTATCTCAATAGTGTCTATACATTCTGGCTTTTCTTTCAATTGTCCACCCAAACCCATGTACCTGAAAGTTAGTATTTTCCCAGCAGTCTTGTAGTGTTGTTTTTGAAATATTCGCTTCCTCACTTCCTTAAAGCTTGATCCAGTATGATAATGCCAGTTTATCTCTTCTCAAATCCATTGGCATTTCTCCTGCTTCTATTAAAACTACATTGATTGGTGTTGTTTTGATGGCTCCAATGCACAGGCGAAGCGCTCATTCAGTGATGCCTGCCTTTTGACCTTTGATGATGTCATAGTGAGTCCTATGATCTTTGATGACGTCATAGTGAGTCCTATGATCGTGAGTGATGTCTGCCTTTGATCTTTGATGATGCCATAGCAAGTCCAATATCTTTGATGACATCATAGTGAGTCCTATGATCGTAAGTGATGCTTGCCTTTGCTCTTTGATGTCATAACGAGTCCTATGATCTTTGATGATTTCATAGCGAGTCCAATATCTTTGATGATGTCATAACGAGTCCTATGATCTTTTAGCGAGTCCTACTATTGTGACACACACACAGCGATTTCTTTGCTAATGCCATAGCGAGTCCTGTGATCGTGATGCCTGCCTTTGATCTTTGATGTCATAGCGAGTCCTATGATCTTTTAGCGAGTCCTATGATCACGACACACACACAGAGATTTCTTGATGCGAGTCTTGATGCGAGTCCTATGATCGTGATGCCTGCCTTTGATCTTTGATGTCATAGTGAGTCCTATGATCTTTGATGTCATAGCAAGTCCTATGATCGTGAGTGATGCCTGCCTTTGATCTTTGATGATGTCATAGCGAGTCCTGTGATCTTTTAGCAAGTCCTATGATCGTGACACCCACACAGAGATTTCTGGAATTATATATAAAGAGTGATTATTATTATCATTATTATTACGGTATTATTATTATTATTATTATTAGTAGTAGTAGTAGTAGTAGTAGTAGTCATCCTCCTCCAGTGTGAAGGGCCAGACCAAGAGCGGTACAGTGGATCCGTGTGAATAGTTATACAGTGTACCCCATGCAGTATGGGGTTACTGGGTCCCCCCTAGGAGCCAGGTTGCCAGGGAGGGGCGTGACTGCAAGCACCTGGTTACCAGGTTTTTGCCCACGGGACCCAGGTGGGGTTATCTCAAATGGGCGACATGGGTCCACCCTGTAGTGGACTTACCAGCTGATGGAGGGATCATTGGAAAATAGTTATTCCATACTTCAATCACTTTTGCAAGATGATAAACGATGAACAAGCTGTTCAGAACTACCAGAAACTATATCTGAAATCCTTTTGTGATTTTATTGAAACATTTTAAAGACATTTGAGGCTGTTTCTTGTCATTTTTAAACGGCTTATTTTATAACAGACAGACAGATTTCTTGAATTATATGTAGAGTGATTAACTAAAATGAGCCTGATAATAATGACATATACAGCTCCGGGGAAAAAAATAAGCGATCACTACGAAATCTTTCCAAAATTAGCATCTCTATATGTATGGCAGCCATTCAGTTTGAGCATATGTTGAATTCCAACTCAAGGACGTGCTAATCTGCTGCTTAAGGAGGTACTGATTGGTTGCTCATCTAAGCATGGTAAGACGCATGAAAGCTGTGAATTTAGGAAAGCTTTTGTAGTGGTCTCTTAATTTTTTCCAAAGCTGTATTCATGTGCTGTAAGATCCACTTCTTGGTGTCCAAAAAGAATTTTTTGCTCCTTTCTTCTGTTTTTTTTATACATCAAACTTTATTTTTAACCCCAATTGTAATCATAAGGACAAATTAAGAGCAGCCCAAATTTCAGTTTTTCCCCCACATAAAGTTTTATTTCAGTTTGTTTTTTTCTTGTCTCTTAATAGCTGTCATTCTCTTCAACATCAGCCTCAAGCAGGATTCATGCTGCACCTCTGCTGTCCATGTATATGTAACCGGAAACCTCATGTGACAAAATTTATGTCATCGTCTCCACTCTGCTAGTGTCCGCAGCGCTCAACCACGGACGACCGCGTGCAGCCCAAATTTTGTGACCGTGCCGCCTGCCCATGACCTGAACGCATTGAAAAGCGCATGCGCAAGACTGACTTTGTCTTGGTATGCAGTGATATTGTCACCTCATGAATGGGACGTTCATCATCTTCTTCTTTTAGATTTGATTGGCGGTTGGCAACCAGCTTACAGGAGTCAGTGGCGGCAATGCACCTGTAAGCTGGTTGCCAACCGCCAATCAAATCTAGAAGAAGAAGAAGATGAACATCTCATTCACGAGGTGGCAATATCGACAGTGCATGCCACGACAAAGTAGACAAAGAAGACAACGAGGAAGTGGAAGACAAGAATAAACATACATGAATCACATAAATACTTCAGTGGCAGCAGCATCTTCATGGAAAAGGAGTGAAAACCGGGAAGTCAAGCAGCAGAGAGTAAGCAGCGGTTCTTTGTTGGTGAAAATCCTGGCGCATCAGCGCATTGGTGCTACTCATCGGGCGGGAGTGAAACTACAAATGATGGTTGTGCGCATGCGTCAACCGCTTGGCCTGGGTAGATGAAAAAAGTGAGCATGAACAGTGCCGCGTGCGTGCCAGGCTTGTCCAAAGCACACGCGGACCAAAGTAGACTAGAAGGGAAATGCAGCATGAATAAAGCCTAACTTCCTGGTGGCCATGTCATCATGCAAACTTCATTAACATATGAATGATTCTATGGAAAAAAATCTTGCTAGAGGAATGTTTCAAGACTCAGACTGTCACTTTGCATACATTTTTTTTTTTTTTTTTTAGTGACACTTTGTGTCTTGTCAACAGGAAGTCGATGCCCAAAACGAGCTGATTCGGTTGTGTAGCACTGAACCGACGAAGGTGAAAGAGCTGCCAAAGAGAATCCCAGACGACACTCCACGTTACCACATCTTCAACTTCAAACATTCACATGAAGGCGACAACTTGGAGTCCACAGGTGAATAGTTTGCCACAAATTATAAATAGCTGGCAAGTATTATAGTTTACAGACTGTTGCTTTGAATCACACTTCTTTACTCATTTTTTCTTTTTTTTTTGTAGTCTTCATTTATTCTATGCCAGGGTACAAGTGTAGCATCAAAGACAGGATGCTCTATTCCAGCTGCAAAATTCCCTTCGTTGACATGGTGGAAAACACGCTCAAGATTGAGATTGAGAAAAAAGTAAGAAGCTTTTTATACATCAGTGATTTTTCTCATTTCAAAGAAAAAGTTACAAATTGTACAAAAGACAAGTCTTTGATATAAAATCATACACCAGTCCAAAAATATCCTGTAGGTGTTTCTGTTGGGTTGAGCCTTGGTGAAAGCAAAGGGTATAGCCAGCAATTCACATACTTCATATAGGTATACACAGATGCTCTTAGATCCACACTATTGATGAGAAGAATGTCATCCTGGAAGTAAACACTCCTGCAGTGGTAGAAATGGTCCCTCATTGAACAAAGGGGTAACTGGGTTTACATGGGTTCTTTTATTACCCACACCAACAAGGCAGTGTGGGTAGGGCAGTCGGTGCTGTTTGCAGCTGGCTATGTCTGTGCTCTAACTCAACAGGGAATTAGGCTACAGCCACCAAACTTGGTACACATGATAGCCATGGGACTAGCACCTATGGCTATACTTTTGGGGTCAGAAGAGCAAAGGTCAAGTTCAGAATGGCAAATAAAACTATCTCAACAACAAAGAAAGCTAGGGCCACCAAACTTGGTCCATAGGTTCACCTTGGAATCCTGACCTAGAACTATAGATTTGGAGTTAAAAGGTCAAAGGTCAACATTTGCATTCACTATGCCCTATTCATCATCATCATCATAGCAGTCTGTCGGGGCCAACAATGACTGTTTAATTTAGGTCTGATCAGATTCCTCCACACAGCTCTGTCCTTCGCCTTCCACTGCCAGGAACTCCTGACCTTGTTAACCCGGGTGACTTGCGAGCCGGTATGAGTTGCTTTCTGACTGACCATTTCATGAAACTGCTTACAAAGTATTTGAGTACTGCTAGCTTTTGCTGGACTAGCGGCATATTCTTGGCAGATAGAGGTATTATCAGTGGCAAGGACAGGCCAAGACAAACTGACTCCAGTATCTGTTGCAGTGACTGACCAGATGATAGGTTTGTTTATCTCTCCTCTTTGTGTAGTGCATGTCACGATGCACTGACTGGCAAAAGTCCACCACAGACCTTGCGACAGATGTGCTTATCTGCCAGGATGTCTATAGAACAAATAGAACTTGGGTCACCAAACTTGGTACACAGGTTTACCCTGACCTCTGACTATGGGTTTTGTGGGTCAAAAGGTCAAAGGTAAAGGTTTTAATTTTGTAGGGCTGCAAAAGGGTCTGTATCTCGGTTCAGTGCATTCTGGTTGGACTTAAAATTGGAATAATCTAAATAAAAATACCTCATGTAAACATCTCAATCAAATTAGACCAGCCCAATCAGAAGAAACTTTTGATCAGAAGAAGAGTGGTGTTATACACCATTCATCAAAAGGAAAACATTATTTATATAAACACTTAATTTTCTGCACATACTTGGCCCACTGGGGGCTAACTTCAGCTAATGTGAGTTTCTGAGGGGCACTGAAACACGGCAGCAGCAAAAGACAAGAGTACTCTGAGGCGAGTGCAATAGCCCCCACCTTCATTTTCTTTGACGATCCCAATACTTACTGACAGAGAGCAGTTTTCATTTTTTCAACATAATTACTGTGGCAGAACCAAATTATGATAAGCCCATCATCCATAAATGTGCAACAAAGTATACAAGTAAGTAAGTAAGTAAGCTTTATTTATATAGCACTTTTCACAGACATAAAAAGTCACAAAGTGCTTTACAGTACAACACGATCAAAACTATTAAAATACAACTAAAATACAAACTAAAATGCAATAAAATACAATTAAAATACAGTAATACAGTTAAGATACAGTTAAAATACGATTAAAATAAAACTAAGATACAAGATACAATACAAAAAATACACTCTATGCAGTCAGGTGGTAACAGCCTTCAGTCAATCTACAACCCATAGTTGTAGGTCAGGATCCCAAGATGAACCCATGTAGCAAGTATGGTGACCCTAGAGAGCTTTATATGTTATATAGTAAGAGATCATAGGGAGTGCCAAACCTGTAGTCAGACGTCATGGTCTCAGAGTGAACCTGTGTACCAGGCTTGGTGACTCTAGCTTTTTTTGTTATTGAGATATACTTGATAAAGCATTTTGATGTTGACCTTTGACCTTGCGATCCCAAAACCAGTCACACTTCAGGGTCACAAGGTGAACCTGTGGACCAGGTTTGGTGGCCCTAGCTTTATGCATTGTACAGTAATAAGGCATAAGGAATGTTAATCATGACCTTTTGACCCCAAACCCATAGTCAGAGGTCAGGATTCCAAGGTGAACCTGTATACCACGTTTGGTGGTCCTACCTTTACTTGTTTTATAGTAATAGTAAATGTAGCATTTACCATAGTGCAAATGCAATGTTAACTTTGACCTTTGACCCCAAACCCATAGTTAAGTGAGGGTGTAAGTTGTCTAAGATGTGTATTAGATACAACTACTGTATTGATTTGAAAAGCCTACATCATTTCTTTCAGTAGTTATTGTGTTTAGAAGAGTTAGGGAAAATCTGACCTTTAGCCTCAAGGTCATCCGGTGAGAGTGAAATTGCAATAAGCGCATCATCAGAGTATATTAAACCATGGTACATGGTTTCAAAATAATCAGACCAAAACTGTAAGAGGAGTTGATTTCACAAGACAGTTACTGTCTATGAAGTGAGGTGAAACAGGAGGTCATAGGTCAGGGGTTAAAACTCCTGCAAAAATCATCCGATCAGAGCCAAATTGCAATATGTGCATCATCAGAATATATCAAACCATGGTACCAGGTTTTAAAATAATCAAACCAAAACTGTAGGAGGAGTTGATTTCACAAAAGTGGGACAGACGGACGGACGGACTGCCCCATAACATAATCCCCCTTCGGTCTTAGCCCAAAGGGCTTTTTGACACCTTTGGGCTTCGACCAGCAGGGAATAAAAACTGATCTGTGGCTGATACAACTTTTTGTTGTAAGTTTTAAGAGACTTTAGGTTTCTTGAACGTCTCAGTGGATGAAAAGGTAGTAATAATGAGTTGTTCAAATAAGTATTTGAAATTACTCCGAACTGTGCTGCAGTGTTTAGCTGGCCAAAAAAAAAAAAAAAAACTAATGAAACAGGACCTGGATTTAATTTGTGGTGGAAAAGCATTCACCCTGAATTCAGTAGTGGGTCATATCACTCTGCAGTGCACATGGGTTGTTGTTGAAATCACCTCTGATCAATCATGATGTTAACAGTTTACAGTACTGCTAAGTTTTAAGACTGACCAAGACTCATCTGACTTATCAGACATTCCCACCTGCTCTAATCACACACTGTTTTTCTGTTTCCCAGTTGGAAATTGACACTCCGGATGAACTCACAGAGGAGTTCCTGTACGCTGAGGTACATCCTAAGCAGCATGCACATAAGATAGCCTTTCAAAAGCCCCATGGCCCTTGTGGCAGGAGGGGTCGACGCCGCATCACTAGACCACCCGGGCCGGATGAGGAGGAAGTTTAGACGGACCTCAGCACCCAACCACCACCTCCATCCCCAGTGTGTTCCACAGTGGAACATTCCTATGATTGGGGGAGGATCATATTTGACACGCTTGTTTAAAAGAATAAGATGACAACCTCAAATTCCCACAGAGTTCACCCAGAGATCCAGCTATGCACGCCAAGGACAACTGAGCAATGACACTCCTGACTTTCCATTTATAGCTAGCCAAATGGAAGCACATTGTGTATGTTAGTAGATTCACATATAAACACAATAATTCTGAGAGTTCCAAACACACAGTTGAGGTTTTGACTCCGTTGCCATCTCTGACTTCAAAAATGCTACTAACGTGAACTTGCGCCAATGATGTAATTCCCCCATTTGAGTTCAGAAACTCAAATTCCTAACTTGCATTCCTCAATTCTGTGTCAATTTAATGTTTGTGTCTAACGCGTTGATTTTTTTGTCTCCTACTATTTGCACAACAAGGTGCTCTGAAGCAGAAAAGATTCTAATTATCCCACTTGTGTCTGTCGATTTTAATTTTAACGTTCCATTTTATATTGGGGAAAAAATGACTTCTTTTTTGATATAACTGTGGTTTACATGAAAAATCATCTGCTGAGAAACTTATTTTTCTATGCAAGTGCTGTAAATGTACATATTGTAGCTGTGTGATGCTCTATGATTAAGAAACAGTGTAGTCTGTTCTGGTGATTGTCAGCGGTAGTGAGGATCACAGTGGAAAGACCTGGGGCTTCCAGAAATACTACATCCATACATTTCAGATTTCAAAGAGGGAAGCTACTCAGAACCTTGCTGGTCACCTTGTAAGGGAAGATGGGAAGCTACTGGATAGGAAAGGGAAATACCTTGATCAAAATGTTGCCACATCCACTGATGTACTGATTGATATTAGGCAAACTAGGCTCACCTCATGTTTGAAGGGAGAAACCCCTTCATGCTCATGGTAATAAATAGTAATAGTAAAATCATGTTTGGTCTTACTTGTTTTCTTACAAATCTTTCTTTCAAAGAAGAAAAATAAAATATTTAAATCACACTGCTTCGCTGATTTGATGCCTTTAATTTCTTTGCAACATTATCACACTGGCAAGTCATCGGCTCACTTAACAGCCTCCCAATATAATGGCAAAAAACTAGTTACAATTTTTAATCATGATTAATCTTTTGCAATTGAGTGTTAATCACGATTAAATTCAAGTTTTTCAAACTCTTATTAACTTGGAAGTGGACAATGTGCTTGCTTTCTGCAACTGCAGGTTTAGTCAACATGTCAAAAATGACAACTATCCATAACACCCCCCAACCCCCCAAAAAAAAGCCCTCATAAGAACTGCAGGAATATGGCATGTCCTAACAACTGGGATGACTAGCATTTTTACACCTTAGTTATCTTACTAGCTGTAATACCAGTTGCATCTCTCACCTGCCTTTTTGATATGCGTTCCAGTAGTAGATAATCCAGGTTTTTTTTCTAGGGAGCGGACATTCGGAAACAGAACTGATGGAAGTGGTGTTCGCCCTCGGTTAGACTTTAGCTCAGCTGTTAACAGCCACACTTTAACCTCTCCATCTGCCTCTTCTATTTAGTGCTGTAATGTTCATGAACAATTCATTCTAATGTACTAGTTATGGGTGAACGTACTGTACTGAACACTTACCGGAACTGTAATGGGATCACCAGCTGAATCACCTGCCTAGGCAGCAAACAAGCCCCGCCCACTGTGGTCAGTGAGTGATGGGCAGTTGGAGCTCCAGTACAGCACAGTGATTTGGTGTATGAATCTTTCAAACTGATTTTTTTAGCAAATGAAATGGAAGTAACTCTGTATGTTTTAGTGAACTGTGGATCCCATCACTATTTCTCTCCAGCATTCAGGTCGAGCTTGTGTACTGATGTGGTCCATATGTCCACATAGTATGACAGCAATACTCCAGCAAACTAATTTGACCATCTAGAATTAAATAAAATGAGGAGTTTGTTCCATGAATTGGGCATCTCTGTTTTGAGTCATGCCACAGACTGTCGTTTTGCCAGTTCTGCTTTTTCCGTTCAGCACTTAATTGAAATTAAACCAATGGGGTGTTGAGTCAGTCACAATTAACTCGATTAATGCAACCACCACTACAAAAAACATTTAAAAAAACTGTCATTTAAAGCGCATTTGAGCTAATATCATGGCGCAGACTATATCACCTGACCACCAATAAATTCACAATAATTGCTATCGCCCAGGGTCTCCATCCAGGTATGTTTTATTTCAACATTCAGCAGGCTTGAGCTGTTCCATCATTGATGGTCTGGTTTAAGAAATCAGACTTTTTTTATTATCAAAAAGCATTTAATGCAATAAAAACATGTATTTCCCCTGACTGAAAAAGAAATATTTACATAATGCGTGGGTGTAGTTTTGATAGGAGAAGGCTCAGATTTCTCAGGAATGCGATACTTCACCTCTGTGCCTCAAGATCCAGTGAAATCCTTTTGACTACTCCATGGATCTCTGCAAGGATCTGTTGAAACACATGGCAACACAATGAAATATATATATATTTTTTTAAAGTTCACAGAGTAACAGGTACTACAAGGTACAATGGAACATTTTAAATTGTGCAAAATCTACTGTTTTAAGACTGCAGAATAGATACAGCAACACATTAACACTGGAGAGGGGGGTCCTCTATAGCCAAAGCTCGACATACCCTATTCCATTTTGATTAAAAATAATCAAATAAAGCATTAGTTTACTCTGATTAACTATTAACTGTATTACTGTAGTTAACTGTAAATATGAACCTGTTACCATGAAAGATGCTTGGAAACATGACAGAATGTAATAATGTAGACACTTTTAAACCTTAAAAGACAGCAGAGATGAAGCACTGTATTGGCTGGATGTTGGCCCTGCTGACTGAGCTACAGTCAAATTAGATTGTGTTGACTGACATCAGTGGCTGAGAACCAATCTGATCATCACTTACATTAAATAAATGGATGAGGAGCTGGAAAACAGGTTTATGTGGTTTTGCCTCATTAAGAGAGGGGGATAACTAAAATAATAAAAATAGTACTATGTTGATTAGCTTTCCAAATGGTCAAACTGTTTTGGTTTCAACTATCGCTCAAACTGGCCAAGACTTTCAGAATTAGTGCAACCCTAAGCACAAATAAAGATGGTATACCAAATGATGGAACTGAAATTGTGCAGCTATATGGAGAAAAACTTGGTTATTTAATGCTAATAAAATATACTACATATGTATATTATTATATAGTTAAATTATTGTTATTGACCTTGAGCACAACCTGGATGCAGACCCACCTGAGGATCATTATGAGTGAGTTTGATGACCGTCACGGCAAATGCCTAGCAGGAGTAGCAATTCTTGTGAAATTAGGACAGACGCTGCATCAACACATTAGCTCCTTCCAGCGCCGCTGGAATGAATGAAAAATAATATGTGGTTTGACATATTAAGTGTAGCTTAAAATATAAGACATCTGTCTTCACCATATACAGTATATACATACTAAAACCTATATAACACATGCATAGAGCTGAAGGTAACATACAGAGTGTAGGATGGGTGCCCAAACAGCAGCTTGACACATTAATTCCCCATTCCTCACTACCTGTTTGATGACTGGCCGTCTGTTTTTTCTCTCATGGAGGCAGCTGCTGGCCAAAGAGTAGATAGTTTCAACCTGGACGAGTTCCCAGTCTTTCATCTTTTTGTCTAAAAAGTCCTCCAGAGTCAGCTCTTCATCTTCGTCATCTATGTCATACCTCATCTCCATCTAGAGAGTACGTGAAGGAGAAAAAAAATCACTAAAGCTACTGCTATCTTGCAGATACTTGGGCCACAAACAGCAAAAAATTCAGATATGTAGAGTTGAAACCGTAAGTCTACATAGACTGTATAAAAAGAAACTTTTTTTTTCTCACTGTCTTGACATTAAATCAGACTAAACTCTTCCTGTTTTAGGTCAGTTACGATTACCAAAATTATTTCTATTTGCTAAATATTTTTTTAGAGAATTTTTTATTACTTTCTTCAAAGTCAGAAGTTTACATACATTTCCTTAGTATTTGGTAGCATTGCCTTTAAACTGTATGACTTGGGTGTCCTTCCCCAAGCTTCTCACAATAGTTGGATGGAATTTTGGCCCATTCCTCCTGACAGAACTGGTGGAACTAAGTCAGCTTTGTAGGCTGCCTTGCTCTGCCCACAAATTTTTTATGGGATTGAGATCAGGGCTTTGTGACAGCCACTCCACAACAATGACTTTGTTGTCCTTAAGCCACTTTGTAACTAATTTAGCAGTATGCTTGGGGTCATTGGATGGACATTCCCATGGTGTTTATACTTACGTAAAATTGAACAGATGAATGTGGCACCTTCAGCCATCTGGACATTGTGCCCAAAGATGAACCAGACGTGGAGGTCCACAATTCTCCTCCTGATATATTGGCTGTTTTCTTGATTTTCCCATGATGTCACACAAGGAAGCAGTGTGTTTGAGGTGTGCCTTAAAATGCATCCACAGGTGTGCCTCCAGTTAACTCAAACTAGTGTATGCCCATAGAAAGCAAGTATTCCTGTCTGAAATAAGTATCCCAATCAGGCTTTACAGGCCCAAACGCAGGCTGTATTTGAAAGTGGAATACAGAGGTGCAGCCTATACTGTATGTAGGCAATCACATGTTGGACTTTGACAAATATGAAAGGGACTGAACTGAGATTTATTTGATTGTGTGAATATTAATTACAGAATAATTGAAAATGAATGGGACATCCAATATTAGCCACTGTTTAAGAACCGCTTGTTTATTCTTTGTTAGATCACTAATTTGTGTAATCTTTTATGAGTTATATTCATAATAGTGTATCTTGCACTTTGGGGAATGGGAGTTGTTCAGTCGTCATTATAATTTAGTTTATGTGTGTAGTTTATAGTCTATCGTCAATAAACTCATGCAGGACCATAACAGGACACGTTTACACATAATTGAGACCCACTGTAGTGCATCCTTTTATATTTTAGTAATATTATGAATACAAAACACCGAACATTATTATTATTTTTATTATTTTTTGTATTTGCATCTTGTATATTTTACTGATCCCCAGAGGAAAATTCAGGGCATCCACATACAGCGCCGATCCCTTCACCATTTTCTCTCTCTCTCTCACACACACACACACACAGACGAGAATGAGCCGTTTGGCTGCAACTTTTGCATCAGTGTTGTCCATTTGTCAATATTTAAATAAAAATTATTTCATTATTTGGGCATTTTTGCATCTTGCTGTCGTTTAGTCAAAGCATGCATATGTGTCTGCATGCAGTATGCAGTTGATGTGGCCATTCCGCTCCACAATGAAGCAGCAGTGGGGACTGTCGTCTACCACTGACCGGGCAGGCTGAGCATGCCTCCCCACAAACGATCGTGGCGCACCCAGTTGGACACTGGTGTTGCCCGGTTAACGGGAGCCTCGGCTGCTGCTTTACTCGTGTGCCATTGATGTCCTTTGTGGCACCATGGGTCCCCGCCAGCGCCCCCCCCCCCCCCCCCCCGCCGCACCTCGTGTTCTCCATGCCAAATTATCCATTAGACCTACACAATCACAGCAACTTTATAGTTTATATTTTGACTGAGCGACTCCATACTTGGGGATAGCGCTTATAAAATCTTTGTTTGCGAAGCGCTGTGATGACTGACAGGTTGTGATGCTGTAAGTTACCCAATCAGCGTGGTTGTGATGCCGTGTATTGTCCAATCAGAATGGCCATGATGTGGCGTATTATCCAATGAGCACAGAGTCAATCCGAAACCCCGCTCACACTTCTTGAAGCCAAGACATAAAGACAGAGCAGTCACAGAGCAGTGGCTAAACTTGTATTGATAAAAATTACATATTT
Source organism: Pholidichthys leucotaenia (assembly GCA_020510985.1). Lineage (NCBI taxonomy): Eukaryota > Metazoa > Chordata > Actinopteri > Cichliformes > Pholidichthyidae > Pholidichthys > Pholidichthys leucotaenia. Next base: position 66,537,362 of record CM035840.1, read on the forward strand.
TGACTGAGCGACTCCATATTCAGGGATACACACCCTCGTAACCTCAGGAAACCACATTTAAAATCTTAGGCCAGTCTGATGAACGGTTTGAGAGATTTGAGAGGAACACACACACAAACAGACAGAGATTTCTTGTATTTATAGATAGATACGTAGATAGATGTTGTCAATTAACCTATCAGAAGCTTCCAAAGCCATGACATCATCTGGGCTTTCCCAAATTGTTTAAAGGCATAGTATATAGGCATAGTGTATGTAAACTTCTGATCTCTACTACAATAGTTGTTGGTGCTGAAAAGAAAACATATTCATCAACTGAATTTTTTTCTGAACTTAAAATGTTTAAAGTAGCAAGCTTTGTTGTTTAGTTTAAAAGTTACCAGAGAAAATTTACCAGCTAGTCGCTATCTTGGATGTGGGCAAACTACGGTTAAATGTATTGACCAATGCAGCCTCTGTGTGTGTGTGTGTGTGTGTGTGTGTGTGTGTCCAAGCAGCAGTACAGTGTATCCGGAAAGTATTCACAGCGCTTCACTTTTTCCACATTTTATGTTACAACCTTATTCCAAAATGGATTAAATTCATTTTCCCCTCAAAATTCTATACACAATACCCCATAATGACAATGTGAAAAAAGTTTTTTTTTTTAGATTTTTGCAAATATATTAAAAATAAAAAACTAAGAAATCACATGTACATAAGTATTCACAGCCTTTGCTCAATACTTTGCTGATGCACCTTTGGCAGCAACTACAGCCTCAAGTTTTTTTGAATATGATGCCACAAGCTTGGCACACGTATCTTTGGGCAGTTTCACCCATTCCTCTTTGCAACACCTTTCAAGCTCCATCAGGTTGGATGGGAAGTGTCGGTGCACAGCCATTTTCAGATCTCTCCAGAGATGTTCAATTGGATTCAAGTCTGGGCTCTGGCTGGGCCACTCAAAGACATTCACAGAGTTGTCCTGAAGCCACTCCTTTGATATCTTGGCAGTGTGCTTAGGGTTGCTGTCCTGCTGAAAGATAAACCGTCGCCCCAGTCTGAGGGTCAAGAGTGCTCTGTACATTGCTCCATTCATCTTTCCCTCTATTCTGACTAGTCTCCCAGTTCCTGCTGCTGAAAAACATCCCCACAGCATGATGCTGCCACCACCATACTTCACTGTAGGGATGGTATTGGCCTGGTGATGAGCGGTGCCAGGTTTCCTCCAAACATGACACCTGGAATTCATGCCAAAGAGTTCAATCTTTGTCTCATCAGACCAGAGAATTTTGTTTCTCATGGTCTGAGTCCTTCATGTGCCTTTTGGCAAACTCCAGGCAGGCTGCCATGTGCTTTATACTAAGGAGTGGCTTCCGTCTGGCCACTCTACCATACAGGCCTGATTGGTGGATTGCTGCAGAGATGGTTGTCCTTCTGGAAGGTTCTCCTCTCTCCACAGAGGAACGTTGGAGCTCTGACAGAGTGACCATCGGGTTCTTGGTCACCTCCCTGACTAAGGCCCTTCTCCCCCGATCGCTCAGTTTAGAGGGCCAGCCAGCTCTAGGAAGAGTCCTTGTGGTTCCGAACTTCTTCCATTTACAGATGATGGAAACCACTATGCTCATTGGGACCTTCAAAGCAGCAGAAATTTTTCTGTACTCTTCCCCAGATTTGTGCCTCGAGACAATCCTGTCTCAGAGGTCTACAGACAATACCTTTGACTTCATGCTTGTTTGTGCTGACATGCACTGTCAACTGTGGGACCTTATATAGACAGGTGTGTACTTTTCCAAATCATGTCCAATCACCTGAATTTACCACAGGTGGACTCCAGTTAAGCTGTAGAAACATCTCAAGGATGATCAGTGGAAAGAGGATGCACCTGAGCTCAATTTTGAGCTTCATGGCAAAGGCTGTGAATGAGATGATTTGGACATGTGCAGAGGAGGGATAGTGGATATATTAGACAAAGGATATTGAAGACGGAGCTGCCAGGCAGGAGGAAAAGAGAAAAACCACAGAGAAGATTCGTGGATGCAGTGAAGGAGGACATGGAGAGGGTTAGTGTTACAAAGGAAAATGCAAGGGATAGGGTGAGATGGAGTTAGCTGATCCGCTATGGCGACCCCAAAAGGGTCAGAAAAAGCCGGAAAAAGAAGAAGAAGGCAAAGGTTGTGAATACTTATGTACATGTGATTTCTTAGTTTTTTATTTAAGATAAGATAAGATAAGCCTTTATTAGTCCCACAATGGGGAAATTCCAGGATTGCAACAGCACAGGGATAGCAACACTCAGAGCAATAATTTAGAAGATAAGAAAATAAGAGCAGTGAATATACACAGTGCAGAGCACTGTAGCTAGATGGAATAAAAAGCATAACCATCTATTTAGTTACCCCACATAGTATGAATATGTACCCATACATATTGTCACCCTCTGTAGCAATTGATATTGTCCTAGTTGTATACTGGAGGGGACCATTTTGTGTAAGTCTGTTGCATCTTTTGCATTCAATACTATTAGGTTGTCACGTTTTTTTGCTATCTCTGCGAGCAGCCCTGCTTAGGTTATACAGTCTGACAGCTGTAGGTAGGAAGGACCTGCGAAACCTCTCGGTCGCGCACCTAGGATGGTGTAGCCTACTGCTAAATGAGCTCCTCAGTGCGTTCAGCATGTCCTGCATAGGGTTGGACTCGGACTCCAGCAGAGATGACAGTTTAGCCACCATCCTTCTCTCCCCTATCTCCTCCACTGGGTCAAGGCGTTGCCCCAGGACAAAGCTAACTTTCTTGATCAGTTTGTTCAGTCTCTTCCTATCAGCTGCTGTGATGCCACTGCCCTAGCAGACCACTCCAAAAGTGATGGCTGATGCCACCACCGTGTCGTAGAATGTCTTCAGCAGCGCCCCTTGTACACCAAAAGACCTGAGCCTCCTCAGTAGGAACAGCCTGCGCTGTCCCTTCTTGTAGAGTGCGTTGGTATTGTGTGACCAGTCTAGTTTATTGTTCAGATGAACACCCAGGTACTTGTAGGATGTCACCATCTCAATGTCTGTTCCCTGGATGTTTACTGGTGCTGTGAGGGGTTGTCCTTGCCTGCGGCAGTCCACCACCAGCTCCTTAGTTTTCCACGTGTTGATCTGGAGGCAGTTCCGATGGCACCAGTCCACGAAGTCCTGGATAAGTCCTCTGTACTCAGCTTCATCTCCGCTGGAGATGAGGCTGACGATCACAGAGTCGTCAGAGAACTTCTGTAGATGGCAGTGTGTTGTCTTGTATGAGAGGTCCGCAGTATAAAGGATGAACAGGAAGGGAGCCAAAACCGTTCCCTGGGGGGCCCCCGTACTGCCGATGATCGTGTCGGACACACAGTCCTGGGTGCTCACAAACTGTGGCCGGTTTGTGAGGTAGTCCAGGATCCATGATGACAGGTGCTGGTCCACCCCTGCGCGCAGTAGCTTGTCCTTCAGGATCATCGGTTGAATGGTGTTGAAAGCACTGGAGAAGTCAAAGAACATGATCCTCACCACGTTCCCAGGCTTCTCCAAGTGGGACAGGAAGCGGTGAAGAAGGAAGATCACTGCATCCTCCACCCCGATGCCATGCTGGTAGGCGAACTGGAGTGGATCCATTGCTGGTCCCACCAGGGGGCGGAGGTGAGCAAGGAGCAGTCTCTCCAGGGTCTTCATCAGGTGAGACGTTAGGGCCACTGGTCTGTAGCTGTTCAGGTCTCTGGGTTGGGAAGTCTTTGGTACGGGTATCACACAAGATGTTTTCCGCAACTGTGGTACCCTCCCCAGCTTCAGGCTCAGGTTGAAGATATGCTCCACAATCCCACACAGCTGGTCTGCACAGGACTTGAGGAGCTTCACGCTGATGCCGTCCGGTCCCGACGCCTTCCTCGCCTTGATCTTCCTCAGCTCCGTCCTCACCTGGGTCTTAGTGAGGGTCAGGTTGGGGGGCTGTGTGCTGGGAGGGGGGGGGGGGTGGAGGGGGGGGCGGACAGCAGGTCTCGATGACTGTAGAGGCAGCAGTGGTTGGTGTGCAGGCGGGGGGCAAGGCGGTTGGTCAAACCTATTAAAAACAAGTTCAGATTGTTCACCCACTCCCTGCCCCCCGTGGTCTGGGAGGAGGTATTCTGGAGCCCAGAGATGGTTTTGAGGTTTCTCCAGACCCCGCTGATGTCGCTCCATTGCAGTTTGTCCTCCAGCTTCTTCCTAAAGCTGTCCTTGCCTTCTCTGATCTTCCTCCTCAGCTCCCTCTGTACAGACTTCAGCATCTCCCTGTTCCCCGACCTGAAGATCCTCTTCTTCTCTCTCAGAAGTGTTTTTTTTTTCAGGGTTGATCCAGAGTTTGTTGTTCGAGCAACACCGTATGATCTTGGTGGGTACGGTGTTGTCCACACAGAAGTTGATGTAGTCTGTGATGGTGTGAGTGAGGCCATCGATGTCCTCACCATGTGGCTCGCAGAGCTGCTCCCAGGCAGTGGTTTCAAAACAGTCCTTTAGAGCGTCCATTGCCTCCTCAGACCATATCTTCACCATGCGCATAACCGGAGGTTGTCTGTGTACTAGGGTTTTGTACACCGGCAGGAGATGAACCAAGTTGTGATCCGATCTCCCAAATGGGGGGAGTGCTGATGAGGTGTACGCCTCCTTAGTATTTGCATAGAATAAGTCCAGTGTTTTATTGTCTCTAGTGTGGCATGTGACATACTGGGTGAACGTGGGCAGAATGGGGGACAGTGAAACATGGTTGAAGTCGCCTAAGATGAGGAGAAGAGCATCTGGGTGTTGTGTCAGCAGCCCGCCAGCCTACCAAATTTATTTTTAATAAATTTGCAAAAATCTCAAAAAAACGTTTTTCATGTTGTCATTACGGGGTTATTGTATGTAGAATTTTGAGTAAAAAATTTAATTTAATCCATTTTGGAATAAGGCTGTAACATAACAAAATTTGGAAAAAGTGAAGCGCCGTGAATACTTTCCAGATGCACTGTATGTCAATCATTTGTTGCGGCTCTGCTGATTGCGCCTCATGTAGGTATGCTTTTCCCGGCTGTGATCTTGGGAAGCAGTACGATGCCCTTCTGTCAAAACACACCTAGATGGACACATACCATTAGTTCACTTGTTGTTAAACAAATCAGGAAAGGGGATACTGCTATTTTTTATGGGTTTTTTTCCTTTCTTTTTTTATGTACTCAATTATTGTTAGTCCGTATTTGTTTTTATGCTTTTCTTCTGATTTAGCATTGCTTGGGGGCTGTGTTATCTTTGTTGTATTCTTTTAAAGCTCTACCTTTTTGATGTAATTAACTGCAAACTGCTACAGAGCAATAATCTTATTGAAACAAATAAAACCAGCAATGCCCCGGCTGAGCTTGGGCTTAGCACGGCTAATGTGCCCTTTCTTATGAAATACAAAGCCTTTAATTATCATGTAATCAAAAACTTGCTTAACAGAGAAAAGAAGAAAGCTTCTTTTGTACGCCTTACCAAGAACTGTGGCTCCCGGTTTTCATCGGCTGGCGGGAGTCCAGACAGTATTTCCAACAACACCTGTAGATGACAGAGAGATGGGGTTAATTTGTATGGCTCTGTAAAGCAGGAAGCTTTTATTACTTCACCATGTGCCACGCAGCTTGACCGGCACTGCAGAGTTCTCAAATCTGTCCTAATAAAACTTAATGTACGTATATGCTGTGTAGTGACTATAAGGAAGGTCAGACAGATTTATACAGTGATGATCCTACAAATCAATCACTCTTGTATCCAGTGGATAATGTCTGACTTTTATACTACACATGCCTATGACATTTTAGTGAGGTGTAATCAAAGAGAACACGGATCTCTTTTCACAAAATAGGATGAAATATATACGGTAATGTTTGTTTCCTGTAGATATGTATGTGTCAGTAGTTTGGCAGAACCTTGCACTCTAAACTGCTGAGAGCTGTTTTGTATTCTGCATTACGGTGGCACTTTATCCTGCCTGTGTGTGAAAATGTGTGTTTCTGCAAAAACACCTACCACTCCAAAGCTGAAGATGTCAGACTTCGGAGTGATCTCTCCTCTTAGTGCCTCAGGTGCCATGTATGCACGGGTACCCACAATCCTCTCTGTCATCATGGTTGTTGATGTCCGTCTGGCCGATGCTCGTGTCAGCCCAAAGTCAGAGATCTTTGCTACAAAGTTTTCATCCAACAAGATGTTTGCACTAAGACACAAATAAGGGGCAATATGAATACATACAGCAAAGACATAATGGAAAGTGCATGAGTAGAGTGTGCACCTTGACCCGTCAGCTTTGGATTTCCCAAAGCATGAAAAATAATAAGCCATACAGAAGGAATAGTTCTGCAATGTAATTAATGCACTTTTTGGCCTCCTTGCCAAGAGGTGCACAAGACAATCAATAATCCTTTTTGTTTTTCAGTCAAGGATAAAGCCACAGCAAGAAGCCATTTAGCTTAGTTATAGACACTGACTGGAAACAGAGGACGGTTCTTTGTCTGGGAAACGATATTGATTTACCGTGCATCTAAAGTTCACTTTTAAGTATGTGGATCTTTTTCCCACGCATATAAAAACATGCATTTAAAATAATGTGATATCAAATTCTGCAAACTAGCCTTTCCCCCTCTCTCTCTCTTACTGTATTTCCACATCAGAGAACCATGAGGATGTTTTTGTGGTTCTCCAACAGTCTCTAATAAAATGTCAAAAACTAACTTACAAAAGATTATATGAGAGTTTGTTTCCCCTAAAATTTAACATATCATCTACAGTGGGGCAAAAAAGTATTTAGTCAGCCACCAATTGTGCAAGTTCTCCCACTTAAAAGATGAGAAAGGTCTCCAATTTTCATCATAGGTATATCTCAACTATGAGAGACAAAATGAGAAAAAAAAAAATCCAGAAAATCACATTGAAGGATTTTTAATGAATTAATTGGTAAATTCCTCGGTAAAATAAGTATTTGGTCACCTACAAACAAGCAAGATTTCTGGCTCTCACAGACCTGTAACTTCTTCTTTAAGAGGCTCCTCTGTCCTCCACTCGTTACCTGTATTAATGGCACCTGTTTGAACTCGTTATCAGTATAAAAGACACCTGTCCACAACCTCAAACAGTCAGACTCCAAACTCCACTATGGCCAAGACCAAAGAGCTGTCAAAGGACGCCAGAAACAAAATTGTAGACCTGCACCAGGCTGGGAAGACCGAATCTGCAATAGGTAAGCAGCTTGGTGTGAAGAAATCAACTGTGGGAGCAATTATTAGAAAATGGAAGACATACAAGACCACTGATAATCTCCCTCGATCTGGGGCTCCACGCAAGATCTCACCCCGTGGGGTCAAAATGATCACGAGAACGGTGAGCAAAAGTCCCAGAACCACACGGGGGGACATAGTGAATGACCTGCAGAGAGCTGGGACCAAAGTAACAAAGGCTACATCAGTAACACACTACGCCGCCAGGGACTCAAATCCTGCAGTGCCAGACGTGTCCCCCTGCTTAAGCCAGTACATGTCCAGGCCCGTCTGAAGTTTGCTAGAGAGCATTTGGATGATCCAGAAGAGGACTGGGAGAATGTCATATGGTCAGATGAAACCAAAATAGAACTTTTTGGTAAAAACTCAACTTGTCGTGTTTGGGGGAGAAAGAATGCTGAGTTGCATCCAAAGAACACCATACCTACTGTGAAGCATGGGGGTGAAAACATCATGCTTTGGGGCTGTTTTTCTGCAAAGGGACCAGGACGACTGATCCGTGTAAAGGAAAGAATGAATGGGGCCATGTATCGTGAGATTTTGAGTGAAAACCTCCTTCCATCAGCAAGGGCATTGAAGATGAAACGTGGCTGGATCTTTCAGCATGACAATGATCCCAAACACACCACCCGGGCAACGAAGGAGTGGCTTCGTAAGAAGCATTTCAAGGTCCTGGAGTGGCCTAGCCAGTCTCCAGATCTCAACCCCATAGAAAATCTTTGGAGGGAGTTGAAAGTCTGTGTTGCCCAGCGACAGCCCCAAAACATCACTGCTCTAGAGGAGATCTGCATGGAGGAAAGGGCCAAAATACCAGCAACAGTGTGTGAAAACCTTGTGAAGACTTACAGAAAATGTTTGACCTCTGTCATTGCCAATGAAGGGTACATAACAAAGTATTGAGATGAACTTTTGTTATTGACCAAATACTTATTTTACCGAGGAATTTACCAATTAATTCATTAAAAATCATTCAATGTGATTTTCTGGATTTTTTTTTCTCATTTTGTCTCTCATAGTTGAGGTATACCTATGATGAAAATTGGAGACCTCTCTCATCTTTTAAGTGGGAGAACTTGCACAATTGGTGGCTGACTAAATACTTTTTTCCCCACTGTACAAACAAGCAAGATTTCTGGCTCTCACAGACCTGTAACTTCTTCTTTAAGAGGCTCCTCTGTCCTCCACTCGTTACCTGTATTAATGGCACCTGTTTGAACTCGTTATCAGTATAAAAGACACCTGTCCACAACCTCAAACAGTCAGACTCCAAACTCCACTATGGCCAAGACCAAAGAGCTGTCAAAGGACACCAGAAACAAAATTGTAGACCTGCACCAGGCTGGGAAGACTGAATCTGCAATAGGTAAGCAGCTTGGGGTGAAGAAATCAACTGTGGGAGCAATTATTAGAAAATGGAAGGCATACAAGACCACTGATAATCTCCCTCGATCTGGGGCTCCACGCAAGATCTCACCCCGTGGGGTCAAAATGATCACAAGAACGGTGAGCAAAAGTCCCAGAACCACACGGGAAGACCTAGTGAATGACCTGCAGAGAGCTGGGACCAAAGTAACAAAGGCTACATCAGTAACACACTACGCCGCCAGGGACTCAAATCCTGCAGTGCCAGACGTGTCCCCCTGCTTAAGCCAGTACATGTCCAGGCCCGTCTGAAGTTTGCTAGAGAGCATTTGGATGATCCAGAAGAGGACTGGGAGAATGTCATATGGTCAGATGAAACCAAAATAGAACTGTTTGGTAAAAACTCAACTTGTCGTGTTTGGAGGAGAAAGAAAGCTGAGTTGCATCCAAAGAACACCATACCTACTGTGAAGCATGGGGGTGAAAACATCATGCTTTGGGGCTGTTTTTCTGCAAAGGGACCAGGACGACTGATCCGTGTAAAGGAAAGAATGAATGGGGCCATGTATCGTGAGATTTTGAGTGAAAACCTCCTTCCATCAGCAAGGGCATTGAAGATGAAACGTGGCTGGATCTTTCAGCATGACAATGATCCCAAACACACCGCCCGGGCAACAAAGGAGTGGCTTCGTAAGAAGCATTTCAAGGTCCTGGAGTGGCGTAGCCAGTCTCCAGATCTCAACCCCATAGAAAATCTTTGGAGGGAGTTGAAAGTCCGTGTTGCCCAGCGACAGCCCCAAAACATCACTGCTCTAGAGGAGATCTGCATGGAGGAATGGGCCAAAATACCAGCAACAGTGTGTGAAAACCTTGTGAAGACTTACAGAAAACGTTTGACCTCTGTCATTGCCAATGAAGGGTACATAACAAAGTATTGAGATGAACTGTTGTTATTGACCAAATACTTATTTTACCGAGGAATTTACCAATTAATTCATTAAAAATCATTCAATGTGATTTTCTGGATTTTTTTTTCTCATTTTGTCTCTCATAGTTGAGGTATACCTATGATGAAAATTAGAGACCTCTCTCATCTTTTAAGTGGGAGAACTTGCACAATTGGTGGCTGACTAAATACTTTTTGCCCCACTGTATATGAGGTTGCAGTGTGGCAATAAATTATTAAATAGACAAGAGGCAACACAGTCCCACCTTCCAAACCCATTAAAACTATCAAGTTGTAAAGTTATCACATTTAAACATTAATAGATGTATTAAATCAAGTTAATCTGCATCCAAACCAAACTCAGCTGGACAAATGTTGAATTCAAATTGCAATTACTAAAGGTATTGCATACAGCGGGGAAAATAAGTATTGAACATTCAACATTTTTCTCATTAAACATATTTCTGATGGAGCCATTGACCTGGGATTTTCATCAGATATCAGCAACAACCCAAGTAATTCATACATACAAAGAAATCAAGGCAACTTTGTTCACAAAACAAGTCAGATTTAATAAAGTGGAATGAAACCGGGAATAAGTATTGAACACACTTGGTGAACTTCATTTAATATTTAGTAGAAAAGTCTTTGTTGGTAATAACAGCTTCCAGATGCCACCAGTATGGAGAAACTAGGCACCGGCATTGCTCAGGAGTGATTTTAACACATTCTTCTACACAAACTGTCTTCAAATCTTGAAGGTTCTGTGAGTGTCTTCTATGAACTCTGATCTTCAGTTTGTTCCATATATTTCCATTTGGATTCAGGTCAGGTGACTAACTGGGCCATTCTAGCAGCTTTATTTTCCTTCTCTGGAGCCAGTTGAGAGTTTCCTTGGCTGTGTGTTTAGGATCATTGTCTTGCTGAAATGTCCACCCTCATTTCATCTCCAGCATCTTGGCAGATGGCAACAGGTTCTTATCAAGGATGTCTCTGTACATTTGTCCATTTATCTTTCCCTCAATTATATGAAGTCTGCCTGTACCATGTGCTGAAAAACACTCCCACACCATGATGGGATGTGCAGTGCCATTTCTCCTGCAAATATGCTGTGTGTTGTGGCATCCAAAAAGTTCAGTTTTACTCTCATCTGACCAGACTATTTTTCTCCCAGTATTTTAACTGGCTTGCCCAAATGTTGTGCAGCAAACTTTAAACGAGCTTCAACATGCATCGTCTTCAGCAATGGAATCTTGCGAGGTGAGAAGGCATAGAGCCCATGTCAGCTGAGTGCATCACTTATTGTTTTCTTTGAAACAGCAGTACCTGCTAACTCCAGGTCTTTTTGGAGCTCTCCACGAGTGGCCTTTGGATCTTGGATAACACTTCTGATAATTCCTTTGACTCCTCTGTCAGAAATCTTGCAAGGAGCTCCTGGTCATGGCCGGTTTATGGTAAAATGATGTTCTTTCCATTTCCAAATGATGGCTCCAACAGTGCTCACTGGAACATTCAGCAGTTTAGAAATGTACCTGTAACTGATGCCATCATTATGTTTTGCATCAATAAGGCTGCAAAGGTCTAGAGAGAGCAGGACTTAACCATCCATCCATCCATCCATCTTCTTCCGCTTAATCCTTTTCGGGTCGTGGGGGGGCTGGAGCCTATCCCAGCATCTTTGGGCGAGAGGCAGGGTACACCCTGGACAGATCACCAGTCCATCGCAGGGCCAACACAGAGAGACAGACAACCATTCACTCTCACAATCATACCTAAGGACAATTTAGAATCCCCAGTTTGATGCCAATTAACCTAACTTGCATGTTTTTGGCATGTGGGAGGAAACCGGAGAAATCCCGGAGTAAACCCACGCAGAAACGGGGAGAACATGCAAACTCCACACAGATCACTGTTGGTCGGGGGCTGGGATCGAATCCAGGATCCCCCGGCCAAGGGTGAGTTGCTGTGCTGCCGCAGTGCTAACCACTCCGCCACCGCACTGCCCGAAGACTTAACCAGCTGAAATTAATTTATACTGATGGGGGATGGGATAGCTTCCTAAATTCTGATGGATTTCAGCTGATTTCTTGATTTTCTATGCCTTTATGCACCTCTTTTTCTTCATATGTTCAATACTTATTCCCTGTGTCATTCCACTTTATTAAATACAACTTGTTTTGTGAACACAGCTGTTTTGATTTCTTTGTGTGTATGGATTACTTGGGTTGTTACTGATATCTGGTGAAAATCTCAAGTCAATGGCTCCATCAGAAATATGTTTCCATCTATCCATCTTCTACCGCTTTTCCGGAGGTCCGGGTCGTGGAGGCAGCAGTTCAAGCAGAGAAGCCTAGACCTCCCTCTCCCCAGCCACCTGCTCCAGCTCTTCAGAGAGGATACCAAGGCGTTCCCAGACCAGCTGGGAGACATAGTCTCTCCACCAAGTCCTGGGTCTTCCCCAGGGTCTCCTCCCAGTGGGACGTGCCTGTAACACCTCAAGTGGGAGGCGTCCAGGAGGCATCCTAATCAGATGCCCATACCACCTCAACTAACTCCTTTCAACGTGGAGGAGCAGCGGTTCTACTCTGAGCCTCTCCCGGATGACTGAGCTCCTCACCCTGTCTCTGAGGGTGAGTCCAGCAATCCTACGAAGAAAGCGCATTTCAGCCACTTGTATCCGCCGCTTGGAAGCGGATACAAGCGCAAGTGGCAGAAATATGTTTAATGAGAAAAATGTTGACATGTTCAATACTTATTTTCCCCGCTGTACAAGTTTTCACGAGTGTCTAAGCATGTTGTCTTGATTTCAGCAGCTCATTTCCTTCTGCAGAGAGTGAGTGTCTGTGTCCATCACAGTTTTTCCCCACAAAATAAAATCACACTACGCAGACATGTGAGTGGATGGATGAGCACAAAAGAATGCTGTAGATTAAAGCTGCAGTAGGCAGAAAAACATGGTTTAAATTTTAAAATAAATCAATGAACATCTTATAGCAATCTGTAATGCAGGTGGTCTTACAGGACGGCTACACCACAGCGTCTTCTCTGGGCTTTGTTTTAGCCTGCAAAAAGTTTTACACTCATGACAGTCTTTGACCAATCACAAGTCTAGAATACCAGAGGCTTCGCTCTTGGTCACTCTACAACAGCTGGCACATGTCATGCACGTGCACTTCCAGATAGCAAGTGGCCTAGGACAGAGAAGTAATGGGGAGCTACAGAAGGCAAGCAGTTTTTTTTTTTCTTCCAAATTTCAGTTAGTTTTACTTCTTCACAGATTTCTACCTGCTTTAGATTTAATGCATCTGCATCAGCAGCAGCCAACAGTGCCCTCTATCAATGACCATTAAAACACTTCTGGGAAAGTTGTCCAAATCCTTAATCTTTTAAATTTTTCCTAGATTCACAATGTCCAAATGACCACAGCAAGCCATTCACTTCTAAGATGGAGAATGGTTCACCTCTGGTAAATATTTTCATGATAATCCATCCAGTTGTTTTTTCATAATCCTGCTAACAAACAGACAAAGAGACACTAATGTCTGCATAACCTCCTAGGTGGCGGTAAAATTTGAATGACTTTTTCAAGTCACATTCTTTTAAGTCATATAATAAACTGCACAAGAGCACATGCGTCGACAGAGAATGTTATGCAAGGTCCCCAGAATGTCCACTTCTAGTTTTAAAAAAAAAAATGTGTACCTTTTAACATCTCTGTGGATATGATGGTTGCTGTGCAGATATTCCAAACCTCTGGCTGTTCCTTCCACAATCAAGCATCTCTGTTGCCAAGACAGAGGAGGAGTTCCTTCCTAAATGCACCAAAAATCCAAACATTTTATTTATCTGTATGGAAACTCAGGCACAAGAAGACTGTAGTGTAGTGAATAATGCTTACAGCACAAGCCAGACAATCTAGTAAGGACCCATTGGCCATGAAGGCATACACTAAACATAAGTGCTGTTCATCACAGGAAAATCCAACCATGTCGACTAAATTCTCATGTTTCAACCTGTGGAACAAAAATTCTCAGTAACGATGTGTGAGTTAACATAAAAGGATGTAAAAGTGAATGAAACTTACACTTTCAGAGCTTCTATCTCTTGATTGAACTGAACTTGCAAGGCCTCCAATGGCATGTCATCCACCTAAAAGAGATGACAGTTTACGCTGTGACTTAATATCAATGAAAAACTAGTGAATGTCATACAGTGCATCCGGAAAGTATTCACTGTGCTTCACTTTTTTCGCATTTTGTTATGTTACAGCCTTATTCCAAAATGGATTAAATTCTTTTTTTTCCCTCAAAATTCTACACACAATACCCCATAATCACAATGTGAAAAAGTGTTGTTGTTTTTTTTTGAGATTTTTGCAAATTTATTAAAAATAAAAAACTAAGAAATCACATGCACGTAAGTATTCACAGCCTTTGCCATGAATCTCAAAATTGAGCTCAGGTGCATCCTGTTTCCACTGATCATCCCGATGTTTCTATAGCTTAACTGGAATCCACCTGTGGTAAATTCAGTTGATTGGGCATGATCTGGAAAGGCACACACCTGTCTATATAAGGTCCCACAGTTGACAGTGCATGTCTGAGCACAAACCAAGCATGAAGTCAAAGGAATTGTCTGTAGACCCCTGAGACAGGGTTGTCTCGAGGCACAAATCTAGGGAAGGGTACAGAAAAATTTCTTCTACTTTGAAGGTCCCAATGAGCACAGCGGCCTCCATCATCTGTAAATGGAAGAAGTTTGGTTCTCTTCCTAGAGCTGGCTGGCCCTCTAAACTGAGCGATCGAGGGAGAAGGGCCTTAGTCAGGGAGGTGACCAAGAACCCGATGGTCACTCTGTCAGAGCTCCAGCGTTCCTCTGTGGAAAGAAGAGAACCTTCCAGAAGGACAACCATCTCTACAGCAATCCACCAATCAGCCCTGTATGGTAGAGTGGCCAGACGGAAGCCACTCCTTAGTAAAAGGCACAAGACAGCCTGCCTGGAGTTTGCCAAAAGGCACCTGAACAACTCTCAGACCATGAGAAACAAAATTCTCTGGTCTGATGAGACAAAGATTGAACTCTTGGTGTGAATGCCAGGCGTGATGTTTGGAGGAAACCTGGCACCGCTCATCACCAGGCCAATACCATCCCTACAGTGAAGCATGGTGGCGGTGGTGGTGGCAGCATCATGCTGTGGGGATGTTTTTCAGCGACAGGAACTGGGAGACTAGTTAGGATAGAGGAAAAGATGAATGCAGCAATGTACAGGGACATCCTGGATGAAAACCTGATCCAGAGCGCTCTTGACCTCAGACTGGGGCGACGGTTCATCTTTCAGCAGGACAACGACCCTAAGCACACTGCCAAGATATCAAAGGAGTGGCTTCAGAACAACTCTGTGAATGTCCTCGAGTGGCCCAGCCAGAGCCCAGACTTGAATCCAATTGAACATCTCTGGAGAGATCTGAAAATGGCCATGCACTGATGCTTCCCATCCAACCTGATGGAGCTTGAGAGGTGCTGCAAAAAGGAATGGGCAAAACTGCCCAAAGATAGGTGTGCCAAGCTTGTGGCATCATATTCAAAAAGACTTGGGGCTGTAATTGCTGCCAAAGGTGCATCAACAAAGTACTGAGCAAAAGCTGTGAATACCTATGTACATGTGATTTCTTAGTTTTTTATTTTTAATAAATTTGCAAAAACCTCAAAAACTTCTTTCACATTGTCATTATGGGGTATTGTGCGTAGAATTTTGAGGGAAAAAATGAATTTAATCCATTTTAGAATAAGGCTGTAACATAACAAAACGTGGAAAAAGTGAAGCGCTGTGAATACTTTCCGGATGCACTGTATGGACAGCATTCTCTTACTGGATTAAGTTTTTTGACTGCGACCAGTCTGTCATTCAGGAGACCTTTGTACACTGTCCCAAAGCCTCCCTCCCCGAGTCGACTGCCACCGTCTGACGTGGAGCGGTCATCAAAGTTGCGGGTAATCCTCATCAACTCGGTGTAGCGGATACTGAAGAAACCTGATGAGGGGCACATGCACAAATCAGTTATATTCACTTCACTGTCAGCTCAGTCCTGCCATCTGCGGTCTGTTAAGTTAAACCAACTCATGCATCTTACATCTAGCGTTCAAAATTGTAGTTGTGCAAAACAACTTTTTTGACAGCGGCGCAAGACAGAACGGTACATTAAGAACTTGATTTTAATTAAAACAGCAGCATCAAAATGCAAAAATCAGTTTGTCTTTTATCAACGAAAGCTTTCAACTTCCTCACACAAGAAAAATATGATCTTTTATTTAGATAAAGTTGAGGTTTTTATGATAGTCGCAGATTCTTAGTTGTCAACAAATTCAGAAAAGCGGATAAAAGTTTGAAACAAAAGTGCACCTGCCTTCTTTGTGTCCTGGCTCAGTGTTTTCCTCTGGGA
This sequence comes from Pholidichthys leucotaenia, assembly GCA_020510985.1. NCBI lineage: Eukaryota > Metazoa > Chordata > Actinopteri > Cichliformes > Pholidichthyidae > Pholidichthys > Pholidichthys leucotaenia. The sequence continues at coordinate 66,553,368 of CM035840.1, forward strand.
CATTTGGCTTCAGGGTGAAGCTGGCAGGTATTGGCTGCAGCAACCTCTCTCCCAGCTGTCTGGTTGGAAGTGAACTTTCTCTTTCTGCTGAATGGGCCTGCTGCTCTGCTTCTGCTAAAGGGACTTCTTCCTCTGGGATGAAAGGCAGGAACAAAGAAGTTGCCTGTCAGCACCGAGTGGTGAAGTTAAAAGTGATGCTGCAGTAGGAGCGTGATAAATCCATAATAGTTGTATGAGGCTAATGCTAAGTTCTCATGAAAAGATGAAGCTCGGTGAATTCATTGAAAGGACTTGTTTGTCTTTGTGGCACACACGCCTTTCTTTCCCTGTCTGTTCAGGGAAACTGTAGGGCAACATTTTGCACATGCCATCCTCAAACAGACCTCACAAATGTTGACTGGGCATAAATTCCAACAGACACACTCCACAATCTTACAGCAAGCCTTCCCAGAAGAATGGAAACTATTATAGCTGCATAGCAATGGCAATTTTAAGTTGTGATGGATGGATAGACGGCTGTCATATAAGCTCCTGCAAATGCAACATGTTGGTGGGCCAGTAGCTTTGTCCATATAGTGCATGTGCAGTCTGCAATCATGCATGCAGAAGTCCCATCAGGTTGAACACTGCTCATCAAGCAAACAGCTGCCTGAACTTTCAAATGACCAAAAACAATAAGACAGTGATTCAGAAAACAGGGACAGTGTGGAGCGTGTAAATAACGAGGCGGATTTGACTCAGACGATTTATTACACATCTCCCACATGAAGCATAGACAGAATGACAACTCAGCAGAGACTCTCCTCTTAAAAAGCATGGCATTCCTCTAGAAGCTTCTAACACACAAAAGGTCACATTGCATTCACTTCCTTAACCCCTTGCACTCCGGTCAATTTTCCTAAAAATGCCAAAAAATAATGTGCCCAAAGTAAATCGAAAGCTGTTCTTCAACCCTTTGCAGCATCTTCATGGAGTTGGTCTCATTTAAAAGAAAACACTTTGAATTTTTTGGCAAAAAAAACATTATCTCTCTAAGTGCTCCGGCCACTGAGTTACAGTCATCTAAACATAGTGAACTTGAAGAAAATAAATTTGGCCTGGGTGTTTTTTTGGATACAAATGCTTGCAAATAACACACAGCTTCAGATCCGGGCTGGAAAATGCAACAGAAATGTAGAACCAAGTGTTATCCAGCTGAGGTCCAAATTTTGTAACAATACCACAAAAAATGAATATATTACACAGCTTTGTTCTCAGGCTGTTCCCAGGCGTTTTGGAACTGTGCCAAATGGCACAGTTTGGAAAAACGTCTGTAACTTTTGAATGATTCAACATAGAAGCTTCATCTTGGGCTCAAATGAAAGGTCACATTCAGGGCTGTGTCTGTGTGTGTGTGGGGTGGGGGGGGTTGTCCCCCCACCCCCCGCTACAGAGGACGGAGATCGGCCCTCGCTACATGACTGATTACACTCGGATGTGGCATGTTTCCACAGCAACGCTGTCACCGCGGCTCCCCCCACCCCCCCGCTACAGAATCGTAGCGGCGGGGGGGCGTTCACGGTTCGGAGGCAGCGAAGAACCGTGTAACGCGGCGCATGCACTTCGTACTTCGTGCGCCGTACAGTTGTAATTTACCGATCAGTCAAAAGTCATTTTTTGATTACAATTTTCAGGGATAAATAATAATTTAGCTTATAACACCTTACCTCTTCACAGCCACATTGTCCTGGCGAACTTCTCTTCCCCATTGTCAGACGAACGCAACGCTGGTCCGCTCGTGCATCCCGGTCAAAACATAATTCCATTATTGCGGTTTTGGTGAATGATTTACGACCTTTGTCGTCGGCCTCCGTCGGTCTATGATGACGGAAGAGAATCCTAAACATCTATTCTGCTGGAATGAGTGCAGGTCGCACTTGTGGGTGGCCTCCGTGCTGCTGGGTCTGCAGCAGGTTCTTCCTGCATCCTTTTTTTTCATCTGTGGCAGCAGTAAGTCTCTCTTCACCCAGCCCGAACTTCTGTGCTTCAATTGGCTCCTGCATTCACAGTAGGCGAGTCCTCCTTCCTAGGTTTTCATTCATTGGTTCTTCAAGGTTTCAGAAACCCAATTCAAGGCTCTTATTAGTCGAATGAGAGGTCAATCAGATGAACTAATCTGTTCGCGGCTGTGTCTGCAGCTTTTATTTTCAGTGCGCGCTTGGACGCCACACCACCTACATCACCACCATCAGGATCATGTGTCCGAGAGCGCACGAGAGCGCCCTCGTGCGCACTAGGACACAGAGACTTGCCCGTCCGTGGTACAACGGAGCGCAAGAGGTTAATCTTCTACCATTCCTCCAGAAGTTTCTAACACACAAAAGGTCACACTGCATTCATCCTTCACACCTCCCTGTTATCTCCCAGGGAACCTCTGCTCTTTGTTCTTGTCTAAGATGCTATACAATTATGCTCTCCCCATGTGCCGCCATACGACCCCCCCGAGCATCTTGGATAGAACAACAGAATAACAGTCTGTATGCTGTGGTAGAATCATTAAACATCAATCCACATGCTGCTTGGGCTTCAGTCTTCTCCCGTATCTGCTGTAACCAGGATTCACCGCCTCCGCGGCGCTGTCATGCTGGGGGGTTGATGTTTGAGGGGTAAAAGTCTGTCCGTGTGGGTGCTCTGGGGAATCTTTTCTCTGGGAAGCTCCCCGTGGGGGTCTTCCACGCCGAGGGGCCCTCGCCAACAGCACTTGCTCGTCCGCCACCACGAAAGCGGGTTTGAGTCTGTCTATGTCAATCTTTTCCCTCCTACCCCCCAAATCTAGCAAAAAATGCTTGTCCCCTGTTTCCAGCACTCTGAACGGTCCATCATAAGGTGGGCGCAGCGGAGGGCGGTGGGCGTCGTGTCTGACAAAAACGAACTCGGCGTTTTTTAAAGTTTTAGGTACAAAAACGCGCGGAAAACTGTGGTGGGCAGGGCCCGGCAGCGTGCTTGTGTCTATGCTATGCTGCAACAGCTGAGACGGGGAGCTGCCCGGCGCGGGATTATCTGGAAGAAACTCCCCGGGCAGCCGAAGTGGTTGCGTAAAAACGAGTTCAGCCGGGGAAGCTTCCAGATCCTCTTTAGGCGCAGGACGTAACCCCAATAAAACCCACGGTAGCTTGTCTACCCAATTTGCAGCCGTCAGTGAAGCCCTGAGAGCCGCTTTCAACGATCTATGAAAACGTTCGCATAACCCATTAGCCTGTGGATTGTACGCGGTTGTGCGGTGAATTGTGACACCCAGGCTGCGGGCCATTGTTGACCAGAGTTCGGAAACAAATTGAGGGCCTCTGTCGGAGGTAATATCCGACGGGACTCCAAAACGCGCCACCCATGCTGTTAAAAATGCACGCGCCACTTCCTCGGCTGTGGTTGCCGCCAGTGGAACCACTTCCGGCCAGCGTGTGGTGCGGTCCACCATTGTCAGAAGGTGCGTGCACCCCTGTGATGGCGGGAGGGGGCCCATGAGGTCCACGTGAACATGGTCGAACCTCTTAGCCGGGATGCGAAATGGCTCCAAGGGAGCCTTCGTGTGTCTGTGTACTTTGGCTCGTTGGCACGCCATGCAGGCTGCCGCCCACTCTTTCACTTGTTTGCGAAGGCTCGACCACACGAATTTCTCCCCTACCATTTTGACCGACGCACGCACTCCCGGGTGTGCCAAAGAATGAATCGAGTCAAACACGCGGCAGCGCCATGCGGCCGGGACCACGGGACGCGGGCGCCCCGTGGAGACATCGCAGATTAGGGGGGGCATGCCGTCTTGCAGCACCCTGCTCTCCAGCCTTAACCCTGTTGGTCCAGACTGGAGCGCGCACACGTCCGCGTCACTAACTTGCTCCGCGGCCATGGCTGCGTAATCTATCCCCACGCAGACCAGGCTGCCACGGCGCGCGAGAGGTAGTCTGCCACTACATTCAGTTTACCCGAGACATGCTGAATATCGGTAGTAAACTCTGAGATCGCGGCCAGCTGTCTCTGCTGCCGGCCCGACCACGGTTCTGAAACCTTGGCCATCGCGAATGTTAGCGGCTTGTGGTCAATGAACGCGGTGAAATTGCACCCTTCCAGCCAGAACTGGAAGTGACAAATGGCCAGGTGGAGAGCCAGCAACTCCCTGTCGAACGCGCTGTATTTACGTTCACTGTCGCGCAAAGTCCTGCTGAAAAAGGCGAGCGGCTGCCAAGCCCCGGCTACGCGCTGCTCCACGACCGCCCCTATGAACACATCTGAAGCGTCAGTGGTGAGCGCTATGCGGGCCGTTGGGTCTGGATGTGCCAGCAATGCGGCGTTTGCCAGGGCTGCTTTGACTTCCGAGAACGCCTGCTCTCGCTCCGGGGTCCATTCGACCTTATCCGCGGGCTTCTGTTTTCTGAGCGCGGCGTACAGTGGTTGCATGAGCTGCGCTGCGCGGGGAAGGAAACGGTTATAAAAATTCACCATTCCCCAAAATTCTTGTAGCGCCCTGACCGTTTGCGGCCGGGGAAAATCTGCTACTGCACGTACTTTGTCAGGCAGCGGAACTGCTCCTTCGGGAGAGACGCGGTGCCCCAAAAAATCAATCCCCGTCACCCCGAACTGACATTTCGCTGGGTTGATTATTAACCCGTGCTCTTCCAACCTCCGGAAAACCGTCGTGAGGTGGGTTTCGTGTTCGTCTTCGGACGCGCTGGCTACTAAGATATCGTCCAGGTAGACGAACACGAAAGGGAGATCGTGCAGCACTGCATCCATCATGCGTTGGAACGTCTGTGCAGCCCCTTTAAGCCCAAAAGGCATGCGCAAAAACTTGAATAAACCGAACGGAGTTATTACCGCTGTTTTGGGTATGTCCTCAGCGCGCACTGGGACTTGGTGGTAACCGCGGACCAGGTCTATTTTAGAAAAAACGCGCGCTCCTGCAAGGTGAATGGAAAAATCCTGAATGTGAGGAATTGGGTAGCGGTCGTGCGCTGTGGCGTTGTTCAACCTGCGGAAATCCTCACAAGGTCGCCACAAACCTTCAGCTTTAGGGACCATGTGTAGCGGGGAAGCCCATGGGCTGTTTGAGCGCCTAATGATGCCCAACCTCTCCAGGTTGGCGAACTCCTCGCGCGCTATGGCCAGTTTAGCTGCATCCAAGCGCCGAGGTCTTGCAAAAACGGGCGGCCCGGTGGTGGTGATAAAATGCTACACCTGTAGGGAGTTAGAAATGAAGAAGCGATATGGCTTTATAAATCAAAGTTTAATATCAGCTTCACCTCCCTAACATCTCATCTCGGTGCAGAAGCAGAATAAGAGGTCGAACGCAGTCAGACCTTCATACTTATACCTACACACAACAAAAGACATTGCATATCAAAGCTGACATCCCGCATTAACATAATCCCCCCCTCCATTGTCCTCCGTCTCCTCCACCTGACCCTGGGTGGTCAGGGAGATCGAGCCGGTCTCCACCGCTGCGACTCTGTCTGCTCTTTGATCCTCACTGGCGGTTGAGACCTCTTGTCCTGTTCATAGGCGTTAGGTCATTCCACATATGTAATCACTAAACACTCTAATAAGTCTATACATATGTAGGTATGGAATATATGATTAATACAAGCCACAGCCCCCCCCCCCAAACGACTAAGAAAAGGACAATCAAATTAAGTTTACAGTTTAAGATAATCTCTATGACATATTATACTGTTAACCTCTTGACAGGGAAAACAAGGAAAAATCTTTCCAGCAGTCATGCTCCTGTAGAGAATTCAGTGGTAACAGCAACAGTATAGTAATATCACAAATCATCCTTAGAACTGTCACAGCACAATCTGATAACACAGTTAACAACTCTCGGTCAATCTGTATCAGTCCCTGTGCCGTCTGGGTTTTAATCTTCTCCCGAATCTGCTGTGGGTCCGCTTTGGCGTCGTGGTGGGACCTTCCTGTAAGGAATCTGCAGCTTGGGGAGGAGAGTGGTTATTTGTTCCCTGCAGGGGGGGTGAGTTTTTTTCTTGGGGGGTCTACCCCGCCGAGGTGCTCTCGCCACCCGTGCAGGTTTGTCTCTCAACAAGAAGGCAGGTTTAAGTCTGTCAATGCTGACTGTTTCTTTTCTGTCCCCTAAATCAAGCACAAAATGTTTATCACCAGGTTCCAGCACTCTGAATGGTCCGTCGTATGGTGGACGGAGGGTTGATTTTAAAGCTTCGTGCCTAACAAAAACGAACTCGGCGTTTTTTAAAGCTTGGGGGACAAAAACCCGTGGAAAAGAGTGATGTGCCGGTCCGGGGAGCGTGTCCGGTCCGGTGCTGCCTAAAGGCCTCAGGGCTGGAAGATGTCCGGGCTCTGGGTTCTCTGGTAAAAACTCACCTGGGAGCCTGAGAGGTTGTGCAAAAACTAATTCTGCTGGGGAGGCGTCTAGATCCTCTTTAGGCGCAGAACGCAACCCTAATAAAACCCAGGGAAGTTTATTCACCCAATCTGTATCCGTTAGTGAGGCCCTGAGGGCGGCCTTTAAAGATCTGTGAAAACGCTCGCATAACCCATTAGCCTGAGGGTGATATGCGGTGGTGCGGTGAATTGTCGCCCCTAAGCTGCTGGCCATAGCTGACCAAAGCTCTGAGACAAATTGAGGCCCCCTATCGGACGTGATGTCCGATGGGACGCCGAAACGTGCCACCCAGTTTGTTAAAAAAACGCAAGCGACTTCCGCAGCTGTGGCTGACGCCAAAGGGACCGCCTCAGGCCAGCGCGTAGTACGGTCTATCATCGTTAACAGGTGTGTGAAACCCTGAGACGAAGGTAGTGGTCCAACGAGGTCGACATGAACGTGGTCAAACCTTCTGGCTGGGATTCGAAAAGGCTCTAGAGGAGCTTTTGTGTGTTTGTGTATTTTGGCGCGCTGACAAGACATGCAAGTTTTTGCCCATTCCTTTACATTTTTGCGTAGGCCCGGCCAAACAAACTTTTCTGCAACCATTTTAACCGAGGCGCGCACCCCTGGGTGCGCGAGGGAGTGAACAAATCGAAAATGTGGCAGCGCCATGCAGCTGGGACTACCGGGCGAGGTTGGCCGGTTGAAATGTCGCAGATTAGGGGGGGTACACCGTCACGTAAACCCCTTTCCTCCAGTCTTAACCCTGTTGGTCCAGACAGGAGCACACGCACGTCCGCATCGCTGCTTTGTTCCTCTGCCATGGCTGCGTAATCTATCCCTACGTGAATTGGGGCCGCGTACGCGTCCGCGTTGGCGAAGAGTTCTGCGGCTGAGGTAGTATAATCTGTCTCCTTGTGCTCTGGCAATGTCACAGCGCGAGAGAGGCAGTCTGCTACCACGTTAAGTTTGCCTGCCACATGTCGAATGTCTGTGGTGAACTCTGAAATTGCAGCCTGCTGTCTTTGTTGCCTGCCTGACCATGGTTCTGAAATTTTAGCCATCGCAAAAGTAAGCGGTTTGTGGTCTACAAAAGCCGTGAAGCGCCGCCCTTCTAACCAGAACTGGAAGTGGCGGATGGATAAATGAAGCGCTAGCAGCTCCCTGTCAAAAGTGCTGTATTTACGCTCGGTTTGGTTTAAAGATTTGCTAAAAAATGCTAAAGGTTGCCAGGTTCCGCCAACATGTTGCTCCACGACTGCCCCTATGGCCAGGTCTGAAGCATCTGTAGTTAACGCTATGTGGGCCGAGGGATCGGGGTGAACCAACAATGTGGCATTCGCTAGGGCACTTTTTACTTCCGCGAAGGCGTGTTCGCGCTCCGGGGTCCATTCGACTGCGTTGGAAGGCTTTTGTTTTCTGAGCGCGGCATACAGGGGCTGCATGAGTTGAGCTGCGCGGGGGAGGAAACGGTTGTAAAAATTCACCATTCCCAAAAATTCTTGCAGCGATTTGACCGTTTGTGGTCGTGGAAAATTTTTTACCGCGCGGACTTTGTCTGGCAATGGGACTGCCCCCTTCGGTGAAACTCTGTGTCCCAAAAAATCAATTTGTGACACGCCGAATTTGCATTTGGCTGGGTTGATTATTAACCCGTGCTCTTCTAGTCTCTGAAAAACCTTAGTGAGGTGTTGTTCGTGTTCTTCCTCTGACGGGCTGGCTACCAGCATATCGTCGAGGTAGATGAACACGAAGGGGAGGTCGCGTAATACCGCGTCCATCACACGCTGAAAGGTTTGAGCAGCGCCTTTGAGGCCGAATGGCATCCGCAAAAATTCAAAAAGACCTAAAGGGGTTATTACAGCCGTTTTAGGAATGTCTTCCGCTCGAACGGGGACTTGGTGATAGCCGCGGACCAGGTCTATTTTAGAAAAAATGCGCGCACCCGCCAGATGTAGTGAAAAATCTTGGATGTGAGGAATTGGGTAGCGGTCATGCGCTGTCGCATTGTTTAGTCTGCGGTAATCGCCGCAAGGTCTCCAAGAACCGTCAGTTTTCGGGACCATGTGGAGTGGCGATGCCCAGGGGCTTTTCGAGCGTCTAATAATGCCTAATTTTTCCAGGGTGGCAAACTCATCCCGTGCTATGGCGAGCTTGGTCGCGTCTAAGCGCCGAGCTTTGGCGAACACGGGTGGGCCTGTTGTGGGGATGAAGTGTTCAACCCCGTGTTTCGCTACTGTCGCTGAAAATTTTGGAACTGTGAGTGCTGGAAATTGGGTGAGGAGTTGGTCAAACTTACCTCCTGCTGTTGTGACGCTGGCCTGCACGGATGGTGGAGAAACTCGAGCTGAGCAGGGAATAGAAGAAAATGACAGTGCATTAACCAAGCGCCTATTTGCTAGATCGACTAACAACCCATGTGCACACAAAAAGTCAGCGCCCAACAAGTTAAAACTCACCGCCGCTACAATAAATGTCCATCTATAGTTGCGGCCGTGGATGCAAAGAGGCAGGTTCCTTTCACCGAAGGTGTCGATGATCGAGCCGTTGGCTGCCATCGCTCCATTTCCCCGGGGACCCATGGCCCGGTCTGCATGGGAAGGGGTGATAAAACTCAGCTGGGCTCCGGTGTCGATCAGGAACTGTCTCCCGGTGTGTCCGTCAGTCACATAAAGTAGCTTATTTTTTTCGCCGAGAGCCACGGCCGTTAACGGTTCTCGGCTTTGCCGTTTCCCAAACTTTTTGAATTTGCAGGGGGGCACGCATTTGTATGCCCTCTCGGCGAAACGGTGGTGGTAATAGCAGATGTCGTTCCGCTTGCTGCGCCTTGGTTGTGTTGCCGCCATGGTGGGCGGGCTCTGCTCGGTTGCCTGTGGTTCTCCGCTGCTCTGGGCTTCCGCGCTGAGATCTGCGGATGCTGCTGTGGCCATCTGTTCCCCGCAGGCGTTGATGAGCCGCTGCGCTTCTCGGGCCAGCGCACGGAAGTCCTGCTGGGTGCTGCACCGCATGTTGACCAGCGTCCCTCTCATGTGTGGCGGCAGAGTGCTGAGGAAGATGTGTTGGAAGAGGAAGTTGTCGTTGTCCTCTTCCTTGAGCTGCAGCATGTCCTCCATGAGGGCCTTGGGTCTGCATCCTCTATGGCCGTAGATCGCCAGGATCTTCTCTGCTCTCTCCTCAGCTGAGGGGACGAAGTTCTCGACGATGGTCGCCTTAAGTTCCCTGTATTTGTCATGGGCGGGCGGCTGTTGGATTATGCTCCGCGCACATCTTGACGTGGCAGCGTTGAGTTTGGCGACGATGTGGTAGAACTTCGTCTCGTCCGCCGTTATGCCCGCCAGTGCAAACTGAGCCTCAGCTTGCTGGAACCACGAGCTCGGGTCTTCTTGCCAGAATTCTGGCAGCTTGACGGTGACGGCGCTTGTGTGGGCCGTCCCTGATGTGTCCGCCGGGTGAGAGCGCCTTTCTTCTGCTCTCACGGCGGGGCTGGGGATGGTGCTCGGTTGAGCCCTCTCTGTAGCTTCTGCCATGGGGGAACGTCTTCCATCCGTTCCCCTGTCTGCATGGGCGCCGGCGTTTGCCTGGGTCGCCTCTGATGAGTTAATCGCGGGAGAACGTCTCTGTTCCATCCTCACGTTGGGGTCACCAGTGTAGGGAGTTAGAAATGAAGAAGCGATATGGCTTTATAAATCAAAGTTTAATATCAGCTTCACCTCCCTAACATCTCATCTCGGTGCAGAAGCAGAATAAGAGGTCGAACGCAGTCAGACCTTCATACTTATACCTACACACAACAAAAGACATTGCATATCAAAGCTGACATCCCGCATTAACATAATCCCCCCTCCATTGTCCTCCGTCTCCTCCACCTGACCCTGGGTGGTCAGGGAGATCGAGCCGGTCTCCACCGCTGCGACTCTGTCCGCTCTTTGATCCTTGCTGGCGGTTGAGACCTCTTGTCCTGTTCATAGGCGTTAGGTCATTCCACATATGTAATCACTAAGCACTCTAATAAGTCTATACATATGTACAGTAGGTATGGAATATATGATTAATATAAGCCACACCACCCCGTGTTTAGCGATGGCTGCCGAAAACGTCGGGACAGTGAGTGCTGGGAACTGAGTGAGCAGTGTGTGGAACTTACCGCATGTAGCTGTGACGTTGGCTTGTGCTGTTGGCCGGGTCACTCGAGCTATACAGGGGAGAGAGTCAAAAGATAGTGCATTAACCAGGCGTCTGTTAGCGACATCTACCAACAAACCATGTGCACATAGAAAATCAGCCCCCAGTATATGGAAATTCAATGCTGCTATGACAAAAGTCCACTCAAATGTATGGCCGTGTAGAGACAAGAGCAGAGTCCTCTCACCAAAGGTCTTAATCCCCGAGCCGTTTGCTGCTGCCATCTCGGGGCCGCTACATCCTGCCAGCCGGTCAGCGTAGGTCGGCCGGATGAAACGCTTCTGGGCGCCGGTGTCCACGAGGAATTACCTCCCCGAGCGTGCGTCCGTCAAGTAAAGCAGCTTGTTCTCCTCCCCGAGGGTCGCGGCTGCTACCGACCCCCGGTCTTGGCGTTTCCCGAGCGCTTGAATTGGCACGGTGGTATACATTTGCGTGCCCTCTCTGCGAAGCGGCGGTGGTAGAAGCAAAGCGTGTCTCCCCTGTGTTCCTTGGCCCCTGCTGCTGCTGCCGTCGGTGGCTCTGCTGCTGCCGTCGATGGCTCCTCACCTCCTCCGGCCGTCGCGCCGAGTTCCGTCGCTGCCACAATGGTCGTGGACTCCCTGCTGGCGACGATGATCCGGTTTGCTTCCCGGGCTAGCGCACGATAGTCCCGCTTGGCCAGCAACGGCGAATTGGCCAGGGTCGCTCTTGCCGCTGACGGAAGGTTCCGGAGGAAGAGGTGGGTAAAAATGAAATGGTCGTCGTCTGTGCCCTTTAACCTCAGCATCTTCTCCATCAGGTCTATGGCAGACCCATTTCCCAACCCGGTCCGAGTCAGGAGTCTCTCTGCTCTCTCACCATCCGAGAGTGTGTAGTGCTGGATAAGCGCAGCCTTCAGCGCGCCGTACTTGTCGTCGGTTGGTGGCTGATCGAGCAGGCTCTCTACATGCTGAGCCGTGCGGGCGTCGAGCGCTGCGACCACATAGTAGAATTTTGTGTCATCCGCCGATATCCCCCGGAGGGCGAACTGCGCCTCGACTAGGTGGAACCAGGAGCGCGGATTGTGCTGCCAAAAATCCGGTAGCTTGATCGCAACAGCACATGCGTGGCTGGGGGTTCCCGTCGAGGTTGGCTCCGGGGATCTTTCGTTGTGTTCCATGATTCGTCTTGGGTCACCAGTGTGGAGCGTGTAAATAACGAGGCGGATTTGACTCAGACGATTTATTACACATCTCCCACATGAAGCATAGACAGAATGACAACTCAGCAGAGACTCTCCTCTTAAAAAGCAAGGCATTGGGCTGCACGGTGGCGCAGTGGTTTAGCACTGTGGCAGCACAGTTTTACCCTCGGCCGGGGGATCGCGGGGATCATGAGATCGTGGGTTCGATCCCAGCCCCCGACCAACAGTGAGCTGTGTGGAGTTTGCATGTTCTCCCCGTGTTGCGTGGGTTTACTCCGGGATTTCTCCGGTTTCCTCCCGCATACCAAAAACATGTAGGTTTAGGGCGCTCGCGCACGCAGCGACCAGCAGCCGGTGGCTTGTCACCAGACTGCAAACCAAATCTACCTACGGGTACAAATAAGTAACAAAAAAAAAAAATAAAATAAATACAAAATAAAAAAATTCCTCTAGAAGCTTCTAACACACAAAAGGTCACATTGCATTCACTTCCTTAATCCTCTACCATTCCTCCAGAAGTTTCTAACACACAAAAGGTCACACTGCATTCATCCTTCACACCTCCCTGTTATCTCCCAGGGAACCTCTGCTCTTTGTTCTTGTCTAAGATGCTATACAATTATGCTCTCCCCATGTGCTGCCAAAACAGAAACATTATAATGGCTGAATTTGTCACATGTATCCCTTCAATTAATTAATCTGTGCAACATGTGGAGGCATTGTAAATGGATTATCAATAACAAGAAACATATTAGCAATGAGATTAAGTCTCTATAATAATCATATTATTACTACCACCTGTGCTGACCATTTTATGCCTTCTGAAATCGTACCAGGGAGCAGAACACCAGCAGCAGCCAGTAGCTTGTTCCTCTTCAAAATGCCCACAAGGTCCCCCACTGTCATGTTGGTGGTCCCCAAATCATTCAGGAGGGCCACGGTGGGGCTCTGACCCTGTTTGATTAGACCCTCATACCTCCTAAAAGACACACCAGAAATGCACATTATATTATTCACTGATAAATGGCAGACATACAGGCATGTGACCCATTATTTTACCTCATATCCAACTGAGAGAACCTCGGCTGTCCATTGGGCTTCTGTACGGACACTAGGACATCTTTCCACCTGTCTTGAGGATCCAAAAAATCAGACAACCTGCAACGTGAACGATGGCCGATATTCCGGACATAAGTAGCGGAAGTTACCGAGTTGTCCATTCTAAGAGAAAAGCTGAGATTTCTTCTATCTGACCGTCATGTTGAAGCGATACATAAACTTAGGGATTGATTAAGTTAAAGGATATACACTAACAAAGACGCAGAACGATGGCAAATTAATTTTATTTTGCTCACAGTTTAACAAAGTGAATGTTTCCGAAATTGAGCAACTTCCCCAAACGTAAATACTACGGAGGCTGTGTTGCCAAACTTTGCGAGGTAAACAAGTAACTCTAGCTTTAAAAAAAGGCTCCGAATAGGTAGTTTTGTTTTTTTAAGGATAAAAATGTTAATAATAAACAAATAAATATTAAATTCAAGCTGTTAGGTAATTCAAATTAATACTTTAACCCAGGAGAAAAATTCCTGTCATAAAAGTAAATAATTGCCAGTTTTCTTCATTATAAGTCAAAATTGAAAATGTTGCACCAACAGAATAGCTATGATTAACAACAAATAAATAGCACTATATGTTGGTCCTTTTTCACGAAGTTAAATGTATTTTTTTAATTTCCTGTTCAAAAAAAAAAAAAGCAAAAAGGCTCTGATCTTAAATTAAAAAAAAAAAAAAAAGCTGAATATTCTCTTATTGACTGACAGCAGGTGGGAGTGTTTGAGAGGTTTGGTGGGTCTTTGACAGTTTTTAACTTTTATAAAAGAAGAAGCCAAAATAAGCCACGGTCACTGCTCAGATTTACAAGACTTTTTAAAAAAGCCTAAATCTTCC